>OU342746.1:190819299-192229822 GCA_910589775.1 Avena eriantha | reverse complement strand
TCACAAAGTACTTCATTCCACTTATAGAGATAAACAGGGCATGTCCAGACATCTGAATGAATAAGCACAAAAGGCGAGATACTCCGGACTCCCCTCTCCACATAGGATGTTCTAGTGTGCTTCCCAAACTCACAAGCATCACACACTAATTTATTTTTATCCACCCCACACATTACATCAGGCACAACCTTACTCATTTTATCAAAAGACAAATGTCCCATTCTACAATGTTGAAGCATCACCATGGCTTCCTTCTCTCCTATAGTTGATGCTAGTACAGTACATACTGCATCACTTGTCACCTCCCGGTCCATGTACCACAGTCCATTATGCCTGGTTCCGGTCCCAAGCCTCTCTCCCAGTCAGCCTTTCCTGAATTAAACACATCTTGCGGTCAAGCATTACACGGCAATCTATATCATCAACCAAGGCACTCAATGAAATAAGGTTTACGGGGAAGGCGGGAACGTGAAGGACCGTGAAGGACGGAAGATAACTTAATTGTGGGCGTGCACTGAACTGTTCCAACTCCTTTGATGGGCTGAGAGGGTACCATCAGCAGTTTGTTGAATAGTTTCTTTATGTGTGGGTGGATATTGGGTGTAAGAATCAAATTCTTTCAATGTGCCCGCAACATGCTTTGATGCACCTGAGTCTAATATCCAATTTGAACAAGACTTATGCAAAGATGTAGATGCATGGGCATAATTACCTTCATCAGTATAGGCAAGGTGAGCGAACTTGTCGAAGCTGAAGTCCCCATAACCGCATCATTAGTCATCTTTGCTTCCTTCTTTAACTCATCATGAGCTGTGCCCGAGGATTCTTCTTCGGAGACTGCACATTTGCTCTAGGGCCACTTGAGATCCTCTGCCTCTGCCTTTGCTTAATCCACCTCTATTATATCCTCTTCCTCTACCCAGAATTCCCCTGCGTGGGGCTGTGCAATTTCGGCTCAAATGACCATTCTCACCACAGTTAAGCAGTCCCTAGTCTCCAAGCTTTGGGTTGCAAACGAAGGCTGGTCGAGATGGAGTTGTTGTGTTGCTCGTTGCAACTTCAATCTAATCTCTTCTTGTGCGATCGCTGCTATGGCATCCTCTAGAGTGGGAAGTGAAGGCTGATGGTACAATGCAGCACGTCTTCCCTCGAACTCAGAGTTTAGGCCTTTCAAAACTTTCATCACTCGCCTGCGTTCAATCCACTTTCTAGCAGCAGCAATGCAGTCTGCATGATGGAGCTCCAGAGGATCATAGTGATCTAAATCAGCCCACAGATGCTGCAGCTCAGCAAACATACTCCATCACAGACTTGTCCTCTTGTCTCAGTTCACTCAGTCTCTCCTCCGCTTCAGCCATCAGCATTACATTCCCTTCACCTAAATACAATTTCTTTAAAGTCTTCCATACCTCAGCTGCACTTGAGAGGATCTCCACAGATGCTGCAATTGTTGGGGATAAGGAATTTAACAGCCACGCTACAATCAGTGAATTAGTAGTACTCCACGCCTTCCATTTTGGAGTTGTCTTGTCCCCTGGCTCGGCTGCTTCACCCTCAACATAGCTCTCTAGGTCTTTAGACCTTAAGATGAGCAAAGCCCTTCTTGACCAGCTCAAATAGTTTTTTACGCCTTCCAATTTGATCTCATTGGGTGGCAGTTCAATCTTCTGGGTCTGCTCTGTAACTGCACTATTTGATGTTAATGCACCACCTGCCTTGGTTGTGAGAAGCTCCGCAAGTTTCTCAAGTGCCTTCTCCAATCCTTGATTTTCCCCCATGATCACTCTCAGGTTCCTCTTCCAGATAACGCCCCTTGCTTCTTCTCCTGGCCACAGCCGCACACACAATAGCTCCAATCAGCTCTCCTCCTCTTGCACAGAAAGTCGCTGCACCTTTTCTCTGCTCTTCCAATCTGCTATAGGACAGTGCTCGGTTGCAGTTCCTCCTAACGATTCTCCTCGTCGGGAGCTCCACCAACTGCTACTTCACCTCCAGAATTTCTGCAGCTAGGTGCCCTCCCTCCTCCTACTGCTTCCAGCCAGCACAAGCCTCACCTTCAGCTCATGCACTTGTGCCGCTGACTGCCGGTTCACCGCAAGCAGCCACCCAGCGTTTCCTCCAGCTCTGATACCATGAAGATTTTCTTGGGAAATGGTTTCTAGTTGGGCGGATCCCTTGGACCTCCGCACCCTCTTATATATAGCTGAACTTAGGTACAACTTAACTAGTACACTGGAATACTCTAGAATCTTGTAGGACACTAACCTAAACTCCAACATTCACTGGAATGTTCTAGGCACTCCTAGGACAGCACTACTATACTAACACTCCCTAGAATATTCCGGGTTCTCCTAGGACAGTCTCCAACACCGAGTGAACAATGGTAAAGAGCATCAGAATGATCATGCTTTAATGCCAAACGAATTTCTAGAATGAACATCACGTGGAGTCATGATCAAGAACAAATCATTACCTGCGTCATTGAACGGAGTGCTGTCGAATAGCCGAACATATTGTTTAGTGGAACCTGAAAGAGAGCAGGATGAGAAGTTAGGTTCAGTTCAAAACAATGCACAAAGTAGTCAACGTAGCATCTACATTATAAATTACAAAATATGCCTGTTCCTCTTATATAATCTACTGGTATGGCATGGTTATTGTAGTGTTGTATAGGGCAAATGATAAATGTTCTAAAGTGATGTATATTTTGCAAAATGTTGTCCTAGCTATTGCTAGAGTAGATTAGTACAACCTCCAACCTGACACCCACTCAGCGATTAAACAGCTTACTTTTAATGCCACATGGCAGTACAGCAATTAATGTCCTATGCTTCAGTTGTTCTCTGAGACATTTATGCCTACAAACTATAGAAAGCTAGATCTACCAATGTTGATTACTACAACCACTCATGACCAGTAACCACCATCAAATCTGCCAGTTTATCACAAGTTTGTAGTACTATCCGTACTGCATGAAGCAGGAAGAAACTGAAAGGAACAAGGCTTACGTACATGGCATACTACAACAGTGTCATCGCCTTCCTGATCATTTCCAACGATAATACCTTTTCTCCTGTTTACCACATGAAGCAAAAGTAAATAGACTAGCATGGCTTGAAGGACGAATGAATGAGTGTACAATACAAATTTCATCGAACGCATGGAAGCCAGTTGGCCAAAATATCACCAAGGTGTCAACGACATATTATGAACTTGTGATACCAGAACCAAATTGTCACTATCACAGCCTATGGTATTCCAGCAAATTATTCTTTTACAGGTGCTAAGGAAGCAATTAACCCTTTTAAGTAAATTTCATGCAGCTATCTGCATTACTTGAGTAGAAAAGGAACATTTAGCATGACATCATGTATATATGCTAACCATACATCTCAATACAAGCCTAGCTTCTTGAGATGAAAAAAACTCACTTGTTTATGTCACCAGTTACTGTGCCCTGGAACTCTGTTGGAACTTTCATTTCCACCTTCATTACGGGCTCTAATATAACAGGTTTAGCAGTAGTATAACACTGAAAAAGAAGGAACAAAGTTATGAATATTTGAATAACACTTGCATTCCTATTCCAGTAGTGTGACAATCACTAGAAATGACATTTGCACCCCTAGGAAAGTGCACATGCTTACCTGTCTAAAAGCATAGATAGCAGCTAGCTTAAAAGCAAGCTCACTGGAATCCACTGCATGTGAAGCCCCATCGGTCAGCGTAATTCTAATATTCTCGACAGGATGCCCTATCAATGAACCCCTGCAGTAGCCAGCATGCAAACAAAATTATCACTCCACCTAAATAAAATACAGAATAACCTAACTGGTGGGAAGAGATAGACTCACGAATTGCAAGCTTCCTTGAAACCCTTCTCAATCGCTGGTATGAAGTTGGATGGAATTGCTTGTCCAATAATCATGTTCTCAAATTCGAATTTACCTTCAGAATCTGATGGAAGAGGCTCAATGTACCTGCATATTGTTGCTTGTTATCATGAAACTCCAAATGATTTATCTTAAATATTTATTCGTAAACCAATCTCAGGTAAGGTAAACTAGGACAGCGAGTATCACTTTTCAATTAAAATTTGGCAGTTCGTAACCCCACTTTGGTGTGCAGGTGTTTTCATGCTCTGAGCACATTTAAAAGCTGTCGATAAGTAGAAGGCCGGCTGTCCAGACATCATCGAGTTTCCTCTCACATATGAAGATCACGAAACAACAAAAATAGAAGTGTGAACGATGGGGACATGGCATGGCTGTGGTGGCAGCAACACAACAACGGCAGCAACTATGTGTGCTAGGTTGCACCAACGGTAGGGGCCCTAGGAAATAGGAATCAGAGGAAGTGATGAATAGCATCTATGGTGATATCTTTTGTCACTCTCCCCCAATCATCACTTTATTTTCTTTATCAATTAATAGTTTCGCCAACATACAAGGTTACTATTCGCACAGACGGAGCTATGTTGGGGCCAAACCGGGCCATGGCCCGCCCAGGATTTTTGCCTAAAAAGTATATACCCATTACCCGATAGCCCAACAGCTAGAACGCTTAACTGAATCACTGATACCAGCATTCTAGCAGAACCAGCTACTCAACCCAGTTCAGCAGTACTGCGTCCACGAGACGAGGACCGTCGACGAGTCGTCCATCTCCCTCTTTATCCTTGTTCTTTTGCCGCAGCCATTGAGCCATATAAGTATTCATGGTCATAAAAACAGAGATTATGGCAAAGGATTAAAAAAAAACGAGGATGCAACAGCCACTGGTCGTTGGAACCTCACATGGTATGTCCAAGGGATTGCCAACTCGCCACACGAGCACTAGCCCAAGGTCTAGCTGCCCGGCAGCATCAAATGGCGTTGCAGCGGGCGAGCAGCTCACCTCCAATTTTCTTTCAATTGCAGCAAGACAACAAAATAGCATGTGCATTTTTTTACTTTCCCAAATTCTTAGCTAGTGATTGGATAGTTTGAAAAAAAAATCGCGTGTAGCTCCGAATTACCCTACAACAGAAGCAACACACTAGCTTAAACGTTAAATTTCTTTTGCTTTGATTTGGCCCGCCCAGGTATTTGTTTGTAGCTCCGCCACTGACTATTCAGTTATATCCAGAACCAGAAGACCACATGTGAACACAGACATTTCGATCTAGCTTTGGAAGTCGTTGGATAAAAAATGCCATCCTTTTGAGCTCCAAAACTGTGCAGTTTTGCCAACAAATAGGCAGCCCCAAACAACAACACAATAGATCAATTTGCAGGTAAAAGGCAAATGAGTGTGCTACAAATTTAGAGGATCTGGCCTCCATTTATAGGCATGAGGTGGCATTCATGAGATAATATTTAAGTGCTGGATTACTACAGCCATTTGATATCTGTTGGTCATAAATGGTCACGTAGGTATCAAGGCGCCCTTGAGGGACTTACAGTGCCAGGGCACAGTTCCAATCTTGTTCTACTCCGGGAACACTCATCATCCAATTCACATCCTACAAGTGGGAGTGGGGGGAGTGGATATATGTCCAGAGACAGTTTGCAGCTTAAACAATAGGTGTTCCCATATATATGCATCACAAAGTAATATGGAACCATGAGATAAAAGCAAATAATGGGAAGTAATTTGCCAATAACTATTTTATTTGAATGAGCTCACCCACAGACTCGTCCATATTGACCTTGACCACCAGATTGCTTTTTGTGCAGGTAATCAAATTCGGCACGTTGGGTGATCGTTTCCCGGAAGTTCACACGAGGTTTCCCAACCTTTGCATCTACCTACATGAGTTAAAACGCATCAAATTTATTCAGAACTTCAACATATATAAATGTACAGCCAGTGAGTCAGACATCCACACCAAGATAATTTAATACTTATCATAGGAATATGAGTTACTGAAAAAGATCAACAGTGAGAATATAGAAGAAGCTGAATAAGGATGTCACACATTAATATGGCATGGGGACACGTCATCGACAGTCCTGTCTATCATGCTTCTAGATCTCAACCCCCCCCCCCCCAAAAAAAATCATGCGTTCCTTTTAGTACTCTCCGCAAATGGTAATGGACCTGGCCTGGTGTTGCATAGAATACAGCCATATCTGCGGTGTTTCTGAGCTTGCTAATCTCTCTTGACGAAATTTCTGGAGAAGTGATATTTAAAGGAGGTGATTTTCAGCCTTCTTAACAAGCAGCCTAGGCTGTCGCTGTGGCGCACGCTTGCCACCTATATATTTACATAGCACGGCCATGTACAACACCAGTGTTACTAAGAATTGGAGACATATGAAAATATATTCTGAATGTTTGGTCTCCTAGAAACTATGGTTTGTCTCAACTTTATTTGGTGAACTTCTGATATTCTCTTTTTTAAAGCATAATGGTTGACCTGTGTGTAGCTATTGTCGTGGCAGATGCCGAGGCACCTTGGTGCTGCTAACCTAGCGCCCCCTTGCACCCGTTAGAGCACTTGAGGTAAAATGGATGGAACATGTCTCCTAGAGGCGGAACAATTTATCCATTACTACTACTCCGTTCTTTTAAAAATGATGTTTTCTAATCAACGCAGTCAAACAATTAAGTTTTGACCATCAGCATATACATAATTATCTAGACCAATAACATGCTAATTGAAAACAATACTTTTTTTGGCTATTTTTCACAATAATTGTTTACTAAATATATAGCTATAGAAATTTAACGGTCAAGGTTCAAACACTGTTGACCTAAAACGCAGTATGACATGTTAAGGAACCACAAGTGTCAAGAAACACAACACATCATCACTAGAACAACATGGAATGAAACCGCTTCACCGCATAGAAACCAACAGCCCCACAAAACCCACGCACTATCGGTCTATCTCAGCAGAAACCGCCATCGCCTCAAAAAATCGAAGAAAAAAAGGAAAGCCACGACTTAGAATCGTACTTATATAAGATAAATGTCATGAAACTAAACCTAGACTAATACTATAATATTCAGCCCCCAGAATATATTATCCACAAGCGTTTTTTTTAATCAATATGGGAATGCAAAAAAAATCCGTTATGTAGCTGTTCTGATTCCCAGCCCAAAATAAGGCAGAACTGCAAGTTACTTTTTCGCAGTGTTAAGAATAAAATAGATCGAGTGTGTCACTGTATTATGTTGCGGGCATCTGTACTCGCCCTGTTCCCTACAGGCTAGAGTCAGATCAGGATTATCTGCATCCTTAATCGAAACAAGGAAAAGATAAAGTAGGCTGCAATGGCTGAACTAGCTCATACAGTGAACAGTTGAAAGATTTAGCTGTCTGCCAAGGATAAGTGTTTACCCAACAGTGAAGTTAACAGACATCCATGTATTAAATGTGTTTTGCTCAAATACGCGAGAAAGCCAAGCATGTCCTTGAAACAATTGTCTGCGTACCTTGTACTCTCTTTTGATGCGTTCAACATAGATATCCAAATGCAGCTCACCCATACCAGAAATAATTGTCTGCAATTACAAGTAACACTTTAGAAACTTCTTGACAACAGAATAAGGTCACATAATAGATAGGCAAACAAACCTGTCCACTCTCTGGATCCAAACCTACGCGGAATGTAGGATCTTCTCTCTGGAATCGATTCAGTGCTTTCGAAAACTGAAATGTTACCATAAATAATTATTCAACACATTTAAGAAATCAAATGACACATGGATATTCAAAACAACAGATCAGTTACCTGTCCTCCAGAATCTTTAGATATCGGGTTAACAGCCAAGGACATCACAGGTTCAGCGACATGCATTGAGGTCATAGTATATTTGACCGACCCATCTGTAAATGTATCACCTGATGATGAAATAAGCGGGGAATCAGGCACTGAAGAAATTCAAAAGATGGTAGCACAACCTGGAAAAGATACGGAACAGAAAAGAATTTGAATATTGAGTTGCTTATCGATTTACCTGACGCGCAATCCACGCCAAATACAGCAACAATCTGGCCAGCATGTGCTTCTTGAATATCCTATATTGACCACAAAGAATAAATATAATAGCAACAAATTGAGTTCACAGTTATTATTCAAGCGTTAAGCCGTTAATAAATAAGGTGCAACTTACCTCCATCTCATTGGAGTGCATCCTTACTAATCGTGGAACCTAGACATAGTTAACAGAAATCAGATCAGAGAAGGCAAACCTTTTAATATTCCCCCAATGCAACAACAAAAAGTAAAGTCAAAACTAAGATATAGCAGATTGAAGCTATATACTGTTCTCCTGATATGGTTACTATTTTCTACAAGCATTAACCAATGCATATTGTTGTGGACAGGATTCACGCCGTACCTCAAATCAATGCAATATATATATATATATATATATATATATATATATATTTGATAAACACCATATTTTACAAACCAAAAGGGATGACACACTTGTCTTTGCATGTGACGACTGTTGAATTCTGACAAGTCCAGAATCCTACCTGGCTCAAGCCCCGAAGCGAGGTGATGAAACTATGTGACATTGTGCGACGGAAAAGAAGGAAAGTACAATACTCTTGGGCATTCCCTCGTTGGACTCAACATCGACTAGCGTGCCTCCAAATTTACTGTATGGATATCATTCAACAACACATACTATCTAGAAAAGAGTAACTCTGTAGATTTGGTTATGAGTTATTATGGCCCTATGGGCAAAAGAAATTAAAACATCTTTGTTTTTTCTCTTCCATTAAGGTAGGCCCCTCCCATTTCTTCACCGAACGATCAATCTATACTAGTGTATGCCCCTCAAAATATGAAATGTTAGCATGGTCAATTCTTTAAGGTAACCTTTTTCTCTTCCATTGAAGACCCTCCCATTTCTTCACAGAATAATTAATCTATACTAGTGTATGGTCCCTCAAATACAGCATATTGGCATGATCAATTGTTAGAGATGTGCTAAAAGAACAATATGGCAAGTTGGCAAACTACGACTTCAACGTCCTTGCTGCGACTTGGGATTAAGTTGAGGTCTTACTTTGATCTTTTTCCCAGTATTCACATTATGTATGAAGTCACCCTTCCGAATCACACCATCATAGATTCTAGACAGGCAGTAAGAAGAAATGATTAGCTTAGAAGCAAAATAACATGTCCAGTACAGAATAATAATGCATGATGCAACAAAACCAGTTCGTAGAAGATCCATAATCACCTTAGATATGTCAACTGACCAAAACGACCTTCCTCAAGCTTAAAAGCTAATGCTACAAGTGGCCCAGCTGGAGTTCCGGATAATAAGACCTAACCATCAAACCAAGTGGTAATTTATTATGAAAGCTAATAAAATGTAGATTCAATAATAAGAGCTGCATCAACATAACAGGCAGCTACAGCGCAACACTCTACTTTACAGATTTTATCATTTTTCCTCACTTCTGACTTTCAACAAGAGTGGTGAAAGATGCAAAGTGTCGTAAAGTGCATAGAGGAAAACACCTGTACCATAGTTACTCAATTAAATATATTTTGGAGATTGTTGTGTACCTTCTCTTCTGAATTGCTTTGGTCAAGGGCGTGGTTCTCGACTTCCAGTGGGCAAGGCAGATAGTCAAGCACACCATTAAGAAGAGGTTGAACACCCTATAAAACCAGTCACAAAAATCTGTTAGCAAGCTAGCATTAACAAGACAGATGCCAACTGCAGGTTCTTAAAAGGAAGTCCTGATCTAAAAGTGCTCATAACTGTGGAGAATTTTTTCTACACCTAAACCTCCAAGGTATGATAACCAGTACAATACGCAGTCTAAATGTGATTATTCTCAATTTGAACAACTAAAATGCACCTCTAAGTTTGCATGCAATTTGGCTCTCTATTCTATAACTGAGCTGGCAACAGAAGACAGCAAACGCAAAGCAAAGGCTCAATCCAACAATGTCATACTTTACTATCTTCTACACTTCTTTCAGTCAGGCTCTAATATGAAGTGCATGCATTAGAGCATTTTCAATCCACAGCACCCCAATGAACCAGTGTAAGGTAATTACAAAGAGTAAAATGGATTTTAATATCGAGATCCTAGCGCTTAAACTTCAATAACTTTTTCATGTTTCTCATTTGCTTGTAATTGCAATGTTGTGCTTGATTGAGCGCTTAATGGTGGTCTGGCTAAAATCGTCAAGGCCCACAGAACAGATATACTGCAGGCAAGATGAAGATTGGTGGCCACGGAGATCTCAGGCCGAGGGCAGAGAGGAAGCGCTCGAGCCGGTAGAGACGAGGACATGCTAGAGGTCAGCGCCTCAGCGGAGAGGGGGCGAGGGGTACGAGTTGGAGGCGGCGCACGAGGTGGAGGTGAGAAGCTAGACGGGTGGCCTGAGCTGGAGATGGCGAGGACGTGCCGCCAAGCTCTCTCAGGTCAGGAGTCGGAACCGAATGAAATTTCTTAACTCTAGCTGCCCGTTCCCTCTATTTTTCCCTCTCCTGACGTCCAATTTCTCTTCTCCCGCCCGCCGGCCTCCAACGCGCAGCCATCGCTTTACTTCCGCCTAGCTCCGCCTACGCGAGCTCAGGCGTGCGCCTAACGTCTAAGCTCTCCGCCTAATTCCACCTAGTGTGCAGTGGGGCATTCATGCCAGAAGCGAGGTGCATGGCTGTTGCTCAGCGCATAAGCGGACGCGCAATTTAACCCTGCTAGCAGCGAGGTTGTATGCATTGTTTGCAACAGTATGTCTTGCTCTAGTAATATGAAACAAATTGCAGTAATACTTTCTCATATTTGCTGACTCATTCATGTAGTCTTCGATTTACTATCTTCAATTTTGACATAGTGCAGAGTGAAGATTGTAACCGTATTCCTAGTTTGGCTGTTTACCACAAGTACATCTAAATTTAGTGCAATTGTCCACACATGTATTTAAACAATTCTAACCATTAGTGTTTAATTTTTTTTAAACGAATAATAGATGTTCATTCGCATAAGGTACAAAGGTAAAGGTAATGAACTGAAAAAATATAAGCATAAATTATAATTACTCACAGGCAGTGAATTGTCAAGATTAGACACGGATGGTAATAGACAATCTTTAAAAAGCACAAGTGGGTGCTGTACAACTCCATTACAAGAAAAACTTCAATCAAATTGTTCTGATAAACTAGCCAGTTCCCATTTGGTCGTAGTATTTGGTTTTAATCTAATCAGTACTGTTAATCTAGCAGGGTTGAAGAACAGCAGTACAAAGTGTAACAGACTAACAGTAAAAGCTGCATGTTGGAGACTGTAAACCTGTGCCCATGTAGTTTAACTATCATGAAGGCATTTCGGACCATTCAGTATTACTAGCAACTGAAACTGTACATATATGAAAAGAACTAGACAAAGGACGGAAAATGCAACTACAGACCTTATTTTTGAATGCACTTCCCATGTATACTGGTATGAACTTGCGCGCTGTTGTTGCTCTTCGGATAGCTGCCTGGTAGAAAGAAAATAAGATACCAGAAAGCGAAGAAATCAGTTAGGTACTAAACAGAGTTATCAACTTTATGCTATTCCTAAACGACAATATGATACAATTAGGAAAATCAGCAAAGAAATTATTAGTGGTGATTTTGACCATAACTTATGTCAATATAATTGCAAGTAGTATCAAAACAATCACAAGGTTAAAGTACATGATTTATCACAATTTCAAGTATGTCAAGATAATAGTATCCATTTATTGAACATATAGACCTTATATAAATTTCCTAATACTTGTTTCAAAAATTGGCGGATTTAAACTTTCGGCATTCTCAAATGTCCATTAAAATATGGTTATTGTGGAAAACTCTACCAACGGACTGCTGATTTCTTTTTCAACCAACAAAACCTATTGACATTCTCAAATTGTATTTTTGATTACCTTCTGATCATGTCATTGTGGAAAATACAATTTCAGCTTGACTTGGAATACTCTTAACAACTTGTTTAGGAAAATAATGTCCACTACCAACCATCACAAAGTATTTAATATGACTTGTTTAATTAGAAATGAAGCTCATTTGCCCCTATTGAACTCTGGGAGAAATTCACATAATCTTTGAACCTGAAACCATGTTCACCCTGAATTGGCTTCGGATGATGGTTTTTACTGACATGGAGGCAATTTGGTACGAGTACAGCTTACATCACAAAATTATAACGGTGACACCCTAGGAAGTTTTAGCAAATATAACTTCCTCCATATAAAAATAAGTAATCGAAGTCCTCAAAAAGTAAATCATCTATGTAGGCTGCTAACGTAGAAATATTTAATGACACAGACAGCAAAATCCAAGGGGATTCAGCAGCTGTAGCTACATCTGTTTCAAAAGATGGAGCCATAAACTGCAGATGGATTGTATGCTTACATGAAATGATATATTCACACAACAATAATAAAAACAACAAATAATAATAATGGACATAAGTTGAATGAACCTTAAGCTCATCAGCTGATATTGGCTCATCACTGAGAAAAGCTTCCGCAAGCTGGTCATCGACTTCTGAAACAACTTCAATAAGTTCACGTCTCTTCTCCATTACAAAATCTTGCATGTTGGATGGGACATCAGATGAAACAACCTCTTGTCTGTACATTAGAAATTATGTGTCATCCAAAATTCCAGATACCAATAGCCCTCAAGACTACTAAATGCTTGTGAAGAACACGGACATACCCACTTCCACCCTCAAACTTTAAAGCCTTTAACTCCACAAGATCCACAAGGCCCTCAAACTCCTCTTCCAATCCTATTGGCACTTGTACGGCTGCACTCTGGTGACGTAGCTTGGCACGAGCCTTGGATAGAACACAAAAAAGTAATACTCAGCAACAGATAACTGAAAGACACCTCAACCAGAATTTAAAAATAGGACATGATATCAGAAATAAATGACAAGCCTAAAATTAAGTACAACAATGATGCTTTCCAGTAGTCTCGACGCACAGCAACTCTAGCATAGAAACGTAAGCCTCATCTAAATTGCACATACTAAAAAGAATGCAAAGCCAGCCCTCTTGCATACGGTCATTGTTTTACCCATTTTACTTTGAACCAGCTAATTCATTTTTGTACTTCCAAAAACAGTCTTTTGAATGGATGCAAGACAAAACATCAGTTGATTTAGAAATGAAGGCTTTGAAATATTTGGAATCATTATAGATGTGGTAAATTGGAATTTACCACCCACGAGGGCCACCCAGGATGTCAGTGCATTTTCGACTAAGCACTTAAGTGCGAAGCAAGGTAGCAAATACTCTACTGCTACTTCTTCAGAATTCAAATGCAATAGAAAAAGTATTTTATTGACATACTCTGTTCTGTATTAAACAAGGATAATTAGCTAGCACTATGATACTAGCATGGCATAAAGAAGTTCCCCCAAAGAAAATATACATCTTATAGACATTGAATGAAAATTTACCCACTCCAATCAAGGGGAAAATTAATTCAGCAACATGAAAGGATTAAAGGGACATTTTGCATAAGCTTCACTCCTCACAGTAAAAGCATCAATTTATATAGACAACAGAAGTCAGCCTGACACTCACCTGGTTGAGAACTTTCCATGGATCAGCTCCCATACGGTCTAACTTGTTAATAAATGCGACCCTGGGAATTTCATATCTTTTCATTTGTCTATCAACAGTAATTGATTGACTTTGTACGCCACCAACACTACACAGCACAAGTATAGCACCATCAAGAACACGGAGAGCCCTTTCAACCTCAACGGTGAAATCCACGTGACCTGGGGTATCAATGATATTAACCTGCAAGCGATATAACCCAAGAACAGTGTAAGATATGTCAAAACATAAGCATTCGAAAATAACAATACAAGGGATAGTGATCAATGCTTGTATACATGACGACAAAACAAAGTTGCTTCTGAGGGCTACTTCTAAAGTTCTGCTAGTACTAGGTAGGTGCATGGGTTTGATGTATCTGTCCCAACCAGTCATACTGACACAAACTTACAGATCCAATTTTCTTCTCACATTCTGTAACTTCTGGACATAACGTGGAAAAATAAAGCCCACCCAGTTAAATTAGCCCTCATCTTTATAAGCCTAACTCCTTTAAGCAGCAATAGATTGTGGGGAACACCTTGCTGGCACAAATCTAAACCCTGAAAATGGTTGACTGGACCGCTTCAACATGATGCACTAGACACATCCGAGACACTAAAGCTACGGGTAGCAACATAATACTGCAATACTCTTAAGAAAAAGATCTGGATCAAGATCGCAATGAAACATTGACAAATTATCAACAGCTCAATGCAGAGTGGAATACGAAACGCAGAGGTTCAATATAAGACTCTTGCAACTAATAAGTAATAGTTACGGAACCTAATTATTTTCCTATGTTAGTGTCAGGTATTTATATTAGTCAGCTTGGTTTTACTCCCTCCGGAGGGAGTAATATTTAAATTCTAGACGACAAGCAAATATTGTGTGTTCTTACATATCATATGTTAGTTGAAACTGACATATCCAGGAGAGATGAACTATGCTAGTTGGTTACCAAATATCGTTGCAAGGTTATACTTCTTAGTGTTTTCGAGCTTACCAGTTAGCATTTACCAACAGCATTTGCAACGTTATCATACGCAGCAACTAATTAATCTTTTGAACCATATAAGTCGATTTTCGAAGGAAGCTTAAAGTAAACAAAATCACGTGTGTTATCTGTCTCGCACTGATGAACAAATATGGGTTACAGTTAGCCCCAGATGTGCAAATGCACGAGGCACGAGGCAACAGCATTATCATCTCACAGTTGATTTATCATATGGTTGTACATTAACTCAAACCCCATGGTAATTTCACTTTAACCAGGAACCAAACAACAGTGATCAAGTTTATCAGACCAGACGGAAATTGACCAGCTAAAAGAAGAGCAAGAGGAGGTGAGAAATGGACCTGGTACCCGTTCCAGGTACAGTAGGTAGCAGCCGACTGGATGGTGATGCCCTTCTCGCGCTCGAGGTCCATGGAATCCATCTTTGCGCCGACGCCGTCGCGGCCACGCACCTCGTGGATCTCGTGGATGCGGCCGGTGTAGTAGAGGACCCGCTCAGTCAGCGTCGTCTTTCCGGAGTCGATGTGCGCGGAGATACCGATGTTCCGCATCCGATCCATGGACTCCCGCCACCGCGCTAATTCCTTGTCGTCTCCCCGCGCCCGCATAGCCGACGCCGAGGACATCGCTCGCCGGGCCGACGCCGCTGCGGCTGCGGCCGCGGGCGAGGGGGCATCGGCGAGGGGCTGGAGAAGGAGAGAGAAAGGGCGGAAGGAGGAGATGAGGTGGGAGGCAGAGCGCCGTGCCATAGCCATCGCCGCCTAAGGAAGTTCTCGGCGGCGGCGGCGGCGAGGGGGGTTTTGATCTGACTGCACTAAAACCCTAGGAAGTCCTACCTACGAAGAACTCCGCAACTACCGCAAGTCAGCTGTGCATCTCGCAATCTGACGGCGCTGAACGACATGTTTGGTTGATTGTGTTCATTTTCAGAACATATCCAATTACTCCCTCTTTCCCATTTTAGGACCCATGCTATTTTTTTAAAGTCAAATTTAATAAATTTTACCTAAATATATAGAAAATAGTATGAAGATCTACGACATCAACTTAATTTTATTAAAATCACCGTGAACTATATTCTCACATTAATGCATTTGATATTAAAAAAGTTAGTAGAGTATGTTTTTACATATAGTTGGTCAAACTACATAAAGATTAACTTTGACCAAAACTAATATACATCCTAATTTGAAAAGAAGGGGTATTATTCAATGATGCTAATCTCTACTACTTATAAAGGAGTAAACAAGAACTTCTCTATGCACACCCATCACACGCACACAGACGTACTAGAGCCGCATGATCAGCCCTCTAATACAATCTAACATCTTCCATTAGTCTAATGTCTCTCTATGTTACACTTAGCAAATAGATATGACGGGCAGAAACTCTGCCTGCACCCCACACGGAGTCTGCATAGGAAAAAAAGAAGTGCTCGATCCTCTCGTCCCTGCCCCGCAGCCTCCTAGTCTAGAGGCTGACCCGCACCCCCGATGTCATGCTTCCCCCGCTGCCTTCTCTCCACGCGTCGTCGGCTCCTCTCCACGTGTCGCCGCCTGACCTGCATCGCCTCCTCACCATACGACATCACCTGACTCATCCTCTAGCGTCGGCTTTCGTCTACTGCAAGGAGGATGCCCATGACGGTGCGGCCTAGAGCTGAATTGAGTCTGAATTCCCTGCTGCCACTGAGATCTCCACCAGCGGCCGCCCACCAAACCATGGCCGCGACCCCGACGAGGATATCTGGTCTTGCCTTCTTTGAGGAGGAGGTGCGGAAGCCTTGCCTCCCCTGACGGCGTCCGCGGAGGAGCTGGGTGCCCCGACGCTACTAGTGGTGTCCATGATGGGCAACTCGAAATTGGCCTTCTGCATGTTATGTCAGCACGTGCTCATGCTCCACTCCCACAACTTATCCGAGAACGAGAAGCACATGCACATTGATTTTACTTCCTGCAAGGTAAATCATGTGTATTATAGTAATATATTTAAATCTTGTATTGTTTCCATGTTACTTATGTAATTCTGTCTTTACTTGTAGAGTTCCATCTTTCCTCATATGCCTTTTAATTGTAGCCTGGTCGTGACAGAGATTCCTCTATTTAATGGACAGTAATATGACTGGCTCTAGGAAACAAGATGGATGACATACTATTTTACCTTTATTTTTAGGTACTTTTGCATCTAAAGGCTGCATAATTATTCTTGTGTTGATCACTCGCCTTGCCATCACAAGAAGAAAAAACTACTGAAATTGAATGATCTAAGGTCTTCGCAAATGTTGATGCGAAAAATGCAGAATCTCCCAATATACACAATAAGCTATATATTTGGCCAGTACAGTAAGCACAAATACATAAATTTACTTGATGTTGTGTTTGTTTTCCCTGGAATCTTTGGCATGTTGGCAGTGAGGATCTGATATATTGATGTAAACACTTATGGATATTGAGCTTCTTAGAGCAGCTCCATGTTACTCACATGTGTATAGGTTTTATGAGTCACAAAATCTCATGGTCCTATACTGCATATTGCCATTTCGAGGAGTAACAAAAATGATTACATATTAAATATCCTTGCTTCTAAAAGTTACAAATATTTGGACTAAGTTATCTCAAGTTTTGTTTCTATATAGTGTAATCTATTAGTGTAAATAAAAGGATGAACTTTGAGGCATATGGAGCCAAAGAGTCTCGGTTGTAGGTACATGTTTTTTGTTGCATTGTAATCCAATATATTTTGTCGTCCTTATTTTACATTTTTCTTGAGGTCAGGAGCATGTGTTAACTAGAATAAATACTCAGTAGAGTGAAAAATGGCTTGTTTTTTTCAAGTTGCTAGGTACTATTGACTTCTCCAATAGTGCTTTATCCGAGACTATACCACTTGGTTCAAGTTATTGAGTTAAAAATGGGTTTGGATGTGGTATTGGTTAACAAATAATTTGTTGCATGAAATCATGATAAATTATGTTAATCTCACATTTCGCATCTTGTTGTACTTCAGGGTTCTACATCTTGTACATTGTGAAGGAGGTACACATTGTGTTTCTTCTGTTATTATGTCTGATCTATGAACAATATATTCGACATCTTGGGATAATTATGAACCCTAAAGTGGGATGCTTAAACAGAGAACAAAACATGGAATATGGTATACATAGTATATCTATATGTTGTAATTATCAATTTAAATAAACAACTTTTCAGACCTAAAGATTGGCATCTCGACATTTATGTGCTGATTTTCTTTTTTATCTCTTAGTTTTCCCTATTGCCCAAGTCCCTACTTATTCATTGACTGTTGTACATTGTACATAAAATATTTTGTCTAGCAGTCATAGGATAGAAAGACTCTGGTTTAGAAACTTAAAGCTACTGCTGAACAAAATGATCACACGGTGTACTGTTTTGAAAGCTTTTTATTTGAGAGCTTGCATGAGGCCTATGCTTATGCAGCTGATCATCCTTTAGATTTCTGTTTTTGTTTTTTACTTCCTTCAAAGGATTGGGCGATCCTTAGCATTACAATCGCCTTACTATTGTTACATTCAGTTCATGTCAATAGGTGGAAAAAACCCAGTGTTACTATTACTTCTAGCCAAAAAAACAGGACTAAAAGGAAATGCATACTATGATCTGATTCTGTTTGGGAGCATGGAATGCTTGTTAAGTGTGGATATTCTAAATATGTCTCAGGACTAAAAGGAAATGCATATTGTGATCTGATTCTGTTTGGGAGCATGGAATGCTTGTTAAGTGTGGATATTATCTATAGACTTAAGCCTGGTCACGTGCAAGCATTTTAAGGCCATCTGTCCCTACCACGACACTTTCAGATGGACTATTTTTCTACTCTTCACGTTCACGTGTGGATCCGTGTGGTGCTCCTTCATGCGTGTGGGTGCAGGTGTCTGCTTTACGCTTTGTTGTTTTCATTGCATCCTCTCTTACTCCCGTCGTGATGCTGCCACCAGCCCAATCCTCCTCTCTCTTGGCATAAATTGAGCAAATATATGGTAACTATTTAGCTTAAGAATCAATAGTGTTTTCAAACATGTGTGGTCACTGTATCGACCTGCGCACCCACACCCTTGCATAGATCGAACCGCTATTTTTTACATCTACACGTGCCAGTACGGCAAACCAACAAAAAATAAGGAGGTGGTATTTTGCATCATGGGTGCAAATGAACCTATTACGAAAAATATATATAAATAAATTTTAAAATATCAAAAAAATAAGAAAGAAAATTCCGGGTGTATATCTAGACATTGTATGTTCTTACACAACGTTTTAGGGAAAAGACCATTTTATGTGATTTGTGTAAAAGGATAAAAATTGTCTAAAAATAATCATGTTATAGCATATGAAATTGTGTTTTTTACACAGGACACAAATAATGTTCTTTTTTCCAAGAAAGGTGTGTGAATATAGAATGTCCAAATATACATGCAGATATTTTTCTAATTCTTTTGATATTCCAAAATATATTTTTGAACAATCAATTTATTTGCACTCATGAGCTAGAGTGGATTTCCAAACTTATTGCGTCTATAGTTTCATAGTAGAACAAATAGCCGCGTGTGTACCATCTATGGTATCATAGAACAAATCACCATGAATGTACCGTATATGCCACACATTGTTAGAACGCCATGCAAGTGGCGCGGCGAAGCGCGCCTATTTATCTAGTTCTAAATATGTCTGATGCATACTATGATCTGATGATGCTGGTTGGAGAACTTCACTACTAGAAAAAGGCTTATCAGTGACACACGTATTTTGCAATTCCGTGGCGCATACCAGATGCGTCACTGTTATCTTGTCACTAAATTTTATTTCTGTGGAATCTCAAATTTTTGTGGCGCATGTTGGTAATATGTGTCATAGATTTTTTTTCAAATTTCAAAAAAAAGACGGGCCAGATCTTAAATTTCCGTGGCGCATATTGCTGTTGGGCCACGCAGAGATAAACAAAAAAAAATCCCCTACGCGATACCCGCAAGCTCCAGCTCAGGTGATAGGCCACGAGATTTACCACTAGACGCACAGGTGCGGATTGTTGATGAAGCGCGTCAGTCGATGCCGTGCCGAACGATCTCCATACAGCACGTCCAGATCCTCATGGACCTTCTTGTCTCCAGCGCCGCACGTGCAACGCCTCCACCGGTATCCACACATACAGGAAGGAAGCTCCAGGTAGAGGACTGCTAGATCCTGTCTAGCCCGAAATAAGAGTGGAGAAAGTGACGGCTAGGTCAGGGACAATCCCTTGTCACTCCACTTATATACACCCTAGCTAGGCTCGACGCTTAAGGCTCATCTAGGCCGTACTCTAACCTTCCATATAGATCTAATCCACATGCGCTCCTTACCCTTAAGTGTGTGTCCCCGTAAGTTCACATACACCTGGATATGACACGAGTCACCACTCCGAGTCGATAGTTGGTAGCGGCATCTAGCAAGACATGCCAACTCCCAAGCGCCGTAAAGTTAGAAGACAAACCTTTCTCAATGTGACTTTCATCCAAATCCCTTTGCCTCACGATATATCTTGTCAAGCTATAAGTGAGTTGTTGTCATCCCTTTAATAGCCCAACTCTCTCTTCTCATTCCGTGATATACGATTCACTGGACTAACACTTAGTTTGACTCCTTGGTTAAAACTTAATCAAGTCGCGCATGGCCATGCTTCCGAATCATATCACACGAGAGGGTCTAGAGAATATCTCTCCATTATAGAGGGGCAAATCTCATCTTGATAATCCACGTCACGCAGCTTGCTTCACAACCAACTCGAACCCTACCTTTATAACTAGCGTTTGTTAGGACCTAAGCTGGCGATCCACAACTCGGATCATGTGATTACCTTAGGTCGAAGGATTCTATTGCTTGAAAATACAAATGACAACATGCTCGTTGCATCTCAACTGTGGGTTAGTCTGATTCGCTAAACTCTTTAGCCGAATCAATGTAAGTCGGAATAGCATCTCCATGCCCATGACAAGTGGAACTGAGTCATCGGCCGACTTTCACATTAGTCTAAGTTGTGTGTACAGCACAACCTCAATGACCAAGGACAACTAGTATGAACAACATGAATATATAGTTTCACAATCGAATCACATATTCAATGATACATATCAGTAGTTCATACAAGGACAATAACTTTATGAATACATTAGAAATATCATCATACATGATTGCCTCTAGGGCATATTCCCAACAGTCTCCCACTTGCACTAGAGTCAATCATCTGACATCACATGTCTAGGCATCTAATGCCCATAGCTCTCAGGTGCGCCTCATGCTTCGGCTGTGGAAGTGGCTTTGTCAATGGATCCGCAATATTTGAATATGTGTGTACCTTGCATAACTTGATATCACCTTGATCCACGAATTGACGAATCAGGTGGTATCACATGAGTATATGTTTGTTCTTTTGATGTTGTCTAGGTTTCTTGGCTTGTGCGATAGCACCATTGTTGTCACAATACACGTATAACGGATTGGACGAGCCCTAAACCACACCAAGATCCATGAGGAAATTCCTCATCCAAACAGCTTCCTTTGCCGCCTCCGAGGCAGCAATATACTCAGCCTCTGTTGTAGACGTAGACACCGTCTCTTGCTTGGAACTCTTCCACCTCACAGCCCCTCCAATTATCACAAACACATATCCGGATTGCAAACGAGAATCATCCGAGTCAGTGAGATAACTCGCATCTGTGTAACCCCTTACACTGAGTTCATCCTCGCCTCCATAAACTAGGAACATATCCTTAGTCCTACTCAAGTACTTAAGGATATTTTTAGCCGCTGCCCAGTGGATGTCTCCAGCGTCAGCCTGGTATCTGCTCACAACACTTAGAGCATAGGAAACATCCGGCCTAGTATAAATCATAGCATACATGATGGATCCGACTGCAGAAGCATACAGAATCGCACTCATCCGACTCCACTCATCAGTTATCGAAGGACACTGAGTCTTGCTAGGTTTTACGCCATGGGACATCGGTAAGAACCCCTTCTTAGACGATTCCATGTTGAACTTCTTCAACACTTTGTCCAAGTATGTACTTTGACTCAATCCAGTGAGCCGCCTTGATATATCTCTATAGATCCGGATTCCTAGTATGTAAGTCGTCTCACCCAAGTCTTTCATCGAAAAAATTCTTTCCAATGATTCTTTGGTTTCTTGCAACATCTCGACATCATTTCCAATCAATAATATGTCATCCACATATAAGATCATAAAGTTTACCTTGCTCCTAGTAAACTTCTTGTATAAACAAGAATCATGATCACTCTTGAAGCCAAACGATTTGACTACCTTATCAAAGCGAATATTCCAACTCCGAGATGCTTGCTTCAATCCATAAATGGATTTTCGAAGCTTGCATACCTTGTCAGCATTAGCCGGATCAACAAAACCCTCGGGCTGTATCATATACACGTCCTCGGTTAAATTTCCATTAAGGAAAGCCGTCTTGACATCCATCTGCCATATCTCATAGTCGAAATAGGCTGCTATAGCTAACATGATCCGAACTGACTTAAGCATCGCCACGGGAGAGAAAGTCTCATCGTAGTCAACTCCTTGTACCTATCAGAACCCCTTCATGACAAGTCGTGCCTTATAGATAGAAACATTTCCATCCATATCAGTTTTCTTCTTAAAGACCCATTTGCACTCGACGGGTCTTGCACCGTCTAGCAGATCAACCAAGTTCCAAACTTGATTTTCATCCATGGACTTTAACTCAGATCTCATGGCTCCAAGCCATGACTCAGAATCAGATCCTACCATCGCTTCTGAATAAGTTACCGACTCATCACTGTCTAACAGCAACACACCACGAACACTTCGCAATATGGCCGATCTTCGTAATGTTAGTGCAGTTACCGGCTCAGGTACCACGACCGGCTCAACCTCCAAGGCTTTTGCCGACTCGCTGCTGGCTGGTATCTCTGGAATTTCTTCGAGCTGCACCGTGATCCCACTGACTCCCCGACTGAGAAACTCTTTCTCAAGGAAGACATCGTTCCGAGCGACAAACACTTTGCCCTCTTCTCGGTTGTAGAAGTAGTAACCCAAGGTTTCCCTCGGATATCCCATGAAAATACACTTATCTGATTTGGCTGTAAGCTTGTCCGACTGAAGTCGCTTGACAAAAGCTTCACAACCCCAAATCTTAAGAAAAGACAAACTCGGCTTCTTGCCAGTCCACATCTCATGTGGTGTCTTCTCTACCGACTTTGATGGTACTCTGTTTAGTGTGAATACTGCAGTTTCTAGACAATAACCTCAAAATGATAAAGGCAGATCTGTCCAACTCATCATTGATCGTACCATGTCTAACAAGGTCCGATTCCGCCTTTCCGACACACCGTTTCTCTATGGTGTTCCTGGCGGAATGAGCTGGGGAACTATTCCACAACTCTTTAGATGGTCATCAAACTCATGGCTCATGTACTCGCCTCCTCGTTCCGGCCGAAGAAACTTTATTTTCTTGCCGAGTTGATTATGTACCTCATTTTGGAATTCTTTAAACTTTTCAAAGGCTTCCGACTTATGTTTCATCAAGTAGATATATTCATACCTACTCAAATCATCAGTGAAGGTAATGAAGTATTCATAACCACCTCTGGCTGTCGTGCTCATTGGGCCACATACATCATGTAACATCCCAAAACTTCAATCCAAGCTTATCAAGATTAAATCAATCAAATTTGGGGTTAACAAAAAACTTTTCCAAAGTTAATATGAAAGCATTCATATATGTGTGCATTTAAATTAGGAGTTGTTTGAATTGCCATGATTGAGTGATCCAATGCTTGTAAAATGTTTCTTAGGTGATTTAAACATCATCTACATCATTCCCAAACTTTTCCTAAAGAAAATCAAATCAAAAAAAATTAAAAAGGAGGAATGGTCATTTTGGCAAATTTAACTCTCATGCCTACTTTGGTTATTCCTAGTACTCAAAATTTTAACAGAAACAATTCTTGATCTTTGCACCCCTTGCTAGTACACATAATGAGGTACCAAGGCCCACCTTGATCTGTTAAAAACATTCTGTAAACTAATTTAAATGATAGTTTAAAATTGAATCTAATGCATGTGCATAGATCACCCCTATTTCAAAACCCATCTTTTTGAGCTCCACTTTCAAAACCCTTGCAAGCAGAGACTACCTATCACTAGGGGAGATCACTCAAAAATTTTGAACTCAAAATTCAAAAAGAATTTTCATGCGGCCATTTCATCAAACACATGGCAGACATGATTTACACCCTAATTCTAGCTCACTGTTTTGAACAGGGTTTTGCACCCAATTCTCCTCCAAACCCTTCCTCTGTCCCCAAATGATCTAACCAGACCAATTAAACCCCAACCCCTACCCCCTAGTGGTAAGGCCAAGCCATGCCGAGCACCAACTCGCCGGCCAACCTTGCCCTCACCCCAGCAGACCACCTCCCCCTCTCTCTCCATGTCTAGGAGGTAGCCAGCACCTCACCGCCGCCCACTGTCCCCTGCCCGAGCCAAGCCCCGCAGTGGACCACCGAGGAGAGCCCGTGCGCAGTGCCACCGCATCATGCCGAGCGCGCGCCTGCATAAGCCGCCGCTCGACCGCAGCTCGCGCCTACCGCTCTGCCACGACACAGGGAACACGACGGACACTCCCGTTCGCCGCCCAACGCACCACAACCACCGCTCGTCATGGACACCGCCGCTTCTGCCGCGCAGAGCGCCACCTCGCCCCGACCGCGTGCCACCGCCCCTACGGCCGCATTTAAGCTCTAGAGCACCGCCAGGGAACCGCCCATCGATCGCCACCCCCAGCCCTGCCTCTACCTCGCCGTAGCCATGTCGCCACCGTTGATTGCGACCGCCCCAAGCTCCACCGCGACCACGCCTCGCCTCGCCGTTGTCTTCCACGTCGTTTGCCTGCCTCGCCGACCCTGCTGGAGCCCTGGTACGCCCCCAACAGACCCCCACCAAGCCGCTAGGGTTCGAGCTCGCCGGCGACCTGTTCGTCGTCGACGATGACCTTCAGCCGTAGATTCCTATTCTAATCGCACGACCCACAGCGCGCGTACCTTTTCGCGTTTTAAGTGTCGTTAACACGCGGGACCCCCCTGTCAGCTGAGCCCTGCGCCGCGGAGCGCCACTGGGCCGGCCCATTCCTTTTCCCGCGCTAGGCCACCTATTCAAATCTTGATTTTTTCTTTTTAGTTGAATCTAGTTTCTGTCCAGTATTTCAAAAATCCATTATGTGAGTTTTACAAATGCAAATAGCATGAAACCAATTTTGTCTGAAAGATATTAAGATGATCTATCCAAGCCCGTTGGATTTAATTCAATTAGAGTTATAGATCTCTCTTAATAAAAATAAAAAGACAGAAGCTTTTGCAACTTGCAACATTTTTATAAAATCAACCAAGTTAGCTTTTGAGTTGATTCCAACTCTCAAAAATCAGATTTCACCATATCTATCCAAATATGTAATAATATTAAGGTTTACATGCAGTGACTTTGGACTAGTACCAAAATAATGCTATATAGGCATTTCTAGTCACTTTAAATCATTAAATAATGAACTTAAACCAAAGTAATATTGATCCAACCCTTAAATCTCATTCCCACATGTTAGAATATGTGGTGAGGACATGTGTCCACATGATCCCATATTTTGGTGGTGAATATTAAATTTTAGTTAATTTTTCTATGAGTAGAAATTACTTTTCTAAAATAAAAAGAAGGTAACTTTTGATTTAAACTTGTGATGCTTGTGATGATAATAGATCATCAATTGTGTGTCTTAGAATACTATCTAGCCTAGTTAAGTATTTTTTGGTGATTGTGCACTCCCTATGTATTTATAGACGATAGTACCGACCAAGCTTTCGAGGATGAGGAGTTCTACCAAGAAGAAGAAGAAGAAAACTTCAACCACTGCACCAACCAAGGCAAGCCACCATTAACAATGCCAGCTACTATTAGCAAGATAGCACTATCCAAGATTAACCCTTGCAAGTTAGCACTTGCAAGTGTAGTACTTCGCAAACTAGAATCAAACTAGATGGTTTAGCAAAGATGCCATAAGCATGCTTTGATCACACCCCCCCTTATTTAACTAATAGTACCCCAAGTCCTAGTTACAAGTTTTACCCTTCTTAGGTTATACAAAGTTCTTTACTTTTTTTGAAGGTAGCATAAAAAGTATAAAACTTGACCTATTTAGAAACCTTTAGATGTCATTCTATGGCATGAGATTGAACCCATCTTTACCACCTTAGTGAACACTCTTAACTTAGTAGTTTAGAGTAGATCAAAAAAAACTTGAGTCACTTTAGATGGGAACACTTGGTGAAAATGAATTATGAAAACCTTAGAATGATGAGTCATTCTATTAAGATGTTTTGACATGTGTTGAGAAACACAATTGGTTGATGATGATGAAAATGTTGAGGCATGAGCCTTAACCTTTTATAAAACTGATGGTTGGATTCGGATGCGATACCATTCCAAAATTTACCGTACAACCACATTACCTGAATTGGGTAAGGCTTAGCTGTAAATTTATATGCATTAGTCTTAGTTCCCTCACGGGAGAGGTTTGAGCTGAGGCTACCTCTCAATGTTGTCCACCTATGAAGTGCCCAAGATGACTGATGGTCATGGTTGGGAGGCCATGCTCATAGGAGAGGTGCTTATACTAGGGTGTGTAAAGGGGAAGTTATGTTTGATTATTTACATACTAAGTATGATGATTTAGGGTTATCCTTGACAGATGTATTGAATCTTGTGGTGAAAGTGTACCACCTCTGCAGAGTGTCAAACTATTCGAATATCCATGTCCGCGGTATGGATAGTTGGAATGGCCATACTGTTTCGTTGTCAGATGTTTTCTAAAAACTTTGAAAAGAATGATGAATCTTGACTTGACCACAACAGGGTTGTGTTTATGACAATAGTTTCCCCAACTTAAGTGATTCTAGAGTTTTACTTTATCTTTCTTTGCTTCTGAACTCAGCTTAGGTTTCAAACTTAACTTTATAGTTAAACATAGAGTTAGCACTTTAACTTAGATTTATACTACTTGTTAGTGGTAGTTTGTAAGTACTTAAAGAGTACTCATGGCTTTTGTCCCTGGCTATTATCATGGCCAGACTATGAAGGAGATTATCAAGATGATGGTCAGTAGGACGGCTATGATAACTAGGACTATCTGCCTTCGTCAGCATTGCATGTGCCCCTAAAGATGGGCCCCACCGCTACGCTATCTTTTATTTCCGCTGTTTGTTGTATTAAGACTGGATCATGCGATCCTTATTTGTGTAAAACCTTATGTATGGTTTGTAATGGATGATGTACTGTGATATCCAATCCGTTATGTCTCACAAAAATGGTAATCCTGGGATTGCGAGGTATGGCATAACGGGCATCTGGGATTAAAAATCCGGGTGTTCACACATCACCATGTACTAGTCCCAATAAGTTGGACGCCCTTTCAGAACTCTTTGTAAAAGGTGTCTTGGTCATCTTGCCGAGTAGGCAGGATTCACATGTCTCGAACGGCTCCAAGTCGAACGAAGTTAGGAGTCCATCATCATGGAGATTCTTCATGCATTTCCAACTTATATGACCAAGCCGACAATGCCAAAAGTAAGTCATATTCAGATCATTTGGTTTCAACCTTTTCACATTCATATTATAGACAGATTCACCATCAAGATTCAAAATAAATAACCCGTCCTGGACGAGTGCAAAGTCGTGAAACATATCATTCAAATATAAAGAATAACCATTATTCTTAATATTCGACTCATAGCCTTGTCTCATCAAACATGAGGCAGAAATGATGTTTCGACTAAGCATTGGAACATAATAACAATTATTTAGCTCCATTAAGAATCCTGAAGGTAAATGAAGTTGCATCGTGCTGACTTTCAACGCAACGACTCTCGCTTTATTGCCGACTCGAATGTCAACCTCGCCTCTCGCCACGCTCCTAGTTCTTACCAGTCCCTGCAACGAGTTGCAGATGTGAATGACTGATCCGGTATCATATTCCTAAGAACTACCAGGTGCATCGGAAAGATAAATGTCTATAAAATTACAAACAAGCGTACCTGAGCCGAAAGTCACACCTCCACTCTTGGCTTTATCAGCCAGATACTTGCTACAATTCCTCTTTCAGTGGCCATCCGCCTTGCAATAGAAGCAAGTGGATCCGGCTGTAGGAGATGGCTTAGTCCCTGAGGAAGCGCTTTGGACCGGGTCCTCGGCCTTACCTCCCAAATTTGCCTTCTTCTTCTTAGTCCAAGAACTCTTCTTGAACTTAGCCTTATTCTGCACCATCAACACTTGACTGGCGCCTTTCTTGAGATTCGCCCCAGCCTGCTTTTGCATCCCATGTAATTCAGTGAGCTTCTTATCCATACCATGCATGTGGTAGTTCGATATGAACTGGCCATACACACTAGGAAGAGAGTTCAGAATTATGTCTGTAGCGAACTCTTCGCTAATGGGGTAGCCAAGCCTTTCTAGAGACTACACGTAACCAACCATCTTGATCACATGCGGACTTAGTGGATCGTCATCCTTAAGCTTACAACTCAACAAAGCCCGAGAGACTTGATACCTCTCAGTCTTTACCTAAGCCTGGAACATACTTTTGAGGCTTTTGATCATATCATAGGCCTCAACATTCTCGAACTGCTGCTGCAAGTCCGGTTCCATGTGAGAAAGCATAAGACAACTAAACTCTGTAGACTCATCACATGTCCTACGGTAGGCATTGGTGGCTGCGACACTCCAATTCTCATTCGGCTCATCTAGAAGTGGGTTGTCTAGGACATGGTCCCTCTTTTCTTGCTTGAGAACAATTCTCAGATTACGATACCTAGTGAAGTTAGTTCCATTTAGCTTATCTTTCTCTAAGATGGTTCTCAAAGCAAAACTAGAAATCTAAGGGAGACTGCTAGGTGCCATTGATCTACAACAGAAAAATATGCAAAACACTTAAGACATGTATCCATAAAAGAGCAAGCATATTAAACACTTTAAGTGATCTAGGTAGACAACTCCTTGTCAATCGTATCTCATACGACTCCTGTTGGACGGGTGGCATCACATGCCCCAGCTCCCATCCGACCTTTCCCCGAGCCCCACAACCGTTGTGATAGACCCGTCTAGATTACCGAATGCTTCTGTTGTAAGAGTCCGACTCAAACCCACCTAGTCTAAAAGAATTGATAGCACCTCAATTTTATTAGCCCACTACCAAAAATGTCCGACTTGTGATGGTGCAGCACTGGCGGGGAAACCGACTAGACCTTCTTCGAGGGATTATTTTCTACCAACTATCTAATAGAGGTAAAATAGAGACATAACAATAACACAGAATAAAGCAATTATAATGTGAAAATGGTATGGCTCTCTTCATGGCGATCTCCATCTCCACAAAGCTTGTAATTCGACTCGTGTCAACTCTTGTCACGTGCCGCCTTACACCATGTAGCCAACTTGTACATCGACTTGCATGCCATCCAGGTTCTCCAAACAACTACACTAGCTAGTAAGGTAAATTACATAGAGAATCCGACACACAGGTCGTTATACAATAAAATGACCGCACCTAGGCTCTAGCCGGCTGACAAAAACCGTGGTATGCAGATCACGTATGGATTACAGACATCACATGCACATAAACCATACCATTCACAACATCATCCTGCAAAAACAAGTTATGCATATATACGATATCTACCGGCATTGTGAAACTCGCAACGACATCTAAGGCGCTATGACAGGGCGAAGCCGATGTTCCCAGATCTCATCTGCCTTACGAACATGGATTTCATCATCGGATAAAACATTTTTACCCAAATCTGATCCGTATCACGATTCAACCAAACTCTTTGATCTTCGATCACCGCATCCGAATTTATGTGTCATAGTCTACCCCGATGGTGGAAGCCGACCAGTAGGGGTATGTCGTTCCGCGACCTTAGCAGTTAGATCATGAAAACCAGATCATCCATTCCTCGAGTACAGTTGATCCAATCAACCTCGTACAAAACCGATCTATCTCATAGATCGACCACCAAAACTGCAATTAGATCCAATCTAATGCCAACCGCACATCACATATGCACGACCTTGAGCCTAGAACCAGAAGCTATCGCTCTGATACCACTGTTAGGCCACACAGAGATAAACAAATCTTTTTCCCCTACGCGGTACTCCCAAGATCCAGCTCAGGTGATAGGCCACGAGATTTACCACTAGACGCGCAAGTGCGGATTGTTGATGAAGTGCGTCAGTTGATGCCATGCCGAACGATCCCCGTACAACACGTCCAGATCCCCACGGACCTCCTTGTCTCCAAAACCGCACGTGCAACGCCTCCACCGGTATCCACACGTACAGGAAGGAAGCTCCATGCAGAGGATTGCTAGATCCTGTCTAGCCGGAAATGGGAGTGGAGAAAGTGACGGCTAAGTTAGGGACAATCCCTTGTCACTCCACTTATACACACTCCTAGCTAGGCTCAACGCTTGAGGCCCATCTAGGCCATACCCCAATCTTCCATATGGATCTAATCCACAGGGGCTCCTTACCCTTAAGTGTGTGACCATGTAGGTTCGCGTACACCTAGACACGACACGAGTCACCACTTCGAGTCGATAGTTGGTAGCGACCTCTAGCAAGACGTGCCAACTCCCAAGCGCCGTAAAGTCAGAAGACAAACCTTTCTCAATGTGACTTTCGTCCAAGTCCCTTTGCCTCACAATATATCTTGTTAAGCTATAGGCGAGTTGTTGCCATCCCTTTAGTAGCTCGACTCTCTCTTCTCGTTTCGTGATATACGATTCACTGGACTAACACTTAGTCCGACTCCTTGGTTAACACTTAACCAAGTCGCGCATGGCCATGCTTCCGAATCATATCACACGAGAGGGACCAGAGAATATCTCTATTACAGAGGGGCAAATCCCATCTTGGTAATCCATGTCACGCAGCTTGCTTCACAACCATCTCGAACCCTACCTTTATAACTGCCCATTTATGGAACAACGTTTGATAGGACCTAAGTTGGCGATCCACAACTCGGATCATGCGATAACCTCAGGTCGAAGGATTCTATTGCTTGAGAATACAAATGACAACATGCTCGTTGCATCTCAACTATGGGTCAGTCCGATTTGCTAAACTCTTTAGCCGAATCAGTGTAAGTCGGAATAGCATATCCATGCCCATGACAAGTGAAACCGAGTCATCAACCGACTTTCACATTAGTCTAAGTTGTGTGTCCAGCACAACCTCAATGACCAAGGACAACTAGTATGAACAACATGAACATATAGTTCCACAATCGAATCGCATATTCAATGATACATATCAGTAGTTCATACAAGGACAATAACTTTATGAATACATTGGAAATATCATCATACATGATTTCCTCTAGGGCATATTCCCAACAATTGCAATATGCGCCACAATTTTTCTAAATTCAAAAAAAATAGCCACATCTGACCGGAGGTGGGGGTCACCGGAGGAGGGGGTCATCAGAGGTGGTGGCCAGAGGAGAAGGAGGAGGAGGCCATCGGAGGTGGTCGGAGTAGTAGGAGGAGGAGGCCGCCGGAGGTGGAGGACGGGGTCATTGTAGATGGTCGGAGGAGGCTACAGGAGGTGGTGGTGGAGGAGGTCGTTGGAGGTGGAGGAAGGGGTCGCCGGAGGATGAGGTCACCGGGGTGGAGGAGGAGGAGGAGGAGTAGGAGGCCACCGGGGTGGAGGAGGAGGCCATGGCCGGAGGTGGAGGAGGAGGTTGCCGGAGAGTGGAGGGGGAGGGAGGAGAAGGGGAGAAGTGTGAAGGGGAGGAGAAGTGGAGGGGAGAAGAAGGAGAAAAGAGAGGGAGAAGGGGAGAAGAAGTGGAGGAGGGAAGGAGAGTGGAGGGGAGAAAAAGGAGAAAAGAGAGGGAGAATGGGCGCCAGCGGGATTCAAATTTCGAATCCCGCCCAACAATTCTATGGTGCATATTGGAGATATGCGCCACAGAATTGTCACACCCTTTTTTATTTTTTTGTAGGAAAACATCTTCTTTATGTCATAACTTTTTACGCTTTTTGAATTTGGGGATTCTGTAAAATCCAGAACATCCTTTGGCAATTGAATTAGAGTAGGAAATTTCGAGACGATCGTTTTGATAGGTTAAATTTTTTCTAACATCGTATGCAAAAATTATGGCTCTTTTACCGTGCCATGAATTTTTTTTGCAAAATACATCAAAATTCATGTTTTTCAATTTTCATTACAACTATACCCCAAAATATAACCACATCTCAAAGGAGTTATTTTTTTGAACTTTTTTATCATTTTCGTTTATTTACAAAACTTAAAAGGCGATCTGGGGGTGGGATCACTTTCTGTGGCGCATATGTCTATATGTGCCATAGAATATCACTTTCTGTGCCGCATGTAGACATATGCGCCACATAATTGTCTCCCCCTTAGTTGGTTCTAGGTCTCATCAAATTTCTATGGCGCATATGTCTATATGCGCTACAGACTTATCAGCGCGTGGAAAAATATGCGCTACAGAAACACACATTTCTGTGGCGCATATGGGTTCCGTGCGCCACAAAATTGTCAAATTTCTGTGGCGTTTGTGTCTATATGCGCTACATAATTAATTATGTGGAGCATGGCCTTTCATATGCGCCATAGAAAGCATGTCTATCTATAGCTAGTTTCCTAGTAGTGCTTGTTATGTGTAGATATTTTAAATAGTCCTGATGCATACTATTCACATGGTGCTTTATTAACATGTTCACTTCTATAAAACGGGGGGGGGGGGGATTAGGTATATACAAACCATTCTGGATAATTTCTTAGGTGACTGCCATTTTAGAGAATTTTGTTTTCTTTCATTTTAATTAGCATATGGCAAGATAGTTACTAGCATTGTTATAAATAGTACCAAAATTTTGGCATTATCTTGTAACATGTTTAAGAGTTGCTTTACCTGTCTTCAAAGTTCTAACATGAAGTTTGGGATAACATCACTCCTCTGCTCATGTAGGTTTTATTCAAAGTTTGAAGAAATACTTAGATTCTGAAAGGAGCTAGAGAGGGTCTAAAAGTCACGAATAGTTAGGATTTTCACCACAGTTTTTTCCAGTTTTCATTGCTACTATTGTGTCACTTGTGACTTAGGCCATTGTCCTTAGAATCGTAAGTATGAAATGCATGTATTTTTTTCTTGAGAAAAGGCCAGATGTTGGACATTCCAATGTATAGAGCAAGTCGAGTATACTGTGCTTAATTTTTGAGAGCCCAACAACCTGTTAAGGTTCATTTGATGAACTAGGGAAAGAAATTTGGGTACTGTACTTTTTTCCCAATGTCCGTTATCTTGCTTCCCATCGCCTTCCAAAGAAAATATGAGTTTACTAGAGTTTGACGATCGAGCATCACGCGAGAATGTAAGATGTGGTTTGAGGTAGGGTATAAAATACAAAGATATTATATGCTATATGTTGGGGATATACTTTCCGGGTATACCCACTATGACTCACTGACTAGGTTGGCTTGCTTTGGGTTAGAGCTATGCTTCACGGGCGGCCTAGTCAGGGAGAGAAGTTGGAAGCTCATCCGGCTACGATAAGGTCCAGAAGACTTACCGATTTAGACCTGCAGTGTTACTTGTAGTCCAAGATGTACTATATAACCGACTCTGTATCATAGCCGGATAGGACTCTCCTATAACCTAGGACTGGATGTCTATATAAGTCGTCCTAGGAATAGGCCTTTAGGGCATTGACAATCACAACCTCAACTCGCACAGACAAAACCTCTCTTGTAATCTATACTTCCGGCTCTGCCGTATTACTGGATTGTTAGCATGAGTAGGATCCATCCACTGTGGGCGGATTCGAACCTAGGTACGTTTGTGTGCTCACCATCCCAGACAACTGTACGTCTCACACCCATACTTTCCAACTCCCCGAGGACCCCCTCATGGTGTACTTGTCATCAATCCGATAATAGTTGGTGCCCACCATAGGGTAGGTGACGTTCAGAGATGCGTTCCAGGCGGAATCTACGCAAATCAAAATCGGCGAGACAATCATCGTCGGTCGGGTCCTCTATGCTAGCGACATCCCTCTTGTCCTTCTCGATAAGACTTGGATTCCGGCTAGGGAACCAGTGACTAGCTACACAATAATTTATTTTGGCGAGATCGATGTTTACCTCAGTTTTGCTGAACCTGCCCAACCCACCCCAACGGTGATGATAGAGGCAGAAGAAACTTCTGGATCCACTTTGTCCGTGGAGGCAGCAGAGTTCCGGGTCCCAGAAAACCCTAATCCCACCCAGCCAGCATCTGAAGCGGAGATAGTGGAGAAGATCGGTTCTAAAGAAGATCCCCCTAGGAGGTCAAATCTCAGGAAGATCAAAGCAGCAACAACTCCGGATCCGGCTCTACCGATGTTGGAGCAGGACAATTGCTTCTAAAGCACACTGTAAGGCGGATGCTGCTGCGCGGCAACGCTAGTATGGACACTATCCTCGAGACCATCAAGAGCTTCGACGAAGCTAAGGAGGAGAGCCACAATTACCTCAGAGCACACGCATCGCACTTCGTCAGATACGTTGGATCCAGATCCGGCTCTGCCAATGCTGGAGACGACAACGACTCGCTGCTATATGTAATCAGAACAAATGCTGATACACCGGCTTCCCTGAGGATTCCATGATGTCAATAGAATTCCGGGCGTTCGAAGAAGAAATTGAAGAGGAGATTAACTCCAAGGCTACACAAGACGGATGTTGGGGGGTGACCCCGGGGAGGGTCGAGCCAGGGCATCAGGACAAATGTTTGTCGATGTATACCAAGGTCAAAGCAAGTGCTGACCGAGGTACCTGAAGGCCAGCCGAGTTATGCCTGACTTAGCCATGGTTGTGTCCAGCCAACATGACCTCGTCCGACATAGAGCATATGCCTGCACCACCATGTTATATGTTTGCAGGTATCGACTAGACCAAGTTAACCAGGTGGGAGCCAGGTTACTAGTTGTATTACAAAAGAAGGAAGTGATCTTCTCATGGTCAGCGCTTTTCTCTCTCTACTAGATCCATTGTAGAGAGAGCATAGAATACAGAAAGACGAGGACCAGAGGTATATGCCGACAAATGTGATGTCGACTGGACGTTGCTCGTCGGGTCACATGGCGACACATAGGCTTACGACATGGTCTTAGAGAGGCTTATGCCACTGCCTCTAGGAGGCTTACGCTAGGGAAAAGGTGATGAGGGACAGTAGAGAAAATAAAATAGAAGAAAAATCCAGTACTAGCTTCTACACACTTCTACTATATTCTAGGTAATATGGTCCTTTAGTCATAGGTATTGTACTAGTTTCTGGAGTGTTCTACTATGAGTTGTAACTAGGTTGTTTACACTTATCTCTTAGCTTTAAGTAGTGTTCTCTGGAACCTTCTAGCTATGAGTAGAGCTATAAGTAGTGAAGGCTTATGCATCCTATAAATAGAGGCCCTCACCTATATCTATGTAACTAGGCTATGTATCCTCTACCTATCAATAAAGAGAACTTTGTGTTCTTGTTTTAGATCTTGGATTAGATCTAGTATGTTGAGAGTTTTGGATTGAACTCTTGACAGCCCCGCCCCTAGAGCAATATCTAGCTCACGCCCCTAGAGCGATATCTAGCATTTAGCACATCACGTTGAAGTGGTTCCTTCAACACTTGTGATGTCCACATTGTAGAAGTAAGGTGGAGCTGCTCCTCCACAACCTTTGTGCTGCATCAGGTGGTATTAGAGCCCTACTGATCCATTCTAGTTGTTGGTTTCCTCACTGAGAGCAAGCTGCAACAAGAAATGGAGGATTTGGGAAAGAGAATGGATACTGCAGAACTACAAATCCAAGCGCTACGTGAAGATCTTAACCAGAGATTTGATCAGCTGGTTGAGAAGATAAGAAAGGGTGTTCCTCCTGCTGCCAACAAAGAAGATTCATCGAAGGGGGAAGAATACGTTCGTCGTTGAAGGAGGATAGATCATCTTGAAGCAAAAACACCTCAACGACATGTTTAACATACCTTAAGAAGGCCAACTTACGCTGAAGCTTCCGAAGGCGAAGAATATGATGATGCCCTTGAAGAACCCAATCTCTATACATACCTGAGAGTACCAACACTACATATGCGAGAGATACATACAAGGTGAAAGCTGAAATCCCTACTTTCAATGGAAATGTTGATATTGAAGGGTGCCTTGATTGGTTGTATGAGGTAGAGACTTTCTTTGAGGTCATGAATATTCCGGAAGATCATAGAGTTTCTTTGGTCGCATACAAGCTGAAAGGAGGAGCTAGTGCATGGTGGCATCGCCTGCAAGAAGATCGAACATTATGGGGAGAACCTCGTGTGAGATCTTGGAGGCAAATGAAGAACCTTTTGAAAGGGATATTTTTGCCTGCGGATTATGATCAAATCCTATTTATTCAGTTTCATAATTGTGCTCAAGGAAATGGGACTGTCTCAGAGTACACAGAGGAGTTTCTAAGGCTACAAGTGAGGTGCAACCTTGCTGAAACTGAAGAACAACAAGTTGCAAGGTACATCAATGGTCTCAATGATGCTATCCAGGATCATTTGATGATGCAACAAATTTGGTCCCTTGATCAAGCACAAGCTCTAGACTTAAAATCCGAGAGGATGTTGAGAACAAGAAAAGCAGGTAAGACTCAATATCCACATACATAAGACTCATATAGGAGTTACTCCCATAGAGTAGAGAGGAGACCACTCAACCTAAGGCAAAACAACTTGTCCCAAAGAAAATCGGGGGTAAGATTAGGGCAACCCCTGTGATAAAATGCTATAAATGTGGTGAAGAGGGACATGTATCTAGCGACTACCCATTGAGGAAATTTGTCAACACAACAATCCATGATGGTGAAGATGACAAACAATATGAATCTGAAGATATAGAAGGACAAGATATTTGTGAAGAAAAAGGTTAAGAGGTGGTATGTGTGATTCAACATCTCTTATGCTCGACACCACAACCTGACAACACACAACCAAAGAAAATATTTGAGAGCAAATGCACAGTGAATGGCAATGTATGCAAATTATTGATTGATAGTTGAAGTTGCGAGAATCTTATCTCTCAGAGTTTGGTGAACCATCTAAAGTTGGAGACTCATGATCATTCAAGTCCCCACACTGTTGGATGGATCAAGAAAGGGGCAAATATAAGAATCACCAAACAATGCAACCTGCCACTCTCTTTGGGTAAGTACTATCGCTCAAATGTGTTGTGTGATGTCGTTGATATGGATGCAAGCCATTTTCTTCTTAGGAGGCCGTGGAAATTCGATGTGGATGCTACACACAAAGGAAAAGGAAATTCTTACTCTTTCACTTGGAACAAGAGAAAGATCATCATCCTACCAAACCAGCCAAATGGTAGTACCTCTAATGAGGAGGGGAAAAGTATGTTAACTATTTCTCACACATCTAATGAGTTTATGGAGGACATGAAGGAGGCAAATATGTGTGTTGCACTTATTGTTAAAGAAGAAGAGCAACCGTCTGTTCAAATTTTAGCGAAGGCAGCAAATCTTCCTAACCTTCCACACCACCAAATGAGCCCAAAAGAGCATGCTATACTAAAGTAAGAAGTGGAGGCACAAAATCAGAAGTACAAATAGTTGGCTGACTATAAACGGAGGCTGGAAATATTCCAACTTGGTGATAAGATCTTCCAGTTGAGATGGGAATATCCGACACACTCATCGTGGTAGACTTGGCTCTTTATCATCCAGAACAAGCATTCTGTGAAGGTAACTCGAGGTCGAGTTCTAAATAACCAGGGGAGGATGATGAAGGACAGTAGAGAAAATAAAATAGAAGAAAAATTCAATACTAGCTTCTACACACTTCTACTATATTCTAGGCAATATGGTCCTTTAGTCACAGGTATTGTACTAGTTTCTAGAGTGTTCTACTATGAGTTGTAACTAGGTTGTTTACACTTATCTCCTAGCTTTAAGTAGTGTTCTCTAGAACCTTCTAGCTATGAGTAGAGCTATAAGTAGTGAAGGCTTATGCAGCCTATAAATAGAGGCCCTCACCTCTATCTATGTAACTAGGCTATGTATCCTCTACCTATCAATAAAGAGAACTTTGTGTTCTTCTTTTAGATCTTGGATTAGATCTAGTATGTTGAGAGTTTTGGATTGAAATCTTGACAGCCCCGCCCCTAGAGCGATATCTAGCTCACGCCCCTAGAGCGATATCTAGCATCTAGCATAGCACGTTGAAGTGGTTCCTTCAACACTTGTGCTGTCCACATTGTAGTAGCAAGGTGGAGCTGCTCCTCCACAACCTTTCTGCTACATCAAAGGGGAGCATCGTTTTGCTATTCTGGGAGGAGCATATTCATAGAATATGCTCTCCACGTATGCCCTAAGTGTAACCTGGCCACCCTTTATAAGGTGAGCCAAGGCTTCCAAGGAGGGGTTCGGCCATTTTACTAGAGGGAAGAACCCTATAGAGAGTGGTGAGCAGAGAACAACTTCATCTTCCTCCTCTCCATGATACAACTCAAGGAGCATCTATAACCTTCATTGATATTGAGAAGACAAACCTTAGTGTGTGGAATCACCACACTACCCCTCCCTGGATACCACTAGCACACATTGGCCCCATCTTTAGCCTATCCATGGAATCTGACGTGACACCACCACGACAGTTGGCGCCCACCATGGGGCTAGCAGTGGTGCTAGATAGAGTCAAGATCCAGACGGGAAACTTCATCGTCATCGGGGAGTGCATCGTCTCTGGGCTTGTTCAGCGCTTTGGTGCGCTGGACTACATCAGCAACAACGCGTGCAGCTTTGACAACTGCCCTCCTCCGTGCAACAGGCTCTTCATCAGCTTTGGCGCCCACAAGATCTACATCGGCGTCGACGAGTCCTGTGTGCACCCGTAGCGCGTCGTCGAGGGAGGAGAACCTCCTCTCAACGCAGCTCGTGGCCCGCGTATCACTCGCCCTGCTAGCTGCGCCAAGGTGATGATGACTGCGCCTGACGTAGGAGCAAGCAAAGATCCAGCAGAAGACCCGGAGACAACTCCCAAGGTACCTAGGGCTAGAGGTCCGCCGTTAGAGAGGCCACAGAACATCTTGCAGCAGGCAATAAAGGGTCTTACTACTCCTATAGCCCCCATAGTAGATCCGGCTCAGGCACATGCCGATCTAGAGGTGACCCAATTGAAATGTTAGCGGGGGCAAAGAAAGTAGCAGCGGTTCAGTAGGCGTTGAACATAACGCTGCGTGAGTACGCGAAAGCAAACAAGATTAGCACTAGTCCCACTCATATGGAAGGTGCGAAGATTAGAGGTAGAAACCTCATCAGTGAGATCGACAAGGAATATGTACCTAGTCCAGGGGAATCAATTAACCTTATGTCAGCAGGTATAACGAGGTATAGCACCCCGACAAAGAACCTCAGGGCTAGAGACGCAACATCATCCGAGTTAGAGGGTCTGACTGGTGAAACCAGACAGAGGGAGCAAGAAACAATCATTGAGTTAGTAAAAATGCTAACAAGCAAAATGAGGAGTTGCTCAAGGCTAACCCAACGAGGGTAGGGTCTCCTGAGTCGTTCATTTGGTGGGGGGCGCTCCGGAAAAATCTGTCGGGGCTGCATCATCCCCACATGCAGGCCCAAGAAGAGAAGAGGTGGTGACCTCGGGAAGAAAAAATAAGCAGATGGTACCATATGACCCGGCAAGGGTAGTGAAAGGAAAGGCAATATAGTGTGATGAGGATCGTCACAATGCCAACCGAGGTGAAGGTGGACGAGGTAACTCAACCAAGGCCATGCAGGACATGGAAATGCTGGGTACGGCAATGCCGGACAACGTAACTCAGCAGGAGCTGGACAAAATCCACCTCGGCAGCATCAGTAATAGTACATACCTCGGCAAGAGCAAAGTGTTGTCCCAACAGTGCAACAACAATATGTTAATCCAGGTCAAAATAGACACGGTGATGGCTATTCGTTAATGGCCCATGTCGGCTTTTCCAAGCTGGATCATCATGTGATAGGGTCGATGTTGGGAATCAGGAACCTACAGCCAAATGATGCAAGACTGAAATTGGAACGGATCTATAGGTCAAAAATAATGGAGGGGCAAGGTCTTCCGGGTCTAGCATGCTTTGGACCATGGATTACGAGAGATCCCGTAGTGCCGAACTTCCAGTTGGCCAGAGGGACCAAGACGTATGGCGGCAGTACCAAGCCAGAAGATTGGTTGACTGATTATGCTACATCAGTGAACATTGCGATGGGTAACTTGAGATGGCTGGTGAGGTATGTACCGCAGATGATGGAGGGACCAGCAAGAGTTTGGCTGAATAATCTGCCAGCAGGAAGTATCAATTGTTGGCTAGATTTCAAAGAGATGTTTATTAGCAATTTCACAAGCACGTAAAAGAGGCTGAATAGGCCGTAGCAACTGGCGATATGCAGGTAGAGGCTGAATGAGACAAACCACGAGTTTTTGACTAGGTGGTGCAATATGCGCAATTCATGCAAAGGAGTAATCGAGTCACAGGCTATTGCCTGGTTTGCACAAGGGCGCAAGTATGGAAGTGTGTTATGGCAAAAGTTGCAAAGGGATATGGCAACTACGTTGGCTGATACAATCAAAATCGTTGACTCGTACGCACTGGGCGACCCAACGCAACCTCGTCTCATGTCTAGCGAGTCAAATGATGAATATTACCCCTATGATGGAGCTGGGTCATCCCGGCAAAACGATTACTAGGGTAAGAGAAGATATGACTGATGGCTATGAAATATAGCCATCCACGTCCACATTTAAACTGGATATTATTCATATTTTTGATGAAATATCTCTCTAAACCCTGCCACTAATGCCTAATAATCAAAGGGGTATGCAATCCTTTCTTTCTATTTTTCCTGCACAGATAATGACGTTTGATGATATGAATCACTACATTAAAGTCAAAGATACGAGATTTCCAACAACCAGAAGAAACCAGGAGTCGTGGGTCGGAGGCAGACGCTTTAACAACCAACCATATGACCGGAACAAAATTCTGGTCGTATAGTTCCGGTCGTATAGTTGCCATCGACGCCACTAGGCCAAACAGAACAACTTTCATGAAGGGACCCCCATATAAAGAAGCCTCGGGCGACGAGAAAAGGGCGCTCGCAGAAAAGCCACCCCCAGATCTCCATTCACAACACCGATGAGCTGCCGGAGGAATAGACTTAGATATAATCTCTCCACCACCATAGCCATATTCCACTACTTGTAATAGTAGATCTTTTCTTTGATTGGAGACATTGTAAGACTATTTGCTATCAATCTCATGATTTCCACTACAATGTTTATGATCTTTGATCTCATCTCTATGTGTGAGTAATTCTCCTTGGGCTAAGGGCTTCGGCCTAGGCATGTAGCTTTTTGTGCATGTTATTTATCATAGATGGGATCATGTATTAGTTTGTATGACATGATGATTATTGTATCCTCTATTGCCTCAATATAGGGACTTGTTGTTGGAAATATGCCATAGAGACAAATAGTAATAAGGACTATTATCATATTTCATAAAGTTTATGATTAAGTTTTATATCATGCTATAACTGTGTTGAGTGGAAACATCAATACACGTGTGATATACAAACAACCAGGGGTTCCCAGTGAAACTCTAGTCACTGGTTCATTGGTCAACAGATGATCAAGTTTTCCCTGATCATGTGGCATTTATGCCAGTTGGAAATGGAGTCAACTCATTCTGAGAATGAGATGATGAACCAATACCCAACCTAAACATCGTGTCCCGATCATGTCACGAAGTTCAAGTTACGATGATTAGAAATGGATCCTTGTAGACTATTCCTTAGACCGTGAGGCTATATCAATCACTGTCTCCTGAGAGTGCTTAGATAGCATCAAGCGCCACCTGGTAATATAGTGGTTATAAAGGTGTGTTCGTTTACTTGGAGGAAACCGTAGAGGCAATAATGTCAAGAGCAGGATTTGACCGTCCACGTGACGGAAAGATACTCAAGGGCCCACTCGAAGAAGTTATATCCAATAGCTGTGCAATGTGTGATTTGATCACACGGATATCACTTGTCGGAACGAGTCAAGTAGCATTGTTCGATAACGAGATTGAACACGACATGGTGATGCCATTGATCAGATCTCGGGCAATGCAAGTATCGAGAGACAAAGGGAATAAGACATGACTGTCCCGGTTCAAACGACGAAAGATCTTCGTGGAACGCACAGGGGTCACATGGCCATCCAGGTCCCTCTGTTGATCATTGGTACGGGAGTGTCCCGACCATGTCTGGAGTGTTCCCGAACCATAGGGTGTCATGCTTAAGGGTTTTATGATGCTTAGAGAGTGTTTATAGGATCGGTAGAATCACCGAAGAATAGTAGAGAGAAAACCAGAAGGGTTTTGGTAAGTCTGGAGAATGTCCGGAGTAGAGGTGGAAGGTGTTCCATAGCCATGGAGATTGAATAATATGTGAATGAATGTTAAATATTGATTTAATCATTTATTCATAATTATTTAATAAAAGAGAAAACCAATTAAATGGTCAAAGGGCTTAATGGGCCAATTCCCGGAGGGGAAAGGGCCCAAGAGGGGGTCGAACCCCTAGGAGGGGCCAAGGGGAGCGGCCGGAGGCCCTAGTGGGCCTTCCCCACATGGGGCCCATGGTGGGGGCTGGCCGTCGGTGCCTCCCCCACCTCCTCCTCTTCTTTAGTCCTACCCCGGGACTTTAAGGGAAGTAGTACCTCCCCTCCCCCTATATATAGTGGGGGTATTTGGCCAGATAAATACACACAATATTCAATAAAGGTCTTCTCACTTTTGGGAAGACCTCCAATTGATATTATCTCTCTCTCTCTCTCTCTCTCTCTCTCTCTCTCTCTCTCGTGACCGTGGTCCCAAGTTCGGACTGCGCGAACGAGAGACATCTTCACCGCGGAGCGCCGTCGCGTTGTGGGATTCGGATCCAGGAGCTCTACTTCCGCAACTGCTGCTGGATCGGGGAAGCGGGAGTCATCGTCAGGCACCGGACGTGTGTAACTTCCTACGAGGTGTCGCACTTGAGGCACTCAAGTCGTTGGAGCCAAAGGAGCGCAAGGACTTCATCACGACCTTGAGGTCGGCTTCGGCTCTTCTACATCAACCACACTCTCCTGAGCATTGACAATGCTTTTCGGTCTTCAAGGGTAAGTTCGCGAAAAGCCCCTCCCGTTACTGTATTACTAATAGATAGGTCCTGGCAGCATCAGGGGTTCAGTGGCGTAGGGTAAAATTTATTATTTTCATGCGTGGAACCCCTACAGTGGTATCAGAGCTAGATCTATGCGTAGTAATGCTAGTACGGGTAGAACACACGAGATGTAGCGTGTGGGCATTGATCTTGTAGTTGTTACCCTCCCACGTGTACTTGTGTATACCGTAGTAATGCTTGATGAAGTGACCCCCAACTGACTTTACGCGTTCATTCGCGAGACTGGTCCACGCTTGACATACGGCTTGTACCGTATAAAGTGGCTTAGGGGGGTGTCTGTCTCTCTCGCATTAGTTGGTATACCATTTGCAACGGAGGGCCTCGAAAGGGGTGTAGTAGAGACAACTACTTGATCAACGTTGTGCTGAAAGTTTGTAGGTAAGAACGGTTCTTGTGTGAAAGCCCATTCAGCCACGTAAAACATGCAAAGATAAAGTAGAGGCATCTAACTTTGTTTTGCAGGGGGGCGTTGCTTTGTGATATGGTTGTGCTAAGGTAAAGTGATTACCTTATGTTACGTAGTAGTAGATAGTCACGGAGGTGACAGACTACCACGCCGGAAAGACACCGGTACCCTGGTGTCTACGGCGCCGGAACCATGGCGCCGGAATCCGGTGACGACGGATGGAGATCACGACGTGAAGGACCATATCACATCACATTTACATTCAATTTTATTGTTTGTATATCTTATTGTGTGCTAGTACTAGATACTCGACGATATCCTAATAAGATGATCCCTGTTAAAATTACCAATGATTGTGTTCCCCCTTAGTGTGCACCACCAAGAAAGTTCTTCGGTATGAGGCAGGCCGTGATGATCGGGTGTCAGACATATCTACATTCACATATAGTGGGTGTAAGCCATGTTGCACAGCGAATACACTAAGGTTGAGTTGGCGAGCCTAGCACGTTACAGAGATGTGGCCTCGGAACGTGGATGGTCGCAAGATCGAGCACGAGTTGCATGAATGATGTGACCGACGTTTAGCGTCCACCCTTGAACCCACATTGATGGCCGTGATGATCGGGGGAGATGTGGCTGAAAGGGGTCGTGTTATCACCAGGAACCCTTCTGGGGATAGGTGTTTCTGAGTGGAGTTATTATTAACTCATTTAATTATAAACTTAGTCTAAATTCCTTTTGCAATTATAAATGTAGAGATGGCTCACCGTGAAGCTTACTTTGTCATTGAGGAATGGGTAATGGGTGAGAAACTTAGACCATATGGATCCAACTTCCCTAGTTGGATTGTGCGCCTGGATGATCTCCTTACTAGGAATCATGTGGTAGAATACATACACCGCACGATGGATTTGACTGAGCTAGACCACTATGAGACCCCACAAGAGCTAGCAGACCGCTACTATTGTCAAGAGATGTCCACCTACATTCAGATAATAATGCGTTACAGGATGGTGGATGAACTCCATCCGCTCATGGGTGATCTTGATCCATATTTGATGGTGGATCAGCTGAGAGCAGAGTTCATAAGCCATGTGCGCATGTGGAAGCACGAGCTGTTTGGAGAGTTCCTTTCCATACAGATGGAGGAGCACACATGTCTGAAGGGTCACTTGGAGCGCATGCTTGATGCACACATGAGATACTGGATGGATGATCCGTTTGCGATAGGCGTGCTGCTTCGGTCGTTACCTCCCAGCTACGAAGGACATGTCCAGAGTAGCATCATAGTGGTGATACGGAAACATTGGATTTCCAAGAGTTCATATTACCTTTCAGGAACGTAAAGGTTGAACCAATCACAGGTGAGGTCATCGATGACAAAGGTATATATTTGATATAAAATTTTATAAATGTTATAATCTTGCAAACACATTTGCGGTGTTAAGTATATTTGATACTTGTTCTGTTTTACTGAAAACAGGTCCTTCTACATGAGAGGTGCTTGCTAGAGAGGAGGTGACGTTGCGTGTTGATGGCGAGCATTATGATGATGGCCAACGACGCTCTCCCTCAACATTTATCACTTAGTTTATGTTTTAGGATGATTATTGTAATCAAAAGATTGTGAACTTCTTTAGTGTGTCTCACACTTAGTGAGACGGTTATTCATATCAGTTTGTAGCAAACAGTTGTTCCTCTTTTATGAATGATCTCTATTCGTGTTCATATCTTGTTTGATTATATATGAATTATCCTGGTTGTTTGAAACTAATTGATAATGCACGAACATTTGTAAAATATTTAAATGCCTTTAAAATACCCAACTTAATGATATGTTCATTAATGAATGAAACCATTGTATAAATTCAAAGTTATGTGATAATATGTGAAAGTCATTCGATTTCTTGTCACATATAAATCATGCCTAAGTTTGGAAAAATAACTTGAACACCGTGTATTACTTGAATACAAAGTGTTTAATGAATTGTTAAAAAGTAAATACATATTCGATGTATTGTGTTTTAGCGAAAATGGTAATTATCATTATATGATTTTTTTAAGTGTAAAGTAGTTTACCAAAGGAAACATGAGTATGAAACTATTTGATATGATCAAAGTGTTTCATCAACAAAGGGTATAAAGATAAATGAGAATCTAATTACTACGATTTGATCAATAGTAATGAAATTCAACTTTATAAGATTGGCATAAAAGAAATTGTGAAATGCTAAGTGTTTTGAAATGTCAAAATGCAAAGCATCACAATGTGATATTAGATATCAAAATGGGTGAATAGATGGCGCCAAATAAATCGTTGTAGTGTAGATGTAGAGACCATTAGTAAGAAATAGTTAGCACTCGATTAGAATATATAGTGAACCATTTGAATTCGTGAAAGCGGCTCCATATCTGGTATGGATCGTCGTAAAAGTTTTGGGGTTATTCGATATAACCAAACAATAGCGAATAAGTCCTTGTAGAGTATTCATTGGAAACTTTGAATGCGAAATCCATAGCTGAAACCAAAAGGGAAGCAAAACTTGTATTGCTTGGATTTTGGTACATTCTTGAGAAAGCTCACTTTTAGTGATATTTCTCGATTATGGAGCAATTGGAAGATAGTGAAAAACACGATGAGATTCAAAACCCTGCATCAGAGTGTTGATAAGCGCAGCGGAAAACATTCCTGAACGATTCTCTTCACAAAGGAAAGAATCAATGATATTGATCATTGTGTTTTCCCCACTAGTGTTTTCACTACATGAAGTAGGATTCAAAATGTAACCCATATCTTATATGGAGACATTTGTGAATCGTTTGTCTTGATTCTTGGAATATGACATACCTACGAACTACTAAGGAAATAATGGTAAACTAAAATTATGAGAAATCCCAAAGCAAAATTCCCTTGAGATTAGAAAGCAATTCATTGTTGAATCTCACAAGTAAAAAGGGGTTACTTAAATTTTCCCAAATGACTGCAAAGCCATAGTGGAAAAGGGGGCGAATGACAAAAGCACAATTTGTCAAGTATTGGACGAATTCAAACGAATTTGATTCATGTGTGCTTAATGTCCAGTGGATTTAAAACTAGTAAAAGTACTAGTGTCTCATAGTAAATCTCTCACTTTGATATTTGATCAAAGGATTTGAAGTTGTTCAAAATAGTGAGTAGATATGCAATTTGCATAAAATTGAGTGGGAGATATGAAAGTCTTCCTAAAACAATATGTGAATGACATATTCTTGAGTGGGAGCAATATAAGTCTCGAATTCAAATATGTAGGAACATATTTTGAGTGGGAGCTTATAGGAGTGATTCTTAAGTGTGTTAAGAATAAAAGCGCAAGTACCAATAAATAATGATTTATGAGGTGTAGAAGTTGATAATAAGTGTATTATGATATTATGTAGTATTCCTTAAGGGATTGTGAAAAGGGTTTCAGAATAGAAATTAATTAAGGAACTAGTCCTTAATAACTCAAGTTAGGAATATTATTAAGTTTAACATCAATAATTGAAAGAAAGAAAAGGATGATCATCATCCACTATGTTGAGACATAGGTTCTATCTTAGAAAACCATGATGATAACTTAACATACTATATGATCCAATAAGGAACGTTTAAAAGTGATTAAGTTTGAATCACAGAACGTTGAGCTAAGTTTATCCGTAGTGTCTACTAGAGAACTGCAGACATATTTGCCAAGTCCATAAAGGATGGCATATCTTAAAACATAAGGGGTTATGTTATAAGGGAATATGTTGGAATCTCCTGTAAATACCGACTAGAGTCAACTAGGAAGCGAGGTGAACAAAACATCGAAAGTTGCATCAGAATGCACTCGAGTTTCGATAATTACATTTATAATGATAGATAAGGGTACCATCTCAAGTGTTGTATAATGTTATGGTGGGGCTAGTTCGCTTTTAACGTAGAATGATGTGTCCCAGGGCATAGTGCCCATGAGAAAGCCCTCGAGGATGATCTAAAGTCACTGTAGGCTCCTGGAATCAGGCCTCGTTCTACTTCCATAGCAAAGATGCATACACATAGATGTTATCATGTGATGATAAAGTATTAATGTCAATCAAGGTGACATTAGTAAGTTGCAAAGGATTTGGGACTGTAAAGTACAGACCCAAGACTCAACCTCTTCCATGAGCAAGCATGTTCACGGTACCGGATATGGTGCCAATGATTAAGAATAAATGTAGCTAATTTATTTGTACTCTAGTGCAAGTGGGAGACTGTTGGAAATATGCCCTAGAGACAAATAGTAATAAGGAATATTATCATATTTCATAAAGTTTATGATTAAGTTTTGTATCATGCTATAACTGTGTTGAGTGGAAACATCAATACACGTGTGATATATAAACAACCAGGGGTTCCCAGTGAAACTCTAGTCACTGGTTCATTGGTCAACAGATGATCAAGTTTTTCCTAATCATGTGGCATTTATGCTAGTTGGAAATGGAGTCAACTCATTCTGAGAATGAGATGATGAACCAATACCCAACCTAAACATCGTGACCCGATCATGTCATGAAGTTCAAGTTATGATGATTAGAAACCTCGTAGACTATTCCTTAGACCGTGAGGCTATATCAATCACTATCTCCCGAGAGTGTTTAGATAGCATCAAGCACCACTTGGTAATATAGTGGTTATAAAGGTGTGTTCAAGTACTCGGCGGAAACCGTAGAGGCAATATATGTCATGAGTGGGATTTGACCGTCCATGTGACGGAAAGATACTCAAGGGCCCACTCGGAGAAGTTATATCCAATAGTTGCGCAGCGTGTGATTTGATCACAGGGATATCACTTGTTGAAACGAGTCAAGTAGCATTGTTCGGTAACGAGATTGAACACGACATGGTGATGTCATTGATCAGATCTCGGGCAATGCAAGTATCGAGAGACAAAGGGAATAAGACACGACTGTCCCGATTCAAACGACGAAACATCTTCGTGGAACACACAGGGGTCACATGGCCATCTAGGTCCCTCTATTGATCATTGGTACGAGAGTGTCCCGACCATGTATAGAGTGTTCTTGAACCATAGGGTATCACGCTTAAGGGTTTGATGATGCTTAGAGAGTGTTTATAGGATCGGTAGAATCGCCGAAGAATAGTAGAGAGAAAATCGAAAGGGTTTCGGTAAGTCCGGAGGATGTCCGGAGTGGAGGTGGAAGGTGTTCCATAGCCACGGAGATTGAATAATATGTAAATGAATGTTAAATATTGATTTAATCATTTATTCATAATTATTTAATAAAAGAGAAAATCAATTAAATGGTCAAAGGGCTTAATGGGCCAATTCCCGCAGGGGAAAGGGCCCAAGAAGGGCCGAACCCGTAGGAGGGGCCAAGGGGAGTGGCTGGCGGCCCTAGTGGGCCTTCCCCACGTGGGGACCATGGTGGGGGCTGGCCAGCGGCGCCTCCCCCTACCTCCTCCTCTCCTTTAGTCCCACCCCGGGACTTTAAGGGAGGTAGTACCTCCCCTCCCCCTATATATAGTGGGGGTATTTGGCTAGATAAATACACACAATATTCAATAAAGGTCTTCTCACTTTTGGAAAGACCTCCAATTGATACTCTCTCTCTCTCTCGTGACCATGGTCCCAAGTTTGGAATGCGCGAACGAGAGACATCTTCACCGTGGAGCCGCTGTCGTGCTGCGGGATTCGGATCCAGGAGCTCTACTTCCGCAACTACTTCTGGATCGGGGAAGCAGGAGTCATCGTCAGGCACCAGACGTGTGTAACTCCCCGCGAGGTGTCACACTTGAGGCACTCAAGTCGTTGGAGCCAAAAGATTGAAAGGACTTCATCACGACCTTGAGGTTGGCTTTGGCTCGTCTACATCAACCACGCTCTCCTAAGCGTTGACAACGCTTTTTGTTCTTCAAGGGTAAGTTCCCGAAAAGCCCCTCCCGTTATTGTATTACTAATAGATAGGTCCTGGTAGTATCAGGGGTTCAGGGGCGTAGGGTAAAATTTATAGTTTTCCTGCACGGAACCCCTACACTTGTCAGGTACCCAAGACCCCAAGGATTTAGCCAGGTATAGGGAGTATGAGCAATGACTAATCTGCAGGTTGGGAACCCCAGTATGTGAGGGATTTACTTGGGATTAACGGTGACATCATTATGCATATCATTAGTTTTCTTTCTTCTATGGATGAGACTAGTAGGTTATTTCTATAAGCGGTTGCGGAGGCAATAGCAATTATGGATACATTGCCCACATATAATTGATCTTGCTCTAACAATTACATGCATACTTTATTTCTATCTTTTATTCCTATCAGATGTTTTGCACAGCTATAGGTGAAATCGAACGCCCTAGGCCCTCTCTCTCCATCATCGACAACAACAAAAATGCAAACTCTTGGTCCGACAAAAACACAAATGGAATTCTAAAACTCCCGATGGTCCGTTAAAGTAACTTCACTACGCATCTGCTTCCCTGAGGATTCGATAAACCTAGGTCTACTAGGGAAAAGGAAGCTATACTACATCCGTAATCCGGATCGAAGGTATCAACCCTTTTTCTGGTGCCGTTGCCGGGGAAGCAATAGCTACCTTGGTGAGGTTAGTAGGAACCTTGCTAGTTTTAATTCTTGTTTTTAGTTTTTAGTTTGCTTTCAGTCTTTATTTGAAAAACCAAAAAAAGTTAGTCTTTAAATTCTTGTTTTTACTATTATAAGTCTTTATTTAAGAAAACCCAAAAACATAGGAACTATGGCTGAAAAGAAGCTTGGGGAGTTTGCTACTCCCAACAATGATTATTTGCGTACTCCTATTACTCAGCTAGCAATTGCTGCTGATGACTATAAAATTAAGCCCCATTATTTAAGTTTGGTTCAGTAGAATCAATTTGGAGGCTCTGCTGTTGAGGATGCAGGTATGCACTTGAATACTTTCACTAAAATATGTGATATGATGCGCATAAAAGATGTTGACCCCGATGCGGTAAAATTGCGTTTATTTCCTTTCTCTCTTAGAGGAAGAGCAACAAAATGGTTGCTTGCTTTGCCTAAAAATACTATTACATCATGGGTGGGATGTACTTCTTTATTTATGACTAAATTTTTCCCACCCGCAAAGACTATGCAACTAAAGATCTAATATTACTAGTTTTAGACAAGAAGAGCGTGAGCCACTAGCGCTTGCATGGGAAAGGATGAAAGAATGCTTAAGAAACTGTCCCAGCCATGGGATGGAAGATTGGTGAATCCTCCATTTATTTTATAATGCTCTTAATCATGTGTCTAAGTCTATGCTTGATACTGTAGTTGGAGGAACATTTATGGGTAAACATATTACCGAATCAAAGCAGCCGCTAGACAATATGCAAGACAACCATGCCCAATGGCATGTGGAGAGATCAAACACGAAGAAGGTGAACTCCGTCTCACCACAAGAAAATGAAGAACTCAATGCTAAGTTGGATGATCTCATATTAGCCGTAAAAGGTAAGGAAACCCAGGTAAGAGCTATCCTCGGAACTAATATTTAAGAAGTAGACTACATAGCTGATGGGTTCGTAGCATGGAAAACAAAAAATTTCTACCGCAAGAACGAACAAAACCCAGATCTAATCTAGATAAAAGCCAAGATCTAATCTATTAGACATGTGCAACAAGATAGATCTGTACTAACCCTTGTAGATCCGAAAGCGTTACGAGATTGGATCTCGTGGTTGATGTAGTCGATCACTTGCCGATCTCAAGATCGAGTGGACGATCCTTCCGGCGCCGCGTTCCGGCAGCGCTTCCGCAGTCGGTCACACGTGCAGAGTCGAAGCAGACCTTCCTCTCCTTGTTCCAGCGAGCAGCAGAGGTAGTAGATCTTCTCCACGGAATCCTAGCAGCACGACGGCGTGGTAGTGGTGGGGAGTAGAGAATTCTGCAGGGCTTCGCCTAAGCCTGAGCAGAAGAAAGGAGGAGGAGAGAGGCGGCTAGGGCTTGGAGTGGAGGGGGCCAGGGGGTGGCGCCTCCACCCCTCTATTTAAAGGAGGAAGGCGCCATGGGGAGGGGGAGTCCTAGTAGGACTCCCCTTCCTCCTTGGCCGGCGGATTGGGAGGGGGGAGGAGTCCTCCTCCCCCACGACTCCTTGTCTTGCCCCACAAGGACTCCTTGATCCCTTTCTTGGTTTTCAAGCAAACTCCAAGAAATCTTCCAGAACCTTCCGGAACATTCCGAAACCTTCTAGAATCCTCATACAAATACTCCGGAATATTTCCTAACTCAGAAAATGATCCCCAATATATGAATCTTATTCTCCGGACAATTCTGGATCTCCTCGTGATGTCCCAGATCCAATCCGAGACTCCGAACAACATTCGGTCTCCAACGCACATTCCATATCTACTTAAAACAACTTCGAACCTTAAGCGTGTCACCCTACGGTTCGTGAATATGTAGACATGACAGAGACACATCTCCTATCAATAACCATCAGCGGGACCTGGAGATCCATAATGGCTCCCACATACTCAACGATGACTTCGTGATCGATAGAACCATTTACATACGAAACCAATTCCCTTTGTCACGCGATACTATACTTATCCGAGGTTTGATCGTTGGTATCTCCATACCTAGTTCTACCTCGTTACTGATAAGTACTCTTTACTCGTTCCATGTTATGTCATCCCTTGTGACCCAGTCACATGCTTGCAAGCTAACTAGATGACATTCCACTGAGAGGGCCCAGAGCATATCTATCCGTCATATGGATGGACAAATCTCAATCTTGGTCCATGCGCTTCTACACATACTTTCAGAATACCCAATGACACCTTTATAACCACCCAGTTATGAAGCGGTGTTTGATGTCATCAAAGTACCCATCCGGTGATGGTGATTAACACAACCTCATGGTCGAAGGATTAGGTTACTATGAATTTAAAAGCTTATAGCAATACGAACTTAACGACTTGATCTTATGCTACGCTTACTATAGGTGTGTGTCCATCACATCATTCTCCTAATGATATAACCTTGTTATTAATCACATCCAATGTCCATGATCAGGAAACCATGATCATCAATTAATCAACAAGCTAGTTCAATAAGAGGCTTACTAGGGACTCTTTTATGTTTACAAAACACACATGTATTAGTGTTTCCTAATAATACAATTATAGCATGGGATGTAAAAATTCATCATAAACACAAAGATATAATAATAATCACTTTTATTATTGCCTCTTGGGCATATCTCCAACAATAGCTCGTAATGATTATAACCCTGCCTGGAAGAAAAATTATAATCCTATTTCTTAGAAACATTATTCTAATCCTGCCTGTAACTCTAATAATAATATGGGAATTAGTAATGGTAGTCTCCAAGAAACACTTAAGTCTTTTATAGACTCACAAAATGAACAAAACAATATTCTTGTTAAAATAATGGAGAACCGTGATGCTATGCTTGGTAAATTATCTAACCAAGCTGTAAGTTTGAGGAATGATTTGCAGGCCCTCCAAGAAAGAACAAGGATTGCCGAGGCACAACTAGGTAAGATAACCGAGAGTCAAACTCTCATTATAGCTAAATTTGCAGGTAAAACTGAACTCAATCCTGTTGAAGACCTCAAGATGATGAGGATCCAAAGAGAGGAGCCTGAAGAGCTTGATTATAGTAATGCTCCTTCACCAAGTTACACCGTTGAAGATCTTGTAAAAAGGATCAACATTAAGATTTTGGTAAGTGAAGGAAATGAAGAAGCTATGTACCAACACTTTGTTAATCAGGAAGCAATAAAGGTACATGAGCTTGAGGAAGAATATAATCAAATAGCTGAAAAATTACCTGTAAAGCTTGATGATATATTTGAGCCTACTACTAAGATTAAGATTGGGAGCAATGAGATAGTTGCATTTTGTGATCTAGGTGCAAGTGTCTCAAAGCTTCCAAAGAGTCTTTTTAATAAGTTAAATCTTGGCTCTTTTAAGATCACCGAGTTAAAATTGCATCTAGCAGATTCTACCTACAAACAAGCTCTAGGAATTAAGGAGACTACTTTAGTATACATTAAAGGTCGTCCTGCTCCTATTAATTTTGTTATTATTGACATGCCCGAAGATGCTACTGCTCCTATTATACTAGGTCATCCTTTCTTAAGAACTATTAAGGCTTTGACTAATCTGCATGAAGGGAACTTGAAGCTTCAATTGCCTTCACGGGATCCTTTTGTTATTCATTTCCCCAGGAAGAAGAAAGCCAAGCATGATGAAAAGGAGGCCATCACTTTGAAGGCCAACTGTTCCACCCATCTGGCCTAAGTGAGCAACAATAAGGTCAAGCTATTGACCATAAAAGAGCGCTCCATGGGAGGCAACCCATGTGAAGTAAAGGTTTGAGTTAAGTTTTAAGTTTTAGTTTAATTTTATGTTTAATAAAGAGTGCTAGAAAACTCCATTTGAGGAGAAGAAGTTCGATAGTACTAACAATCCTACTATATACATGTTGTTTTTGGTCGATAATATTTACTATCATTTTTCTGTCAAAAACAAGGCATTTCACTAAGTTACAGGATAAGAAGTAATTTGCGAAGAAACATAATTTTTTTGATGCATACAGACGGTTTAACGACCAACTATACGGCGGGAATAAAAATTCCGTCCATATAGCTCTGGTCGTATAGATATTTCTGCCATCAACCATTTTTCTTTCATATGTACTGACTATTTAACGACCAACTATACAACAGGAATAAAACAATTCGGCCGTATAGCTCCAGTCGTATAGATATCGATGCTTTCATACAAATTCTTTTCCAGGTACAGTCAGTTTGATGACCAACTATAAGGCGGGAACATATTGTTTTGGCCGTATGGCTGCGCCGCCAGGTGGAAACCCTAAAAAATCGACAGAAGGCCAACTATATGGCGGGAACACAATGTTTCGACCGTATAGTTCCGCCCGTATAGTTACGTCCGACCACAAAATCGCACGGGAAGGTACCTCCAACCCCCAAAACTTCAATCCTTTTTCTCTCTTCTACCTCAAACTCTCTCAAAACCTCAAGAGATCTTTACCTCTACTCAATTTTGTTCGATTTCCTTGCACACAAGTGATCGACGGTATGTTTCTCCTCCGATCCTCCAATTACTTTTTGCAAATTCATTTTCGATCTATTGTCATTATCAATCTAGGGTGAGACCTACTATGAACTAATTTCCATGATTCTCTTGCCTAGATTATTATTTTGAGAGGATTCTTTAGTGTGCTATGATGAGGAATATGTTATACTTATTATTGTTGGATCAAAAAGTTTTATTTTGTCTTCCTTTATTGTTTTAGATGATGAACACAAGGAGGCAAACTCGTGCTCGTGCCGCCGCTAGCGCTTCTCGGGCTGTCACTCAAGAACGCAAGGGGATACTGTTCACGAATGAGCTCTAGCGCGATCGCTTCAACAAGATCAAGAACCGCGAAGTGAAGGCCACCAAGTGGGCTTGCCCCATTATATTGAACCAACTCGGTATTTCTGATGACTTCAATTTACTTTGCAGTAGAGCTGGCCTGAAAAACTTTGTGTACAATGATGTGTCTACTTATCGCCAGTTAACCATTGAATTCCTAAGTTCGTTGCAAAGCACTGTTAAACTATGGCAAGGAGAGGACATGATTTATTTTTGACTTATGAACAACAACTACACTCTAACACTAGATGAATGGTTCACATGGTTTAATTTCCCAAACAATGATGTTAATACCTTACACGCATCCTTTACTGGCTTAAATCCTTCCCCTGAACAATATTATAATGGAATGAGTTTCACTACTAGAGGAAGCAAGGGGAAGAATATTCAACATCCTGCAATTCACTATTTGTTCTATGTTATTGCTAACATCTTGCAGGCAAGAAACGAGTTTACAAGACTCAATGAGGAGGACATCTTAGTCCTTGCAAAGGCTGCTTACATCAACTATGACTTGTCACTCAACTTGGACGCAATCCTTGTGCGCTACCTGGAGCACCAATCCTCCCAAATCCAAGGACCGATCACAGGTGGAGGCGTCATCACCGTGCTTGCCACTGCCCTAGGCATCGACCTAGGTGAGTTGCAACCTATGCTAGGTGAGCGACATGTTGGTTTCTCTACTTTAAAGGCTTGTGGAATGCTCACTAGGAGAGGTGGTGTTTATTATCTGCATATTGCCGGAGCTGGGCGTATCTACCCCACTCCTATGCCTAATGGTCTTTTCTCTACCGAGGAAGGACGTTTGCTATATAAATTGCAGGTTGAGCAACACCAACCCGAGGAGGAGATTCCAGATGAGGATGAGGACCAAGAAGAGTAGCAAGAAGTCCCTCATCAAGAGGATTAGCCTTCAACCCAGTTCACTACATACCAAGACTTCCAAGAACTTGGAGGGACTGTGGAGAGGATGCATAGCCTATCTTCGAACCTCTGAGGAACAACTAGTAATTTCTCGACTCAATTTGCAAACTTGAGTAACGACTTTTTCCTGCCACCACAATGATTTGAAGGGCTTGCAAAAGCCTAAGCTTAGGGAAGTTTCCTCATGTATCTTTATTTGGTGTTCACTTGCTTTTATTTATTTCGAGGTTGTATTTTTAATTTGAGTTTATAAGCACTCATGTTGGTTTCCCCAACACTTTATTTTTAGTTCTTTCTATTTGCTTTCAATATTTTCTAGCCGTGCTTTGCCACTAATTTTATATTCTTTAAATTCCATGTCTTAAAAAACAACAAAAATATTTCTCCATTTTTTATTTCCCCTCTTTATTTTTGTTTCTGTCTCGAGGTTCTCATGTGTTTGCAGGAGAGTGATCAACTTCGAGTTTCCAAGAAACAAATAAAAAAAGGAAGAGAGAAGTGGAACCAAACATGAGAGGTATGCCTTATGACTCCCCACTATTGAAGTTTGAGAAACCCATGCTAGTTAGTAGTAAATGTTGAGATGTTATATTGGTGGAGTGAGTCTTTTTATTGTAGTAAGATTTTCGTTTGCATGAGTATTTAGTTGGGTACGTTTTGTTCTAGCTCTCGTAATTAACCAAGTATTGCCTAAATTTTTTCTAAACAATTGTAATAAGAAAAAGTCTCACAATTGAAGGCTTCGGTGTTATAGTGTTTAGTCTTGAAGTATTATTTCTAGAGACACTCAACACCACTGAAAATGTTGATTGACTTGATAGCTCTCTTTAAAAGGATTTGTTCAATTGAATTAATGTTTAGCAGTTTTTGTGAGCATGCCAAAGTTAGACTTGTTAATCATAAGAATGATATAGCTTTACACGTGTCAAACTTCATGGGATGCCAACAACTCCACTGGCCTACGTACGATCTTCATGGAGGAAACTCCTAGATTTCGGCTATGAGTTGATTAAACACATGTAGCAGCAATGCTATAGTGGGTAAGATTCTTGGCACTACCGGGTAGCTGTGTTCATGATGGAATTACTCCTTTGGCTATTATGAGTAATCATTATGCAAAAGGAAGAAAAACCTTAGTGATGCCACGAGTGTCCATCACAACCCGATAAACTAATATTTTTTTGGCATGCTCTCAATTACTCAAGAACCAAAATTCTTGAAGGACAATGAATATAAAAGTAGTGCTTCAAGAGTCTTGATTTATTGATGTGGAAGAATTGATATACTCTAGTGTATGTGCTTTTCATGACAACTCTCACACTCTCAATTTTCATGATTATACTTTATTGTTCAAAGGCAATCCTATGAGTTCATTACATGACATGGAATAAAGTTTACTCATTTGAATCATCCATGTTAACAATAATTTTGTTGCGCTATAAGGATGCATAAAACCCGTATGATATGCTTACCATTACTCTATCTATGCTGAAGTTTTTCAGATTTATAAAGTGGAGGAAATATGAGACTACCAATCTTGAGTAAGATCATCGTCTCATTATTTTAGTTTAAATGCTGAGTTCCTTTTTGATTTTGGTTTTCTTGCTCGAGGAAGACCAACTTTAAGCTTGGGGAGGTTGATGGACCTGAAATATAGCCATCCACGTCCACATTTAAACTGGACATTATTCATATTTTTTATGAAATATCTCTCTAAACCCTGCCACTAATGCCTAATAATCAAAGGGGTATGCAATCCTTTCTTTCTATTTTTTCCTGCGCAGATAATGATGTTTGATGATGTGAATCACTATATTAAAGTCAAAGATACGAGATTTCCAATAACCATAAGAAACCAGGAGTCGTGGACTGGAACAAAATTCTAGCCGTATAGTTCCGGTCATATAGTTGCCATCGATGCCGCTAGGTCAAACAGGACAACTTTCGTGAAGGGACCCCTATATAAAGAAGCCTCGGACATCGAGAAAAGGGCACTCGCAGAAAACCATCAGCCACCCCTAGATCTCCATCCACAACACCGACGAGCCGCTGGAGGAATAGACTTTGATCTAATCTCTCCACCGCCATAGCCATATTCCACCACTTGTAATAGTAGATCTCTTCTTCGATTGGCGACATTATAAGACTATTTTCTATCAATCTCATGATTTCCACTACAATGTTTATGATCTTTGATCTCATCTCTATGTGTGAGTAATTCTCCTTGGGCTAAGGGCTTCGGCCTAGCCATGTAGCTTTTTGTGCATGTTATTTATCATAGATGGGATCATGTATTAGTTTTTATGACATGATGATTATTGTATCCTCTATTGCCTCAATCTAAGGACTTGTCTGGTACCCAAGACCCTGAGGATTGATCCAGGTATAGGGAGTATGAGTAATGACTAATCTGCAGGTTGGGAACCCTAGTGACAGAAGGGGTAGTACGGTTGTATGTGAGGGATTTACTTGGGATTAACGGTGACATCACTATGCATATCATTAGTTCTCTTTCTTCTATGGATGAGACTAGTAGGTTATTGCGATAAGAGGTTGAAGAGGCAATAGCAATTATGGATGCACTACCCACATATAATTTATCTTGCTCTAACAATTACATGGATACTTTATTTCTATATTTTATTCCCATTAGATGTTTTGCACATCTACAGGTGAAACCGAGCGCCCTAGGCCCTCTCTCTCCATCATCGACAATAACAAAAAGACGCAAACTCTTTGTCCGGCAAAAGCACAAAAGGAATTCTAAAACTCCCGAACGTCCGTTAAAGTAACTTCACTACGCATCTGCTTCCCAAGGATTCGATAAACCTAGGTCTACTAGGGAAAAGGAAGCTATAATACATCCGTAATCCGGATCAAAGGTATCAATGACATGCCAAATTATAGATATGGCTCGCATCAAGTTGCTGTTGTAGATCAAGATCAGCCCGGAGTGGGGAATAGCCAGCGCTAGAAGAATGGAGGACACCAGTGGACCCTAAGAAATGAGGGAAACAAAACTTGGACACTAGTGGCTAGAAAAGAAAGACATGCCGAGGTATACATATGAGGCTATGTTGGATCAACCATGCAAGTTTCACACGCCTAACCCAAATAACCCAGCAAACCACATGCCTCGGCAGTGTGAGTGGATGAGGAATATAGAACAAAGTAACACGAGGAATGCACAAGCACCTCAACACGATGCACCTCGGCAGCAACATCTCTCTGGAGCAAATGCGCAGCAACTAATGTTGCCACTGCCCCCACCGAGGTATGAGTATCACGATAGAAGGGATGCAGTGCATCAGGTGGAAAACCAGAATTAGGGGAACCGAGGGAAACCCTGGCAATGACGGAAGAAATGAGTATAGAGAACATCATCAAGCTTATTGTGTGTTTACCACGGAAGAAACTAATAGGCAGAGCGTGCGACACCGACATATGGAGGTCAATGTGGTTATGTCGGCCGTGCCGAGGTAATTGGTCTGACCAGGAAATCGCATGGAGTTACAAGGATCATCCCAAGCTCATGTCGAGTCCTGGATCATACGCTTTGGTGCTTGACCCAACTTTCATCGGCAAACATTAACGTGAAGTTTTCCAAGGTGTTGATTGATAATGGCATCAACATTAATATATTGTATAATGACACCATGAACAAGCTGAGAGACTCAGAGAATATGCTATCGGCAACCAAGACCACTTTTCATGGCATTGTGTCGGGTTTGTGATGTCTACGCGCTTCTATCCTTGTAGATAGTTGTTGGGCCTCCAAGTGTAGAGGTTTGTAGAACAGCAGCAAGTTTCCCTTAAGTGGATCGCCCAAGGTTTATCGAACTCAGGGAGGAAGTGGTCAAAGGTATCCCTCTCAAGCAACCCTGCAATCAAGATACAAGAAGTCTCTTGTGTCCCCAACACACCCAATACACTTGTCAGGTGTATAGGTGCACTAGTTCGGCGAAGAGATAGTGAAATACAAGTGGTATGGATATAAGACAACGGTGCCAGAAAATGCTTTGATGGCATGAAAGAGACTAAAGGTAAACTGAAATAAAGATGGCAGCAAGCAAACATGTAACAAATCTAGTTGCAAATGGTGTTTCAATGCTTAGAAACAAGGCCTAGGGATCATACTTTCACTAGTGAACACTCTCATATAAATATCATATCTTCATGATACTACTCTGAACTACTCTCCGGTTGGACACTCTAATCCATGGTAGGGCTACAACATCACACCTCAAAGTTCCTTTCCCCATCTAGGTAACCCCACAATGTCACATTGAGCTCTAGATGGTTCCAACAAACACCACAATTTCATAGAAACATCCAACTCCAAATATAACTCATAACAAGTATTTGTAATATCTAGCCTAAGTGCCAGCATGGTGTGCATGCTGTCACTTTCACACACATGGGGAGAGCATAGATCTATTAAAGCGTTTGAGTAGCAAGGTAGATCTACTTGATTACAAAGCATATGATCATGCATAGAGAGAGAGATGAATACATAGCTACCGGTAGAACCCTTAGCCTCGAGGAAGAACTACTCCCTCATCATCATGGGAGTCAGCAACGACGATGGAGATGGTGGTGGCGATCGATGGAGATGGCTCCAGGGGAACTTCCCCGTCCCGACAGGGTGCCGAAACAGAGACTTTCTGTCCCCCGAATCTCCTCTTCGGTGGCAGCGACGCTGTGGAACTTTTCGTGGCTGGAGGCTTGATTCTCTAGGGTTTCTGGATCGGGAGGCTTCTTATAGGCGAAGAGGCGAGGTCGGTGGCCGGCCAGGGGGCCCACACCATGCCCTAGTGCGGCCTAGGGCTGCCCGTGCCAAGGGGGGTGTGGCTGCCCTGTGGCCCCCCTTCGTCTCTCCTTCAAACTCCATGTGTCTTCCGGTAAAATATTGACTTTGGCTTTTGTCCCGTCCAATTTCGAGTATATTCATTTTCTGGCTTTTTTGGAACCAAAAACGGCAGAAAACATGCAATTGGCACTGTGGCATCTTGTTAATAGGTTAGTCCCAGAAAGTGTATAAAAATACTCCAAAGTGTGGACAAAACATAAGAAAGTAGATATTAAACAAGCATGGAACATCAAAAATTATAGATACGTTTGCAACGTATCAACATCCCCAAGCTTAACTCCTGCTCGTCCTTGAGTAGGTAAGTGATAAAAAGAAAGAATAATTTTTTGAGGTGACATGCACCATCATAAACTTGATCAAAGTATTTGTAGAACATTGATAGCTGGAATTAGAGTACTTTAACATAGCATGATATATATAGTTCTAACAATAAGACATAACAACTATGTCATAACATGAAAAGGTACACACAAAAGATTCATGAATAATAATGCTTTGAAAGACATTTGTTTGTTTCACATAAAGAAAACATAGCATAGTGGCATTTAGCTTGTCCCTCATGGAGTAGCAAAATATAAATGCATAGGACACCTTCAAAGTTCATAAGGGTGACTAGATACAAATAGTTTAAGAACAAGCAATATCAAAGTTATGAATCAATCAACAAGTTTTGGGATAATGCACATTAAACTAAGAATGGCCACTATGCTCTCTTAATAGGTGCATAAAGATAGAAGATGGAGACTCAACATAAAAAGTAAAAGAAAGGCCTTCATAGAAGGAAGTAGGGATTCAAGTCTCATAAAGAGCTTCCAAAAATTATGGTACTTATTAGCATTCAGCTCTCATTGCCCCTATCATAAGCATCTTGAAGTGATTAAGGTTAAAGTGAACAAACTATGGAGTATATGCTTGCCAAAGTATAAGTTTGCAATCTCATGTCTCTTGAATACGAGGTCCGCTCCTCATGATACTCAAGTTTAGTTACCGGTAAGTTCTTGTCATAGTAAGTACATGTGTATCATAGAGAACCGCCAACGGGGTACCCCTTGCCCGATGATATGGAAGAATCCCCATATCAAAATGACAAGGCAGGCAGACAACGAGCATCTCAGCATCTTCTTATTTACCATGGGAAAATGGTGCTTTTTTCTCTCTTTCCTCTTTTATTATCTTTTTTTTCTCAATCTCTATCTCTTTTTTATAAGAAGAATGCTTCATAGATTGCTCATTATGGCTACGCTGCAGGTTTCCACCATGATTAGGCATGGATTAGACTAGCGGCCCAGGCGTTTCTCTAACACACATACATAACTCCATGGATTTACAAGCTCCCCTTTCATTTCACACCGACGACATCCATAAACCAAAGAGCATGATATTAACTGGGTACAATGTACAAGTGCAATGTTGAAAGCGTTCCCCATGACATCATGGTTCTGCTAATCCCCAACATATAAGTGCAAGAATATACAACATAGATGACACAATGGTTCAAGTTTATTAGGGGCCAGAAAAGTAAACTGTGCCATCAAGTTCGTGAGAGCTTTAATCACTAGTTTTCTCATAACAAGTTTAATTCGGAAGGTAGATAAAAACATGAATATACTTGGAATAGCAAATGCTAATAGGTAGGTATGGTGGACTCTTTGGAATAACTTGGTTTTATTTGGAGTTGGATGCATGAGTGGAACTCATACTTGGTTATGGAGGCTAGCAAAAGACTGAGAGCGACCAACTAAGAGAGCAATAATGGACATAATCATGCAAAGTGACAAAACATCATTAATTAAAGCATAAAGTGATATTACAAGTCGAAAACTAAAGGATCATAGAGGCTACGGTGACTTGGGATAGTCATAACATGGTGTGAGCATGCGCCAAGTCAACCCAAATAAAGCATCAAAGGAGAATACCACAATACTATGCTTTAATATGGTAAAACAATGCATGATTCTTTCAAGGCACATTAAGCAATCTCAATTGTTTATAACATGTCATGCTACAGCAATAAATCACTAAGCATAAAGCCAAAAAAATTATCAAGCATGACTTGACAAAGCATAGGCCACAGTAAAAAACAAGCTCCTCTTACCACTTAAGCATGAACTTTTCCTACTCTTTTCCAATCCAAACCAACCTATTTGAAAACTAATGTATGAAAGAGGGGGTCCAAACAATTTATTCAAGCAAACTAAGCAAACCAAGCAAACGAAAACTAAAAACAAAAACGAAGAAGCTCCAAGAACAACACAATTGTGCATGAAACAATAAAAATGAAGTGTTTGGAAGAAACCTGATATTTTTATTGATGAAGAAGGGGATGCCTTGGGCATCCCCAAGCTTTGACGCTTGTACCTCTTGAATATTTCTTGGGGTGGCGCGGGGTGGCATCCCCAAGCTTGAGCTTTTGTCCATTCTTCATCTCATTACATCATTCTTTCCCTACACCTGAAAATTTCCTTCATACAAAACTTCACACAATCTTCATAGCAACATTAATGTATTCAAGATAATAAGTATTTAGGTTCAGTTTCAACACAAGTAAAACTTCCATTAAAACACAGCTACTGAAGCACTTCCTTTAAAAAGTTCAATTCACCAAAAAGAACCCAAAAAGAAATCGATAAAGAGGCAAATGCAAATAATGGCAGAAATCTGTCAAAACAGACCAGCAGGTGAAAATCGATTTTTTAGAAGACCTTCTGTTGCTCAAATCGAAAAGTGTTGAACTAACTACAGTTGAATAACAACCTGGGGAAAAATCACAAAAAATGACATCTCAATCCGACGTACAGAGTTTTTTCATGAATTTTTACAGCGAAGCACAAAAATCTGTTTCGAGACAGCAACTTTCCCAAGCATTACTTCTCTCTCATTAGAGGTTACTCTTGGCACAAAAACCACACAAAACGGATAAGGAGAGGTTATTATAGAGGTAATAACTTCCAAGACTCAACTAAAACTTTTGGGTTATCTCCCAATAAGTACTTTTCTTTAATGCCTTTAAGTTAGGCTTGATAATTTGAGAAGATGCTCACATAAGAAATATGAATTGAAGTAAAAGAGAGCATCAAGATGCAAATTCAAAACACATTTAAGTCTAACCCACTTCCTATGCATAGGAATCTTGTAAATAAACAAGTAATGAAGGCACAAAGCAACAAGCATAGGAAAGCAAAACAAGTGCAACTTCAAAACTTTCAACATAAAGAGGGGAAACTTAATATTGTTGAGACACATAAAACCATGTTTCCCTCTCTCATAATAACTTTCAGTAGCAATATGAATAAAATTAACAATATAACGATTGCATAAAACATTCTTATCATGAGCCACATGCATAAAAGAATTAATACTCTCCACATAAACATAGTGATTCTTATTAATTGTAGTGGGAGAAAATTCAACAAAATAGCTATCATTATTATTCTCATCACCATAATCATCAAATATAGGAGGCATATTGTAATCATAATTAATTTCCTCCTTAATAGTAGGTGGACTGAAAATATCAATATTCATCATTGTAATCATCATATATTAGAGGTATAGTATCATCAAAGTAAATTTTCTCCTCCGTGCTTGGGGGACCAAAAATATCATGCTCATCAAAACCAGCTTCCCCAAGCTTAGACTTTTCCATTACATTAGCAATAATGGTGTCCAAAGAATTCATACTAACAACATTGCTATTAGCATGCAAATAAAGTTCCATAAGTTTTTTAATTTTCTCTTCAAACACTTCATGTCCTAACTCAATATAAATACTATAAAGCTCTCTATTTTTTTGTTCTTTTCCATTAAGCCTAACTAGTGAAAATAAAAACGAGAAACAAAAAGATATTATTGCAGAATCTAAAGGAAATAACTTGGAGCACTCACACACCAGCAACAATACTAGAAGATAGCTTAGTATCCAGAAGATGTGAGTACCTTTTACCTTACCTCCCCGGCAACGGCGCCAAAAAATAGCTTGATGTCTACGCACTTATATTCTTGTAGACAGTTGTTGGGCCTCCAAGTGCAGAGGTTTGTAGAACAACAGCAAGTTTCCCTTAAGTGGATCACCCAAGGTTTATAGAACTCAGGGAGGAAGTGGTCAAAGGTATCCCTCTCAAGCAACCCTGCAATCAAGATACAAGAAGTCTCTTGTGTCCCCAACACACCCAATACACTTGTCAGGTGTATAGGTGCACTAGTTCAGCGAAGAGATAGTGAAATACAAGTGGTATGGATATAAGAGAACGGTGCTAGAAAATGCTTTGATGGCGTGGAAGATACTAAAGGTAAACTGAAATAAAGATGGCAGCAAGCAAACATGTAACAAATCTAGGTGCAAATGGTGTTTCAATGCTTAGAAACAAGGCCTAGGGATCATACTTTCACTAGTGAACACTCTCATATAAATATCTTCTCTTCATGATACTACTCTGAACTACTCTCTGGTTGGACACTCTAATCCATGGTAGGGCTACAACATCACACCTCAAAGTTCCTTTCCCCATCTAGGTAACCCCACACTATCACCCTGAGCTCTAGATGGTTCCAACAAACACCACAATTTCATAGAAACATCCAACTCCAAATATAACTCATAACAAGTATTTGTAATCTCTAGCCTAAGTGCCACCATGGTGTGCACGCTGTCACTTTCACACACATGGGGAGAGCAGAGATCTATTAAAGCGCTTGAGTAGCAAGGTAGATCTACTTGATTACAAAGCTCATGATCACAATATGATCATGCATAGAGAGAGATGAGCACATAGCTACCCGTAAAACCCTTAACCTCGAGGAAGAACTACTCCCTCATCATCATGGGAATCAGCAACGGCAATGGAGATGGTGGTGGAGATCGATGGAGATGGCTCCAGGGCACTGCCCCATCCCAGCAGGGTGCCAGAACACAGACTTTCTATCCCCCGAATCTCCTCTTCGACGGTGGCGGTGCTGCAGAACTTTTCGTGGCTAGAGGCTTGATTCTCTAGGGTTTCTAGATCGGGAGGCTTCTTATAGGCGAAGAGGCTAGGTCGGTGGCCGTCCAGGGGGGCACACCATGCCTTGGCGTGGCCTAGGGCTTCCCGCGCTAAGGGGGGGTGTGGCTGCCCTGTGGCCCCCTTCGTCTCTCCTTCGGACTCCATGTGTCTTCCGGTAAAATATTGACTTTGGATTTTGTCCCGTCCAATTCCGAGTATATTCATTTTCTGGCTTTTTTGGAACCAAAAATAGCAGAAAACAGGCAAATGGCACTATGGCATCTTGTTAATAGGTTAGTCCCAGAAAGTGTTTAAAAATACTCCAAAGTGTGGACAAAACATAAGAAAGTAGATATAAAACAAGCATGGAACATCAAAAATTATAGATACATTTGCAATGTATCAGTTTATCCTCCGAGTCTATTGGAAAGGTTTAGATTTATGTATTATTCGACACAAGAGACAATTTTCGGACATAGAATTTGGAGTTCGAGGTTGTGAATTTGGACAGCTGCTACCATGCATTACTCGGCAGGCCATCTCTTTCAAAGTTTATGGCAAGTGACCACATCAGCTACTTAAAGATGAAGATGTCAGGACCAAACGGGGTCATCACCATAGCAGAGGACTTTAGGTGCTCCATGGAGTGTGCCTTAGCCGGTTCAAACTGGCCGAGTCATTGGTTATCGCTCAAGAGAAGAAAAATATCCAAGAGGTTGCAGCACTAGCTCAGTCCATGCAGCTGAATATGTCAGCTCTGAGTAACCTACATGGAAGTCTGTCGTTTCAGCCAACAAAAGATACCAAGAAGGTGCCAATTGATGATCAATTCCTAGAGCGCACCATGAATATTAGTGAGGGCCTTGGCGACAAATAGGAAAGCGAGCTCGTCAGCTTCCTCCGTGAGAACCGAGATATCTTTGCTTGGTCCACACATGATCTACAAGGTGTGGCGAGGGAGTTCGCCGAGCACTCTTTGCACGTCAGACCCAGCACAAAGCCAGTGAAGCAACCTCTCCGCCGCTTTGCCGAAGATAGGAGAAAGGTCATTGTAGATGAGATAGCTCGGCTCCTTGCAGCCGAGTTTATCATGGAAGTACTTTACTCGGATTGGCTATCTAATCCGGTGCTGATGGAAAAGAAGAAAGATGATCTGAACTTAGCAGTAGTGTGGCGTATGTGTATCGATTACACGAACCTGAATAAGGTGTGTCCAAAATATCCTTTCCCTCTGCCGAGGATAAATGAGGTCATTGACTCAACCGCTGGGTGTGAGCTCTTGTCATTCGTAGATGCATATTCGGGTTTCCACCAGATACCCTTGAACCTGGATGATCAAATAAAGACTGCTTTCATTACCCTATATGGGGCTTATTGCTATCGCATGCCATTTGGCTTACGTAATGCAGGGGCAACGTATCAAATATGCATGCAAAAATGCTTGCATGATCAAATTGGAAAAAAATGTCCAAGTATATGTTGATGATGTGGTGATAAAACCAAGGAAAGTAAAACACTCCTAGAAGATATCTGGCAAACATTTGCGAACTTAAGGAGGTTCCGAATGATGCTTAACCCAAAAAGTGCACCTTCGGTGTCCTGGCCAAAAAATTACTCGGTTTCCTCGTGTCCAGCCGAGGTATCAAAGCAAACCCCACTAAAATCCGAGCCATCGAACGAATGGAACTACCGAAGTGTCTTAATGATGTCTAGAAGTTCACTGGTTGCCTGGCATCATTACGTCATTTTGTATGTCGGCTGGGATAAAAGGCATTGCCTCTATATCAGTTAATGAAAAAATTGGATAAGTTCATATGGACACTGCAAGTAGATAGTGCATTTCATGAACTGAAGAAGATGTTAGCATCTTCACCCGTGTTAGCCTCACAACTATCCAAAGAGCCGATGTTGCTCTACATAGCAGCGACCAACCGAGTCGTAAGTGCCGTGATAGTGGTGGAGCGTGATGAGGAAGGTAAGTCGGTGCAGAGGCTAGTATATTACCTAAGTGAAGTACTATCCACTTCAAAGCAAAACTATTCACATTATCAGAAAATGGCATATGGTGTCTACATGGCGGCCAAAAAACTCGAGCACTATTTTGAGGAACACCCTATAAAGGTGATCAATTGAGTTAGCCCCATATGCCCCACAATATGATAGAAGAGACGCGATCAAGTCTCAGGCAGTGGCCTACTTTTTCGTGGATTGGGTGGAAATGTAGTACAAGCCGCCCTTGCTGGATTCAAACTACTAGAGAATGCACTTTGACAGATCAAAGTTGAAGGACAGATTAGGGGCCGGAGTAGTCCTTTCCTCGCCTAAGAAAGACCAGTTGAGATATGTGCTTCAGATCCATTTTCGAGCATAAAAAAATGTGGCCGAGTATGAAACGCTCGTTCATGGGCTAAAAGTGGCAAAGGATATTGGGATATGTCATATACAATTCTTAGGAAATTCAGATTTAGTGGTGCAACAAGTTTCTGGTCATTGGGATGCATTGGACGCAAACATGGCCCTATATAGATTCCACATCCAGAAGATATGTGGCTACTTTGAGGGATGTGAATTCCATCATGTGCCAAGAGCTCAAAATGATGCAGCCGACATATTATCTAAACCGGGTTCATGTCGGCAGGCCATCCCACCAGGAGTTGCTTTGGAGCATCTGAGAAAACCATCTATAACCCCTTCACCAGAATCTTAGTCAATTTATAACCCGGCAAACCCCGGATCAGAAACTGCCCCAATGGCCATTGACTAGGAACTACCCCAGCAAACCCAGGGACTGCCTTACAGAACCCGGGGACTGTCCAGCTTGATCCGATAGAGGTTATGTCGGTTGATCCAATGGAGATTGACGAAGTACTTTTCCCGGCCCGTGCTATACCGCGTGGGCGCAACCAATATTTGAGTTCTTGAAAGATGGAATTTTGCCAAGTGATGAGGTACTCTCCAGGCAAGTGCATAGAAGAGCAAAGGCATATACAATAATCAACGCCGAGTTATACAAGAGAAGTGTCACAGGTATCTTGTAGGGCTGTGTTGATTCGGCAGAAGGGCAGGAAATCCTCCGAGATATACATCAGGGCAAATGTGGGCATCATGCCTCGTCTAGGGCATTAGTAGACAAAGCTTTTCGGCATGGATTTTACTGGCCCAGTGCTTTGCAACAAGATGAAGACCTCGTGAAGAAATGTAATGGGTGTCAGAGGTACGTCAGTAAAATACATATGCCATCCCCCGAGCTCAAGACTATACCTATTACTTGGCCATTTGTTGTGTGGTTCTTGGATATGGTTGGACCGTTTAGGACGGCCAGGGGAAACATGACCCATATCTTAGTCATGGTGGACAAGTTTACAAAGTGGATCGAAGTAAACCCAATAAGAAAGTGTAATGGAGCCACTGCCATGTCATTTCTCAAGGACATTATCCTAAGATACGGATATCCACACGGTATCATAAAAGATAATGGCACAAATTTCACCAAAGGAGCATTTACCCGGTTCTGCCAAGACAAAAGAATTTGGCTAGATGTCGCATTAGTAGCCAACCCTACATCGAACGGGCAAGTGGAAAGATCCAACTGACTAGTACTCTCCGGGATAAAATCCCGGCTCATTGAGCCGCTGCAAAGATCAGCTGGGTGATGGATTGATGAACTCCTAACGGTACTATGGAGCTTAAGAACAATTCCGAATCGATCAACAAGCTACATGCCTTTCTTTCTGGTATATGGGGCCAAAGCTGTATTACCAGCCGACATAGAGCATGACTCACCTAGGGTCACCCAATACACAGAAGCCAAAGTGCAAGAAGCCCTACAAAATGATGTTGATATGCTAGAAGAAACGAGAGAATTGGAATTATCCAGATCTACCATATATCAGCAAAATCTCCGATGCTATCATAGCCGGAAAATGAACCCCCTAGTCTTCTGGGAAGGAGATCTGGTACTTCGGCTGGTGCATCACACTGTCGGCATGCATAAGCTCTCACCCTCTTGGGAAGGTCCATTCATCATGAGCAAAGCTTTGCACAATGATGCATAGTATCTTATAGATGCCCAACCACAGGAGAAGAACAAGGTGGACATGTCCAGAGAAGAATCAAAGCGGCCATGGAACATAGCATTTCTTCGCCCATTTTACACTTAGCTAAAAGTATATGTATCTCAAACTCTCATACGTCAGCATGTATGTCAGCAATGAGCTTATCAACGAAATCTCGGCACCTCGAGCAGAAACTCGGGGATTGCCTTAGTAGTAATTGTCTTTTTATGCATTTACTTTTTATATGTCAGTTGGCTTAAATTTCTTACCCTTAGGCTGAGTTAGTAATGTGTCGGCACCAAAATCCAACTCTTAGATTTGCTACTGTCCAAAAAGAATTAGCTTCATGGCAAGCAAGAGAACAAGTTTGGAATTGCTACACACATGAAAAACAACTAAGGAAAGGGGTGTAATCGAGCCGAAGTTTATTTTTTGGACTAACCCCTCTATTTACTTTTACCTATTGTTATGCTGAATTATTTTGAACTAATCCTAATAGTTTTAAAAGTATTTTTAAGTTAGTTTATTGACCTCAAACTCGTAACTCAAACGCCGGATAATGGTAGATGCGAGCTGAGTCATTAGATTGAGAGAACAGGAAAATGAAACTCGGGGACTTCGCCCGAACGGATCCGACATAAAAACATAACTTGTAGCAAAATAGCTTCAAAGTGCATATTACATCTTGCACCCAACATAGTGGGGATTTAATAAAGTTTAAAGTATCATGTGTTCAAAGAGCCACAGCAGCCGGATCATCCACAATAGGAGGAGGTACGTAGTATGCAGCATTGGGAGCCTCGACTTCAACATCTCCATCCGGGTTTGCCTCAGCATTCTCAGCATCCTCGACATTGTTTGACATATCCTGGTCCTCGTCCATGCCTACTTCAAAATACTCATCATCGACAGCTTCGAGGAAACTCGACCCCTCATTCCATTGATTGCAGTGAGCATATTGAATGAGGTCATAGGCTCGGGCTTGGCGTTGTGCAATGCAAGATGGGTCTTTGGTCCACCGAGATCCAGTGAGCATCTTACAAAGAACATTCAAGTCAATGGCCTCATACCAGGACATCACAAAAGATAAGGCTGTCAGCTCCAGCGCGCACAGTAGACTCTCGCCACAAGTTGAGTTGCATGATGGTATCCTGGAGTCTCTTGGTCAACTCGACAACTTGCTTGGGATCAGCTTCATCTGGCCATAGAGTATGGAAAGCTTCAATGGCAACGCCGAGGAGTCCCACTCCAAAGACCTTCATGGGTCTGAGGCTGGCCGCAAGACCAACCAAGGACTTGTCCATGCCGGCCTCTTCGAAGATGGGATCTGTTGCAACTTTTTTCTCCCAGAAGTTGCGGATGGTAACGTCGGCAGGCGCCTTGGACTAAGGGAAATCCTTTGAACAGATGAGTAAAAGAGCAAGTCAAAAAAGAGCAAAAAGGGATAAGCAGATACCTCGTTAATAAAAAGTAAGGTTGGCACATAAAAACTTACTAGCTATGAGGTCATTAATCCGAGTTAATTTAGCCAACCAGTTAACCTGTTTCCTCTGGAGATCCACAAGGGTGGTGTTGACCGACTCAAATTTGGCCTCGGCCTTGCAACTGTTGCAAACGTATCTATAATTTTTGATGTTACATGCTTGTTTTATATCTACTTTCTTATGTTTTGTCCACACTTTAGTGTATTTTTACACATTTTCTAGAACTAACCTATTAACAAGATGCCACAGTGCCAGTTGCATGTTTTCTTCTATTTTTGGTTTCAGAAAATCTAGTAAGGAAATATTCTCGGAATTGGACCGGACAAAAGCCAAAGTCAATATTTTACCTGAAGCAACACGGAGTCCGGAGGGGATACGAAGAGGGGAACCAGGGCAGCCACACCCTAGGGTGGCGCAGCCAGACCTAGGTGCACCGTCACCTGGTGTGGGCTCCCTGGCGCTCCACCGACCTTGCCTCTTCGCCTATAAAAGTCTCCCGGGACAAAAACCCTAAGTACCCGATCAAAATTCCATGAAAGAGTCTGTAGCCGCCGCCCCTAGATCGGGAGGGATCTGAAGCTCTTCCCGGCACCATGCTGGAGGGGAGAGATCACCCTGGAGGCCTTCTTCATCACCATGACTACCTCCGGTGTGATGCGTGAGTAGTTCATCCCTGGACTATGGGTCGATGTAGTAGCTAGATGGTTGGTTCTTCTCCTTTGTGCTACCATGTTTAGATCTTGTGAGCTCCGTTCATGATCAAGATCATCTATTTGTAATCTTACATGTTGTGTTTGTGGGGATCCGATGGATATTGAGATGCTATTTCAGATTGATTATTGATTCTATCATGTATATGTTATTTGTGATCTTGCATGCTTTCTGTTGTTAGTAGCTATCTTGGCCGAGTAGATGCTAGTAACTCCAAGAGGGAGTATTTATGATTGATAGTGGGTTCATGCCTCTAGTAATCTGGGGAAGTGACAGAAATCTCTTAGGTACTAGATGTGCTATTGCTACTAGGGAGAAAACAACAATCCTTTGTTCATGGAGCAATCATATTGTTTACTTTACACACTTTGCTTAATGCAATTATCTGTTGCTTGCAACTTAATACTGGAGGGGGTTCAGATGATAACCTGAAGGTGGATTATTAGTCATAGATGTAGTTGGATTATAGTCTATGTATAATGTTGTAATGTCCGATCAAATCTCATAGGAGTCAAGATGATTAGTATATGCATGTATGCTTTCTCGGTGTCTGTCAATTGCCCCGTTGTAATTTGTTCACTCGACATGTCAACTATCTTAAGGAGAATCACCTCTAGTGAACTATGGACCCCGGTCCATTATTTTACCATCAATCTACAATCTATTTACTGTTTACTTTTTGCAAGCAATTACTATCTTCCACACAATACGTTTAATCCTTTGTTTTTCAGCAAAACCGGTGAGATTGACAACCTCACTGTAAGTTGGGGCAAAGTTCTGTGGTTGTGTTGTACATGATTCCAAGTTGCAAACAACACCTTGGAGGTGTTTCCTTGCTCCTATTGGTTCGATAACCTTGGTTTCATAACTGAGGGAAAACTTGCTGCTCTGCTCATCATACCTTCCTCCATGGGTTCCCCAACGAGCTCGATACATTTTGAGCCATCATGCCTCTTGGAGAAGATCCCTGCCCTTGTCAAGTTAGCCGGTGAGCCGGGTCTTCTGCTCGGAGAACTCTTGGTCCAATTTCTCAAGATCAGTTTTCTGGAGGAGTTTGAGGTTTTCATTCTTGGTACAGAGTCGAGAAATCTCCTCGTCCTTCTCCTTCAGTTGGGCCTGGTGTTGTCCTGATTGTTCGAGAAAATGGAGCATCAGATTAGGCATGGACACACTATCTTGAAGAGACACTACAATAGTTTTTTGACCCGGCAGAGCCGAGGTATGATTACCTACCGAGCCAGAAGGAAAAAGGATAAGGGATAAGAAGCAAAAGACAAGTACCTTTGAGCTTGGCCACTTGCTTCCGCAATTCCTGGTTCTGGGCTTCTACATCGACTGGCAAGATCCGAGTTACCTATTAGCTCGGCAAGGCAAGAACAAAAAGAACTAAACTGAAGGCAATGGAGTGAAGATTTACCTTTCTACTTCAGCTTTGGCAGTAGTGACTTGTGCTTCACAGAAAGCTCTTTGTCGGCGGTGTGATGGTTGGTGGTGATTTGGAAAGAAAAATATTAGTTCATAAATAATGAGGACAGTAAAAGTTATTCAAGATCCGAGTCAACTAGAACTTAACTCGGCTGTAGGTGATTGGATATTTGAAGTTATTCAAGATCCGGGTCAAGTGGAACTTAACCCGGCTCTAGATGATTGGATATTTGAAGTAAAGCAGATCCGAGTCAAGTGGAACTTAACCCGGCTCTAGGTGATTTGATATTTGAAGTTATTCAAGATCCGGGCCAAGTGAAACTTAACTCGGCTCTAGGTGACTGGATATTTGAGGCTACTCAAGAATTGAACCGAGTAAAACTAAATTTGAACCTAGGTGGTTGGCTAAACAAAATATTGGTCTAGTTTCTAGTGGCTAAGTTAAAATACTTCGGAATTGGGAACAAGATACGAAAAATTGCGCAAGATTATTGCTAAGAGCATCTGGCCGAGTAACGTGTTTGCTAGCATATATGAAAAAGATGTCCAAAATGTTTACCTACATCATTTTGCCGGCATAAGCAATGGCTTTGCTAGCAGTGTTCATGTGCGCACCAATTTCCACAGGACCAAACTCCGCCGGATTACCAGAGCTGACATCAACATATTCAACGTTATTCCAGTTCTTGGCATACTCAGCGTGCGAGCCGAGGCTACCACCACTGAGAGTCTGAGTCAGGACTAACCCTTTCTCATGTGCGTCTTAGCGTGCGACCTTGGCAGCGGCCGGATTGGTATGTAGCGTGATTTGCTTATCCAAAGTAGAGCCAGAAGCAGCGCTGCCCTATTGCATCATGGATGCAACGGTGTGCTGCCTAGACCCAGCCGTTGATCCTTTGGGCGCCGCCTTGGCCACCTCGGTAGTTTTCTTGACCTTGGTCACCTCGGCAACTTTTTTGTCCTTGGTTCCTGGCTTGACTTGGTACTGTGGAGCTGAGAGTTGAGCTTCGGTCACCAAAGATATCGCAGGAGATTTGGTCCGCGAGCTCTACCGAGGTTGGTCTTCTAGTTGAGTATGGGGAGACTCGGACGAGGCTGGAGGTTCTTGTTGAAGAGAGCTTGAAGCTAGGTTTGGTTGAGCTTGAGGCGGGGGTTGAGATTGAGCTGGTGCCGAAGTCTCCGACACCTCGGTAGAAACTTTATCGGCGCTGATGTTGCCAGCGCCACGATCTTCTTGTGGGGCGGCGGAGGAAGAACCCTGATGGTCCGGCATAGCCACATCCTTAGGGGCACCCCATTAACTTGTGCCGATGTTAACCTCCTCTTGCCGAGGTGAACTGATGTTTGGCGTAGTAGGAGAATTCTCTCGGACGAGGCTCAAGATGGGAGCATCGTCATGGCAAGGAGAGGGTGGATCCTCGTGGTGAGGAGAGGCTATGCTGGAAGCACTCTGGGAGATGTCTTTAGCAACCCTTCCTTGTCAAACAGAAATAAATATTGAGTTATATCACAAAGAGAGAAACAAGAAATATAAACAAAGGGAAATATGAAACTCGGAGAACAGGCGTAGTAGGGAAGAATCACTCGGACGCAGCAGGTGGGTCCTTGGGCCTTGGAGCTCTCTAGGCGGTGGTCTTAACAAGGTGTTTACTACTGACCTTTTTGGCGGACCTCTTGTATCTTTTCTCGGCCCGAGGCAATTCAGAAGGAGGAGTGGAAGTTGCAGTTCGCTTCTTTGTGGGGCCCTGATCTCCCATTGCCACAGGAGGCACATCGTGCACCTGACCAGCCGGGTTAGCTAGAGGGGATCAACCGGGAAGGCATAAGAAATAGGCACGGGATTAAATACCTCCAAGATCTCACAGTCATCATCATCCTCATCATCATTCATCCAATCCCTTAAGACAAAAGTCTTACCGGAGGATTGGCCAGAGCTGGAGGCCAGGATAGGCATAAATTCTTCAGAGTCAGGTTCCTCGGAATCTGAGGTTTCCTGATCCTTGCCCCAAGTAAGGGTCAAGGTCTGGGTGTCCTCAATCGTTTGCTGCAGTAATTTTTGTACAAAGAGATAAAGGAAAATTAAATGGTGAAGATGGGTCGATGTAAAGCTTAACTCGGAAGAAGAAACACGAAGAGATTACGTTGGGAGGAAGTTTACTTCGGCTAAAGGGCTCCATCCCCCACGCCCATTCCTCGGTCATGGTGGTCTTAAAGATGGATTTAACTCGGTGGAAGATCTAAGCGTGGGTGAGCTCGACCAATGAAAATGGTTAGGGTCATGAGGACTGCTCATGTAGAATATCTTGTGTCTTCTCTGCTGCAGTGGACAAACTCAGCTGCGGATGAAGGTGGCCATCAAATCTTCACCAGTTAACCCGACATCCGTCAGCTCGAGGATGCGCTTCAACACCAGATTGACAAGCAGGTTGTTTCTCCTAGGGTCAAGATACCAATTCTTCTTGGTAGGCACACCAATTTTGAAGGCAGGAAGCCAAATCAAATCAGCCAGAGTATCATTCTTCACATAGAAGAATGTCCTCGCCCACCCCTTGCAAGACCCGAGGCCGGTAATCCAGGGAAAGCTGGAATTTTTCCGAGGAGAGATGGACGCCGCCCCGCACTAAGTCAAGGATTTCTCACCTGGTCAGAGATCCTTGTTGGGGATGATGTTGTCTTTGAATTTGAAAAACTTGGCCCATATATTAACAAGAGGCCAAAGGTCGATGTATCCCTTGACCCCGTAGGCAAAAGCGGAAAGGGAAGCAAGAGCATTTGCTGGCAGATGGTGGGGTTGTAGACTAAAGGTTTCAAGGAAATCTATGAAGAACTTGCTAACAGGAAGGCCGAAGCCATGAGCGAAATGACAGAGGAAAACAACAAACTCACCGGCCTCGGGGGCGGGAACGAGCTTATCACCGGGGATGCGGCAGCTAACCCCCGCGGGGACGCTCCGCGTGTCGATGAGACAATCTATCTCTCGCTGTGTCACTTAGGAACAAGACCATGCACCACGCTCATGGGCGGCGCCGCTCTCCTCGTGCTCTTCCACGGTGGTGACCTCGCGAGGTGTCTCCAGATCTAACTCCTTAGAGGAGGAACTAGGAGAGCAAGAGAGGGCCTTTGACTGTCATGACCCCATATCAATGGGGAGCAACAACGCTATGGTGGAGCAAGAAAGAGCAAAGAACAATGGCGGTGGCGCTATCGATGGGCATAGAGCGGCGGTAGCGACGGCGCTAGGAGGAAGAATAAGAAGGAGAGGTGAACGGGGGAAAGTGGCTAAGGACATCCCCCGCTCCCCTATTTAACCATGCCCAAGTCATGGGTAGTGGGATCGCTGATTGCGGCAGACCGAGCGGTGCGGGCGTGTATTTCCCGAGCGAGCATCAGCGGCGAGCCGCATAGGGGGCCACACAACATAGAAGATCAGGTGACGCGACATGGCTCTGAAGTTATCGAAGGGGCACCCCACGATGGGATGGGGGAGAAGTAATCATCTAACGGCGCATGTCAGTAACTGCTGCCACGACCCTTAAAATAAGAAAAAGTGCAATGATTACCTATCACGTAGGATGCAAGGAGGTGTACACGAGAAGGAAGGCATCTAAGTGGGATAACCCAGATGCGAGATAAAGACCCGGCCAACGAGAAATACCTCGGAAAGAGCCATGTGAGGTCAAAGTAAATACCAAGTCAGCAAAGTAAACAGTCAATTTAAATTCGGAACATGTTGGCATAGAAATACCTCGACGAGAAGAACAAAGATCCAAGTGGGTTGAACCTTCTATGGCCTTACCAGCTGAAGTTGCTAAGACCGCACCAGCTTCGGGGACTAATATTGGGGGATGACACTAAGGAGGGTCGATCCAGGGCATAAGGACAAATGTCTGCTGAGGTATAAAGAGTTCAAAGCAAGTGCTGACCGAGGTACCTGAAGGCCAGCCAAGTTACGGCAGACTTAGCCCTGGTTGTTGTCATTGTATTGGGAACGGCAGTACCTGAGGAGGTTAGATAGAGGTGTGGGGACTAGCAGGGAAGCTATCGACGGCGTCCGCAGGCGGGATTGGATACGAGCGAGCGTAGCGGGACGCAAGAAGTACCCAGGTTCGGGGCCCTCATGGTGAGGTAAAGCCCCTACTCCTGCCGGATCTGACTATGTGGGATATACGAACTACAAGTGCTCCTCGAGCTGTATACGCTAGCTACTGTCTTAAATGCTGCCAGACCAACCCTTTCTACTGAGGCCTTGCCTCTCCTTATATAGGTAGAGAGCCAAAGATCTCACTGGCTAGTCCGGCTGGTGGGCCCCACAGGCGGGTCCCAGCCGACTAGTCATCTACAGTGTCCGGTATGGCTTGTCTTATTAGAGTATGAGCGGTATGGCTGTCGTAGGCACAGTGGACACCGTGCGAGCCTGTCGTCAGCACATGGCACTGTTCCTGCGTCATCCACGCAAAGTCTTTGGTATGGCCGGGTGGTTGCCAGTCTTGTCACCATACAGGGCGTACCGTGCACTGATACGCACATCGTCCCGTCTCACTGATTGGGTCCGGCTACGTCGCCGTATCCGGCTGCCTCTTGCTGATCCGGCTACCAGGGGATAGCCGATCTGTCTTGTCCTGTCCGGCTGCATCTGGTCAGCCGGACGCGATCCGACTGTCTTTATTCAGTTGGGGTACCTAGGGATCATCCCCCTGACACTAGCCCCCGAGCGCGCGCTGATTTCACCTGGAGGGGGAAATTCGCACGAGCTCCACAAAAACTTGCCGTTGTCGTTGTAGATGAAGTACTTGAATGGCGTCCGGCTGGACACCTCCCGCCCGGAAGCAACAAAACCACCGCGGGGGGGGGGGGGGGGGGGCGCGAGCGCACCCGCGGGGTGTAGCCCCCAAGATTCGGAGTAGCTGACGGAGACAGGTGCTGCGAATCTTCTATATCTTGCCTCTTCGATACCTCGAACTTGCTATCCGGCTGAACGCCTTCAGCCGGACCGGAGAACTTGATTACACCGAGGGCGCGCTAGCGCACCCGGTGGGTGTAGTCCCCGAGATTCGAAGTAGTTGGCGAAGACAGGTGCTTTGAATCTTCAAATGCCCTTGAAATCCGACTCGGTGCAGTCGTGCCAAAACAAACAAACAGAATTGATTGTCACTACATCAACATATAGTACACATGCTATCAACCGGATAACGGTTTTATTTTTCAAAAACTAGCTCGTGCTTCTCTGAATACTTAGTCACTTTCCCGTGCGCTCTGCTGTTTACGCTGTGTCCTTGCCGGCCAGCCGGGTTGTGGTCTGGAGCCGGAACCGAAGGGGGAGCTGACAGTACATTGCACACGGTACTGAGGGATGAGCAGCCGGAAAATACCAACTAGGCACAAGGCCGGAATGTCCGATCTGTCGCACCCTTCGCCGTTTTTCATGTGGGATGCCTCGGGCTTTTGCTCTTGCTAGCCGGACAGCCGGGTTGCGGTCTGTAGCTGAGACGAAGAGTGGGCCTCTGACACCGTCACACACTACTCAGTCGGTTTACAGGTTAGCAGGCCGGGCCAACCGGCGAGCCCCCGGGTAGGGGTTGCCGGCGCCGGAAAACTGAAAGCAGGAAGGAAAACAACATCTGGCGAGCTCTCGAGGGTTGCTCGAGGTCGGAAAAACACTCACATTGTTGCTGTCGGTGTAGCAGGGTCGAAGGCGCGATTCCGTAGTCGTTGCGGCTGCTGAAACGGTCCAACCGGTGTTCCAGCCGGATAGCCTAGCTCCAGCCGGACAGACAACCAAACGCGGCGTAGCCGGATCGGTCCCCAGCCGGCCAGGCAACCAAATGCGCCAGGATGCGCCGAGCCGGCCTGGCCCAGCCAGAACAGGTCCAGCCGGCCGAATCGGCAACCAAACGGGACGAAGTCGCATCTAGCTGATCCAAGTCGGTAGCCAAACGGGCGAAGTCGCGCCAAGTCGGCCCGACTCAGCCGGAACTGGTCCGAACCGGATGAATCGGACAGACAAACGGGTAGCCGGACAGATGTTGCCGAATCTGGAATCTTTCTCCCTTATCTTTTTTCTTTTTCTAACCGGATTGCCATAGCCGGATCTTTTCCTTCTTTATTATTTTTTCTTTCTCTTCTTTTTACTCACTCTTTTTTCTAACCGGCCCTTCTTACTTTTCCTCTCAGCCGGATGCAACCAGCCGGGTCTCTCTTTTGCTTTTTCTCAATTTGTTTTCCAACCAGACTCTTTTTCCATCTTTCTAATCGATTAGTCTAGCCGGATTGGCTTTCTCTTTTTCTATCTTTTTCTTCTTACTTTTTCTTTCTCTCAGCCGGTTACAGCAGCCGAACGGTGGGCTGCCGGCAAGATGCGTAAGCAAGTGGCGCAGTGGCCGGCCGCGCGGGCGAATCGGCGCCGCACCTGGAGGAATAGGCACAACCTGCCGAGGGCGCGGAAGCGTGGGACGAGCTGGAGCCGGCGAGGCGGAGGAGCATGCGCGGGCGCGGACCTGGAGCCGGCCTCGAGCGAGGGAGTCGGCCGGGGCGCAGCCGGCGAGAGCACGAGCTAGCGCACAGCCTGGGAGCCGGATTGAGCCGTGTATGGAGTGGGTAGGAGAAAAGGACAGCCATCCAGATGCAGTTGCATGGAGTTTGCGGCAACGCGCACACGCACGTACGTATACGACCTTATCCGTATTTCTACGAGAATCATTTGAGCTGCCTGCGTGCCTGCATAGCTCGCGCGCGTGGCAGCAGCTCGGTGGTGGCGCGGACGCGAGAGGGCACGGGAGGCTCGGCGGGGAGGTGCCTGGCAGCGGAAGGGCGGAGCATACGTAAGGGACGAGCGGAGGCGTGACGGCTGCCACGGCGGTGCATGCGCACGAACACACGCATGCGGGAGGAGCGGGGCGGCCGGGCACCGTCGTCGCGGGCGGCGACGCGACAAACCTTGGAGGAGGCACGGCGAAGACGAGCTCGTCACGGGGAAGGTTGAGGACGGGCTCGCGCAAGCGCCGGGACGGGGACGCGCTCGCGCGAGGTCGAGGCGGCGCGGAGGCGCTCGCGGGAGAGCTCGTCGGGGACAACGAGGCGGGGAAAGGCCTGCTGGTGAGGGGGCGCCGGCGACGGACGGAGGCGCGCGACCGTGCTTGGCCAGGAGGAGCACGCGCGCGCGGACCTGCGGCCGCGGGCAGGGAACGGTGAGCCACGGCGGGCGGCGGCGCTGCCATAGCGGCGGGCGGGAGACGACGGGGACGCACGCGGCGATGAGGCCGACACACACGGGCGCCGGCTGTAGGGAGGAGGTTGCAGCGGACGGCCTCGCCACCGACCCGCGCGAATGTGAAGCGCGGACGGAGGCGCGGACAGCCGCGAGCTTGTGAAGCTTGCCAAAGAGGCTGAAGACGGACGCGCCGGCTCGGCGCCGCTGCGGACGGTGCGGGTGACAGCGACGCTGCCGAGGATGGCGTGGCCGAACGAGGCGAGCGACGGCAAGCCCCCAAGTGCGGCGGCGAGCCACCGGGTGACTTGGTGAGGCGGAGGCGGCGACGGCGCGGCAGCCGCGGCGAGCCCCCGAGAAACTCGGCGAGGCGGAGGCGGCGAGCCCCCGAGCAACTCGAGACGGCGTCGGTACTGATGAAGACGAAGTGGTCCCGTGCCGAACGGGACTCCAGCCGAAGCTATCTAGCCCCATGGTGGCGCCAACTGTTGTTGTATTGGGAACGGCAGTACGTGAGGAGGTTAGATAGAGGTGTGGGGACTAGCAGGGAAGCTATCGACGGCGTCCGCATGCGGGATTGGATACAAGCGAACGTAGCGGGACGACAGAAGTACCCAGGTTCAGGGCCCTCGTGGTGAGGTAAAGCCCCTACTCCTGCCGGATCTGACTATGTGGGATATACGAACTACAAGTGCTCCTCGAGCTGTATACGCTAGCTACTGTCTTAAATGCTGCCAGACCAACCCTTTCTACTGAGGCCTTGCCTCTCCTTATATAGGCAGAGAGGCAAAGGTCTCACTGGCTAGTCCGGCTGGCAGGCCCCACAGGCGGGTCCCAGCCGACTAGTCATCTACAGTGTCCAGTATGGCTTGTCTTATCGGAGTATGAGCGGTATGGCTGTCGTAGGCACAGTGGACGCCGTGCGAGCCTGTCGTCAGCACATGCCATTGTTCCTGCGTCATCCACGCAAAGTCTTCGGTATGGCCGGGTGGTTGCCAGTCTTGTCACCGTACAGGGCGTACCGTGCACTGATACGCACGTCGTCTTGTCTCACTGATTGGGTCTGGCTATGTCGCCGTATCCGACTGCCTCTTGCTGATCCGGCTACCGGGGGATAGCCGGTCTGTCTTGCCCTGTCCGGCTGCATCTGGTCAGCCGGACGCGATCCGACTGTCTTTGTTCGGTTGGGGTACCTGGGGATCATCCCCCTGACAGTTGTGTCCACCCAACATGACCTCGGCCGACATAGAGCATATGTCGGCACCACCATGTTATATGTTTGTAGGTATCGACTAGGCCGAGTTAACCAGGAAGGAGCTAGGTTACTAGTTGGCTTATAGAAGAAGGAAGGGATCTTCCCATGGTCAGCGCTTTTCTCTCTCTACTGGAGCCACTATAGAGAGAGCACAGAAGATAGAGAGACGAGGACCAGAGGTACGTGCCAACAAAGGTGACGTCGACTGACCATTGCTAGTCAGGTCACATGGAGGCACAAAGGCTTACGACATGGTCTCAGAAAGGCTTACGCCACTATCTCTAGGAGGCTTACGCTAGGGAAAAGGGTAGCACTGTTTTGCTATTTTGCGAGGAGCATATTTGTATAATATGCTCTCCACGTATGTCCTAAGTGTAACCTGGCCACCCCTTTATAAGGTGAGCCAGGACCTCCAAGGAGGGGGGTGGCCATTTACTGGAGGGAAGAACCCTAGAGAGAGTGGTGAGTAGAGAAGAACTTCATCTTCCTTCTCTCCATGATACAGCTCAAGGAGATATGTAACCTTCAATAATCTTGAGACGACAAACCTTTGTGTGTGGAATCACCACACTATCCCTCCCTGGATACCACTAGCGCACATTGGCCCCATCTTTAGCCTATCCATGGCATCTGTCGTGATACCACCACGACAATGGAGAAGGTCTGGATCTGAGTCCCTACAATAGTATGGATGAAAGATACAATGAAAACTCTCCCAAACTGCAGGATGATATGGATAATGAAAGAAAATCCCGACATCTAGATGTCTGAGAGTACTGATAGAATCATGACTCCAAGAATCAGACCCAAAGCCGTCTTTGCTATAGGTGCCAATAAGGCTAACAAGGCAAAGAAGAAGAAGACCCCGACCAAGGATCTTCCAGCTGAAGAAGTAATCGCCAAAGAATACGAGGAGGAATCGGACGACACTCTGATCCCTTAGACCCAAAAAAACTCCGGTGGACAGACACATGGTTACACCAGCTGCCCGAGAATTCCTCGGAGAAGCACTTACAACGCTAATCCCAACCATAGCGAATCTTAATCCTGGCGAGTTGGAGGAAAGAGCCCTAGCTCTAGAGGCATATCATCAATGACTCTTAGACAAGTGATACGTCCAAAATGTATCTACTTTCCCGAACACTTTTGCTATTGTTTTTCCTCTAAACTTGTGTGATTTGGATACAACTAACACGGACTGACGTTGTTTTCAGCAGAATTACCTTGGTGTCTAGTTTTTGTGCAGAAAATCAACTATTAGGAAAAATCCCGGAAAATATGCCAAAAATTCTATTTCACCAGAAGACTCACGGAGCCAGAAGATGAGACGGAGTAGGGCCACGAGGGGCCCACACCATCTGGTCGCGCGGGCCAGGCCAGGCCATGCCTGGGGGTGGTGTGGCCGCCTCAGCTTCCCCCTCGGCCTTCCTCTTCGCCTATAAGTTGCCTCTTGACCTAAAAACCAAGGGGATTCGACGTTTTTCCAGAAAGAGTTCCGCCGCACCGCCACCACCAGATTCCAGGATTCAGAACCAAATTCTCCGCTCTGGCACTCTGCCGGGACGGGGAATTGGAGGAGATCATCGCCATCATCATCACCATCGCTTCTCCATCAACCATCCATGTTTCCCCCATCTATGAGTGAGTAATCCCCCACTGTAGGCTATGGGGATGGTAGGGATTGGATGAGATCGTTCATGTAATGGCATCAGATTGTTAGGGCATGGTGCCTAGTATCTATTATTAGTGCTTTTTGACTTTGTTACAACTTGTTATGCTTAATGCTTGTCACTAGGGCCCGAGTGCCATGATTTCATATCTGAACATGTTATTGATTCATTATGATAGTATTGTTTATGGTCTTACCTGCAAGTTGTATACACACGTTGTTGTCCGGAACCAAAGGCCCTGAAGTGACAACAATCGAGATAACCGGAGGGAATGGCTTTGATGTGAGGATCACATGTGTTCACGGAGTGTTAATGCTTTGGTCCGGTGCTCTATTAAAAGGAGCACCTTAATTGCCAATAGTTCCCTTGAGGCCCCGCTACAAACGGGCTGGCAGGATAAAAGATGTTGTGCAAGTTCTCATTGCGAGCACGTATGACTATATATGGAACACATGCCTATGATTATTTAGTACTTGGATGCTTTATCTTATTTATCTGCAAATGCCCTATGTCTTGATTGCCATGTGAATTGTCTTGTCCATGCAACGCCCGTCCATCCATTCCTATGCCTACCGCGCTTTAATCCTATTGTTAACTGCAATTGTTACTATTGTCTTTACTTTTACTTCTGCTATTACTTTGCTATTGCTACTACAAAACTGTTGCTACTGATAAACAGCAGTGAGCAAGATTGTTTCTAGGTGCAGCTGAATTGACAACTCAGTTGTTAAGGCTTATAAATATTCTTTGGCTCCCCTTGTGTCGAATCAATAAATTGGGTTTCACTTCCCTCAAAAATACCGCGATACACCCCCTATACTTGTGGGTCATCAAGACTATTTTTCCAGGGAGCATAACTTTATTTATCAAGTTCATTTGGAATCACTATTGTTCGATGCCATCCATCCATCATGGGTAAGTCTCGTGATGGCAAGGTTCCTATTTTACCATCCACTACAAGAAGAGGTACGGCTCTGAATACCTCTTTTGCTCTTGATTCACCATCTGTTATGAGTAAGCTCCTTACACCACCACATACACATGCTACACACACTGCTACTACTGCTGAATCTGAAACTTCTGATACTTATGATGCTGCTTCTACTGTGCTTGATAAGAGTGGTTCATTAGGTCCTTTCCTAGATGCTACGATTGCTAGAACTATAGCTGGAAATACTGAAACTCCTAATGAAGACACTACTACACCTGTCAGTTCACCTAAGTCTAGAGAGAGCTATGATATTGAAGACGGTTATATTGAGATGACCGATGAATTAATTAAAGAATGTCAAAACACCCATGATAGGAGTGCTATTAAGAGTCTCCTTGAGAGGCGTACTATAAAACCCAAATTATATCCTAATGCTAAGTTTGCTGCATCTCCCATAAACATTAAAGATAAGGATTATGATTTCTCTCTTGATCTTTCTTACATAGCTATTGTTGAGAAAGAACCTTTTTGTGGGAGTAAGAATGAAAGTGCGGTAGCACATATGACTGACCTTTCTACCATGAGTGGATGCGCACCTACTTTGTTGCTAAAATTTTCCCTTTTTCATTGAAAGGAGAAGCTAAAACTTGGTTTAATAATTTACCTCCTAGATCTATTGATAGCCCTGATTGCTTGATTAGTACTTTCTTGCAGAAATATTTTCCTCCTAGTGCTAGACATGTTATTTTGCAGGAACTTTTTGATTTTAAACAGGGAGAGAAAGAGATATTGCCTAATCATGGGCAAGGTTTTGTGCTTTGATTCATGCACAGGCTGGATGTCCATTACCTAAGAATGAGCTTCTTGATATATTTTATAATGGACTAACTAAAGAATCTAGGACATACCTGGATAGTTGTGCTGATTGTGTTTTCAGAAATAGGACCCCCAAGGAAGCTGAGGAATTAATGGCCAAAATAAGCAAGAATTATGAAGGCTGGACTCCTCCTGAACCAGCTATACCTGAAAAAATTATACCTGAACCAGCTATACCTGCGCCTATACCATCATCTAAGAAGAGGGGAGTTATTGAACTAAATGATGAAGGAAGCTAAGAAATGTCTTAAGGAGACGGGAATTAAAGCTGCAGATGTGAAGAATTTACCTCCTATAGAAGAATTATGTAAGCCAATCCCCCACTCATCCACTATTGAGGTACACTCTCTCCAACATTTTGATGAAGGTGATATCCCTTACTCTAAACCTCCTGATAAATGCTTAGAAGAATTCGATATTTTTATTGTTAAGCAAGATAATTTCAATAAATGGGTGCAAAATCATTTAATGGAAAACTCTAGAGCTATTGTTGAGTTGAAGGATATTATGGAAAGAACCTCTAATGATGTTAAAATGCTTGTCAAACATTTTCAAATGGTCCAAACTCAAATTGATTAGCTTATTAAAGTACAAAAAGACTTGCTAGTTAATGCTGCTAAAGAAAAACATGCTTATGAAATTAGAACTAGAAGTGGTGCTGCTACCCAGGATCCTCTATATCCTGAGGGGCATCCTAAAAGAATTGAGCAGGATTCTCAACAAGCTGAAAATAGTGGTACTACTCCTAAGAAAAGAAAGAAGAAACATAAAACAATTGTAGAACCTTCTAAACCTGCTAAAGATCCTAATAGTATATCTGTCTATGATGCTGAAACTGAAAGTGGTAATGAAGAAAATGATGCTCCTGATAAATAAAAATTTGAAGAAGAACCTAAAAGACATACTAAGAATACTAAATACACTAAAGAAGATTTTGTTGCTAAGAAACATGGTAGTGAAAGAGAGCCTTGGGTCCAAAAACCTATGCCTTTCCCTGATAAGAAACAGAAGTCAAAGGAAGATGAACATTATAATAAGTTTTGTGAGTGGATGAAACCTTTATTCTTGCAAATTCCTTTGACTGATGCTATTAAATTGCCTCCTTATTCAAAGTATATGAAAGATATTGTCTCGAATAAAAGGAAGATCCCTAATGAAGAAATTTCTACTTTGCTTGCTAATTATTCCTTTAATGGTAAGGTTCAAAAGAAACTTGGAGACCCAGGGATCCAACTATTCCTTGCTCTATTAAAAATAGTTATGTTAGAACTGCTTTGTGTGTTTTGGCAGCAGAAGTTAGTGTTATGCCTTTTTATCTCTATAAGAGACTTCAACTGGAAAAACTAATACCAACTGATATATCTTTGCAAATGGCTGATAAATCTACTACCATTCCTGTTGGTATATGTGAGGATGTACCTGTTCAAGTGGCTCATAATTGCTTGATATTAACTGATTTTGTTGTGCTTGAAATGCCTGAAGATGATAATATGTCTATTATTCTTGGGAGACCTTTTCTTAATACTGCAAGAGTTGTTATTAATTGTAATCAAGGAAAGGTGACTTTTAATGTTAATGACAAAGAGCATACTATCTATTTCCCAAAGAGGATTGATAGGTCTTATGGTTTAAATTCAATTGAACAGGTTGAGGGCATTCAAGTTGGATAAATATATTTTCCCATACCAAGAGAAAAATATGAAACTATTATGATTGGGACCATTGCTATCAAGGTTGAGGTAACATAATTGACATGGGTATACCCTGCAGGTACTCGAGTCTAGTATATATGGTCCAGATATGGCGGAAGCCCACGACGTTGCCAAGGCCCGATGAAGACTTTGAGTGGCCCACGGACTCTCGATTACTTGCAAGACCAGAAGAAGCTTAAAGATAGAAAGTTTAAAGGGAAAACCCTAATCTGTAACCTACTCGACCTGCTACCCGAGACCTAGCCTATCTATATAAAGGCTAGGAGGGGGCGACGAGGAGGACACCCGCAACCCTAGTTTCCACAACTCTCGCCAGATTGCATCTGCGCACCCCTGTAATCTCCGTTTCCTTCGTTACTTCCAAGAGTAGACAAGCAGGAGTAGGGACCTCTACGAGTCCTGAACCTGGGTAAACCTTGTGTCCATGTGTGCTTGTTTGCTAGCTGATTGATGCGTCTAGCGCTCCCTCCTTCTACAAAACCCAAGTCCATAACAATGGGCATTGACCAGTTAAACCCTCATCGATTGGCGCCGTCTGTGGGAATTGGGGGTGTTGATGTCGCGGCTTCTTCGGCCCCATCAACCGCGATCTACAATTCCGCAACAGCGGAGATTCGCCAGCTCTTCGGCGCGTTCGACTTCACCGTTCACACGCCAGCCACTCGCCCGACTTTCAAGTCCGTAGGCAATGGAATTAGCCTGGCGATTGGGAGCTTCCGCTTCCAGGTTGGTCAGATGGGCACGCTTCACATGCCTGATCAGCCAACAACACCCGCAATTGCTCCAGCGTCGTGGTTCCCGCCACCAATTGGCACCCTCAGCGAGTTCAACACCTCAGCAGCAGCTGGGAGCATGGACAACGACAGCAGTCGCGGAGCCGATCCGGGTGACCTAGCAACGAAAGATGGAGTCTGCGGCTCCGAATTTGAAAGTTGTGGAAGCAATAGTTTCCCCAACCACTTCATGTGTGCTGTCATCAACACTGGCGACACCGCCACCAATCGCGAAAACGGTGGCAATGGATTTGGCACCGATCCGCCCAACGGTGGCATACCTAATGGCGGACCACCCAACGGCGGCCCCACCAGTGGTGGCAATGGCGCGCCCGTCAACAACAGAGGGGCAGTCAAACTTCCAACCATGGTGAACGAGCACACTGGTGAACATGTCGTGATTAGACTCAACGACAATGAGTGGGCCCGCTGCCGAGAAGCTCTACGAGGTAATCCTCTGCCCCTGGCACGCCGCAGGACATGCTGATGGGTTACCATTGGCTACTAAAGGAGGAGTACAGACGCCAGCTACACGCAATCGCGCAACTCAAAGCGTGTAAAAAGGCGGCAAATGAGTCGAGTCTTCATCGAGCTAGGCTCTCCTCCCATGGAGGATCCTCCTCCAAGGGCAACGAGTACGTGGCCAACAAGAGGCGATCCCGGATGGCCCATCTCACCGAGCAGGAACGCATAGAAGCTGTGGAAGTCCTCGACTTCGGCTCTATGAAAGTCGACACGCGGGGCAACATGGTCCCAAAGACACCGCAAGCCGCGGTGACAGCAGCCACCATGTACCTCCTCAACAACCAGCCGCTGGCTGGAGATCCGCGAGCCGCCATGCACCGATCTAAGATCGCGTGCTTGGGATTAGTCGAGGCTGCTCTCGACAAAGAGACAACGCCGGAACCGAAGAAGGGCAAAGCTATAGCAGTACGCTATTCCTCACCTCATCCAGCGATGGCAGTCACGATCTGTCTCGGCGTCACCGCTCACGGCGGCATGGTCACGACTACGATGCGCGCGATGACCTCACACAGTGCAAAATCGATAAATCAAGGGCAAGACGCTCTCGTTCGACTGACTCTGAAGAGGACGAGACTGAACTCTGCGGCGCCAGATGCTTCAGCAGGGCCATCAGGCAGAAGCGAATGCCTAAAGGGTTCAAACTCCCGTCGAAGAACCCAAAGTTCGACGGCCTACAAGACCCAAAGATATGGTTGGAGGACCACATCTCCTCTGTCAGGCTACATGGCGGGAGTCGAAGCACGGCCATGCAATGCCTGCAGCTACAGCTGCAGGGCGCCGCCTGTGCATGGCTCAACAACCTCCCGCGTGGATCCATTTGCAGCTGGGAAGAGCTGGTCTACAGCTTTGTATGCAACTTCAAGGGCACTTACAAAAGGCTCGCATCAATCAAAGAGCTGAGGAGCTGCCAACAAAGATCGGGCGAATCGCTACGCTCGTACATCCAGAGGTGGTCCATCATCAAGAACTCCATAGAAAACATCTCGGAAGATCGAACAATCGACGCATTCAACGGCGGTGTCCGCCGCATAGAGCTCAGTGAGGAGCTGGGACACTCGAAGCCCAAAACAATCGACCACCTGATGGAAATTGTGAATCGGTGGGCCGACGGAGAGGATTCGGTGAAAAACCGCACTTACTCCAATGACGATGACCTCGGGCGCAGACGCGACCATCGAGGCAAGCGGCGAATGCGCGTCTACGATGACCACGACGACGTCAACATGGTCATAGCCGGCTACACTGACAAACGCGTCGACAACCGCAGCAACGGCTATCAAAGCGATGGATACCGCGAATCTGGGAAAGCCACGCAGGTGTGGTAGCGCCACACTCGCGAAGAGGCACCCGCAACAACCACCGAGGACAAACTGTCCGGGCCATGCAACATGCACTTCTACATCGACAAGCACGACGGTAAGAAAAAATCCAGCCACCTTCTTAAAGACTGCCGCGAGTTTCTCAAGCTCCACGAGGGTCTGGCTCGGATGAATCGTGACGCAGTCAACAGGGGCTATGGAGTCACCCCAGGCGCCGTGGCACACGAAGCTCCTCCACCACCACCTGGAATACCACCACCCGTGGACGCACCGGTCCAGAATCACGGTGGCGAACCATACCCACGACCCGTGGGCAACATGGGGATGATCCAAAAGGGGTGTCCCTCAAATCGAGTGCAAAAGGCCATCACTCGCCAAGTCAACTTGGCGATCAACTCTCCACCTTCCACCACTGAGTACCTCAGTGGAAGCAACTCCTGCATCACCTTCGACCGGCATGACCACCCGCGCCAAGTCCCTCGTCCAGACCACTGTCCCCTCGTACTTGAAGCGCAGATTGGGGGCTTCGACATGAGCCGCGTCTTCATGGATGGTGGCAACGGCATCAACCTAATGTTCGCTAGTACCTTGCGTGCAATGAGAATCCCCCTAACGTGTCTAGAAGTTTCAGACACAATGTTCCACGACATCGTCCCAAGGAAAGGTGTATATCCCCCGGGCAAAATCAACCTCGACGTCATCTTCAGTACGCCGCAAAATTTTCGGCGAGAGCGCATCGACTTCGAGGTCGTCGACTGGCCTTTACAATATCACTGCATCCTCGGACGTGTCGCGTTCGCAAGGTTCATGGCGGTGACACATGATACGTCCATTTTGCATCACTATTCTATGTCTTAATTCACTATTATTCATTGATATATTTCGTATTGAGAGGTGATACTTATGTTATTTCATCTATTTTTGCATGGTTGATGACTTTTGGAGCATGGACCGCTGCAGTCAGGATTCTGATGGAAAAGGTGCTATTTGGAGGCAAAATTCGCGAAGATCAGAAAATCCGGAAAATATACGGAAAATCCTATTTTCCCAGAAGACTAAGGATGCCAGATGATGAAGTGGAGGTGGGCCACAGGGGGCCCACACCACCCCATGGCATGGGTAGGCCTAGGCCGCGCCTGGAGGTGGTGTGCCGCCCTGGCCCACTCCAGCCTCTCTCCTCTGGCGTATATCATCCCCCGAAACCCTAAGACTCAGGGAGCGACCACAAAAGGATTCCGCCGCCTCTGCGGGGCAGAAAACACAGAGAGAGAAAGATCTCTCCGGTAGATAGATTTCTGCCGGGGGAATTCCTTCTCGGAGAGGGGAGATCATCGCTATCAACACCACCATCAAGCTGGACTTCATCGGGATCATCATCATCATCACCACCACCATCATCACCATCAGAACCCTCATCACCATCTCCATATTGCTATAACAATTGGTTGAATCTTGCAATAGTTCATAGGGGAAACTTTCCCGGTGTTGATTACTCTTTGTAGTTGATGCTATTGAGTGAACCATTGAATTATTGTTTCTGTTCATATTGTTATACATCATTATTCCATCTCTGATCATGATCCATATGATGTCTTGTGAGTAGGTCGTTTTGTTCTCGAGGACATGGGAGAAGTCTTGTTGTTAGTAGTGGAGTTGTATTGAGAAAGATTCAATAGATTGTTATTTAAGTTGTGGTGTACTTCTTCTAGTGGTGTCATGTGAACGTCGACTACATGACACTTCACCTATATGGGCCTAGGGGAATGCATTGTGTATTTGGCTACTAATCGTAGGGGTTGCCGGAGTGACAGAAACCTGAGCCCCCGTTAGGAAACCATTGCACAAGGGACGTAAGGGTATTAGAGTTTAAAGCTATGGTTAGGTTTCTACCTTAATTACTTTCTTGTACTTACGGATGTTTGCAAGGGGTATAATCACAAGTATGTATTAGTCTTGGATGGGGCGGTACATTAGCACAGGTTCACCCACACAACACTTAGCAAGCTAAAGAAGATTAATCGACTATATGCAGCGAAAGCACTTGACAGTCTCCCCATGTGTCCTCGAGAACGTTTGGTCATCTATAGAAATACAACCGGCTTATCTTTGCTGCATAAAAGGATTGGGCCACTTGCTGCATTTATTCCTATTGTCTTTTATTTACTCGTACTTTGTTTACTTGCTTTATCGAAAACCCCTAAAAATCCGTTTGCTAAGTATTTGCAGAGAATTCCTAATCCATACCACTAGCCAGTACCTTCTGCTCCTCGTTGGGTTCGACACTCTTACTTATCAAAAATACTGTGATACACCCCCTATACTTGTGGGTCATCAAGACTATTTTCTGGCGCTATTGCCGGGGAGTGAAGCGCTATTGGAGAGTGGAACTGGTAAAGGAAACTTCTACTGTGAGTATTGTTTACTTCTACTAGTTGCTTTATTTTCGTTATGGATAATTCGCTGAGTTTCTTATTTGGTAATGCTACTACCACTGCTAAGGTAGTAGATAAGCCACCACCTGCTGAGAATGATGTTTTCAAAATACCTACAAGAATTATTGATCGTGTTATGGATAACTACTATGTTGGGGATGGAACTGTCTATCCCGGTGATCATTTACTCTTTATACACGAATTATGCGGGTTGTTCAAGTGTGCAGGTATTACTATAGATCAAGTTAAGAAGAAGGTATTCTCATTATCACTGAAAGGAAGAGCTGAGGAATGGTATAAGCTGCTGAAGAATGGTCAAGCTCTGGAATGGGAGGAAATAGTGCCTCTCTTTTATTCAAAGTTTTATCCTCCTAGTGAGATTCATAAAGATGGGAATCAAATATACAACTTTTGGCCTCTTGATGGAGAGAGTACAGCTCAAGCTTGGGGAGATTGAAGTTACTAATGCTCAAATGTCCCATTCATGAGCTCCCCAACAATATTACTATCAATAACTTTCATGCAAGGCTCCCTCTACATGATAAAGATTTATTGGATGTTTCTTGTGCTAGATCATTCACTCGTATGGAAGAAGAAGTTAAAAGGGATCTTCTAGACCATATTCAAGACAATGCTGAAGCTTGGGACAATGACAAAGGAAGAAAGTCAGGTATAAATTATGATTATGAATGCATTGAATCTTTTATGGGAACTAATGACTTTCAAAATATTAAAAATGCTTATGGTCTAGACTCTCAAGCTATTCTTATTTTAAGGCTTTTGCTTCCTACATTGAAGTACCTAAAAAGAAGTGGAATAAGTATCATGAACCTTATAAAGATATTGCTAAGAGTGTTCCTGCAAGAAATACTGAAGTTTATACTGCTAACATGTTTTACCCAAACCTTATATTGAGAAAATGCCTTTCCCAGTTAAGGTAAAGGAACATTCTATGATAGCTAGTATGGTTAATGAAAGTATGAATAAAGCTGTTGAACCTGATAAAAAAATGGTTGATGAACCTATAATAGCAAATGCGAAAGACTTTGTTACTAAATATGAAAAAGAGGGACACCGTATCCTTTGTAAGGATACCTCTAATATTGTTTCACAAAGTAGTGTTATGAGAGCTAGTATCCCTGTGTTTTCTGTCAGAATAAGTGATCATTGCTATGATGGTCCTTGTGATAGATATATTGTTAAGTTTATGGATGATAAAGTTACTATGAGAGAGGTAAAAGTGTTCGTATGCATCTCAAGAATATCAAGTTTCCTCGTTTCGTGCTGAAAGTTCTTATGTTGCACTTCTTTTGCCTTCTTATGCAAGTTGCCTCTGGTTTCAATAACTTGTTTGTTTACAAAATTCCCTTGCATAGGAAGTGGGTTAGACTTAAATGTGTGTGTGCTTTTGCTTCTTATTGCTCTCTTTCACTTCAATTCATATCCCTATGAGAGCTTCCTCAAAATTATCATGCCCATCTTAATGGCTATAAAGAAAGAGCTTTATGGGAGACAACCCAATTTGTTTTTGCTTTCAGTTTGTTTTTGTTTCTTTGAGTCTTGGAAGTTATTACTTTGGTAATAACCGCTCCGTATTCGTTTTGTTTGGTTTTTGTGTCAAGATCAACCTCTAATGAGAGAGAAGTAATATTTGGGGAAGTTGCTGTCCCGAAACAGATTTTTGTGCTTTACCGTAAAAATTCGTGAGAGATCTCTGTATGTCGGATTGAGATGTAATTTTTTGTGCTTCAGCCCCAGGTTGTTATTTAACTTTTGTTAGTTTTGCACTTTTTGATTTGAGCAACATAAGATTTTCTAAAGAATTGATCTTTACCTGCTGGTCTGTTTTGACAGATTTTGCCACTCTTGCATTTGCTTCTTTATTCGATTTCCTTTTTGAATTCTTTTTGGGTTTTCGGAAGGAGTTGCTTCAGTAGCTTTTTTTTTGATGGTTTTCAGTTGAAGTTGGACTCAAAAGGTTCTATCACTTCACTTATACTAATGTTGCTAATGAGAACTGTGTGAAGTTTTGTGTGAAAGAAATTTCTAGGAAGTGGAGATAATGGTGTAATAAGGAAGAGAAAGGTTTTTTTGACTCCAATAATAAGAGTATGAAGATGAAGATATTGATGTTATTCAAGTGATGACTCCTGAAGAACCTACTAGATACCAAATTCAGAGACATGCAGAGTCCGTTTCCAACTAGGTAACAATTCTGGTAAGAAAAGTTCCACGAAAATACAATCCAACTATATTTTTGCAGTTTTCAGTCGATAAGGAAAGTTTCAAAGCGAAAAAGGGAAGGAACCGGAGCCGGGGTGGCCCACACCACCCCATGGCACGGGCCCACCCCTGGCCGCGCCACCAGGTGGTGAGGCCACCCAGGACTCCGCCTCCGACCCGTTTTCGCCCAGTACCTTCCTTTTGATATGAAACTTCGTAATATATAACCCCCCGGATCCCCCGAGGTTCGTATATCATGTTTTCATCGTGTTTTTGTTCCAATCTGTTTTTGCCAGGTAGAATCCTAGATTTGGAGCCACAATGTCTTCATTTGGATCATCCAAAGGAGATTCTTTAGAAGATATCATCAACCCATACATGAGAGAATTGAAGATTCATCCCAAGGAGTTGTTGCTCGAAGGTGGGGAGGTCCGGATTAAGGAGGTTCAAGGCCCTAAAGGTGAAGGAAGTCTGGAGGACAGGATGGAAAGACTGGAGCAAGAAGTCTTTAGGTACAGGAAGATGGCGGAGCGCGAAGTGGATATCATCCATAAGATTTGTTCCGAACTCATCACCGAGCACCAAAAGGAGACTGCTGAACTCAAAGACGAAGTCTTCTCACTCCGCCAAACAACCAACGAACTGCAAGCACAGTTCTATGACGTTCAAAATCAAAACTGTGAGTATGAGGCTAGATTTAAACGCATAAGTGCCGCTGCAAGTTTCAGGATGTTGGAAACCACGATGTCCTTTGTTGATGGGAAACCTTTACCCTGGAAGACGAACGAAGATGAGAGGATACCACCACCTCCGAAGGAGTAATTCGTCATCAGGTTTGGCATCCCCTTGGTTTGTTCCAAGCTTGGGGGAGTGCCGCGGTATCATACCACTATCTTCTATCTTTTTACTTTATTAGTAGAGTCATATCATGAATAGAGGAGTTATTATGTAGTATGGTTTACATTATGGAAGTGTCCCCTCTCTCGTTAGATATGTATCCCTTGGTGTGAGTTGCCGTTATGGATTATTAATGAGAAGTTCTTTCATTCACTCTTTTGCTTAAGCTTGTATTAGTTTTCAATTCGTGGTTTTATGATTGATCTTGTTGTTAGTATTGGTATCACTTTGGGATCATTGAGTTAATTTAGTTGGTTTTGGCAAACCTAGCTCGATCAGTAGCAACACCTTTTTGAGAGTTGAATGAAAAAGATAAGAGTACTCTAAAGAAAAATAATTTCATCATCTTTCTTTCTTGATTTGCTCATAAGTTTAGTATTCTCTAGTTAAGATCTTTTGTTCTTCCAAGGAAGATTGCATGTTTGTCTTTATCACTTGTATGTTTGTTTGTTTCGTTCAACTCTTGTACTTGCTACCCAGCCTTGCTAGCCAAAAACCTGTACTGAGAGGGTATTCTTCTCGTGCATCCACCTCCTTTAAACCAAAACCCATGCCATTTGTGTCCACCATACCTACCTAGTAGCATTATTGCTATTCCAAGTAAATTCTTGTTTTATCTACCTCCCAAATTGAACTTGTTATGAGAAAACTAGTGATTAAAGCTCTCACGAACTTGATGGCACACTTTACTTTTTGCCTTTAATAAACTTGAACCATTGGGTCCTTCTTTGTTGCGTATATGCTTGCACTTTATGAGTTGAAGTTAGCAGAACCATGTATCATGGGGACCTCTTTAAACACTTCATTTGGTACTTTATACCTAGTTGATATCATGTTCTTTTGCTTATGGATCCCGGCGGTGTGAAAAAAAAGTGGAACTTGTAAGATCATGGGGTTTATATGTGTGTTAGAGAAACGCCTGGGCCACTAGCCTAAGCCATGCCTAATCATGGTGGAAACTTGTAGCATAACTATAGTGAGCATTCTATGAAGCATCCTCAATAAAAACCTATGCAAATAGCAAATAAAAAGATAGCTGAGATGCTCACTGTCTGCTTTCCTTGTCATTTTGATTATCGGATAGCTCCTGTGTCATGTGCAAGGGGTACCCCGTTGGCGGTTCTCAATGATACGCATGTATTTACAATGACAAGAGCTTGCTCGTGACTGAAGTTGAGTAGCATGAGGTTCGGTACTCGTAAGTAAGGGGCACGAGATTTCAACTTATAACTTATCAAGCATATCCTTTTAGTTGTGTCACTTTAACCTTAATCACCTAAAGATGCCTATGATAGGGGCAATGAGAGCTGAAAGCTAGTAAGTATCATAATTTTTGGGAGCTCTTTATGAGACTTGCAATCCCTGCTTCCCTCTGCGAAGGGCCTTTCTTTTTCTTTGTAGTTGAGTTAGTAAACCTATTCCCTTCTACCTCAACAAGTATTTTGAGTTGATGTGTTTCATTCATTCATATGATAATGTATTCATTCATGTTTCTTATGTTCCTTGTTCTGCACATTGCTCTTATCTTGATGTTTACTACTTTGAAAGCTATCATTGAAAAACCATCTATTTGTGAACTCCAGCAAATTATCAACTATTCTTCGACCAAGAGCTAAGTTTGCCATTACCAACTATGATTTACTCTGTGTATCTTTATTGTGTTTCCTTTACTCATTACAAGTTGAGTTATATAATAGTGAGTTGTCTTCTATTATGATCTCTGTATTTGATGAATGTGATGCTTCTTGGTCGTATTCTTTTATCGACTCTTCACTCCACAAACCTGAGGTCATGTTTATTGAGCTCAGTTTCGCTTGGGGACAAGCGAAGTCTAAGCTTGGGGGGAGTTGATACGTCCATTTTGGATCACTATTCTATGTCTTAATTCACTATTATTCATTGATATATTTCGTATTGAGAGGTGATACTTATGTTATTTCATCTATTTTTGCATGGTTGATGACTTTTGGAGCATGGACCGCTGCAGTCAGGATTATGATGGTAAAGGTGCTGTTTGGAGGCAAAATTCGCGAAGATCAGAAAATCCGGGAAAATATACGGAAAATCCTATTTTTCCAGAAGACTAAGGATGCCAGAAGATGAAGTGGAGGTGGGACACAGGGGGCCCACACCACCCCATGGCGCGGGTAGGCCTAGGCCGCGCCTGGAGGTGGTGTGGCCGCCCTGGCCCACTCCAGCCTCTCTCCTCTAGCGTATATCATCCCCCCGAAACCCTAAGACCAGGGGAGTGACCACAGAAAGATTCCGCCGCCTCTGCGGGGCGAAAAACACCGAGAGAGAAAGATCTCTCCGGGAGACAGATTTCTACCGGGGGAATTCCTTCTCGGAGACGGGAGATCGTCGCCATCAACACCACCATCAAGCTGGACTTCATCGGGATCATCATCATCATCACCACCACCATCATCACCATCAGCACCCTCATCACCATCTCCATATTGTTGTAACAATTGGTTGAATCTTGCTATAGTTCATAGGGGAAACTTTCCCGGTGTTGATTACTCTTTGTAGTTGATGCTATTGAGTGAACCATTGAATTATTGTTTATGTTCGGATTGTTATACATCATTATTCCATCTCTGATCATGATCCATATGATGTCTTGTGAGTAGTTTGTTTTGTTCTTGAGGACATGGGAGAAGTCTTGTTGTTAGTAGTGGAGTTGTGTTGAGAAAGATTCAATAGATTGTTATTTAAGTTGTGGTGTACTTCTTCTAGTGGTGTCATGTGAACGTCGACTACATGACACTTCACCTATATGGGCCTAGGGGAATGCATTGCGTATTTGGCTACTAATCGTAGGGGTTGCCGGAGTGACAGAAACCTGAACCCCCGTTAGGAAACCATTGCACAAGGGACGTAAGGGTCTTAGAGTTTAAAGCTGTGGTTAGGTTTCTACCTTAATTACTTTCTTGTACTTATGGATGTTTGCAAGGGGTATAATCACAAGTATGTATTAGTCTTGGATGGGGCGGTACATTAGCACAGGTTCACCCACACAACACTAAGCAAGCTAAAGAAGATTAATCGACTATATGCAGCGAAAGCACTTGATAGTCTTCCCATGTGTCCTCGAGGACATTTGGTCATCTATAGAAATACAACCGGCTTGTCCTTTGCTGCATAAAGGATTGGGCCACTTGCTACATTTATTCCTACTGTCTTTTATTTACTCGTACTTTGTTTACTTGCTTTATCGAAAACCCCTAAAAATCTGTTTGCTCAGTATTTGCAGAGAATTCCTGATCCATACCACTAGCCAACACCTTCTGCTCCTCGTTGGGTTTGACACTCTTACTTATCGAAAATACTGCGATACACCCCCTATACTTGTGGGTCATCAACACACTACGCCTACCTGCATATGAAGATGTCGGGCCCAAACGGCGTAATCACAATCAACGACAACTTCGAAAGGCCCGGCAGTTGCGACAGGGAATTCAACAGAATCTCCTAGTCCTTCAGTATGTAGGAGGAATTCGCAAGATTAAAGGAGTCGACAGAGTAGAGTCTTCCTCCCCTGAGCCGGCCAAGTTCACCCGACCTGTCCTTCGACTCGTCGGTGCACACGAAGAAAGTCCAGGTCCACCCAACGGACCTGACCAAGACGGCCCTCATCGCCAACAACTTGAGTTCCACATAGGAACTCGCGCTCGTCGAATTCCTCCGTGAGCACTGGGAAATCTTCACCTGGTGTCCAACGGACATGCTAGGGGTTCCCAGGGAACTCGCCGAGCACGCACTCAATGTCAACCCAGATGCAAGGCCAGTCAAGCAGACAATTCGGCGACTGTATGAACCAAGAGCAAAGGCGGTCGGAATAGAGATCAACAGACTCCTCGACGCCAAATTCATACGCGAGATCAAGGAAAGCACTTGGCTCGCCAACACTTTGCTGGTACCTAAAAAAGACACGGACATCCTGCGGATGTGCGTGGACTTCACCTCCCTGAATAAGCACTGCACAAAGGATCACTTCCCGCTGCCGCGAATCGACCAAATCATCGACTCCACCGCGGGATGTGAGCGTCTCTGCTTCCTCGACTCCTACTCAAGCTATAATCAGATTCGAATGAAGGAGGAGGATCAAGAGAAAACGGCGTTTACAACGCCTTTTGGTGTGTTCTGCTACAACACAATGCCCTTCGGGCTAAAAAATGCAGGAGCCACCTATCAGCGGTGCATGCAGGCTTGCCTCAAGAATCAACTCGGTCGTAACATCCAAGTCTATGTTGACGACATCATCATCAAAACCAATGAGGAAGCCTCGCTAATCGACGATTTACGTGAAACCTTCGCAACCTCGACTGCTACCGGATCAAGCTCAATCGGGACAAATGCGCCTTTGGCGTACCATCTGGGCAACTACTCGGGTATCTCATCTCTGCCAGAGGGATTGAGGCGAACCCGAAGAAAATAAAAGCCATACTGGCCATGGAGAAGCCGAAAAACATAAGAGGCGTCCAACAACTGGCTGGGCGAATTGCGGCGCTCAGTCGACTCATCAGTCGAATGGGCGAAAAAGCACTGCCTTTCTACCAACTTCTCCGCAAAACTGACAAGTTCGAGTGGACCGATGAGGCATAAGAAGCATTCGAAGACCTCAAGCATCTACTATCTACCTCGCCAGTACTGGTGACTCCATGCGAAAAAGAACCATTGTTGCTCTACATCTCCACCACCAAACAGGTAGTCAACACAGTGCTCGTGGTGGAACGTGCCGAGGAAAACAAGGTCCACGGGGTGCAACGCCCAGTCTACTATCTCAGCGAGGTGCTCACACCAACAAAGCAGCAATACCCGCACTACCAGAAGCTGGCATACATCGTCTTCATGATAGCCAGGCAACTGCACCACTATTTCCAGAAGCATCCAATCATGGTGGTCAACGACGCCCCGCTTGGGCATATCCTCAACAACCCTGATGCCACCGGACGAGTCGTGCTTTGGGGAATCGAGTTGTCTCCACGAGACATTACATACGAAAAGCGCGACGCGATCAAGTCGCAAGTCCTCCCTGATTTCCTCGTGCACTGGATGGAGAACCAGCTCCCCGAAAAGCCAGATATGTCTTACCTCTGGACAATGCACTTCGATGGAACCAAACGAAAGGACGGGGCTGGCGCAGGTGTCATACTGACATCGCCCCAGGGAGACAAGCTGAAATAGATCTTGCGAATGTAGTTCACTGCCTCCAACAATGAAGCTGAATACGAGGCCCTGCTGCACGGGATGCGGATGGTGAAAGCCTGCTGTGCCAAGAGGCTCATCATCTACGACAACTCCAAACTAGTCGTCAACCAAACGACGCACGAGTGCGACAAACTGAACGACAATATGATCGCCTAACGCGACCTCTATGACACACTCGAAGGGGACTTTAATGGCTATGAGCTACGGCACGTAGGCCGTGAAAGCAATGAAGAGGCGGACGCACTCTCCAACATTGGCTCCAGCTACGCCCCATACCACCCGGGGTATTTCTCGAGCATATCTACGAACGCTCCATCAAGCCAAAGGCCACAAAGAAGAAAACAAGCGCAACAACGGACTCGGGGGCTACGCCACCTAATGAGCCAATGGCAATCGATGACCTAGAGCTTGACATAGGACTCGAAGGACCAATGGGTGTCATGATGATCGAGTAATATTGGACTCAACCCTACATCACATATCTTCTCAGCAAGAGGCTGCCAGATGACCCGACTAACGCGCGACATATCGCGTGGCGATCTAAGGCATTCGCCGTCATCAACGGCGAACTATACAAGCACAGCATCATAGGAGTACTCCAACGGTGCGTCTCCAACGCGGACGGAAGGGCCGTCCTCCTGACAACCATGAAGGGACTTGCGGGCACCATGTCGGCAGTCGCGCCCTCGTTGCCAAAGCTCTACGATATGGATTCTACTGGCCCATGGCCATGCGCGACGCCAATGACATTGTCCAACGATGCAACGCTTGTCATTGATTCGCGGAAAAACCGCACGCACCTGGCGCGGAACTCTGGCAATACCATTGGCTTGGCCCTTTGCACAATGGGGACTCGACATGGTCGGCAAGCTCCCAAAGTCCTCGCGAGGGGGCTACGTCTACCTCCTGGTCGCAGTTGACAAATTCACCAAGTGGATAGAGGCCATGCCGGTGACAAACCAGTCAGGATCCAATGCCATCAAGTTCTTCGAGTCCATTGTCTATCGCTTCGGAGTGCCACACAACATCATCATAGACAATGGAACGAACTTCACCTCTAAGGAGCTCCAGGGTTTCTGCGAGAACCTGGGAATCAACATAAGCTATGCCTCCGTAGCTCATCCAAAGACCAACGGTCAAGTCGAAAAGGCCAATGGCCTCGTCTGCGGTGGAATCAAGAAGCGACTCCTCTGGCCACTCGAGCAAGCCGCTGGATGTTGGCCAGACGAGCTGCAGTCCGTACTTTGGAGCCTGCGCACAACCCCAAATAGCGCCACGGGATATACCCCGTTCTTCATGGTGCACGACGCTGAAGCAATGCTACCCGCAGAAGTACGCTTTAAAGCCCCATGGGTAGTCGCGTACAGCAAGCAGGAGTCAACACTTGCACTCAAAGACTCCATCGATCTCCTTGACGAGGCACGAGATATTGCAGCAGAAAGATTGACGATCTACCAGCAGACCTACGCAACTACCACAGCAGAAGGCTACGCCCCAGATCCTTCGTCGAAGGAGACCTGGTCCTGCGACTGAAGCATCAAGGGCACCTCAAGATCGAGTCCCCTTGGGAGGGACCATACGTGATTAGAGAAGTAATCCTAGGTGGTGCCTATCGCCTCAAAGGTTTTGAGATAGGAGTCGCATACTCCAACCCCTGGAACGTCGCGTAGCTGCGGCGCTTCTACCCCTAGTCGTCTTTTTTTCCTTACATTACAAATAAGGCTATTCAGCCAGGCTACTTAGCCACACATTATACCTCGTACTGTTCTGCGAATAAATAAAGCTAAGTGCTCCGAAACTATGTGTTCTTCTTTATTTTTCTGGCAATATTTTCACTCGGGGGCTACGCCACCCTTTACATATTCGTTCTACGAACAAATTGCAGTATCCCGAGTAGCTGACACAATATCAATCGAACCCTTGATAAAACACCAACCTAGTTGCAACGCATCTGACAGGTTGGCAAGGTGCTGAGATAAAACAAGTCAGGCTAACGAAAAGGAACTCCCGAGTACAAATACACTCGCAAAACGTATAAGCTAGCAAGCTCTTTACATATCAATATAAATTAACTACATATATCCACACAAACTTTTACAACACTGGTATACTTATGCGCAGGATACAAATCAAACTACTACTGCAGCAGAAGAACGTTTGTCTATTCCTCAAAGAAGTCGACAATTTCTTCTGCTGGACGATCCACCGCCTGGTAATGTGGAACCATGTTCCAGGTCGAACCTGTCGGTGGAGTCGGCAGCCTAGCAGCAACAGCCGCAATGTCTACATTAGGCCTATGCAGTCGCACCAGCGACAAAGCAGCCTTGGCACCAGCCACTAATTGCTGCCGCACGCACTCACGAATTGCACTCAAATCCTGGAATCTCGCTAGAAGGGCCAACAAGCTTGAAGGGACAGCGTCCAACGGAAACATCGTCTGATAGATGTGCCTGAGGCATGACTGTAGCTTCTTCAGAAAATGAAGCACTCGAGAAGCACGATCCTGCAAGGTCGCAAGTGTAATTGCATGGCCATGATCCACCCAGAAGTACCCACTCGCCTGCAGCTGCTCCTGGGTCAAATCATGCATTCGAACAGCGATCCGGTCTTTTTCATCCTGCGGATGGCGAGCACTGACGACTACTCCACACAAAAAGCAAAGTGTGAAAGACAAGCATCATCGCGACTGTCTAAAGGAAAAGATAAGAGGATAGAAGGCTAACATTTGAACTGCTCACTCAGCTGGGCCACCTCGTCCAATAGGCACTTCTCGCGAGCAGAGGCTTTCTCCGCCTTCGACTTCCATACATCGGCGCTACCGCAGAGGATGGGCAACTCATGCTCCAGTTGTTTAATATGATCATGCAGTCGCGAAAGCAATGACAACTCCTCCACTTTCGAACGAGGCTGCGCCAAGTTCTCATCGGCAGAGGGAGGATCACAAGGATCACTCGAAGGAGCACTCGATGTACTCTACCACGAATCAAGCAAAAAGCAAATAAGAGACCAAGAATACAATTGGAAAAGGGCATATATGCATTCAGACACAAGAAAAGTTTCAATTGGGACACCCCCACAAAATCATTGTTCCATAAAGCAAAAGGCTAAACCACTGCAGCTATTACAGATGAAGACTAAGGCGCATCATGTTTCTTCAACTTGGACTTAGGCCTCGGGGGCTTCATCGCATCCGTGGTAGTCTTTGACGCCATGGACTTGCCGGTAGTACCCCCAGAAGCCACAGCCTTCGCTTGACGCTGCTGCTCGGAGTACTTGGCGAGTGTCTCAATAAGCCGGGGACCGTAATTTTTGCATTTACCAGCATAGGGAGCAAAAACTACCTGCTGGCCTCCAGCGTCGATAGGCATCGCCTCAGGGATAGCTGCGGGGTCCATCTCCACACCATGGGCCTGCACGATTGCGAGTGCCATGGTGGCACCGACGGAGCGCTGCGAATTTTTTAAGTCTGCAGGGATTCCTCTAGCCAGGGATTCCACCAAGTCGTCGAGGTAGTCGATCATCCCAGCCTTGGGAGTCAAGTCCTCACGGATGCGACTGAGCACATCCTTGGCCTTCCCCAGCGTCTCTTGGGGGGAAACACTGCGGTCCTCGACTACGGCGATGGCACCAGCCAAAGCATCCGCGTGGCACATAGATTGGGCATCAAAACTCAAGCCACTGGCATCTGCATAACACAAAAGCATCCGTACAACAATGACATGTCAAAATACAGAAGAGTAAGGCATATCAGACGAAAAAGTCATACCTGAGAGGGACTTAGCAATCGAGAGAAGCTGCTCCTCGAACATCTTCTCCCTCTCAGCAGTGGAGGCAAGGAGATCCTTCTCTCGCTTCCGCGACTCCTCCAAGGCTGCGATCGCCTCGTCGCGATTCTTCGTCGTCGCGACCAATGTCTTCTCCAATGCAGTAGCATGGCGAAGTAATTCATTGTGCTCAGCTGCAACATACAGAGAATGTTACCAAATTGAATCAATAATATTCGCAAAAGACAAAGACGAAGTCAAAACTTACTTTCGACAATGCGATGGTGATCGTCCAGTCGCGCATGCTGCCGACCCATGTTAAGGACCTGCTCCGCTAGGCGGGCGGCTTCCTTCACAATGAGCTGCATCAGAGACATTTAAAGTTCAAGTAAAAGCACACCGAGGATAAATTTGGTTGCCAACTACAATATACTTACATGATCCTCCAAAGACTCCAAAGAAGGCTATTGCACAGTCATCCGGGTAACCATCTGATGCTCCCCAACATGCGGGGAACTCGATGAATTATGCCCGGAGTGGGCCGCCAATGGAGGAGAAGGAGACTGCGAAGCCACCTTCTTGGACTTGAAGTCCGTGACTCCGGACTCCTTCACCAATTGGACGCTAACAGAAGACGACGTCGCCGCTTGACTGAAACACAAAATCAAGTAAAAGCTTCAAGACAGATGACAACTCAAAGAAGAAACCAAAACAAAGTCGCGACCATAGAACTTACCAGTCAAATCTATCAAGGTCGAAGGACTGCTCCTCTGACTCTAATGATTCCTTTGGAAGTCGAAGCTTCTTCCGGGCAGGAGGAGCCATAGAGCGCACATGAATAGCGGGAATCGGCTCCTCTGCACCGATAGATGGGCCCTCCGGAGTTGAAGGATAAGAAGCATCCGAATCCTTGCTGCGAGAACGCTTGCGAGTGTCCGGATCACTAGACTCGGGGGCTCCCTCCTCCTCTTCAAGTGGGACGATCGATTCCGACTCGTCCTCTTCTTCCACTTCGCGAGGAATAAACCCCTCAGGAAGAGGGGGCAAACAGGGAGATACCTTCCAATCCTGTATTCAGAAAACAATCCATTATACATCAAATAAATTAGAAGCAATCGACAAATAAAGCTACTTCGTAGCATAATTATACCTCAGGAGGATGGTTAGAGGCGTCAAAGGGAGGCATGAATGGCTCGCCTGGGAGAACCTCCTTGGTGGTGTACTTTGTCACCAGTCGCAACCTCTTATCTACTTTACCTGCGGAAATGCCATCGGCAGATACACGAGTGGCATCGTCCGCACCCGCCCATTGGAACATGGGGTGGACTCTAGCCTGCAGAGGCTGGATGCGACGGCGCAACCATGTGCAAATGAGGGCGGCGCCTCCCTCTTCTTTCCCCATGCGGCTCTCGAGGTCGCAGACACGCTTGTACAACACTTCCGTCTCCTCGGACTCGCCAGGCATCACTATGTTCTTCCAAGAACACCTCCTCTTGCACGGCGTCGCAGGATCGAAGGGGGCGAGTCCGTAACGCTCTCCGTCGGCCTTCTAGTCGCGGATATAAAACCACTTATCTCTCCATCCTTGGACATACGCCTTGAGCTTGATGTCTAAATATGTAGCGGAGGAGTCGACATGAATCCCGCAGCCGCCTACGTCGTAGACTAACGAGCCAGAAGCTGACAAATGCTTTAGCTTGAAAAGCCTCTTGAAGAGACCAAAGTATGGCTCGACTCCGAGCCAGCACTCACAAAGCATGATGTAGCACGCAATGTGAAGGAAAGAGTTTGGGGATAGCTGGTTCAGCTGGAGCCTATAGAAACAAAGAAGGCCCCTGATGTCAACGCACTTCTATTCTTGTAGACAGTTGTTGGGCCTCCAAGTGTAGAGGTATGTAGAACAGCAGCAAGTTTTCCCTTAAGTGGATTACCCAAGGTTTATCAAACTCAGGGAGGAAGTGGTCAAAGGTATCCCCTCTCAAGCAACCCTGCAATCAAGATACAAGAAGTCTCTTGTGTCCCCAACACACCCAATACACTTGTCAGGTGTATAGGTGCACTAGTTCGGCGAAGAGGTAGTGAAATACAAGTGGTATAGATAATTATAAGTGGTAACGGTGATAGAAAATAGCTTGATGGCGTGGAAGAGACTAAAGGCAAACTGAAATAAAGATGGAAGCAAGCAAACATGTAACAGATCTAATTGGAAACGGTGTTTCAATGCTTAGAAACAAGGCCTAGGGATCATACTTTCACTAGTGAACACTCTCATATGAATATATTATCTTCATGATACTACTCTGAACTACTCTCCGGTTGGACACTCTAATCAACGGTAGAGCTATAACAGCACACCTCAAAGTTTGCTTTCCCCATCTAGAAAACCCCACACTGTCACCTTGAGCACTAGATGGTTCCAACAAACACCACAATTTCATAAAGACATCCAACTCCAAATATAACTCATAACAAGTATTTGTAATCTATAGCCTAAGTGCCACCATGGTGTGCATGCTGTCACTTTCACACACACGGGGAGAGCAGAGATCTATTAAAGCACTTGAGTAGCAAAGTAGATCTACTTGATTACAAAGCTCATGATCACAATATGATCATGCATAGAGAGAGATGAACACATAGCTACCGGTAGAACCCTTAGCCTCGAGGAAGAATTACTCCCTCCTCATAATGAAAATCAGCAACGGTGATGGAGATGGTGGTGGAGATAGATGGAGATGGCTCCGGGGCCACTTCCCCGTCCCGGCAGGGTGCCGGAACAGAGACTTTCTGTCCCCCGAATCTCCCCTTCGGTGGCGACGGTGCTACGGAACTCTTCGTGGCTGGAGGAAGGATTCCTTAGGGTTAATGCATCGGGAGGATCTTATTGGCGAAAGGGCAAGGTCGGTGGAGGCCGGAGGGGCCCACACCACCTGGGTGGCGTGGCCAAGGGGGACCCGCGCCACCCTATGGTGTTGCCAGCCCCTGGCCCCTCTCCGTCTCGTATTTTGGCTCCGTGTTCCCCTCGGTGAAATATTGACTTTGGCTTTTGTCCCGTCCAATTCCGAGAATATTGATTTTCTGACTTTCCTGGAACCAAAACAGCAGAAAACATGCAACTGGCACTGTGGCATCTTGTTAATATGTTAGTCCAGGAAAGTGTATGAAAAGTACTCCAAAGTTGGAACAAAACACAAGAAAGTAGATAAAACCAAGCATGGAACATCAAAAATTATAGATACATTTGCAATGTATCAGCCCCTGCCAAAGGGATGCAGCGGCAGAGACATACCGCATATGATGAACGCGAGGAACATCACCCGGAAACCCGACGGAGGACGGGGGGTTACCTCGTCACCAGGCACTCGTGAATCGTCTTCGGTGAGCGGAAGAACTCCATCTTGGCGCAGAAGATGGAGCTCAGAGGCCTTGATGGTGGATGCGTGCCACACACCATTGGTGACGCAGGTACCCGCACCCTTCTTCTTGCTGGCCCCAGCGGCTCTGGTGCCCACGGTGGTGGAGCCACCCTTCTTCTTGGCGATGACGGTGGCAGCAATAGACCCAGTGGCAGCGCCTCCCTTCTTTTTGCCCATCTTGCAATGGCGGAGCGAGCGGAGGAAGTAGCTCGGGAAGACGCGGAGTTGGTCCAGCGCCATGAAGAGGACAAGCTCTAGGAAGCAGAGAGCAGCGGCAATGGCAATGGAGGCACAAGCAGAGAAAGGGCAGATGGGAAACTTACCGCAGCTACACTACTACTTAACCCCCTTGCGGATCCCATCCAACGGCCAGCAGAAACCCTACTGGATGCGTGGCGCACATCATGGTCGACACGTGGAGAGGACAAAACACGAACCGTCCCCCACTATCTCCATTACGCGCGAAAATCAAGGAGACGCAGTTAAAACGAAAGATTACACACGCCCGGTCAAATCAAAGTCATAAAGTGGGACCTACCGCTTGTCACGTCCTGTCAAAGCCGCTCACGCGGGTAACTGAGGTCATCATATCGTCAGCAGTGATGTTATCAGGAGGAGCATCACAAGATTTCGACTATTAAGTCCTTGCTTGAGTCTTCGACTCCACCAAGCACTCGGGGGCTACTCCCATAGGGAGCACTGGTTGCGCACCCTACGATTTATCTTTGTGCAGGAATTTGAACATTAAAGGCATACCGACCACTCGAATCTACGATTCAAGTGTGAATCATGGGTTACTACCATAGGGAGCGCATGAAGCAAATTTGACTGAAACAAGCAACAAAAGACGACAACAGTTGCAAATGTTCTTTAGTCCCCGCTTGAGTCTTCGACTCAACCAGGCACTCGGGGGTAACTCCCATAGGGAGCGCTAGTCTCGCACCCTATGATTATTTGTACGTCGTACTATGTGTTGATAACATCCACATTCAAAGTATATGGTGACACCACCTCATATTTTTCCCTACAAAGAGACTGTGTTTCTTGGGCCACCCGAATCATCTCCGCGATGACAAAAAATTCGGATGCCGCGCTTACAGCGTGAACATAAGACCTAAATAAGGCCTGGCAACGCATTTGCGGCGCACTACCAGAAATATATCCGTGCCTACAGTTACGATGAACATGCCTTGCCGGACGCGTTGAGTGCTCACACCGATATACTAGAATTCGTCTCATGTAAGACCTCCACGGCTTGAGTCGAATTACACCAGCACTTTTCCGAATCCGAGTCTGGGGACTCGAGTTTGAGTAGATTGCGTTGTTTTGCCCTAAGGCAGTTAACTGATACCGATACATCAGTTAAATCAGGCACGCATATCAACAATCCCTATGACATAAACAGAACACTCAAAAAAATACACAGTTATGCACTCGAAAGGCTTCATAAAGTCCCCAGTCGAATCTACGATTCCACTAGGCACTCGGGGGCTACTGACATGGGTATACCCTGCAGGTACTCGAGTCTGGTATATACGGTCTAGATACGGCGGAAGCCCACGGCGTTGCCAAGGCCCGATGAAGACTTCGAGTGGCCCACGGACTCTCGATTACTTGCGAGACAAGAAGAAGTTTAAAGATAGAAAGTTTAAAGGGAAAACCCTAATCTGTAACTGACTCGACCTGCTACCCGAGACCTAGACTATATATATAAAGGCTAGGAGGGGGCGGCGAGGAGGACACCCGCAACCCTAGTTTCCACAACTCTCGCCAGATTGCATCTACGCACCCCTATAATATCCGATTCCTTCGTTAATTCCAAGAGCAGACAACCAGGAGTAGGGACCTCTATGAGGCCTGAACCTGGGTAAACCTTGTGTCCCTCTGTGCTTGTTTGCTAGCCGATTAATGCCTCCAGCGCTCCCTCCTTCTCCAAAACCCAAGTCCATAACAATGGGCATTGACGAGTTAAACCCTCGTCAATAATCATTAGTGGAACACAAAGTTTTGTTTCATATAAAATTGTTTTGGTAACAAGACCTGATCAACCTTGTTAACAAAAGGATTTCAATGAACAAAACAATGTTTTCACCATGATTATCTTTGTTTACTTTTATTTTATCTTTTCTAGTTTTTGCCTTCGTGTAGTTTACTTTTCTGTTGGTATTTGCTTGCATGTTAGAGTGTCTTAGAACTTCTGAAGTTTTTATTTTGTTTTGTCATTGCATCTTTCTAGAAACCTTTTTCTGTCAGAAAATCATTCATCTATCCCTAAAAATTGCTCAAAAATAAAGTGTCTCGAAAAATTCCAGAAAATTCATATTAAATTTTTATGTGAAAAAGGGTCAGAGAAGTGCCTGGAGAGTACCAGGGGGCCCACCAGGAAGGCACACCACCTGGTGGCGTGGCCAGCCCAGGGGCGCGCCTGGCCATGGTGTGGGCCACCCCTGGCCCTCCACTCACTCTCTCACTTCCCACTTCTTTCTCTCCCGAGAAAACATCAGTTCTTTGCTCGAAATCGCGTTCTTGTTGCTCCTGCCCACGTTTTTTCGATCTCCTTGCTCAGCCCATCTTTGCTACTGAAATTTGGAGCATTTGTTCTCCGGTATGTGACTCCTCCACTTGTCCAAGTAGATTTGTGTTTAGTGGTTTACATCTTGAGTATTTTGCTGCTGTAGGTGACAGGTTATGAGAGCTTGTAAGCTTGTTCAATGCTTAGAGATATTGTTTTGATGCATGTTTAGGCCTCTTACAAGTCCCCATGAGTAGTGCCCTTCATTATATATTCACTTTGCAATCACTTGTGTAATGGATGTTTAAATTTGAGAATATCAAAGATGAACAACCACACCTTTGGAGAAATATTTGAGAGGGACACACCTAGGAGGTCAAGGCCCTCTAGATCAGCCTCTCAGTTTAGGCCTTCATACAATGAAGATCTCATTGCACCAGCTTTGGCAATGAAGGAGATTAGGGGGATGCTCACCCATCTACATTTCCTTGTTATACCTTTTTGCAAGCTACGGGGATCCTCGATGATTTCTTACTACTGGTTCAGAGGGTCGGTTTGACCTCATACAGGAAGATGAGAGTGAGCAATATGCCGTACTAACCAAAACTTTTGTTGAGAGTTTCATTTTCACTAACACCCCCTATCAGTCAACTGTTTCTTTTAGAATTTATAATCTGCCTATTACCATGTCGTTGGAAAGATTTTGCAGCATTATAGGTATAGGCATGATGGGGACCGTGAAGAAGATCCAAGGGCGACCCGCTGATTTGCTGGCGCTCTATCAAAGTGTGACAAATGATGATGACTACATAGCTCAGCGTGGGAAGATAAGAAACATCCAACTCCTAGCTCTCAGATACTTTCCTTATTATCTTGCTACTAGCATTCTTGGTAGGGAGAACACAAGTAATATCTCCAATTATCATTTAGCCTTCCTCACTGCTGCACTTAATAATGATACTCGGTACAATCTTGGCTCTCTCATTGCTCGCCACCTAGCTGCTAGGGGACCTATTTATGGCGGCATTATTGCTTCACGTATGGTTACTGCGTTAGAACTTTCTGTGGATCCTAATGATACTATATTGGCACCACAAAGGCTTGATCTTGCTGCCATGAAAACACATCACTTCGTCACTGCTGACTCTGATACGGACAGTTTAGTATACAGGATGTTGTTTACTGATGGGGATGAAAGGGAGATTCCTTTGCCGCTGTATATTTTGTTCAGTGTTCACAGGAGACCGTGGTCGCGTTCCAAGGAGGAGGTGGACGAGCAGCTCCGCTTGCTTGGTTTCCACAGGCAACACCAGGAGGATGTGCCTTCTTACGACTACTCTGCGCACTACGGTGGGGCGTCCTCGAGCTCGTACCAGGACGAGGGTACCTCCTCGCCATACTATGGAGGCGCTCCATCTTGGTTAGCTTGGGATTGATACCCACTTAGGCCAAAATCCTAAGCTTGGGGGGAGGTACACTGACATAACACTCATCTCCATATCATGTTTAGTCGGTACTTTGTATATACATGCTTCGTTCTCTTTTTAGTTTTCGTTCTTTCTTTGCTTTTGTTTTCGAAAACACAAAAATACCAAAAATATTTTGGTTGTTTCTCTTTGTTTGATTCTTCTTATTTTTGCCTTGGTTTGCTTTTTTCCTTTTTGCTTTGTTTGAACTATTCGAAAAACCCCAAAATATTTTGCTTTGCTTGTTTTTTCCTTTTTTGTTCTTGCCTTTGAAAGTAAAAAAAACCAAAAATATTTGTTGTTCTTCTTTGGTTTTGTGGAGTTTGTTGCAGGGTTCAACAGTCCTCAGTGGAATTTGGTTTCATGTTATTATTCAAGCCACACAAGTGAAGGGCAATAATGAGGATTAATGACAACTTGAGGTGTGGTAAGAGGCTGGTAACAAACTCTATTTGTTTTCATTTTTGTACATATACTCATCATTGTGGGCATGCTTAGTCTATTCATGTAGGGTGTATGTTATTTATGGATGCTTAGTAGTTCTTGCTTTCTTATGATTAACTCTAGCTTGCTAATAGTTTGTAGCATGTCGTATGGATGTTTGCTTGCATTGCTCTATTCATAACTTGGTATGACACTGTGGTATCCTCCTCTAAATGTTTCACTTGAATTGGCTTGGTATGACTGAAACAATAATCAGTTAAGCCTCGATGAATTATTTTGCCTCAAGGGTCTTGAATCACTTTCATGCCATGATTAGTCCTGTTTTGTTGCAAGCATGATTATGGCAGTTATTGCTCTCTTGTTTGTCACTCCCTTATGATGGCTCGTGTATTAACAAGCTCGTTGGGGAACCCCAAGAGGAAGGTATGATGAGCACAGCAGCAAGTTTCCCTCAGTTATGAAACCAAGGTTTAATCAAACCAGTAGGAGCAAGGAAACACCCCAAAGGTGTTGCTAGCTGAGCCTTGGCAGGGCGCAGTACCGGTGCTAGTAGCAACGTGGAGACCTGCACAACACAACCATAGAACTTTGTCCCCAACTTGCGATGAGGTTGTCAATCTCACCAGTTTTGCTGAAAACAAAGGATTAAACGTATCGAATGGAAGGAAGTAAAAGTTTGGAGAAAGTAAACACAAAGCAGTAAACAGTTTGTAGATTATATGTAAAGAAAGGACCGGGGTCCATAGTTCACTAGAGGTGGCTCTCCTTAAGATAGATAACATGCTGGGTGAACAAATTACAGCGGGGCAATTGACAAACACCGAGAAAGCAATACATGCATATACTAATCATCTTGACTCCTTTGAGATTCGATTGGGAATTACACCATTATACATAGACCGCCATCCAACTGCATCTATGACTAATAATCCACCTTCAGGTTATCATCCGAACCCCCTCTAGTATTAAGTTGCAAGCAACAGATTATTGCTTTATGAATTGCGTGTAATGTAAACAATACGATTGTTCTATGAACAAAGGATTGTTGTTTTCTCCCTAGTAGCAACAACACATCTAGTACCTTAGAGATTTCTGTCACTTCCCCAGATTACCAGAGGCATGAACCCACTATGGAGCATAAATACTAACCCTTGGAGTTGCTAGCATCTACTTGCTCAAGATAGCTACTAACAACAGAAAGCATGCAAGATCACAAATAACAAAGACATGATAGAATCAATAATCAATCTGAAATAGCATCTCAATATCCATCGGATCCCCGCAAACACAACATGCAGAATTACAAATAGATGATCTTGATCATGAACGGAGCTCACAAGATCTAGACATGAAAGCACAAAGGAGGAGAACCAGCCATCTAGCTACTACATGGACCCGTAGTCCAGAGATGAACTACTCACGCATCACACCGGAGGCTTGCATGATGATGAAGAAGGCCTCCATGGTGAATTCCCCTCTCCGGAAGGGTGCCGGGAAGAGCTTCAGATTGCTCCCGATCTAGGGATGGAGATGACGGCGGCTACAGACTCTTTCGTGGATTTTTGATTGGGTACTTAGGGTATTCGTCCCGAGGGAAATATATAGGCGGAAGGAGAGGCCGAGGGGGTGCTGGGGTTGGCTAGACCACCCCCTGGCGCGGGCCAGGCCTGGCCGCGGGGCCAGGTGGTGTGGCCAGCCCCCAGCTCTTCTCCGTCTTGTATTCTGGCATCTCATGACTTCCGGAAAAATAGGCACTTTGGCTTTTGTCCTGTCTAATTCCGAGAATATTCATTTTCTGACTTTCCTGGAACCAAAAATAGCAGAAAATAGGTAGCTGGCACTGTGGCTCTTGTTAATAGGTTAGTCCAAGAAATCATATGAAAAGTACTCCAAAGTGTGGACAAAACACAAAAAAGTGGATAAAACCAAGCATGGAACATCAAAAATTATAGATACATTTGCAATGTATCAACATCCCCAAGCTTAACTCCTGCTTGTCCTCGAGTAGGTAAGTGATAAAAAGAAAGAATAATTTTTGAGGTGACATGCACCATCAAAGACTTGATCAAAGTATTTGTAAAACATTGATAGCTGGGATCATAGTACTTCAATCATAACATGAAAGACAAACTTCTAGCAATAAGACAAAGAAACTATGATGCAACATGAAAAGGCACAAACAAAAGATTCATGAATAAGAATACTTTGCAAGACGTTTGTTTGTTTCACATAAAGAAAACATAGCATAATAGTATTCAGCTTGTCCCTCATAGAGTAGCAAATATAAATGAATAGGACACCTTCAAAGTTCATCAGAGTGACTAGATACAAATAGTTTAAAACAAGCAATATCAAGTTATGCATCAATCAACTATTCTTGGGACAATGCACATAGAACTAAGAATGACCACTATGCTCTCAAAGTAAGTGCATAAAGATAGAAGGTGGAGACTCAATATAATGGTGGAAAAAAAGCCTTCATAAAAGGAAGTAGGGATTCAAGTCTCATAAAGAGCTTCCAAAAATTCTGGTACTTATAGCTTTCAGCTCTCATTGCCCCTATCGTAAGCATCTTGAAGGTGATTAAGGTTAAAGTCACACAACTAAGAGGATATGCTTGACAAGTTATAAACCGAAATCTCATGCCCCTTTCTTACGAAGACCGAACCTCATGCTACTCAACTTTAGTCACAAGTAAGCTCTTGTCATTGTAAGTACATATGTATCATAAAGAACCGCCAATGGGGTACCCCTTGCACATGATACAGGAGCTATCCCATAATCAAAATGACAAGGCAAGCAGACAATGAGCATCTCAGCAATCTTTTTATTTGCTATTTGCATAGGTTTTTATTGAGGATGCTTAATAGAGTGCTCATTATGGTGATGTTGCAAGTTTCCACCATGATTAGGCATGGATTAGGCTAGCGGCCCAGGCGTTTCTCTAACACACAAATAAACTCCATGATCTTACAATTTCCACTTTTATTTCACACCGCCGGGATCCATAAGCAAAAGAACATGATATCAACGGGGTACAAAGTACAAGTGCAATGTTGAAAGAGTTCCCCATGATATATGGTTCTTCTAACTTCAACTTATAAAGCGCAAGCATATACGCAACAAAGAAGGACCCAATGGTTCAAGTTTATTAGATGCAAAAAGTAAAGTGTGCCATCAAGTTCGTGAGAGCTTTAATCACTAGTTTTCTCATAACAAGTTTAATTTGGAAGGTAAACAAAAGCATGAATATACTTGGAATAGCATAAGTTAGTAGGTAGGTATGGTGGACTCATTGGAATAACTTGGTTTAGGGAGTTGGATGCATGAGTGGAACTCATACTTGGTTGTGGAGGCTAGCAAAAGACTGGGAGCGACAAACTAAGAGAGCAATAATGGCCATAATCATGCAGAGCAACAAAACATCATTGATCAAAGCATAAAGTGATACTGCAAGTTGAAAACTAAAGGATCATAAAGGCTCTGGTGACTTGAGATAGTCATAACATGGTGTGAGCATGCGCCAAGTCAAACCAAATAAAGCATCAAAGGAGAATACCACAATATTATGCTTTAATATGCTAAAACAACGCATGATTCATCTAAGGCACATTAAGCAATCTCAATTGTTTATAACAAGTCATGCTACAGCAAAGAATACTAAGCATAAAGCCAAAACAATATCAAGCATGGCATGACAAAGCATAGGCCACAGTCAAAAACAAGCTCTTTTTAACACTTAAGAATGAACTTTCCTACTCTTTTCCAAACCAAACCAAACTATTTGAAAACCAATGTATGAAAGAGGGGGTCCAACCAATTTATTCAGCAAACTAAGCAAACAAAGCAAACGAAAAACCAAAACGAAAACGAAAAATAAGACGCTCTAAGAACAACACAACTGTGCATGAAACAATAAAAATGAAGCGTTTAGAAGAAACCTAGGATTTTTTTTGATGAAGAAGGGGATGCCTTGGGCATCCCCAAGCTTTGACGCTTGTACTTCTTGGATATTTCTTGGGGTGACACACGTGGCATCCCCAAGCTTGAGCTTTAGTCCATCCTTCATCTCATTACTCATTCCTTCCATACACCTGAAATGTTTCCTTCATACAAAACTTCACACAATCTTTATTAGCAACATTAGTGCACTCAAGATAATAAGTCTTAAGCTTCAGTTCTAACACCAATAAACTTCCCTTAGAACACTAGCTACTGAAGTACTTCCCTCAAAAAGCTCAATTCCCCAAAAGAACTCCAAAAGGAACCAACAAGAAGCAAATGAAGAAAATAGCAGAAATCTGTCAAAACAGACTAGCAGGTAAATACGAATTGTTTCGAAGACCTTCTATTGCTCAAATCAAAAAGTGTTGAACTAACGAAAGTTAGATAACAACCTAGGGCAGAAGCACAAAAATTCACACCTCAAAAATACGTTCAGAGATTTTACACGAATGTTTACGGTGAAGCACATAAATCTGTTTCGGGACAACAACTTTCCCAATCATTACTTCTCTCTCATTAGAGGTTACTCTTGGCAGAAAAAGCAAATAAAAAGGATAAGGAGCTGTTATTACTAAAGTAATAACTTCCAAGACTCATGTAAAACTTTTGGGTTATCTCCCAATAAGTACTTTTCTTTAACGCCTTTAAGTTAGGCATCAGAAGCAAAAAGAAGGATCAAGTATTTTCAAATGAAGAAGCATTAAGACCAAATTTCTTCCCCTTACCTCTCTTAGTTTTATTCTTAACCTTGGGGAAAATATGATTGTTTGGTGGAGAAGAAAGGTGCATGGTCCCCTTTCCCACATCTATTATTTCTCCAAGGAGTTCTAATAGGGACCTTCCAAGTGTAATTTGTCCTTTTCCTGCACATTCAATAACAAGATAATCTGTAGAAATCATTTTCTCAAGGATCTTTGTAAACAGTCCTTCAGCTATTCCAATAGGTAATATGGTAGCATTATTAGCAAGAGATATTTCTTTTCCTCCTTTAGTAAGCCCCCAAAGGTTCAAAGATTCATAAATATCTTTGGGCATAAGGCAAAATTCAGACATGATATCACAACGAGCTTGAAAAGTTTCAGTATTTATATCAATCTTTACTGTGGGGAGCCACTTTGATGGTTCAGAATTTATTGGAACATAATTATGATGCTCCCTAAGCGTATTATAGCAATCTTTTAAGCTAGTAGTGCTAGTCTCAAGAGTGTTCAGTCTAGCAAATATTCTTGCGAAAGAAATATCAGTTTGGCTAGGCAAGTTGTAAGTGAGGATCAATTTCTTTATAGTATTAATAGCATCATCCTCATTACATTGGAGGAAATCTCCTCCCACAACGGCATCTAAAGCATACCTATAGCAAAGAGCAATTCCGAGGTAAAAACTGCTAAGGAACAAGCTTTGAGTCCTTTTAGGCTCAGTTTTTTCATGTAGATCAGAGATTCTAGACCAAGCTTCCTTTAAGATTTCCTCAATTCCTTGTTTAAAAGTGAAAATCATTTCCTCGGGTGACATAGTGACTGGAGCAAGGCTAGACATAATGGCAACTTAAGGTAGGAACTAATTTTTGTGTGTTTTCAATCAAGAAAGCAAACTTGTAAAACTATTTTTTGTGTGTTTTTGATAAAGAAACAAGCAAACAAAGCAAAAAGAAACTAAGCAAAACAAAAATAACAAAGTAAAGAGATTGGTTATGAGGGACTCCCCTTGTGAAGATGTCCTTGACTCCCCGGCAACGGCGCTAGAAAAGTGCTTGATGGCTCGTGTATTAACAAGCTCGTTGGGGAACCCAAGAGGAAGGTATGATGAGCACAACAACAAGTTTCCCTCAGTTATGAAACCAAGGTTTAATCGAACCAGTAGGAGCAAGGAAACACCCCAAAGGTGTTGCTAGCTAAGCCTTGGCAGGGCACAGTACCGGTGCTAGTAGCAACTTGGAGACCTACACAACACAACCACAGAACTCTGTCCCCAACTTGCGATGAGGTTGTCAATCTCACCGGTTTTGCTGAAAACAAAGGATTAAACGTATCGAATGGAAGGAATTAAAAGTTTGTAGAAAGTAAACACAAAGCAGTAAACTATATGTAAAGAAAGGACCGGGGCCCATAGTTCACTAGAGGTGGATCTCCTTAAGATAGATAACATGCTGGGTGAACAAATTACAGCGGGGAAATTCACAAACACCGAGAAAGCAATACATGCATATACTAATCATCTTGACTCCTTTGAGATTCGATTGGGCATTACAACATTATACATAGACCGCCATCCAACTGCATCTATGACTAATAATCCACCTTCAGGTTATCATCCGAACCCCCTCTAGTATTAAGTTGCAAGCAACAGATTATTGCTTTACGAATTGCGTGTAATGTAAACAATATGATTGTTCTATGAACAAAGGATTGTTGTTTTCTCCCTAGTAGCAACAACACATCTAGTACCTTAGAGATTTCTGTCACTTCCCCAGATTAACAGAGGCATGAACCCACTATCGAGCATAAATACTAACTTTTGGAGTTGCTAGCATCTACTTGGCCAAGATAGCTACTAACAACAGAAAGCATGCAAGATCACAAATAACAAAGACATGATAGAATCAATAATCAATCTGAAATAGCATCTCAATATCCATCGGATCCCCACAAACACAACATGCAGAATTACAAATAGATGATCTTGATCATGAACGGAGCTCACAAGATCTAGACATGAAAGCACAAAGGAGGAGAACCAGCCATCTAGCTACTACATGGACCTGTAGTCCAGAGATGAACTACTCACGCATCACACCGGAGGCTTGCATGATGATGAAGAAGGCCTCCGGGGTGAATTCCCCTCTCTGGCAGGGTGCCAGGAAGAGCTTCAGATCCCTCCCGATCTAGGGATGGAGATGACGGCGGGTACAAACTCTTTCGTGGATTTTTGATCGGGTACTTAGGGTTTTCGTCCCGAGGGCAATATATAGGCGGACGGAGAGTTTTAGAGGGTGCTGGGGTCGGCCAGACCACCCCCTGGCACGGGCCAGGTGGTGTGGCCGGCCCCCGGCTCTTCTCTGTCTCGTATTCTGGCATCTGATGACTTCCGGAAAAATAGGCACTTTGGCTTTTGTCCCGTCCAATTCCGAGAATATTCATTTTCTGACTTTCCTGGAACCAAAAACAGCAGAAAACAGGCAGCTGGCACTGTGGCTCTTGTTAATAGGTTAGTCCAAGAAATCATATGAAAAGTACTCCAAAGTGTGGACAAAACACAGGAAAGTGGATAAAACCAAGCATGGAACATAAAAAATTATAGATACATTTGCAATGTATCACCTTAATATTGCTAGCCTTCACTTGCACTGAGTATAAGCTTTACTCGTGTTTCCAACTCCCTAAAACCAATATTGACAAAAGTGTCCACCATACCTACGTATTAGCATCATTTGCTATTCCGTGCATGCTTAGTACGCCTTCTTTTCTTCCGAATAAAATGTTTGCGTGTTATGCGGAAGTTAGTTAGTAAAGCTCTCACGAATTTGATGGCACACTTTACTTTCTTGCACTTAATAATCTTAAACCATTGCGTCCATCTTTGTTGCGTATATGCTTGCGCTTTATAAGTTGAAGTTAACAGAACCATGTATCATGGGGAATGCTTTCAACATTGCACTGGTACTTTGTACCTCGTTGATATCATGATTCTTTTGCTTATGGATCCCTGTGGTGTGAAATAAAAGGGGAACTTGTAAGATCATGGAGTTTGTATATGTGTTAGAGAAATGCCTGGGCCGCTACCTAAGCCATGCCTAATCACGGTGGAAACTTGCAGCATAACCATAATGAGCATTCTATGAAGCATCCTCAATAAAAACCTATGCAATTAGCAAATAAAAAGATCGCCAAAATGCTCATTGTCTGCTTTCCTTGTCATTTTGATTATGGGATAGCTCCTGTATCATGTGCAAGGGGTACCCCGTTGGCGGTTCTCTATGATACATATGTACTTACAATGACAAGAGCTTACTTGTGTCTGAAGTTGAGTAGCATGAGGTTCGGTACTCGTAAGTAAGGGGCATGAGATTTTAACTTATAACTTGTCAAGCATATCCTCTTAGTTGTGTCACTTTAACTTTAACCATTTAAAGATGCTTATGATAGGGGCAATGAGAGCTCAAAGCTAACGAGTACCATACTTTCAACATTTGGAAGCCTTTCAAACTCCTGAAAACTTTTTCATTTCCTTGTTGAGTCACCACCTATTCTATGAGCACTTTCCTGAGAGCATAGTTGTCATTCTTAGTGTAATGTGCTTGTCTCCAAACTTGATTAATTGTGTTATGACTTTGATGCTTGTATCTTTGATATCTTTACTTTTATTCTTCACTTGAACTTCAGAGGTGCCTTGGCATTTATGTTTGCTCTACAATCAAGGGCAAGCGAGATACCCTCTATCATACATTTTTATGAGCATTGCAATGTTTCTTATGTTTATGTTTCATGCCATTTACTATTTTTGAGTTAGAAGCTCTTCATAGCTTGCAATGACTATTAAGTAAACTTATTTGCTTACTCCTTATTATGAATTGCCTGAGTAGTTGATCATATGCTGAGAATATATACATCTTATGAAGCAAATGTGTTCGTGAAAGTTTCTTTTATCGCACTCAGTTTTCAACTGAATTGCTTGAGGACAAGCAATAAGCTAAGCTTGGGGGAGTTAATACGTCCAAAACGTATCTACTTTCCTGAACACTTTTTTCTATTGTTTTTCCTCTAAACTTGTGTGATTTGGATACAACTAACATGGACTGATGCTGTTTTCAGCAGAATTACCTTGGTGTCTAGTTTTTGTGCAGAAAATCACCTATTAGGAAAAATTCCGAAAAATATGCCAAAAATCATATTTCACCAGAAGACTCACGGAGCTAGAAGACGAGACGGAGTAGGGCCACGAGGGGCCCACACCACCTGGCCACGCGGGCCAGGACAGGCTGCGCCTAGGGGTGGTGTGGCCGCCTTGGCTGCCCCCTCGGCCTTCCTCTTTGCCTATAAGTTGCCTCTTGACCTAAAAACCAAGGGGGGTTTGACGTTTTTCCAGAAAGAGTTCCGCTGCACCGCCACCACCAGATTCCGTGATTCGGAACCAGAAACTCCGTTCTGGCACTTTGCCGGGACGGGGAATTGGAGGAGATCATCACCATCATCATCACCATCGCTTCTCCATCGACCATCCATGTTTCCCCCATCTATGAGTGAGTAATCCCCCGCTGTAGGCTATGGGGATGGTAGGGATTGGATGAGATCGTTCATGTAATGGCATCAGATTGTTAGGGCATGGTGCCTAGTATCTATTATTAGTGCTTTTTGACTTTGTTGTAACTTGTTATGCTTAATGCTTGTCACTAGGGCCCAAGTGCCATGATTTCAGATCTGAACATGTTATTGATCCATTATGATAGTATTATTTATGGTCTTACCTGCAAGTTGTATACACACGTTGTTGTCCGGAACCAAAGGCCCCGAAGTGACAACAATTGGGATAACCGGAGGGAATGGCTTTGATGTGAGGATCACATGTGTTCACAGAGTGTTAATGCTTTGCTTCAGTGCTCTATTAAAAGGAGCACCTTAATTGCCAGTAGTTCCCTTGAGGCCCCGCTACAAACGGGCTGGCAGGACAAAAGATGTTGTGCAAGTTCTCATTGCGAGCACGTATGACTATATATGGAACACATGCCTATGATTATTTAGTACTTAGATGCTTTATATTATTTATTTGCAAATGTCCTATGTCTTGATTGCCATGTGAATTGTCTTGTCCATGCAACACCCGTCCATCCATCCCTATGCCTACCGCGCTTTAATCCTACTGTTTACTATAATTATTACTATTGTCTTTACTTTTACTACTGCTATTACTTTGATATTGCTACTACAAAACTATTACTACTGATAAACTGCTGTGAGCAAGATTGTTTCTAGGTGCAGCTGAATTGACAACTCAGTTGTTAAGGCTTATAAATATTCTTTGGCTCCCCTTGTGTCGAATCAATAAATTGGGTTTCACTTCCCTCGAAAATACTGCGATACACCCCCTATACTTGTGGGTCATCAACAAGTCCACGAACCTCGTCAAGGAGAAGCAGCACATTGCAGAAGCATGACAATACAACTCCCTGCAGCATCAGAAGACCTAGAACAAACCTGAGCTAGCAAATAGGAATCCGAAAGTTCACAAGTCCCTTTTCGAGGGGAAAATGAAGACATAGCCGTGGGAAAGGCTCGGATCAATGACAAAGGAAACTAGGTGTATACCATGCCGGTAGAAAACACTGTTGCGGACCGAGAGATCCTGATGAATAACCCAAACCCAGAACAAGTCCGGCTAAATGTGAAACTACTCACCGAGGGCCTAGAGCAACAGAAGGTTGCCATGTCTGGCAGTGGAAAGATGGTATGCAAATCTGACCAATGTCGCACAGACACTAGTCGACAGCAAGATACAAGGCCCTGAAGAGAACCAAATCGACTCTACTATTCCGATTCTCAGGATGAAAATTATTCAAGAAATGACTCTTCAAGACAGCGGCACAGAACCACACGTAGTTGGAGCAACGTCGCCCCAGCCACAGAGCAAGACGCTGTAGCGGCAATGGTTCCACAACAACCTCCCCGGTGATAGTCATATAATCGCAGGGAAGAAGAAGAAGCACGACGTCGGGAGCTGGACCAGCAAAGAATGCCACCTCCTAGACACACAAGTCATCTGGCAGAGCCTCGTCCCACAAAAATGATGAGTGTCGTTTCAATGATGACATCAATAAAGATGAATCTGCTGGCTCTAGGGCCAAGTTATGAAAAGGAAAGAAAAATTCCGACAAAGAGAAGGAGTCCAAGGAAGATTTCGACATGGGAGGCAAATGCCTCAAATCCCAAGTCAGATGGAAAGAAGACCTTCCCAACCAAGAAAGACACTTATGTCTGCTTCCTTCGATCCCAACCAGCTAAGGTCAAAAAGGCAGTAATGCACGAGCTCAACACAATTGTTGTGGTTGTTCCCCAATTTTTGGACTGGTCAGAAGTAACAATTACCTTTGACGGAAGCGATCATCCGCTTAAACCACACAAGCGAGGGAAGTACCCTTTGGTCATCAATCCACTGATCGACAGCTATGGGTTCTCTAGGACTCTCATGGATGGTCGTAGCAGCATCAACATACTCTATGTCGAAGCACTGCACCGCATGAGGATATCGGAAACACAGCTGAACCACAACATTGGTTTTCCATGGAGTTGTCCCCGGAAGACAAGCGAACACTCTGGGAGAAATCACCTTGGACGTTACTTTTGGAACGCCAAGCAACTATCAAATGGAACCATTATCTTTTGAAGTGGTGTCGTTCAAGAGCGCATACCACGCTATCTTTGGGCGTCCGGCTTACTGGGCTTTCATGGATCGCCCTTGCTATATTTACAACATGCTGAAAATTCCAGGTCCCAATGGCGTCATCACGATCTGAGAAACCCAAAGAAAGCACGAGAATGCAAAGATGGAGCTATCGCCTTTGCTGAAGCCGTACTGCACGCCGAGGAGTACCAGGAGATCAAGAAGAACATCGACTCATCCGAGATGCCCGCAAAGAATAAGGTGGTGGTGAAGCCGACTCCGAAGTTGAAGGCACCAGAAGATACGAAGATGACACCGCTGAAAGTTGACGACCCCTCCAAGGTGACGCAGATAGGCGCATGTTTAAACCACGCATAGGAAAGCATGCTCATCGAGTTCCTCAAAGATAATAAAGATATCTTTGCATGGCAACCTTCTAACATGACCGAAGTACATAGGGAACTTGCCGAGCACTCTTTAAACGTGTATCCTAACGCTAAACCCATCGAACATTCCTTACGATGTTTCAGTGATGAAAAGTGCAAAGCAATAGATAAGGAACTAGCCCGGCTAGAGTTAACCGGATTTATTGAAGAGGTCATCCACACTGAGTGGTCGGCTAATCCTGTAGTGGTCCCTAAAAAGGACACCAATGATTTAAGGATGTGTGTTGATTATACTGCCTTAAACAAGGCTTGTCCCAAAGATCCATTCGCTCTGCCTAGAATCGACCAAGTTATCGACTCGACAGTAGGCTCGGAACTCCTATGCTTTCTCGACGCATATTTCGGTTACCACGAAATACATATGAAGGAGTCATACAAGTTAAAGTCTTCAGTCATCACCTCCTTCGAAACCCTCTGCTATGTAACAACGCCTTTCAGGCTAAAAAATGCAGGAGCTATGTACCAACGCACTATGCAGCGTTGCCTCCACGATCAAATCGGACGCAATATACATGCATATGTCGATGATATAGCTGTGATGTCCAAAAACAAGGAAACACTCATATCCGACTTGGAGGAGACATTCACAAATCTACAAAAATACAATATAATGCTTAACCCGAAGAAGTGTTTCTTTGGAGTACCAGCCGAAAAATTGTTAGGTTTCATCGTGTCTGAGAGAGGCATAGAGGTGAACTGAGACAAAATAAAGTTTATACTCAACATTACCAGACCGACTCGCCTGAAGGATGTACAACGGCTCACTGGCTGCATTGCTGTGGTTAGTCGGTTCATAAGCCTACTCGGTGAAAGAGCCACACTATTATACAAGATCTTGAAAAGGACCAAGAAATCCATCTAGACCGACGAAGCTGAAGCTACACTTTTGGACCTAAAAGTCGTACTTTCGTCCGCCTCTATTCTTGCAGCACTGGAACCTCAGGAACCTATGTTGCTCTACATGGCTACGACAAACAGAGTCGTCAGCATTGTCATGGTGGTGGAATGGCCAGAGGAAAAATAGGAACATATGGTGTAGCGTCCAACTTACTACCTCAGTGAGGTCCTGACTGAATCAAAACAACGGTACCCGCATTACCAAAAGTTAGCCTATGGTGTGTTCTTCACATCCAGAAAGCTACAACATTATTTTCAAGAGCACAAGATTAACGTGGTGAGCACACAACTCCCATGAGAGACATAATCAACAAAAGCGATACGACAAGACACGTTGCTAAGTTGGGAATTGAGCAAGTAGCTTTTGACATTGAGTATAAACCTCGTACAACAATCAAATACCAGATACTTGCCGATTTTGTTGTTGATTGGACAGAGATGATAGAAAACACAAATCTCCCAGAGTCATAATATTGGACCTTGCACTTTGACGGGTCAAAAGCGTTCGGGGGCTAGCGTGGTACTCAAATCACCCCAAGGAGACAAACTATTTTATCTGTTGCATATTCACTTCATGGCGATGAATAATATTGCCAAATGAAGCCTTGCTACATGGATTTCAAATAGCAAAACACATCAACATTCACCGACTCATGCGCTACGGAGACTCAGATTTAGTCACTCAACAAGTATTTGACATCTGTAGGGAAAATAAACACATGAAAGCATATCGAGGTGTCGTGGATGAACTAGCAAAATTGTTCGAAGGGTTTGAAGTCCAACACATTCCCAATAATAAAACGAGGAAGCATATGCACTATCAAGAATAGGCTCTACACGAAAAAGGTCTCGGATGGTGCTTTTCTAGAGCACCTAAGAGTTCCCTCTATCACATGAGTTTATGAGGAGTATCCGACCAAATCCGACTCACGGCTCATAGCAATCCTGATTGTAATTCCCAGCTAGAAAAATCCTACCTTGAATTCTTGGTAGAAGGAAAATTACCTGAAGATGAAGTCCTGAGCCGGTAGATCATCCAACGAGCGAAATCCTACACAATAATAAGTGGTGAACTCTATAGGCAGAGTGCATCTAGGGGTTTTCAATGTTGTGTTTCTTTGGAAGAAGGAGTGTAGATCCTAAGGGAAATCCACGAAGGTGAATGCGGACTTCACGCCGCAGCCAGATCTTTTATGGCAAAAGCTTTTCGACACAGATTTTTCTGGCTTATAGCTAAGGCAGATGCCGAATGGCTGGTCAAGACATGCAGTGGCTGCCAAAAATACGCCAAACAAGCCCATGTTCTGGCTGATCAGCTACGAACAATTCCAATTAGATGGACCTTTGTGGTCTAGGGACTTGACATGGTAGGACCGTTTAAACGGGCTCCAAGTGCATTTACTCACCTTTTAGTGGTGCTGTATAAGTTTACAAAATGGATTGAGGCTAAACCCGTCAGAAGTTGTGATGGAGCAACAACCAAAATATTTGTCGAGGACGTCATAATCCAATTCGGCTATCCACACCGTATTATTACAGACAACGGGAGCAACTTTTCAATGGGAGAACTTGCCAATTTTTGCGAAGATCAAGGGATCTGACTTGATACTGCATCAGTTGCACATCCACAAGCCAATGGACAAGTTGAAAGGGCAAATGGTTTAATTTTCAAGGCCTCCGTGCTAGACTCGAAGCACCACTTCATCATGTCGTGGGGGCTTGGGCGGATGAATTACCGTCTGTTGTATGGAGTCTACGAACTACTCCTAACAGGTCAACCGGATATACACCTTTCTTCTTGGTCTACGGCGTAGAGGCAGTTCTTCCGAGTGATCTTATCCATCTATCTCCCCAAGTTGCTACGTATGTCAAAGACGATGCAGAAGTTGCTCGACAGGATGACCTCGATATACTCGAGGAAGTGTGTGTCGTTGCTGAGAAAAAATCTACAGCCTATCAGTAGAAGTTATGCAAGTATCATAGTCAGAGAGTAAAAAATCGGTCTTTCAAGAAGGGCAATCTAGTTCTCCGACTAATGCAAAAAAGAACGCACAAACTTCCCCCATTCTGGGTAGGTACCTTTATGGTTAGTAGAGTATTACACAATGGTTCATACTACCTAACAAACATGACACCGAAAAAAGAAAGACCTACTACTAAGAAGAGGAAGAGAGATGGAGGCAGTACAAATCCGGATGAGATAGACCGTCCATGGAATATTGCTCAGCTACATCCCTTTTACTCTTAAAATTTCATTCTTTGTAATCATATCAATGTACATGTTCAAAGTGAAATAAAGTATTGGTCTCCTCAATGTTTTTCTGAGAAGTTTTTTAAGTACCATCTTATTTTCGAATGATCATGTCATAGTCGAAAATCTCATGATACTTGAATATACTTTATGATCATGTTTGTTCCGGTTAGATTTCCAATTCTAAAAATGGTACCTTTGGGTATAATTCTAATTTTAGTTTATACTTGGGTTTTTGTCTGATTGCTGGACGCGGGTATTTTCCGAGTAGTGATTTGTTGATACTGGAAGCCAGCTTTGATTCCGGGTTTAAACTAGTTTAGCAATTGGGCTCCGTTGCTCGGCAAATTTTCTGTGCTAAAGATTTGCCGGCTCACAAAAGGGATGAGGCAGAAATCTAGATAAATAATAAATATGAACAAAATATGCTTAAGTATTTTGCAAGCACAAAAAAAAAATATATGTGCTAAGAGTAAAGCATTAATTCTTACATAGCAGCACCACAAAATGAATAAGTTTAACCATTACATCAAGGTTTGCTTTAGAATAACACAAAGTATCTTGCAAATTTCTCATGTTGCTGGAGAAGGATTCACTAGCTCGCTGGTGCTACCACCCAAGTCATCTTGATCTTTTTCCGAGATGGGGACGTCAGACTTAGTCTCTTCGTCATCATTTTTGGGAATTTCTTTGTCTTCTGGGGGATTGGAGGCGCTTCGACGGATTTGAAGAATGGCTTCTCATAGTTCATTGCATCAGCTACGTGGCAAGCATAACCGACACAAGAATTCCATATAGCACCAACATTTTGAAGCTTTCCATCTTCATCAACAGGCGAATATCCCTTGGTAACTTGCAAAATTTCCATCTTTCCATGATGGCTCATTACCATTGTGAGGGCATTTTGCACCGTGCTGTGGACATAAGACATCTTCCAATCCTCGACTAGCTACATGATATCCTTCACTTTGTCACGCAGCTCAAATGCGGACAACTTGTCTAAGTCGAGGAGATTAACGGTCTCGCCAATATCCTCAAAGGATTGGTGGAAATCATGAAGTAAATATCCAACTAGGACAAGCTGGCCGGTGCGTGACTCATATGAAGATGAATCTGGGAGGTTGAGAGGCCCTGAAAAGGGAGCAATGTTAGAAAAATCTAACTGTGAAAGTCGGAAAGATCAAGCAACGAGTCGGAATGGCGGTAAAAACATACCGAAGATAGATTAGTCTACTTTTGTCTTATCCTCTCTCAGACTTCGGAGTTCATACCAAAAGCATAGTTTTAAAAACCGGATCGGTTCGGTGGTTTAACCTAAAAAAACTTGAACCAATGGACTCATCGGTTTTTTAACAGGCATCGGTCCAAACAGCAAAAAATCAGAAACAAAAGATGTTTACTAGAGGAATTGAACTCATGAACCTTATGCTAGGCATAAATAGCAACACGTAAAGCCCAATACCACTGGACACGCCATATTCTCAAGATTACGTATTGAAATATACATTATATATATACCTTTTATGGTCATTTTATTCTAAAATTTGCTTAAATTTTGATGAAAAAGAACAGTTTTTTGTCGCCATCGAACCGAATGAACCAGTGGTCCAACCAAGAAACCAGTGAACTAGTCGCCTTACCGGTTCACTAACCGATCTAGTTTTTAAAACTATGACCAAAAGGCTTGGGTGGTATCCTTCTGCCTATCCAACTCAGATTTAATTCCGAGATTTCATTATCCTGGCGAGCAACCATCATATCACATTCTTCGGTGTCATGATTGCTCGACTAAAGGATGGTGTTCTTGCAAATTCTTGAGTTTCTCGTGCAGGCCAACATTCTTGAATTCTAGAGTTTTGTAATTTTCGGCTTCCTCCACAAGTTTGCAGGATTCAGCAAGCAAGTCTGGAGTAAGGCACATAAGTTAGCAAATTCGACTAAAACATAAATCCGAGAAGAAATTGTCAAAAAACTTACTTTCGGCACCATACTTCTCAATGTTCAACTGAGTATTTTCACGCTTGAGAGATTTCATTTCTCTCCGCTTGTTGCAGATGTTCTTTATCAATTCCTGGTTGTAATCATAAATTTTCTGTAAGTCAGAATGACAACCTGAATTAGAAAGCTACTAGACTCGGACTATTATTTTTAACTAAATTTCAGCACGAGCCTTGGGGGCTAGACTACTTCGTTCTTTGGCAACCTATAAAGGATAAACTCGGATTTCTAGTTCTATCCAACTTCATGCTTGGGGGCTAGAGGATATGATATAAATGTAATAAAAAGAGTCAAAAAAGGACTGATGAAATTCTCGTGTTGCAACTTGTTGATGCTGCTGTTGATATCAGCAAAATCCTTCTCGGCAAAAGTTATGGGGATGATAGTTGGAGGCAGAACTGCACCAGCCTTCAGCTTCTCATCGTGAAGAAGGACTTGATCCAACAACTCAACAAGCTTCATGTCTTTAGCTTCTTGAACTTATTCTTTAGCTGTAATATTTCTGGTCTCCAAACAGTGGAGGGCCAGCTTTTGGATCTCTTCTGTGTTTTTCTGAGTAAGGCAAATCTTGGCGACACCCGGATCTGCAGAAGGTTTTTAGCGAAGACTTCGGCTGGGGGATCATTACCCTTAGAGGGTTCAACCTTATCAGTTTTCGAGTCACCCATGGTGACGTCGATTTGTGAACCTTGGTTCACTGGCTCTTCATATTGAGCCACAATATCTTCGGTGCACGAAGACGAATTATGCTCTGGCACTAATGATGACTTGGGGTTGGGAGTCGGAGGTGTAGCAGCGGGAAAAACTATGGTTAGCTTGTGCTGGCGTAGAACTTTTCCCGTCTTTGCTTTTCCTTTCCCCTTGATAATTGATTTAGCTCTGGATAATAATAGAACAAGATCGTTATGACCTAGAAAGAACATAAAAAATACATGGTTTGATGGAAGAACTTACTTCTTGACAACTAGTTTGTGGGCCCGCTTGCACCACCAGAGGCTTACATTTCCGGGTAAGCGGTTCTGGCAATACTTTAAGCTTGTCATCCTCCTGAGGAACTATATCCTCAGGTGGATATCCCTCGAGAGGAGCTAGCTCCAACTCGGGGAGGTCAGCGAGCTGAAAATCGAAAAGTTCTTAGCATTGCAAATAAACATATATAAATGAAGCAAGTACAAGATGAGACAGTCAAAATCTTACTGGGGTTAGAGGTTTCTCTGTTGTGAACATGTCCAGCGAGATCATCAGAATTTTCCGATCTATTAGTTCCTTGATCAACCACCTGAACTGGGTCTCGTATTCCTATGTGGGAATCGGGTTCCGGCTGATTCTCATGGTGTCTTTCCTGTTGGTGGTGATCGTATGCATCAGCCGGTTCCCACGGTGCTGTAGAGGTTGAATCCGATGAGCTAGCCAATAGTGGACTAGGTTCGATTCCCACAAACCCTTGTGCTTCATCAAAAATTCAATCCACCTCTTAGCATGGATCAAATCTTCAGAAAGAGCCATCGCCTCCACGTCCCAGGATTCCAGGTGGGAAGCGGCACCGTCAATGAAAGTCGGCAAACCCTCTAGCTTGCCAGGAGCTGGTTTGTCCTTATGATAGAAAAAGGTGGATGCCCACCTCTTCACTGATTCACTGGCTATGACCTTAGGATAGACTCAGTCTCTCCTAAGGACTAGGCTAAGAGTTACGGTATTGTATGGAACACCAGTAGTCATGGGGTTTTTCCTAGTACTAAAGTAGTACTAGAATAAAGTAAGACTCAGTTTAATTCCGAGATAACCCTCACAAAGAGAGACATGGGTGCTAAGCTCTAGAATCAAATTGGGAGGAAGATTGTGGAGCTGAATGCCATAATAAGAAATCACCTCGGAAAATAAAACTGAGGGAGGAAAGCTCAAACCTCGATCGAGGTGAGTGCCGAAATGCACCCACTCGTCATTTTGGGGGGTGGTAAGAGGCTCGCCAAAGCCACTCCACCACTCGTCGGCGCGGAGGAGATCTTCTGCCTTGACGCCACAAAAGCTTCTCGTCGTCCAGGACGCAGGGGATCCAGACCCCACGATGGACTTTGTCTTCCGCCGTAGCACCGGAGCTTGATGCATCTTCCATCTCGCTGAAGAATATGACCTTAGGTGGGCGGCGTTGTGGAGATTTGGGGGCAGAGAGGAGGAGGATATGGGGGCGTAGATTTTGGCTTGGGGAGAAGAAAGGCAATGACACGTGTGAGAGGAAAATGAGGAGAATTAAACCCTTATAAGCCTCATCTGTGCCAATATTTGTGTAAATGCACGAGCGTTGTGCCACGCGTCAGGGAAATAGCAAATTAACTTCCTCGCGAAGGGTGCATCGCCTCGATTCCTGCGCATGAATTAAAACGGCGCATCGGTTCTGCATGAAGAGGACCCACCAACAGTCACACTGACAAGAATGTTTGTCAGTGACAAGACTAGACCTTGACGGACGTCAGGTTGTGTCACAGACTAAGTTCCAACTCAGTTTGAAATCGAGCAAAAAAGTAACAATCAGATATTGACAAGTCTAACTCATATTTGAGACTCAGATCCTACTTTTTGCTTTGAAGTTTTAGAAACCCTTCAAGATTCTACAGCCAAAAAATCAAGCTAGACGATGAAATCCAACTTTAGATCTTGGAAGCTTTCGGGGGCTACTGTTGGGGATATACTTTCCAGGTATACCCACTGTGACTCACTGACCCTAGTAGCCTGCTTTGGGTTAGAGCTATACTTCACGGGTGACCCAGTTAGGGAGAGAAGTTGGAAGCCCATCCGACTACGGGAAGGCCTAGATGATTTACCGACTTAGACCTATAGTGTTACATGTAATCTAGTATGTACTATGTAACCGGCTCTGTATCGTAGACAGATAGGACTCTCCTGTAACCCTAGGACCGGATGACTATATAAGTGGTCCTAGGGATAAGCCTTTAGGGCATCAACAATCACAACCTCAACTCGCACAGACGAAACCCCTTTTATAATCTATCCTTACGGCTTTGTCGTGTTACTGGATTGCTAGTAGGAGTAGCCACCGCAGGCGGATTCAAACCTGGGTACGTTTGTGTGCTCACCATCTCGGACAACTGTACATCTCACACCCCATACTTTCAAACGCCCGAGGAACCTCTCATGGCGTACTTGTCATCAATCCGACGGCACTATAGTAAGTTGTTCTATTGTAAAATTTACCATGTTGTGCAGTGAGAATGAACCTAGAGACAATATCCCGGAAATGGAATGAGACATCCTTGACCGCGTAAAAGTGGGACCATCACCGATAATTAACAGTGAATAATTGAAAAATGTTGTTTAGTACTCCTCGCGTAAACAATATTAAGATCACATAATATTGTTTTAAATGTAACAAGACATCCTCGCGTAAGGAAGTGGACCATCATGTCAAGTTGTAACGATTTTGACAAAATATGCTTCTTTTTGGCCTAATATTGATGAACAATAGAGATCCGTGTGGCGCACATGCACGCTTACTAGTATAAACATATTCACTGCATTTTAGTTAGATCACTGAAATAATATTAAGTCACTTGAAGATTCTTATCCTGATTTAATATATGCTATACTAGGAGAAACAACCAAACAGATATGTACGAGTTTTAAAAAATAAAACAAAAGCTAAAAGTTTTTAAAAAAATGGTTCCTCTTGGTACATCTTCTATATATTTAGATAGGAGCACCCTAGTACCTGAATCCTCTACCCTCTCAAGCGTCCACGCGCTTCTTTTCCCTTGTGTGCCCACAAAGCGTGTCCGGTTCGGTTTCTGTCCTCAAGGTATGTCTGTTTTTGTTTCTCCTTATTTGTGTTCACAAAGCACCACAAATCATGCAGCCTGTTACTTCATGCATGACAAAATGATGCCCATTACCCCCGCCCTCTTCAGCGCACAATTGAAGGCCCATGAGTACGGTTATACTTCTCCGCGATCAATTAACAACCATAGGAGTCAAGCCGCGAGTTTGATGGTATGTCCTTCTGCCATTAATGAGGGAATTCAAACAAGGAAGCCCATCTTTTAGCTAAAAGTGTAGTTTGAGATGACCCAGGTTGCCAGATTTGGGTAGTGTGAGAAGGCTATGCTAAAAATGGGTTTTTGCTAGACCTGGACGAGTTGGATCATGGCGTGTGTCCGCTCTGTTCGCTTTGCTATTAGGATCAATGGCACTACTCTCGATCAATTCACCCCGTAGAGAGGCCCGAGGCAAGGGGACCCACTGAGCCCGTACCTGTTCTTACTGGTGGGGGAAGCCTTAACGTGCATCCTTAAAAACGAGACTGAGAAGGGGAATGTTACTCCCCTGAAAGTGGCAAGGAGAGCTCCAGGTATTTCCAACCTGCTCTTCGCGGACGATTGCCTCCTCTTCAAAACTTCTAAGGAGGAGACGCAAGTTGATACAAATTCCTTAAACCTCTTTGAACGGTGCACCGGCCAACTCATTAGTATGAACAAATGCTTAGCACTGTTCAGCAACGCCTGCCCACAAAACACCCAGGAGGAGATCAAGACTGCTCTCATAGTCACAAGTGTCACCTTGGACCAAAAATATTTGGGGCTCCCAACGTCTGAAGGACGAATGAAAAGGGAACAATTTCAAACGATCTTGGACAAATTCACAAAGAGACTAACAAATTGGGTAGAGAGGTTTATGTCTCATGCGACTAAAGAAACCTTGATCAAAGTTGTGGCTCAAGCTTTTCCAAGCTACAGCATGATCATTTTCAGGATGTCCCCGGCTTCTGCGGATAGTTTGAGAAACTCATTCGCGACTTTTGGTGGGGTGATGATCAGGACCATAGGAGAGTTCACTGGTCTACCTGGGAGAACCTGATCAAGCCAAAAAGCAAGGGTAGGTTTGGATTCTGTGACTTCGGCCTCTTCAACCATGCCCTCCTCGCTCGACAAGCCTGGTGTCTCCTACAAATACCTGACATCCTCTGCACAAGAATTCTAAAATCTAAGTACTTCCCTAACGGCAACATTATTGCTTCGAATCCGCCCCCAGTGTGGAAGGGTATTGAGTTTGGCCTAGAACTTTTGAATATGGGAATCATAAAAGGAGTTGGAAATGGAAAAGATATTCAGATTGCTAGAGACAACTAGATTCGTAGGGACTTCAATCTGAAGGCAATGAGCTTGAAGAAAAACTCACGCTGATGCTGGGTAAACCAGCTCATGATCCCAGTCTCCAATTCCTAGAATATACCTCTATTGCACAACCTCTTCAACCAGTATGATGTGGAAGCCATCTTGAAAATCAAGATTCCAGAGACAGTGATCAAGGATTGTATTACGTGGCACTATGAGAGAAATAGTTTCTTCACTATTAGGAGCGCCTACTAATGTCTGCAAGTGCACAGATTGTTTGTAGCTAGTTTCGAAGTATAGATATCGATCCCACAGGGAGCCCAAAGGTAAGTGTTTATGGGTGAAGTCTCTGTCATACTCAAAGTTGTCACAGGTCTTCAAGTGAATTGACTGCAAGTGTGGAAATAAGAATTAAATTTGGATTAAATTGGATGTATTAAATAAAACTAAAATGTAAACTTCAGTAATAAAAATCATAAAAGTGAAGAACGATTCGGTTGTTTGTTGTTTTCTGTAGATGACTAAGAAGGCGCAGGGAGATGCAGTTCATGGTGATAGTGACTGTGCCAGGTGGATGAATGATAAATGTAAAAAATATAATCTTATAAGTATATGTGTAGGCGAGCAACCCATAATTAGCCAGAACTCCTTTTGGTAGATTTCATCCCAACTTCAATAATCTTACTAGTCTATTACCAAAACCATGGTCAGACACTAGACGATTAAGACCCTTCAGGTTGCTTAGCAATTAAGCTCCTTGGATCGGACTAATGCAATAAGCACAGTGGTTCCTCGTTACCTCGAGTCAACTAGTTTCCCATTGATATCCTCGTGTCACTCTAGGGTCACCGGTCTGCTAGCGAACAAGATCCTATCTATGTAGAACAAAGCATCATGTTATCTGGGCCCTTAATTCGACAACAAGCATTAGGCATCCCACAGATAGTCAAGCACACATAATATAGTAATCAAAATCAATCAAAAACTAATGGAAAATATATGAAGGCACATCTCATCTCACAAATCCCTTACATCTCCCACGCCTAAGGAACTTACTCACACATGAGAGAAGAAAGCATCATCGATATAATTAAATAAAGGGAGTTCTTCTCGATATTACCGTGGAGATCCACAATAAGAATGGAGAAGTAATCCAACACAATTCAAGATAGGAAGAAACAATCTAAAACCCTAATCTTGCAAAGTTAAGATCTCTCTCTCTCTCAAGTACAAGTAATGGCTATGGGAGTGAGATGAAGAATGTCTCCCCCTTCTTCTCCGGATCTCTTCTATCTCCTTTCTGGATGGGATGGCGACCGTTGTGTTATGGTTTCGCGTCTGGACTCTTCATGGAAGTTGTCCCTTTTGACAAGACGGAGGCGGCGGCAGCTATACAGGGGGAACTATACGGCCAGAAAAATGTTCCCGCCGTATAGTTGCTCGTTAAGGCCTCTATATGCCTCCCTTGATTGCTTCCAAAGAGAGACTTGCTTGTTTTAACCTGAATATTGTGTTTATCTTGTTAAAATCTTCTATTGACGTTTGATGGCTCAGTGTTGATATAGAGCTCGTTGGGAACCCCAAGAGGAAGGTATGATGAGCACAGTAGCAAGTTTCCCTCAGTTATGAAACCAAGGTTTAATCGAACTCGTAGGAGCAAGGAAACACCCCAAAGGTGTTCCTAGCTGAGCCTTGGCAGGGCGCACTACCGGCGCTAGTAGCAATGTGGAGACCTGCACAACACAACCACATAACTCAGTCCCCAACTTGCGATGAGGTTGTCAATCTCACCGTGTTTTGCTGAAAACAAAGGATTAAACGTATCGAATGGAAGGAAGTAAAAGTTTGCAGAAAGTAAACACAAAGCATTAAAAAGTTTATAGATTGTATGTAAAGAAAAGGATCGGGATCCATAGTTCAATAGAGGTGGCTCTCCTTAAGATAGATAACATGCTGGGTGAACAAATTACAGCGGGGCAATTGATAAACATCGAGAAAGCAATACATGCATATACTAATCATCTTGACTCCTTTGAGACTTGATTGGACATTACAACATTATACATAGACCGCCATCCAACTGCATCTATGACTAATAATCCACCATCAGGTTATCATCTGAACCCCCTCCAGTATTAAGTTGCAAGCAACAGATTATTGCTTTACGAATTGCGTGTAATGTAAACAATACGATTGTTCTATGAATAAAGGATTGTTGTTTTCTCCCTAGTACCAACAACACATCTAGTACCTTAGAGATTTCTGTCACTTCCCCAGATTACCAGAGGCATGAACCCACTATCGATCATAAATACCAACTCTTGGAGTTGCTAGCATCTACTTGGCCAAGATAGCTACTAACAACGGAAATCATGCAAGATCACAAATAACAAAGACATGATAGAATTAATAATCAATCTGAAATAGCATCTCAATATCCATCGGATCCCCGCAAACACAACGTGCAGAATTACAAATAGATGATCTTGATCATGAACGGAGCTCACAAGATCTAAACATGAAAGCACAAAGGAGGAGAACCAGCCATCTAGCTACTACATGTATCCGTAGTCCAAGGATGAACTACTCATGCATCACACCGGAGGCTTGCATGGTGATTAAGAAGGCCTCCAGGGTGAATTCCCCTCTTCGGCAGGGTGCCGGGAAGAGCTTCAGATCCCTCCCAATCTAGGGATGGAGATGATGGCAGCTACGGACTCTTTCGTGGATTTTTGATCGGGTACTTAGGGTTTTCGTCCCGAGGGCATCTTATAGGCAGAAGGAGAGGTCGAGGGGGTGCCTGGGCTGGCCACACCACCCCCTAGCGTGGACATATGGTGTGGTGCCCCTTGGCTCCTCTCCGTCTCGTATTCTGGCATCTGATGACTTCCGGAAAAATAGGCACTTTGGCTTTTGTCCCGTCCATTTCCGAGAATATTCATTTTCTGACTTTCCTGGAACCAAAAACAGCAGAAAACAGGCAGCTGGCACTGTGGCTCTTATTAATAGGTTAGTCCAAGAAATCATATGAAAAGTACTCCAAAGTGTGGACAAAACACAAGAAAGTGGATAAAACCAAGCACTGAACATCAAAAATTATAGATACATTTGCAATGTATCAACGTTCAGAACTTGAAACACACATTGAAAACCAAGTTTTCTTTGCTACCGAAGTATTAGTGTTAGGTAAAGCTAGAAAACAATCAAATCCGGGAGAAAACCATCAATAAAAACCATCAAAATTTGTCGAATCTCACAGCTATCAACTCCCCCAAGATTAGATGTTGATGTCCCTCGAGTGACAAGGAAATAAATAAAAATAGCGGAGATTCAAGGCTGAAATAAAAGAACTTACAAGCTTGAATTGGTGTCAAATTATTTTCTTCACAATTCCTGCAATCTTAAACATGATCATATAAGTATTCACAAGATTGCACTGAGTCCACTTCCTAACCACGTATATCTTGCTTGCTAATAAATCATATGCCCAAGCAAGTGTCAAAAGTTCAGCTAGGAAAGTGACACAAATTCTTTTGGTGTCTCTCTTTGTTGGGAGATGAAAACTTTTTGCTCTATTTTCTTTAACCAATTAAGAGTACTCAAGTTGGCTCCAAAAGATTCAACTTAAGAACAACTCATCTATTCCCATGTCAAAATTTCAAGACTCTCAAAGCACCTTTTTCCTTTCGTTGCTTTTCAAAAACTTTAGCTCTTTCATAGAGAAATCATGCCACTGTTTTTAATATGTTAATTGGGACTGTGTTGTGCACTCGTGACCATGCCAATAAATAATTGTTGAGCATTAGTGGGTCAGAGGAGTACTACAACTTCACTTGGAACGTGAAACCACGAGGAGACTAAAATTTTACCCATCATAACATTGCTGCTACAATGGTTTACATAACTCAATAGCCAAAATCAAGTAGTTTCCCATATTTAGATCATTCGCTGGCCAGCGGAATTAATAGTTCCCCATGGAGCAGGCCAGTGTTGTAATGACACGCGTAAAGCAATATCTTACGGTAATTATTAGAAAAAAAGTGGCATAAGCTCTACTACTTCGTAGCATCCATTTTATCGGACATTTCATTCAAGGGTGTTATCGAGTCTAGTTACATTAAGCTCAAATTGGATGGAGTAGTTCTAAAATCAAATCCTTTGGGCTAATCATGGACTCAAGTCATCTTTTAGATGCTTTTTCTTTTTGTAAAAATTTAGGAAATATTTTTAACCAAGTTCATTGCTCATTATTCCAAAGCTAAAAAGCAGACACTAGCAAAGGAATAGAATTTATAGGATATCAAGCTAAGTGGGGAGTGACTCCAGTGCAAGCGAGTAAATAATTGTAGGATCAATTTAAGGTTGCAGAAAAGGTGATGAAAGGAATGTGATACCTCCTCTTGCTTGCTTCATTCTCGTACTTGAGTTGAACCCCCTCTATATTTCCTTATTGCGAAGTCAACTAAAATTGAGCAATCCCCGAGAGAAACAATGAAACGAATTTGCAATAAAAGTTACAACTTTTTTTTGTATTTTTGGTTGAGGAATACAAACTGAAAGTAAACATGTAGTTTTGAAGAAGTAAAACAAATCAAAAGAAGAAATAAAAATATGAATGCAAGGTTTAGAGGTTTTCAAACCTCCCCCAAGCTTAAGGCTATTACCAGACTCAGTTGTTGCCATCATTCGGCAGTTGGTGCAGATACTACTGGTAGTAGTTGAGGAAGTTGGTCATGAAGTGACCGAAGTTTTGAATTAAGGCACTCACACCTTAATTCACTCCTTGTAGAGTGTGGTCAATCTCCCCAACACGCTGGTTGAGCTGCTGAAATTATTGATAGGGGACGTAGTTGAACCCCTGTTGCGGCTGATTAGGCCATGAGTCCCAGGGTCCTCCTGCCGCTGCTACTGCTATCCCTCCCAAGAAGGGTTGTATTACTGATCCTGCTCCTGCTCATCCTCATCCTTCTCTCCTTCTTCATCTTCCTCTTGATCGGCTGGAGTTCAGCCATGATCTCTGCCACCCGATCCTTGGTGAGGATCCATGCGTCCTTCTACACAATCGAGAAGCCTTGGGGACAGGGCAACGAAACCTTCTCAACCTGCGCATCACCAGGATAGCCAAACTGATATGCTCGGAGCCTCCTGTTAGCTCGGTAAACACCGAGGAAGCCACAAGAAGTCAAGTATTTGACATCCATAAGTTTGTAGCCATCAACAGGTTGCATCACAGGTAAGACCATGTTAATTGATGAGCAATGTGGGTTACCAATCCACCAATGCAAATGTCACCTTTTGTCTTGTTTCTCTGGTGACGGAAGTGCTGGATGAGTAGAGCCCCTGGATTGGGACTTTGCGGGGCATTGGGGAAGAGTGCCTTGGTGATCATTGCCATGTCCGCATTGGCCATGGAACCGATATCTCCTCTTCCTAGCAATGTGTTGGCGAGGAACAAGGTGTAGTAGCGAATTGTTGGGTTCTGAATGGTGGACATCTTCTTATGGTAGAATTCCCTGCCACCATTAACAAAAACAACCTCCCAAGTTTCTCCAGTTGTGACGTTGTATAGGTTAGTAACATTTGACTCCCCATCGTGAGGGAAGCTGAAAGCATTGCAAAATTGTTCAAAAGTTATTTCATAGGGCTGCTGGTTCATCGTGAAGCTTATCGTGCATGCATTATCTTTCTCGCTGTGGTCATCATAGAAGGAGCCAAAGAACTCATAGGTGAGCTCGGTGTAGGTATTGTGGCTTGCACAGGCAAGTACTACAAGTCTTGAATTTTCACACATGAGGTCGAAGTCCGCCCTCAACCCTGCCGCGGCGAGAAAGCTATCATCGGCCCAACGTGTGGGCAACATCCTCCTTGATGAAACTACGGTCAACTTGGGGCTGACCTCGGCCCGGTGCCCCGAACTCTCGCCATGTTGGGCTTGCCCTTGCGAAAAATGCTACCAATTTTGTTCATCTTGATGCACTGAAAAATTTCACCATAAAACCTTAGGCATATAGTTTCTACATGATATACAAACGATTCTACGTGGAAAAATTTAATCCTAACGTGAGAAACTAAGAGGAAAAGCAAAATAATCTTGAGTTCATCCACTAGATCAATGTGAGAGTTTCAACCATGGAAATCTAAAAATAAAGCATGGATAGGGAGAGAAACATATCGATCCGTTGATTCCCCCACTCAAACGAACGAAATCTTCAAAGAATCAAGAGTTCTAGGTGGGTTTGGAGAGAGAATATGAGAGAAAAACTGAGGAGGGAGAAGAAACCTAGCCGCCCTAGCACGATTATGAGGTCGCGCCGAACTATACGGCCACAACTATACGGGCGGGATATGTTGTTCCCGCCGTATAGTTGCGGTGGCGCCGCCAATTAGGGTTTCTTTATGCAGAACATAGCTATACAAACGCAACTATACGACCGAATCATAATGATCCCGCCGTATGGTTGGTCGTCAAACCGTCTGTACCCTCGAGATAAATTTTCTAAAACAGGCATCGATATCTATACGATCAGAACTATATGACCATAATTTTTATTCTCGCCGTATAGTTGGTCGTTAAACCATCAGTACTCCTGAGAAGAAATTGTACGAAGGCATCGATATCTATATGACCAGAGCTATACAGCCGGAATTTTTATTCCCGCCGTATAGTTGGTCATTAAACCTTCAGTACTCATCAAAAAAATTCTATTTCTTCAAAAATACCTTCTTATCCTGAAACTTAGCGAAACACCTTGTTTTTGATAGAAAAATGATAGTTGAAATTATCGAACAAAAACAACATGTATAAAGCAGGATTTCTTGCTCTACCTATCTTCTTCTCCTCAATTGGAGGTTCAGTTTGTGATCTCGACAAAAATGATTAAGTTAGTTTTTGTAGATAAAACTCAAACTTTTATTTTTATACTTATCCTACACTTGTTCAATCGATATTTCTACTACTTTTTGTCAGCTGCATCTTCACGGGCGCGCTTCCGCAAAAATGTTTGTGAAAAAGTTGTAGGAATACGACGAACAATTTATTATTTATTTTATTTTATTTTATTAATGAGATGGGTTGACTCCCATTAAGCATTTTATTAAGGATTGTTGAATAACTCAACCCCTTTTCTGTTCTCGAATTCTTACCTTGGGTTGCCCCTTATCAAAGGCACTTACCACATGAACTTGTTTTGCCGGTGGAATATATCTTTCTCCTCCTTCTAGCTTCTTTGGAAAATACCAGATGATTTCAGCATCATAAACATTGAAGATTATTTTTCCTTCAACATAATCAATTGATGCTCTTGCAGTACTAAGGAAAGGTCTTCCAAGTATTATAGATAATATTTCATCCTCTGGCATTTCAAGAATAATAAAATCATTGGGAATAAAGTGTTCATCTATTGTAAGTAGAACATCCTCAATCATACCAATGGGTTGTTTAGTGGACTTGTCAGCCATCTGTAAAGTGATAGTAGTAGGGGAATACTCCCCTAATCCTAAACTTTTATAAAGGGAATATGGCATTAAACTAACTCCTGCACCTAAATCACACAAGGCATTGTGAATATCAGTTTTGCCAATTGAGCATGAAATAGTTGGTATTCCGGGATCTCCCGGTTTAGACAATTGCTTCCCATGAGCAAGATAACTAGTCACCATGGAAATGTTTTAGTTATTTCTTTATTTCTACTAAGAATATCATGGAGGAATTTAGAATAGGTGGGGACTTTTATTGTATCCGCAACTGGAATTTCTAGACGAAGATCCCCAAGTGCTTTTTTGAAAGAATCATAGATTAACTGGTCCAGTGCTTTCTTTTTTTGATTGGATAAGGAAGCTTTTACTCACCTTTCTTATTTTTGTCTTTTACCTTTTGTGCAGAATCAGGCTCTTTTGTAGCTTTCTTTTGTTGTTGCTTGTCACTTTTCATCTTCTCTACTACAACAACTTCATCTTCATTGCTTGTCTCGTTTTCTTCTCTTGGATCAACCGTCTCTGCATCAGAGTCATCATGTGCATCATTTTGGTCCTCCTTGGTTTGATCTTGTGTTTCTTGAGTAGTTTCATCTTGAGGATCCACCAACGTATCATCTTCTTGGCTTGCTTTGAGCAACCCTTTTTCTTTTTGCTCTTTCTCAGCTTCATATTCGGGTGGTCCTAATGGCCCAGTAACAACTGTACCTCTTCTTGTAACAACATTAGTAGAAACATGAATATCTATATCATCTCAAAGAAAAACTTGATAACCAGATGCTATTTGTTTGCATTGGGTTTCAATCACTCTAAGATACTTGTGAAATTTTTTTATGTCTTGGCCAATCTCATTATAATTTTCCATGAGTTCTGCCAAAATATTTTTATGTTTTTGAAAATGTTTATGTAGGTTATTATGAGATTTTGCTTGTCGATGTTTTAATTCTTGAAAAACTTTTCTAGTTTCATCTTCTTCAGTAAAAACTTGTAACAAGTCTACTTTGTTTTTCTTAACAACTTCAGAAGGTATACCTTTTTCTTTCATTGTTTCGCGTACGTTAGGCATAATATCAGGATTTATACGAAGCATCCCTTTTGGTAACTTAGTGTCGAAATCAGGATTGTATAAAGAATCATTCTTAGCCCTAGTAGACATCAATTCCAAACATGCTTTAATAGTTAAAGTATGTATCAATCCTCCTGCTGATAAATCAAGCAACTCTTAGCTTTGAGTATTGAGACCGTGGTAAAATAAATGGCAAATAGCTGATTCATAATAGCCATTATTAGAAACTTTATTGATCATTCCAAAGAATCTATCCCAGGCTTGTGGGTGAAGGGTTCATAGCATAGAAAACAAAAAAATTCCTACGATGAGAACTATACACCAAGATCTATCTACTAGATACAAGCAACGGGTGGATATACATCCATGGAGAACTTACCCTCGAAGACAACAAAGTTTTGTTAACGAGTAGGAACTCATGGATGATGTACTCGTACGCTTGCCGATCTCAAGATAGTGTGGAAGTCCTAGCGCCGCAAACCAGCATCCCATCCACACTCGCACACACGTTCAGGCCACCGAACAACCTCCGCCTCCTCGCTCCACCGATGCAGCGGAAGCAGCAACTCCTTCCAGACGAAATGCCACTGGGAACATGTATCTCGCTAATCCGAGACCATGTGGGAATAATTCTAGAGGGGAGAGAGATCCTTCACGAGGAGGTGTGAGGAAGAAGGGTGAGAGGGGTGGCCTTTTATAGGAGGAGGGGGGTACCCCTCCCATGGCCGGAGCCCCATGGAGGTTACCCCTCACCTCCCCCATTCATGTGGTGGTAACCCCCTCCACATAAAAGTGTCCCTTAACATTCCTCTTTAAAGTCTTTACTTTAAATGCATTAAATTTCTCCAAATTTAATGCTCTCTCATTTAATAAAACTCTTTTATTAAATTTATTCAGAATTTTTTTAATTACTTTAATTAACAAACATTAACATAAAACCCCCTGCAACATTTCAATATTACATGGAGAACCAATTTCAGCAATTTCACCAGAAACAGTTTCGGTGTCTATTGAAATAATTCCAGCGCTTTGCAATTCATTCGTCTGAAACACATTTTCTCCAAATGGTGTTGGTGTCCCTTAAGTGTGTCACCCTACAGTTCGTGAATAATGCAGACATGATCAAGACCCCTCTTAGATCAATAATCACAAGCGGGACCTAGAGATCCATACCGACTCCTACACATTCTACGATGACTTCGGTGATCGTGAGAACCTTTTAAAATTAGTAAATAAATCCCTTTGTCTCGCGATATATTACATGTCAGAGATTCTATCATCGGTACCTCCATACCTAGTTTGATCTCGTTACTGACATGTACTCTTTTCTCGTTCCCGTGATATAACATTCTAGTGATCTTATCACTTGCTTGCAAGCTAACCAATGTGATATCACCGAGAGGGCCCAGAGTATATCTATCCGTCATCGGGATGGACAAATCCCACTCTTGATCCATGAGCTTCTACATAACACTTTCGTAGCACTAAACCCACCTTTATAATCACCCTTTGACGGTGTGACGTTTGATATTATCAAGATACTCTTCTAGTGTTAGTGATTAACATGATCTCATGGTCTAAGGACCAGGATTACTTTGTTAGATGTTATAGCAATATAAACACAATGACTTTGATCGTAATGCTATACTTCGGATGAATGTTCATCACATCATTCCACTAATGTGGTGACCTCGTTATTAACAACATCCAATGTCCATGATCAGAAAACCTTGATCATCTTGTTAATCAACGAGCTAGCTTATAAGAGAGGCATAACTAGGAACTTTCCTTTTGTTTATTAAACACACATGTATTAACGTTTCCAAATTAATACAATTATAGCATGCAAAATAAACATCTATCATATACTTGGAATATGTATAATAACAACTTTATTATTGCCTCTCAGGGCATATTCCCTTCAGTCTCCCACTTGCACTAGAGACAATAATCTAGTTATATGGTGATAAATCTAACACCCATTTAGTTCCGGTGTGGATCATGTTTTGCTCTAGGGAGAGTTTTAGTCAACGGATCTGCTACATTGAGATCCGTATGTACTTTACAAATCTTTATATCTCCATCCTTGACATGCTCACGGATGGAGTGAAACCGACGCTTAATATGTTTGGAATTCTTGTGAGACCTTGGTTCCTTTGCGTTGGCTATGGCTCCATTGTGTCACAATAGATTACCATTGGATCCAATGCACTAGGAACCACACCCAGTTCGGTAATGAACTCCTTCATCCAAACTGCTTCCTGTGCTGCTTCTGAAGCAGCAATATATTCCGCCTCCATTGTTGACCTTGTTACCACGGGTTGTTTGGAGCTCCTCCAACTAACTGCTGCTCCGTTCATGAGAAATACGTATCCGGATTGAGACTTAGAGTTATTAGGATCAGCGTCAAAGCTAGCATCAACGTAACAATTAGCGACCAGCTCTTCTTCACCTCCGTATACAAGAAACATTTCCTTAGTTCTTCTCAAGTACTTAAGGATATTCTTGACCGCTATCTAGTGTTCCAAACCTGGATCAGATTGGCACCTACTAGTCAAACTAATAGCATGTGCCACATCCGGTCTTGTACATAGCATGGCATACATTATAGAGCCTATGGCTGATGCATAGGGAATCTTATCCATTATCTCTCTTTCTTCCGCCATAGCCGGACTTTGAGTCTTACTCAATGTCTTGCCTTGCAACATAGGTAAGAACCCCTTCTTACTTTCATCCATTTTAAACTTCTTTAAAATCTTATCAAGGTATGTACTTTGCGATAGTCCTATTAGGCATGTATAGATCTTTATGCCTAATATATATGACGCTTCACCAAGGTCTTTCATAGAAAATTTGTTGTTTAGATAACTTTTAACACTGTTTAAAAGATCTATATCATTTCCAATCATCCACATATAACATCAGAAATGCCACATTGCTCCCACTCACTTTATTGTAAATACAAGCCTCTCCATAAGTTTGGACAAATTCAAACTCTTGGATCACCTCATCAAAGCGGAGATTCCAACTCAGTGATGCTTGCTTCAGTCCATAGATGGATCGCTGAAGCTTGCACAACTTGTTAGCATCCTTATGATTGACAAAACCCTTTGGTTGTATCATATACAACTCTTCTTCAATATTACCATTGAGGAACGCAGTTTTGACATCCATCTGCCATATTTCATAATCAAAATATGCAGCAATTGCTAACATAATCTTAACTGATTTTAGCATTGCTACGGCAGAGAATGTCTCGTCGTAGTCAACTCCTTGAATTTGTCGAAACCATTTTGCGACAAGTCAAGCTTTATAGACGGTTACATTACCATCAACATCAGTTTTTCTTTTGAAAATCCATTTATTCTCAATGGCCTTTTGGTCGTGAGGTAAGTCCACCAAGGTCCAAACCTAGTTTTTGATACGTCCATTTTGCATCACTATACTATGTCTTAATTCACTATTATTCATTGATATATTTTGTATTGAGAGGTGATACTTATGTTATTTCATCTATTTTTGCATGGTTGATGACTTTTGGAGCATGGACCGCTGCAGTCAGGATTCTGATGGAAAAGGTGCTGTTTGGAGGCAAAATTCGCGAAGATTAGAAAATCTGGGAAAATATATGGAAAATTCTATTTTTCCAGAAGACTCAGGATGCCAGAAGATGGAGTGGAGGTGGGCCACAGGGGGCCCACACCACCCCATGGCGCGGGCAGGCCTAGGACACGCCTGGAGGTGGTGTGGCCGCCCTGGCCCACTCCAGCCTCTCCCCTCTGGCATATATCATCCCCACGAAACCCTAAGACTCGGGGAGAGACCACAGAAAGATTCCGCCGCCTCTGCGGGGCAGAAAACACCGAGAGAGAAAGATCTCTCCGGCAGATAGATTTCTGCCGGGGGAATTCCTTCCCGAAGAGGGGAGATCGTCGCCATCAACACCACCATCAAGCTGGACTTCATCGGGATCATCATCATCATCACCACCATCATCACCATCAGCACCCTCATCACCATCTCCATATTACTGTAACAATTGCGTTGAATCTTGCATTAGTTCATAGGGGAAACTTTCTCGGTGTTGATTACTCTTTGTAGTTGATGCTATTGAGTGAACCATTGAATAATTTTTTGTGTTCAGATTGTTATACATCATTATTCCATCTCTGATCATGATCCATATGATGTCTTGTGAGTAGTTCGTTTTGTTCTTGAGGACATGGGAGAAGTCTTGTTGTTAGTAGTGGAGTTGTGTTGAGAAAGATTCAATAGATTGTTATTTAAGTTAGGTGTACTTCTTCTAGTGGTGTCATGTGAACGTCGACTACATGACACTTCACCTATATGGGCCTAGGGGAATGCATTGTGTATCTGGCTACTAATCGTAGGGGTTACCGGAGTGACAAAAACCTGAACCCCCGCTAGGAAACTATTGCACAAGGGACGTAAGGGTCTTAGAGTTTAAAGCTGTGGTTAGGTTTCTACCTTAATTACTTTCTTGTACTTATGGATGTTTGCAAGGGGTATAATCACAAGTATGTATTAGTCTTGGATGGGGCGGTACATTAGCACAGGTTCACCCACACAACACTTAGCAAGCTAAAGAAGATTAATCGACTATATGAAGCGAAAGCACTTGACAGTCTTCCCATGTGTCCTCGAGAATGTTTGGTCATCTATAGAAATACAACCGGCTTGTCCTTTGTTGCATAAAGGATTGGGCCACTTGCTGCATTTATTCCTACTATCTTTTATTTACTCGTACTTTGTTTACTTGCTTTATCGAAAACCCCTAAAAATCCGTTTGCTAAGTATTTGTAGAGAATTCCTGATCCATACCACTAGCCAGCACCTTCTGCTCCTCGTTGGGTTCGACACTCTTACTTATCGAAAATACTGCGATACACCCCCTATACTTGTGGGTCATCAAGACTATTTTCTGGCGCCGTTGCCGGGGAGTGAAGCTCTATTGGAGAGTGGAACTGGTAAAGGAAACTTCTACTGTGAGTATTGTTTACTTCTGCTAGTTGCTTTATTTTTGTTATGGATAATTCGCTGAGTTTCTTATTTGGTAATGCTACTACCACTGCTAAGGTAGTAGATAAGCCACCACCTGCTGAGAAATATGTTTTCAAAATACCTACAAGAATTATTGATCGTGTTATGAATAACTACTATGTTGGGGATGGAACTGTCCATCCCGGTGATCATTTACTCTTTATACACGAATTATGCGGGTTGTTCAAGTGTGCAGGTATTACTACAGATCAAGTTAAGAAGAAGTTATTCTCATTATCACTGAAAGGAAGAGCTGAGGAATGGTATAAGCTGCTGAAGAATGGTCAAGCTCTGGAATGGGAGGAAATAGTGCCTCTCTTTTATTCAAAGTTTTATCCTCCTAGTGAGATTCATAAAGATCGGAATCAAATATACAACTTTTGGCCTCTTGATGGAGAGAGTACAGCTCAAGCTTGGGGGAGATTGAAGTTACTAATGCTCAAATGTCCCATTCATGAGCTCCCCAACAATATTATTATCAACAACTTTTATGCAAGGCTCCCTCTACATGATAAAGATTTATTGGATGCTTCTTGTGCTGGATCATTCACTCGCATGGAAGAACAAGCTAAATGGGACCTTCTAGATCGTATTCAAGACAATGCTGAAGCTTGGGAGAATGACAAAGGTAGAAAGTCAGGTATAAATTATGATTATGAATGCATTGAATCTTTTATGGGAACTGATGACTTTCAAAATATTAAAAATGCTTATGGTCTAGACTCTCAAGCTATTGCTTCTTATTTTAAAGCTTTTGCTTCCTACATTGAAGTGCCTAAAAAGAAGTGGAATAAGTATCATAAACCTTATAAAGATATTGCTAAGAGTGTTCCTACAAGGAATACTGAAGTTTATACTGCTAATCATGTCTTACCCAAACCTTATATTGAGAAAATGCCTTTCCCAGTTAAGGTAAAGGAACATTCTATGATGGCTAGTATGGTAGATGAAAGTATGAATAAAGCTGTTGAACCTGGTAAACAAATGGTTGATGAACCTATTGTAGCAAATGTGAAAGACTTTGTCACTAAGTACGAGGAAGAGGGACACCCTATCCTTTGTAGGGATACCTCTAATATTGTTTCACAATGTAGTGTTATGAGAGCTAGTATTCCCGTGTTTTCTGTTAGAATAAGTGATCATTGCTATGATAGTCCTTGTGATAGCTATATTTTTAAGTTTATGCATGATACTGAAAGTTATATGAGAGAGGGAAAAGTGTTCTTATGCATCTCAATAATATCAAGTTTCCCTGTTTTATGCTGAAAGTTTTTATGCTGCACTTCTTTTGCCTTCTTATGCAAGTTTCCTCTGGTTTCAACAACTTGTTTGTTTACAAAATTCCCTTGCATAGGAAGTGGGTTAGACTTAAATGTGTGTGTGTTTTTGCTTCTTAATGCTCTCTTTCACTTCAATTCATATCCCTATGAGAGCTTCTTCAAAATTATCATGCACATCTTAATGGCTATAAAGAAAGAGCTTTGTGGGAGACAACCCAATTTGTTTTTGCTTTTAGTTTGTTTATGTTTATTTGAGTCATGGAAGTTATTACTTCGGTAATAACCGTTCCTTATCCGTTTTGTTTGGTTTTTGAGTCAAGATCAACCTCTAATGAGAGAGAAGTAAGATTTGGGGAAGTTGCTGTCCCAAAACAGATTTTTGTGCTTCACCGTAAAAATTTGTAAGAGATCTCTGTATGTCAGATTGAGCTGTAATTTTTTGTGCTTCTGCCTTAGGTTGTTATTTAACTTTCGTTAGTTTTGCACTTTTTGATTTGAGGAACAGAAGATTTTCTAAAAAATTGATCTTTACCTACTGGTCTGTTTTGACAGATTTTGCCAATCTTGCATTTGCTTCTTTATTCGATTTCCTTTTTGAATTCTTTTTGGATTTTCGGAAGGAATTGCTACAGTAGCTTATGTTTTGATGGTTTTCAGTTGAAGTTGGACTCAAAAGGTTTTATCACTTCACTTATACTAATGTTGCTAATAAGAACTGTGTGAAGTTTTGTGTGGAAGAAATTTCTAGGAAGTGGAGATAATGGTGTAATAAGGAAGGGAAAGGTTTTATGAACTCCAATAATAAGTGTATGAAGATGAAGATATTGATGTTATTCAAGTGATGACTCCAGAATAATCTACTAGATACCAAATTCAGAGACCTGCAGAGTCCGTTTCCAAGTAGGTAACAGTTCTAGTAAGAAAAGTTCCGCGAAAATACAATCCAACTATATTTTTGCAGTTTTCAGTCAATAAGGGAAGTTACGAAGCGAAAAAGGGACGGAAACGGAGCCAGGGTGGCTCACACCACCCTGTGGCGCGGGCCCACCCCTAGCCGCGCCACCAGGTGGTGTGGCCACTCCGGACTCCGCCTCCGACTCGTTTTCGCCCGGTACCTTTCTTTTGATATGAAACTTTGTAATATATAACCCCCCGGATCCCCCGAGGTTCGTATATCGTGTTTGTGTCGTGTTTTTGTTTCGATCTGTTTCTGTCAAGACATACTCTTTGAAGGTTTAGAAGCACAATGGTGTCTGCCAAGGATAAAGGGAAGGAGCCTATGGAGGAAGACCTCCAAGTCCCCGGGAAGGAGAAGGAGATCGAGAGTGAAGGTGAAGAGGAGCAAGGCCAATGTTCGCACATCGGCACTGCCATTGCAAGCATTGGAGTGGTGAAACCTGCCAGGGTTAGAAGGACGGCACAGATGCAGACTGGGGGGAGAGCTCCTCGTCACAATTTGGCTCCACGGTCACTTCCTCCACGCACCAGGAATCATTTCCATACCCTTATCCACGAGCATCAATACCAGAATATGCCCAAGAGGAAATTACCCTCCAATTGGGATTTGCCTCATTCTAGCCATGCAGGAAAAGACAACTTCAAGGAGGAAGAGTGGGGAAAGAATAGCAAGAGCTGGAATTCTCAACACGACATGATCATGAGCCGCATTGAGCAAAATTCACAGTTGATTCATAATCTCACCTTCGAGATTGAGGACTTGGGGAAACTTATCAAAGAGCTCATCGAGAGGATACCACCACCACCTAAGGAGTAATTCGTCATCAGGTCTGGCATCCCCTTGGTTTGTTCCAAGCTTGGGGGAGTGTTGTGGTATCATATCACTATCTTCTATCTTTTTACTTTATTAGTAGAGGAGTTATTATGTAGTATGGTTTGCATTATGGAAGTGTCCCCTCTCTCGTTAGATATGTATCCCTTGGTGTGAGTTGCCGTTATGGATTATTAATGAGAAGTTCTATCATTCACTCTTTTGCATAGCTTATATTAGTTTTCAATTCGTGGTTATATGATTGATCTTGTTGTTAGTATTGGTATCACTTTGGGATCATTGAGTTAATTTAGTTGGTTTTGGCAAACCTGGCTCGGTTAGTAGCAGCACTTTTTGAGAGTTGAAATGAAAAAGATAAGAGTACTCTAAAGAAAAATAATTTCATCATCTTTCTTTCTTGATTTGCTCATAAGTCTAGTATTCTCTAGTTAAGATCTTTTGTGCTTCCAAGGAAGATTGCATGTTTGTCTTTATAACTTGTATGTTTGTTTGTTTCCTTCAACTCTTGTACTTGCTACCCAGCCTTGCTAGCCAAAAACCTGTACTGAGAGGGTATTCTTCTCGTGCATCCACCTCCTTTAAAACCAAAACCTTTGTCATTTGTGTCCACCATACCTACCTAGTAGCATTATTGCTATTCCAAGTAAATTCTTGTTTTATCTACCTCCCAAATTAAACTTGTTATGTGAAAATTAGTGATTAAAGCTCTCACAAACTTGATGGCACACTTTACTTTCTTGCATTTAATAAACTTGAACCATTGGGTCCTTCTTTGTTGCGTATATGCTTGCGCTTTATGAGTTGAAGTTAGCCGAACCATGTATCATGGGGACCGCTTTCAACACTTCGTTTGGTACTTTGTACCTAGTTGATATCATGTTCTTTTTCTTATGGATCCCGACGGTGTGAAATAAAAGTGGAACTTGTAAGATCATGGAGTTTATATGTGTATTAGAGAAACACCTAGGCCGCTAGCCTAAGCCATGCCTAATCATGGTGGAAACTTGCAGCATAACTATAGTGAGCATTCTATGAAGCATCCTCAATAAAAACCTATGCAAATAGCAAATAAAAAGATCGCTGAGATGCTCACTGTCTGCTTGCCTTGTCATTTTGATTATGGGATAGCTCCTGTGTCATGTGCAAGGGGTACCCTGTTGGCGGTTCTCAATGATACGCATGTATTTACAATGACAAGAGCTTGCTCGTGACTGAAGTTGAGTAGCATGAGGATCGGTACTCATAAGTAAGGGGCATGAGATTTCAACTTATAACTTATCAAGCATATCCTCTTAGTTTTGTCACTTTAACCTTAATCACCTAAAGATGCCTATGATAGGGGCAATGAGAGCTGAAAGCTAGTACGTATCATAATTTTTGGGAGCTCTTTATGAGACTTGCAATCCCTGCTTCCCTCGGTGAAGGGCCTTTCTTTTACTTTGTAGTTGAGTCAGTAAACCTATTCCCTTCTATCTCATCAAGTATTTTGAGTTGATGTGTTTCATTCATTCATATGATGATTTATGTATTCATGTTTCTTATGTTCCTTGTTTTGCACATTGCTCTTATCTTGAAGTTTACTACTTTGAAAGCTTTCTTTGAAAACCAGCTATTTGTGAACTCTAGCAAATTATCAACTATTCCTCGACCAAGAGCTAAGTTTGCCATTACCAATTATGATTTACTCTATGTATCTTTATTGTGTTTCCTTTACTCATTGCAAGTTGAGTTATATAATAGTGAGTTGGCTTCTATTTTGATCTATGTATTTGATGAATGGATGCTTCTTGTCCGTATTCTTTTATCGACTCTTCACTCCATAAACCTGAGGACATGTTTATTGAGCTCAGTTTCGCTTGGGGACAAGCGAAGTCTAAGCTTGGGGGGAGTTGATACGTCCATTTTGCATCACTATTCTATGTCTTAATTCACTATTATTCATTGATATATTTCGTATTGAGAGGTGATACTTATGTTTTCATCTATTTTTGCATGGTTGATGACTTCTGGAGCATGGACCGCTGCAGTCATGATTCTGATGGAAAAGGTGCTGTTTGGAGGCAAAATTCACGAAGATCAGAAAATCCGGGAAAATATATGGAAAATTCTATTTTTCCAGAAGACTCAGGATGCCAGAAGATGGAGTGGAGGTGGGCCACAGGGGGCCCACACCACCCCATGGCGCGGGCAGGCCTAGGCCGTGCCTGGAGGTGGTGTGGCCACCCTGGCCCACTCCATCCTCTCCCCTCTGGCGTATATCATCCCCACGAAACCCTAAGACTCAGGGAGCGACCACAGAAAGATTCCGCCGCCTCTGCGGGGCGAAAAACACCGAGAGAGAAAGATCTCTCCGGCAGATAGATTTCTGCCGGGGGAATTCCTTCCCGAAGAGGCGAGATCGTCGCCATCAACACCACCATCAAGCTGGACTTCATCGAGATCATCATCATCACCACCATCAGCACCCTCATCACCATCTCCATATTGCTGTAACAATTACGTTGAATCTTACATTAGTTCATAGGGGAAACTTTCCCGGTGTTGATTACGCTTTGTAGTTAATGTTATTGAGTGAACCATTGAATTATTGTTTATGTTCAGATTGTTATACATCATTATTCCATCTCTGATCATGATCCATATGATGTCTTGTGAGTAGTTCATTTTATTCTTGAGGACATGGGAGAAGTCTTGTTGTTAGTAGTGGAGTTGTGTTGAGAAAGATTCAATAGATTGTTATTTAAGTTGTGGTGTACTTCTTCTAGTGGTGTCATGTGAACGTCGACTACATGACACTTCACCTATATGGGCCTAGGGGAATGCATTGCGTATTTGGCTACTAATCGTAGGGGTTGCCGGAGTGACAGAAACCTGAACCCCCGCTAGGAAACCATTGCACAAGGGACGTAAGGGTCTTAGAGTTTAAAGCTGTGGTTAGGTTTCTACCTTAATTACTTTCTTGTACTTATGGATGTTTGCAAGGGGTATAATCACAAGTATGTATTAGTCTTGGATGGGGCGGTACATTAGCACAGGTTCACCCACACAACACTTAGCAAGCTAAAGAAGATTAATTGACTATATGAAGCGAAAGCACTTGACAGTCTTCCCATGTGTCCTCGAGAACGTTTGGTCATCTATAGAAATACAACCGGCTTGTCCTTTGCTGCATAAAGGATTGGGCCACTTGCTGCATTTATTCCTACTGTCTTTTATTTACTCGTACTTTGTTTACTTGCTTTATCGAAAACCCCTAAAAATCCGTTTGCTAAGTATTTGTAGAGAATTCCTGATCCATACCACTAGCCAGCACCTTCTGCTCCTCGTTGGGTTCGACACTCTTACTTATCGAAAATACTGCGATACACCCCCTATACTTGTGGGTCATCAGTTTTCGTACATGGATTCCATCTCGGATTTCATGGCTTCTAGCCATTTGTTGGAATTCGGGCTCATCATCGCTTCTTCATATGTCGCAGGGTCATCTATTTCATCAACCATGAAATTTACAACAGGATTCCCGTACAGGTCAGGAGCTGCACGTGTCCTTCTTGACCTACGAGGTTTAGTAGTGTCCTCTTTCGGAGTTTCATGATCATTATCATTAGTTCCTTCTTCATTTGGTGAAGTCAACTTCGGAATGACTTCCGGTGCTGCACCACTCGCCATTTCATGAAGAGAAGGTTCAATAACCTCTTCGAGTTCTACCTTTCAACTACTCACACCTTTCGCGAGAAACTCTTTCTCTAGAAAGGATCCATTGCCCTCGGATCTGTGATAGAAGGAATACCCAATTGTTTCTTTAGGGTATCCTATGAAGACACATTTTTCTGCTTTGGGTTCGAGATTATCCGGTTGAAGTTTCTTCACATAAACATCGCATCCCAAAACTTTAAGAAATGACAGCTTAGGTTTGTTTCCAAACCATAATTCATACGGTGTCGTTTCAACAGATTTAGATGGTGCCCGATTTAAAGTGAATGCAGTGGTTTCCAGTGCATAACCCCAAAATGACAGTGGCAAGTCAGTCTGAGACATCATAGATCGAACCATATCCAATAGAGTACGATTACGACATTCTGACACACCATTACGTTCTGGTGTTCCGACATTCCACACTCTTTCATGTGTGTGCTATACTCATAACATAGATACTCACTTCCACGGTCGGACCGCAGAAATTTGATCTTTCTATTACGATGATTTTCCACTTCATTCTGAAATTCTTTGAACTTTTCAAAGGTTTTATATTTGTGTTTCATCAAGTAGAGATACCCATATCTACTCAAATGATCCGTGAAAGTAACAAAATAACGATATCCACCTCGCGCCGACACACTCATTGGACCACATACATTAGTATGTATGATTTCCAATAAATCTGTCGTCCGTTCCATTGAACCGAAAAACGGCATTCTACTCAACTTGCCCATAAGGCATGGCTCACATGTATCAAATGATTCAAAATCAAATGATTCCAAAAGTCCATCAGAATGGAGTTTCTTCATGCATTTAACGCCAATATGACCTAGACGGCAGTGCCACATACATGCAGATATATCATTATTAAGTTTAATTCTTTTAGCATCAACATTCTGGATGTGCGTATGAGTACTATCGAGATTCAACAGAAATAAACCATTCATCATGGGTGCATGATCATAAAAGATATTATCCATATAAATCGAACAACCATTGTTTTCGGATTTAAACAAATAACCACATCGCATCAAAAAAGATCCAGATATAATATTCATGCTCAGTGCAGGCACCAAATAACAATTGTTTAAGTTTATAACTAAACCTGATGGTGGGTGGAGAGGCAGCGTTCCGACGACAATCACATCAACTCTTGATCCATTGCCGACATGCATCTTGACCTCACCGCTTTCTAGCGGTCGCTTGTTCCGCAGCCCCTAATTCGAGTTACATATGTTAGCAACCGATCCGGTATCAAATACCCAGGTGCTACTACGAGTACTAGTTAAGTACATATCAATAACATGTATATCATATATACCTTTGTTTGCCTTGCCGGCTTTCTTGTTCGCCAAAAACTTGGGGCATCTGCGCTTCCAATGGCTAGTCCCCTTACAATAGTAGCACTTGGTATCAGACTTAGGGCCAGCCCGGGATTTCATTCTAGGCGCAGCAATAGATTTGCCGCCCTTCTTTCCCTTCTGTTTACCCTTCTTGTCTTTCTTGAAACCAGTGGTCCTATTGACCATCAACACTTGATGTTCTTTCCTAATCCCCACTTCTGTAGTCTTAAGCATTGACAGAAGCTCGGGGAGAGTCTTCTTCATGCCCTGCATGTTATAGTTCATCACGAAGCTCTTGTAGCTAGGTGGTAGAGATTGGAGAACACAATGTATGCCTAAGTCAATGGGAATCTTTATTCCCAAGGACACAAGCTTATCAACATACCTAGACATTTTGAGTACGTGCTCACTTACGGAGCTGTTCTCTTCCATCATGCAGCTAAAGAACTTTTCTGAAGCATTATAACTCTCTATGGCAGCATGGGTATCGAAAATCATTTTCAATTCACCCATGGTATCAAAGGCATTGCCATTTTCGAAACGCTTTCGAAGTTCTAGCTCTAGCCCATATAGTATGCCGCAATGAATTAAGTTGTGGTCCTCCTGACGAGTCGCATAGACATTCTTTTCCTTTTCAGGGGCATCAGGAGCTGGTGGGGGACCTAGCGGTGCTTCTAGCACATATTCCTTTTGTGCAGCAGAGAGGAGAATCCTCAAATTCATAGCCTAGTTGGTGAATCGTAGCAAGTTTCTCTTTCTCCATGAACACATTGAAATTAAAAGCAGGTGGTGCCATCTACTATAGAATTTGTAAAGTTTATTTAGGCTAAGTTTATGATAGATTGAGTTCAACTAAACTCCCACTCAAAAACAACATCCCTCGTGTCCTTTTGGTGATTACATGAACCAAATCCACTACACCAAGTCCGATCATCACGTGAGTCGGTGTAGCTTCAAAGGCAAACATCTATATGGGCATCATATCTACTATATGACTCATGCTTAACCTTTCGGTCCGTGTTCTGAGGCCATGTCTATATGCTAGGCTCGCTAAGTAAGAACCTTAATACTCGCGTGTGTAAAACTGTCTTACACCCGAAATATGATCATGGATTCAAGTACACCCGATCATCACGTGATGTCTTGAAGTGGCAAAACATAAACAATGCGTACTTAAGGAAGAACACATTTTTATCTTGATATTTAAATGAGGGATCATCTTATAATTCTACTAAAACGCCAAACTAGCAATATAAGTGGCGAACATCTTATGTGTAAAGTGAAATGTCATGGTTCTTGCATTTGATCACTATCATATGCATGGTGGTATGATCTTTATCATTCCTTTATGTGTAAGGCCAAGGTCTATGGAACTTACACGTTAGGTGTGTTGTAAGAGTATCAACTATACATCAACTTACAATATTACCATATCATGACACAAGCCCAACAACGATCTAAACTAGATGCCTCTAATTTATCAATTGCAAGTTTTACGTGGCTTAGGGCTTTCGAAGATAGAATCGTTCTTACCTACGAACATGGAACCACAATGATGATAACCAAATTATTAACAACTCGTTGTAAATCAGATATTGACTATAGTAGGAGAGACAGACACCCGCCAGCCACTTATACAAAACTAGGTGCATGTCAGTCGTGTAACCGGTCTCATGTGCGATGACATGTAAGGTTGGTCTAGGCCGCTTCATCCCACTATGCCACCAATATCCAAAGTACATATAAGAAGCAATAACATGATCATCACCGCCCACATACTCTTATGTGTTCTACCCATGCAAAGCACCTACGCATAGATCAGGCTCTGATACCACTGAAGGGTTCGCAACGTAGAAAACAAAAAATTTCCTGCGATGAGAACTATACGCCAAGATCTATCTACTAGATACAAGCAACGGGTAGATATACATCCATGGAGAACTTACCCTCAAAGACAACAAATTTTTGTTAACGAGTAGGAACTCGTGGATGATGTAGTCATACGCTTGCCGATCTCAAGATCGTGTGGAAGTCCTAGCGCTACGAACCAGCAGCGCATCCGCACTTGCACACACATTCAGGCCACCAAACAACCTCCGCCTCCTCGCTCCAGCGATGCAGCGGAAGCAGCAACTCATTCCAGACGAAATGCCACCGGGAACATGTATCTTGCTAATCTGAGACCATGTGGGAATAATTCTAGAGGGGAGAGAGATCCTTCACGAGGAGGTGTGAGGAAGAAGGGTGAGAGGGGTGGCCTTTTATAAGAGGAGGGGGGTACCCCTCCCATGGCTGGCGCCCCATGGAGGTTACCCCTCACCTCCCCCATTCATGTGGTGGTAACCCCCTCCACATAAAAGTGTCCCTTAACATTCCTCTTTAAAGTCTTTACTTTAAATGCATTAAATTTCTCCAAATTTAATGCTCTCTCATTTAATAAAACTCTTTTATTAAATTTATTCAGATTTTTTTAATTACTTTAATTAACAAACATTAACATAAAACCCCCTGCAACATTTCAATATTACATGTAGAACCAATTTCAGCAATTTCACCAGAAACAGTTTCGGTGTCTATTGAAATAATTCCAGCGCTTTGCAATTCATTCGTCTGAAACACAATTTGCTCCAAATGGTGTTGGTGTCCCTTAAGTGTGTCACCCTACAGTTCGTGAATAATGCAGACATAATCGAGACCCCTCTTAGATCAATAATCAGAAGCGGGACCTAGAGATCCATACCGACTCCTACACATTCTACGATGACTTCGATGATTGTGAGAACCTTTTAACATTAGTAACTAAATCCCTTTGTCTCGCAATATATTACATGTCTGAGATTTGATCATCGGTATCTACATACCTAGTTTGATCTCGTTACCAACATGTACTCTTTTCTCGTTCCCATGATATAACATTCTAGTGATCTTATCACTTGCTTGCAAGCTAACCAATGTGATATCACCAAGAGGGCCCAAAGTATATCTATCCGTTATCGGGATGGACAAATCCCACTCTTGATCCATGAGCTTCTACATAACACTTTCGTAGCACTGAACCCACCTTTATAATCACCCTTTCACGGTGTGACGTTTGATGTTATCCAAATACTCTTCCAGTGTTAGTGATTAACATGATCTGATGGTCTAAGGACTATGATTACTTTGTTAGATGTTATAGAAATATAAACACAATGACTTTGATTGTAATGCTATACTTCGGATAAATGTTCATCACATCATTCCACTAATATTGTGACCTTGTTATTAACAACATCCAATGTCCATGATCAAGAAACCTTGATCATCTTGTTAATCAACAAGCTAGTTTATAAGAGAGGCATAACTAGGAACTTTTCTTTTGTTTATTAAACACACATGTATTAACGTTTTCAAATTAATACAATCATAGCATGCAAAATAAACATCTATCATATACTTGGAATATGTATAATAACAACTTTATTATTGTCTCTTAGGACATATTCCCTTCAGTGGGTAGTTCTCTCCCACGTTCTGACTAAATTTGCCTATGCTCTTTCTAGTTTCAGTTACCTTTTTAAAAGGATTAAACCTGTTTATAAATTTGACAGTACAATTTTCCCAATATTTAATGTAATGGCGAGGGAGAGAATATAACCTGTCTAGAGCTTTACCTTTACGAGATCAACGTAAAAATTTAGACGAGAGAAGTCTCTTGGCAAACCTTTTGGTACAAGTGTTTTCATCAAATCGTCAAACTCTCTAATATGCCTCCCTGGGTCTTCATCTTACCAACCACTAAAAGCTTTTTCCTGCAAAATTTCAATAATTCCACCATCAAATTGATAGTCTCTAACTCTAGGGTTAGGAAATTCGATTAGTTGTTTAAGGAAAGCAGAGTTTGGAGCACTGTATTCTCTAAGAGTTTTCTCAGGTTTCTTCGGAGTTGTCCTGTAAATAGACATGATTTCCATAATATCACTCAGGTTTTCAACTTCAACCTTGTGTGATCTTAAAAGTTTTTCAATAATTTCTTCACGCCTCTAAATAGGCACGCGCTCAAAATAATCTAGTAAATAGGTCCTACCAGAGCGTGTAGACCCTTTGTCTCCTAGGGAGACCATTTTGTAGTAGTAACAACTTAAATATCAAGAGACAAACACTTAGTGCTTAGTTCCCCGACAATGGCGCCAGAAAATAGCTTGATGTCTGCAAGTGCACAGATCATTTATAGCTAGTTTCGAAGTATAGATATCGATCCCACAGGGAGCCCAAAGGTAAGTGTTTATGAGTGAAGTCTCTGTCACACTCAAAGTTGTCACAGGTCTTCGAGTAAATTGACTGCAAGTATGGAAATAAGAATGAAATTTGTATTAAACTGGATGTGTTTAAATAAAACTAAAATGTAAACTTCAGTAATAAAAAGCATAAAAGTAAAGAACGATTCAGTTGTTTGTTATTTTATACAGATGACAAAGAAGGCGCGGGGAGATACAGTTCATAGTGATAATGACTGTGCCAGGTGGACGAACGCTAAATGTAACAATTATAATCTTATAAGTATATATGTGTAGGCGAGCAACCCATAATTAGCCGGAACTCCTCTTGGTAGATTTCATCCCAACTTCAATAAACCTACTAGTCTGTTACCAAAACCATGGTCAGACACTAGACGATTAAGACCCTTCAGGTGCTTAGCAATTAAGTTCCTTGGATCAGACTAATGCAATAAGCACAATGGTCCCTCATTATCCTCGATTCAACAAGTTTCCCATTGATATCCCCGTGTAACTCGAGGGTCGCTGGTCTATTAGCGACACGATCCTATCTATGTAGAACAAAGAATCATGTTGTCTGGGTCCTTAATTGGATAACAAGCATTAAGCATCCTACAGATAGTCAAGCACACATAATGTAGTAACTAAAATCAATCACAAACTAATGGAAAATATATGAAGGCATATCACATCTCATCAATCCCTTACATATCCCACGCCCAAGGAACTTACTCACATATGAGAGAAGAAAGCATCATCGATATAATTAAATAAAGGGAGTTCTTCTCGATATTACCGTGGAGATCCACAATAAAAATGGAAAAGTAATCCAACACAATTCAAGATAGGAAGTAACAATCTCAAACCATAATCTTGCAAAGTGAATCTCTCTCTCTCTCTCTCTCTCTCTCTCTCTTAAGTACAAGTAATGGCTATGGGTGTGTGATGGCTAGGAGGTCGAAGATCGTGGAACGAGATGAAGAACATCTCCCCCTTCTTCTCTGGATCTCTTCTATCTCATTTCTGGATGGGATGGCGGCTGTTGTATTATGATTTCGCGTTCGGCCTCTTCATGGACGTTGTCCCTTTTGACAAGATGGAGGCGGCGGTAGCTATACGGCGGGAACTATACGACCATAAAAATGTGCCTGCCGTAGGACCCGATCAAAAATCCACGAAAGAGTCTATAGCCGCCGTCATCTCCATCCCTAGATCGGGAGGGATCTGAAGCTCTTCCCGGCACCCTGCCGGAAGGGAGAATTCACCCTGGAGGCCTTCTTCATCACCATGCAAGCCTCTGGTGTGATGCTTGAGTAGTTCATCCTTGGACTACGGGTCCATGTAGTAGCTAGATGGTTGGTTCTCCTCCTTTGTGCTATCATGTCTAGATCTTGTGAGCTCCGTTCATGATCAAGATCATCTATTTGTAATCATACATGTTGTGTTTGCGGGGATCCGATGGATATTGAGATGCTATTTCAGATTGATTATTGATTATATCATGTCTTTGTTATTTGTGATCTTGCATGCTCTCCGTTGTTAGTAGATATCTTGGCCGAGTAGATGCTAGAAACTCCAAGAGGGAGTATTTATGCTCGATAGTGGGTTCATGCCTCTAGTAATCTAGGGAAGTGACAGAAATCTCTAAGGTACTAGATGTGATGTTGCTACTAGGGAGAAAACAACAATCCTTTGTTCATAGAACAATCGTATTGTTTACTTTACACGCAATGCGTAATGGAATTATCTGTTGCTTGCAACTTAATACTGGAGGGGGTTCGGATTGATAAACTGAAGGTGGATTATTAGTCATAGATGTAGTTGGATTACGGTCTATGTATAATGTTCTAATGCCCAAACAAATCTCGTAGGAGTCAAGATGATTAGTATATGCATGTATGCTTTCTCGATGTTTGTCAGTTGCCCCGCTATATTTGTTCACCCAACATGTCATCTATCTTAAGGAGAACCACCACTAGTGAACTATGGACCCCGGTCCATTATTTTACCATCAATCTACAACTGTTTACTGCTTTCTGTTTACTTTCTGCAAGCTTTTACTTTCTTCCACACACTACGTTTAATATTTTGTTTTCAGCAAAACCGGTGAGATTGACAACATCACTGTAAGTTGGGGGCAAAGTTCTGTGGCTGTGTTGTGCATGATTCCAAGTTGGAAACAACACCTTGGAGGTGTTTCCTTGCTCCTAATGGTTCGATAACCTTGGTTTCATAACTAAGGGAAACTTGTTGTTGTGCTCATCATACCTCCCTCTTGGGGTTCCCCAACGAAGCTCTACAGTGATCTGAGCTACATCAGAGTTACAAGCATCTACTTGGCCAAGATAGTTACAAATAACGAAGAGCATGCAAGATCACGAATAACATAGACATGATAGAATCAATGATCAATCTGAAATAGCATCTCAATATCGATCGGATTCCTGCAAACAAAACATGTAAGATTACAAATAGATGATCTTGATCATGAACGGAGCTCACAAGATCTAAACATGATAGCACAAAGGAGGAGAACCAACCATCTAGCTATTACATGGACCCATAGTCCAAGGATGAACTACTCACACATCACACCGGAGGCCGGCATGGTGATGAAGAAGGCCTCCAGGATGATCTCTCACCTCCGGTAGGGTGCCGGGAAGAGTTTCAGATCCCTCTTGATCTAGGGATGAAGATGGCGGCAGCTACAGACTCTTTCGTGGAATTTTGATTGGGTACTTAGGGTTTTCGTCCCAGGAGGCTTTTATAGGCGAAGGGGCAAGGTCGGTGGATTACCAGGGGGCCCACACCCCCTAGTGGCATGCCCTAGGGCTGGCCGTGCCGCCACTAGGCGTGGCCTCCCTGGTGCGCCACTTCGTCTCCCCTTTGGACTCCGTGTTGCTTCGGGTAAAATATTGACTTTGCCTTTTGTACCATCCAATTGCGAGAATATTTCTTTACTAGCTTATCTGAAACCAAAAATAGCAGAAAATAGGCAACTGACACTGTGGCATCTTGTTAATAGGTTAGTTCCAGAAAATATATAAAAATACCTGAAAGTGTGAACAAAACATAAGAAAGTAGATATAAAATAAGCATGGAACATCAAAAATTATATATACGTTTACGACGTATCAGTGTACATTAGTTATTTAGGTTAGATGTGTTGGTGCAGCGTAGTACTTTAGTCTATCTATACTTTATGCGTGTGTACGAACGTGTTCGATGTAATCATTAAGAAATAAAAAATAACTTCCATTTTTCAATCTTTGTTGTTCACGAAGCTATGTGTTTATGCTTCCTATAATAAATAAGTGACTTTTTCGTATTTCATGTCTTTCCGCTATGTTTCATAGGTCATGAAGCTTCAGGGTCGACTTTATTGTGCGTCTATTTTCTGTTTGGCTGGGCTACAAGCCGAGGTTAGAGCCTCTGAGGCTCATTGTTCTTCCCATTGTGTACCATAAATGCACTTAGGAAGCGTTCTTCATACGCTATTGTTTGGATACTTATACACTCTTTCCTAGTGCACGTCTCTACATCATACAAGGACCTTGAGTTTCCTCTTCTCCACTCTCTTCGGTTTGCTCGGCTCTGCAGGAACATCCTCTTTCATGGCCTACTTGCACGCCATACCTAGGTGTCTGTGCATTAGAGGAACCGCTAGATCTTCGTCGTCTTTCTATACTCGTGTGTCTCTTTGTTGGTTCGAGAGCCGCTGTTTGTGACTTTGATGGTAAGTCATCACCATCGGAGAGATCGCTCATGTGCCTCTCGAGGAATGGGATGAGGAGGTTCTGGTGCGTCTGCGGCTTTTGGCTCACCAGTATTTTCGTATCGCATCAGCTGCTAACAAGATGGGAGCGGACGACATCCATCAGAACATGAGCTTTAGCAAGGTCACGACGGGTGTCTATGAGACATTCATGAGCACCGATGACAAGCATGAATGAGGGATCTGGTCCAATAAAGATGGTGCTTCTCAAAAACAGTCCATCTAGGAAGATGTTGCGAAGAATTAGGTAGATGTGGTGGATCTTTTCTCCTAGTACTCAGATTTTGTATAGGGTTTCTGCCATATTTACATTCTTATGCGTGTAGGATCGCGACCCTTTCTTTCATTCCAAATAAATTACACGTTAACCTATCTGAAACAGTTTGTATGCTTTCATATTTTGGAACGGTTTGTACGATGTTCCATTTGAAACACTCTACCTCATGTCTGGATTTCAGCGTGCGTCAAAAATGTATGTTGTGTCTGTTTTTCCTACTTTCAGTGGTTCAGATTTATATGGAACTAGACGTGTATGCGAGAACGCGTATGATTTGCTATCTTTTTCTAGGAACTCTTCGAAACGTTTTTCCGTGATACCGAGTACAGAATAGTCCTATGCATGAGAGAAGATATTGCGTGACATGTTCATGTTTCTCGGTATAGTAATCAATTTTCTTCTTTACGCGTTGTACCTACTAGCCACGCCCCGGGGGCGCAGAGAGAAGTCTAGTTATGATTATGAAGTTCATACATATCGATACATTTTAAAATATCTAATCATCATAATTTGTGGAACATCTTTCACAAGCCCGTCTTGTGCTTTAGCTCAACTCAAATGCTAGTCACTTTGATCAAATCAGAGAGATCTTGCGATTCTTATTAATTTTATATCTAGTTTTTTCTGAAAGTCTTTGAACATTTCAAACAATTTCAGATTCATGATTCATTCAGTAAATACTTATATTCACTTAAATCCACGATCATGTTTACAAAATAATGATATCTACTATCTTGATGAATTGCAATACATTCCTATGTATGAACTCCAATGACTTAGGACAAATTATGTTTTACTAGAACGTGACGTTTAAGTCATCTTTGCTCAACAAGGCATGATTTTCCATGTGTCAAAAGATTGGATATCTAAAGACATTAAATTTCATTGCATATGAGACTATTTACATGCACACACTATTGTGACTTCAAACAATAGTGTCATTCATTATTAAGTTTAGATATGTTCTAGTATTCAATGTTTTATAAATGTTTAAACCATTATCATTAAGATTACAATAATAATAACATATTTTCATAATCGGAAAATGTGACCATAATAGAAATTACTAATAATAATAGAACAACTGATTTGTCACAGACTTATTATGAATAACCGTCTCGAGATAAATGTTGAAGGAGAAGTGTCATCGGCCATCAACATCTTTCTTGCCATCAACACACTATGTCTCTTCATCTTCTCCATGCAACGCTAAAGCAGACGGTCTAGTTTTCACAAAACAGAACAAGTATCAGTATACTTGGAAAAACTACAATAAGTGTTTTGTGAGAAACACAGTTATAAACAGTATATCATATATACATGTCTTGTTGATGATCTCTCCTGCAATAGGTTCTACCTTGACAGTTCTCAGTTGCGCCATGAACTCATGAAAGGTGAGTGCATGATCCTCTCTCATCACATAGCTGAAGGGAATATGCCCGAGAGGCAATAATAAAGTGGTTATTATCTTATTCCATGTTTATGATAAATGTTTATTTTTCATGCTATAATTGTATTGATCGGAAACGTCAATGCATGTGTTTTTAATAAACAAAAAGGGTTCCTAGTTATGCCTCTCTTATAGACTAGCTTGTTGATTAACAAGATGATCAAGGTTTCCTGATCATGGACATTGGATGTTGTTAATAACAAGGTCACAACATTTGCGAAATGATATGATAAACATTCATCCGAAGTATAGCACTATGATCAATTCATTACATTTATATTGCTATAGCATCATACGAAGTAATCTTAGTCCTTAGACCATGAGATCATGTTAATTGCTAACATCGGAAGAGTATCTTGATAACATCAAACGTCACACCGTAACGGTGTGACTATAAAGGTGGGTTCAGTACTACGAAGGTGTTATGTTGAGGCTCATGGATCTAGAGTGGAATTTGTTAATCCCGATGACGGATAGATATACTCTAGGCCCTCTCGGTGATATCACATTAAGATAGCTTGCAAGCAAGTGATGTGATCACTAGAATGTTATATCACAGGAACGAGAAAAGAGTGCATGTCGGAAACGAGATCAAACTAGGTATTGAGATACCGATGATCGAATCTCGGACATGTAATATATCGCAAGACAAAAGGATTTAGTTACTAGCGTTAAAGGTTCTCACGATCATAGAAGTCATCGTTGAATGTGTAGGAATTAGTATGGATCTCCAGGTCCCGCTTCTGATTATTGATCTGAGAGGAGTCTCAATCATGTCTGCATTATTCGCGAACCGTAGGGTGACACACTTAAAAGTTCCCGGACACCATTTTGGAGCACATATGTTTCATACGAAAGAATTGCAAAGCGCTGGAATTATTTCAATAGAGACCGAAACTGTTTTGGGTGAAATTGCTGAAATTGGTTCTGCATGTAATATTGAAATGTTGCAGGGGGTTTTATGTGACTGTTTGTTAATTAAAGTAATTAACAAAATTCTGAATAAAAATAATAAAAGAGTTTTATTAAATGAGAGAGCATTAAATTTGGAGAAATTTAATGCATTTAAAGTGGAGACTTTAAAAGAGAATGCGAAGGGGCATTTTAATGTGGAGGGTTACCACCACATGAATGGGGGAGGTGAGGAGTCACCCTCCCATGGGCTCCGGCCATGGGGGAGGGGTAACCCCCTCCTCCTATAAACGGCCCCCTCACCCCCTTCTTCCTCAGACCTCCTTGTGAAGGATCTCTCTCTCCCTCTAGAATTATTCCCCCATGGTCTCGGATTAGCGAGATACATGTTCCTGGTGGCATTTCGTCTGGAAGGAGTTGCTGCTTCCACTGGATCGCTGGAGCGAGGAGGTGGAGGTTGTCCGGTGGCTTGAACGTGTGTGCAAGTGAGGATGCGCTACTGAGTTGCGGCGCTCGGACTTCCTCACGATCTTGAGATCGGCAAGTGTACGACTACATCAACCACGAGTTCCTACTCGTTAACAAAACTTGTTGTCTTCGAGGGTAAGTTCTCGTTGGATGTATGTCCACCCGTTGCTTTGTACCTAGTAGATAGATCTTCGCATGTAGTTCTCATCTTAGGAATTTTTTTGTTTTCTATGCTGCGGACCCAACAGTGGTATCAGAGCCCGATCTATGCGTCGGTGCTTTGCACGGGTAGTACACATATGTTTATATGTGGGCGATGATGATCATGCTATTGCATCTTCTATGTATTTTGGATATTGGTGGCATAGTGGGATGAAGCGGCCTAGACCAACCTTACATGTCATTGTACATGAGACCGATTCCACGACTGACATGCAACTAGTTTTGCATAAGTGGCTGGCAGGTGTCTGTCTCTCCTACTATAGTCAATATCTGATTTACAACGATTTGCTAATAACTTGGTTATCCTCGTTGTTGTTCATGTTCATAGGTAAGAACGGTTCTATCTTTGAAAGCCCTAAGCCACGTAAAACTTGCAATTGATAAATTAGAGGCGTCTAGTTTAGATCGTTGCTGGGCTAGTGTCTTGATATGGTATTGTTGTAAGTAGATGTATGATAGATACTCTTACAACACACTCAACGTGTAAGTTCCATAGACCTTGGCCTTACACACAAAGGAATGATAGAGATCATACCACGATGCAAATGATAGAGATAAAATGCATGGACCATATCATCTCACTTTACACATTAGATGTTAGCATCTTATACTGCCAGTTTGGCGCTTTCTGTAGCATTGTAAGATGATCCCTCATTTAGATATCAAGATAAAAATGTGTTCTTCCTTAAGTATGCACCATTTTGTGGATCGTGTTTCGAGACATCACGTGATGATCGGGTGTACTCGACTCTATGCTTTCATACAAACGGGTGTAAGACAGTTTTACACATGCGAGTACTAAGGTTCTTACTTGGCGAGCCTAGCATGTACAGATATGGCCTCGGAACACGGACCGAAAGGTTAAGCATGAGTCATATAGTTGATATGATGCCCATATAGATGCTCGCCTTTGAAGCTACATCAACTCACGTGATGATCGGACTTGGTGTAGTGGATTTGGTTCATGTAATCACCAAAAGGGCACGAGGGGTGTCGTTTTTGAGTGGGAGTTCATTTCTAATTTGGATTAGTGGAACTCAATTTGTATAAACTAAATCGAAGTGAATTTTCATAATTTGTTGTAGTCATTGGCGTCTGTTTACTACCTTATTCTTAGTTTTAATTGAGATAATAGAACTATAGAATTCTGGATATTTACTTTACGAACTGGTATCGTATTGTTTTGAATGTCAATTTAAAGTTTAGAAGTCCTATTGCAAACTTTTAGCAAACTCTATTTACTCCATGAAGTTTAATAAGTAGTATTAAATCAAGAGTAAGAATTCCAATATTAGTATCTAAAGTATCATGTTTGCCTCCATGATTTTTGATATTCAAAAGTTGTTTTAATATCAAGATTATCTAGGAGCTGAAAAATTGTTTCAGAAACCATCACGTGTGGAAGATATTGTGATATCTGAAACAATGTTTTTCGTTGCATTATGATAGAGTATAATTTAGCAAAATACATGTTCTCATATTATATGAGAATTTGTGAAGGATGGAGATGCTAGGCATCCAAATCTCCCAAAAGGTTTCGGGAACTAAAATTATACTCGTCATTCTTCCTTATAAGCTATAGTAGCTTGATCATGAAATTTGTCATGATAAGGATGAATAGAAGATGTAAATAAAATGTTTACTACACTAAAAGATTACTAAAGAATGGATTTTTGAAAGAATGTCAAACATTTGATGATGGTGATCCACTTCAAAGTGCAAGTCCAAATGTATTAGTATTTTACTATACACACTTTGTACTATGTGTCATGTGAATGAAACCACTATTGATGTTGATAGATTCTTTTAAAAGAAAAGGAATTGTTGAAAGAGAATCTAAAAAAATGGCAGAAAAGAAAAGATTGGAGATGTCCAACTTAGGTATATAGAAGACATACATGTTATGGCTGTATTCCTTGCTTGTTAAACAATGTGGTTCTGAGGTATTGGATACCGGTATTGGATACTGAATTGGTTGGTATGAAGTGTCATACAGGACAACACAATTCATGAACTACAATGGCCTAAGTAACTAGCAAGAGAATAAGTGATGATGTTCATCGAAAACAAATAAAGTGTTATTGTGTTTTTCGTTGTCGTCAAACCTAGCCTTCAAGATTTGTTTTACTAATTTTTATTTTGTTCCGGCATTACGAGAACAATGGTTGTTCAAATAATTACCGTATTCCATAAAGGATGGATGAACTTTTACAAGTCTAGTGGGAGAAATCACATCCATAAACACTATTGCTAAAATGTCGCAAGACAAATGATTGAAAGATCACTTATGAAGTGACATCTTTGTTTTAAATTATATTGGAAAGAAAACATGAAGAAACTCCATGTTGATGGATTTTTGGAGTCTTTGATTTTGATCAATGGACGCTTGTGAGACTTTCCTCGAGATAATTGAAACTCCGTCCATAGGCCAAAGAGGAACGGATGACTAACTTATTGGATATTATGCATGTTGATGTATATAGTCCATTATGTGTAGCCATATGCGATGGATCCTTTTGCTTCATATGCTTTCTCCAGAAATTTAAGTGAATATATCTGTATATTTACTTAATAAGGAAGAAGTATGAAACATTTGAAAATTGTTCAAATACTTTCAAGATGAAGTGGAAAATCATTGTAACAAGAAAATAAAAGAGTTTATGATTTGATCATAAAGGAAGATATTTGAGTTACAAGTTTAGCAAAACACCTAAGATTTGAGGAATTGTTCCATGATTTGTGATTTCCCGATAAACCATAGGAGTATGGCATATTCGAGAGATGAAATCAAACCATGGTAAGATCAAAGGTGTCATTTATAAAACTGCCATTATGTTTTAAGGATTGAAGCTTTAGAGACTACCGCTTTTACACTGAAAAGAGCACCATCGAGATCCGTTGAAATGACATCATATAAGTTATGGTTTGGGATAAAACCCGAATTGTCTTTTCTTAAATTTTGGTATGCTAAGCATAAGTAAAATGTTTACAACCAAAGTCGGATAAGCACGCCTTTGTAGGTTATCCCAAAGTATTTGTTGGGAATTTCTCCATAACACCGAGGACAAAAGTGTTTGTTACTTGGAACGTCAAGTTTCTTGAGAAGGAATTTTTCGTGAAAAGTTAAGTGGGAGGACAATAGAACTTTGATAAGGTTGTTGAACCTTAGCTATATGTGCTAAGTAGCGCAGCGCCAGAAAGTGTCCCGGTGGCGGCCACAATGCTCATGGCTCTCGTGATTTCAAAGGGTGTGATCTTGGAGATTAGAGCTCCTATTGAACCGTGTGGGTTGGTAAGAATCAAATAGTGTGATTTGATAAGCAGGTCGTTATTGTTTTGACAATGATGAACCGACTACATGCAAAGAGGTGATGATGGGCCTTGACTCCATAAAATGACTAGAAGTCATAGAATCTGTGATAGTATCCATACACGAGAAATCAAGTTTCTGAACTTGGAAGACCCTCCAGAAAGGCATGAAGCCTATCGGTCGTGTTTGGATCTATAAAGAAATAAGACATGGATGTTTAACATCTATGAAATAGTCGATATGTCGAAAAGAACTTTACGACAATGTTCAAGGAGTTGACTATGACAAGATTTGATCTTTCAAAGCGATATATAGTCTTGACGGATTAATGTAGCAACCACTACATATAATTTGGTATATGGTAGTTGAATAAACAAAACAAGGTTCTTCTAATAGAATGGTTACCTAGGACATGTACAAGACACGGCCCGAAGGGTTTTGTTAATTCAAAGGGTGCTAAAAAGGCATGCAAACTTCAATAGTTGAAGTAAGCATGGCAGAGTTGGAATCTTCACCATGATGAAACTATTAAAAGAGTTTAAATTCATCAGAGATGATGAAGATGCTTGCATTTGCGAGATATTAAGTGGGAGCGTTGAGACATATTTCTAATACATTATGTAGAGGACATATTGTTGATTGGAAATGATGTATCTTGTATTGACACAAGTTAAGAATTTCATTAAAATAGGATTTCAATGAAAGACTTGGGCAAAACTGGAATATTTGGCATCAATGTTTATATGGATAGATTAAGGCGCTAATATGGTTATGCCAGACGTATATATATGAGATATTGGAAGGGTTCAATATGGAAACAACAAGAAAGGTTCGTGCTGCATGGAAAGAATTGTATCAAGATTCAAGTGTTTCAACACTTGGTGAGTAAAATCACATGAAGATTTTGATCGATTATACCGTGATATGTATATATCCAGATATGTCCTATGCTCTAAATGTTATGAGCACATACCAGAATGATTCATAAGATGATCATTGGATGATAGTAAATATATTCTTATGAGCTTTGGAAGAACTAAGAATATATCATGTATAAGTGACAAATAGTTAAAGGTAGTTCATTGTAAAGTGTTACATTGATACTAGTTTTGTCACAAGATACAAATTAAATTTATCTCAATTTAGACTATGGCTGGCACAATGTAATGGAAAGAATGTTCCATGATGGATTTGGATGATTTCCAAAGTTGAGACATTGTGACGGATACTACAACAAAAGACTGCTACTATAACTGCTATAGTAGTAGCAAAGGAGAGCATTTGTGTTAAGTAGTTTGTTATCAAACTAGGTGTGGTTCAAAGTGGGCTAATACTATGAAGATATATTGCGTGACAATAATATCAACATATTTTAACCCGAACAAACTAAAGGTCTCACCAAAGAACCAAATTTATACAATGCCATCTCATTTGAGAATGAGTGATGTGTAGAGACGCAAAGACATGCAAATATACACGGACCTTAAACTGACAGATCTGGAGATTATGTTAACCACTAGCAATCGCGTATATGCAACACCGGAAAGCCATAAGTGTTGAATACGCAAAGTTTTTAAAACTAGATTATTGACTCTAGTGCAAGTGAGAGACTGAAGGGAATATGCCCAAGAGGCAATAATAAAGTGGTTATTATCTTATTCCATGTTTATGATAAATGTTTATTTTGCATGCTATAATTGTATTGGTCGGAAACGTCAATGCATGTGTGTTTAATAAACAAAAAGGGTTCCTAGTTATGCCTCTCTTATAGACTAGCTTGTTGATTAACAAGATGATGAAGGTTTCCTGATCATGGACATTGGGTGTTGTTAATAAAAAGGTCACATCATTTGTGAAATGATGTGATGAACATTCATCCAAAGTATAGCACTACGATCAAGTCATTATGTTTATATTGCTATAGCATCATACGAAGTAATCTTAGTCCCTAGACCATGAGATCATGTTAATTGCTAACACCGGAAGAGTATCTTGATAACATCAAACGTCACACCGTAACAGGGTGACTATAAAGGTGGGTTCAGTACTACGAAGGTGTTATGTTGAGGCCCATGGATCAAGAGTGGAATTTGTCAATCCCGATGACGGATAGATATACTCTGGGCCCTCTCGGTGATATCACATTAAGATAGCTTGCAAGCAAGTGATGTGATCACTAGAATGTTATATCACGGGAACAAGAAAAGAGTGCATGTCGGCAACGAGATCAAACTAGGTATGGAGATACCGATGATCGAATCTCGGACATGTAATATATCGCGAGACAAAGGGATTTAGTTACTAGCGTTAAAGGTTCTCACGATCACAGAAGTCATCGTTGAATGTGTAGGAATCAGTATGGATCTCCAGGTCCCGCTTCTGATTATTGATCTGAGCGGAGTCTCAATCATGTTTGCATTATTCGTGAACCTTAGGGTGACACACTTAAGAGTTACCGGACACCATTTTGGAGCACATATGTTTCAGACGAAAGAATTGCAAAGTGTTAGAATTATTTCAATAGACACCGAAACTGTTTCGGGTGAAATTGCTGAAATTGGTTCTGCATGTAATATTGAAATGTTGTAGGGGGTTTTTATGTGAATGTTCGTTAATTAAAGTAATTAACAAAATTTTGAATAAAAATAATAAAAGAGTTTTATTAAATGAGAGAGCATTAAATTTGGAGAAATTTAATGCATTTAAAGTGGAGACTTTAAAAGAGAATGTGAAGGGGCATTTTAATGTGGAGGGGTTACCACCACATGAATGGGGGAAGTGAGGAGTCACCCTCCCATGGGCGCCGGACATGGGGGAGGGGTAACCCCCTCCTCCTATAAAAGGCCCCCCTCACTCCCCTTCTTCCTCACACCTCCTTGTGAAGGATCTCTCTCCCCCTCTATAATTATTCCCCCATGGTCCCGGATTAGCGAGATACATGTTCCCGGTGGCATTTCGTCTAGGAGTTGCTGCTTCCGCTGGATTGCTGGAGCGAGGAGGTGGAGGTTGTCTGGTGGCTTGAACGTGTGTGCGAGTGTGGATGCGCTGCTGAGTTGCGGCGCTCGGACTTCCTCACGATCTTGAGATCGGCAAGTGTACGACTACATCAACCACGAGTTCCTACTCATTAACAAAACTCGTTGTCTTCAAGGGTAAGTTATCGTTGGATGTATGTCCACCCGTTGCTCTGTACCTAGTAGATAGATCTTGGCGTGGAGTTCTCATCGTAGGAATTTTTTTGTTTTCTATGCTGCGGACCCAACAATAGCCTCTAACGACCTCTTTGTAGCTAGAAGGAAGCGAGCGTAACACCCCATCTATCAAAAATTGGTCTATTATCTAGTAATCCACATCATAAACGAGGAGTGCATGATACCTATGCATGATCTCCAAGTGACTCTCCAGGCACATGTTTTCTTCTATCTTTTGTGAAATAAACTTATCCAGCAGCTCAAACTTCAAAAGCATGATTTGATCTATGAACATTGACTTCAACCCATCGACCATATCATATGGCACGGTCTATGGAAACTGAACCTGTAACTCAGGTACCATCGCCCATCGCATGGTGCATGAGACAAGAATGAACAAGTCACGATGATCACAAAACTCATCATCATCTTCCTTAGTTGCATTACAATTGGAAGAAACTCCTAGTGGTTCTTGTATTATGTATAGTATGTCATTAACGATGAGGATGTCCCTCAAGCGTTGATACCAGTCTATGAAGTTGGACCCATCTAACTTAAGCTCATCATCTTCTAGAAAATACCCATGGTCGAAATACACAGGCTTGTATGCCATAATCTACAGTGATATTTGCAAAGACATTAAGACTAAGTTCATAATACAAGTTCAAGTTTTATAATCAAATTATTACATGACCTCCCACTAAAACTATCATCCCTAAGATATTTTAGTGATTACACGATCCAAATTCACTGCACAACCCCCGATCATCATAACCGGTGATATAGCTGCAAAGGTAGACAACATAGTGTCAATCACATCATTCATGTGACTCATGCTCAATCTTTTGACCTCTCGTGTTTCAAGGCCATATCCATACATCAATTCAACCTAAGTGTATTCAATGTGCAACATGGCTTATACCCACTGTACGTGAATGTCGATATGTCTAACACCCGATCATCATGACGTGCTTCATAACGATGGACTTTCTTAATGGTGCACACTTAGAGAGAACACTATAGTTGGTATTAATCAGGGATCATCTTATTAATTGCTACCGTCATGTATCTAATACAAGCAAGCAAACAAGATGCATAATCATAAACATCAAATGAATTTATGTTTGTGACATGATATGGTCCTTCAGAACGCGCCATAATCTCCATTGTGCGCCTTGGCATGATCTCCATCTTGCCTACCGGTATGACGCCAAGTCCACGATGCCACCAGTTGTTCGTCCATCATGATGACTTATCACTACAACTTAGTAACAAAAAGTAAACAACTTTACCTCGATCACGATTATGACCGTATCGTATCACATTCCCCCTGTAAAATACAGTTAGACGCCTCTAATTTATCTCTTACATGTTTTACGTGGCTGCTAGGGATTTTCGTGCTAGAACCGTTTCACACCTACAAACTTCAACCACAACATCGGTCAAATAATTGTCTCTACTACACCCTTTTCGAGTACCCCCATTGCAAATGCCATACCAACTACTGTGAGAGAGACAGACACTCGCTATCCACTTATATGGTACAAGCCATATGTCGAGCGTGGAACCAGTCTCGCGTAAGCTAATGTGTAAGGTCGGTCCAGACCGCTTCATCTCACAGTGTTGTGATATAAACAAGTAAACATGAGAGGGTAACAACTATAAGATCAATGCCACACAATCAATATGTGTTCTACTCGTACTAACATAACTATGAATACTAGAGGTTACTGCAATAAACAAAATATATCGATGATATGGTCGTGGTCGAACTCCACAAGCTCTTCATTGACCGATGCCAAACTCATCCCCTCCTCAGGTGTAGCCACACCAAAAATCTGAACTTACGCTGATGCCATGAAGGTACCAACTGTGCCCTTAACACGGTTAAAACAGTTCCCATTCATCTTTGTCCCATGGATTCACTTTTACTCTTTGATCTGGGTCGGCCCTCCCAATGTCTATTTCACAGCGATATAGAACTAAAAAGGGCAAATCGAGTCGAGCATATCCATATCAAATAAAATACGTAATACCTAGCAGAACATATATCGTGATGGCACGCCTCACGTATTCGCCATAATTTCACTCATTACCCCCAACTTCATCCTTACTGATTTGGAAAAATAACAAAAACCCAGGGCAGCTCCCAACTATTCAGAGGTAACAATAGCAGGATACGACCACTCATGAACAACAAGATGACGATTTCAACACTCCCCATTAGAGTTCAGCTAGAACACACATGCTAATCAAATCTGTGACTGCACGCCACAGTATACAGTTATACACTATACAATACCACCATTAAATCTCAATCGAGGTAACTACCTTGCAAGGTCAGTTATTGATGAGGATGTGACCGCCCTTGCGGATGGCACTGCATCAGGTAGGTCTTGGACGCCCTGTTTTTGGCCTTGGACACGAAGTGGTGTTCCAGCGTCGTCGATCCAAATCAAGACAGTAGAACACCTTCCCTAGAAAATACAACAGAATAGATGAACTGCTTGAGAAGCACAGGTCACATTGTCAGATTTTTTTTTCGAGGAGAGCTTGTTCTATTTTCCGTTTATTTCATAAGGTGTGCTCTCTCCCATGTCAAACCCATCCCCTCCTCTGGTGCAGCCACACCAAACCCAAAAATAAATATGAACCCATCCCCTCCTTTGGTGCAGCCACACCAAAAATATTTTCAGTTTATTCCATTAACCGATTCCAAACCCATCCTCGCCTCTGAATGTTTTTGTCATGCGACTTGACACGCAGAAATAGAGTAAACCCTAGCTCTTTGACAGCAGCAGATTCATAACACGAAGAACATTGTACCTTGGCATCGTTGTTGACGAACTTGGTGTCGTGGTCGGGGTAGATGGTGCAGGAGCAAAACCAGCACTTGTACAACCTCATCGCACTGCCTCCTCGGAAACATACATTGCAGCTGATAGCCAGAAAAACTGCCAGATTATAGGATCAGGAGAGGTCGGATATAGACGACGGTGTCAGTCGGGGAGGAACCGCCATCGGGACAACACGCCCCCGCCCTGACGCCGCCTTCTTCTCCTGGTCGCGTGAGCGCGCCCCTCCGCCTCCGGTTCTCCTCCAGATCGCCCCTCGTCCTCCTCCTTCTTCCCGGATCCTCCGGGTCTTGAAGCTCCTGGCCACCACGCCCAGATCTGAGATGTGATGCCTATGGGTGAGAAAGGACGACAAACGAGATGACCCCGCAGTAGCAGCTTGTAGAGGAGGCCGACGCTGCAGACCATGGAGAAGACCACCAACATGTGCTTGGGGAGGAGGCAGACATATTTCTAGGAGTAGCGCGCTTGTCAAATTAATGCAGTGAACCACACACGAGAGGAACGCGCTCGACGGCTAGCCTCTCTCATTGTCATGAATCAACCTGACCAGGCGAGTAGGGCACACGCCGGGGCTGGCTCGCTCCCTCGCGGAATCCTATCCTAGCCATGGAGGAGAGGAAGGTGAGGAGGGACGGCGGGTTCTGTCGCGAACAGTTTTTGTTTTTCACACAGTGGCACATGCGGGTAATTGTTTATCTGGTTGAAGGGCAAAACCGTCCAACGAAAAATTGGAACGAAAATCAGGGGTGCGGACGAACCTACTGTAAGGAAAATTATAGTATAGATATCGGTTCTGACACCACTAAAGGGGTTCACAGTAGAAAACAAAAAAAATCCTAACTAGCGCAACATCAATACCAAGATCTGTCTATGAGTTAATGCAGTAACGGGAAAGGTTCGATGACATACCCTTATAGACCGAAAGCATTTAACGTTTCACGTGAAACGTGACAGATGTAGTCGTACTTGTAGCTAACCTCAAAGTCGTGTTGTTCCTCGCATGACGTCCAAGTGCCACAAGTGGCAGCACGTCTGTTGTCTCGCACATGTCCGGTATCCTCAAACGACTCCCGTTCTCGCTGATCCAGCCGAGATGCGGAAGTAGATCTTCTAAAACTGGGATCCAACAGTGTGACGGCGTACTAGAGTGGTGTTGTCTCTCATGTGCGCAGTTCTTCTGGGAACCACACACACGAGATCCAACGAGAGAGAAGGGAAAAATCTCTAAGGAATATTGCCTTAGAAATTTCCCAATCTATTGTGTGTATTTTCCCTCTTCCTTTCCCCTGTTTATATAGGAGAAAGGCGAGAACCCCACATGCTAGCTGGCAATGTGGGACTAAAGGAGGAGGAAGGGGAGTCGCGCGCCAAGGAAAGGAGGGGGCGGCCAAGTGGGCCCCACCCACTCGCGTGCGGTAGTCCATGGTCGGTCGGGCGAGGTGCCCTAGGTGGGTGCCCTCCCCTATGGGCCTTTCCCTCCAGGAATTGACCCATTAGGAAAGTTATGCCCCAAAAATCATTTAAAAAATCATTTTTATTATTAATTTCAATAATTAATATTTTTTTACCCAAAATACTTTAAAACACCTTTTCGATCATTCCAAAATACTTTGGCCTTTACCCGGAACCCTTCCGTTTTCTCTCTTTCTTTCCGTTGGTGATCCCGATGCATTGAGAACAATCTCCAAGCGTTGTAGAACCCTTAAGTGTGTTACCCTACGGTTTGGGAATATCACAGACATGATCGAAACACCTCTCATAGCAATGATCATCAGCGGGACTAGGATGCCCATATCCATGATTTCTTGGCATTTGAACCATAAATGTCGAGTCCAATTTATTTTGTTACTTCGATACATAACTCGTCTGAGATCTGATCATCAGTATCAATCATACCTTGTTCAACCTCATTACCGATAAGTCTACTTAACTCGTTTATATGATATCGTATCCTCATGACCTAGTCATTCGCTGCAGCTTCTTGGATACAATTTCACCGAGTAGGCTCAGTGTATCATCCTATCACGTGGGAGAACAAATCCTGATCTTGATGCATACGCCTCAACCTAAACCTTTGGAATACCCAATATACACATTTACCTGTTACGATGTGATGATTGATGTAAAACTAAGTAGCTCCGGGTGATAGTGATTAAATATGATCTCACAGTCAAAGGAGAAGGTTACTAATTATTGCAACGATAAACCATGTGACTTGATCGCATCTCTATAGTTATGTTGGGTAATGTCCAACACATCATTCACCCCAATGATATGACTTCATTGTCAGTCGGCATAAATGTTCTATGATTAGGAAACCTTGATCATCCGTTGCCCATTGAACTAGTTGTATAGGGGCTAAGAGGGACCTTTGTTTGTTTACATACCATACATGTATCAATGTTTTCGCTTGATACAGTTGTAGTACGGTATAAAGCTATTATAAAATAATTGAGATATGATAATAAACACCATTTATTATTTGTCTCTAGGGCATATCTCCTTCATATATATTGGCTAAGATGGCTGAATTTGTAATGATGAGTCAGAGTTTGCCAAATGTTAACTTATTTTGTTTTCGTAGTAAATTGTATATTGGTTTCAAGCTCTCGTATCCATGAACATATATTATGGGATCCATTGCAACTTTCTGCAAGGTTCTTAGCAGCGTAATATACTTTTAGCTTGAGTGATATCCTTTCGTTACAAAATGTAAATTTTTACTTTTACATTATTGATTCTCTAAAGATACATCAACACATTCCTGCAGCAACACGCGGGACATCATCTAGTATTATTAGATTTGTAGGCGGCGCCCACATCCCATCCCGCAAAACCGAAATCAAGGCAAAAAGGAGTTGTAGGAGCGAGCATAATTAAAGAAGGATTGGTTAAAACATTTGTCCCGCATCCCGTCATGCTTGCAACCCTACATGTAACCTTTGGTTGAACTTTTTTTTTGTTATATACATATGTGTTATTGTTGAAATTTGAAATTTACAAGTCATGGAAAATACATGCATATAATTGTATCTTTTTTCTTTCCTCTTCATGCATAGCAATTTTGATTGAATATGATTTACATGTCATCCAATATATATCAGCGGATGCCCATTGCAAAGAACTTTCCGACGATATATTTTTGGAATACATATGACTGATATTTGATTGCCTAAATTATTAGTTAACCGTTTGCCATGAAAAACGAAGAGGCCTTGATTTCTGGCTCATCGGAGGTGGGGGGATTACAGAGGAGAAAGACATACTTCGGCTCATTGGAGCTAGGGGGATTACTGAGGAGAGAGACACCTTCCGATGATTCTTTTACTCCAATCAGTAATACTATCTCTTAAATTTTTTACGGCGTTGCTATACGTACGACAATTACGATCATATCTGGTACCCTAGTAACTAGCAGTCTAGCACTTAACTGTTAACGGAGCCAGCGAGCACGACCGCGGCGGGCAGCTCCGCCGCGCACAGCATCGCAAACTCGCCTCTTTAGCAGTGCGTAGAGCACCGCAGTCTATCCTGTCCTTCGATTCTGTAGCGCCCGCGCCAAGGTCTCTTGTGGCTGCCGTCTCTACGGAAATCACGGAGACGACGAGCTGGGAGCCGGCGTTCATGGAGGCGACACGGTGGTCCGGTGTGCTTGGCGGGGGAGTCCACAGAGGAGGTTAGCTGGTTGGCCTCTAGCGGCGATGGGCAACGGCAGGTCAGCACCACCAGCTCAAGCAGCAGCAAATCGCGGGCAGCACTCGCACCGTGTGATAGACAAGCAGAGACGACGTTGTGTGTTTTTTTCTTTTTCGAAACGTTAACTAGCACGAGGTGGAGCGTGGAGAAAACTTCGTACAGAGATCGGACATCAATTGTCGTACGTGGAGCAATTTCGAATTTTTTACGTGTCCACTTATTTGTGGACGGAAGGAGCAGTACAAAGGAAGCAGCATGCATGCTAATAAATGCCTGTATAAATAAAACCATGGCAATGATGAATATCAGTAAATATATGTAATGGCGTTTTTGCTTCCATTTTCTTTTGTTGAGTCTGAAAAAAGGTCTTCATTTTTGTTATTTTTTAGTTTAATGTGCGAAAAAGGTAGAAATATAAATAGTTGCTATACATGCTACACAAGCCGTAAACCTGCATAGACTGTGAAGGGAGGACAACATACAAGAAATGGGTTGCGATACATAGGTAAATTAATTCACAATCGGTGTTTCTTAGCGCAGTATGTATCCCAAGTGCTTTGCATATGTGGCATATCATTTAATGAAGAAAGAGGGTGTTATTGTATCTTAGCTAAGCTACACCTCTTGCACGGTGTATCATAGGCAAAAAACTTAGCTAGACCAATCACACACATGCATGAGACTAAAATCATTAAATACAACATCACTAAGGCCTTTCACAATGGGTGTTTATTAGCGCAGTATCCTAGGTGTTTTGCCTATGTGGCATGTCATTTAATGAAGAAAGAGAGTGTTGTTGTATCTTAGCTAAGCTACACCCCTTGCACGGTATCATAGGCAAAAAACTTGGCTATAGCAATCACACACATGCATGAGACTAGAATCATTAAATGCCACCCTTCTAAGAAACACCAACTAAGAAACGCTCCATTGTCATAGTTATTTCTTAAGTTTTAAACGCTAAGAGACCCTCCATTGTGAAAGGGCTAAGAAACACCATCTAAGAAACAATGCATTGTCATTGTTGTTTCTTAAGTTTTAATTACTTCATGAAAACGTGCTAAGAAACACCCCATTGTGAAAGGCCTTAGATGGAGTACATGTATTCCACATTGATTGCTTCTACTCTTGAGTGGGGTACGATGAGCATGTTACTTAGAGCATCTCTAACCGATACTGCAAATATGCGTACCGCAAATATGGTTTGCGGTAAACTGCAAACCATATTTTCTCTATAAAACTTCCACGGCAGAACAGATGCACTAAAATGAACTGTATATTTAAAAATAAACGTTAGCATAGCGGGGAGTTTTGATCAACCAAGATCACCATATTTACAACAAGATATTGGATGTCGCGTCCTACATCTAATCTAGCCTAGAAGCCGCTGGCGGTACCTACTCACCGGTGCGTCTACGACGTCTACGTCCGTCGCCTACTCGAAATCGGAGTCGGAGCTGTCGTCGGAGTAGTCGAGGATGAAGACCCTGAGCCGGGCCTGGTGCTCGTCGCGGCGGCAGACACGACGGAGCTCGCGCAGCTCGGCCTCGCGCTCGCCGCGGCGGCCCTTCGCGCGGTCCCAGACGTCCGAGACGAGGGTCCCGAGCGAATTGAACTTCGCTTCGCGGACCGCGCCGTCCTCCTCTGAGCCAGAGTCCCGTCTCTTCGTCGTCGGTCTCCCCGTCGGAGATGTAGCCCCACTGTGCGGGAGCGAGAGCGGGCGCGGGAGCTGGAGGCGACGCACGCACCACCGGCGACGGCGCGCGGAGGCGCGGGCCCGTGCTCATGGCAGCCCGGGAGCTACCCGCCTCAGCATCGTGCGCGGCGGGCGCGAAGCCGAAACCCGACCCACGCCGGGAGGTCGCGCGAGGGCACCGTGCGCGGGCCTGCTCGGAGCGGCGCCAGCGGACCTCCTCCTCGCTCGGCGGAGGCGCAGGAGCTCGGGCGCCGGAGCTCCCTCCGCGCCGCGGCGAACGGCAGCCTCGTCCGGCCAAATTCCGGCATGATTGGCCGGCCATGGCACAGAGGGGTGGCTAGGAGGTGGTGGGCGGCGGCGATTTGATTTCCGGCGAAGGACGTGGCCAGAATCTGAGCTGGCAGGGGCAACGAGGGTTTCTATGCAGGGGAGAAGGGAAAGAATGAGATGCAATTTACCGCATCCGACCCGTCCCGTCCCGAATATATACGGACGGACGGGCACGGCAATTTTTTTTGCGGTACGGCCGGTGTCTACAAAAGCCATTTTTTGGTTTCGATAACACATATCGGTCCAAAATTTTGCGGTATGGCCGATATGCAGTATCGGCTAGAGATGCTCTTAGTGTCCAGCAAGCTCGTATCCTCTTTGGAAAAATTCCATATTAATAATTCATGGTATGATGTTTCAAAAATTCCTCACAAAATTATGAACGCGATACAGTAAACTATGTAAACGTATAATTCTAAGTATAGTGAGTAACAATAAGAATATTCTAGCTACGGGATTACGAATCAGATCCCCGTGTCTCAGCTACTGCAACAGAAAACTTTCCTCCACTTGAGCAGAACAACCAACTGGCTTCTAAGACGTTTGTCGTCGCACCTCAGCTCGCTCTTACACCACGGGTCTAGTAGGGATAATGGAAGACTTGGCTGGAGCTGTGTGTCCCTGGATCCGAACACTGATACAGATAATGGCCGGTGCCTGCGTCGGAGTGCTGGAATTTCCTCGGCTTGCCAATGCGCTGAGTAGCTGTTGTCTAGATAAGTGTAGTTCTCATCCATGCTGGAGTTGGTGTCAGAGTGCTGGAATTCCTCGGCTTGCCAATGCGCCGCGTAGCCGTTGTCCAGATAAGTGTAGCGCTCATCCATGCCGGAGTTATTGGTGTCAGAGGGCTGGAATTCCTCGGCCTGCCATTGCGCCGTGCAGCTGTTGTCTAGATAAGTGTAGTTCTCATCGATGCTGGAGTTGGTGTCGCAGGGCTGGGATTGCTCGGCCTGCCATTGCGCCGCGTAGCCGGTGTCCAAATTGGTGAAGTTGTCATCCATACCCACGGTGTACTCCAAGGGTAGCGTGTTGGTGTATTCCCCACGGGTGACGACCTGAGAGGAGTAGTGGTGAGGCGCCAGACTGCCGTCGACGAACTCAGGGTAGTAGCAAATGGTCAGATCGGGCCAGCCGCAATCAGCATTGTTGGCGAAGTCGCCCGGCGCCTGCGTCTCCTCGACGGCGCCCACGCCGTAGCTGACACCGACGACGCACTCGAGGCCATACCCCAGCTGCACCAGGAATTGCTCGAGTAGGTCGCCGCCGTGGTCTTTGCTCCCGCCGTGGCACGGCATCATCTGCCGCTGAAAGCCAGCGCCCATGTCCGTGTCATCCAGCTCGAGCTGCTGCGGTGCGACGGGGGCGGGGTTGTCGGAAGCGTCACCATCCGTCGCCGCGACCTGTTCGAGCTCGACCCGGCCGTCGGCGGGCAAGCCCAGAGCCACCATTCTGTCGCCCGTCGCGCGCAGCGTGGCGTCGATGGTCTCGAGCAACCCCCGCGCTTCGTCCAGCGTCATGTCGTTGAGCGCCTTGTCCCAGCCCGCGAGCGCGCCGGGGCAGTCGCCGCGCCGCGCCTTGGCGAGCTTCGCCTTCTCCTTGCCCAGCTCGGCCTCGAGGTAGCTCCGGTGCGTGTGCCGCGCGCGCGTCTCCGGCGGGAGGGCGGCAGCGCGGTACCTGTCGAGGACGCCCTCCTGCGACCCCCACACGATCCGGGGCCCGGCGCCGCCGGGGGCGGGGGCGCAGACGAGCGCGACCTGGGCGGCGCAGAGCGTGGTGAGCTCCGACGCCATCTTCTGGATCCCCTTGGTCCTCTTGGCGTACCTCGCGGCGCGCTCCCGCGCGTTCTCGACCAGCCTCATCGCGGTCTTGCGGCGCGGCATCGTTGCCTGGCAATGGCGCGCGGTGCTTTCTTCGGTTTGTCTTCTGTTGCTGTTGCTCCTCCGATCAGATCGCCCTGGCTAGCTTGTTGCAGATCTCCGGCCGGCGAGGCGGCGGGTATATGTAGATACGCGGGAGAGCTTCTCTGTGCGGGGGGCGGAGGCGGAGCCGAACGCGGACTCGTCCGTCTCTCCCGAACGCGGCGCGGTGGCTAGCTCCTAGGTAGCAGGCAGTAGGCCTATTAACAGCCGTAATCTGACATTAGGCAAGCTTTGCTCTAAACAGATGACGATGCTACTCAGATGGGACGCTCCAGAAAATCAAAAATTAACTCCATGTCAGAGATGCGGATAAAAACGTAACTGTGATTAACCAAAAAGGAAGGCGCTGCCGCGCTGGCTAGCTGTAGCTAGAGAACCCGGCGGTGAATCCGACTTCTGGTAGGCACAATTAATGCACCATCTTTGTTTCCCTACGGTACACGCACACGGCGCTCGTGCGAGACGCAGCACGAGCTCTCGCCTCTGGCCTGCGTAGCGTTTTTCTCTTCCGTGCCAGCGCCAGCACCAGCGCGTGTATTTTTCTTCCGTGCCAGTGCCAGCTGGTCTCGAACAAAAAAAGCATACCTTCGGGCTAGTGAGAGAAATTTTCGAAAAACCAACACAATCGCGCACGAAGTTCGCAAAAATCGCCGTGATTTCTAATTTTTTTTAAAAGACACGGGCTTGTGCTAGTTCGTTCTAGACAGCATTGATGCTCCGGTTTAGCCGGGCTAGTTGAATTTCTGACCGGTGCACCCCAGTATCAGGTAGACCCCAAACCCCGGTGAAAAAATCTGACCGGGAGAAACCCACACAAGAACAAGAACCAAGTCGCACCAATCATGAATCAAATTGCCTATACTCGGGTTTAACACGACACCATTTTTCGCTTTATGGTTTAGGTCTCCTCCTTCAGCGATCCCATAGGAGTCCACCATATCATCACCGGCCGTGGAGTTTATCTCCAGATCAACGTTGAAACAAGCTCACCAAGCCTCCTGGGATCGCGGATCAATCGGGGCGCCCTCGCTCACGGTGATGGCGGAAACAATGATTGGAAGATGGACACGGCGAGGGTAAGTCTGATGTCAGAGCCATCTGGTGGAACCATGGCAGAAGAATCGGAAACTATACAGGGTAATTCTGGCCTGGAACCTGTAGAAAACCTCGAGGATATGCTCAATCGTCTGGAAATCACATCGGAGTAAGAAGAGGAGGTTGATCTCTCGGGATTGACGAGGAAAACCGCAAGCCTATGTAGTGGATGGTGATAATCAGGGTGAAAATTTCGTTTAGTCATACAACTTTCTACCAGAAGATGTAGGTTGCCTGGACAGTAGTTCACGAAGTAACCTTCAGATACCTAGATGACTTCACGTTTATCGCACAATTTAGGTGTCTTGGAGATTGGAAGACGGCTATGCATGGTGGTCCATGACTCTTCACATGCAATGTTATAGTCATTGAGGAGTATGATGGATTGGTGAATACTAGAAGAATTTATCTGGATTCTATACGAGTTTGGGTTCGCATAATGGGATTACTTGATCTTGTTTGAAACCCGTGGCCGCAAGACTGACGGCGGGGAAGTTGGGTAAGGTCTTGGATGTCAAGATGGGGACTAACGGTGTGCACTGTATCAAGTTTGTGAGGGTGTGCGTGAGGATTATTATGAAGAAACCAATGGGTTCACAGTATGGAAAACAAAAAAGTGGACGACTTTCCCCCCAAGTTAACTCCCTAATTTGAAGGAATTTGACCCTTCCCTTACATGGGTCTCGGGGGGGCTGGTGTGCTGGCCCATGTGGGTCTATACACTCCCCTGCGGACCATGTAGGACATACGGGGCAGGTCGGCCCCACTATGCTGCCCTCTAAAACATTTTAGAACCTCCGGTATAATACCGAAAAATCCTGAACTTTTTAGGTAACCCAAAAAATACTTCTCATATACTTTTTCTTTACATCCGGACCATTACAGAACTCCTCGTGATATCTAGGATCACATCTGAGGCTCTGAATCACCATTCGTTTACACCATCAATTATCTCGACGAAACCTAGTGACACCGAAGATTTAAGTGTGTGACCCTACGGGTACGAGAACATGCAGACATGATCGAGACACCTCTCCGATCAATAACCATTAGAGGGATCGGGGATGTCCATACCGGTTCCTACATATTAAATGAAGTTCTTTTATCGGCTGCACCACTGTGTCGAGGATTCAATTAATTTGGTATCTGATTCCCTGTTTCTCGTGATATATTACTTGACCGAGCTTCGATCATGGGTATCTATATACCTAGTTCAATCTCATTACTGACAAGTTTTCTTTACTCATTCCGTGATGTAGGATCCCAGTGACTAAACACATTAGTCACACGTTTGTAAACTCTAGGATGCTACACTACCGAGAGGGCCCAGAGATATCTCTTCATCACTAGGAGTGATAGATCCACTCGTGAGATGCAACTCAATAGGTACCATCGGAGATACCCGAAAGCCATCTTTATAATCATCCAGTTACAAAGCGATGTTTGATGTCCACAAAGCAATCCTCCGGTACTTGAGGGTTACACAATCATGTCCAAGGAAACTATACTTGAAATATGTGAAAGCGATAGCAATCAAACTAAGTAACATGATCAACAACTATGTTTATTATTAGGTCTGGCCATCACATCATTCTCCTAATGATATGATCCTGTTATCAAGTGGCATTATATGTCTATGGTTAGGAAACCTTAACCATCACTTTCCTAACGAACTAGTCATAAAAGGCTTACTAGGGACACTGTGTTGTTTATATATCCACACATGTATTTAGTTTCTGGTTAATACAATTATAGCATGAAGAATAAACACTTATTGTGAACTAATAACTACCTCTAAGGCATATTTTCAATATAAACCTCTGCTGCTACAGTATGTTACACAAAGTGTAGGTCGTAGAAAATCCTTAGAAATTTAAAGTTCTTAATGAGAAAATGTTGCGCTTCTATGCTTAGTGCGGGGTAATTGGCCACATTGTTTATGAATGTGGAGAGGGGTCTCACGACCCAAAAAAATCTAGTATGATGATTTTATGATGGTCTCTCAAGAGGAGTTTTGGTATCAACCAAATAGGGAATATGTTGCCCACCCCCAAGCGAGTAGTATTGCAATAGGTAGAGGATCTAGGGGTCGGGTACAAGCTGGTCCTATATCAGAACATACTGATATGGACGAATAAGGTGCTGATTTTGGTAGTAGCTCGGAGAAGCCCGATGCGAGATGGATGAGTAAGAGGAACATGGGTTCAAGAGAGATCCAACATAAGGGCAACACTCTAGCCATAAGGCCAGCTTCTCATGTTGCAAATATAGTGGAGATGTTGAAAGGAAAGGTGGTGGGTGAAACTACCCCATAGAAATTCAGGTGTCGTAAAGGCACAAAGCTGGTGATCAAGCAGTAGGATTGGCGGGCTCCCCCAGGAGTACCGCAAGGATCAATGAAGATATGCAAACACAATTACCGAGGACTAGGCAACTCTTTGGAAAATAGATCGCTTATGGATATCTGGAGGCAACACATGCCCGATGTACCTTTTCTGTCAGAGACACACCTTGATAGAGAGTGGTTAGAGACTCCGACTGAAACTTGTCTATGCACATAAAATAGTAGTGCCTAGCAATGTGGACTGCTGATGTTATGGTATCAACATGTGAACATTCAGTTGAAATACCAACACAACATTATATTGATATGTTAGTTTCTGGTAGTACCCTGGATAAGGACTATAGATTAACGGGGTTATATGGAGAATCGGTCTAGCGACACAAACATCATACCTGCTGATATCTTCATGATTTACACCAATAAGTGAATCTACTTTGGTTGGTCTTGGGTGATATGAACGAAATTTTATTGGAGTCAAAGAAGAAATGAGGGGCTATGAGGCCATTACATTATATGCACGATTTTCGTGATTGTTTGGTTGATTGTGGCCTACAGGATCTGGGATATATAGGTAACATGTTTACATGGAAACTAGAAAACTAAACGAAAGACTAGATAGAACGGTTGGTAATGTTGAGTGGTCGTTTTTTTCCCCACATTCGGGTGTGCACAATCTCACATCAGCGGGGTCTGATCATCGACAGATCTTGGTCGACACTGAAACATATGCTACTATTTCTAATACCTCGAGGAGGCATATGCACTTCGACGGTAGATGGTTAAAAGAGCAGCAAGTAGAGAATATTGCGACTATATCCTGGGAAAACGCCCACCGAACGTGTCGGTTGTAGACAAGCTAGCGTCGGTACACTCTGAACTTCATGAGTGGGATCAAAAGGTACTCAACGCACAAAGGAAGAAAATAAAAGAACTTATATTGCAAAGGAATTGTACAAGCTATTGAGTTGTCCTACGAATGATGATACTTCCTAGCAACAAAAGGAAGTCATTCGCAAAGTTGAAGTTGCGTTGGAACAGAAAGAAGTTCATTATATGCAGAAGAGTCGATCTGAATGGTTGTTGCATGGAGATAAAAATAAGACGTTCTTCCACGATTATGCGAAAGCACGTCGGAAGAGAAATAGTATCCTGGAACTAAAGAACGAGAACGATGTTTTTATTGAGGGGAATGATGGCATGACACCTTTTATTCAAGATTATTAGTCCTCTATTTTTACATCGAAAGTGCAACAAACAAATGAAGAGCTTTTGCGGCGTGTGCAACCATGCGTGACAAGAGAGATGAATAAAACTCTTTTAAAACCTTACACGACAAGGCATCCATGTTTAGTATTAGAGACTACAAAGAAACAGGTACCGACGGACTGCATGCACTACTATATAAGAAGTTCTGGTTAGTAGTAGGAGAGGAAGTTAAAATGAAATATTGCAAGCTTTGCATTCTGGTATAATACCCCAGGGGTGAAATGAAATAGCCATTATATTGATACCAAAGGTAGAGAGCCCGGAACTAATCAATCGATTCCATCCAACAAGTTTCTGCAATGTGGTATATAAGGTAACCTCAAAAGTTTTATCCAAGAGATTGAAAGTATTGCTCCATGAGGTAATTGAAAGAGATATGCCCTAGAGGCAAATAATAAATGGATTTTATTACCATATCTTAATTAGTTTGTCATAGTTTTATACTATGCTATAACTGTATCAAGCAGAAACATTGATACAGGTGCAATATGAAACATACCAAGTCCCTAGTAGCCTCTATTTATACTAGTTCGTTTGGAAGCTGATGATCAAGGTTTCCCGATCATAGACTAACTTTAACATCAACTGACAATGAGATCACTTCATTACGAATGATGTGATGGGCATTACCCAAAGATAAGTATTGCGACACGATCAAGTTACATGGTTCATCGCTGCAATAGTTAGAAGCGTACTATTCTTCTTCTTAGACCATAAGATCATATTAATCACTATTTTCCAAGGCTACTTTGACTGCATCAAACGTCATGACCGTAACTGGGTGACTATAATGGTATACGATGGGTATTCTAGAGGAGTAATTGAGGCCTATGTATCAAGACTAGCATTTGTTCACCCGCGTGAAGGTAAGATACACACGCCTGGCTTGGTGAGATTGCATCCATAATGTTGCAACATGTGACTAGTGAAGGGGTTCCACGGAAGAAAATAAAAAAAAATCTACTGAGCAAACACACCTAACCAAGATCTATCTATCCAGATGTAAAGTAATGAGCGGGGATTCGGTGTTCATACCTTTGAAGACTGAAAGTGGTTAACTTTCCGAGGGGAACGTGGATGACGTAGTCATACTCATAGCTGACCTCAAGGTCGTGATGCTCCTCGCAAGTCACCCCTTGCTTCTTGTACGACGTAGCCGACTCAGGGTCGTGTCGATGTCCAAGCTCCAAGATCCAAGCAAAAACACCACAAGTGGCAGTGCCTCGTGGCCTTACACACATACGGTGTGGAGACGTCTCCCGGGTTCTGGTCCAGCAAAGCAGCGGAAGAAGATTGATCCGGACCGAGTCCAGCAGCACGACGTCGTGCGTATGGTGGAGAAACCTGAATCGTCATATGCAATTTCAATCTTGGGAACCACACATGAAGAGGGAGAGGGGAGAGAGAGAATAGGCAAAGCCAATGATTGATGGATTTGGGGAGAGGGGTGCCCCTCTTTATATAGGTGGAAGAGAGGTACTCCCTCCCTCCAAGTTTAGGAGTGGGACTAATCAAAGGGAGAAGGTGGGAGGAGGCGGTGGCCAACCCCCACCATGGGCCCCACGTGGGGGAGCCCATTAGGTGGTTGATAGCCCCCCTTTGGCCATCCCTAGGGCGATGACCCCTCTTGGGCCTCCTCCGGTGAGGTCCAATAAGGTGGGCTGCTCCCGAAATCCAATTTAAATATTTTTTAAATATTAATTTAATTAATTAATATTAAATACATATTATTTAATACCTATCACTCCGAAACACCTTTCGGACCCCTTCGATCATCATTGGATATCCCTGAAATACTTTCGGTATGACTCCGAAACTATTCCGGAGTTCTCTCTCTTTTTCTCCTACGATCTTTGATCAAATCCCTAAGCGTCTATACCCTTAAGTGTGACACCCTACTACTCAAAAATACATAGACATGATCGATAGACTTTCCGATCAATGGCCAATAGAGGTATCTGAAAACACATAATGGCCCCATGCATTCCACGATTAACTTGATCTCTTAAACCTTGAATGTCGAGTCTCAGTCCCATTGCTCTACGATACCTAGTTTGTCCAAGAACTGATCTCCTTGTATCAACATACCTCTTGAATACTTTATGCATCTTAGCACTTCAAGCACCTACTCGGTATACTCAAAAAGAGAAATGGGTCTCTACCTCTTCAAACGTAGCCCTAGTAGCTTAGTTGGTTCCACTTTGCGAGTACCCCCGAAGGGATATGCGGGGCGAAGCCGAGCGCACCGACACGAACCCGAAGTTGACTAAAAAGAAGGGGCAATTGTCAATGTCTCACCTCAGGAGCAAAAATCATACTATGGTGGAAGATCCCATTGAGTTCATTATTGAAGATCTGACCGTCGCTACGAGACTTCTAAATTCAATCTTGTTACAAACACATTTATTTATTCCCATGATATTATATCCCTATGACCTAGTCAAATGTTTGCAAACTTATAGATGTAATCTCACTGAGTGGGCCTAGGGTATCTATCCGTCACTCGGATGGGAAAATCTCGGTCTTGATACATAGGCCTCAAAAGTTCCTCTAGAATACCTAACGCACACCTTTATGGTCACCCAGTTACGGACATGACGTTTGATGTGATCAAAGCAGCCTCGGGAGACAGTGATTAATATGATCCCATGGTCGAAGGACTGAAAAACTACTCTTTGCTAGATATCACAATGTTGAACTTCACGATTGGATCACATAGCAATACTAGTGTTGGGTGTTGTCCATCACTTCATAAGTGACCTCACTGTTAGTTTATGTGGTAAAGTCCATGATCGGGAAACCTCGATCATCAGCTGCCCAACGAACTAGTCTAGAGGATACTAGGGACCTGGTTTAGTTATATACCATACCTATATTAATGTTTCCACTTAATACAGTTCTAGCATGAGATAAAACTATTACGAACTAATGAGATATGTCAATAAAAACATCTTTATTATGGGCCTCTAGGGCATATCTCCTTCAGTCTTTCACTTGCACTGGAGTCAATAATTTAGTTATTTCTTTACGTTGTTTAACACCTATGGCATTCTGGTGTTATCCACACATGTTGATCATGGTAAAGCCAATCTCCAGAACTAACACTTTATGCTATGTGTGTATTTGCATATCTATGCGTCACCACGCATTACTCATTCTCGAATGTGATGGCATTGTATAAATTTAGGAACACTTCAATTCCTTAAGCCAGAACTATATTGATCTTATTGTCGTACAATAGATCTTTATAGTATAACCTACTTGGAACTGCTCCTAGCTTTACAATCAAACTATTTGACACAATATCCCTCTTTATGCTGCTGCTAGAGCAGTCATATACTTAGCCGTTTGTTGTAGTATCTATCACTATGTTACACCTTTGGAACTAGTCCAAATTTATCATGGAACTTACTTCCATTTCACTGTGCCACCTTATTTCTAAATATATAGTCTAATTGAGATAAACTTCATTTGTATATGTGATAAAAACTTGCATCAATATAACTCATTGCATTGAACTATCTCATCACTTCTACATACATAGCATGTTATTGTTTCTTCCAAAATACACAAGAATATCATCACTATTGTCCAATGATCGTCTTATGCATCATTTTGGTATATGCTCCTAACACTTAGAGCATAGGACTCATCCAGATATATACATATCATGACATTCGTGATTTAATCAATCATTCACAACGCTTCAGTTATCAATTGTCAACACAATTGATCTTGCTACCATGTGGCAAGAACTTTTCGTGTCTAATACTCTTGACTTAGGAAACTCCCACAACTCCCACTCAAATATGCCATCATATTGAACTAATTCAATATTTCATATATGTACTTTAGCATAACCATATTAGCATTTCAATCTATCTATATAGACTCAGATGTCTAATATTCTGGTTTTGTTTAAGTCTTTCATTAATATCCAATTTTAGTGAAATTCCCAATTCGTGTCTCATAAAGATACATCATTTCCAATCAACATAATGTCTTGGAAATATGTCTTAATGCTCCCACTTAGTTTCTTGTAAACACAAGCATCTTCATTGTTCTGATGAACTTAAACTCTTTAAAGTTTCATCATGGTGAAGATTCCAACTCCACTATGCTTATTTCAACTATTGAAACTTGCATATATTTTAGCACCCTTCGAAATAACAAAACTCTTTAGAATGTGTCATGTACACATCTTAGGTAAACATTCTATTAAAATAATGTTGTTTTGTTTATTCAACTATCATATCTAAATATGCAGTGGTTGCTACAATAATCCGTATAGACTAAATGTCGCTATGGAAGATCCAATCTTGTCACATTCAACTTTTAAACTTTTGTCGTAAACTACTTTCCGACAAGTCGAATATTTCACAAATGTAACCATCTTATGTCTGTTTGTTTATAGATCCATTTACGCTTTGCAAAGCTTCACGCCTTCCTGAGGGTCTACCAAGTTCATAACTTGATTTTCATATATGGATACTATCACGAATTCATATGGCCTCCAGCCATTTAACAGAGTCAAGCCTCGACATCGCTTCTTTGCATGTAATCATATATTATTATCTAACAATGATACTTTTCCCCAAGTCTTGATATTTATTATTAACCGATCCATTCGGTTCATTAGGAACTTAGATTTCCAGAACTACAACATTTACAGAAACGGTAGCCATGAGCATTGTAGCAGTCTCGAGAACACTAAACAGCGGATGCAGTGCGGAAAAGTCCATCATGCACTTGTTTCTTTTAAAGAGAGGCTGATGCGTGGGACCCAGCAACGAGTCTAAACGGCTAATGCGTCGAGCGCCATTATCAATTTCTAAACAAGTTGGCACGAGTGGAGCAAAAAGTTCCACCATGTACATGTTTCTTTTAATGAGAGGCTGACATCTAGGATCCAACATCCTGAGTAAACGGCGATGCATCGAGCAAACATTATCAAGTCTAAAACCTGGATCCGCGATGGGAAAAAGAAATTCCATCATACACATGTTTAGTTTATAGAGAGGTTAACATCTTGGTCCCATCAACCTAACTAAATGGCCTCTTCATGGAGAAACGTTATCAAGTTGAAAACAGGAAAGTGCGAGTGCAAAAAAAAGTCGATTGTACGCTACTTTATTCTGATGAGAGGCTGTCATCTGGGACCCAACATCCTGACTAAACGGCTGATGCATCGACCAACGCTATCAAGTTCAAAACAGGGAGGGGCAACAAAAAAATTGGTCTGCTAGAGACAATGACATCGTGGCCCCACTAGTTTCAAAAGACTTGGGGGCATCCATCAGAGTCCGAATACGGGAGTCTAGAGAACGAATATGGGAACCCAGAATAAACCTAAGAAAACATGATCCCAGGCGGATACTTGGCATGTTCCCCTCGCCCAGGCCCATCGCAAGGAAAGCAAAAACCCAGATTTGCTTTATCGGGTATCAAACGGGAACTGCGAGCAAATAAAACACCTTTTAAAAGTATTAATACAGTCACATGGATGGTAAATGCATGAATGTGATGGAAGTCACATGGATGGTAAATGCATGAATGTGATGGACTATAAAATCCGCAGTTCCTAATGGAATAGGTAACAAAGCCACTTTGCCGCCTACTGCTACTAACTCGCCACCTCCCCATGTTAAGCTAGTACTTGTTGTTGCACCAGGAGCTGTTACGCCAGGCGTAGTAGCATGGATATTTTGTACCCATTGAGCAAATATAGGTTGTAATTGTATGGTGATATCCGAAAACATATCTCGAGGACGGCCTAAAACACTCATGGTATCATTATGAATGTACAAGCCAAAACTGAGGAAGTGAAAATCTAACATCAACCATGGCTTGATCGAGATTCGGTCAGTTTTCTAACGATTCCATGGCATTAGGGTGCCTCAAAAACAAAAAAAGATTTCCATCTACCACGGGAAATATAGCGAAGTCGTGAAAGAAGGTGCACCGTCTACCACGATCGATGGACCAATCCATTGTGGATCGCAACTTTTCTTCTAGTGATGGTTGATAACTATGCAAAATTGAGAGGTGCTGGAAAAAATCCGAAGAGGAGGATGGACAGAACTTGCAACAAGGGCTTATAAATTGAATTTGATACAACTTTTAATGCAGATTCAGAAAGAGGAGCTAATGGGGAAATATAAGGGACTCTGGAGGTAATTTTATAATTGCATGTTGTGATTCTACTGACTACGCGATCGATGTGATAGTGATGTAGGCGCTAGCCTTATTAGCAGGCTTCAATTGGTTGACCAATTTGGAGCTTAATCTTTGTTGGTGGAATCTGACTCAATGGAGGTGATGGAAGTTGTCCACAATCCAATGGAGTATAGAGGATCTAGAGCAGTGTTAATTGATTATTGCCGATAATTGCTAATATTGCTTGGCATTGCGACAATCTAACACTGTCCGCGAGAAGCTAATGAGGCCGCACATTCACTTGCTCGCCATGGTGCGCAAGGTAATAAGGAGTTTTTGTTAGATGATCCTCTTTATTTTCTATTCCTTGTTAATATAAGTGACCGTGTCATCATTCAATAATAAAGTCGCCTAAAAGATCAAACAAGAACAGCACACCAACCATGAAGAACAATCTCGACAAGAAAACAATGCTGATCTACATTGATGTCTATGTGCTCGTCCACCAACGACTCCCCTACCCACCACCACCTCCATCCCCGTCACCGTCGCCACCCCTCCCCACCACCACCGCTGCCATGCCCCTGTCCTTGGCTAGATCCGACTGGATCCCAAACATATAACTTGCCATGCGGGCCTTGCCGTGGCCTTCTTTGTGGCGTTCCTTTACCTCCTAGAAGAACACTAGCCGAGACCTTTCTCTAAGGAACGCACGATTATGCCATATACACTAGTACAAAGCGATGCTAAGGATACCCCATCAGAAACGGCGGTGATATGGCTCATGGAGAAATGAAATTGCGCATGACTGACGAGACCTGCCTCATAAGGTCCGGACATTGTAGGCCATGGAGAAATTTCTATATCCATCACCAATATATTGTCAAAGCTTATCTGTTTTGATCCGTTAGCAAAAGAGCCTCTATGACAACGTTTGTTTAAAATGTCCTGTTGCAGATGTTTCATGGTCTCTCTATAATAATGCCCCTTAACCCTCAAAGAAACCCTACCTCTTACTATCACCCCATATCTGGAAGCGGTGGCGCTCTCGTCATCCTCTCCTCTTCTTCTAGATTTGGTCAAGGCACAACATCTCTCATCCTTCCCTCCTCTTATTCCAGATCTGGTCAAGAAACGACGGCTCCTCGTCCTCTTCTCCTCTCCATCTAGATGTGGTGAAGGCACGGCTCCTCGCGCTCTTTTCCTCTTTGTCTAGTTCTTGTGAAGGCACGATGGCTCCTCGTCCTCTTGTGCTCTTGGCCTTGATCTGTTCAAGCCACGACGACTCCTCGTCCTCTTCACCTCTTTGTTTAGATCTAGTCAAGGCATGGTGACTTCTCGTCCTATTCTCCCCCGAAGACGACATCAAAGAAGAAGCACGCTGGTTGTGGTTGCACCCACCCGGTGTCGGGCGCATCCAAATGTGGTAGCATCTGGCCGGTCTTAGGCACGAACACGAGGTTTCCTACTAACGCAAAAGGTGTAAATCTTTCTGCGACCGTCCTTCGTGATGATGAACTAGGGTTCCTCTAATTGTTATTATTATTTATGTTTTGTTTGGCCATCAAACATTTTCTTCGCGATTATGTACAAAAGTATATTCCACAGTAATTTATTTGTGTTAGATCATGTTCTTCTTAAATAATCTCGATATTTTATTTTCGTTTTATTAGTGTGCATGTATGTCGGTAACTTGGGACTTACTTAAAACCGAGAGTTTATTTCGGGAACACTATATAAAAGGTACTTGAATCGAGCATCTCAGGAAGCTCTATTTAAAATAGAATCACGTGAGAAAATTGTTCGTTCCTCTAGTTGTGTTTACAATCAATCTTTTCTATATATATTTACAATACTTATATTGAAGAATATTGTGTACTATATTTTCATATGCTTGGTCCAATGCTTGCAAGATCTCAAGGATAATTGGAGAAATTTATCCTTGCAAGGTACATCGATGTCATGGAAATGTAATGGTGACAATTATCGGTGATATGAATGAATACATTTTGTGTTTTTGTGCTTGTGATGTATGACATTTTAATGCGATGCAAATAATATAAGGCAATTGTCCGCAGAAAAGTAACCATAAAAATCTCAGTGCAAACCGAGTGAAAGCAATGTAACCGTAACTGATGATCACCACTTAAAGGAAACGGGCAGCACACGAAAACCGTTGCCAAACCCCCCATATCGGTGATTGGTTTTGCCTCCGTTTCCATAGAGATCTTCACATCAGCGACCGGTCCCCGACAATGTTCCCTTTTTCCATTGTCGAAGGGGTTTTGGACCCGTGTCCATCGCGTCACTCTGTACTAGTGATGGGATGGCTTCCGTACACATCATCCTCGGATAACCCGGCATCGACCATCCTGTCTATGACTCATGTGGTGGCCGCCGAGCGCCTCGCGGAGTGCTAACAGACGGCAGCGCGACGACCACCCGGCAATCTAAGCCAGGGCGTCCTCAGAAAAGAACTAGTCGATCTAGCGAATAACATGTCGGCTGCTGGCCAGATCGTGAGATGAGCGAAGTGGGGGTGGAGGAAGACCACCAGAACACAAAAGGACAATAGGGCGAGACGCCCCACCGCTGCCATCCGCCATCGGGCGACCTCTTCCGGCATCCACAGGGTGACTGTGACAGCGGGAGAGAGCATCTGCTGGTGTGGCAGCGGCGCCTCCCGAGTCGCCTGGCAGCGATCAACAGGCTACGAATCATAGAGTAGAGTCGTGCTTTTATAAGCATCAGAGATAGAGATCCCGGGTGTGAATCAGACAAGTCAAGTATACACAACATTTTTTTTTGAAGTAACCATATATTTCATTAAACAAAACGTTTAGAGAGATTACTCATATGGCCATCATATGAAATAAAAATGCGTGTCAAGCAACTTTGCACAAAGAATCCCACAAGGAGTAAAACTACAAGTCCACCCTTGGAGAAACTTGTGCCTTGCCGAAACGTTGTCCACCATCGTCCTCCGCCGCCACCATGGCCATGCCGGAAAAAGGGGTGAAAAGCCACCATACCAAGATCTGGGAGAGCACCTTCGCATACAATGATGCTTTTTGAGCCGATGAATCGGACCGCTGCAAGCAACGAGACCAATACTTTGTGGCACGTCGGTCGGGGATCTTCCCCGTGATCACCAGATCCCGACGCCATCAACTTCATCTGATGTAGTCGAAGAAGAGGAACGACGTCGCCTGCCGTCATCCGCGCACCCAACTGCAAGACAGCAAACACAACTAGAGCAGCCGACAAGACCGCCACCCGCGAGGGTGCCAACCGCCGACCACCAGACATGAATCTCGTCAGATCCAAAGATCTGCGAGACGACCAGGCCACCTGCCTCCCAATGCCACCGGTTAGAGCGACGTCGGGATGGGGGAAGAGCAGAGGCAAATTATTACGACGCGGCGCCTTCTCCTCCATGAAAACAACGCCTCAAGGAAACACTAGGCCAACCCTAACTACAGGAGCCGAAGCACCAGGGTCCCCACCCCCTCCCGTCGCCGGAGCGGTGGACGGAGGAGGCAGGGACCGGCGGCGGCGTTGTTGCTGGGGGCAGATGCGATCGCCTCCGTTTCTTACGGAGCGAAACGGTTCGACGAGGTATACACAACAAATTTATTCCATGATGACTGAAGTAAGAAACAAATTTATTCCATATTTTTTATTGCTCCAGAGACGATGAAAAAATTCAACTAGGATGCACGCGTACGTCCCTGCTCTGATATGCTTTCTGTTTAATTGCTGCTAGCGCTGCTGCTGCTTGGGTCGGCGAAGACGTCGTCAAGAACATGTTGGTCGACGATGAAATCCTCGAAATCCGGTGGAGGAGCGCCCACCGGTGGAAAAAGATCAGCGTCAGGAAACAGCAGATCTTCATCCGTCAGGACCTCCTCCAGAAGCATGTACATCGGAGACTCGTTGTCAGTCCCACCTAAAACCCCAGCAAGGGCATCTTGCACAGCATGCACATCGCTGCTTTGCTGCACCACCACCCTCCCACCGTGACCATCGGCGTTTTCGCTCTGCTTCTCCTGCTGTCCTCCATCAGAGATGACAAGCGCATCGTCTCCATTGCCATCTGCATTTCCACTATGAATTCCGATGTTTCCGCTCGGATCAGTGTTGTCAACGGCAAAGGCCTCATCGCTGTCGTCGGTCACCGGGTAAGGGCAGAAGTAGTAAGCGGCAGGAGGAACATTGGGCTGTAACTCTCCCGCAGGCCCTGCCAAAGGAGGAGATCTCACCATTCCAGCAGCAGAGCCTTCACCTGCAAAAGTATTGCCACTGCCGTTGCCGTTCCTGAAGAACACGCGACCCCTTGTCGTGTAGTTCATGGGTGGCGCTAGCAGCATGAGCTCATCCACCGAGGGGGTTGCTCCTTCTCGCAGCACACACGGAAACGGAAACGGCATGTAGCGAACGCTGGACCTGGACGGCGGTGCCGGTGGAGCAGGGGTAACAGGAAGAACACGGGGAGGCCGTCGAGGTTGCGGGTTCGGCCTGTGGCGCTTCCTTATGACGAGCCTCGCCGTCGCCGGAGGCGTGGCCGGTGCAGCACGTCTGGCCTGCGCCACCTCGTGCATGTGCTGGAGGAGCACGGGGATGAGGAAGTCGTAGGACTCGGTGTAGGCGACGGCCTCGGCGATGTCGGAGTCCAGTATGATGCGGCGGTTGTGGGACTCGGCGCAGGCCCAGGCGCGCACGGCCAGCTCCTGCACGAAGAGCTCGCAGAGCTTGGACAGGAACGCCGGCGTGTCGGCGGAGATCATCATGCCGTCCTCCTCCTCCTCGGTGGCGCGGATGACCTTCCTCAGCCGGGCCATGGGCAGCATGTGCTCCTTGAAGTCCACCGTCTCCTCGATCTCCTCCTGCCGCCGCCTCCAGAACTCGTCCACCGCGCGCTGCTGCGACGCCGGCAGCGGTGGCCTCGGCTGCGTGCGCACCTCCACACGCTCCTCCTCCATCCCTTCCCTTGCTCAGTCCCCGACAACCCACGTACCTGATCGAACACCTATGCCCATATGGATTAGTTGCACGCACGTCTCTAGTTAATTTTTTAAGTACTCCATAGAACAATATGAGTAAAAATTGTTTGAACTCGATTGCTTAATCATGAGATTATAATCCAGAAACAACTTAATTAACAACTAATCTGTAAGAGGCAAAGGATAGATGTGTTACCTCGGTCACAATTATATCACTTCTACCAGTAGAGTTGATTGCATTGAATGCGAAGATGAGACACCCGGAGGGTGGTCTATATAGGGCTTGAGGGATGCCAGGACAGATTTGTTGCAAATTTTTTTTGCTTGCGTTATCTATCTGCTTCCCATTGTTTTTCTGAAACGGATTTTGTCTCCATTACAGTCCTCGTGTTAAACCTGTTCAAGGACGTGATCCCCTAACACACTAACCCACGTAAACACTGCATGAACATACACCTGGGGCGCTCACCGTCTCTGCACACCGTTCCCTTGATAAACCTTTAGGTCGTGCTTATCCAAGGATCCTATGTCGAGTGTATATGTACACAAGACCACAAGAACCTTCAGGTTCGTAGCGTTGGCCTTGGCCAGTGTTTCAAGGTTGGATGTATGTGCATGTGTTTTCCTAGCCACTGCTTGCAGAACTTACTCACGGGGGTTTGATCACGCGCTCCTGATCAGTTTCGTCTCATTAATTAGCACCGGCTAGCTTTCTGTTTAACCTTTATACGTGGAGACAAATTCAACTTTGGCACACTCTCAAAAGTGGCCCCAGTACAAAACAAATCACCTCTGCAGTCTGCTATATATACTGAATGATCATGTGTTAACTAACAAGAGAACAACGATCCTTTGTATTTTCGAGTTAACTACGGGAGAAGGGAAGGCGCCGATGGCCTATTTCTACGCCGACGGCAAAATATCAGGGCCGTCGGCGTAGGTGGACGGGCTCGGCAGCCGGACGATGTGGCCGTCGGCCCAGTATTGTCGTCAGCGTAGGGCCGAAAGCGCCGACGGCCGCCGTCAGCGTAGTCCCATACCGGCCCGACGGTCACCGTCGGCGTAGGAAAGGCCATTGGCCTAGAACGCCACGTGGTCCAGGCAAACCGCCCGTCCGATGGCGTTAGGGCATGGAGTTACGCCGATGGCGAAACCATCTGCCTAGCTAGGGCATGTGGTCTACGCCAACGGCATTGCCGTCGGCCTAGCTTTTTTTTCCCTTTTCTTTTCTTTGTCCCAAGAATCAAATTTATATAGTTGATATATTTAGTTCCCACAATGAGTTTAATATAGATATAATTTATAAATAACTTGGAGATTGTACCGCCGAATTTCGGTATCCCGACACCCGCATAGAATACCGGCGCGAATCTTTCGGAACCCAATGCTAAAACATAAATGTATGAAAGAGTATGAGATTGGCGGCCGTGATGGATATATTATTGAGCCTCATGGGCGAGTATATATAGGCGTATAGAGGTTTATCTTGGAGTACGAGTCAAGTTAGGCTAGAATCCTAACTATCCTAAACTACCACAATAACCGTGTACGTATCATATTCTAACATCCCCGCAGTCGTAACGGTAGCGTCGTGAACAACCGGAACGTCACGGACGGTCAGACTGGATATAACCGAAGTAGCATCCAGTAGGCTGACATCCCCCCACAGTCGTAGCGGAAACGTCTTGGACTTTGTCGCGTCGTGGTAGCTTGAACTTTAGAGGAAGCTGGTGATGCTCAAGCGAGATGGTAGCCCTTGTGCCGATGTCGAGGGAGCCGAGAGCGTGAGGCGGTGCCATGGTCGAGGTAGCCGAGCGATGGGTCACCGTGGTCGATGTTGTGGTCGGGGATGCCGGTGTCGAGGTAGCCGCACGTGAAGCCGCATGTGCATAGTGCGCGAGGAGGATGACGGAGACGTGTCGAGGCGGTCGTTGAGACTGTCGATGCCAAAGTCGATGCAGTCCGAGCCGTCGAGGACGAGGTGCGGCCATAGTTTTGCCAGAACTAGGCGCACGTCAGGGACGAACGCACACTCCGGTTTTTCCAGAACCGAGTATGCAAAGAAGAACTCGTCAGTGACGCGGTCGAGGCAGTCATAGAGGGGTCAATGCCGAAGAAGACGTTGTCGAAGCCGATGAAGACGTAGAAGGCGGCGAAACCAGCGGCGACCTGGGTTAGTCATGCTAGATGCCTAGGGTGGCGATGGGGTAGTCGACGGGACATGCGACGACGAGAGAGCGTCCTGCAGGTTACCTTGTGAAGCGCGGCGGCGGTGCTCGAAGTAGCCGAGAAAGACTCGACGACGTGACGAAGACCATGTGTAGACGGCGACGATCCGCGCCATAGGAGATGGCGCGGTGAAAGTCGAGGCCGTCGATGCACGAGGACGGCGAAGTAGACTGCGTGCAGCCATGCTACGACCCGAGAGGGCGGCATAGCTGCAGGACACAAGTCGGTGCAGCGGCTGGGAGACCACCAGCGACATACACGCCAAGGAAGGCGCGTTGAAAGCCGGTAGCGTGGACCAAAGGCGGCTGTCGGGGGGATGATCCCAGGTACCCAAACTGGACAAGAAGCCAGGCAGTCGGATCGCGTCCGGCTGACCAGATGCAGCCGGACAGGGCAAGACAGGCCGGCTATCCCCCGATAGCCGGATTAGCAAGAGGCAGCCGGATACGACGACGTAGCCGGACCTAATCAGTGCGACAGGACGACGTGCGTATTAGTGCACGGTACGCCCTGTATGATGACAAGACTGGCAACCACCCGGCCATACCGAAGACTTTGCGTGGGTGACGCAGGAACAGTGGCCTGTGCTGACGACGGGCTCGCACGACGTCCACTGTGCCTACGACAGCCATACCGCTCGTACTCCGATAAGACATGCCATACCGGATACTGTAGATGACTAGCCGTCTGGGACCCGCCAGTCGGACTAGCTAGTGAGACCTTTGCCTCTCTGCCTATATAAGGAGAGGCAAGGCCTCAGTAGAAAGGGTTGGTCATATAGCATTTAAGGCGGTAGCTAGCACATACAGCTCGAGGAGCACTTGTAGTTCGTGTATTCCACATAGTCAGATCCGGCAGGAGTAGGGGCTTTACCTCACCACGAGGGCCCCGAACCTGGGTACTTCTTGCGTCCCGCTACGCTCGCTTGTATCCAATCCCGCCTGCGGACGCCGTCGATAGCTTCCCTGCTAGTCCCCACACCTCTATCTAACCTCCTCAGGTACTGCCGTTCCCAATACAATGACAGTTGGTGCCCACCGTGGGGTAAGATGGCTTCGACCGGAGTCACGTTCCGCACGGGACCCCACACTTCAGCCGGTGAGCACGTGGCCTCCGGGCTGGTGCTCACGCTTGGCAAGTTCGACTGCGTCATCGACAACGCCTCCTGCTTCGCCGGAACCTCCTTCCCGGCGAACGGTACCGTCCTGCTATTCGGCGATCTCCCCGTCTACGTCGCCACCGTCCCAGAGCGTTTCCCTAGGGAAATCGTCTCTGTCGCGCTCAGGTGGCAGCGCCTCCGCCGCATCCCGCGGCGTGGAGATCATGATGGCCGGTTCCAGCTCCCATCCCCGCCAGCCGCGGGAGCGAGGCGCGGACGAGGTCGGAACTTCCGCTCCCCCGCAGCCCCGGAACCCGGTGGAGGATGCCATGGATCGGCTCCTGATGCCGGTTAACCTCGGGGATAACCTGGAGGAGGCGGAGGCCAACTTCAGCATGGAGAGATAGATCCTCCTCCATGAGGCCATGGAGCTGGCGGCATCCCACAAGCAGCTCGAGATCACCCGGCGCGAGTACGACCGCGCGCACGGCCTTACTCCGGCTACCGCGGAGCCGAACCTGCGCGGCCAGGTACGGCGTCGGGGCGGCGAGCTCGGCAGTAGGATGGAAATGGACGGGGAACCGGATCCCGCGCCTGCCCTCACACGGCCCACCTACAGCACGCCCATCAAGAACCTGCGCGCGGCGCGAGCTGCGGCAGAGGAACTACCCAGCCTGGAGGGCGAGGAGCGAGCCCGCCAGCACGCTCGCGTGCAGGAGCTCCTCCGCGTCGCGGATGAGCAAGCCGGTGCCAACTGGCAGATGCAGGAAGACCTTAGCTACTCCAGGGGGAGCAGGCCACCTGCCAACAGCAGGGGCGCGCCGTGCGACACCCAGCAGGTGTCCTCCCCTCAGCCGCCCAGGGCCCGCAGTAGGCGTCGTAGCTCCAGCAACAGGGGCCAGCCGCGCCAGGAGCAGACGATGAACAGCAACCCGCCACCTCCCCCTCCGCCAGCCGGAGCACCCAAACCAGCCAGTTCCCGACTATCGGGCCGGGTGCGAGCGCCCAACCCGGATTGTCCGGATGCCCGCGACCGCATCGAGCTCCTCACTCAAGCGCGCGTCACGGAGGAGGAAGATTCGATCGGCCCGGTTTGTTTCGGACCCCGCATCCGGAATGAGCCTTTTCCGGATTCTCCCTGCCCAGGGACACCCCAAGTACGACAACAGCATGAAGCCGGAAGACTGGCTCACCGACTACGCTACGGCAGTCGGCATCGCCCACGGGAATAAGCGCACAGCCGTGCGCTACGTCCCCCTCATGCTAACCGGGTCGGCAAGGACATGGCTCAATAGCCTTGCGCCCAACAGCATCAACGCCTGGCCTGACTTCGAGAAGGTGTTCGTCCGCAACTTCAACGTCACGTACAAGCGCCCAGGGCGCCCGCGCGACCTGGCCTTGTGCGTCCAGGGCGACCGCGAGACCGACCGCGAGTACCTCGCTAAGTGGACGGAGCTGCCCAACACTTGCGAGGGCATCCTGGAGAGCCAAGCCATCAGTTTCTTCATCGAGGGTTGCCGAGAGGGCACCATGCTTCGCCACCGGCTACTGTGTGACGAGCCGAAAACCATGGCGGAGCTCATGACGGTTGCGGACCAGTACACCACGGCGGATGCTGCCATGAAGAAGCCCCTCTGAGTAAACGCGAACGGCCGTCCGACTCCCACGGAGCCGGCTCGCGACCGACCCAGCAATCCGGCTGGAGAAGCCGGATCCTCCAGGCGCCACGGCAATGACAACCGGTTCCATGGGGACCGCCAGGCCGGACAGCAGAAGCCTCACTACCACGCGCGGCAGGTCAATGATGTGGAAGGCACGCCCGACGCACCGGCTAATGTGGCAAGAAGGCAGAAGCCACGGCTCACCTTCGACCAAATGTTCGACGGCCCGTGCAAGTGGCATAGCGGTCCCTTCAAGCCGGCTACGCACACCACCCGGAACTGCAGCTGGACCCGCCAGCTAAAGGACCAGGGCAACCAGCCTCGTCCCCCGCCTCCCCCACCGGGTGGACCTCCACCACCGGCTAGGGGAGCCGGCAATGATGGTAACGGCGACAACGGCGGCAACAACAATAATGGCTACCCCCAGCCGCACACCGCCTACCACATCTTCGAGACGGAGCAGGACGACAAGCACAGCCGCAGGCGACGCTCCAAGGAGGTCAATGCCATTGTCTCTCCGGTCCCCCAGTACCTGAACTGGTCAGAAACCCCCATCACCTGGAGCCGGGCAGATCAGCCTGAGCATCTACCGACTCCCGGGGGCTACGCCATGGTGCTCGACCCTCTCATCGTCTCCAACGCGCGCACCTGCCGATTCTCGCGCGTCCTCATCAACGGAGGCAGCAGCCTCAACCTCCTCTACCAGTCCTCACTGGAGAAGCTGGGCATTCGCGAAAGCGACCTGCGCCCGACTACCACGACGTTCCACGGCGTACTGCCGGGGCCAGCCTGCGCCCCGCTGGGGAAAATCCAGCTGGACGTCATCTTCGGGACCGAGGAGAACTTTCGCCACGAACCAATCTGGTTCGAGGTGGTAAATCTGACGAGCTCCTACCACGCTCTCCTCGGGCGCCCCGCCCTCGCCAAGTTCATGGCCATCCCCCACTACGCCTACCTCAAGACGAAGATGCCGGGACCCCACGGCGTGATCACCGTCACCGGCTGCTTCAGGCGGTCGATGGAGTGCGCCACAGCTGGTTCCAAACTGGCAGAGGCCCTCATCATAGCCGATGAAAAGCGCGTGGTCATGCGCAATGTGGCCATGGCCCAGCAGGACGTTCTAGCCAACAGCAAACCGGCTGGAGAAGGAGCTTTCCAGTCGGCAAAGGAGACGAAGAGGATCCTGCTCGACCCCTCCGACCCGACTAAGTTCGTCACCATTGGTGCCGGCTTGGACAGCAAATAGGAAGGCGCGCTCGTCGACTTTCTCCGTGAGAATCGGGACATCTTCGCATGGTCCCCCAAGGACATGCCGGGTGTGCCGAGGGAGTTCACCGAGCACTCACTTCACGTGCGCCCGGATGCCAAGCCGGTCAAGCAACCTCTGCGCCGGTTCGCAGAGGAGAAGAGAAAGATAATCGGTGACGAGATCACCCGGCTCCTTGCAGCCGGGTTCATCATGGAAGTGTACCACCCGGACTGGTTGGCGAACCCAGTCCTGGTGCTGAAGAAGAACAAGACCTGGCGCATGTGTATCGACTACACCAGCCTGAACAAGGCATGCCCGAAAGACCCCTTCGCCTTGCCCCGTATCGATCAAGTCATCGATTCCACGGCCGACTGTGATTTGTTGTCTTTTCTAGATTGTTATTCCGGGTACAATCAGATCCGGCTAATCCCGGCTGATCAGATTAAGACATCATTTATCACCCCCTACGGGGCTTTCTGCTATGTAACCATGCCTTTCGGCCTAAAGAACGCATGCGCCACCTATCAGCGATGTATGCAGAAGTGCGTGCACTCGCAGATAGGCCGAAACATGCACGCTTACGTGGATGATGTGGTCATCAAGACCAAGGAGAAGCACACCCTCCTCGAGGATCTGGGAGAAACATTTGGCAACCTCCGCCAGTACCGGATGAAGCTGAACCCGGAGAAGTGCGTCTTCGGAGTACCGTCCGGCCAGCTGCTCGGTTTCCTCGTATCACAACAAGGTATCGAGGCGAATCCGGAGAAGATCACTGCCATCGAGAGGATGCAGCCGCCCAGGAACCTGCTTGGGGTCCAGAAGTTCACCGGATGCCTAGCTTCCCTCAGTCGCTTCATCAGCCGGCTGGGGGAGAAGGCACTCCCGTTGTACCAGCTGATGAAGAAGACGGACAAGTTCTCCTGGACTTCGCAAGCCGACACCGCGTTTCACGATCTCAAGCGCATGCTATCCACAACACCGGTTCTGGCCACGCCGGCTAGCAAGGAGCCGATGTTGCTCTATATAGCAGCCATCAGCCGGGTCGTCAGCGTCGTCCTGGTGGTTGAGCGCCCCGAGGAAGGCAAGGCTCAGCTGGTTCAGAGACCCGTCTACTACCTCAGCGAGGTTCTCTCCCTCTCCAAGCAGAACTACCTCCACTACCAGAAGATGTGCTACGGCGTGTACCTGGCAGGCAAGAAGCTCAAGCACTACTTCCAGGAGCACCTGATTAAGGTCATGTGCACTGCACCCCTTTCAGAAATCATCGGCAACAAGGACGCCACCGACCGAGTCGCCAAGTGGGCCATCGAGCTTGCCGCCTACTCCATCCAGTACGAGCCCCGGCTCACGATCAAGTCGCGGGCGTTGGCGGACTTCCTCATCGACACTTTGACGGGTCAAAGATGCTCGGGGGCTTGGGAGCCGGCATCGTGCTCACCTCGCCCAAATGAGACCGGCTGGAGTACGTGCTGCAGATCCACTTCAAGGCCTCCAACAACGTAGCCGAATACGAGGCACTGGCGCACGGGCTCCGGCTGGCCAGGGAGATCGGTGTCAACCGGATCCTGTGCTTCGGTGATTCGGACTTGGTGGTGCAGCAGGTGTCCGGAGAATGGGACGCCAGAGATGCAAACATGGCTCTCTACCGATTCCACATCCAGAAGCTCAGCGCCTCCTTCGATGGGTGCGAATTTCACCACATCCCCCGCATCAACAACGAGGCAGCCGATGGGCTCTCCAAGATTGGATCCACCAGGCAGGCTATCCCACCAGGGGTCTCCTTGGAGCACCTGCGCAAGCCATCCATCAACCTGTCACCAGAATCAGACTCCATCGTATGGGCAGGAAGCGTTCCGGCTGACGGAACGGCAGAAGCAGAGCCGGCGGAGCCGCCGAAGAAAAAGATTCGAAGCACCAATTCTGGCCAGGCAGTGCCTTCTGGCTCGCAAGACCCGGGGGCTGCCGGCTCGCCTAGTGGCTCGGGGGCTGCCGTCCCGGGTACGCCACCCGGACGACCCCCCGACATCCGTCAGCCAGAGGACAGGAGCGTCCTCGTCATCCGGGAAGTGCCATCCTGGGCACAGCCCTTCATGAGCTACATTGCCAATGGAGAACTCCCGGACGACGAGGTGAAGGCCAGGCAAATCCGGCGCCGCGCGCACACATACACCATCATAAACGGCGAGTTGTACAAGCGCAGCGTATCCGGTATCTTCCAAACATGTGTCGATGTGGACACGGGCTACCGGCTACTCAAGGATATCCACCAGGGCGAGTGCGGGCACCACGCTTCGTCAAGGGCGATAGTCGCCAAGGCATTCCGCCATGGTTTCTATTGGCCCACCGCCCTCGAGGACGCTGAGTAGCTGGTCCACGCATGCAACGGGTGCCAACGCTTCGGATAGCTCAGGCACATGCCAACTTCGGTACTCAAGACCATATCGATCACCTGGCCCTTCGCGGTTTGGGGCCTCGACATGGTCAGTCCTTTCAAGCGAGCACGCGCGGGCATGACCCACCTGCTGGTGGCGGTGGACAAGTTCACGAAGTGGATTGAGGCCAAGCCTATCCGGAAGCTGGACGGGGCGACAGTGGTTACCTTCTTCACCGATGTCATCAACCGCTTCGGCTACCCCAACAGCATCATCACCGACAACGGCACGAACTTCGCCAAGGGGGCCTTCGCCCGATTTTGCAGCAACAAGAGCATCCGACTGGACCTCGCCTCCGTCGCGCACCCGCAATCCAACGGGCAAGTCGAAAGAGCAAACGGCTTGGTGCTAGTCGGCATCAAGCCACGCCTCATCGAGCCGTTAGAGCGGTCAACCCGGATGTTGGATCAAAGAACTTCCGGCTGTGCTGTGGAGCCTCCGCACAACGCCGAATAGGTCAACCGGTTACACGCCATTCTTCCTGGTCTACGTATCGGAAGCCGTCCTCTCCGCCGACATCAAGTTTGACTCCCCTTGCAAGCTCCTCTACGACGAAAAAGCCAACCAGGAGGCGCGGGAGGATGGAGTAGACCTCTTGGAGGAGGCTCGCGAGTTGGCCTTATCCAGATCAGCCCTATACCAGCAGCGACTACGTCGCTACCATTCAAGCTGGATCCGCCCAGTCGCATTCTGCGAGGGCAACCTAGTTCTCTGGCTGGTGCAAGACACGAAGGGCATGCACAAGTTAGCGCCACCCTGGGAGGGCCCCTTCATCATCAGTCGGGCACTGCCCAACGACTCCTACTACCTCATCGACGCGCAGCAGCCGCGCAAGAACAAGATGGACAAATAAGACGAGGAGACCGAGCGTCCCTGGAACGCGGCCCTGCTGCGCCCGTTTTACACCTAGTCGCCAGGCAGTGTATGTATCCCAAAAACCCTATGAATGAAAAATGCGGACCCCCACGAGAATCTCGGGGGCTCCTTACTAGAAATGTGTGTGCACTTGTTTTCCGGTTCAAATTTCCCGGCTCCGGCAACCCCTACCCGGGGGCTCGTCGGCTGGCCTGGCCTGCTAAATCAACAAACCGGCTGAGTAGTGTGTGACGATGTCAGAGGCCCACTCTTCGTCTCAGCTACAGACCGCAACCCGGCTATCCGGCTAGCAAGAGCAAAAGCCCGAGGCATCCCACATGAAAAACGGGGAGGAGACGCGACAGATCGGGTGTCCCGGCCCTGCAACTAGCTCGAACCAATCCAGCTGCTAAGCCATTAGTACCGTGTGCAATGTACTGTCAGCTCCCTTCGATTCCGGCTGCAGACCGCAACCCGGCTGCCCGGCAAGGACGCAACGAAAACAGCAGAGCGCACGAGAAAGCGACTAAGTGTCTAGAAAGGGACAAGCCAGTTTTCGAAAAAATAAGCCGTTTTTCGGCTACAATTTGGCAGACTAACCTACTAACCTATGTGGAAATGTGTGTATGCGTATGTACATTTTTGTCCGACTACCCGAGTCGGAATTCAGGAGAAGGAAAGAAGATTCAAAGTCCTTGCCTTCATCAAGCGCTCTGAATCTCGGGGGCTACACCCACTGGGTGCGCTCACGCGCCCCCAGTGGAATCTTGTAGTTCCCGACCGGCTAAAGGCGTTTAGTCGGCCGTCCGGAGCCCAGGTGAGGGCAATGGCTGGAGCAAGAAAAGACAAGGAAGATTCGAAGCACCTGGCTACGCCAGCTACTCCGAATCTCGGGGGCTACACCCAGTGGGTGCGCTCGCGCGCCCCCACTGGAATGTTAGTTCCCCCGGCTGAAGGTGTTTAGCCAGCAAAAGCAACCGACTGAGATGAGTCTAGTCGGATAAAGATAGAAGAATTGGGAAAGAAGAAAGATTCGAAGCACTTGGCTACGCCAGCTACTGCGAATCTCGGGGGCTACACCCAGTGGGTGCGCTCGCGCGCCCCCACTGGAGGTGCAGTTCCCCCGGCTAAAAGTGTGTAGCCGGGCGAAGTAAGCCGGATAAAGTTAGCTGGCGAAGTATTAAAAGAAAATTCGAAGCACACAAGTTGAAGGAAATCCAAGCAAGTTCAATATTAACAAACAGAAAGGAGGCGAAGCTCCCACAAGTTACCCGGCATCAGAGACAGTCGGTACAGACAGACAAGTTTCACACATAACTGAAGCAAGACAAATACACCCAGCATCCCGGGGCAATAATTAGATGGCAGGGCCCTTGCCACGAGGGAGATCTTGGCTGGCAGAAGCTTCGGGCGGCGGAGGAGGCGCGGAGCTTGATCCGGTCTCAGCCCCTGCGGGCGGCGGCATCGGGCCCTCCACGTCAGGAGTGCCGACGGACTCCGAGTCGGTGAGCACCTCGTCGGGATCCACGTAGTCGGCAATCTTGATGGCGGATCCGTGGAGCTCCGGATGGGCTTGGCGGATGGCGCCAAGATCGGCTCCGGCACGGAAGCCACCGTCGATCTTCTTGACGCGGGCGTCCTTGTACCAGGAGAGCATGAGGGCCAGAGCCATCTCCGCTCCGGCCCGCGCCGCCAAGTCCCGCAGCCGATCCACCGCAGCCGACACCTCCCCCACCTTCGCAGCCGGCTGCGCCATCATCTCTGGAACCGGAGCCTCCGGCCACATGAAGGAGAAGACGTCTCATGCCGCCTGATGAAGCTTGGCAGCTTCCTCGCCAAGAAGGACGACGAGCTCCTGGGCCGTCAGCTGCGCTCCTGGCTAGTTCTCCTGCAGCTGGTTGTAGGCCAGCAGGTCTATGCCGGGGTAAAAGGCTGTCAGAAAAGAGGAGTCAGACCCGGCTACCGGATTCGGAAAGAAAGGAAGACAGGAAAAGGAACTCACCCTTGGCAGTGTGGCCGACCTGCATCAGCTCCTCCACCAGTGCCTTCTCCTTGACTGCTAGCCGTTTGATCTCCTTCTCTTGGTCCTTGTTCTGGGCCTCGAGAAGGGTGAAGGCTTCGGCCCGGCTAGCGAGCGAGGCGTCGCGCTCCTTGATGGTGGCCGCCAGACCGTCCACCCTCGCGTGCCAATCCTTGTTCTACAGCCGCAGAGTGGAATTGGACTTGCTCAGCCGGTCGTTCGCTTTCTTCAAGCGATCGATCTCGCGCTGAGCGCACACAAGGATGGCTGCGGAAATTCCGGCTATTAGTAAAAAAAGGCCAAGAGAAGCGAGCTTACTCTAGGAAGTCCCGTTGGCGGTAGCAAGCTTCTGCTCCAGCGTCCGGTTCCCGCCGGCTCTGGCCTCTAGTAGCCGGATCTCCTTCACCGCCAGCTCGAGCGTGGCGGCAAGGTCTCACAGCGAGGCGGCGGAGGAGGCGTCGTCGTCCACGGTGTTGACGGCCAAGGACTCCTTCGCGGCAACCACCACCATTTGCCATTCCTCACCGGGCTGCTCATCGGAGTTGTTTTCGCCAACAACGACGAGCTCCTTGCCGGTAGCCCCCCGCGTGCCCGTAGAGGAGCCTTCCGGCTGGGAGGGCTCTGCTTCCGGCTGGGGACCTTCCGGCTGGGTGGAGGCAGTCGGCTCAGCTCGAGGGGGAGGCGAAGGCCGCGCCTCGGAAGAAGGAGGGGCAGTCGGGGCACGGGGCGGTGACCCGACCGGCGCTCGTGCCGGGCTCGTGGCTCCGAAGGAGACCAGTGTGCTAAAAAGAAAGAGGAGAAGGCAAGAGCAAAATAAACCAAAGTTAGAAAAAGAAGAAAAAGGGCAAACAGGCAAAAGGCGCCGAAAGAGAAAAAGGGGGGGAGAAGGAACGTACCCCATCACAACTGGGGGCGGCCCCTTCTTCCTGCCAAGCCGGCTTGGCGGCAAGGCGCCGGACCGGCTTCTCTTGGGGGTCGGCTCCTCCGTCGCGGGCCGGCGGGAGCCGGAACGGCTGGAGCCGCTCCCGCCTGCATCGCCATCCGTCACGGAGCGCGTCACCGGATCCGCAGTCGGCGCGGCCTCCTCCTCCTCGTGCACCTCCGCGTGGGGGTCGGCAGCCGGCTCGTCATTCCGGCTGGGGAAGGCATCGCCGTCCCTGTCCGATTCCTCGCCGGACCGCCGAGCGCGGGGCTCGGGCAAGTCAGGCGTGAATACCTTGAGGGGAGCCTCGCCCTCCTCGCGAAGGATGCAGGTGAAGATCTGTCGAATACAAGAAATCAGTCAGACAGAACAAGGAAATAACACAGAAAGAGCAAATAAAGTTTTCGGCTATAAGAACTTACCCGGGGCGTGCGGTTCTCCTGGCTGTACGGCGCTAAACTAAACGTCCAGTTCTCCGGCAGCCGCTCCTTGCTGATCGTCCACAACCACTCCTTCAAGTTGTGGTAGCGGGGATCGCGGCGCGACAGCCGGGTCTGGTCCAGCCGGCCGGAGTAGTAGCACATCTTGTGCGCCCACTGCTGCATCGGCGTCATCAGCCGGGACATCCAGCTAAGAGTGATGTCCTAGCCGGTTAGCTGGCAGGTGACGAGGGAGCGCATGCGCTGCAGCATCGCGTCCGTCTCCGCCTTGTCGCCGTGGAACTTCAAGTCCCATTTCTGCCGGCTGGACTCGACATCCTGGAAGGCCGGAAGATTTATCCGGTCGACGTTGGTGACGTTCTTGACGTAGAAGTACGGCTACCGTGTCATGGAGCAAGAACTTGGGGTAGCCGGATTGGGAGCGGGAGTAGATGGAGGCGCCGCCGCAGTCGACTAGTGGCCCCTTCGTGTACTGCACCTGCGGTCGGACTTGGAAGAGCCGGCAGAAGAGCCCGAGATCCGGCTGGATCCCGAGATAGCTCTCGCAGAATGCCATGAAGTGCGCTAGCGTCCCAATGGCGTTGGCGCCGAGGTGGTGAAGACGGAGGTCGAAGAAGGCGAGAAAGGTCAAGAGGAAGGGGTTCACCAGAAGGGCGAACCCACGCGCCAAATGTGAAAGGAAGACGACGCGCTCCCCCTCCGCCGGGTGCGGCGACACCTCTCCCACCGGAGCCAACCGCACCGCCACCTCCTCCTCTGACGGGAGAACGCGGGTGGCGCAGTACTTCGCGATCTGGTCTTCGGTGACAGAGGAGCTGCACCAAGCCCCGCAGTCGGCGGCCATTTCCGGCTGGTGGAGAGGAGCGGCGACAGAAGAGTGGCGGTGGCTCGTAGCGTCGACAATGGTGAGCGGGCGGCGCAGAAGGCAAGAGCACAGAAGCAGGAGCACGCGAGGGAGAAGGAGACTGCAGCGGGGGAGCGAAGGAAAGGAACCACCTCCCCCGCGGCGTTCCTTTAAAGGACCAGAAGGGCAACCATCGACGGGGCCACGTGGCGCACACCCAGGCAACCCACACCCCGACCGCCGCCCAGGATCCGGTGTGCCGAAGCAGGATGCGCAGAAGATCCCGGAGCAAGAATCGAAGCGCCGGACAGCGGTTTCCCGAGGCGACGTGCGACGGGACATTACGCTGCCCGCCGCAGAGCAATGATGGCACGTGTGTGCGTGGCCGGCGTCAGCAATGACGTCACGGGTAGCGCAACCGCCAAACTCAGCCGGACACAAATTCAAAAACAAGAAGGAGCGCGCGCACATTTCGCCTAAGGGCGGAATCCACACGCGCTCGGGGGCTAGTGTCGGGGGGATGATCCCCAGGTACCCAAACCGGACAAGAAGCCAGGCAGTCGGATCGCGTCCGGCTGACCAGATGCAGCCGGACAGGGCAAGACAGGCCGGCTATCCCCCGATAGCCGGATCAGCAAGAGGCAGCCGGATACGACGACGTAGCCGGACCCAATCAGTGGGACATGACGACGTGCGTATCAGTGCACGGTACGCCCTGTACGATGACAAGACTGGCAACCACCCGGCCATACCGAAGACTTTGCGTGGGTGACGCAGGAACAGTGGCCTGTGCTGACGACGGGCTCACACGACGTTCACTGTGCCTACGACAGCCATACCGCTCGTACTCCGATAAGACATGCCATACCGGATACTGTAGATGACTAGCCGGCTGGGACCCGCCTGTGGGGCCCGCCAGTCGGACTAGCCAGTGAGACCTTTGCCTCTCTGCCTATATAAGGAGAGACAAGGCCTCAGTAGAAAGGGTTGGTCATACAGCATTTAAGGCAGTAGCTAGCACATACAGCTTGAGGAGCACTTGTAGTTCGTGTATTCCACATAGTCAGATCCGATAGGAGTAGGGGCTTTACCTCACCACAAGAGCCCCGAACTTGGGTACTTCTTGCGTCCCGCTACGCTCGCTTGTATCCAATCCTGCCTGCAGACGCCGTTGATAGCTTCCCTGCTAGTCCCCACACCTCTATCTAACCTCCTCAGGTACTGTCGTTCCCAATACAACGACAGCGGCGGCGCTGCGACCCGACGGGGCGACACAACGGTAGCCCATAGCTCAATTGGTGGTAGGCGCGTGCTCGGGGACATGCTTGGTGTAGACAGGCGCGGGATCGGTTGATCAGACCGACGGTGCACCGTATGCGCCATGGCATGGATGACGCGTAGATCAGATTCGATGGCGACGTTGTCGGTGAAGTCCCGGACGATGACGATGAAGAGGATCCGAGGGGGGCGGCCGCGGTAGTCTTCCGAGGAAGGCGTAGCAGCCGTCCGTGGTGCGTGGCAGCCTGCCGAGGCAGGCGCAACAACGGAGGGGGTAGGCGCACAGACGCGGTCTAGATACTCGATGCCGATGGTTGGAGTAGAGGCGCGGCGATGACGACGGCGGTGGGTGACTCAATCTGATCTAAGATCGGTAAACCAAAAAGAAAGCCGATCAAGAGATCGGGAAAAAGACTTACAAGGCAGCCGTCACGGATCGGCGGACGAACCCTGCATACGGGCTGTGCAACCCCCGGCGGAGATCATGGAGATCGACCTTCCCGGGGGCAGCACGGCAGAAGCTAGGGTTTGAGATCGATTTAGGCTGATACCATGAAAGAGTATGAGATAACTATGCTAAACTACCACAATAACCGTGTACGTATCATACTCTAACAATGTAAAATAAAAACAACAAAAGGACCGCCTAAGCGCTGGATGCCACGAAAACCTACATGTGGCCCTACCATACATACGCAAGTGTGGTAGAAGCTTCATATATGCAGTACCTAGCTCCCAGGTGTGATCGTCTATGGTTGTATGTGATGACACGGAGATAAGTGCTGGACATGTAGGAGGAAACTCCCGTTGCGGGTCAAACGTAGGAAAAACAGGTGGAATCTCAGGCCCAACCTTGGTTTTCCATGTAGATATGAGCTAAACAATCCTAAACCAACAAAAAAGTACATTGGTCAACCCTTATACGGAGAATGCTAGGGGGTTAGACCAGTGAGGCCCTCGGATTAGGGTTTCATTAGAGAAGGATCGCCTGAGCGCCGAGATACCATGAAAACCTGCATGTGGCCCTAGCATATATGCACAAGTGTGGTGGAATGTCCATATATATAGTACCTAGCACCCCAGGTGTGACTGTCTACGGTTGCATGCGATGACACTTAGAGAAGTGCTGGACATGTAGGAGGAAACTCCCACCACGAACGTAGGAAAACCGGTGGAATATCAGGCCCAACCTTGGTTTTCCATGTGTAAATGCCGACTGCATAGTGTTTGCCACTAGACTTGAGAGAGAATTATCATTGGCATGTGGATTGGACTTTTGATGGGGTTCGTTACATGGAAAACAAAAAAATCCTACGATTACAACTGCCAATATCGAATCTAGGCGACACTTGTAACGGTTTCAGAAGGACTCACCCTTGAATACTCTAAGCAGGATAACGTTCCTGCAAAAAACGTGGTTGTTGTAGATTGTACACGACCGTCCTCAAGGATGCGAAGACGATCAACGCCATAAAGGGGTAGTGCCTCCGTAATTGGTCACACGTTCGGTGTGCCGATGACCTCTGTCCCTTGATGCAGTTGGGCAGAGGAAGTAGTGGATCCTCGAGAACTCCAGCAACACTATGACATGGTGGTGATGGTGGTGGAGAAGATCTTCAGCATGTCTTCTCCTAAGCACCGTGCTCATGGCAATGGACAAGGCTAGCAAGGGCATATGAGAGGGAGAACGAATGAGTGAGAGAGGAGGTGCTCCACCCCACCTTTTATAGGGGGAAGTGGGAATCCCCTCCCATGGCCGGTAGCCAAGAGGGTTCCCCTACCTCTTCCCTCATTGATGTGGTTGGACACTCCACTCACAAATATTCATCTCCACTTTCTCCCATCAAAATTCCACCCAAGAAACCAAAGGTATTTCCATTAAAGCACTTTAATTCACTTGGTTTAATGCTACTCAGTTTAGTGAACACTTCATTTAATGAGCACTTCATTTAATGAACACATTAACATTTTATCCCCTTTCAATATTTAAATACACCGAAACTATTCCGGTAGATTTATCAAAACAATTCCTATGTTGTCTAGTATTTTCTCCATCATTCGCTATCCACTCAAATGCATCGACAAACCTTAAGTGTGTCTCCCTATGGATTTGTGAACTAACTGGACATGATCAAGACTCTCTCTGATCAATAATCATTAGCGGGACCTTGAGATCCATAATGACTCCCAGTAATTCAACGATGAACTAGTGATCGCATGAACCTTTTTCGCAGTAACCAATTCCTTTTGTCTCGTGATATTTTACTTGTTCGAGATCCGATCATTTGGTATCATCCATACCTAGTTCGATCTCATTACCGACAAGTACTCTTTTCTCGTTCCTGTGATATAACATTCTTAGTGATCTTATCACTCGCTTGCAAGCTATGTCAATGTGATATCACCGAGAGGGCTCTAAGTATATCTCTCTATCATCAGGATGGACAAATCCCACTCTTGATCCACGAGCCTCAACCAACACTTTCCAAATACTCAACAATATCTTTATAATCACCCTGTTACGGTGTGACATTTTATGGAATCAAAGTACTCTTCTAGAGTTACTGATTGACTGATCTCATGGTCTAAAGATTAGAGTTACTTCGACAGAGATAGCAATATAAAATTGAGGACATGATTGTATTGCTAAATCTACTGAGGGTAAATGTTCATCACATCATTCTCTAATGACATGACCTTGTTATTAAGAACATCCAATGTTCATGGTTAGGAAACCTTGATCATTAGTTAATCAACAAGCTAGTGTAACGAGAGGCATTACTAGGAACCTTTTTCTTTTGTTTGTTAAACACACATGTATTAACGTTTCTTGTTAACACAATTATAGCATGAGAAATAAACATCTATTATAAACCTGGAATAAGATAAGAACCATTTATTATTGTCTCTCGGGCATATTCCTTTCAGTCTCCCACTTGCACTAGAGTCAATAATGTAGTTTTACATAGTCATGAATCTAACACCCATAGAGTTATGGTGTTGATCATGTTTTTCCCTAGGGAGAGCTTTAGTCAACGGGTCTGCAATGTTCAGATCCATGTCTACTTTGAAAATCTCTATATCACCACCCTAGACATGTTCCCAGATGGAGTGGAATCGACGCTTGATATGCTTGGAATTCTTGTGCGATCTTGGTTCCTTAGCATTGGCTATGGCACTATTGTTGTCACAACTGATAACCATTGGATTCAAAGCACTTGGAACCACACCTAGTTCAGAAATGAAGTCCTTCATCCAAACTGCTTCCGCCACTGCTTCTAAAGTAGAGATATACTCCGCCTCCATTGAAGATCTTGCCACCACGAGTTTCTTGGAACTCCTCCAACTCATGCTGATCCATTCATAAGAAATACATATCCGGATTGTGACTTAGAGTCATCTGGATCAGTGTCGAAGACAACATCGATGTAATAATTTGCAATGAGCTCTTCTTCACAGCCATAGATGAGAAACATATCTTTAGTTCTTCTTAAGTACTTGAAGATATTCTTGGCCACCTTCCAGTGTTCCAAACTTGGATTAGATTGGTACCTCCTAGTTAAACTAACAACATGTGCCACATTTCGTCTTGTACATAGCATATCATACATAAGAGACCCTATGGCTGAGGCATAGGGGACATTGTCCATCACTTCTCTATCTTCTGCTGAAGCTGGACTCTGAGCCTTGCTCAAAGTCATACCTTGCAACATAGGTAAGAACCCTCTCTTACTTTCATCCATTCTGAACCTTTTCAGAATCTTGTCAAGTTACATACTCTGCGATAATCCAATTAAGCATCTTGACCTATCTCTATAGATCTTGATGCCTCAAATATAGGCAGCTTCACCAAGGTCCTCAATTGAAATCTTACTATTTAAGTAATCCATTATGCTTTTAGAAAGATCTATATAATTTATAGTCAATAATATGTCATCCACATATAATATAGGAAATGCTACAGAGCTCCCACTCACTTTCTTGTAAATACAAGCCTCTTCTATAGTTTGGAAAAATCCAAATCCTTTGATCACCTCATCAAAGCGAAGATTCCAACTTCGGGATACTTGCTTCAGTCCATAAATGGAATGCTGAAGTTTCCATACCTTGCCAGCATCCTTAGGATCGACAAAAACTTTCGGTTGCATCATATACAACTCTTCCTCAATGTTTCCATTAAGGAATGCTATTTTGACATCCATCTGCCAGATTTCATGATCAAAAAATGCAGCAATTGCTAACATAATCCTAACATACTTTAGCATTGCTACGGGTGAGAAATTCTCATCATAGTCAACTCCTTGAATTTTTTGGAACCCTTGCGCTACAAGTCATGCTTTATAGATGGTTATATTATTGTTAGCGTTAGTTTTCTTTTCTAAAGTCCATTTATTCTCAACGGCCTTGCGGTCATGAGGTAAGTCCACCAAAGTCCAAACTTGGTTTTCGTACATGGATCCCATCTCACATTGCATAGCTTCAAGCCATTTGTTGGAATTCGGGCTCATCATTGCTTCTTCATATGTCGCAGGGTCATCGCTTCCATCTATCATGAAATTTAAGACTGGATTATCATATGGTTCAGGAGCTGTACATATCCTGCCTGACCTGCAAGGCATGGTAGTGGTATCTTCCGGAGTTTCATGAGTCTCATCATTAGTTCCCTCTTCACTTGGTGGAATCACCACTGGAATAGTTTCCGGTCCTACGCGACTCGCCATTTCAGGAAGAGGAGGTTCAGTGACCTCATCAAGTTCTACCTTCCTACTACTCACACCTTTTGAGAGAAACTCTTTCTCTAGAAAGAATCCATTCTTGGCAACAAAAACCTTGCCTTCAGATCGGTGATAGAAGGTGTACCAAATTGTTTATTTAGGGCATCCTATGAAGGCGCATTTTTCCGCTTTGGGTTTGATCTTATCAGGCTGAAGTTTCTTCACATAAGCATTGTAGCCCCAAACTTTTAGAAATGACAGGTTAGATTTGTGAGCAAACCATAATTCATACGGTGTCATTTCAACGGATTATGATGGTGCCCTATTTAAAGTGAATGCAACTATCTCTAACGCATGACCCCCAAATGATAGTGGCAAATCGGTAAGGGACATCATAGATCGCACCATATCTAATAAAGTTTGATTATGACGTTTGGACACGCCATTTTGTTGTGGTGTTCCGGTGGGAGTGGGTTGTGAAACAATTCCACATTGTCTCATGTTTGTGCCAAACTCTTAACTAACATACTCTCCTCCATGATCGGATCATAAAAATTTGATCTTTATGTTACAATGATTTTCTACTTTACTCTAATATTCTTTGAACTTTTTAAATGTTTCAGATTTTTGTTTCATTAAGTAACTATACCCATATCTACTTAAATCATTCATGAAAGTCACAAAATAACGATATCAACCGCGTGCTGACACACTCATTGGACTACGTACATCGGTATGTATTATTTCCAATAAGTCAGTTGCACATTCCATTATTCTAGAAAACAGGGTTCTAGTTATCTTGCCCACAAGGTATGGTTCACATGTCTCAAATGATTCATAATCAAGTGATTCCAGTGGTTCATCAGAATGGAGCTTCATCATGTGTTTAACACCAATATGACCCAAACAACAATGCCACATATATGTAGCAATATCATCATTCAACTTGATTCTTTTGGTATTCACATTATGAATATGTGTATTATTACTATCAAGATTCGGAACAAATGAACCATTCAACACAAGTGCATGACCATAAAAGATATTATTCATATAAAAGGAACAATTGTTGTTCTCATAAGCAAATTAATAACCGTCTTGCATTAAACATGATCCAGATATAATGTTCATGCTCAACGCAGGCACTAGATAACATTTATTTAGGTTTATTGTCATTCCTCATGGTAGATGAAGCGGCAGCGTTCCAGCGGCGATCACATCCACCTTTGATCCATTGCCTACGCGCATCGTCACTTCATCCTAGGCTAGTTGTCGACTATTGCTTAGCCCCTATTTCGAGTTACATATGTTAGCAACCAAACCGGTATCAAATACCTAGGTGCTACTTCGACTACTAGTAAGGTACACATCAATAACATATATATCATATATATCTTTGTTCATGTTCCTACCCTTCTTATATGCCAAGTACTTTAGGCAATTCAGCTTCTAGTGACCCGTCCCCTTGCAGTAGAAACACTCAGTGTCAGGATTAGGGCCTCCTTTGGTCTTCTTCTCAAGACCGACAACAAATTTGTCGTCCTTCTTGAAGTTACCCTTGGACTTGCCTTTCTTTCTCTTTTTCTTAAAATTGGTGGTCTTGTTGACCACTAACACTTGGTGCTCTTTCTTTATGTCTACCTCGGCAGTCTTCAGTATGGCTATGAGTTCAGTGAGCGAATTGTTCGCACCACTCATCTTGCAGTTCAGCACAAACTCTTTGTAGCTAGGTTGGAGTGACTTCAGAACTCTATCAGTCGTGAGATCATGTGGAATCTCACATCCCAGTGTCTCAAGATGTTGAGTGTAGCCATTCATCTTAATGACATAGTTGTTCACAAAGCTATGCTCCTTCATCTTTGTGCAAAAGAACTTATCAAAGATCTCTTATCTCTCAGCATAGATTTGGTCCCCAAACATAGTTTTGAGTTCCGCCACCATGACATCAGCATCAATAAGTTCAAAGCACTTTTGGAGTTTAGGCTCCAACTATTGGAGGATCACACACCGCACAAGAGTGTATTCATCATATTTTGTGTCATACACGGCGTGCTCTTCTTGAGTCGCATCATTTACCTAATGGACCGTCCAGAACATAGGACTTCTTCAAGCCCGTGAGGATAATCCTCATGTTGCGGTGCCAGTTCGTGAAGTTAGACCCATTATCTTGAAGCTTTTATCTATTTAGGAATGCATTGAAATTGAATGCAGGGGGTGCCATGATCTACAATATATTTCCAGACACTATTTTAGACTAGGTTTATAAAAGATAGAGTTCAAGTTAATTTAATATCACTATGAGAACTCCCACTCAAAACGACATCCCTCTAGTCATTTTTAGTGATTACATGAACCAAATTCACTACACCACGACCAATCACCACGTGTGGTGTTGGGGGATACCCTCGGGTAGGGTAACACTACGGTATAAAGGCCGAGTTAGCCAAGGTATGACACGGTCAAAGCAAGTGCTGGTCGGGTCACCTCAAGGCAGGCCGACCTACGGAGTAACCCGGACAATGGAGCATCTCCCTAGCCTTAACCCGGCCGGCATAAAATATATGCCGGCCATGTTTGTCTATCTATTACACAATCCTCATAGCTGGGTTAGCCATATGCTAGCCAGACTACCACTTGGCTTCCAAGAGAAGGAAGGAATCTCCCGCTAGTCAAAAGGTGGCTTTTGATAGCTATATCATGAGTGAAGCAAAGTAGAGGGAAGGACCAGCAGGACAGGGGCGACCAAGATGACGCGGGCAATGCCGGCTGACGTAGCCCGTGTCTGGTGACGCTTAAAGGCAAAGATTACGCTATGGGTTAAGTCCGGACGAACCGTTAAAGAGAATAAAGAAGCATCTAGCTTTAACCAAGGGGCATATTCGGGGAATATGCTGTCACATGTGCCCTAACTTTGTAACCCAGGCTCCCCTATATAAGGAGCACCGAGGCCTCCATAGTGTTGGATCGATCATTTTCTCTTTCTAAGGTATAACTCTAGAGCTAGGTTGTGGCGAGTAAGAGACATTGTCTCCTTCTCACGAACAGCTCGAATATCACTTGTATCCACCATTGATAGAGGAAATATAACAACATTTGTGCGTGGAATCACCATGTTTTCCCTCCCTGGATTCCCCTAGCACTCATTGGCCCCATCTTTAGCCTATTCATGGCATCTTTCGTGCCACCACCACGACAGTTGGCGCCCACCTTGGGGCTAGCGGTGCTAGCAGGGGTGAAAATCGGGACAGGAAGCATCTCCAACACCGGCGAGCACGTTGTTTCCGGCCTGGTTCAACGTTTTGGAGCACTGGACTATGTCGACAACAATGCAGGGAGCTTCGGCAGGCGTCCTCCTTCGTGCAATGGCCTCTTCATCAAGCTTGGCATGCACAAGATCTACGTCGGCGTGGACGAGTCCTGCGTCCATCTGCGACATGTCGTCAAGGGAGGTGAACCACCTCTCAGCGCAGCTCGCGGTGTGCGTATCACTCCCCCGCTAGCAGCATTGAGGTCATGATGGCCGTGCTAGACGCGGGAGCAAGCAAGGACCCGGTGCCAGAGCCGGAAGTCACGCCAATACAGGCAAGATCTAGGTTTCCTCCACTAGAGAGGAAGAGAATGTACTCCAGCAAGCAATATATTACCTAGCAACGCCAATAGCTCCTGTGGTAGATCCGGCTCAGGCGTAAGCTGAGTTGGAGGAAACTAGGCAGAAAATGTTAGGTGGCGCAAAGAAAGTAGCAGAGTTACAGCAGTCCTTGAACATCACTTTGAGGGAATATGCAACGGCAAACCGCATAGATGGGTGAAAATCCGAGGTAGAAACCTGATTACTGAGATCGACAAGGAATACGAGCCTAGGCCGGGTCAGATAGCCATGATAGTAATAGGAGGGCTGGAGAGGTACAGTACCCCAGCAAAGAACCTCAGGGCGGCAAACGCAGCTGCATCCGAGTTAGAAGGCCTAACTGGGGAGGCCTGGGAAAGGCAACAAGAGAGGGTGAACCACTTGCTAAGGGTCGCTTGCCAGCAAAATGAAGAAATGAACAAAGCAAACCCGGCATCACCAGGAGCATCGCACGTGGTTCATTCAGCTAGAAATAACCCGACAAAATCCAGTGGAGCCGCATCATCTCCGGGTCATAACCCCAGGAGGGAAGAAGTGGTAAACCCCGGGAGAAGAGACAAACAGATGGTCCCCTATGACCCGGTAAGAGCTGGAAAAGGCAAAGCAGTGCAAGTGGACGAAGATCGTCACAGTACCAGTCGAGGTGAAGCTGGTCGAGGTAACTATGACCAAGGCAATGTCGATCAAAGGAATGCTGCCAACAGCAATACCAGACAACGTGATCCGGCAGGAACAGGACAAAACGTACCTCGGCAGTAGCAGCAGCAGCAACAACAACACGTACCTCGGCAGGAGAGAAGTGCAGTTCAAGCAGCACAACAGCAAAATGCTTGTCCGGATCAGGAAATATACAATGATGGTTAACATGATAATTAACGACGGATACCCCAGACCGGAGCACCATATAATTGGGTCGAAGCTGGGAAGTAGAAACTTGCAGCCAGATGATGTGAGGCTGAAACTGGACAGAATTTACAAGTCGGAGTTGATCGAGGTACAGGGTCCTCCTAGTCCGGCGTGCTTTGGGCCTCGGATCATGAGGGAGCCGCCAGTGCCAAACTTTCAATTGGCCAGAGGAACAAGGACCTATGATGGTAGTACCATACCGGAGGATTGGCTTATTGATTATGCAACAGCGGTCGAGATTGCAACTGGAAATTTGAGATGGGCAGTGAGGTATGTACCTCAGATGTTAGAAGGACTGGCAGGAGTTTGGCTAAATAACTTGCCACCAGGAAGTGTTAACTGCTGCCTAGACTTTGAGGAGTTATTCATTAGCAATTTCTCAAGCACTTACAAGAGGCCAACAGACCATAATGGCGTTATGCCGACAAAGACCGAATGAGCCAGATCGAGATTTCTTGACTCGGTGGTGCAATGTGCGCAACTCATGCGAGGGGGTAATTGAATCATAAGCAATCGCGTGGTTCGCCCAAGGCTATAGATATGGAAGTATGTTGTGGCAAAGGCTGCAGCGAAATATGCCAACTACTTTGGCTAAGAAGATCCGGATCACGGATTCGTACGCTTTGGGAGACCAAACTCAACCCCGACTAATGTCAAGCGAGGCAGGCGAGGAGTATTACAACCGAGATGGCTCCGGGTCATCAAAGAGAAATGATTTTCGAGGAAAGAGAAGGGACGAGCGTCCAGACTACAAGTATAACTCGCAGCAGGTGGCAGTGGTGGGCCGCAATGCTAGCGCCAGCCAGCGCCAGAAAACTGGAGGGCAGAACTGGCAGCAGAAGAGTGAGGGGAAGAAGCCTTGGACCTCGGAACAGAAAGCAATGGCAGGAGCGAAAAGATCGACCGAGGTATACGTTCGACTCTATGTTAGATCAACCTTCCAAGTTTCATACGCCAAGTCCAACTAGCTCGGCGAATCATACAACCCGGCAGTGTGAATGGATGAGGAAGTTAGAACATGGTAGTTCAGGGAATGCTCAGGCACCTCGGAACGAAGCACCCCGGAATGAAGCGCCTCGGCAGCTGTTACTAACAGGGGAATGGACAGCAAATAATGTTGCCTCCACCTCCGCCGAGATATGAAAATTAGGAAAGGAGGGATGTTGTGCATCAAGTAAACAATAACCAGCAGCAGGACCAAGGTTACCACGCAAATGAGGGACGGAACGAATATAGGGAGCATCATCAAAGCTATTATGTGTTTACCATGGAAGAAACTAACCGGAAAAGCTTGCAGCACCAGCATATGGAGGTAAAATGCGGTAATGCCAGCGGTGGTGAGATATATGCCTTGGTCAGACTAGGAGATTATGTGGAGTATCAAGGATCACCCGAAGCTCATGCCTAGTCTAGAGACCTACACACTGGTCCTAGATCCAACGTTCATCGGGCCGAATCTTAATGTGAGATTTTCCAAGGTGCTGATTGACAATGGTAGTAGCATTAACATCATGTACAAGGATACCATGCACAAGTTGGGGATATCAGAGAATATGCTGCAAGCCACAAGGACCACCTTTCACGACATTGTGTCAGGTATCTCCTGTGAGCCAATTGGCAAGGTCCGAGTTGATGTGTTGTTCGGTACAAGGGATAATTGCTGGACTGAAAATTTGGAGTTCGAAGTGGTGAATCTGGAGAGCGCCTATCACGCATTTCTCGGCAGGCCTACGCTGAACAAGTTCATGGCAAGTACTCACATTAGTTACTTAGAGATGAAACTGCCAGGACCTAGGGGAGTGATAACCGTATCAGGGGACTTCAGGCGTTCGATCGAGTGCGCTTCTGCCGGATCTAACTTGGCCGAGTCACTCGTGATAGCTCGGGAAAAGAGGAGGATACAAGAAGTGGCGGCGTTGGCTCAATCCGTGCAGCAACATATGCTGGCACTTACCAACCCGCATGGAAGCGTATCGTTCCAGGCAACAAAGGATACAAAGAAAGTACCAATCGATGATCAGTTCCCAGAGTGCAACGTAACCATAGGTGTTGGGTTAAGCAGCAAATAGGAAAGCAAGCTTGCCAGCTTCCTCCGTGAGAATCGGGATATCTTTTCTTGGTCTACACAGGATCTGCAAGGTGTGCCGAGGGAGTTGGCCGAGCACTCTTTGAATGTGAGACCCGGTGCTAAGCCGGTGAAGCAACCTCTCCGACGTTTCGCCGAGGACAGAAGAAAAGTCATTGGGGATGAGATAGCTAGGCTCCTTTCAGCCGGGTTTATCATGGAAGTACTCTATCCGGATTGTCTCTCTAATCCGGTGCTTGTGGAAAATAAGAAGGATGATCTGAACGTGGCCGTGGTATGGCACATGTGCATTGATTACACGAACCTGAATAAGGCGTGTCCTAAAGATCCATTCCCACTCCCTAGAATAGACCAAGTCATAGACTCAACTGTCGGATGTGAATTGTTGTCATTCATCGATGCATATTCTGGTTTCCAGCAGATACCCCTGAACCCGGAAGATCAAATAAAGACTGCATTTATTATCCCGTACGGGGCTTATTGCTATCGCACTATGCCATTTGGATCACATAATGCTAGAGCAACGTACCAACGATGCATGCAAAAATGTTTACATGACCAAATAGGTCGAAATGTGCAAGTTTATGTGGATGATGTGGTGATAAAAACCAAGGAAAGCAATATGATCCTTGATGACATCCGCCAGACATTCGCAAACTTGCAACGGTTCTGAATGAAGCTTAAGCTGGAAAAATGCACTTTTGGTGTGCCCACAGGGAAATTACTCGGTTTTCTGGTGTCCAGTCGTGGTATTGAAGGTACCCGACGAAAATCTAGGCTATAGAGAGAATGGAATTGCCAAAATGCCTTAACGATGTGCAGAAGTTCACTGGTTTCCTGGCATTGTTAAGCCGGTTTGTATGTCGGCTGGGAGAGAATGCCTTGCCCCTCTACCAATTAATGAAAAAGGTAGACAAATTTACATGGACACCACAAGCGGACATCGCATTTCGAGAATTAAAAAAGATGTTGTCTACTGCATCAATCCTAGCCGCACCACTACCCAAGGAGCAAATGTTGCTCTATGTAGCCACGACCAACCGAGTCGTAAGTGCAGTAATTGTAGTGGAGTGTGAAGAAAAAGGAAAATCGGTGCAAAGGCCGGTGTAGTATTTGAGTGAAGTGTTATCGGCTTCAAAACAAAACTACCCTCACTATCAAAAGATGGCGTATGGCATGTATATGTCAGCCAAGAAACTCAAACACTACTTTGAGGAACATCCCATCAAGGTGATATGTGAGGCACCTATATCAGAGATTATGAGTAACAAACATGCTAGTGGCCGAATAACAAAATGGGCAATTGAGCTAGCCCCATATGCACCACAGTTTGACAGAAGAGATGCGATCAAATCGCACGCTGTGGTGGATTTCTTTGTGGACTGGGCCGAGATGCAATACGAACCACCTCTGCCGGACTCCAATTATTGGCGAATACACTTTGACGGATCAAAACTGAAAGAAGGGATGAGTGCCAGAGTAGTGCTTACCTCGCCCAAGCATACTTGTGATTATACCCCTTGCAAGCATCCGCAAGTACAAGAAAGTAATTAAGATATAAACCTAACCACAACTTTAAACTCTAAGATCCTGACATCCCTTGCGCAAAGGTTTCCTAACGGGGGTTTAGGTTTCTGTCACTCCGGCAACCCCTACGATTAGTAGCCAAATACACAATGCATTCCCCTAGGCCCATATAGGTGAAGTGTCATGTAGTCGACATTCACATGGCACCACTAGAAGAATAACACCACAACTTAAATAACAAACTATTGAATATTTCTCAACATAACTCCACTACTAACAACATGACTTCTCCCATGTCATCAAGAACTAAACTAACTACTCACAAGACATCATATGGATCAAGATTAGAGATGATATAATGATAAGCAACAATCTGAACATAACAATAATTCAATGGTTCACTCAATAGCATCAACTACTATAAGTAATCAACACCGGGAAAGTTTCCCCTAAGAACTATGCAAGATTCTACCCAATTGTTAGAGCGGTATGAAGTGGTGATGATGGTGCTGGTGGAGATGATGATAGTGATGATGATGATGATCCCGATAAAGTCCAGCTTGATGGTGGTGTTGATGACGATGATCTCCCCTCTCCGGGAAGGAGTTTCCCTGGCAGAATTCTGTCTACCAGAGAGATCTTTCTCTCTCTGTAGTTTTCTGCCCCGCAGAGGCGGCATAATCATATTGTGGTTGCTCCCCAGGTATTAGGTTTTCGAGGGGATAATATACGCCAAAGTGGAGAGCCTAGAGTGGGTTAGGGTGGCCACACCACCTGCTGGCGCGGCCAAGGGTGGCCCGCGCCAGGGGGTGGTGTGGGCCCCCTGTGGCCCATCTCCACTCCCCCTTCTGGCATCCTCCGTCTTCTGTAAAAATAGAAGTTTCCATGTATTTTCCCGGATTTTCTGATCTTCGCGAATTTCACCTCCAAACAACACCTTTTCCATCAAAATCCTGACTGCAGCGGTCCATGCTCCAAAAGTCACCAACCGTGCAAAAATAGATGAAATTACATAAGTATCATCTCTTAATATGAAATATATCAATGAATAACAGTAAATTATGATATAGAATAGTGATGCAAAATGGACGTATCAACTCCCCCCAAGCTTAGACTTCGCTTGTCCCCAAGTAAAAGTTGAGCTCAATAAACATGACCTCGGGTTTATGGAGTGAAGAGTCGATAAAAGAATACGGGCAAGAAGCATCACATTCATCAATACACAAATCATAATAGAAGACAACTTACTATTATATAACTTCACTTGCAATAAGTAAAGGAAACACAATAAAGATACATAAAGTAAATCATAATTGGTAATGGCAAACCTTGCTCTTGGTCAAGAATAGTTGACAATTTACAGGAGTTCACAAATAACTGGTTTTCAATGATAACTTTCAAAGTAATACTCTCTAAGATAAGAGCAATGTGCAAAACAAGGAACATAAGAAACATGATTGAATAAATCATCATATGAATGAATGAAACACAACAACTCAAAATACTTGTTGAGGTAGAAGAGAATAGGTTTACTGACTCAACTAAAAAGTAAAAGATAGGCCCTTCACAGAGGGAAGCAGGGATTTCAAGTTTCATAAAGAGCTTCCAAAAATTATGGTACTTATTAGCTTTCAGCTCTCATTGCTCTATCATTGGCAGCTTTAGGTGATTAAGGTTAAAGTGATCAAATATGAGGATATGCTTGACAAGTTATAAGTTGAAAATCTCATGCCCCGTGCTTATGAGTACAGGACCTCATGCTACTCAACTTTAGTCACGAGTAAGCTCTTGTCACTGTAAGTACATATGAATCATAGAGAACCGCCAAAGGGGTACCCCTTGCACATGATACATGAGCTATCCCATAATCAAAATGACAAGGCAAACAGACAATGAGCATCTGAGCGATCTTTTTATTTTCTATTTGCATAGGTTTTTATTGAGGATGCTTCATAGAATGCTCATTATGGTTATGCTTCAAGTTTCCACCATGATTAGGCATGGCTTAGGATAGTGGCCTAGGCGTTTCTCTAACACACATACAAAATACATGATCTTACAAGTTCCCCTTTTATTTCACACTGTCGGGATCCATGAGCAAAAGAATCATGATATCAACTAAATAAGTGCAATGTTGAAAGCGTTCCCCATGGTAATGGTTCTGCTAACTCTCAACTTATAAAGCGCAAGCATATATGCAACATAGATGGGCACAATGGTTCAGGTTTATTAAGTGCAGAAAAGTAAAGTGTGCCATTAAGTTCGTGAGAGCTTTAATAACTATTTTTCACATAACAAGTTTAATTTGGAAGATAGATAAAAACATGAATTTATTTGGAATAGCAAAAATGCTAATAGGTAGGTATGGTGGACTCAAATGGCATAGGTTTTGGTTTAAGGATTGGATGCATGAGAAGCATTCCCTCTCAGTACAGGTTTTAGGCTACCAAGGCTGGGTAGCAAGCATAAGAGTTGAAGGAAACAAACAAACATACAAGTGATAAAAAACAAACATACAAGTGATAAAAACAAACATGCAATCTTCCTTGGAAGCACAAAAGATCTTAACTAGAGAATACTAAGCTTATGAGCAACTCAAGAAAGATGATGATGAAGTTATATTTCTTTAGAGTACTTTTATCTTTTTCATTCAATTATCAAAATAGTGTTGCTACTGACCGAGCCAGGTTTGCCAAAACCAACAATGATCCCAAAGTGATACCAATAGTAATAAAAAGATCAATCATATAACAGAAATTGAAAACTAATATAAGATATGCAAAAGAGTAAATGAAAGAACTTCTCATTAATATTCCATAACAGTAACTCACACCAAGGGATACATAGATACCTAACGAGAGGGGGGACACTTCCATAATGCAAACCATCCTACATGATAACTTCTCTATTCATGATATGACTCTACTAAAAAGGTAAAAAGATAGAAGATAGTGATGTGATACCGCGGCACTCCCCCAAGCTTGTAACAAACTAAGGGGATGCCAAAACCTGATGACGAATTACTCCTTCAGTGGTGGTGGTGTTTTCTCGATGAGCTTTTCGATCAATTTCCTCAAGTCCTCAATCTTAAAGGTGAGAGTACGAACCAAATCCGAGTTTTGCTCAATGCGGTTCATGATCATGTTGGGTTGTGATTCCCAACTCATACGATTCTTTCCCCACTCTTCCTCCTTGAAGTCTTCTTTTCATGCATGGTTAGAACGAGGTATATCCCAATTGGAGGGTAGTTTCTCCTTGGGCATATTTTGGAATTGATGCTCATGGATAAGGGTATGGAAGGGATTCTTGGTGCGTGGAGAAGGTGACCGTGGAGCCAAACAGTGACGCGAAGGCTTCTCTCCAGTTGACATCTATGCAGTCCTTTAGATCTTGGCAGGGTTTGCCAACACTCCAATGCTTGCAATGGTAGTGTCGGTGTGCGGATGCTGGCTTTTCTTTGCCTCCTCTTCATCTTTACTCTTGATCTCCTTCTCCTGCCCAGGGTCTTGGGGATCCTCCTCCGCATGCTCATTTCCCTTATCCTTGGCGGAGACCATTGTGCTTCTAAACTTTAAGAATAGTTCCTGGCAGAAACAGATCGAAAGGAAAACACAATGAGAACACGATATACGAACCTCGGGGATTATATATTACGAATTTTTACAACAAAAGGAAGGTACTGGGAGAAAACGGGTCGGAGACGAACGCCGGGGTGGCCACACCACCTGCCGGCGTGGCCAGGGGTGCCCGCGCCAGGGGGTGGTGTGAGCCACCCTGGCTCCGTTTCCGTCCCTCTTTCACTTCGTTGCTTTCCTTGTTGGATAAAAACTGCAAAAAATATAATTGGACAGATTTTTCGCGGACTTTTCCTTACCAGAACTATTACCTATTCGAAAACGGACTCTGCAGGTCTCTGAATTTGGTCTTTGATAAATTTTTCCGGAATCACCGCTTGAATAACATCAATATATTCATCTTCATACACACATTGCTTGATTCATGAAACCTTTCACCATCTTATTACACCATTTTCTCCAATAAACTAGAAATTTCTTTCACACAAAACTTCACACAATTCTCATTAGTAACATTAGTGCATGCGAGATAATAAACCTTTCAGTTTAATTTCGACTGAAATCCATCAAAACATAAAGTACTGAAACAACTCCTTCCGAAAGCCCAAAAGGAATTCAAAAAGGAAATCGATTTAAGAGGTAAATGCAAGAGTGGCACAAATCTGTCAAAACAGACCAGCAGGTAAAGATCAATTTTTTCGAAAATATTCTGTTGCTCAAATCAAAAAGTGCGAAACTAACGAAAGTTAAATAACGACCTGGGGCAGAAGCACAAAAAAATTACAGCTCAATCCGATATTCAGAGATTTTTCTAGAATGTTTACAGCAAAGCACAAAAATCTATTTCGGGACAGCAACTTCCCCAAATCTTACTTCTCTCTCATTAGAGGTTGATCTTGACACAAAAACCAAACAAAAAGGATAAGGAGAGGTTATTGCTGACACAATAACTTCCAAGACTCAAAGAAACAAAAACAAACTGAAAGCAAATATATATATTGGGTTGTCTCCCAAAAAGGTCTTTCTTTATAGCCATTAAGATGGGCATGATAATTTCAATGATGCTCACATAATAATATGAATTGAAGTAAAAGAGAGCATCAATAAGCACAAATACACATGTTTAAGTCTAACCCACTTCCTATGCAAGGGAATTTTGTAAGAAAATAAATTGTTGAAACCAGAGGCTGCTAGCATAGGAAGGCAAAACAGGTGCAACATAAAAACTTTCAGCATAAAAAGAGGAAACTTGATATTATTGAGATGCATAAGAACTGTCTTCCCTCTCTCATAATAAATTTCAGTATCATGCATAAATTTAATGATATTACTATCACAAGAACCATTGTAGCAATGATCACTTATCCTAACAGAAAACACAGGGACACTAGCTCTCATAATACTACTTTGTGAGACAATATTAGAAGTATCCTTATAGAGGGTAGTGTGTCCATATACATACTTAGTGACAAAGTCTTTCACATTTTCTATTATAGGTTCATCATCCATTTGCTCATCAGGTTCAACAACTTTATTTTTACTTTCATTAACCATACTAGCTACCATAGAATGTTCCTTTACTTTAACTAGGAAAGGTATTTTCTCAATGTACGGTTCAGGTAAAACATGATTAGCAGTATAAACTTCAGTATTTCTTGCAGGAACACTATTAACAATTTTTATAAGGTGCATGATACTTATTCCATTTATTTTTAGGCACTTCAATATAGGAAGCAAAAGCCTTAAAATAAGTTGCAATAGCTTGAGAGTCTAGACCATAAGCATTTTTAATATTTTGAAAGTCATCAGTTCCCATAAAAGATTCAATGCATTCATAATCATAATTTATACCCGACTTTCTTCCTTTATCATTCTCCCATGCTTCAACATTGTCTTGAATATGGTCTAGAAGATCCCATTTAGCTTCTTCTTCCATGCGTGTAAATGATCTAGCACAAGAAGCATCCAATAGATCCTTGACATGAAGAGAAAGTCTTGCATAAAAGTTATTGATGACAATATTGTTGGGGAGCTCATGAATAGGACATTTGAGCATTAATGACTTCAATCTCCCCCAAGCTTGGGTTGTACTCTCTCCATCAAGAGGCCAAAAGTTGTATATTTGATTCCGATCTTTATGAATCTCACTAGGAGGATAAAATTTTGAATAAAAGAGAGGCACTACTTCCTCCCATTCAAGAGATTGGCCATTATTTAGCAGCTTATACCATTCCTCAGCTCTTCCTTTTAGTGATAATGCGAATAACTTCTGCTTGACTTGATCTATTGTAATACCTGCACACTTGAACAGCCTGGATAATTCATGTATAAAGAGCAAATGATCACCGAGATGGACAGTTCCATCTCCAACATAATAGTTATCCATAACACGATCAATAATTCTTGCAGGTATTTTAAAACTATCATCCTCAGCAGGTGGTGGTTCATCTACTACCTTAGCAGTGGTAGTAGCATTACGAAATAAGAAACTCGTCGAATTATCCATATTGGAATAAAGTAACTAGTAGAAGTAAACAATACTCACAGTAGAAGTTTCATTTACTAGTTTCACTCTCCAATAGCGCTCCACTCCCTGGCAACGGCGCCAGAAAATAGTCTTGATGACCGATAAGTATAGGGGGTGTATCGCAATATTTTCGATAAGTAGGAGTGTCGAACCCAATGAGGAGCAGAAGGTGTTGACGAGTGGCTTGGAGCAGGAATTCTCTGTAAATACTTAGCAAACGGATTTTTAGGGGTTTTTGATAATGCGGATAAATAAAGTACGAGTAAATAAAAGACAATAAAAATAAATGTAGCAAGTGGCCCAATCCTTTATGCAGCAAAGGACAAGCCGGTTGTATTACTTAGGATGACCAAACATTCTCGAGGACACACGGGAATATCGTCAAGTGCTTTTGCTTCATATAGTTGATTAATCTTCTTTAGTTTGCTAAGTGTTGTGTGGGTGAACCTGTGCTAATGTACTGACATTCCTAGGACTAATACATATTTGTTATTATACGATTAGTAGCCAAATACACAATGCATTCCCCTAGGTCCATATAGGTGAAGTGTCATGTAGTCGATGTTCACATGACACCACTAGAAGAATAACACCACAACTTAAATAACAAACTATTGAATCTTTCTCAACATAACTCCACTACTAACAACATGGATTCTCACATGTCCTCAATAACTAAATGAACTACTCACAAGACATCATATGGATCAAGATCAGGATGATATAATGATAAGCAACAATCTGAACATAATAATAATTCAATGGTTCACTCAATAGCATCAACTACTACAAGTAATCAACACCGGGAAAGTTTCCCCTAAGAACTATGCAAGATTCAACCCAATTGTTACAGTGGTATGAAGTGGTGATGATGGTGCTAGTGGAGATGATGATGGTGATGACAATGATGATGATCCCGATGAAGTCCAGCTTGATGGTGGTGTTGATGGCGACGATCTCCCCTCTCCGGGAAGGAGTTTCCTCGGCAGAATTCTATCTGCCGGAGAGATCTTTCTCTCTCTATAGTTTTTTGCCCCGCAGAGGTGGTGGAATCTTTCTGTGGTTGCTCCTCGGGTATTAGCTTTTCGAGGGGATAATATACGCCAAAGGGGAGAGCCTGGAGTGGGTCAGGGTGGCCACACCACCTGCTGGCGCGGCCAAGGGTGGCCCGCGCCAGGGGGAGGTGTGGGCCCCCTGTGGCCCATCTCCACTCCCCCTTCTGGCATCCTCCGTCTTATGGAAAAATAGAATTTTCCATGTATTTTCCAGGATTTTCTGATCTTCGTGAATTTCGCCTCCAAACATCACCTTTTCCATCAGAATCCTGACTGCAGCGGTCCATGCTCCAAAAGTCATCAACCATGCAAAAATAGATAAAATAACATAAGTAGCATCTCTTAATATGAAATATATCAATGAATAACAGTAAATTATGATATAGAATAGTGAAGCAAAATGGACGTATTAGGCAGCTGACATACTGTCTAAGTTGGGCTCATCCCGGCAACCAATCCCGCCAAGTGTTGCCTTGGAACACTTAAGAAAACCATCTATTACCCCATCGCCCGAATCCGAGTCAATTTATATCCCGGCCTTCTCCAGATTAGAAGCTACGCCAATGGAGATAGATTGGGGAGGCACCTCAGCAAACCCAAGGACTGCTTTGGCAAACCCGGGAACTGCCTCAGCAAATCCGGGGACTGGTCAGCCAAACCCGGTGGGAGTTATGTCGGTGTATGCGCTGGAAACTGACGAGGAACCTTTCTCCATCCGAGCCATACCCGCTTGGGCCAAGCCAATATTTGACTTCCCGGAAGAGGGAATCTTGTCGGGTGATAAGGTACTCTCAAGGAAAATCCAGAGAACAGAAAAGGCCTATACCATTATCAATGCTGAACTATACAAGAGAAGTGTAACCACAGTACTACAATGATGCGTTGACCCGGAGGAAGGACTTGACATACTCCGGGATATCCACCAAGGAGAATGTGGCCACCATGCATCTTCAAGAGCATTAGTGGTAAAGGCTTTCTGGCATGGATTCTATTGGCCAAGTTCTTTGGAGCAAGCAGAAGATTTGGTGAGAAAATACAATGGTTGTTAGAGATACGCCACAAAAACCCACCTGCCAATGTCAGAACTCAAAACTATCCCCATTACTTGGCCATTTGCTGTATGGTGCCTAGACATGGTAGGGCCATTTAAACCGGCTAAAGGAGGAATGACCCATATCCTAGTTATGGTGGACAAATTTACTAAATGGATCAAAGTGAAGCCAATCAGGAAATGGGATGGGGAAACAGCAGTGAAGTTCCTCAAGGATATAATCCTGAGATATGGCTACCCCCACAGTATCATAACTGATAATGGCACTAATTTTGCTGAAGGATCATTTGCGAGGTTCTACCGAGAAAAGAAGATCCCGTTAGATATAGCCTCAGTGGCCCACCCCGCATCGAACGGGCAAGTGGAAAGGTCCAACGGACTGGTGTTGTCCGGGATAAAACCCCGGCTCATGGAGTCGCTGCAAAGATCAGCGGGGTGCTGGATAGAAGAGCTACTAGCGGTACTGTGGAGTTTAAGAACAACTCCGAATCAATCGACAGGTTATACGCCATTTTTTCTAGTATATGGGGCAGAAGCTGTATTACCAGCCGACATAGAGCATGATTCGCCAAGGGTCACCCAATACACCGAAGCTGAAGTACGCGAAGCCCGGCAAAATGATGTTCATCTGCCGAAAGAAGCGAGAGAACTGTCCTTGTCTAGATTCGCCATATATCAGCAAAATCTCTGACGCTACCATAGCCGTAAAGTAAACCCCCGAGTTTTCCGGGAAGGTGATTTAGTACTCCGGTTGGTGCAACGCACTGCTGGCATGCATAAGTTATCCCCTCCATGGGAAGGACCTTTCATTGTAAGCAAAGCTTTGCAGAATGATTCCTATTATCTTATCGATGCACAACCACATGAGAAGAACAAGGCGGACAAGTCCGGAGAGGAATCTAAGCAACCATGGAATGTAGCACTACTTCGTCCCTTTTACACCTAGCAAAGAGGTGAATGTATCCGAGCCACTCGTATGTCGGTATGTATGTCGGCAACGAGCTTATCAATGAAACTTCGGCACCCCAAGAAGAAACTCGGGGACTGCCATAATAATTTTTGTTCTTGCTTCGTATTTTTATATGTCGGCTGGGTTAAGTCGCTTATATATTAGCCGGGTTAGTAATGTGCGAGCACCAAAAACCCAACTCTTCGACTTTGTTACTGTCCAACAAGAATTGGCTTCATGGCAAGCAAGAGAACAAGTTTGGAATTGCAAAGCACATGAAAAACGACTAAGGGAAAGAACTTAAGCGAGCTAATGTTTGTTATTCGGACTAATACTGTGTTTACTTTATTCGTCTATCGCTAGATTATTTTGAGCTAATCTCAAAGTTTCAAGTATTGTTAAGTCAATTTTTTGAACCTCGGACTCGTAAGTCGAAAAAACCGAATCAAGGTAGACACGAGCCGAGTCAAAAATTGGGGGAACAAGAAAAGGAAACTCGAGGACTGCGCCCATGATAATCCGACATTAAAAACTTAGTGGCAAACAACACAAATTGTAGCAAAACCAAACCAAGGTACTTAAATACATCTTCACCCAGCATTCCGGGGATCTGACAAATACGGTTAAGTGTTTTCAAGGAGCAGGGGCAGAAGCTGAATCATCGGCCGATGGTGGAAGTACTTCGGAGTTCGTGGGCGGGGCTCTAGCCTCGGCCTCATCTTCGGGGTTGGCCTCTTCATCCTCCGGATCTTCAGCTTCTTCACCAAGTTCGGAGGCCTCGCCCTCGCTTCCCTCGTCTTCCTCACCCTCAGAAGCAACATCATCATCAAATACATCAAGGTAACTTGGCCCCTTGTTCCAAGCATGGCAGAAGGAGTACTTGATAAGCTTATTGGCACAGGCTTTGTGACAAGAACGCACTCCGGATCTTCGGACCACTTAGATCCGGTGCGCATGCGGGTGAGCAGCCCCAAGTCTATTCCTTCATACCATGACAGGACGAACTGCAGCGCGATATCAGCCCCGGCTCATGCAGCAGATTCTCACCACAAGTGCACCTGAGTATCACACTCCATCAATTTGGCTATGAGAGCTGCATTTCCTTTGGGAGTGGGCTCAGTGGGCTAGAGGGAGTTGAGCATCCGCATCGCTACCGACATAATATCTACGCCGTAATTCTTCACTAGCTCCATGCGAGTGGCGAGGCTCGCTAGCAGATCCTCCGTATCGTAAGGGATTGGCCCGGCAGTAGGACCTATGGGAATACCACGTTGCTCGCGGGACCGAGCTACAGCAGCAGCAGAGAGAGTGTCACCTTCTGGAAACTTGCCTGAGAATAGAACAGAGAAAACAATGAGCAAACGCACTAAGTCTAGAGAAATGAAAATTGAGCAAGGGAAAGGAACTCACGGGCAATCTAGAAGAGGAGACGCTGGATCTCGGCATGGACATTGGTGCTGTTGGCCTGGAGTTTCTCGTATTCCGAGGTCACCGGCGTAAGTTTTACGTCGGCTTCCTGCAATAAATCCTTGTCCTTGGAAATTTGCATCGCCAGGCGCTCTTTTTCCTCGGCAAACTCCTAGTCAGCCTTATCCAGTTCGGATTTATGGAGGCCCTTAAGCCTCTAGATTTCGACATTCAGCCGAGTAATTTCCGAGTCCTAGAGGCGCAACCGAGCTATCTCGTCGTCTTTTTTCTTCAGTTCAGCTTGATGCTTTCCTGCTTGTTCGAGAAAATGTGTCATTATATAAGGAATAGGTACGCTGTCTTCAAGGGCAACTGCAACAGTGGGTTAATCCGGTGGAGCCGAAGTATAAATATGTACCGAGTCAAGAAAAGAGCGCACAATGATCGTGTGAAGAAGACAAAATACCTTGGATTTCAGCTAGATTTTTTGCATAATAATGTTCTCAGCCTCAACCTCGACTACATAGTTCGAGTAATAAGTTAGTACGGATCATGAATAACAAGAATGAACACAAGTAAAAAAGGAAAAGTCTTGAGTAAGGAAAGTTACTCTTCTTCTGGTGATCCTCCAAGATCTTGCCATAACGCGCGCGAACATCTTTGTAGGAGTCCAGCAGGCACTGGAACACATCAGTTTGGCAGTTAGTGGTGATCTGAAAAAAGAAAGACAATGTTTGTTCACAGACAAAGTGAAAATAATTCGAAGTCTACAAGATCCGGGCCAAGTGGAACTTAACCCGGCTCTAGGTTTGTGGATATTCGAAGTCTACAAGATCCGGGCCAAGCGGAACTTAACCCGACTCTAGGTGTGTAGATATTCGAAGTCTACAAGATCCAGACCAAGCGGAACTTAACTCGGCTCTAGGTGTGTCGATATTCGAAGTCTATAAGATCCGTGCTAAGTGGAACTTAACCCGGCTCTAGGTGTGTGGATATTCGAAGTCTACAAGATCCGGGCCAAGCGGAACTTAACCCGACTCTAGGTGTGTGGATATTTGAAGTCTACAAGATCCGGGCCAAGCGAAACTTAACCCGGCTCTAGGTGTGTGGATATTCGAAGTCTACTATTTGAAATTCCTAAGGACGTAAATTGGATTCTCTAGGAGCATCCGACCGAGTAACAAGTTACTCCCTCGGAGGCTCGGGGACTAGGGGATATATCTATAAGTGTTCATGCATATAAAGTAACACAGCAGAATAAAAGGGTTACCTCCATCATCCGACCAGCCAAAGAGATGGCCTTGGTGGTGGAGTTCATCTAGGCGCTGAACTCCGCTGGGCCAAACTTCTCCGGCAGATCATCCCTTGGGTCAATGAATTTAGCGTTATTCCAGTTGTTCACGTACTCTAGGAGCAGTGGGCGATAACTTTCACCGCTAGGAGAATGACTCGCCACCAAGCCTTTGATATGGGCCTCTCGCCTCACGGATTGGGCAGCAACAGGACTGGTATGCAGGACCAGTTGCCTACTACCTTCTGATCCGGCAGCGGGAGACCTGGAAGTGGTGCCCTTGGCTGGCCCGATAGCTTTCTTGAGCTTGTCGGATGACGCCGGGCGCGGCGGAAGATCAGAGGCTATTGATCCGGACGGTACCTGAGAAGCTGGCTGAAAGATGTCTGCAATGGACACCGTAGATCCGGAGGCAGCTCATGGAGCTTTCCTCTTTGGAGGCTTGGTGGAGGCAGTTGCTGTTGCTGGCTTTGGTGCCGAGGTTGGTGCTAGAGCTGATGCTGCTGGTGCTGATGCTGGTACTAGTGCGGCTGATGTCGCTGGCACTGCTGGTGCTGGTGCTACTGGTACTGGTATTACTGGTTCAGAAGAAACTGGAGACGGAGAACTTGGTTGGGGCAGTGCCGATGAGACATGCACCTCAGAACTGGCGGTTGGCGCTGAAGAGGAGGAGCTAGGATGATCCAACATAGTCGTATCCTGGGTTGCCCCACTATCCCCCGCGCTGACATTTCCCTCCTCTTGATGAGAATGGCTCCGATCAGGCGCAGCCGCGGAGTCCTCTTGAATAGGACTGAGCGGGCGAACATCGTCATCGCGCGGGGGGGGGGGGGGAGAAGGACTGCTCCGGATCAGAGAGGCAATGTCGGAGCCGCTCTGGGGAATGACCCTAGGAGCTCTGGAAAATAAAAGAGCAACACGTCACGAAGAGAAAGAATGATCAAACAAGAGGCAAGGATAAAGGCAGACATGGAAAAACCCAAGAGTAGGCGCATAAATACTTACTCATCCGAGGTTGGAGGGGGCCGAGGTTTGGGTGCCCTCTGGACCATGCTCTTGGCTGTTGTCTTGGCCGAGGCTTTCACCCCGGACTTCTTATGCCTCTTCTTGGGCGGCGGCGCCTTCGAAGCTGCTGCCGAGGTAGCCGCGTGCTTTTGGGAGGGAGCAGGGACCGGACCACTCGTGGCAAGGGGGAACCTCGTGGACCTAACCGGCCCGGTTAGCTGAAGATTCGAACATAACCGGGAATGCGTAAGAGATGGGCACCAGGTCAAGTACCTCAAGAACCTCACCATCCTAGTCATCGTCATCCGGCCAATCCCTTAAAGAAGAGGCCTTACCAGAGGTGCGTTTGATGGTGTCCGGAGTGGGCAGAAAACTCTCCAGATCAGGCTCCACCTCGTCCGGCTCGGCACGATCCGGCACCCACTTGCTCGCCAGCTCCTAGTCATCCTCTAGTGGCTGCTGGAGGAATCACTGAGAATAAAGCAGCAGTGGTTAAGTTAAAAAAGTTGTCCGACATACCAAGAAGACCCGAAAAAACAGTAAGAAGTTTACCTTTGGAGGAGGGTTGTCATGGGTATAGGGCGCAAGCCCCCATTCCCAAGCCTCAGAGATTTCCTTCTCCACGTTGAAAATGGCCTTAACCCGGCAGTATATCGCCGAGTTATCGAGCTCGAAGGAGGAAGTATGGTGGGGATCGAGGGGGCTGCTCAAGTAGCAGATCTTGTGGGTGCGTTTCTGCAGGGGAGACTCGGCTGTAAATGAAGGTGATCATAATATCCTCCCCCCGCAGCTTCTCCTTGAGCAGCTCCTTGATCCGGCGGTCGAACTTGTTCACCACAGCCGTGGGTCGCTTCGGAATGCTCTCCCACAAAGTGGTGTCCGGGACTCCAAGCTTGAAGGGGAGGATTCGGATCAAATTCTCGTCCGTGGTGTTCCGAACGTAGAAGAAATTTCGGGCCCAGCCCTTGCAAAACTCGAGCCCGGTGACCCAGGGGAACGCAGAGCCCTTGCGGGGAGATATGGAGGCTGCCCCACACTAGGTCAGATGCTTCTCTGCCAGAGTGAGATGCTTATCTGGAACGACGTTCTTCCACAGACCAAAGAACTTGATCCACATCTCCTTTGATGGCTAGAGGCTGACAAACCCCTCTATGCCGGAGGCAAAAGAGGAGAGAGAGGTGATGGCATTGGCAGGGAGATGTGGTTGCAATTGGTAAGTGGAGATAAAATTGAAGAAGAAATCAAAATAGGAAGGCCGAAGCCACACTAGAAGTGGGAGAGAAAAACCACATACTCCCCTAGATTTGGAGAGGGTGAAATCTTGTCAGCGGCGAGGCGGCAGACGACACCTACGGGGATGCGGCGCGTGGCGTATAGCCAATCCAAGTCATCTTCGCAGATGAAGGCACCGTCCCAACTGCCGTGCTCACGGCCCTCATCTTCCTCCTCCTGCTGAGCGACCACGGCGGCCTCTTCCTCAGTCATGGTGAGGTCGAGGTCCTCAAGGACGAGGTCGGAGTAGAGGTAGCCGGCAGCGGGGAACCTGGAAGCACAGGGCCCCGTGGCGAAGATCTTGTACAGAAGCAGCGACGCGGTCGCTGGGAGCATCTCGACGCAATTGTGATGGCGCAACACTGGCAAAGAAGCAGTGGTGGCGGTGGCATCACAGCAAAGAAGAAAGGAGGCAGGGGAGCGCGCCATGGGTGGGGAACCTCCCCAAGATCGCCCTAGCCCCCTATTTAACTGCATGTGCGGGTGCGTAGTGCAATCCTTTGCGGTGGCCCTGCCGCATGTTGTGGCCGTGTACGTGACAGAATCAACCAATCAGGCGCCAGCCACAGTAAGAACCACACGGAGCAAAAGATCATGTGGTGCGAGGTGGTGTAGTTAACGAGGCGCTGCTGCGAAGGGACGTGCGTAGCTGGTGGTGTTACAACAGTAACCGGCGCAGTAAATGGGCGTGGACCTTAAAATGAGGCAAAGTGATGATTACCCTCCACGTAGGACGTGGGGAAGCGTATGAGAGAAGGAAAGGTAACCCGGATATGTGAGCAAAAGACCCGGCCAGCGAGGAATAACTTGGAATGAGCCAAGGGAATGTAAGAGAAAAAACTCCGGATTATGGAGTAACTTGGCCAAAGAGGCGAAGATCCGGATATGGGAACCTGTTGTGGCCTTAACAACTAAAGTTGCTAGGACCGCACCAGCTTTGGGGACTTATGTTGGGGGATACCCCCGGGTAGGGTAAAAGTAAGTGCTGGCCAGGTCACCTCAAGACATGCCGACCTACGGAGTAACCTGGCACGTGGAGCATCTCCCTAGCCTTAACCCGGCAGGCATAAAATATATGCCGGCCATGTTTGTCTATCTATTACGCAGGTATCCTCGTAGCCGGGTTAGCCGTATGCTAGCCGGACTACCACTTGGCTTCCAAGAGAAGGAAGGAATCTCCCGCTGGTCAAAAGGTGGCTTTTCATAGCTGTATCGTGAGCGAAGCAAAGAAGAGGGAAGGACCAGCAGGATAGGGGCGACCAAGATGACACGGGCAATGTCGGCTAACGTAGCCCGTGTCTGGTGACGCTTAAAGGTAAGGATTACACTATGGGTTATGTCCAAAGTCCGGACAAACCGTTAAAGAGAATAAAGAAGCATCTAGCTTTAACCAAGGGGCATATTCGGGGAATATGCTGGCATGTGTGCCCTAACTTTGTAACCCGGCTCCCCTATATAAGGAGCACCGAGGCCTCCATAGAGGGGGATCGATCATTTTCTCTGTCTAAGGTAGAACTCTAGAGCTAGGTTGTGGGGAGTAAGAGACATTGTCTCCTTCTCACAAACAGCTCGAGGAGCACTTGTATCAACCATTGATAGAGGAAATATAACAACATTTGTGCGTGGAATCACCACGTTTTCCCTCCCTGGATTCTCCTAGCACTCATTGGCCCCATCTTTAGCCTATCCAAGGCATCAGCCGTGCCACCACCACGACATGTGGTGGTGCAGATCCAATGGTGAGCATCATATGGACATCATATCATTCATATGACTCGTGCTTTACCTTTCGGTTCATGTTTCGAGGCCATGTATGTACATGCTAGGATCGCCAAGTAGAACCTTAGTATTCGAGTGTAAATCTTTCTTACACCTGTTGTATGCGAACGTAGAGTCTATCACACCCGATCATCACGTGGTGCTCCGAAACGACAAACTTTCTTAACAGTGCATATTAAGGAAGAATATATTTTTATCTTGATATTTAGTGGGAGGGATCATCTTATAATCCTACCGAGGCAATCAAATCAAAGCAATATAAGATGCATCAAAAGGGATAAACATCACATGAAAGAATCATGTGACATGATATGGTCCTTCTCGCATTCGATCTCCATCATGTGCGGCATGGTATGATCTCCATCATTCCACCGGCGTGGCACCAAGGTCCATGGCACCACCATCATGGACGTCTCCACCATTACAATATATCTCTTGGATATATATAAATAGCACGCAGGCCATAAAAAGATAAAGACAACCATATGGCTCCTATCGGTTGTTTAACTTACAATAAATCTCATTGCATACAACAATTTTTGTATTAATGACCATATCACATCTCATGCCCTTCAAAAACAAGACATCTCAAATTTATTTTTTCATATTTTACGTGTTTGTGGGCTTTCTAGGAAAGAATCGTTCTACCTACGAACTTCAACCACAACGGTGATAATCAAGTTATTAGCAAATTGTTGTAAATTAGATCATGACTATGCTAGGAGAGACAGACACCCGCTGAACCACTTATGCAATACAAGTTGCATATCAAGTGTGGGACAAGTCTCATGTGCAAGGACATGTAAAGTTGGTCCGGGCCGCTTCATCCCAACATGCCACCATGATCCAAATTCACGAAAGTATGCAATAACATGATCATCCATACCTAGTTCGATCTCGTTACCAACAAGTACTCTTTTCTTGTTCCCATGATATAACATTCTTAGTGATCTTATCACTTGCTTGCAAGCTATGTCAATGTGATATCACCGAGAGGGACCTAAGTATATTTCTCTATCATCGGGATGGACAAATCCCACTCTTGATCCACGAGCCTCAACCAACACTTTCCAAATACTCAACGACATCTTTATAATCGCCTTGTTATGGTGTGACATTTGATGGAATCAAAGTACTCTTCCAGAGTTAGTGATTGACGTGATCTCATGGTCTAAGGATTAGAGTTACTTCGATTGAGATAGCAATATAAACTTGAGGACATGATCGTATTGCTAAATCAACTATGGGTGAATGTTCATCACATCATTCTCTAATGACATGACCTTGTTATTAATAACATCCAATGTTCATGATAAGGAAACCTTGATCATCAGTTAATCAACAAGCTAGTATGAGAGGCATTACTAGGAACCTTTTCTTTTGTTTATTAAAGACACATGTATTAAATTTTCCTCTTAACACAATTATAGCATGAGATATAAACATATATTATAAACCTGGAATAAGATAATAAACATTTATTATTGCTTCTCGAGCATATTCCTTTCAACTTTAAAGGCGTTAAGTGGCATATAATATCAGCTTATCATTCATATGTTCAACATGGGTAAAGGGGACTCACAAAACTCATGCCCATGACCATGGAATTAACCTTAATTGGTAGTGGATCAGGGTGGTTTACCATTGATCACTAGTTGTGGTTGTGAGAGATGAAATAGCTTATGTTGTTTGTGTGATCATATTAATTTGGAGCTCCTTCCACACATACACATATAAATAAGGATATAGATACATCCTAATCATATTCTTCTCTAATGCTAGTGGTAAATCCAACACTTCCGGAGAATTCTTTTAGCCTTATTGCAGTTTCATATTACTTACAATGCGACTCTCTCTGTTTACATTCTCTACTCTTTAATATTGTTTTTCTCACAATCACAAATACTCTCGCTACACTCTTACTTGGAATCAAACACAATTTGCAGGTACTCTTTGGTAAATCCATAACAAGGGGCATATAGACCATCACTAGTATATCTCTATGTTCAATACTCTTACCGGCCATCTCACCTTCTTGGAGGATGAACCACTTGGAGATGACGAGTTGTCGAGCTGCGAAACATGATTTCATTGAGGGCATCTAGAACAGAGGTTGAAAACAAGACCGCCCTATCGGCCAGAACGATGATGGCCCAAATGGCCAGTACTTGGTGAGCTCGAATCAGCAACGAAACTATCTTGCCCAAGCAGCAGCAGTTGGGACTCCTGAAAGGAATATGCACGAGAGGCAATAATAAAGTGGTTATTATATTATTCCATGTTTATAATAAATGTTTATTTCGCATGATATAATTGTGTTAACCAAAAACGTTAATACATGTGTGTTTAATAAAAAAGAAAGGGTTCCTAGTGATGCCTCTCATTACACTATCTTGTTGATTAACAGATGATCAAGGTTTCCTGATCATGACATTGGATGTTGTTAATAACAAGGTCACAACATTGATTGAATGATGTGATGAACATACTCCCAAAGTATAGTAACACGATCATGCCATTATGTTTACACTACTATAACGTCATTCGAAGTAACTCTGATCCCTAGACCATGAGATCATGTCAATCACTGACTCCGAAAGAGTACCTTGATTACATCAAACGTCACACCTTAACAGGATGATTATAAAGGTGTCGTTAGGTACTTGGAAAGTGTTAGTTGAGGCTCGTGGATAAAGAGTGGGATTTGTCCAACATGATGATGGAGATATATACTTAGGTACCTCTCGGTGATATCACATTAACATAGCTTGGAAGCAAGTGATAATGACACTAAGAATGTTATATCATGGTAATGAGAAAATACTACTTGTTAGTAATGGGATCAAACTAGGTATGGATGATACCGAATGATCGGATCCCGGACAAGTAAAATATCGCGAGACAAAAAGAATAGGTTACTACGAATAAAGGTCACGCGATCACTAAGTCATCGCTTGAGCTGGTGGGAGTCATTATCGATCTCCAGGTCCTGCTAATAATTATTGATCGAAGAGTGTCTCGATCATGTCCACTTAGTTCGCAAGCCTGTAGCGATACAAACTTAAGGGTAGTCAACACATTTGAGTGGATAGGGAACACCGGAAAAAATACTGGACAACGCATGAATTGTTCTCATAAATCTGCCGGAATAGTTTTGGTGTATCGAAATATTACTATAGAATAAATTGTTAATGTGTTCATTAAATTAAGTACTCATTAAATGAAGTGTTCATTAAATTGAGTGGAATTAAACCAAGTGAATTAAAGTGCTTTAATGGAAATACCTTTGATTTTTCAGTGGAGAGTTAAGGGAATTATGGTGACCCTTTGATTTGTATGAGTGGAGACTCCACCACCATCAAGAGGGGAGAGGCAGAGGCACCACTAGGGATTGGTGCATGCCTCTTGAGCGTGGACCCCCTCTCCTATAAAAGGAGGAGGTGGAGACCACCTCTCAACACACCATTTCTCTCATTCCATCTCCTTCCATATGCCCTTTGGTAGGAATCTTCCTCGCCTTTCTAGCTTGTCCATTGCCATGAGAGAGGAGCTTTGGAAAAGCCCTACTCAATATCTTCTCCACCACTATCACCACCATGTCGTAGTGTTGGCAGAGTTCTCGAGGATCCACTACTTCTGATGCCACGCTGGAGCGAGGGACGGAAGTCATCGGCACACCGTATGTGTGACCGATTACGGAGGTGCTGCATGTGTGGTACTGTCATCGCGTCCTTGAGGATAGTCATGTACACTCTACAACAGCCATGTTTGTTTGCAGGAATGTTATCCCATGTTACAGTCTTCAAGGGTGAGTCCATTTGAAACCATTACATGTATCTCCTAGATATGATCTTGGTGGTTGCAATTGTAGGAATTTTTTATTTTCCATGCAACAAACCCCATCACCTCCACAGTAACATCCCAAAACTTTTCAAATTTTGGATTATTAAAATAAGATGAGATTATTTAAATAGTTTGCTAAAAAATTATTTTCCCTTAATTCAACATTCAAAAGAAAAGAGAGTTTTCAAAGTTTATGAAATAACGCAAATCCTATTTCTAAACAAAGATTTTGGAACAAGTGGTTAGGGAAAAACCATTTTTAAAAACTCTTTAAAGTTATTTTGTTTTATGGGAAAACAAAAGTTTTTAAAATTGTTTTTATAAACCTAAAACCTTTTTTCAAAATAGATTCTTTACAAAACCCTTCCTGCATAAAACAAGCCCTAATATAAATATTTGGTTCATGAAAATATTTATAAAACATTCCTAGTTTAATAATGGTTTCCCCATTTTTGTTAAATGTTTTGTTTTGAGACAAATCTAAAATCATATTTGGATTTTGAAGAATCTCCCATAAAGCCATAATGGCAACGGGTTAACAAAAAAAGTTTTATAAAAAGTTTATTTGGGTTAATGAATATTAATTCTATTTTCATTTTTGAAAACAGTTTTTTGTCTAAAAATAAATAAATAAAACTATTTTGAGGGCCTTTGGTTGTCATATGTTTTCTAAGGTGAAAGACTACAAAACCAATATTTATGAAATCATGGTTATAAAATTTATTGTTTTGTTTCGAAATGGTTTCCTAAAAGTCTAAAACATTGATTTTGGATTTTATAAAATTCACCTATTTTATTTTTAGTGATTTCTATTAAAAATACAAACCCTATGGGAAATACCCCTATAGTACTGAATACCCATTTTAAAATATGAGTATGTTTAAAATCTTATTTTGTATTTGAAAGGGTGCTAAAATATAAAATTTACCTATTCTAAACATTGAGACAAGTTTCTAAAATTTTATAAACGGGTTTGAACTATATTTGGAGCTAGAAGGAATAAAATAGAAAAAGGAAAAACAAAAAATAGCCTACCAGCCAATTAGGCCGGCCCAAAGCTCCCTAGCTGGCCAGCCCAGCCGGCCAGCCCAGCCGCCAGCGCACTTCCCCTTCTCCTGGCGGCCGCTCCCTATCCGTCGCCTGTGCAGCGAGCTGCAGCGCCCCCGCAGCCCAGCAGTGGCCCATTTGGTTCGCCTCCCTCTCTCCCTTGCTGCCAACCCGGACCCACCTCCATCCCCTTCCTCAACCCCCCGCACTCGCACCATCACCCACGACCTAACTGCCGCCACGATCCCCACCTTATCCCCTACTAGCCTAGGCCACTCCGACCTCTTCCGTGCATCTCCCTTTAAAGTTCACGCTCCCCGCTCCCATTTCCCCCTCGCCCCCATGCAATCACGCCCCCAGGCTGCTGCTATTCCTCGCTGGAGCCTACTACCACCGCTGTTGTTTTTTCGTTGCCGTCGTTGACTCGGTGAGTAGCTGCCGCCCATTTCTGGCCTCCTCCATCCCCCTCGATCGGGTGCACATCCTAACCCTCTCCTTCTTCTCTCTCTAGCAGCACACCGGCACCGCCATGAACTCCCGAGGCTCGTAGCCGCCAGCACCACTCCAACTGTCGCCCTTCGCCATCCTAGGAAGTGTAGGAAGTCGTCGCCATCCCCTTCGTCTTTGCCATCCGTGTATGTGCCCCGTCGACTACTCTGAACTCGCCTAGGCCCGTTGTAGCCCCCTTGACGACGATGACTATGCGGAGCACCACCATCCCCTCCAAGTCTGCCGCCTTCCCGCGGTGAGCCCCTCTCCTTTCCGTTCTACGTCGTATGATGTAAATCGAACGACCGCGATTAGAAGGCCGACTTGAACCTGTACTCGCCAACAGGGTTGTGCCGTGTGGCATCCGCGTCGTCAGCATGCTGTGTGGAATCCGCATCGTCAGCATGCCGCGTCAGCGTGCCGCGTCAGCGTCGTATGGCCGCCACGTCCGCACCACGTGGACGAGCTGTCCATTGTGTAATTGTCTGCATTTAAAAATAGGCAGAAAATCCTATTAACTACTAAAATATGTAGAAAATTATTTACGGCTCGGAAAAATGCATATGATATATGCATGGATTCAAAAAAATGTGTAGAATATTATAGTCAATTAAAAGTTGAACTTTGACGAAGAAAATTATTTTAAATATTTAAACTCTAGGGATTTCTATTTTCGTGCCCTCGGTTCCTTAGTTATACTTATTTTCCCTAGCCGCTTAACTTTTCCTCACTTTTGCCCATCTCCTTCTCCGAAGCTCTCACACGGTCTGAAAACTTGCCGTCCGTCAGTCCTATCGTTACGTGCTGACAAGTGGGGCCACGTTCAGTCGGGTCCCGTAGTGGACCCTTGTCGTTACGTGCTGACAAGTGAGGTCACGTTCTGTCGGGTCCCGTAGTGGCCCCTTACCGTTACATTCTAACAAGTGGGGCCGTGTTCAGTCTGTTCCCCGTAGTGGACACTTCTCTCCACTTATCTAGATCAGCATGGGACCCACAGTTTACCTAGGTTGGTGTTGCAAAATGGAACCCCGAGCCAGCCCCGTGCCCGCGCTCGTGTCATTGCCTCCCCTTTCTTCTTCTTCTCCAGTGATAGTGACCCTTCTCCGGTGACAGCGGCCATTTGCCTAGCTTCTTTTTCATATAGCCCATGTAATGCATAAACTTGCATATACGAAAATTGTACACCTTTGAACTCTTTGAAATCGCACTTAGGACATGATAATGTTGTGCTAATAAAATCTTGATCATTTATCATTTTCATGGAGTGAAATATAATGCATAAACTTGTGTATACGAAAATTATAAACCTTTGAACGCTGTGAAATCGCACTTAATACGTGATAATGATGTGCTAACAAAATTTTGAGAGATTATCATTTTCTCCCCCATTTTCATAGAGTGGAATTTAATGCATAAACTTGCATATACAAAAATTATACACATTTGAACTCTTTGAAATCACACTTAATATGTGATAATGTTATGCTAAGAAAATCTCGAGAGATTCTCATTTTCATAAAGTGGAATGTAATGCACAAACTTGCATATATGAAAATTATACACCTTTGAACACTTTCCCTTCAAATTTATTCCATATAGTCAAAATCATTTGTTTATGGAGTTAAAGTACATGTGGCAAACTTGTTATTTTGCATGGATAGAGGGGTTCCCCCAACAGATATAGGGGTTATCCTGTCCGCTAGATCACAAAGTATCAACGGTTGGTGGGCATGATCTGTGTGACAACTGTCTCAACCAATCAGAGCATAGCAGCCAAGATGAGCACATGTGTGTGAGTTTGTGACTAAGAGAGAGGGGAAAACTAAGTTGAACTAAAAACCAAGGGCAAAACTGAGTAGAACTTAAAAACCAAGGGCAAAACTGACAAAGGGATTCAAATAGAAAATAGAAAGAGATTAAAAAATGGAAAATGCGTCTTTTATAAAATAAAATAAATCTTGGCATACATTAGACTATTTGCAATTCAAATATACACCAGTTTGATAATTATGGCCTCATTCAGACAAACTATGTTTTGGGGAGGGATGTTTTGGGAAGAAGCTTGAGTAGAAAGCCATAAACCTTCAAAGATACTAGGTGATTTGAGAAGTGGTGATTTAGGTTAAAACTTGATTTCTATACATTTCTTATGGTTCCAGGTCACATAATAAGACTCCCTGGGTAGATGCCACTATGTTTTGATCTTTTTGAATTTGTTGTGCATAAAATAACTCAATTAGCTAGCTAAAACCCATTCGTTGACTCTCTGTTGACCAACCACCAGAGGGCAAAACTGCGACAGTGTTAGTACTAGAGGGCAAAACTGAGTACAACCAAACTATCAGTGTTACACTCAAGGGTATAACTGAACACAACTAAGTCGCTAGGGTTAGACACGAGGGAAAAACGTGACTCACGGTACATGTGTCGTGGTGCACGGGGCGGTAGCGGACACGTGTGGCCATGCACGGTGCAGTAGTGTACGTGGTTACGTGGTGCACAGTGGTGCAATGAAACGTCTCTTCCCTTCTCCTTTATAGAGACCTCCTCACTCTCACTCATCACTCATTAGCTCACTCATGCAAATGTCTCCACTGTCGCATCACCTTCCGCAAACCCCCAAGGAAACCCCAACCACGCCGACGATGGAGAAGAACATCATTGTGTCCATTGTAGCCTCCAAGGCCGCTGGCGAGGAGGCACTCGTCCCTGTACAGGCCCCCGTCGAGGCATCGAAAGCAGTCCCCATCCAGACCCTCGTCCCGATTCCGCCGTAGCCGCCGGTCTCGGACAGATCCTGCTCGGCTGGGACCCACAAGGAGGATGATTACATCAGCCGGAGAACCCCTACAACACAAGCATCGCCGACCCATGGTCGGAGGTAACTAGGGTTTTCTTCTCTTCCCTTGTTCTTCCCCCATTCCCATCGTTGGATGCTAGATCATATGTTATTAGGGTTCGGCTGTTCGTATTTGCAATCGTTGGATACTAGGCATTTTTATAGTAGCTAATCCTCTTGTGTTAGATCGTATTTCGATGAACCCCCTGTTCATATTTCAATCCTCTTTTATTTGTCCTCCGAGTTGCAGTTAAGGGATTCCCTAGTTAGTACTAACGCCAATCTAATGTTGGGATCAGTATTCAATTTGGTTTGAGATTTGGGGATTGGGGAATAATCAGGGGATCTCAATCGGTTAATTTATGCAAATAATCAATCCCGATAATCAAGGTATCTCAATCATGTCCTTATTGCACTCTACTTTTTTTCCAACAAGACGATAGCAGCAACGTCTGCAGCAACGACGAGTCCAAGGACACCAAGACTCATCATGTGCTGAGGAGGCTAAAGTCTGGCCAGTACGACAACTTCTTTGTCAGCGACATCTACAAGTGACCCTTCTGCACCACCAGGAGGCTCAACACCACAGACTTCAACTCCCTCGTGAAGCATGTCGAGGACGTGAGGACCTACGGCGAGCCCATGAACATCCACGGCTTCACAGCCAAGCACCAGGCACTCGGTCTTCACCTTCACAACCTCCAGAAGGTGGCCATAGGGGAGGGTCGCATGCCCCCGATCAAGCCTAAGGCGTCCAAGGTTAAGGGACTGGGTAGCAAGAAGTGGAGGAGGCGCCAGAGGGAGGAGGCAGAGGCCCTCCTGGCGAAGGCCATGAGGGGCCACTGATCTTGTGCTACTGCTGCTACTTTAAAGCAACTTCTTTTGTATTGTCTATGTTGAACTTTTCCGCTGTTGTTGTTGAGCAGCCTAATTGTCAAACCTCGTTAAGTATCGTACTATATATCCTATATTATATGCTTTATCGACATCTGCTATATATCCTATATTAGTTGCTTTATCTACATCGGCTCTATTTACTGAATGTATTTATGGTGCTGGTTAGATTTGCTGATCTAGATTTGCTACCAGATTGGAAAAAAATGAGGGCCAAAAGGAACAATGAATGAAGAGAGAAGTTGCTCAAGATTCGCTATTTTTTTGGGAAAAAAACACAACTGTTAGCGAGAGAGAGTGGAAAATGTGCTCTTAAAAAGGCCAATCATAAAAATAATAGAAAATAAAGCTTCCAATTTAGACGACAGGGCGCACGTAACCACCAAACGCGCCCCACATGGTCCCACGCACGTCCCCCATAACGCATTCCCAACAAACCGGCCCCACAGAGTCCCACACTACAACAAAAGTTTCCTTTCGCAATAACTTGGTCCGACCGTCGTTGTAGAAGGCGCGTCTTCCGTGACGAATTTCTCGGCTCGGCCGTGGCTGATGGAAAACTTTTTTTCGGTTTCGCGGCCCTCTACTATGACAGAACCGCTAAAAACATGGAAGAAGCTCAGTTGGCATGGCAGAAGCAAGATTTTCGTTTCCTCACTCGATATTGACTCGCCGAACTCTTATGAGCCGTGTGGGTCCTAGACGTCAGTGTCTCTGGCGGACCATACTTTTTGGTCGTGCCTCCCTGATTTGAACTCGATAACATTACTCGAGACGTCTGCGGTCTTGTCAGGTTGTTGGGTCCCACATGTCAGCCTCTTATTAGAAGAATCGTGTGTATGATGGAATTTTTTATCCTTCGCTCACGCTACCCTTTTCTGAAGTTGATAGTGTTACTCGATGCATCTACTATTTAATCAGGCTGCTAGGACCCACATGGCATCCTCTCATTAGAAGAAATGTGTGTATGATGGACTTTTTCCTTTGCTCGCGCTACCCTGTTCTGAAGTTGATAGCGTTACTCGATGCATCTACCGTTTAATCAACTTCCTAGGCCCCACATGTTATCCACTCATTAGAATAAAGATGTGTATGATGGATTTTTTGCCCTCGGTCGCGCCTTCATGTTCCAAACTTGATAGCGTTGCTCGTTGCTTCAGCCGTTTATACAGGCTAGTGGGACCCCAATGTTAGCCTCCTCGATGCAGGAAACATGTGCATGCTAGACTTTTTTTCTTCTCTCGTGCCTCCTCATTTAGAACTTGGCAACGTTGCTCGATACGGCACCTGTATAATGTCTCCCTACTGGGTCCATATGTCAGCCTCCTATGTAGAGAAAACGTGTGTATGTTGGACATTTTTTTGGTCGCGTCCACTGGTTTGACCTTGGTAACGTTGTTCGATGTGGCGGTCATGTATGGTCTTGCTGCTGGGGCCCACGTGTCAGCCTCTCTAGACAAGAAACATGTCGATCATGGTCTTCTTTTTTCCGGTCCTGACTGGTGTACAAGTACTTTTTAGACGCACTTGTTAAACTTGATCTCTTGTATGGTAAGGTTGATTGGTGCTAGTTGCAGGCAGGTGGGTCGGCCATGTCAGCCTCTCAGTATAAAAATATTGCTACAGATAAACTGCATGCCTTACCACTACACAAGAAAATTGTTATGCTTTTATAAAACGTAAAAAATATATACTAACATCGTATATAACTTATTTATTTTTCTTCTTAAAAAATTATTTGTCCATCTGCTACGTGTGATTACTAGCAGCTCAACTAAAAAATGTTAAATATAAATAATATAGTAGGTAGTACTTAAACATCATGGATATGCGGAGTTTTTGTAGGAGTGGATGGAAAGTGCTCAAAAAAGCCGAATTGAAAAAATGGGCCATCAGGGATTGATGAGCTATTTTTCATGGGCTCTCGCCTAATCTAACTAGGCTATTTGCGCGGCCGAGTGTCCCAAAACATGACCGAGTTAGAAGGTCTTGGGCTATAATAAGGTCGGATGGGCTAATTTCTTGGGCTTGATAGCTAAAATCCCAAGGTACGTGATGAGGCTCGGTCAGATTCGAAAATGTATAAAATATGAGCGCCTAGATCCCAGGCGCATGAGATCTTGTTATGTTAAGACGCTGATGTCACCCTACTAATTGTGCTAATTCTCAGGTGTAACCTAGTAATTGCAACTCATTAAATTCCCAGATACAAGCTAGTTGCAATAAATGTGTAACCCCCGCGTTGCACGAATCGCGAGGTAAATCAAATGGCGAGAGAGATGACTCTTGAGAACTACCAAATCTTATAAAATATTCATAGATATTTTTGTGAAAATTGTGGACAAACACCCCGCGTCCGCCAAAACTTTCCGCCAAGACCCCAAACTTTCCTAAACGCGCCCTTAATCAAGCGACCAGCCCCTGTCTCTTCAAATTTTGCGTCGTTCTTATGGGAGATGCACTGGATTATAACCAGGCCACAAACTTCTCCACGCCTTAAAAAAACTTCTCGACGCCTTTCTATCAACAGTGCTGACCTATCACCATTGGCCGCGTCGTTCTTCAAGAGACGCACCGGTCGGCGATCAGCTGGGCGATCCCCACGCTTCGCCTGCTAGATTCAGGCACTGGACATTCTTCTTAGCTTTGGTTTGTTCTCCACCTCTCCTAGAAATAGTTAAAGCTTGTGACCATCTAGATTTACAAGGTGCTTGCAGATTTGGGTAGGTACATTCTTTAGGTAAATCTATAGTAAAACTCTGGACAGAAGAGTTAGAAAACATCTTAAAAAGGACTTGGCAGAGATCCTGTGCAAAATTTTGACATGATATATTCCCCATCCTTCTTTGATACGATGGAGCATTTGGCTGTTGATGTACCTGACGAGGAAGTACTTAGAGGTACAGTATAGTATAGATGGATGTACCCTATAGAACATCGACTTCACATTTTTTGATTGCTCATTTCACAGTAGACACACTTGTTTAATGAGTGCTTTCTTGTCCTATTTGTTTGACATGTTGGTCAATAATTGAACAATTGAACAGTTGTAAACTCCAGTTCATAGCTCCTATCACAGCAGTCAAATGAGTAGTCTATCTTGTTTGATGTATTAACTCGTTATTACTTAGTTTCAGACTGCAATTATTGCTATCGCCACCTGTAACATCCCAAAACTTCAATCCAAGGTTATCAAGATCAAATCAACCAAAATGGGGTTAACAAAAACTTTTCCAAATTTAAAATGAAAGCATTCATATATGTGTGCATTTAAAATAGGAGTTGTTTGAATTGCCATGATTGAGTGATCCAATGCTTGTAAAATGTTTCTTAGGTGATTTAAACATCATCTACATCTTTCCCAAACTTTTCCTTAAGAAAATCAAATCAAAAAGTATTAAAAAGGAGGAATGGTCATTTTGGCCATTTTAATCCACTACACTACTTTGAGTGTTCCTAGCACTCATTTCTTAACAGAAATAATTCTTGATCTTTGTACCCCTTGTTAGTACACCTAATGAGGTACTAAGGCCCACCTTTTGATCTGCTAAAAACATTCTTCTACTTATTTTAAATAGCATTTGAAAATTGAATCTAATGCATATGCATAGATCACCCCTATTTCAAAACCCATCTTTTGAGCTCCACTTTCAAAACCCTTGCAACCAGAGACTACCTAGCACTAGTGGAGATCACTCAAAAAATTTGAAACCAAAATTCAAAACTTTTTCTCTTGCGGCCATTTCATCAAACACTTGGTAGACAGATTTCAAATAAAACACATTTCACTATTTCAAACAGTATTCTAGCCAAACTTGTCTCCCATTTGGCCCCTCTTTACTCCCTTTGTCTCTCAATGATCTAGCAAAGCCATTTAAACCCACTCCCCTACCCCCTAGCTGCACTGCCATGCCATGCCAAGCACCCTCTCGCCGGCTGACCGTGCACTCGCCGCAGCAGCCATCTCCTGCCTCTCTCTCCATGTCTAGGAGGTAGCCCACACCTCACCGCCCCTCTCTGTCCCCTGCCCGAGCACAGCCTTGCAGTGGACCACCGAGGAAAGCCCGCGCCCAGTGCCACCGCACCATGCCGGTGCCGCCCTCAGAGCGCACTCTGTCCCCGCTCGCACAGACCGCCCCTTGGCCGCAGCCCGCGCCCGCCGCTCCGCCACGACCTGGAGAACACCCCAGACACCCCCGCTGGCCGCCCAATGCCTCACAGCCACCGCTCGCCGTGGACACCGCCGCCTCTGCCGCTCAGAGCGCCACCTCGCCCAGACCGCATGCCACCGCCCCTACGGCCGCATTGAATGCCTAGAGCACCGCTAGGGAACCGCACAACGATCGCCACCCGCAACCATGCCTCTACCCCTCCATAGCCATGTCGCCACCGTCGCCTGCCCATCCCGCTAGGTCTCACCGTCGGGCCTATAAAAGGAGCCCTCCCCAGCCTCTTCCCTCCACACCACTCCACTCCCCTCACCTCTCTGAACCTCACCCACCTCTAGCCGGAGCAAGGCGAGCTCTGCCTCGCCAGAATTCGAGCCAGAGCAGCCGCGGCAGGAGGAGAAGGGCGCCGCTGATTGTGACCACCCCAAGCTTCGCCGCAACCGCGCCTCGCCTCGCCGTCGTCTTCCACTTTGTTTGTTCGCCTCGCCGACCCCGCTGGAGCCCTGGTACGTCCCCAGTAGACCCCCACCGAGCCGCTAGGGTTCGAGCTTGCCGGCGACCTGTTCCTCGTCGACGACGACCCTCAGCCGTAGATTCCCCTTCTAATCCTACGGCCCACAGCGCGCGTACCGTTTCGCGTGTTAAGTGCCGCTGACAAGCGGGACCCCCCTGTCAGCTGAGCCCCGTGCCGCGGAGCGCCACTGGGCCGGCCCAAGTCTTTTCCCGCGCTAGCCCAATCGTTCAAATCTGGATTTTTCTTTTTAGTTAAATCTAGTTTCTGTCCACTATTTTAAAATTCAATTATGGGAGTTTGCCACATCCAAATTGCATGAAACGAATTTTTCCTGAAAGGTATTAAGATGTTCTATCCAAGCCCGTTGGATTTAATTCAATTAGAGTTATAGATCTCTCCTAATAAAAATAAGAAGACAGAAGCATTTGCAACTTGCAACATTTTTATAAAATGAACCAAGTTAGCTTTTGAGTTGATTCCAACTCTCAAAAATCACATTTCATCGTATCTATCTAAATATGTAATGATATTAAGGTTTACATGCAGTGACTTTGGACTAGTACCAAAATAATGCTATATAGGCATTTCTAGTCACTTTAAATCATTAAATAATGAACTTAAACCAAAGTAATATTGATCCAACCTTTAATTCTCATTCCCATGTGTTAAGATGTGTGGTGATGACATGTGTCCACATGATCCCATATCTTAAGTGGTGAATATTAGATCTTAGTTATTTTTAGAAATTACTTTTCTAAAATAAAAAGAATAAAACTATGGAATTAAACTTGTGATGCTTGTGATGATAATAGATCATCAAATGTGTGTCCTAGAATGCTACTTAGCCTAGTTAAGTATTGTTTGGTGATTGTGTACTCCCTATGTATTTATAGACGATAGTACCGACCAAGTTTTCGAGGAGGAGGAGTTCTACCAAGAAGAAGAAGAAGAAGAAGAAAACTTCAACCACTGCACCAACCAAGGCAAGCCACCATTAACAGTGCAAGCTAACACTTGCAAGTTTAGTGCTTAGCAAGTTAGGACCAAACTAGATGGTTTAGCAAAGATGCCTTAAGCATGCCTTGATCACACTCCCTTTTGACTATTAGTACTCCAAGTCTTAGTTACAAGATTTACTCCCTTAGTTTACACCAAGTTCTTTACTTGTTTTGAAGGTAGCATAAAAAGTATAAAACTTGACCTATTAAGAACCCTTTAGATGTCATTCTATGGCATGAGATTGGACCCATCTTTTCCACCTTAGTGAACACTCTTAACTTAGTAGTTAGAGTAGATCAAAAACTTGAGTCACTTTAGATGGGAACACTTGGTGAAAATGAATTATGAAAACCTTGGAATGATGAGTCATTCTATCGAGATGTTTTGACATGTGTTGAGAAACACAAAGGATTGATGTTGATGAAAATGTTGAGGCATGAGCCTTAACTCTTTTATAAAACTGATGGTTGTCGGATGCGATACCATTCCAAATTTACCGTACAACCACATTACCTGAATTGGGTAAGGCTTAGCTAGAAATTTATATGCATTAGTATTAGTTCCCTCACGGAGAGGTCGAAGCTGAGGCTACCTCTCAATGTTATCCACCTATGCAGTGCCCAAGATGACTGATGGTCATGGTTGGGAGGCCATGCTCATAGGAGAGGTGCTTATACTAGGGTGTGTAAAGGGAAGGTTATGTTTGATTATCTGCATACTAAGTATGATGATTCAGGGTTATCCCTGACAGATGTATCGAATCGTGTGGTGAAAGTGTACCACCTCTGCAGAGTGTCAAACTATTCGAATAGCCGCGTCCGCGGTTATGGACAGTTGGAATGGCCATACTGTTTCGTTGTCAGATGTTTTCTAAATACTTTGAAAAGAATGATGAATCTTGACTTGACCACAACAGGGCTGTGTTTATGACAATAGCTTCCCAACTTAAGTGATTTTAGGACTTTACTTTATCTTTCTTTGCTTCTGAACTCAGCTTAGGTTTCAAACTTAACTTTATAGTTAAACTTAGAGTTAGCACTTTAACTTAGAAGTTTATACTTGTTAGTGGTAGTTTGCGAGTACTTAAAGAGTACTCATGGATTTTGTCCCTGGCTATTATCATGGCCAGACTATGAAGGAGACTATCAAGATGATGGCCAACAGGATGGCTATGATAACTAGGACCATCTGCCTTCGTCAGCATTGCCTGTGCCCCTGAAGATGGACCCCACCGCTACGCTTATCTTTTATTTCCGCTGCTTGTTGTATTAAGACTGGATCATGAGATCCTTATTTGTGTAAGACCTTATGTATGGTTTGTAATGGATGATGTATTGTGATATCCAATCCGTTATGTCTCGCAAAAATGGTAATCCCGGGATTGCGAGGTATGGCATAACGGGCATCTGGGATTAAAAATGCGGGTGTTGACAAGTTGGTATCTGAGCCATCTTGACCATAGGAGACCCTAGTTAGAATGGACGTCAAACAAAAACTTAGTTTCAATACCAAAGTGAGTATTTCCGTAAAACTATCTCCTCTCTTACCCTTGTGGATTCTTTCTCAAAAATTCATGTGCCTCAAAACTCTTACACTACTACTTAAAAAAATTGACACACTTGATCACTTCACTAACTTCCTCATCCTTAATTCTTGTAGATGGAGACTCGGTTCAGCAAGTTTTACCAGTTGGGAAACGGAGGTCAGCTGATCTTCGAGAGGGATCTGGATTCACTGTCGGAGTTACTGGGACGCCTGCACCTGGAGTTTCTTGGAGCTTAACTTCCAGGACCCCCAGGAGGAGACCTACAGTGGCTAGTCACCGCAGATCTTAGAGGAAGCATTGAAGCACCAACTTCTGGAAGAATTCAGTTCTCCGTAAGAGAGAACAACTGGCTAGATGGATTAGCCAGGGCAATGCATGAAGCTCTCGCATGTCTATGTGCCCTCAGCGTCAACAAGACCCAAGGAACCCGTTTTGCCCACTATGCAAGACGTGATTTCATGGGAATGCCAATGGAGATGCCGGGCCACCCCGAGTTGAGGCATCAAGTGGAGAACCTTGACTTCTTGCTTCACGACAGACAGCAGGAACTGGACAATGCCAGAGAGTTAGCCAATCACAATCGTGCCATTGCCGACCAGAAGGCCCAGACTTTCGCACTGCTTGTCCAAGACCGTCAGTATCTTTGCCGCCAGCGTGCCAAGAAGGATCGCACCATCGCCCGTCTTCGCAAGAAGGTGGCCGGCCTCGAGAAGACCGTCAAGGAGCATGAAGCTCAGCTTGCCGCCAAGGAAGAAGAAGATGAGGGTGAAGACATCTAGGGAGACATGGATTCTTACCTCAGCAATGATGATGATTTTCTAGCGGAGGATGTCGTGGACTTCTACACTGATGATGAGGACTCCGACTTCATCGACGATGAGTAGATGCACTAGAACACTGTCGTAGCATGAGATGTATCGATCTCACTGTATCTTAGCTTGCAGAATGGTTCTTCAAACCATCTGTTTCCCTTTGATTGTTGTGGTGTGTGTTGTATCGTGTGCTTGCTTGCATGAATCAAAATTAAGTTAGTCGAAAAACCTGAGTCTAACTCAAAATTTTAGTTTTGAAAACCCCAAAACCATGAACCTTAGAAATTTCTCTCTTACCCCTATATCTCAATATTCAGATGACTCGTGGAAACCAAGGAGGGAGCAGCTCGTCGCAAGACCCAATGCTGCAGATCTTGCAGAATCTCATCACAGACCGTGAAGCAAGCTAGGCAGAACGCCAAGCCAACTTAGCAACACTTCAACATATCGCCCAGATGGCTCTCAACAACCAAGGGCATGGAAATCAGGATCACCAGGGATCCAAACTCAAAAACTTTCAGAACACTAATCCCCCAATCTTCAATCAATCTGAGAACCCATTAGATGCTGATGACTGGTTACAGACCATGGAAAACAACTTAGAAGTTGCCCGAGTTGATGAAAATGAGAAAGTTCTCTTTGCCACCCACTATCTGGCAGGAGATGCAAGAGCTTGGTGGAATAGTATCTGCAATATGAACCATGGTCAAGTGATGACATGGGAAGCATTCAAGGTCAAGTTCAGCCGCACCCACGTGCCGCAAGGTCTAGTCAACAGAATGAGAGATGAGTTCCGCGAATTGAAGCAAGGAAGAATGACTGTGGTGGAGTACCATGACAGATTCCTGTCACTTGCCAGATATGTACCCGATGAGATCAACACGGAGGCCAAGAAGAAGGAGAGATTCTTGAACGGACTGCATGATGAGATGCAGACTGTCCTCGTCAACATCCGTTTCCAGGATCTCGAAGAGCTAGTCGACTCTGCCATCCAGATGGAAGGGAAGATTAACCAGGCAAACGACAACCGCAAGCGTCGTATGATGTAGCAGTCTGGATCCAACATTCACCAAAAGTACCGTCCCAACCCTTCACCAGGATATGCACCAAGGAACAACCGACCCCCAAATTCTCGCCCAAGCTACCCCAATCGTAGCGGAGGCAATGTGAAGTCCGGAGGAAACAATCACAACTCTAGTAATGCCAACAATTTCAACCGTGCACCTCCCAAGAACCACAACAACAACAGCAACACTGCACCCAGAACTGGCAGCAATGTTGTACCTGTCGCAGTCAAGGACAAGTCCCAGATCACTTGTTTCGAGTGTGGAGTGAAGGGTCACTACTCCAATGAGTGTCCCAAGAAGACTGCAGCCAATGCCAATGTGAATGTCCCAGCTCAGCAGCAGCGTCGTGTTCAACCAGGAAGGAGATTTGCCCCAGGGAACCCTCACAACCGCAATGGCCATCTCTTCCACATGAATGCAGAAGAAGCCCAGGAAGCGCCAGATGTAGTGCTGGGTATGTTTTCTGTCAACTCAGTTTTAGCAAGAGTATTGTTTGATTCGGGAGCATCGCATTCATTTGTCACCAAAGAATTTGCATGCACTAGTAAGATTCGTCCAACCAACTTGAAGCATGTCATGATAGTTCAAATCCCCGGTTCAACAACCAAGGCTAGAAAAATTTGCAAAGTTGTACCAATCAGAATAAATGGGATAGATTTTTATGCCAACCTAATTGTACTTGGAACCAAAGGATTGGAAGTAGTACTAGGTATGGACTGGATGTCAAGGCATAAAGGATTGATAGACTGTGCTAAGAAAGCCATCACCATGACCAATAGTTCTGGAGTCACAGTAGAGCATATCTCTGAAACCTTACCCCGTCAATTCAAGTGCAACCAGAGTGTAGCCTTGCCCACCATAGACCAAGTCAGAGTAGTCTGTGAATACCCCGACGTATTCCCAGATGAATTGCCAGGTATGCCCCCGGATAGGGATATTGAGTTCATTATCGAACTAATCCCCGGAACCGGACCTATAGCCCAGAGACCCTATAGCATGAACCCCTCAGAACTAGTGGAACTGAAGAAACAGTTGGATGCTATGCTAGCCAAAGGTTTTATTCAACCAAGTGCATCACCATGGAGATCACCAGTGTTATTCGTCGACAAGAAAGATGGAGGCAACCGTCTGTGCATAGATTACAGAAAGTTGAATGATGTCACCATCAAGAACAAGGACCCCTTGCCAAAGATAGAGGATCTATTTGATCAGTTGACTGGAGCTCAGGTATTCTCAAAGATTGATCTTAGGACTGGTTATCACCAACTTAAGATCCGTGCAAAGGATATTCCGAAGACCGCCTTTACTACTCTATATGGTTTATACGAGTATACGGTTATGTCTTTTGGATTAACCAATGCCCCTACTTATTTCATGAATCTCATGAATAAGATCTTTATGAATTTCCTAGATAAGTTTGTAGTTGTGTTTATCGACGACATCCTTATCTACTCCAAGTCAGAAGAAGAGCATGAGCAACATCTGAGAGTTATCCTATAAACCTTGAGAGAGCATCAGTTATATGCCAAGTTCAGCAAATGTGAGTTTTGGCTGAAAGAGGTAGGATTCCTAGGACATACTGTGTCTGCCGGAGGATTCTCTGTTGATCCCGCCAAGATCAAAGATGTCGAAGAATGGGAAGCCCCAACCACTCAAACCCAAGTCCGTGCATTTCTCGGATTAGCGGGATATTACCGCAAGTTCGTAGAAGGATTCTAGAGCATAGCCCGACCAATGACCCAATTGTTGAAGAAGGACAATAAGTTTGAATGGACAAACAAATATGAAGCCAGTTTCTAGGAGCTGAAGAGGAGATTGATATCAGCCCTAATTTTGGTCATGCCAGACATCAAGAAGCCCTTTGATGTGTATTGCGACGCATCCAAGATTGGTCTAGGATGTGTATTGATGCAAGAAGGCAAAGTCATCGCTTATCTGTCTCGACAACTGAAGCAGCATGAGCAGAACTATCCAACCCATGATCTTGAGCTAGCAGCTATGGTTCTAGCACTGAAGACATGGCGTCATTATTTGATGGGTAATCGCTGTGAGATTTACTCAGATCATAAGAGCTTGAAGTATATCTTCACTCAGAAGGAGCTGAATATGAGGCAAAGAAGATGGACAGAGTTAATCAAGGATTATGACCTTGACATTCACTATCACCCCGGCAAAGCCAATGTGGTAGCGAATGCTCTTAGCAGATTGCCGTGTAGGCGTAACACCATGATCAAGTAGAAGCAACCCAGTTTGTATGAAGAGTTGGAGCAGTTCAAGACTGAATTAGTTAGCAAAGGATTCTTAGCTAGCATTGAACTCCAACCCACTTTGATTAGCCAAATCAAGGAAGCCCAGAAGGGAAATGAAAGTATCGACAGAATCAAACGTCGTATTGGTACAGGAAAGGCACCTGGATTCATCGAAGACAAAGAAGGGGTACTGTGGTACAAAGGACGTATTTGTGTTCCAGCAGATTCGGAGCTGAAGGAGGTTATCATGAAGGAAACTCATGATACTCTTTATTCTATCCACCCCGGAGGAACAAAGATGTATCAGGATTTGAAAGAGCAATTTTGGTGGCACAAGATGAAGAGAGAGATCAGAAGCTACATCGCCAAATGTGACATCTGTCAAAGAGTCAAGGCAGAACATCAGAGACCTGCAGGACTGTTGCAACCATTACAGATTCCGGAATGGAAGTGGGATTCCATCGGAATGGACTTTATCACCGGTTTACCTACTTCTAGTAGGGGAAATGACTCAATCTGGGTCATAGTTGATAGATTGTCCAAGGTCGCCCACTTTATACCTGTCAAGACAACATACCAGAGTGCAAAGTTAGCAGAGCTATACATTGCTAGGATTGTTAGTCTGCATGGAACCCCCAAGACCATAGTATCAGATCGAGGAACCCAGTTTACCTGAAGATTTTGGCAGAAAGTCCAAGAAGGATTAGGAACCAAGTTGAACTTCAGCACAACATATCACCCGCAAACAGACGGACAGACTGAGAGAGTCAACCAGATCCTAGAGGATATGCTTAGATCTTGTGTATTGGAATATGGATCAAAATGGGAAGACTGCCTGCCTTTCGCAAAATTCTCATACAACAACAGTTATCAAGCTAGTTTGCAAATGGCACCATTTGAATTCCTATACAGAAGAAAGTGTCGTACCCCTTTGAATTGGTCGCAAGTAGGAGAGAGTCAGATCTTCGGACCCGACATTCTCCGAGAAGCAGAAGAGAAAGTTCACAAAATCCGTGAGCACCTCAAGACCGCCCAATCCACACAGAAGAGTTATGCTGACAAGAGAAGGAGAGACCTGACTTTCAATGTCGGAGATTTTGTATATCTCAAGGTTTCACCATTGAAGGGAACTCAACGCTTTAGTCTAAAAGGAAAGTTAGCCCCCAGATATATCGGGCCCTTCAAAATTCTGAACCGTCGAGGAGAAGTATCGTATCAGCTGGAACTGCCTGAAGAGATGTCAGCCATCCACAATGTGTTCCATATCTTGTTACTTCGCAAATGTCTGGAAGTGCCCGAGAAGACTAAAGTTTTCAATAACATCGATCACAGAGCTGTGGAAATCAACAATGACCTGACCTATCGAGAAGTACTCATCCGTATCTTAGAAGAAGCCTACAGAACCACCAGGACCAGGAGTATCAAGTTTCTCAAGATTCAGTGGAGCAACCATACCAAGGAGGAAGCTACTTGGGAGCAAGAAGATTACATTAGGACAGAGTTCCCAGATCTCTTTAGTTCCTAGTTTTCTTTGTAAATCTCGGGACGAGATTTTGTTTAAGGGTGGAAGGTTTGTAACATCCCAAAACTTCAATCCAAGCTTATCAAGATCAAATCAACCAAAAATGGGGTTAACAAAAACTTTTCCAAATTTAAAATGAAAGCATTCATATATGTGTGCATTTAAAATAGGAGTTGTTTGAATTGCCATGATTGAGTGATCCAATGCTTGTAAAATGTTTCTTAGGTGATTTAAACATCATCTACATATTTCCCAAACTTTTCCTAAAGAAAATCAAATCAAAAAGTATTAAAAAGGAGGAATGGTCATTTTGGCCATTTTAATCCACTACACTACTTTGAGTGTTCCTAGCACTCATTTCTTAACAGAAATAATTCTTGATCTTTGTACCCCTTGTTAGTACACCTAATGAGGTACCAAGGCCCACCTTTTGATCTGCTAAAAACATTCTTTTACTTATTTTAAATAGCATTTGAAAATTGAATCTAATGCATATGCCTAGATCACCCCTATTTCAAAACCCATCTTTTTGAGCTCCACTTTCAAAACCCTTGCAACCAGAGACTACCTAGAACTAGTGGAGATCACTCAAAAAATTTGAAACCAAAATTCAAAACTTTTTCTCTTGTGGCCATTTCATCAAACACTTGGCAGACAGATTTCAAACAAAACACATTTCACTATTTCAAACAGTATTCTGGCCAAACTTGTCTCCCATTTGTCCCCTCTTTACTCCCTTTGTCTCTCAATGATCTAGCAAAGCCATTTAAACCCACTCCCCTACCCCCTAGCTGCACTGCCATGCCATGCCAAGCACCCTCTCGCCGGCTGACCGTGCACTCGCCGCAGCAGCCATCTCCTGCCTCTCTCTCCATGTCTAGGAGGTAGCCCACACCTCACCGCCCCTCTCTGTCCCCTGCCCGAGCACAACCTTGCAGTGGACCACCGAGGAAAGCCCGCGCCCAGTGCCACCGCACCATGCCGGTGCCGCCCTCAGAGCGCACTATGTCCCCGCTCGCACAGACCGCCCCTTGGCCGCAGCCCGCGCCCGCCGCTCCGCCACGACCTGGAGAACACCCCAGACACCCCCGCTGGCCGCCCAATGCCTCACAGCCACCGCTCGCCGTGGACACCGCCGCCTCTGCCGCTCAGAGCGCCACCTCGCCCAGACCGCATGCCACCGCCCCTACGGCTGCATTGAATGCCTAGAGCACCGCCAGGGAACCGCACGACGATCGCCACCCGCAACCATGCCTCTACCCCGCCATAGCCATGTCGCCACCGTCGCCTGCCCATCCCGCTAGGTCTCACCGTCAGGCCTATAAAAGGAGCCCTCCCTAGCCTCTTCCCTCCACACCACTCCACTCCCCTCACCTCTCTGAACCTCACCCACCTCTAGCCGGAGCAAGGCGAGCTCTGCCTCGCCAGAATTCGAGCCAGAGCAGCCGCGGCAGGAGGAGAAGGGCGCCGCTGATTGTGACCACCCCAAGCTCCGCCGCAACCGCGCCTCGCCTCACCGTCGTCTTCCACTTTGTTTGTTCGCCTCGCCGACCCCGCTAGAGCCCTGGTACGTCCCCAGCAGACCCCCACCGAGCCGCTAGGGTTCGAGCTTGCCGGCGACCTGTTCCTCGTCGACGACGACCCTCAGCCGTAGATTCCCCTTCTAATCCTACGGCCCACAGCGCGCGTACCGTTTCGCGTGTTAAGTGCCGCTGACAAGCGGGACCCCCCTGTCAGCTGAGCCCCGTGCCGCGGAGCGCCACTGGGCCGGCCCAAGTCTTTTCCCGCGCTAGCCCAATCGTTCAAATCTGGATTTTTCTTTTTAGTTAAATCTAGTTTCTGTCCACTATTTTAAAATTCAATTATGGGAGTTTGCCACATCCAAATTGCATGAAACGAATTTTTCCTGAAAGGTATTAAGATGATCTATCCAAGCCCGTTGGATTTAATTCAATTAGAGTTATAGATCTCTCCTAATAAAAATAAGAAGACAGAAGCATTTGCAACTTGCAACATTTTTATAAAATGAACCAAGTTAGCTTTTGAGTTGATTCCAACTCTCAAAAATCACATTTCATCGTATCTATCTAAATATGTAATGATATTAAGGTTTACATGCAGTGACTTTGGACTAGTACCAAAATAATGCTATATAGGCATTTCTAGTCACTTTAAATCATTAAATAATGAACTTAAACCAAAGTAATATTGATCCAACCTTTAATTCTCATTCCCATGTGTTAAGATGTGTGGTGATGACATGTGTCCACATGATCCCATATCTTAAGTGGTGAATATTAGATCTTAGTTATTTTTAGAAATTACTTTTCTAAAATAAAAAGAATAAAACTATGGAATTAAACTTGTGATGCTTGTGATGATAATAGATCATCAAATGTGTGTCCTAGAATGCTACTTAGCCTAGTTAAGTATTGTTTGGTGATTGTGTACTCCCTATGTATTTATAGACGATAGTACCGACCAAGTTTTCGAGGAGGAGGAGTTCTACCAAGAAGAAGAAGAAGAAGAAGAAGAAAACTTCAACCACTGCACCAACCAAGGCAAGCCACCATTAACAGTGCAAGCTAACACTTGCAAGTTTAGTGCTTAGCAAGTTAGGACCAAACTAGATGGTTTAGCAAAGATGCCTTAAGCATGCCTTGATCACACTCCCTTTTGACTATTAGTACTCCAAGTCTTAGTTACAAGATTTACTCCCTTAGTTTACACCAAGTTCTTTACTTGTTTTGAAGGTAGCATAAAAAGTATAAAACTTGACCTATTAAGAACCCTTTAGATGTCATTCTATGGCATGAGATTGGACCCATCTTTTCCACCTTAGTGAACACTCTTAACTTAGTAGTTAGAGTAGATCAAAAACTTGAGTCACTTTAGATGGGAACACTTGGTGAAAATGAATTATGAAAACCTTGGAATGATGAGTCATTCTATCGAGATGTTTTGACATGTGTTGAGAAACACAAAGGATTAATGTTGATGAAAATGTTTTGGCGTGAGCCTTAACTCTTTTATAAACCTGATGGTTGTCGGATGCGATACCATTCCAAATTTACCGTATAACCACATTACCTGAATTGGGTAAGGCTTAGCTGGAAATTTATATGCATTAGTATTAGTTCCCTCACGGAGAGGTCGAAGCTGAGGCTACCTCTCAATGTTATCCACCTATGCAGTGCCCAAGATGACTGATGGTCATGGTTGGGAGGCCATGCTCATAGGAGAGGTGCTTATACTAGGGTGTGTAAAGGGAAGGTTATGTTTGATTATCTGCATACTAAGTATGATGATTCAGGGTTATCCCTGACAGATGTATCGAATCGTGTGGTGAAAGTGTACCACCTCTGCAGAGTGTCAAACTATTCGAATAGCCGCGTCCGCGGTTATGGACAGTTGGAATGGCCATACTGTTTCGTTGTCAGATGTTTTCTAAATACTTTGAAAAGAATGATGAATCTTGACTTGACCACAACAGGGTTGTGTTTATGACAATAGCTTCCCAACTTAAGTGATTTTAGGACTTTACTTTATCTTTCTTTGCTTCTGAACTCAGCTTAGGTTTCAAACTTAACTTTATAGTTAAACTTAGAGTTAGCACTTTAACTTAGAAGTTTATACTTGTTAGTGGTAGTTTGCGAGTACTTAAAGAGTACTCATGGATTTTGTCCCTGGCTATTATCATGGCCAGACTATGAAGGAGACTATCAAGATGATGGCCAACAGGACGGCTATGATAACTAGGACCATCTGCCTTCGTCAGCATTGCCTGTGCCCCTGAAGATGGACCCCACCGCTACGCTTATCTTTTATTTCCGCTGCTTGTTGTATTAAGACTGAATCATGAGATCCTTATTTGCGTAAGACCTTATGTATGGTTTGTAATGGATGATGTACTGTGATATCCAATCCGTTATGTATCGCAAAAATGGTAATCCTGGGATTGCGAGGTATGGCATAACGGGCATCTGGGATTAAAAATCCGGGTGTTGACACCACCAAAGAGGGGGCTACAAGATCATGTCTCCTCCAATGTAGCTGACACACTCAAAGGAAGATGCAGGTGATCGATTGAGAAAGCAAATTGAGGATTCTGCTATCAACTTGATTGTCAACTGAAATGCCATTTTTCTTTCCCATCAGTTGATAATATGTAATAACTTTAAGAAGTTTGCAGCTGATGTAATATCTAGATAAGTCGCGTAGTCCATGTAGGCATTTAGTTGACGCCGTCCACACATGGCGGTAGTCATTACGGTAACTACGCCAGGCAGGTCGATTAGGGAACAGTATCGTGCTTTGTTATTGGCCCGTCATGTATTCGGCCGACGGTGAACAGTAAAAAATGATGGCGTATTGTACACGTTTTATGATATTGGCATGGGCTTCAAAAAGGCCGACACTATAAAAGACTGTAAAGGTAATGGGCTGACCCACATGTGGCAACAGGCCATAACAGTAAAAGGTTGTAATAGTAACATGCCATAACAGTAACATGCCGTGATAGTAGTAGGCCAAAGCAGTAGCAGGCTAGAACAGAAACAACCCATTACTGTAACAAGCAAGAAACTATAAAATGGTAGAACGGTAACATGCCAAAATAGTAGCGGTCCTCAACAGTAAAGGGTCGCAACTGTAAAAGGCCAGAATAGTAACGAGCCTGAATAGTAATGATCCGAACAATTTCTAGACGAGGGTAGTAATAGTGTGACAAATTTACCATGCTAGAACAATAATAGGCCAGTTGTGGGCCTGAACAGTTAACGGCTGAAATAGTAAAAGGCCAGAATAGTAACAAACCATCTCAAAGAAGGGTCGTTAGTAGGCGGCCCAGAATGGGCTACGATAACAGTGATGGGATGACCGCAGGCCTTAAGTGTATAGGAGCGACTTGGCGCAGGCTGCTAATGGGCCGCACAGTGTTGGACCAACATGAGCCTTTTGTAGGCCGAAACATAATCGGGCCAGAAAATTCACGGGCTGCCGTTGGTTGCACTATTGGGATCATTTCAAGCAGTGAAGGACAAAACAATAACGGGCCATGTTCTTATTGGGCTCTCCTCATGGGCCGGCCTAGTTAGTATTTAGTAGGACTTAGCTAGGTCTCGCTTCTGTCAGGGTTTTTGTGATCGTTAAAGGCGGTAACCGGCCGCTAACGGTGGCTGCCACATGGCAGTTTGTATGATGTCAGCAGTCAACGCGGTTAGCAAACAGATCTACGATAGAACAAGTTTTCATGGCTGAAGGGTGCGATCCACCACGGTCGAAAAAACCGTGGTTAATGCATTTGTGATGGGGCTTTTACCACAAAGGCCATCTGTCACGGAAGACTTTTTGGCCATGAAAAATAGGCCTTCAACCACGAAAATTATCCATTGTAAAAGCCAACTTTTCTTGTAGTGCCACATGGCGTGGCCCCACACATCAGCATAACGAGTTTCTGACCAACCGGCCCCACGTAGTCTCACACCACGCGGCTCCATAGGTCAGCCAACGGTCAACCTGACAGCAGTTGTTGTTCGACCTCTTTGATGAGTTTCCGAGAAGGAGATGGGCAAAAGTGAGGAAAAGTTAAGCGGCTAGAGAAAAGTGAGTACAACTAATGAACCAGGGGCAGAAAAATAGAAATCTCTAAACTCTAGTATAGTGTATTTAAATCATAATAATTATTTTGTAAGTCCAAAATTTACAAATAATACCTTTCTAGAATGCTTGTGAATAGTACTACAGTAACCAATTGTTACTTTTCAAAATTGAACCTTATAAACTGAACAATATTTCAAAAATGCCATTTAGCTATTTAGGGCATAACCTTAATTCTAAAAGGTATTTTTGAATGATACTTTTTGTAAAATGCTCCTGTTTTAATACCATATCCATTAGGACCAGAGGGTAAAATTATCTTAAAGGTTTATAATGATGTTATTAATTTATAAAACCTTATCTCCTTCAAATACTATTTTGGACATTACTAAATTAGGGAAATGGTTTTAAAATGAAACCTTTTGCAAGATGTTCAAAAAATGGTTTAATTGTCCTATAAGGATAAATGAAACTCTTTTCTAAACATATCCACAACATAGTAGGTGCATACGACCTAGAGCTACTATAAGCACAATGTGCATCAAAAGAAACCATATGAAAGTAAATATTTCAAGTCTAAAACTAATAAAGTATTAGGTGAACCAAGTATTGGTCTAATAAAACATTTTTTGAATAATCCAAATCTTTTGGCATACTCTGCTTGCTTTACTTGTATTGCCTTGATTGGTGTGTCTGCTTGGTTTGTTTATTCGTTGCAATATTTGTGAACCGTGTAGATTGACCAGAGAGTAACCATTGTCTTGTGAAGAGAGTGATTCCTACATCTTCAACAAGAGGCAAGTTCAATACATAAAAGTCCTACTATTTTTTACTATGCACTTAGTTGTTTTTCCAAAATTGTGTGAGTAGGATTGCATAAAGTAGTATGTTATGCTATGCAACCCAGCTAGGATAGCCACATGTAGTCCTGACTATTGAGTAGCAAACAATGTAGGTGTTGTATGCTTAGCCTTGCTGTAGATCTCGTGGGTGTATTCATATCAAATTATGTGTTGTTGAGAGGAAAATTATTTCTGGTGTAATGAAAACAACATAACTTAATGAACCACCTGGGTGAATGGGATTGATATTTTTCGGTTGAGTGCCAAGTTCAGGTGTAATTCACATGAGACCCTATCAACGGTCGCACCACCCTATAAACAGAGTCCATTTTATGGATCCCTATCAACAACTTGCCCCTGCCTTGTTTTACACCCCCGGAAAGCACCCAGGCTTAAAGAGATTTGGCAGCGTTCTTGTCTACGAGCTTCCATGTACGACCACTTGTCAAATGGTCTCTGTCTTGACTAACTAAATTGTGAGAACTCAACCCGGCGTGATAGAGGGTGGTAGAATTTTGTAGGTGTAACGAGTCCATCGTGGTTGAGGGACTACTTCTGAAAGGTCGTGTCTCGGTTTTCTCCTGGCCGTGCCACATATGGGTGGTATTGTGTGCGGGGGTTGACTGGGTCTTGGGGGTAAAGTGTACAAACCTCTCGAGAGTGTCAAAACTAAGTACTTAGCCATGTCCCTGGTTATGGACGACTTTGTGCAACTAGACTGGAAGCAATTCAAGAGATCTCATCATTCCAATTTTCTTAAATTAAAATTTTGTGAGTAAACGAGGGTAGTTTGCAAAATAAAAGTAGAGGGTTCACTGCTATCAACCAATGGTACCCCGGTTCATTGCTATCAACCAGTGGTACCATTTTCAAAGTAAAAGTTTTTGATATCAATCAATGGTACCCCTTTTGTTTTAAAAGAAATATTTGTATTTCAAAAATGATAGGACAAAAACCATTGCTTTATGCAAATTCAGCCAAAACTCCACCTGGCCAAATATGCATGTACTTATAGGTTGAGATTTATGTTCCACCAAATAGGTGAACTTGCCAATACATTCAAAGTATTGACCATTCGTGGCTGCAACCTTTCATGTTGCAGGTTGCCCTAAAGATGAGTGAGGTGCAATGTTAGGGTTGCGAGTCTATACTCAGCATGCTTTCGCCTATGGCTCTTGATGGAGCTCTTTTTAGTTAATAGTCTTCTATTGTTGATCTTTGTCTATGAGGAGCTAGCCCTTCTGCTATGTAACTTGTATGTGACTATGTAAAGTTCTGAATCATGCGATGTAATAGAAATATGACATTTGTTTCATGATATTACATCCTGAACTATGTGTGATAGCGATTTGATCCAGGGACTAGCACTAAAGAGCATAGAGACTTGGACCCCTACCGGGTCGGGTAACTTCATCCACCCTCTTCCTCGTCGCCACGGCCGACCGAGAGGAGGGAGACCATGACCGCACCACCAGGAGGAAGGCAGCAATGACATAAATGCTTATTTGTGGTGTCCATCACTTGAGCATCACTAGGTCACTTCCACCATGGTATACATGCTAGGAAAGAATACCCAACTAGCCTCCATATCTCCCAATAGCCCCTCTCCTCCATGGCCAGCCAATCGAAGAAGAAGCATCACTACATCCAATAGAGTAGAAAATGGCAACAAGCCTTATTGGCGGAGATCCAAGAGGGGGAAGCAGCTCCACTCGACCACACCACCGGAGTAGGATGATGGTGGCCCAAACCCTCAAGACGGGTGAGATCCGGCTAGAGAGAACTCTCCACCTACTCTCAACCGCCAGCATAATGCTGGGAAACCTAATGTTATACCTAATCCACTCTAGCGCCTTCCCATTTGCCAAATGAGATCCTTTGGCAAATGCTACTTTTTTGGAGGTAAAATCACATTATATTAAGAAAGAAATCCGCCTCATGAAAAACCTTCCCGTACCCTTAGGTACCATGGAAGGAAAGGAGTGCGTCCAAAACTTGTTGCTCCAAAGTCATACAGAGTTACATCATTAAGGAGAGATTGTAAAAGAAAGCTAGGGGGTTCATCGACCCAATTACAAGAAAGTTTATCTAAAAACAAGCAACTCTATTTAATTCACTCGGATAGTGATTAAATAAAACAGTACCAACCATTGAAACCTCATCGATAACATCCGCCAAAATAGCTGAACATTCTCCCCACCAAGATTCTACTCCATTGCATGCCTCCACAATCTCCATGGAATCTGATTCCGCTACTACATTATTACACCCAAGACGGTTAGCAAGAGCCAAACATTCCCTCATAGCTATTGCTTAACTTGCAGATGGAGATGCCACGTTTGGAATATAAAGAGTAGCAGCCGCAATAAAACATCCATCATGATCACGACGATGACACCTGTAGCTCCAGAACAACTGTCATAGTGGTAGGATCCATCAACATTCACCTTAATTTGTCTAGGTTCTGGTTTAGTCCACTTTGTATGCAAAGCAACCTGACTAGACTTGGAGACCTTTGCATTTGCATCAATAGATAAAATGGACATCCTGCAATTTAGAATAGGCGGCATGGATTCGTCATGTGTGCAGCGCCTCCTCATCCACGATAGGTACCAACATGAAATAACAACCACCTCTTTGAGTCCCAATTGATCAAGCCCTGGAAACACGTTGTACGATTGAGTAATAAGGGTCTCCAGCACAGTTGAACCCGAGAGTTCATTAGTGCACACATGCTCGATCAGAGACAAAATTCCCAGGGATTCGTATAAATCTTGGGCAGGTGCACACTGGAATAAGAGATGTAAAATATCTTCAGTCGGATTAGAACAGGATGGGAAACACTGCTAGATCCAATATTTATATTAGATGAGATAGATTTAAGTGGCAGAATTCCATGCAGCCCGCCATGCAAAGATTTTAATTTTGCTCGGGATCTTCAGTTTCCATAGGGTTATCCAAACAGGGTTGTTCACTAATGATCCAGGAAAAGCAAGGTGTGATTTTTTGGGACCAAATCGATGCCGCCATTGGAGTTGGTAGGCTGATCTGACTAAAAATCTAATTTGTTTAGGTATTTGGAGGATTTGGTTGACATCAACATTGCTAAATAAACCACGGAGAAGCTGCTCGTACCATTGGCCAGTTATCGAGCTAATCAGTTGAGACACCTTTGTAAATATAGAGTTGCCCTCAGAGATATGATCTTCCGATCAGCAGTCGATGTGATCCAGGGATCCATATAGATGTTGATCTTGTCACCACTGCCCATTCTCCAAATAAAGTCCCTCTTAAAAGTAGATAGCCCAGCCATTATGATCTGTCGGGTGAAGGATGAGCCAGCCTTCAGAACGGCTTTCAAAATGTCTATGTGCGGATAGTACTTGGATCGCAAAACCTTAACACGTAGGGACTCTGGGACATAAATAAGCCTCTAAACTTATTTTGCTAGCATAACCAAATTAAAGGAATGAAAACCCCTGAACCCGATACCTCCATCTTTCTTTGGATAACATAGTTTCCACCATGCAACCCAATGCATTCTCTTGTTGTTCGCGTCATCTCCCCACCAAAATTGAGATATCACATCATTCATCCTTTTACAAATTCCAATAGGTAGCTGAAATACTGACATAGGATATACCATAATAGCTTGAGCAACCGCCTTTAAAAGAATTTCCTTGCCACCTATTGAGAGGTATTTTTCCTTCTAGCCATTTATCCTCTGGATAACCCGTTCAACAAAGTGAATAAAATAGTCACTTTTGTCCACACCCACCAAGGCTGGAAGGGCTAAATACTTATCAGAAAGCACATCAGTATCAATATGAAGGGTTTGGCATACTTTAGCTCTCACAAGAGCGCTAGTATTTGGAGAAAGGTAGATGCTTGACTTCACTAAACTCACCAACTGGCCCGAATTTGCACAATAGGTATCCAACACTCATTGCAAGGAAGTTGCATTATTCATATATGCATTCATGAGAATAAGAGAATCATCAGCAAAAGTAAATGAGAGACTGATGGTATATTCTAGCACACACTTAACCCATCAATACCACCAACTTCTTCTTCATGCAACAAGAGACTAGATAAATCAACCGCACATATAAGGGAATCTCCACCAGGTTGACCCAACCCGTCTCGGTGTGTCTGAACTCGTCCGCGTGGACGTGCGTGACATGCGCGGTGCCGCCGCGGCACGACCCATCTGTCCCAACGCGTCCGGCTCAACCCATTCGTGCACCTAATTTGCGTGACCACTGGGTCGGTCCAGACAGCGCACGCGGCCTCGTGTGTCCGACCACTTGTTCACTTGGGCCCTATAGCCAGTGGCACAAAGACACTCCTCCTCCCCCTAACCCTTGCCTTCCATATCCTGCGGCTAGAGCAGACGCAACCAGCCACCGCCACCATTGACGGATGTCGCCCCTGTGGCCCCCGACGCTATATCGAGTAGGACAACCACAAGCCACGCGCGGTGCCGGACTTGACTAGAAGCTCCACAGGCAAACCCGCTGCCCCGGCCTCCGCCTCTACATTGGACGCGCACAACCTGTTCGGCCGTTTGCCGAGGTGCGTTCGCCGGCCTTTTCTTGGTAATCTGGTCCGCTACGGGAGTTGGTAAAGCCATTGACAGCAGTGTATGTAACACCCCAGCATTAGAGCTTAGAAATAAGCTGAACACAGGTGTGTGCATTGCATTCATGCATAGAAAATCCGGATAATTTTTGCGCTTTTAAATAAAACTTGTCAAAGAGATTGGAGCTTCTCTTAACTTGGTGGAACTGAAGTAGATCATCAAGTTGATTGCGATAAGTTTCAATATGACCTTTGCTAAAACCTTATTTTTGGGTAATATAATTTGATCTAAGGGTAGATCAACTGTAATAAAATAAAGTTACAACACATTACTTAATAAGGAGTACTTGATCTTCTAGAGATCATTACATGGTATTCCATACCACAACTCAAGGATGAATACTTAATGTTCTAAAAGATGATATCAAGATATTGTCTGCCACAAACCTTGAATAGCAAAGTAAGTGTATACTTAAGTAAAGAAACTCTATAACCAAATCTTGAAACACTTGTTTAACATAGTTGTTCCTACCATGAGAATCATGGTAGTTTCTAAACACTAACTCTTATTACAAATAGAGTAGTAAAGGATAGTCAAGCCAAGACCATCCATCATATACTCTTAATATGATATTAAGAGGTGACATTCCTATTTAACCCAGTCCTTGTATCAATTGATCATCAATATTGGGTGATCAATTCCTGATCTAGAACTTATTGACTCATAGCCTTTGACCTATTGTGTTGACCTTACAAATACCTTAAGTAGATTAAAAAGAAGAAGGAATTAGTTATGGTACTTTACTATTTTGATCTACCTTAGATCATTTTTTTCACTGTAACATACTCATATCTTTAATAAAAAATTGCAGTGGGGAATTTTCCCTACTGTTTCACCTCAAAAAAAATAGTTATGGTAGAGTGTGCCATCATCAACGGAATGAGATCCTTAGTGGAGATCAAACCATCTGATGTTGGAGGAGTGAACTCACTCATGAGTTAATTAGAAGCGGTACCTAAACCCAAGGGTTGAGCTAGTAATTGAAGAGCTATGAGAAAGCTAGTAGTATTAGTACATTAGATAACAATCTTGTTAGGACAAGTGGATATAGACTTTGAGTAAGCTTGCTTAACAAGATAAGTCTATAGAGAGACCAGTACAAATCTACTACTTAGTGAGTATAAATCTTGATCAGACAATTAGAAGGCCAAGCTTAGTTTGATCAAAAGATGGTGGTCATCATTCTCAAGTCACTTGAGGATAGATGACTAGTTGCCGAAGAAGACTTGTGAGTATATCAAATTAGGTAAATCCCTAGTAAGAAGAATCATCTAGCTTGATTATGAGAAGTCAAGCTAGAGTAGGATAAAGTATATAACATAAGTTGTAAGAGTAGTTGGAAGTGTAATAGTTTAACCAAGGTAATACAAGAACAAACTTGTATTATGGAGAGTAGTACCATACCTATACCAGAGGATTATTATCACATGTGATACATAGAGAGAACTATAATCTTGCAAGCCTTGGAAGAAGTTGCAAGATGAAGTTAAGGAAGTTAATAGATGGAGTTAGCAGTAGCTACATTGATAGGTATTTCAATGGTAGTTATTTAAGAGGATTTATATATTAGGAGTAGAATGGAGTATTGTTGAAGTGGCATGACCATATCATTATATGATGAGGGATATTGTGGAGTCAGATGATTGTCTTATTCAGGAAGATGAGATCTTTGTGAATAAGATAAGAGAGATTTATAGAGTATATTTAGGAAAGGAATTCCTTATCTCAAGATCAGCCTAGTGAAGTATTGAGGTAAGAATTCTTTTGAAACCTTTAGCTAGCTATATATGGGGACATGACAAGACACTTGTCTACTTCATTATTCAAAACCCTGGAATCAAAGGGGTAGGGAAACCATTTCCTATACTAGGTAACCATTGGATAACATCTCTTGAACAAGTGAAACTTCCCAAAAGGTAATTAGAGAATGAGATGAATGTTTATAGACGAAAGCTTTGGTTTGCTTTATTGTCTCAAAACCCATATACCTATATTTGAATAAACCTTAGTATCTCTCTGCCAATGATTATTATGGATTCATCATCACCTAACTAAAAATGTTATGTAGTAATTCTAAACTCTACAAACCAAGTAGAATTGGATTGGGCAAATCACCAAATAAGAGGACCATGAAACCTATATCACCCCATCATGAACCACAAAGATTAATACTTTATTATGTATATAGATAAATCTTTCATAAAGATAAGTAGGAACAATATTCTATATACATCAATAATCATCTCAAACTAGTACCATTAAGATTATTAAGTAAGAACAGAATTATTTCTATGAAAACTTATTATAAGAAATCAATCCCTAAAACCTAAATTATATTTACCTTATTGAATAAAAGAACCTTGCATATAATAACATATTTTGTGTACACCACAAGAAATGTAGAGAAATTGGTTATAATTAATCTTTATCATAATATCCATGTCTTATAGAATTCTGGATATTTGAATCCTTATGGAAACTCATATTTGAATTGGTTTTGTAAAAAATACAAACCTGAAACCAAAATAGAAAAAAGAAAAAGAAAACAAAAAGAAAAAGAAAAAAGGACCTGGCCGAGCCAGCAGACTAGCTTGGGTCGTAACCCATCTACTAAGTGTCGCGCGCGAGCAGCAGCAACTCTTCGCATGCTTTGCCACGGCCCAGTACCAGCCCATCTAGCCTCTCACTCTCTGATTGACCGGTGGGACCGAAGAAGGACCGTGGGTTGAGCCAGAGTTTTAGTCAGGGGGTTTCTTGCAAAATGACCATCATCGTCACCGACACGCACACAGACTACTCGCTGGCTGGAGCTCCGCCGTCCGCCGCCGCGCCATGACATAGGCCTCGTCTAGATTCGTGCCACCGACGCCTAGAGGGGATAAGACGGCCACCGTGATGCCCTGTCCATCCTCATCCTCAATTCCACTCTCTCTCCCTCATCCTATGAGAACTCCCGAGAACCTACCTCGCCGGAGCCGCTCATGGCCATCGATTCCGGCTATCCCTAGGTCAGCTGAGACCATGGTGGTGATCGTCATGTTCTTCTTGGTCGAATGCCCCTGCTAGATCAAGCCGAGGAGGTCCCTGATGACCGGATTGGTACCTCCGTCTCCGACGCCGGCCGCAATCGATTCCACTGATTCCGGCCGCGCCTGTCCTCACCGTCACCACCATGACAACTGGGGTGAGTCACTGGTCCTTAGGGACATCTCCATTGTCTTCTTCTTCTTCTCTGTTGGTCTCGCCACCAGCACCCGACACTGCTGTCGCAGCCCCTCGTCGTTGGCCATCTTTCGGTGACCAAAACCTAGCGGTGCATGCGTAGATAGCCTCGACTCGCTGGCCTCGTTCGTACGCACCACTTCAAAAGTTCCCTAGTGCAGTATTTTGGCATCGCCGCCGTACTCCGGCAGAGTCCGGCGAGCGGTCGTCAGCCTGGCGTCAGCTTTGACTGGTCCGCGCCAGCGTGAGTGGCCGACGTGGCCAATGGCCCACCTGTCTGTGTCTGCAGCTAGGGTTAGTGTTAGTATAAAAAGTAATATCTGTTTAGTAAATAGACAAAACTAAATAAGTTTAATATAAATAAAAATCTAGAAATTTAATAAAATAGATTAAATCTTATTAATTGAATAACTTTTGTTTTATAAATCAGAAAAATGCATATTATATATCAAAATGTTTAGAAAAATAAACTCTATATTCTAAACTTATTATCATATTTAATTTTCAAACTTAAATAATATAATAATTACTATTAGTAAATAAGCTAATTGGAATAAATCTTAAATAAGGATTTTATTATTTAAAATCTATAAAAATAAGTATAATATATCAAAAATCTTAGAAAATCAAAATAAAGACTTATAAATTTGTTTTAAACACTAATATTTATTATTTATTAAGTAATTATAAAGTGATAAAACTTATAAAAATCATATCTTATTATTTAAAATTCACAAAAATACTTATAATATGCTAAAAAGATCATAAAAATGAAATATACACACTAAAAATATCAACTCATACTTTTGAAGTAAAATAAAAGGTAAATGTCTAATAAATCTTATTTAAACCCTTTTCTTTTATTTTAATTCATTAAAAATATATAAACCTTTAGTATTCTCTTTAGTATTATTTGTTTAGAGTCTAAAAATGTAATAACAAGTTCAAGTAATGTTTAATTGAAGCTAACATAAGTCTAACCATTTTAAGTTGTACTTACTAAAACTACCATTTAGAGTTAAGTAAATCTTACTCCAAAAATAGTTCATCACTTATAAAATCATCAAGATTTGAATATTGATTCTTTTACAAATTTGGGAATCCACTCTAAAGACTAAGGAAAGTTTGTAAGTATTTAACATGATGCCATAACCATGTTCATAGAAATGAGTATTAATTCTCTAGTAAGTAAATGATTCTATCTATTTATAAAATCAAGAAAACACCCCTTCTATCAATACATAATACTTTTGTTTCACTTTCATGGAGTGTTAAAAGTCTCCAGTTTCTAGTAGAATAGTTACTCAACAATACTAGTTGTTTGCTACTTTAGTACTTATAATTTATAAGAAAACTTAAAGTATTAGTTTTAAGTTTAAATGCTTTTACTTTGTAAAGTAATATTTCCTCAAAAGTATTCTTTTAAAAAACCTTCAAAGTAATTCATAAACACTTCTTTAAAATCTCTAACGAACTCTTAATCTTGTTTAGGAGATCTTTCAGATACCATAGTCATTTGAGTGCTTTAGTATTGCATATTACTTGTTGTATTTACTTATTGTTTCATACACACTCTCACAAGCCTTAATAAGATGTACAAGTGTGAATTTGTTATAAAAGTGCAACATTTTCTAAAGAACTCATTCCTAGTTTCCAAACCCTAGATTAGGTAAGACTATTCCGGGGATTTGTGTTTATTAAATTGCATTACATTACTTATGCATCATTGCATTTTGATTCTTTAAACATTAGTCCTTACCGGACCAATGATGCTATTTACAGAATTTGGATCTTTTATTGTTCGAAGACCGTGAGTGCAGAATCTTGCAATCACAAAAGGCAAGTTCACAACTTGCTCATGTCCTTTGATTATTTTCTATCAAATGCTTGTAACTCAAATGTTGGCATCACCTGCATTCCAAAAAGGTCAGAAAACGTTATTTTTTTAATACTATGATTATGGATTATTTACCAGATGGTAATAATCTACAGTTCTAGTGATAAAGGAACATAATATCTAGGACTTAACAACCAATGTCGCCAGTGATTCTAGCGTCGTATATTACGCGTCAACCATGAGACTTGGAATGGGACGGGAAAGTCAGTTATATCTTCTCCCTTTCATATGGAGGCAAGATGACCTTATCGTGACGTTGGGATTCCCGGTGTGGATCCAACATATGGGTGGGCACCCTTAGGCCCCACGATTTTGGTGTCTAGATTATTTATGAGTGGCTATCGGAGGTATAGTTGGGCCTTTTATGGAGCTTACCAGGGGCATCACCACTTCATAGAGTCTTCGGGAACTCACCAGGGTTATAGCTTGCCCTAGTTGGCGGCTTAACGAAGGTGTAGTCAGCCCCGGAGGATCGTGCAGACATATAGGGTCGCGGAGAGGGCAGTACTGGTTTGGATCTTAGACTGGGCCCCACACCAAGGAACTGTGGATGAGAATGCAACTCGGTTGTGCAACAAAGCTAGGGTCTCTTGTGGGAAAAGTGACACACCTCTACAGAGTGTAAGAATCGTGACATGTTACTCCCTGTTCCGGGAAGGAGCTACGAACGCGGCAGGAAAGGAACTCCATGAAGTTCTGGTCAACCTGTGAAGGCTGTCGGACATAGTTTTCAGAATAAAAGCAACCTTTGAAGAAATGTTTACGAAAACTTGCATTGCCTACGACCTATGGTTATGGCTGTAGAGATAGTGCATCATACACCTTTTTAGTGAACTTGCTGAGTACGCTCGTACTCAACCGTACCTTCTTAACCCTTGCTAGGTTCTAAGCCAATGAAGACGATGTCAACTTCAGTTTCTGCTTAGGAAACCATCATCGACAACTCAAGTTCTTCAATAAAGTCAACGAAGTCAACATATACATCCGCTGAAGTGAAGATAAAGTGTCGGTTTAGATAGGAGTAGATTCTCTAGCCATAAAACCTATTTCTGTAGAACATTGCAATAGCAGCAATGGCAAGCCAAATAGTTTAGATACTAGTCTTAGTTACTAGATAGTTTTGAGTTATTAGTTCTGGTTCTTCTTTCTAAGAAGTTCTTTCTCTCTCTCTTTAACTTAGAGTGTTCTCTAGATCTTTTGTAAAGAGTCGAGTTATAATCTATAGTCATGTCTTGGACCTGTTGTGTTTTTGTTGTACCACTCTGAGGGATGTAATACTAGTGAATGGTGTTTCATTGGTGTTATGTCAATGACTATAGTGTACTACATCATGCAGTGGTATGCTGGGTCACCGCAGTGTACTTGATAGATGGGTAGCAAGCGAAGGGCGATCGAGTTCTTCTACAAGAATTACGTCGATTCATCGTCCAAGAAGGAGTCCGACGGTGAGACCGAAATTATTCTAGCGGCTGCACAGATGGTGCACGACACTACCTCCTCCCACCACGTAGAGGTGGCTCAGCGAAGTGGCGGGAATCCAACCATGAACGCGATCGGGAAGAGGGGCACATACACCTTTACAAGAACTACTTCGACCCAACTAATCCGGTCTTCAAAGAGAAGGCATTCTGTCGCCGCTATCGAATGTCCAGAAACCTGTTCTTAGAAATACTCAATGGGGTGAGGGAGTACGACTACTACTTTGAGGCCAAGTACGATTGCACCGGTAAGCTAGGCTTCTCCTCCTATCAGAAATGTTTAGCTGCCATCCGATAGCTTCCATATGGAGTGCCTAGTGATCTCCTCGTTGACTACATGCGCATGAGCGGGTCTAAGTATAGATTCTGCAACGCAGTTGTAGCGGTGTTTGGCAAAGTATACCCGAGAGAGCCAAACACCAAAGGCATTGCCCGCCTTTGAAAGTGCATGTGTGCCCCATGTGTGGTTTTGGTAATTAATGACAATCTTTATGGACTTATGTTTACATTTAGTTTTACTTGTAGGATTTGTCCATAGGCAATGCTTGAACCATATGTTGGCTTCAAGGTTGGGAGAAGAAGAAAGTAGAGAAGATCAAGTGTTGACCAAGGTTTCGATGAGTGATCCAGAGATTGGTCAAGTAAGAGTTGGGCCTATAGCAAGTGTGTCTTGAAGAATAAAGTTGGAGTGATATCTCTTATATACCTTCAAGATACCAACATAATGAAGAAAGAAGAATTGATGTGCAAGTTCAAGATGAGTCATCTCGAAGAGATCATTTGCGTAAAGCTTGTCATCCTATGGTGATCATGGATATGGGATGATGATATGCCCAAATGATAAGTTCTACCATAGTGGAGTATGGGGAGAAATTTGCAAGTCTTCACCAAGCTAGCGCAATCAAGAAAGGTGTTCCATCTTGAGGTGGAGAATTTCATCATCATTAAGCTCAAGTGGAATATGCGTAAGACAAAGGTATGGTCTTGATAGGGTTTCCTTCTTTCTCATGGTGTTAGTTGGAGAGACCAGTTTATAGGATAGATAACCATGCTATCAAGAGGGGCTCTCGAGAACTTGATCATATCCTTTGGAGAGAGCTCAAACCTTTGCATTCTTGGCATCATCTTTCTTGGTTGTTATTTGGATCTTATCCATGTGAGGTCCTAGAGCTTGTGGTAATATTCATAACAAGCTCTAGTTCATCACAAACGGATTTCCCCTTATACCTTATTGCATTTTTGATCTTGGAGGTTTTTCCAGTTTCTCACTAAGAGAGGTATCTAACATCATAATACATGAATGGTTCTCTCTTGGTGGTATCCAATATTTGTCACTCCCTTTCCAACAAAATTGGTTTCGGGTCAATCGGAGTCCAGATGCAAATGTTATGATCATTACAGTTTTGCCTCTAGCAGGTTTTCAGATCGGAGTCTCCAGCGTGTAGAATCAAGCCAGTGCCGGACTGTCCGACAGATTTCAGCCGGAGTGTTCGGTTGGTGTCAGCCGGAGTGTCCGGCCTAGAGGATTCCTTGGAGGGTGCGGACATTCAGTGACCTAGATCGGACTCTACTCGGACACTTCCCGGACTCTGGCCGGATTCTTTGCCAGGCCGGAGTGTCTGGTGCACTGTGGCCGGAGTGTCCGGTTTAGCCGGACTATCCAGTGCGATTCAGTCGGACAGTCCGGGTTAAGTGGCTCCAACGGCTACATTTCTAGGGGGACTATAAATAGGCCCCTTCTTCAACCTTGAGAAGTTGCTCGTTCCAAAAGTGAAGAACCCTAACCCTAGAGCCACCAAATCAACAAGAACTCCATCTACAACCATCCATAGTCCTTGAGCTTTGGAGAATCAAAAGAGGAGGCCTTGATCTACTACTTCACCAAGAGAGATTTCCATTTCCCCCTCATTCACTTAAGGGCCCCTTGTTCTAGTGTTTCATGGGAAACCCTAGCTTTTGATTTGGTTCTTACAAGCTTGTCTTTGATTGTTGTGAAAACTTGCTTGGTTTCGGGAGCCTCCAATTAAGTTGTGGATGTGTGCCTCGAACTTGTTGTAAAGGTGCCGGCTACCACCTCGAAGGTTACCGATATAGTGGAAGGGTGGATCGATCCCATCGGGGTGAGATTCATCGGAGAATAAGGGAGGCCTTTTGTAGTGTTGGTGGTTTGATACCACCTCCTCTCCAAATGAGACGTACTCCATTGTTGGGAGGAACTCGGTAAAACATTGTCGTCTCCACGTGCCTCGGTTATCTCTATACCCGAGCTCTTACTTATGCACCTTACTTTGTGATAGCCTTCGTGCTTGAAGTCTATATCTTGCTATCACATAGTTGGTTGTCTTGCTTAGCATAAGTTGTTGGTGCACATAGGTGAACCCTAGTTGTTCTAGGTTTTGTGATTGACAAAGTAAATGCTATTTTAATTCCGTCTTTGTTAAGCCCATCTCGAAAAAGTTTTTAAACCGCGTATTCACCCCTCTCTAGGCGACATTTGTGTCCTTTCAGCCTTCTGTCCATCAATGAGCGTAGGGGGTTTCCTGGGATGCTTGGCACCATCGACTGCATGCATTGGCAGTGGAAGAACTGTCCTTTTAGTTGGCAAGGGCAGTTCAAAGGACATGCAGAGGGTTGCGTCATCATATTAGAGGTTTTTGCATCACATGATCTCTGGATTTGGCACTCCTTTTTTGGCATGGCTGGATCAAACAATGACATCAATATGCTGTAGAGGTCTCCGGTGTTTGCTAGACTGGCAGAAGGCAATGCCCCACAAGTTTTCTACGAGATCAATGGGAATGCATATGATATGGGGTACTACTTAGCTGACGGTATCTATCCATCCTGGGCCACCTTTGTTAAGACAATTCGCAACCCTGGAGATGAGAAATGCAAGAGGTTTCGAAAGAGCAAGAGGACGCTAGGAAGGATGTGGAGCGAGCATTTGGTGTGCTTCAGGCAAGATGGGCTATTGTTCGATACCCTGCTAGAACCTGGAGCACGGAGAGGATGTGGGATGTGATGACTGAGTGCGTGATCATGTACAACATGATCGCGAGGACGAGCGTGATGACGACATTTTGGATCAAGGCTTGGATTTCCAGGATCAATTGGTTGAGCCAGAGCCAGGTTTAGCGTCTTGGGAAGAATTCATGCAAGTGCATGAAAATTTGCGTCGCAGGCACACCCATGACCGGCTTCAACATAATTTGGTTGAGCATATATGGGCTCGTGCAGTAAACCAAAATGCTTAACCCCTAATTTGTTTTCTGCAATTTGAGTGACATTTGGTTGTTTTGTATCGAACCATGTGAGTGTGCACTATTCATATGTAAGCACTATTTTAATTATATTATCTAAGCTAGTTTATTTGCTTGTCAAAATATATATTTATCTATGAAAATTGGCTCTAAAGTATTCATATACAAAGGGCCGGGTCTGGACAAGCGCGGACAGTTGGGTCGCGCCGCTGGGAGTGGTCGTTCGGACAGGCCGAACCGTGGCTCCAAAGTGACCGTGGGCCGATCCAAATGGACAAAAACAGGAGATTTTGATCGCGCGTTTAGGTCGGCCAGGTGAAGATATCCTAAGAAGCAGATATGAGGATAGGAGATCCCCTACTTTGTTTATAGAGTGAGACGACTGTTCAGAAGAAGGCGCATAACCAGATAGTGTGGCAGGGTGTTTTCTCGGAGTGAACGTGTGGCATCGCTGGGCCTAGACCCAAACAACCCAGGAAAGTTGAAGATGAGGGGCCGAACCTTGAAACAAAAAACCCTACAAAACTCCAGTACAAAGCCCAACAAACCCCACCCGATGCTTGGTTCATTCGGCCCAGGTTCTCGGGTCGACCACCAACCTTCCATCTCTTGATTCAAAATCCCCTCCCGTTCAGTCGAAGGCTCCACAAGCTCCAGAGTCCAGACTCTCCAGCAGAAATCCCCTTCTCCAGCCAAGAACCATGGTCAAGAAGCAGGAACCCTCCACCCCGGCGGCCGTGGGCAGCGGCACGCCGTGGAGTGGGCGTCTGCGCTCGCACCACGCGACTCCTCTCAGCTCTCCCGCACCGTCGAACCCTTCCCGATCCAGGATCCGGGACAAGGACGAGGATGCCCGGAGGTTCAAGAAGCAGGCCGCCTCCAAGACCCCGGGTAGGCGCCGCTGCTCCCGCGACGAGGGAGACGGATCTGTGCGCAGATCTCGGAGGATTCGTGCACTCCAGTCTCCGTTGTTTCAAGCCGGCCGGGATCCGGAACACCCGATTGTGCTCGACGAGGAGGACGAGGTATGGGGTAAACCTGTTCTTGGTTGCACAAATGGGCTTGATCTGGGGGTGCAGGATATAATGCTGATGTGGTTACTTCTTAGTTAGTTTCCCCCCACAACATTTTAGGTTTCTTAGAAGCTCAGGGCATGATTTGGCACTTTGGTCTTTCTTCACCAGCTACACAAAACCCATTCTTCTTCCCAAAATTTCTCAGATTTTTTTATCCTGAGGATTCCGTGACAACGACCAACTATGAATAGTAATTTACACATTTTTGTAGAGGAAGAATAACATGAATATTCAAGTAATTCATGTCTACCAAGTTAAATCTTGTCCTTTTTTGGGGGACAAAAGATTCGTTTCTTGTATGTTCTATGGCACTAATAATTTATCCATCTGCTTCTTGACTTCTACTCTCTCCGTTTCAAAATATAAGATGTTTTAGCTTTGTGAATACAGTGTATTTAGACCTCTTTTAGCGTGTAGGTTCACTCCATACCTAGATGAACCTACACACTAAAAGAGGTTATATACACTCTATTCACAAAGCTAAAACATCTTATATTTTGATACGGAGGGAGTACTATATATCATGGGCCGTGCTAGGCGTCCCCCGGGGGATAACTGCCCCGGATCCCCCGGGTCCGCAGACCGACATGTGTCCTCCAAAAATACCCCCAATCCCGCTTTTGCTACAAAACCAACGATTTTTGCTATAAATAATCCCCTTTTTGCTACATGTAGCAGAAAACGGTTTGGCCCACAAAAAAAAAAGACCGGATCTCGCCAGAGATTTCGCCGGAGACCTCGCCGGCAACCGTGTAGCAAAAAAGTTGTGCTATTGTAGCATATCCAACCTCGCCGGAGACTCGCCGGAGGATTTCGCCGGTAGACCTCACCGGAGACCGTGTAGCAAAAATATTGTGCTAATGTAGCAAAACCGGAGAAAATTTGTAGCAAAAAAATTGTAGTAGAGTAGCCAAAAAAACGACTTCGTCGGAGCATCGCCGGGACACCCTCTGAAATTTATAGCCAGGATTTGTAAAAAAACATTGTAGCATTTGGAGAATATCAATGTAGCAGAACCTAAACGAGTACATAGCAAATCATAAACGAGTATGTAGCAAAAATCAGCTCGCCAATTAGGTAGCAAATGCCATCATGGTCGGTAGCAACGTCGCCGACCCAATGTAGCATTACCGGTCACCAAATGTAGCAACTGTAGACACTGTATGTAGCAAAATATGTTGCCAGACTTTGCGGGGAGCAACGCCGGCCTTCGAAGATAGCAACGCCGACCTCCATGGGTAGCAACAATGGTCGCAGCGGGGAGCAACTCTAGACTACGTGGGTAGCACAGCCAGCTTCTGCAGGGAGCAACGCCGGTGCCGATGTGAGCAGGGCCACTGTTCTCCCGCGGGAGCATGGGCAGCGCGACGACCCGGCTTTTCCATGGCCGCGGCCCTGAGAGGTCGACGATGACCGCGGCACCTCGTAGTGGCGGCGGCACGGATGCGTAGGGACGCGGCGGCGCAGGGACACGGCGGTGACGCGGCGCAGAGGCGCAGGAGATGCGGCGGCGCGGTGGTGCAGAATGTCGCATGGCGGCGCGGAGGTGCGGAAGCGCAGCGGTGGGTGGTGGGCGGTGCGCGGCGGCGCGGCCATGGCCCGGCAGCAGAGGCGGTGTTCCGGCGGTGGCAGGTGCCTGGTCCGGCAGCTTGGTCCGGCGGCGGCGGTACTGCCTGCTCCGGTGGCCAGATGCGGTGGCGGCGGCGGATGTCGTTCTCGTCTGGAGCAGAGGCGCTGGTAGGCATCGTGTTGGTTGGGGAGAGAACGTGGTGTGGGGTCCACTCACTCGATGCAACCGAGAGCGACCCAGGGGATCGAACGCTTCGATCCCCCAGGGGATACGTATCATTTCCCATATATCATTGTTGACAGGACCATTTATTCCTGTCCTACCATCGTATTAATATGCGGACCATTTTATTTCTGTTCTACCATCATATCAATATGCTTGCTAGTTGGAATGATTGATTCATTCACGATCAGCAGAGATAACAAATATTATGGTTCATTAATTAGTGATTTTTTACCCTTTAGCGTCACAGCGTGCAGCATGCAATATTTTAACTTTTACCTTTTGTTGCAGGAATGCGAAATTACGCCTGTTGGAAGATCTCCATTGTTCCATCGTGGTAATAAGAGTCTGAGCAGGCCCATAGTGGAGAAGGAAAGTCACCACAAACAGGCGCCACAGACACCAAGTCCACGGGACATAGCCCATAACAAGAAAACTCAAAATGCTGTTAAGAAAGACAAAAAACGAGAGAATACAACAAGTAGCCAGAGAAGTGCTGCAGTAAGGTCTTCAACAAGGATAAAAAAACAAAAGGAGCTTCAGATATTGGATCAAGATTCCCAAGATGTTCCTGCCAGGAGAAAGACTGCAGATGCATCTTACAAAAAGAGTGAGATGCAGGAGCCAAAGCCCAATTGTTGTGAGGAATCAACAAGAAAGAGGAAGAGAGGAACAGGAAAAAAGCCGACATCAAGGAAGCAAAGTCAGCAAGAGCCCAAATCTGATTCCAAAGAAATTACACCTATCACTGAACCCAGAAACATCTTATGCAAGAATAGTGGAAATGATCCTTCTCTCGTAGTGCAGCCTAAAATTGGTGATGATACACTTGTTAATACCAAGGAATGCAACGAAGTGCCAAGTGGGATTAAAGGAGGAGCTCAGCAAAAGGCTTGTGCTTCAGATGATTGGACAGAAGAGCAGGACCTGACATTGCGCCAGGGTTACTTCACTGCTCGACCATCCCCACATTTCTGGAAGAAAGTTTCCAAAATGGTATGCCAATCCTCCCATTTGGTTTCTTTAGTGGTTTGATCATATCTTTGTAGTTGCAAGGGCTGTTTGATACTTAGTTGCGCAAGTTGCCTTAAGAAAGCATTATCTGACATTGTTGTTTTGGCTTGATTAGTAATACTAGAAAACAATGAGATTGCTGCAGTTTGTATGTAGTTCTCGTAAAGGATTTCCAGTTTACAAACTTGTCCATAAATTTACACGATCTTCATGGATCTTGGTGCTAGGCTTTGCGATATTCCACTGCAATGTTTGTGTTGATGTACTTTTATAAGCAGTCGACATAAACCATGTATGAAGCTGAACTTTTGTCCAAAAGGCTACCATAGTTCAACTCCTGACTTACTAGTAGTGTCTCTACGATGAGCAAGCTAAATAGTAGAGAGCATTTCCTGAAGTGGAGAACTGGTAAATTTACAAGGGTTAGTAATCATGGTGAAAAATAACATATTACACTCTTTTTTCTTTGCATTGAAGGGAAAGCATTAATAGTGATGCCATGCTGTCTCTTTGTATATGGAATATGCAATTTGCAGAATATGCACGTGAGAGCTAGTAATTTTCCTCTTTAAAATGAGAAATGCCTGCAAATAAGTAGAACAGAAATGCGGAAATGGGTGGAAGTAATTTGTGGATGCAGGAAAGTGACAATAACATATGTCATAGATTAAGTTAGTACATGATGCTACCTAGATTATAATTTCTTCTTCTCATCACATGTTGACACCAGCATGGATGTGGAATGTTCATGTTACTAGTTACATGATTCATGCAAAAAATGCTGTGGGATTAGATTGCCAATACGCAGTTCTGTTCTGTATGATGTGGATTCATTTCAGCCATTTCTAGTTATGCTTTAGCACATGTCATGTCAGATAGCGTGTCACGCACAGCTTTGACACTCTATTTTGTACTTAGCTGAAGTACTTCAGTCGTACGTCCTATAGATACACCCTTTTCTGGGTCTCAAATAGAGTCAAACTGCTAGACTGCGTTGAGTGATGCTGGAATGCCCTCTTTTAAAGGAAAGGAGTCCTAGGTGACTAGTTCCTTTATCATCTTAGTTCAGCAACTGTTGATTCTTTTGATTGTTCCTTTATCATCTTTGTTAGTTCAGCAATTCTGTATCATCCTTTCAGGTGCCAGGAAAATCTGCTGAAGAGTGCTTCAACAGAGTTCATGCTGACCTTTCAACACCCACTCCAATGGCCCCTCGTGCTCGAACAAGTAAAACACAGTTTTCTCCTCTGGGACATTTCACATTGTCTGATCCAAAATTTCCAAATCTCTTGGAACCTCTAGTCGGAAGAAGGACCGCCAAACAGAAGAGCCTAGCAGCACAGAAGACAGTGAGACATTTGCTGAAGAAGCATTCCCTCATTGACCAAGCTCAAGAGGCTGATCACTTCTCTATATTTGAAACTTCACCATCTGCTTTACAGTTGAACATTCCGCTTGAGGATTCTCCTGGGACCCCTGACAATCATCTAAGTTCCTTTTCCCTGAGCAAGTACAGCTTGGGCTCTTCAGCTCGTAAGAGGCCGTTGTCAAGGTTGAAAACTAAGCAAGCTGAACCGAGTCCAGCAGTTTTGAAGCCTATAAAGAATGTTGTTTTACATGAGAAGTATATTAATCAGTTGTCACGAAGAGAAGGCGCAAAAAACCCTAGTAAGAAGGCTGCTGGCACCACACCAACAGATCTTGAGGGACATCTTTCGAAACAGCAAGGTGGTGTTGTGAAGGCTGCAAAGAATGCTCTTATGTCAGAAGCAACAGACTTCATATGCCAGTTCAAGAAGTTGCAAGCCAACTCGCTTGCACACGTTCTGGAAAACAGTGAAGATGATGCGGATAATTGTGTGTAGTGTCACTATTGGTAACAAGCTGCTTTTGGCATATATACTACTAGTATATATACTAGCCCCTCAAATGTTAAAGCAGCTGGGCAGCATGTTGTCAACTAATTTTAGTTAGTTGTTTAAGACTGTAACAGACTGACGATTAAGTCCTGGAAGTTATCGCTTAGTATATTCTATCAAGGAAGTTAGTAATGCATTTCTAGCATATCAGGGTTATGGTTATCACATACAGCTTATTGAAGACCTAATTACACTTAATTTTTGTATAGCCCAAGGCCATTTACTACAAGATGAGAAGTGCCATGCAAAGTAATTCTCAGAACTAATAAAAAAGAATATTCCCTAAGTCAACAAAGTATGGCAACGTCATACAGATAGTTTGATATAATGTGACTCATTCTTTGATAAGCCTATGCAGGTCAGGTGTTCCTCACTTGTAATAATAGAGTTCTTCTAGATGCGTAGTGTCTATTTTTCACACAACAGCTCAGTGCGTACAAGAGAACTACATCTGTTTCCTTCTAGATGTTCTTTTGACACAAAATTATATACTCCCTCTGTCTCAAAATAGATGTCACAATTTTTTCTAAATTTATTTATACTAAATAGTGTTGAAATATCTCTAAATTTCGACAAATATTCGACATCTATTTTGAGTCGGAGGGAGTAACTTTAATTAAAAGTTTTTAACTTCTAAACTTATGAAGGTTTTGATTTCAACAAAGATCAAGCAACCAAGTACACCCTGCAATGATTAATGCAACCTGTTACTCGACTATGTCAGTATATTTCATATCACAGGTACATTAAGTTTTTGGTTTTACTTTTGTTTGCTTTGTAGCAGTTGAAAAAGTTTCTGGTTTTACTTTGCTTTGCTGGGGACACAGATTCACGCTCACACAGAAAGCTATGTATTGTCTGTGTTCACCTTTGCATGAACAGATTGGACAGTGGAGCAAAATTGCGTTATTATGCCAACTCCAACGTCCTCCCGCAAACGGACCGCGAGGGTCGGATCCTGTCCTTTCAGAACAAGGCCACGGCCTAAAGCGCACCCACAAATCGTGATGCAGCCCCGGACTCGTCCATTTGGGCGCAAACTAGACCCAATTGAGCTGGGTTTGCGGGAGCATGGACAACCCGTGCGTATGTGTGGTGTCCTGCCCTTCCCCCACCCTGGCCCTCCCGTCAGCCACAAACGTGCATCCTAGCCCCCTTTTTCCCACCTTCTCCCCCTCCCCCACCGCCACCGCTCCACCATCCCTCCAGGAAGGCCGTGTTGTCTCTCCCGTTGCCTCCTCCTCCCACAGGCCTCTTGCCGTTGAAGCTCCTGGCCTTCCTACTGTCGCCGGAGTACGGAAGCAGCTGCATCTATTGCCGGCTGCTCTCCTTCTTCCCCCCCCCCCCTCGCTATGGCAGCCTACTAGTCTTGCGAAGCTTGAACTGGGGGCCTTGAGCGGCGGCTTGTGGTAGCAGACCGTCCAGGACCCGAAGAACTCGACGACCACCACGTCGAACTCGGCCTTCTCCTAGGCCGCACTCCACCTGTTCGACCCTTTGCCCTAGCCTGGACAGGTACTGCATTCTAGCACCTTCGCCGTGTTCCTCCTTGTCCTCGTCCTTGAACGCGGGACTAAGCTCATCCGTCTCATCGTGCAGGCGTAGACCATGAACGACCGTGGGGACGAGTTCTTCAAGAAACATGTCATGTCGTCCTCCGACGAGTCCGACGATGACAGTGAGATTTTGCTTGCCATGATTGTGCTCCTCCATCAGCACATTGAGGCGACAAAGCAAACGTATCGTGGCTCGGTCAAGGGCCACGCCGCGGCGCAGGAACATGGCCGAGTCGCCAGCCACAAGCTACTGTTTTAAGATTACTTCCATTGCACCGACCCTTTGTACCCTCCTGCAATTTTTCGGCGGTGCTTTCGGATGTCAGGGAAGGTGTCCATGCGTATTCTTCATGGAGTGAGGGATCATGACGACTACTTATATTTGAAAAAAGATGCAACCGGTAAGCTCAACTTCACCTCCTACCAAAAATGCACCGCAGCTATTCGCATGCTTGCTTATCGAGTAGTTGTTGATTGTGTTGATGAGTACTTGCGCATGAGCGAGTCCACTTGTCTGGAAGGAATGTACAAGTTCTGAAAAGTTGTGGTGGTAGTTTTTGGTGAAGAATTTCTGAGGGCACCCAATGCTGAGGACACTCGCCGACTCTTGGCTTTCAACGAAACCAGAGGGTTCCCAAAAATGATTGGGAGCATAGATTGTATGCACTGTGAGGGAAAGAATTGTCCGTTTGCCCGGCAGGGGCAATATAAAGGACATGCTAAGAGGTGCACAATCATCCTTGAGGCCATTGCATCCCATAATCTTTGGATTTGTCACTCTTTCTTTGGCATGGCTGGTTCCCACAATGGCATATGTGTTGTTTTGAGGTCCAATGTGTTTTCTAAGCTTGCAGAAGAGACAGCTCCTTGTGTGAACTATGAGGTGCGAGGCCACACCTATAACAAGACATATTACCTGGCAGATGATATCTATCCTACTTGGTCTACCTTAGTGAAGACCATGCATATCCCCCACCGAAGAGAAGCAGAAGAGTTTTCTCAAGGAGCGGGAGGCCGCTAGAAAGGATGTGGAGCAAGCCTATGGTGTGCTCTAATCCCGTTAGGATATAGTGCGGCACCATGCTGGAACTTGGAACAAAGACACAATGTGGGAAGTGGTGACGACTTGTGTGATCATGCACAACATGATCGTCGAAAATGAGCGTGATTAAAGCATCTATGACAAAAGATGGGAATTTTAAGGAGAATTAGTTGAACTAGCTCGAGGTCTGCCACCTAGTTTTGTGGAATTCTTGCAGGTGCATCATGAGATTCGAGATCGGGCTACTCACAACCACCTCCATAATGATTTGGTTGACCATAGATGGGAATTTGTGGGAAACCAACGGACCGTGCAGCTGAATAACTAGCTTCTATCTCCTTTTATTTCAAATTTAATTCATGTAATTTGATTGTATAAACTTGATTTGGACCATGCACTTCTATTTGTTTTGAACTATCTATTTTAATTTTAATTGCAGAACTATTTTGGTTTATATGAATTTATGTATGTATGAAACCATTCATCAACTAGTAGTTTTTAGGGAAAATGGGGGCACTGTTGGGTGCACCGGCCAGGCCTGGCAAATGGACCAAAGAGGTCAAAATGGATGTCCGTTTTGCGGGGAAAGGGGCGTTGGAGTTGGCCTTAAATTAGATTACTCGTAGTGGGAAATAACATAGAGTTGTGCCATGCATATGAAACTACTCTATTTACTACTACTCCCTCTATCCGAGTTAAAAGGGGACATATTAGAAATCATGCACTCCCAAAATCCCATCATCTCTTAGGCACATAAGCATTTAATTTCAGAGGAATAGCCAATCAGAGGAATAGTGAGAGTTAAATTAGCCTCAATCAGAGGATACCTATAGCCCGGAGATTTGCTATATGTATAGTAACTTAAAATGTCTCATTTATTTATTTATAGTCATCTATGTTAACATAGTTAGTTACCACTATAACCTATCTCCTCACATGTCATATCATCAAAATGTCTATTTGGTATTGCATGTATTTCTATATTACTACTTATGGTATCCCACTATGACTAGTCTTAGTCCCAGCTATTATCAAATGCATTTTATTAATTGGTATACTTTCAAATTGTTTATCTAAAGTCTATTACATGCTATTTCCCAACACATATCGTCATGAATAATTTCCTTGTTACCGAGGAGGCACCATTCCAAATTAAAATCCAGTTGCTAGTGTCCACTCAGATTTAGCGCAACACTTCGCTTATGTTCGAACGTTTAAGCGCATATTATCTAATTTATAAGAAGAGAGCACACTTCATTTCAAAATGCCGGACTAAAGGGATGAATGAATCTCTCCCTTTCCTCCGGTAGTGATTTGGGTTGTGCTTTTGGAAGTTCTTATAGCCCCACGTGGAATGAAGTAAATATTTGTTTGAGTTAATTGGATAGATACCACGACAATTTTTAGATATTTGAGAAACGCCACTATAACTTTCAAATTTTGAAAAACTCCACCACAATTACGTGTACAATTGATATATGCTATTACACCCATTCAACACACATACTAGGCAATATACTCCGTATTTGAGTAGTATATACATGTATATGTTGGGCTCCACCAAAGCAAGCTTTAGTCTAGGCCAGACTCACCTCTTCCTCCTTGCTTAAATTAATTCTTAATATATTGAGCAACCGCTGCTAATTCTTCTGACCGCTGTTTCCTGCTAATTACCCTACTAGTGCAATGGAGTTTATCCCTATCGTTCTGATGTACCTTGAACCTTAATGTCAATATATCTAGATTTGTTCAAAAATAAATCATCGTGCCCTTTTACGAGTTGTTTTATATTTGGTTGATTAGAAAAATATGTGATACAATGTACACCAATATTATTCTCTCACGATTGCCTTCGTAAGCTTATTTGGATGGGGCCCACCATGTAACGTATCTACAACATAAATACAAGTGTATATTGGCCGGTATATATGTTAAACTAGGATAATGACGTTTATAAAATGTATAGAGAATTGCAATTGCGTTTTCAAAAGATAAAAAATTCAGTGGCGTTTCTCGTATAGGCAGAAATTTTAGTGGCATCTATCCAATTAACATTTGTTTGTTTCGAGTTGGTGAACACACAAGAGAAAATGATCTACCGTATGGGATCAAGTGATCTACTAGCATGTTAAGCAATTGTTAATTGCGCTACGTGAACTAAACCATTAACTAAACCATGGACTATGTGTTCGGTATTTTTATATGGGTTATGTACCACTCGTGGGCTTGCATGAGAAAGGATGTTGCCCGTCCATCCGACGACCCGGTCTACAATCACGTAGATATTCCTCCCGGGTCGTCTGTGCGGAGCCGCCCCTAACCTTAAAAGCCTTTCTCCGACCGTCCTCTCTGGCTGTTGCCACCGCGGCGCCGATGGTAGCGGTCATGCCTTGCCTCCGAAGGCGGCAGGCGGGCCCCCTTCATGCGCCCTGACAAGCTCTCTTCGTGCTGGGAGGTTGTGTCCGGGGCAGAGCGGGTGGTGATTGGCCTGCAGGGTGGCGGCGTTCACTAGTGCAGGGGGCTCACTGACCCGCGGCTGGGAGGCATGGAGGAGATCATTTTGGGAGTGGTTGCAGGACGGTGGAGGCAACTCGATGCCCTAGTGGCGTCGTTGTTGGTCAAGGTGTTGTGGCGCGTCTACAGGCCGATGGCGGCGGCGTTGTTCCTCATGGTGATGTGGTGCAGCTGCAGGCTAGTGTAGGCAACGCAGTTGCCCTAGGCGGTGATGCTGCTCCTCTTGGTGTTGCGGTTTCGAGCACGATCTGCTCATTCCTTTCACCAGGAACCGACCAGTGGTGTGGGCACCGCCGGATCAACATGAATAAAAGGTGACGGTCTTAGAGTTCTGTAACACCCCGTTCGCTGGGCCCCAGGGTGTCACTCCTGGCAACTTAATAGGATATCTAGACTGGCCCATAGACCAATACTAGTCTTTTCTACGCACTTTGTCCTCACTCGTGCGCATCCGGTAGCCACTTCCCGGTCGGTCACCCATTCTAGAATTGCTCTAGGCCAAACATACTTAACCTTAGAGTTCTTTTCGAATGAGCTTCCAGAAAATAAGTTGCAACTTGTTGATATAGTATCTTATCAATCATATTAAGCCATGTGCATGGATTTCACATACACCTACACTTGGAAGATCGATGCCCTCATCGATCAAGCACAGGCCAGGAACGTCCCCTCTTGGCACGCGTCTTTGCGTCCAATGACGGCACATGTGCCATGCCGTGTCCACTCAGGGAGAAATGCGACATGCTCCACATGTCCCGTCACAGACCCGCACACACCCATTTAACCGCGAGGATCGGCTCTGATACCACTTGTAACACTTCGTCCACTAGGCCCCAGAGGTGTTACTCCTGGCAGCTTAATAGGATATCTAGACTGGCCCCACAGACTAACACTAATCTTTTGTGTGCACTTTGTCCTCACTCGTGCACACCCGGTACCCACTTTCCGGCCAGTCACCCATCCTAGAATTGATCTAGGTCAAGCACGCTTAACCTTAAAGTTCTTTTCGAATAAGCTTCCGGAAAAGAAGTTGCAACTTGTTGATATGGGTATCCTATCAATCCTAATAAGCCATGTGCCTGAATCTCACAAGTTCCTATTGCGCAATGACGAAGAATTGCTGGCTACCGGCCCTCGTTGATTTGTTCTGGAGAGATGTGTTCCGGAAAGCGTTGCCGGCGAACTCCCATGAGTGTCTCATGCTTGGAGTTTGCTGGATCAGATGGAATTCGGTCGCGTGCACCCATTTTTTTACTGTTTGGTTTAAGAGGGAGGGTCATGAAGTTCTACTATCGGTTACCATCATTGGGCACGTCCTTCAAAGTATATGGTGAAGTCAGAAGCGGAGAAGGTCGTGAAAGCCGAGATATGAGTACTAGCATTGGTGGTTTAAGTCTTTGTGACGGTAAGGAACTGGCTTGGTTATTAGGCCCCGCTTTAGGCGATCTAATCCTTGTAGTAGCGACATTGGTGTTAGGTCTGCTGCTACAAGGAATAGATTGCATAAAGCGGGACTTTTCTTCTATAAGTTTTTTCTGGGTTATGTGCATCCGTAAGGCCACTAAGGCAATGCATTATTATAGATGCTGGGTGTAATTGGTATCTTTGTGATATTAATATATGCTCCTTATCAAAAAAAGAGAAAGGATGTTTTCATATATCTATGAGAGGATGTTTTCAAGGTTGAGAATAGCAAGTTCAGGGTAAGCATCTTGAAGTGATCATATGCTTGAAGCTTGCAGTCCATTGGGGATAATCTGCATCGGAAGATATGCTAATGATGCGTATTAAAGTCTTAAAGTTTGCATTTGTTGCCATGCTTGATGATCGTTCAGCTGCTCCTACACATGATGTTCCTTTATTTGTAAATACATTTGTCCATGGAACTATTTTGGGCTGATGACATGTGGCAATGGAGGTCCTCCATTTATGATCACATCATCTCTAAGAACTCTTCAAATAAAAATGGTATGGTCAACAAGAAGAACTAGTGTCTTCTGCTCATTTGTAGTTCTAATCATAGAAAAAATGTCTGCATGTGTCACAATGCACACTAAACCCTCACAGATTGCATTTTCCCAGGAAGGCACAAGTAAATATGCATTTTCTCATCTGTCTCATAACCTAGTTTCTTCAGCATTGCTTCTATTCAGAGAAAAGGTTATGTTTCAATGTTGCAATAATTTATATATGTTGTTGATCCAGAGATGTAGCACAAGTTAACATCCTTTCTAGGAAGAACAATCAAACTCTAGCTCCACTAAATATATGCCATCAACACGATCTCAAGAACAGAAAAATCACTATAAATCCAACTAATGATAGTGCACATTGTTTAGCACCAACATTTTCTCACTAGTGTCAACATTCATCAAAATGCACTAGATCACTTGGCTAGGGGAGTGAATGTACAACCCAGCCGCCCAGGTTTAAGTCATCACAGGTGCAAAATTGGGTTCTTATTATTTCAAAAATCAAACTCGCTGTGGGGTTTTCCCCATCGCTTTCCTTTCAAAAAAATGCACAGCAGTAACACTAACAGTAATCAGACAATGTGCAACAGAAATTCAAATTTTGAGAATAATCCATAATTTAATATTCCACTTTCCTAACATTTGATAACACTATAATCACATGTATAACTAATAGTTAACACTCAGTAAGAACTAACAAATAAAGTTTAGACTTTCTAAACTAAAAAATTTAGACTTTGTATAAGGGCTTCACTATCAACTGCTCAAATTTGTTCATCATAGTATTCACAGCTATCACTCATTGCTTTACATGTAAGAAAGCCCTAAAATTAGCTAAACATCACCTATAAGTGAATAGTCTAGCCATGATCATACCAAAACAAGGGCAAACATATACAAGTACATGATCAATATCAAGAAGTAAACAAGTGTCCTCTGCGAAACAACTCCTAAACTACCAATGAAAGTAGCCCTAAACCTGCCTGGATCATCCACCCCCGAGATCATCACCTGAACCCCGACCAGAGCATGGAAAAACAAGGTTGCATCGATGGGGAAAGAGCCTATCGTAGTGAGGCACGCCCTCCTCAAATGGCCAAGGTGAATCTCTATTAGCATCACCGTGAAATCAATGGTGGAGCCACATTCCTCGCTGCCGATACCCTTGAGGTGCACATTGTCCAAACAAGTCGGCGGAGACAACCCGGTAGGAAAAGAAATAAAAAACATAAAAGGGGACTATTTTCTCTATTTCAGCCGGCCAAACAGTCTGAGGCATGTGGAATGGTAGAGAAGAGAAGTATCCTCTTAGCCTAGACAAGTGTGCTTTTAGCCTCCAGGTCATCTAGATAAGGCAATGAAATTAACTCGTACATCGCATCAACTCTTATTGTCATTCCTAACAATTAATGTAAATTGACTAATTTTAGTAAGGAATTATGTTTTAATGGAAGACACATGTTATAATGGAGAAAATAGTATTTTCTTATTGTATAAGAGATCGTTTCTTAGCTAAGGAAAAATAACTTTTTTTAAATTCTCTCTCCTCTAACTAAGAAAAATCCAACATGACAAGAATGTCACGCCGTTGTACATGCCCTGAGGACCTAACGACATGTTTGCAGCTAATAGCAGAGTGTTTTCTGCAAAATTGTCGTCCGGACCAGCTCTAGCGTGGCAGCCACCTGTCCAGTTCAGACTGGCTATTTCGATGGGATTTTCACACGTAGTAAGTTGTTGGTGTCTTGGCTCCCATGGACAAGTTTCCGTAACCGCATTACCGCAGCGTATTATTATTCTCTCAGAGAAAAATGGCGTTCACACACCACCGACCGATAGATCGGTCCCTGAAACCGCCGCAAGTCGTTTTCAGGTTTGGCCAGTCCAGCTGCCATTTGTCACACACGTGCCGATTACCACGCAGCTTTGCTCTCTCGCAGCACCACAGAACTGTTACAGCGGCGCCTCCACCGCACACGGTCTATCAGTATCATGTCCACGCAGTCTCCGCCGCGTCCCGACGTCCCTCAAAATATCCCTCACTCCGGCGGGCAACCACCAGCTGCTGCAGATATTTCCCCAGTCCACCGCAGCGCAGCGCATATCACATCTTCTTCGCCTGCGTGCGCCGCGCGCCGTCGTGCCATTTCATCTCTTCAGTCGCTCACTCGTACTACCCCAGCTGGTTGTACTATAGCACATTGCCATGGCTACTATCACTACTCCTCCGGCCACTCTGCAGCCATGCGAGCACGCAAGGGGCCGCGCGCTCCGGTCACCTCGTCGCGCCTGGAGGAGGAGGCGCTGCCAGGCGATAATAAGAGCCGCGGCAACGGGGAGCGGCCGGCTCGAGGCCACGCTCGCGTCATCGGCGGCCGGCGGCGAGGAGGGCGACGTGATACGTAGGCTGCAGAACGGGCCGGACGTGCGCGGCGTGGCGCTGGAAGGCGAGAAGGGCCGGCCCGTGGACCTCACGCCGCTGGCCGTCGAGGTGATCGGCGAGAGCTTCGGGGAGTGGCTGCGGGACAAAGGCGAGGAGGAGGACCAGCGGCAGCTGCGGGTGTCCGTCGGCCGGGACCCCCGGCTGTCCGGGTCAAGGCTCAGCGCGGTGCTGTTCGCGGGTCTGGCGAGGGCCGGGTGCGCCGTCTTCGACATGGGCCTCGCCACCACGCCGGCCTGCTTCATGAGCACCATACTGCCTCGCTTCGACTACGACGCCTCTATCATGGTACAGCACTAAACCCGCGCACTCCTGTTTTCGATCGTTTAACAGTGCGGTGAATAGTCTCGTACGTGCTCTTTCAAATTAGTGCTAAGGACAGACCAAGTATACTCACTCCACCCAAGTTTGCTCTTTGCCTTGGTATCCGAGATTTTCAAATGAGGCCTAATAAAGTTGGATGGAAGGAGTACAATTTTCACTTAGGTTTTGTTTCTCGAAAAGTAAAACAAATGACAATTGATGGTGAAAAAATCAGCTACAAAAAGGAAAATGAAAACCATAGGCCGTCGACTTTGGACCGGCACCAATAAAACCTCACCTGATGTTGCCAACAACTTCCCATCATCGGCCATAACCCACTTGTATGGCAGCATGTGACCAAACAGTGAGCCCGATACGCAAGACAACACTTTTAAGAAGGAATTCCCCCACATCCACCTGAATCGGATCTTCAATCCAGCATGTTCAATAAGAAAATGATATAATGAAGTCAACACCGACGAGCCATAAGGTAGGATCATGAGTTTCCACAAGTGCAAAACTTGATGCCAAATATGCTAATGACGTCATCCACCCAGTATATCGTGTTGCTCACCTAGCCATCCACAACAAAGCCCAACAACCCGGCGCTATCAAACTCGAATAGCATGGGTCGCGTCGGGTTGGGACATGCCATCTAGCCTTTCTCGAGCCTAGAATTGACCCCAACATGTTTGTGAGGCCAGGCTCGGGCTCCATGTTTCTGCTGGTTTGAAGGGTGGTCCAACTTGGTTGGGCCAAAATTGATCTTTTGCCCAAGGAAAAAGTACAGAAATCACCCTAAAATCCACCTTGATGGACACATTTCACCATGAAGTCTAAATTGGTACCATTTTCATCCTTAAGTCTAGAAAACCGGATTAATAACCCTTGAGGTTGTTTCTATCACATTGAAGGCGGTTTTGTCCCTCAACTGATACTGATTAGGTGTTGACTAGATTTTTTCTACAAGGCTGAATAGGCAATTCAGTGGGACCCATTTGTCATTATTTTTGTATAACTGAAATCCCCTGTGTCTGAATACATTTCCTCTACCCGAATCCCGCGATCCCGCGACACGAACCCTACCTCCTCTGTAGCCAACGCTGCGGGGCTGCTCTGGATATCTAACTCGGTCATAGCCCGCTCCTCCGCCATCGTCGCTCACTCTATCATCGCTATCGTGCTTCGCCATGCCAAGCATTGGGAGAATGCCCATGAGAACCTCCAAAATCACTGAAAGAGATGTACTCCCTCCGATCCAAATTAATTGACTCAAGTTTTTCTAGATTCGGATGTATCTAGTACTAAAACATGTCTAGATATATCCGAATGTAGACAAATCTGAGTAAATTAATTTGAATCGGAGGGAGTAGTTTTTTATTAACTGGATCTATCTATAACAAAATCAGTTAGTTATGTCCACGCGATGATCAAGAACCACCTTCTTCTTCACCCACGGAAAAAGAGACGAAAAAGTTTCAGAAAAGTGATCCAGGACTAGCCTAAGCTCATCGCTGACAACAACGGAGACGTGGCGAAGGTCGAGTTGGCGACAAATGATGGCAGAGGCGGCAGTCGACAGTGGACACGCTGGAGATGGTAGCCGCCTAGGTCCGATGGCAGTGAAGTGCTCGAGGAAGACGAAAAGGAGGCACCTCCCAACTCTAAAGGACGAATGCTCTCACTTACATCTAGGTCCCACTGTCGCTCACGTGATAGTCACACTTCATCTTCAAGATTGGTCCAACTCAGCTGCCAAATCATCAGCACGTGGGGGACAAAACAACTATAAATGTGTCTCAAACAGCCTCACAGGGTTATTAATCTTGTTTTCTGGATTTGAGGGTGACAATTATACCAAATTAGACTTCAGGGTAAAATGTATCCATCTGGGTGGATTTTAGGGTGATTTCTATATTTTTATTTTCCCAATTATAGCTGGGTTCGGGCCCAAACGGGAAATTCCATCAAGACATGCGGAGCTCGGGTCTGACCTTTGCCCACCGGACATTCTAAGGCCTTGGCTCGAAGCCTAAAGGGCTTAGGCAGCTCACACTAAAAACTTCTTGCTACCCTGAAGAAACTTCTTCCTAGTTAAGTACTCCCTATGTTTCACAATATAAGATGTTTTATCTTTGTGAAGGAAATGTATCTAGACTTTTTTTAGTATCTAGATTCACTTCAAATCTAGATGAATCTAGACACTAGATACACTTTATTCACAAAGCTAAAACATCTTATATTTTGAAACGGAGGGAGTACTTCGTATCTAGATTAGATGCATGTGTATTTATTAAGTTGAGTCCATTAATCTGTATCGGAGGGAGTAAACTATTTTAATAATTTACAACCCTAAGGGATTATCTGGTAAATCTAACGACCCATAGCAGAGGGGTTCAGGGATTCGTACTGAATAATAGAGTGGGACAACCGGTGTGTTCTAGAACCATCATCTTCCCTCTTAGAAAGAAAGCCCATACCAGCCCCATGGACGCGTACCTTTTGAAAAAAATACCTGCACCCTTTCGAATAAGGTTGATCTGAAAACAAATTACTTTTACCTAGCCGCAGCCTCCTCTTCATCTCCTCCATAGATCGGTTCCCACTCCTCTGTCCGGTCTCACTGGCGTCGGGAGATGTGGGGAACCTGATCTATGAGTGGAGTTTTAGGTGATAGTGTTTTCGGAAGATTAGATTAGTGTTTTGTTACCCATCTTCTTATTGATCTCTATGTCAATGAAGATTGAATCGTCTATAATAAGTGATATTCCGCCCTTCGTTCGATGGCGAGATCTTCTTTCCGACGTCAATGGTGGTATTGAAAGATTAAGATTCTATAGGTACGGTCTTTTAGATCTTGCTTCGTCAGATCGATTTTAGGATTTTTTCTCTTGGTTGCTGCGAGGAGGATTATCCTTGCAATATTTGTCTCGGCTGATACGTCCTCGACAATAGTGATTCATACTCCCGGTTCGCCAGCCACGTAGATCAGGCTGTTCGGTTGCTTTTCCCTGGAATACTTGTGTTGGTACTCTCGTCGATGTTGATTGATTACCCTAATAGCCGCGCGTGCACATAGTCTTGACACTACGGCTCAAATTAAGATTATGGGAGGAACCTCATTGATATTTGGTATATATCCGTCTACCTTCAGAAAAATACAAGATTGTGTGTTAAAAGAAAAAAGAGTTTGAAGATCTCAAAGGTTTGCTAGTTTTGTTTAGATTTTGTCTTGTAATCGCTAGAGTCAGCTTATACATCTCTACCATATACTGATGTTTTGACTTTGTGAAAGGAATGTATCTCGTACTCTTTTAGTGTGTAGGTTCGGAGTGAATATATATACACACTAAAAGGTCTATATACACTTTTTTGACAAAGTTGAAACGTCCTATATTATAAAACGAAAAAAGTGTCTAGTTTCTTCTAGCACTGTTTTATTTTTTGAGAACGGGACAATAGCCTAGTAGTTGAGTCGCAGTTAGCGCATCCCAGCGACCAGAGTTCGATCCCTGTCAGGGACGAATTTTCGAAATTCTCACGCCGACCCGTTTCAACTATATCAAAAAATTGTCTAATTCCTCCTAGCACTATTGCATTGAGAACGGGGCAGTAGCCTAGTGGTTGGGCGCAGTTGGCGTATCCCAGCGATCGGAGTTTAATCCCTGTCAGAGACGAATTTTCGGAATTTTCACGCCGATCCGCTTCTGTTATATCAAAAATTAATTCCTCCCAACACTATTTTATTTTTATATTATAAAACAGAGTGGTACTATTTGCTACTATGAATATATAATGGTATTAATTTTAAAAAAAGTTTGATCCGTGAACAACCGTTAAAGCTCTTGAATTCATATCCAAAGTGGCGAGAAGAAGAAAAAACACCATAACTCAAAATTTGACTGTTCAATTTATATTTTTGAATCCCAAATGAGGGCGAAATCTGACAAAATTTGATTGTTCAATTTATATTTTTGAATTCCAAATGAGGTCTAAATTGGTACATTTTTTACCCTCAAATCCACAAAACCAGATTAATAACCCCATGAGACTGTTTATATCACATCGAAGGCGGTTCTGTCTCCCAACTGATGATGATTAGGTATTAACTAGATTTTTTTCTACAAGGCTGAGTAGGCAATTCAGTGGGACCTATTTGTCATTATTTTTGTACAACTGAAATCCCCTATGTCTGAATCCATTTCCTCGGTCCAAATCCCGCGATCCCGCAACATGAACCCTAACTCCACTATAGCTCGCACGCTGCCGCGCCGCTCTGGATATCTAACGCTGTCGTAGCCCGCTCCTCTGCCGTTGTCGCTAACTCTACCATCGTTGTCGTGCTCCGCCATGCCAAGCATTGGGAGAATGCCCATAAAATCACCGAAAAACTGTAGTGTTTCATTAACTGAATCCATCTATAACAAAATCGGTTACTTATGTCCATGTAATGATCAAGAACCACCTTCTTTGTCGCCCATGGAAAAAGGGACGAAAAAAGGTTCAGAAAAGCGACCGGGGACTAACCTAAGCTCATCGCTGACAACGGTGGAGACGCAGAGAAGGTCGAGTTGGTGATAGATGATGGTTGAGCGGCAGTCAACGGTGGACAAGTTGGAGACGGCAACCGCCTGGGTCCGGTGGCAGCGAAGTGCTCGAGGAAGACAAAAAGGAGGCACCGCTTAGCTCTAAAGGACGAATGCTCTCACTTACATCTGGGTCCCACTGTCGCTCACGGGCACATTTCAGCTTCAAGATTGTTCCAACTCAGCTGCCAAATCATCAACACATGGGGGACAAAACAACTATAAATATGTCTGAAACAGTCTCAGGGGGTTATTAATCTTGTTTTGTGGATTGAGGGTGACAATTATACCAAATTTATATTTTTGAATCCCAAATGAGGGCGAAATCTAACAAGATTCGGATCGAAGGTGGTGCATTTTGAACATCGGTTGAACATCTACGTCCAGCCCAACATCTACTCATAGTGAAATGGCATTCCTCGCGACATGGGCCTCATCCATCAATGTCCGCCGGAGTGATTTCAGTGACGCTATAAAAATACTTACCTGCACAAATCATGTTCCTTGCAGATGACCGCGTCGCATCTACCCTACACCCGCAACGGCCTCAAGTTCTTCACCAAGCGCGGCGGGCTAACCTCCGCCGAGGTCGAAGCGATCTGCGACCGCGCGGCGGGCAAGTACGTGGCCAGGAAGATGGGCCTGGGCGGCGGCGGCGGCATGCCTCCGGTGGTCATGCGCGTGGACCTGATGAGCGCCTACGCCCAGCACCTCCGGGACATCATCAAGGAGCGCGTGGCCCACCCGACCCACTACGACACCCCCCTGAAGGGCTTCAAGGTCATCGTGAACGCCGGCAACGGGTGCGGCGGGTTCTTCACGTGGGACGTCCTGGAGAAGCTCGGCGCCGACACGACGGGCAGCCTCCACCTGGAACCCGACGGCACGTTCCCGAACCACATGCCCAACCCGGAGGACGCGACGGCCATGTCGCTCACGCGCGGCGCGGTGCTGGCGCACGGCGCGGACCTCGGCGTGGTGTTCGACACCGACGTGGACCGCAGCGGCGTGGTGGACGACGCGGGCGCGGCCATCAACGGGGACCGGCTCATCGCGCTCATCTCCGCCATCGTGCTCGGGGAGCACCCCGGGACGACGGTGGTGACCGACGCGCGGGCCGGGGACGGGCTCACCCGGTTCATCGAGGCCAGGGGCGGGCGGCACTGCCTGTACCGCGTGGGCTACCGCAACGTGATCGACAAGGGCGTGCAGCTCAACGCCGATGGCGTCGAGACGCACGTCATGATGGAGACCACGGGACACGGCGCGCTCAAGGAGAACCACTTCCTCGACGACGGCGCGTACATGGTGGTGAAGATCATCATCGAGATGGTCCGGATGAGACTGGCGGGACTGGAGGGCGGGGTGGGGAGCCTGATCAAGGATCTCGAGGAGCCCGCTGAGTCCATGTTGTTTAGGATGGACATCGTCGGCGAACCGAAGAGTGCAAAACAACGGGGTGTTCAAGCAGTCGAGAGTTTCAAGAAATACATCGAGGTGCGTCTCCGAAACAATTTACTCGTACCGCGCGATTCATGAAGCTATAGGATAATAGTCGAAAGATCTACATTTTACAATGGGTATATTCTTCTGATGCACTCAGTCTTGCTTAATTTGCGCCTCTGCTTCCCCACATGATTTAGGAAGGGAAGCTTAACGGTTGGGTGCTCGATGATTGTGGCGACTGCTCGGTTGATCAGGGATGCCTTGTCGACAACAACGATCATCCGATTGATGTTGACGCCTACATGTACAGGTCTGCTGCTGCTTGCACATCCTGATACTCCGTATTAACTTTCCTTCGTCGTTTTTATTTGAGAATGTTTTCATTTGAAAAAAAAAATTCCATCAACATTCAGAATTCATCTTGTTTCAAGATAATTCATATCATAGACAAAAATTGATTCCTTTGAATATTTGATAAAGGGTAGACACGATTGATCCAAATTTCTCATCATTTTGTAAAAACAGGGCTAGATTTCATGACGAGTCTCAGAAACCACTGGGATGGGTTCACATTCGCCAAAGTGTTCATAACCCCAATATAGCACTAAACATGCAGTCCTGTATTCCTGGTGGCTGCAAATCCATGGCAATGAGTCTTTTTGACGGGTACATAATCCACACCAGCTACAGCTTCAAATATTCACTTTGTTTACATGCAGTGTGAGTAATTTTCTTTGCTGCCTAATTCCAGGTTTTTGTTGACAAGCGGAGTAAATGAATTTCTTGACATCAGTCAAGTACAAAACTTTGTAGAATAGATCTTGTCTTCATGATCAAACATTGTCTGTATGGCAGTTCAGACCAGACAACACGAGGTGGCAATAAGAGCTTACTGCTACATGCTGGACAGTGTAGTATGCCCACAATACTCTCATTCTCCCTGAGTTAGAAGTATTATTCTTTACAAATGAATAAAAATTACTAATCTTGTAAATAATGTGGACATTGAAATATCAATTCATTTATATAAATCATTGTAGCGATCTGACATAAGTTTGTGATTCGTTGGTATCATATTATTTCCTTTCAATTACTGCCCCACCTTTCCAGCACAACAATTTATTTCTCTTCTTATAGCTTAGTAGTTATGTTGTGATAACGTTTACCTCGTATAATTTTTCTGACACATTTTACCCCCTTAGCGGTATGATTTTGAAGAGCTATATCTAGTTTGATTACTTGCTCCAAATCGAAAGAACTAGATCAAGCTAGTTTGACATGACAACAATAGGGAAGATAAATCGTATGTTTATTTGTTAGGGCATATAAATTGTGTCAAATATCATCAAAATTCAGTCAAATTCTATGGAATTGTGTCATTTTTGTCAAATATGTGCACTACATCTCCCATGGGTTAGAATATTGTATTATTCTTTCCAAATAAATAATAATTACTAATCTTGTAAATAATGTGGACATTGAAATGTCAATTTATTTATATAAATCATTGTAGCAATTTGGCATAAGTTTGTGGTTAGTTGGTATCATATTGTTGCTTTTTAATTACTACCCCTCCTTTCCATCACAACAGTTTATTTCTCTTCTTACAGCTTAGTAGTTATGTTGTGATAATGTTTACCTTGTTTAATTTTTCTGACATATTTTACCCCCTTAGCAGTGTGATTGTGAAGAGCTACATCCAATTTTATTACTTTCTCCAAATCCAAAGAACTAGATCAAGCTAGGATGACATGAAAACTATAGGGAATATAAATCTTACGTTTATTTGTTAAGGCATACAAATTATGCCAAACAAAATGCAATCAAATTCTAGGGAATTGTATCATTTTTTGTCAAATACGTGCACTAAATCCCCCCGTTTGAATACAAGCATGAGTATTCTACTTAGTCTACCGCAACATCATCTTGATGACAAATGTGTCCATATTTTTTGTATCTTAATAGTTAGCGCCTAGTGCTACTAGATTTCTCTCCATATTTGTGCTTTCATGTCACCTAGGTTATTGATAGCCATCCGGGCAAAATTATGCGAGCCGTTCATGCATGTACTTACAAGTTACTTTTTTGCATTAATCTGTCCATGCAAATAGTGTCACCTCATCAAGTCATGTAGGTCTTTCTTCAAGGGAATCAAGTCATGCATGTGAGTCACAAGTTAAAAAATGGCATTAACTCTTGTATGGTCATGGACAATATATTTGTTGGAGGCTTGGATCAAAATATATAGTTCATGATTCACATTTTTGTCAAAAGATGGTGTCGTGATTAAGTTTAATTCAAAAGGTTCTTCTCTTTTCATACATTATTCTGTCATATAATTTGTAACTTTTATTGTTTGTAAAATGTAAACCGAGAACACTCTCATATATCTAGTTTTTTCGTTAATTTTAGTTGTTTTAAAAGCAACTATTTATGTGTTTGTCTTAACCAAGTTCCTACTGCAAAAGGTGGGGCGTCATCCACTACAATATAAACATGAGAACTTCGATTTGAACCCTAGTTCTCAAATGGGTCCATGTTATTGGTCTAGGAAGAATAATGTGACAATATAAAAGACAACACAAGATCACAACTAATGAATTGATTTTTTCTATTACCTCGTGTGGATTCGCGTGGATTGACGTGGGTCGAGTTGGGATAGTTCCACACCTTGACCCAAATCAAAGACATAGAATGGCACAACTATGAATTGTGACCGGCCGGGAGATCCACATGGACCAAGCCGAAATTCCAATCATTCCCGGGGTAACTAAAGAATGCGTGACGGGGTAAAATATGGCGACATTTTGTAATCGATCAAACATTATCACAATGACACAACTAGAGGGGATGTTCTTTTAGCGAAAAAACTGAAGGATAAGGAGCATTTACTTTGAATATAAAATTAGCCGCCGCTACCATGTATGTGCTCCGAGAACTTACCTAGTGCTACCACACATTTGAGTGCCACATTATCACAATAACACAACTAGAGGGGGTTCTTTTAGAAAAGGAAACTAAAGGGGAGGGGCATTTACTCTAAATGTAAAATTAGCCACCACTATCGTGTATGTGCTCCAAGAACATACCTAGTGCTACCACACGTTTGAGTGCCACATTATCACAATGACACAACTTTTTTTCGAAATGGAGGGTGCGACCCTCGGCCTCTGCATCAAAAAGATATTATAAAACGATCAACAAAGGTTAGACAAAGAACATACATCACACAACCTGAAGCCACCACACACACCTATAAAACTCAAAAATGGAGAAAATACATGTCAACAGGGCGCTCTACCACACATTTGAGTGCCACATTATCACAATGACATAACTAGAGGGGAGGTTCTGTTAGAAAAGAAAACGGGCATTTACTCTAAATGTAAAATTAGTCGCCGCTATCGTATATGTAATCCGAGAACGTATCTAGTGCTACCACACATTAGAGTGCCACAATATCACAATGACACAACTAGAGGGGAGATTCTTTTATACAATAAAACTAAAGGGAAGGGAGCACTTACTCTAAATGTAATCTTAGCCATCGCTGTCATGTATGTGTTAGAATCCCTTAGGATCATCTAGCTTAAGATTGAGCCACAGATAAGAAGATCAGAGGTGTGTACCTTGATATGGAGGTCCCGCCATGGCCTCCTTTAGCTCCACTCTGATGTAGTTGTGAGTGGTTCTTCCTGATGCTTTTAGTGCTAAGCTAGATCAGTGAGCAGGGGAGAGAAAGAGAGAGACATTGTAAGAGTGAGTTCTGCTCAAAGCCTAGGATCCCTTTTATAGCACAGGCACCAGGGGAACCAACACCTTAGATGGACGGCCAGGACACCCCTGATCAGGGCATCTAATGGCTATTATTAAATAGCCCTTTAATCATCATTAATTTGACTTATTTGATCTACAAAAACCTGCAGATCACTTATATCCAACATTCATCCCCTTGATCGTAAGGATAAACTTATAAGCCCATTTCTCAACAAAACGACATATGAGATAACATAATTAAAACAGTTCATACAGTACCGTAGAACCCAGTTACTATAATACACCGCTTCATCTCAAAACATAACTTCTTTAACTTAGGAGCTCCATAAACTTATACTTATTATAATCTTATGAGCTCAACTCTTTGTTGAAACTTATACAAAGACAATAAATTCCAATGGTCGGTTAAGTACCATTGAACTTGACTATAGTACATCATTCCATCGAAGAGAAGAACCCTTCTTAGGTTATGGGGAGATGGTGTCATAATGGTCCCAATTCTAGGATCAAAAAGCTTTCTGCCAATCCCATGCTAGCAACATGCTCTTTAAACACACTAGATGACAAGCCTTTCGTAAGTGGATCCTCTAACATTTTGTTAGTCATTATATGCTTAATTCTTATTGTATGATCCTAGATTCTATCTTTCACAACAAGATACTTAATGTCAATGTGTTTGGCAGCACCACTTGACTTGTTGTTACTCGAATATAAAAAGTGAGTGGCTTAGATATATTGACAATCACTCTTAAACCCGGAATGAAAAACTTTAGCCATACTGCCTACCCGGTTGCCTTATAATATGCCACAAAACAACATTTGAATAACCACCACCTCGAGGTTATCAGTACTCTTATATCTAAGCATGAGGCCTTTAGTACCTTGCAAATAACGCAAGGCTTTCTTAGTAGCCTTCTAGTGATCCAACACTGGATTAGACTCATATCTTCCAAGAATCCCGATTATAAATGCTATGCTAAGTCAAGGCGAGTGCACACTTGTGCATACATTATACTTCCAATAACTGAAGCATAAGGAACTAAATTCATCTACGCAGATGCATAATCATTAGTTGGGCACTGAAAGTCCCAAACTTATCGCCCTTAACAATAGGAGTAGGCAAGGCTGAGCACTTATGCTTGTTGTACTTTTTGAGTACCTTATCAATATACGCTCTTTGAGATAGCCTCAAGATACCTCTGGATCTATCTCGGTGGATTTGAATGCCTAAGATATAAGTGGCTTCACCGAGATCTTTATGTCAAACTTAGAAGAAAGAAACCTTTTGGTTTCCAGCAGCATATCCTTATTGCTACTGGATAAGAGTATGTCATCAACAAACAGTATCAGGAAGACAAAAATGCTCCCCCTGAACTTCACATAAATGCAATTGTCCACTTCATTCTCTTTAAAAAAAACTTTATGACTTTATCAAACTTGAAGTACCATTGCCTCGAGGCTTGCTTCAATCCATAAATGGATTTCTTAAGAAGACATCCTAAATGTTTCTTTCCTTCCATAACAAAACCTTCCGGTTGATCCATGTAAACATCATCATGTAAGTCACCATTTATAAAAGTCGGGTTGACATCCATCTGATGTAACTCTTCTCTCTAAGTGAAGCCCTTAGACACAAGCCTTGCTTTGAACCTTTCAAAATCACCCTTGGAGTCATGTTTGGTCTTACAGACCCATTTGATGCCCAAAGTTTTGGCTCCTTTAGGGATTTCTACTAAGTCCCATACATCATTAGTGCTCATGGACTTGATTTCATCTTTCATAGCATCAAATCATTCTGATGAATGATCCCTTTGTATGGCTTCCTTAAATGATGCAAGATCATCATCCAACATCGACTCATTCATATTCTCACTCAAATGAGTGATATAATAAGAAAGAATAGCAGACTTTCTAGCCTGCTTTGACCTTCTGAGAGGTTCATTATTTGGTACATCAACTATAACTTTAGGCTGTTGAGCATCTTCCGTAGAAGTATCATTAGGTATGGATTCTGAAGGAGTCACAACTACCTCAGCAGGTTTAGCATTACCAGTCCTCTCAACTGGAGGCATAACCTTAAAATAATCTAGGAATACTAGCTCTTGGATCATAGGGATCGGGACATATTCCCGTTCTTCCTCCAAAGCTATTTCCCTGGGAGTCATGCTCCCCCTCGTTATCTCACTTTCCAAGAATACAACGTGTCTTGTTTCAATAAACTTAGTGAATTGCTTTGGACAATAGACACATTATTCCTTAGATTTGTCCAAAAAAAACAATGAAATGGTAGTTGACTATCTTGGGTCTACCTTTTCCATAATTAGATTGAAAACTCTTGCCTCAGCAAGGCAGCCCCACACATGCAAATAACTCAGGGTTTGTTTTCTCCTAGTCCATAATACATAAGGTGTTTTCGGCACCACTTTACTAGAAACCTTATTGAGAATATGTGCAGCTGTATTTAGAGCTTGTATCCATAAACTAAAGTGGAGTGACTTAACATAATCCTTACCATATCCATAAGAGTACGATTCCTCTTTCAACGACTCCATTTTGCTGAGGTTCGCGTGATGCTGAATACTGGGCCATAATACCATTTTCCTGTAAGAACTTAACAAAAAAGTCGAGGAATTTGGTCATAAGAAGTGTGTCTACCATAGTACTCACCACCACGACCAGACATTAAACTTTGATCGTTCGACCAACTTGATTCTCAACTTTAACTTTAAATATTTTGAAATTTTCTAATGCCTCAGATCTTTCTTTAATAGGATAAATGAATACAAAGCGGGAGAAGTTATCAGTGATTTCACATTAAATGGAGATATCCGTATGAACAATCTCTAAAACTCATGTGCTTTGATTCACACCTTTCTTGATTCTCTTAATATATTTCCCTTTGGTGCAATCAAAACAATGACCGAGATCCGCATCTGAGAAAACTAAAAGATGAAGAACTTGCTCCTTAATGAGACGCTCAATTCCCCCTTGAAATATGGCCCAAAAGAGAGTGCCATAATTTCGAAGAAGTCTCATCATCATTATGTTTACATTCGGTACCAACATTCACATTAGAATAGGCATCAACTTCATTTAGGGAATCACTTGAAGAAATAAGATAAAGTTTGTCTTGTCGGAAGGCAAGACCAACATTATTATTGTCAAACATAATTATACATCTCTTGTTCTCAAAGTCACAGTGAAAACCATCATCATCTAAGCATGATACGGACACAAGGTTTCGTCTCATAGAGGGTACATAAAGTACATCACTTAAATGAGGCATAACGCCCCACTCTAATGGTTCTTTCCCTTCTTTTTATGGTCATCTTCATATCGAATACATGTAATGAGTTTGCAACATGAATTGTTGCACCTGAGTCAACCCACCATGTATTGGTGGCATAATTCACATAAAGGGATTCATCAATAAACATTATAACATTAGTACATTTATTATTGAGCCACCTCATGGACCTGATACAATCCTTCTAGATGTGCCCGCTTTTACCGCAAAAACGACATCCATCGGGATTTTTACCATTAGCATTAGGGGGTCCATCTACATTAGGAGATCCATTAGGATTCTTTTGCTGAAAGAATTTATAGGATTTCCCTTTATGTTTAAACTGAGCAGGCTTAGGCTTCATAAACTTTCGATTTCCTTCTTATGAGAATGCTTGAACTGATTGACATGTTCAACCCGTCCAGCCAGCTCTGGTCCTGGGATTCCGAGGACCCGGGGCGAAACTAAAATTTTAGGCCTCTTGCTAAATTTTCTATATATAAATATATGAAATGATGAAAAATAAATATTTCAAGTATATTAAATTGCAATATTTAAATAAAAATCACAATTTTTACATATTACCTTAAAAATTTCTTCGTGTATTCCTAGAAGCAAAATAGGTGATAATCGAATCAATATCAATCTCATCCAATAACTTCTTCTAAGTGCAATAGTCACAAACATAGTAAATAAGATCCGATAAGCAATAGAAATATTAGGATAATAATGCTCTTATTTGGCAAACTCAAAAATCTCCATATGAAATAACTCTCGAGGTAGTACCAGCTAGAGGAAAAGTAATATTTTCTTATCTAATAGACCCTTTCTCGATTAATATGTCCCTTACTTTGTTATCAAGACTAACCTAATTTGTCGGATCATAAATGTCTACACTAACTCATTTCTCATCAACACTAGAAGATTCTATAGGAGATGAATTAAATACGTGCTCATCATCACTCACATTTTCATCATCCAGATTGATGTCAATGTTATCCTCTATACTGATATCATCATCTAGATCAACATTATTTTGTTCCCGCACAAAAACCAATGCCAACACATCTGGATTCCTCGAAGTGCCTATTTTTTTAGTACCGCAATCAGACACCATAACCAATTAACCACACTGAAATAAGAAGAAAAACTATTAATTAGAAGTAGAATTAGGCCATATACTAACGGTACCTAACCCAAGTTAGATTGGCATAAACTAACGGTACGTTTGTTTTGTCTAGACTAGAAAACTAAAATCATAATCTAACCCAATATGAAGCAATATGGGGAGGGCCCCCCAAAATTTTGGGCCCAGGGCGGCCGCCCCTCTAGACCCCCCTCAGGGATGGCCCTGCGTCCAGCCTTAAGCCTTTCCTCCTTTTGAACACATCCGGCCATCATTTCATCCATGCCACATTTAGAATCCATCGCATTGTAATTGATGGTAAACTGAGGGAACTCCGTGGGCAAAGATGACATAATAAAATGCACAAGAAAACCTTCAAAGATTTCCATTTCCATTTTCTTAAGTTTAGTGACCATGTTGATCTTCCTCATGATATGTTCTCGAAGACTCTCAGTTGGATCATATTATTCATTAACAAGCCTTACTAATGAGATTTGTTGCATAAATTTTAGATGATCCCTTAAACTGGTCCTCAATCTTTTCAAGGTAACCCTTGGTAGTCTAAGAGTCTGGAACAGCTCTCCTCATGCTCTGAGTAATGGAGTCCTTTATGATCATGAGGCACTTACGATTTGAATCCTCCTACTTAGTTTTCTCATCATCATAATCCCTTTTCAGGTCAACATAATTTTCATCACCTTGAACATGTTCTTTAGGGGAATCCTTAAGGAGGGCATAATCAATATTCGACAAAACTAAAGTGATCTCGAGTTTCTCCTTCCATGTACCAAAAGAATGCTACCAGTCAAATGATCTATGCCATTAATAATTCCGACAATTTGAGAGGCATTAAATGCTTCAAAATAAAACAACATGCTTTGAGTAAGCATCATCATTTTGAACTCCTTTTATCAATCTAGTCTACATCAGCTTTGGCCAAAAATAGACATGATCAATAAAATTTTGCAGTCAAAAAACTTGTCGATCAGCTTTGGCCAGAATGACAAGTACAAGCCACACTTAATTGTATCCTCTCATCTAAGAAATTCTTTCATCAATCTGGAACACATCAGCTTTGGCCAGAAATGGACCAGACCAATAAAATTTCATGATCAAGATGTCCATCAATCAGCTTTGGCCAGAATAATAGACATAAGCCATACTTAATTGAATCCTCACTCATAAAGAACTTCTTTTACCAACCCCGGTTCACAACAGTTTTGGCCAGAAGTGAGCTGAAGTAATAAAATTTCATTGTCAAAATGCCTATAAATCACCTTTGGCTAGAATGACAGATATAAGCCATGCTAAATTGAGGATTTACCAACTTGATTTTGCAGCAAAACATTATTACCACAATTTATTTGAAAAGCAACACAAAAGAATCAACTAAGTATAAGAAATACATCAAAAAGTATTAACTTATCATAATAAAACACATCAAACTTATTTAAGTGTGATACACAATTGCACGACAAAGGAATAAAATGTCACACAATTATGTTCCATAATTGAAATAATAAAATACGCCAAAAGTTTAGCCCCAAAACTTATTTGTATTAGCCCTAACTAATAAACGTTAACTCTGAAATTTTATCTTATTCATCATCTAGGACCAAAAGAATTTTGTCCCACAAACCCCTAAAACCCCCTTTATAATTTAAAAAATAAACGAAAAACTTTCAGACTAGGCCAAATCCGGCCCAACCCGTCTTCCCCTCAGCCCTTTTAGTGGCCCACTGGGCCCGGTAAGCAGCTAAGGCTACGGGCCGTTGGATGCGATCCAACGGATGAGGACATGCCCGCGTGGATCAAAACCAGCGGGCAACGACGCCCCCGGCCCCAATCCTTAGCCCCATTTCCCTCTCCCCTTTCTCTGCTTCCCCTGCAGCGAGCGAGAGAGAGCGAGCGACGGAAACGACGAGCGCCATCGCCAAAGGAGAAGGCGTGACAGCGGTGTCGTCCAGGCCCCCTCGCCAAAGCTGCGTGCGGCTTTCTCTAGCATGCATCTTCGTCGAGCGGCTCTGGACGACGCCCTCTGGGCGGAAGCGACACACGTGCAAGCGTCCTTGCGATGGCGTCGACAATCAGCGCCATGTCCGGCACCGCGTTGTGCCCCAACAACGACAAGCGCCAGCAGGAGCACCGCCACTGTCCAGTGTGGTAGACGCAAGACCACATGGGCACGAGCCCGAGCGCATCTGCCGGCTTCGGAGGGCAGCCCCCCGCCGCCATGGCCTGTGACGGCGACATAGCCCATAAGGTAACGTATCCACCACCTCTTGATCATCAGATTGGGGCTAGGATTCCTTGATTCGAGAAATTAGGGTTAGGGTTTGTCGATCCGATGAACTAGGGTTAAGGTTCTTTAGGAAATTGGGGATTTCTCTTAGGGTTTGCATAAAAACATAATTCCCCACTTCAGAATTGCATTATTGAAACCTTAGCTCCTGTCTTTGATCAGTCAGGGCTTAAACTTAGTAAATTTAGGGCTAAAGCAACAACTTTTAGCTGTTCTGAAACAAGAACTTGAACACGAACATAGCTCCAGCAACAAAAACATGAAGAAACCATGAAGACCAAGCTTGCAGGAACATAATTCAATACATAGGAGGGCTTAATCTTAGAGCTAAGTGCTCTGATAGCACTGTTAGAATCCCTTAGGATCATCTAGTTTAAGATTGAGCCACAGATAAAAAGATCAGAGGTGTGTACCTTGATATGGAGGTCCTGCCATGGCCTCCTTTAGCTCCACTCCAGAAATTGATCTTGATTGATGTAGTTGTGAGTGGTTCTTCCTGATGTTTTTAGTGCTAAGCTAGATCAGTGAGCAGGAGAGAGAAAGAGACACTGTAAACCCTAGGGTCCTTTTTATAGCATAGGCACCAGAGGAACCAACACCTTAGATGGATGGCCAGGATGTCCATGATCAGGTCATCCAATGACTGTTATTAAACATCCTCTTAATCATTATTAATTTGATTTGTTTGATCTACAAAAACCTGCAGATCACTTATATCCAATGGTATGTGCTCCGAAAACGTACCTAGTGGTACCACACATTTTAGTGCCACACGATTCTAGATAATTCTGGGCTGTTGGATAAGAAACGAACGGAATGGAGTTGTTTGCCAACCCAGTCGCACGTAGAACCCCGAGTTTAAACCAAATCAACCTGCCCTACGGCTACGATTATAGAGTATTAACATGTGGTGCTCTCTCGTTTTGGTCCACGCGTATAGCTGACGGAGAAACTTAGGCGCAACGAGATCTCTGTGCCCGAAAAAGAATATCACTGACATCCCAGGAGCTAATCATGGTTTCACACTGTGAGGGGAAGGTTTGTTTAGAGTAAAACATAAATTAATCCCGAGAGGAGGCATAAATGCGTAATGCAACTCACCCGATGCTAGTTTAGTCTTTTGTGGACTCAATACTTCGTATAAAGTGTGTTTCTCCGTATTGTATATGTGCTGGAGGTATATCAACTCTACAGTGAAGCACTGTCATAGCGAGCTCGGAGTCGAGAGAGATTGTCAGTTCAGCGTGCTTGGGATATATGATGCGTCGGTGAGTGGCCGTTGGGTGCACTAGTCTTCAAGTTCAACATATGAAAAATTCTTAAATTTTCGAGAAAAAAATGCAACCATTCATACTATGTGTATATGCTGTATCACAAATATGCTTACATACTATTAGGGCATCTCCACCGGCCGACCCAAACGGTCAACCGTCTGTCCGTTTGGGTCGGTCCGCGGTTGTTTTGGGGTCGCAGTTCGGTCTGTCCGGCCGATCGCACCCAGCGACGTAACTCATCTGTCCGCGCCTAGCCATCAGAGTCACGTCGTTTTTTTCGAAATTCAAACCGACACAATTCGCGCGTAAATAAACTGGCAAAGTTTATGGATAATTATACAAAATATATTACATTCAAAATATGAAAAAAAATGAAAAACTGGCCCTAGCCCTAGCTACTGATCTATCTGCCGCCGGCGCCGCCCCATCCATCTATGGACCGAGATCGATATACTCCGGCGGCGTCTAGAGGTGGGCCGACGGCAGTCCCGGAGCTGGTGCCAGTGCGGGTGCGGGAGGTGCCGGCTGGTCGATCACCTGGTCTGGCCATGCGTCCGTTTCAGCCGGCGCGGGTGGAGCGTACCACCCCGGCGCGGGTGGAGCAAACCACTCCGGCGCGGGCGGAGCAGCCCACTCTCGTAGCGGCTACGGTGGGGGCGGTGGCGTTGGCAGCGGCTGCCCGGTGTTCACCTGCACTACCAGGCCGGTGAGTTGGACGGCCACCTGGTAGCCGTCCTACATCCGGTCCTCCTCCTCGCGCTGGTCGCGATGGCCTGCTCGAGGAAGGCGTCCTCGTCGTAGCACCACGCCAGGACCTCCTGGTACTCCGAGGACAGGTGCGCGGTGGCGGATGCGAAGGACGACCCCTCCTCCTCCTCCTTGACGATGATGTCGAGGTCGTCACCGCCGAGGTCGGCATCAGAGTGGTTGACGGCGCTGTCGGAGGCGGGTTCACCTGCGGGGAGGTCGCGGGGGCCCCACGAGTCGAACTCCCCGCGGTAGGTGCTGAGGCGGCGCGCCGTGTGCTCCCACTCCAGGAACTTTTTCCAGAACTTGTTGTTCTGGTAGGCGCGGTCATAGCAGAAGGCCGGCGGGAGCTGGCGGATGCGACGGGCGATCTCCTCCTCCAGCGGCCTACCCTCCTTGGGCGCGGGTGGCATCGGCACCCACTCCTTGTTGAGGTGCCAGCCCGTGGGAAGGGAGACATCGTGGTGGGCGATGCCTCTCCCCTCCCTCCACCGCCGCTCGCACTCCGCCACGCGGAAGCAGTGGCGGTCGCGGGCTGGGCCCTCCTCCTCCTGGCGCGTGTCTGGGACGCCGATGAAGTCCTGCGCCCGGGGCGGCGGTGGCACGACCCTCCGAAGGAAGGCCGGCATGCCACTCCCCTAACAGCGTCTGCCACTCGAGCCGGATCCACCGGCTTCGTGGTCGTTCTTGGAGTTCTTGAACCAGCCCGGCTTCTTCATCACTGGCGGGGGCGTCGGTGGCTGTGGTGGCTAGTTGCTGAGTGGCTCCGGCGATGGTGATGGCGATGGCAAGAGGTGTGCGGCACCAACGATCGCAGGGGCCAGCTTAAGTAGCCCCTGCCGGTGGAAGCGCGCGTAGGTTCTCGCGCCTTTGCCATCAATACGGGCGCGGAAACTCAGGCAACACCCCTCCCGTCGTCATTGATGGCGAAAGCTGCCGTGGTTGCGTATGACTTGGTGCCGCCGTTCATTCTGCCGCTCACGCCTCTGAATCGGTGTGCGGTTGCCTCCGACTCGCTAAGGACGCTGACGGGTGGGCCAGTAGCGCGCGGTGGAGGACACGCCCATGACCCGCCCATGTCCGGGCGACGCAACGGTCACGCAAATTAGGTGTCCCGATAGGTCGAGCCGTACGCGTCGATCCGGATAGATCGTGCTGCTGGGAGACCGCGCACGTCACGCACGTCCGCGTGAACCCGTTCGACGCGCCCAGACGGGTTAGGTCGGGCTGGCGAAGATGCCTTTTTCTGGTAGCACGCAAAGGACATATTTTGACTAGATATATCGTCGCTACATCGACCGTGTGAGGTGGAGCGCAATCTTAAACTAGTGACAGCAAACGGATCGAGTATAGCTACTTTCGGCGTGCCCTGACAGTCCTAGGTAACATGTGAACCTCCTTCCCTATCTGTCGCACGACAAGCTAGCTAGGGTAGACAGCCATTGCTCCTGGACAACTCGCGGTCGAAATCAGCAACAGCTGCAGCTCGGCTGACTAGCTCAGTAGACCATGCGTGTTCGCAGGCGAGCTAGATGATCCAGACTCGAGCATGCGTATACTCCATCGATCTCGAGGCCACATGCGTGTCTGCGGCTGCAAGTCCTTCTTAATCTTAACTGCTGCATAAAGCGCCGTCCCAGCATCAGGATGCCCCTGTTATGATTTGGGCGGCAGTTAGGCCGTTTTTTGTGTAACAAAAGGAACATCGAGAACAATACTCCATTATTAGTCCTTTTTATCAGGTGACATCGACATAATCATACTACCACCGGCCACCAGCCGCGAGGCCGTTAAGGACCTTTGGTTAGGTAAAGCCCATGTATTCGGTAGCTTCTGCTGTCCCAGTCTCCAGTCCAGATGATGTTCCTTCAAAGAGTCACTTGATACGCAGAAAGGTTCCATGCTCATCACTGCACCTGCATGCTCTCTGCTTAAAGCAAAGTTTCAGTTTTCTGGACATTTCATGATCTCATACGTATGTAGATTTCCAAAATATTCGCATAGATCTCTACGGCCCCTGTTCTACCATCAATTTTTTTTGCTGACGTAGTAGTACTTCCTCCGTTTTAAAATACTCCCTCCGACCCATATTAGTTAACTCGAATTTGTCTAGATTCGGTTGTATCTAGACATGTTTTAATACTAGATACCCCCGAATCTAGATAAATTCAAGTCAACTAATATGGGTCGAAGGGAGTATAAGATGTTTTAGCTTTGTAAAAGTAGTTATATAGATATCTTTTAGTGTGTAGATTCATCAAAACCTACATGAACCTACACACTAAAGGAGTCTAGATATATTATATTTATAAAACTAAAACATCTTATATTTTTAAAACGGAGGGAGTACTATGTGATAGTTCCACACTTTCACTTTCTGTTAGATTGCCTAACTTGGATCACTTTTCGGTGTACATATGCGTAAGTAATGCGGCATGTTAATGTCAAGAGCCCCTCCATTTCTTCCGAGAGTACATCTGAGAGTACACAAAACGCGTAGCACATGCCAAGCTCTCATGATGAAGTGGTGGTCACATCCAACTATGTCCAAATTAAATCAGTTACCTGAAAAACTTCCAGAAATTACATAATGTTATCCAATTTGTGTTATAAGAAACATCGTCACCAAAAATCTAGCAACAAACATAAGGGTTCCAGAAAACGCCAAAAACATAAGTATCAACACAAAACAAAGATGTAAGAAAATATATTAAGCCACGTCCTTAAAAGAATGATAGCTAGGGAAACGCCGTAAAGAAAAGTTACGATTTGTTCTTCCTAATAAAATATAGTAGCCAAATCCTTAGAGGAGCCGAAGATGATAAAGCATTAGTACAACAACGGTACCGACCACTGAAATATTATAGTTTTAACGAGAATTATAAACTAGCTTACCAAATTTAACATAAAAACTAACTATTATGTGTTTGATGACAATTATGGTGAACACTTAATCCGGTGGTGCAATAGGATTTAGAGTTTAGGGTTTCAGATAAAATATCTTATTTACTCTTATGTAAGGTGTTGCCGAGGATAATGAAGATCATCTTAAATATTTATTATGGTGTGACATAGGAGTTATTTTTTTTGAAAAGGGGCATCCCGGCTTCTGCATCAATTGATGCATAAGGACTCTTATTTCATCATATAGGAGCTTAATTTCCTACTTAGAAGTGATCCCTGCTTGTAAAATTTTGGTTCTTCACTCAGTTATGAGCTTGTATTACTTCTTCCGAGTTGTAGGGTCACTGTAATGTTATCAATTCTTTCATGTAAACTCTCGAGGTCGAGGTTAGGCTTAATTCATACAGAGGTCTGAAATTTGTATAGCCCTGATCCCGGGGTTGTCAAAGTTTTGGTATCAGACTAGTACAGTCCGTAGAAAAACCTTTCTACTAGTCAATGTTGAGTCTAGTGTTTGTGAAAACTATTTAAAAGTTGAAAAGTTATGTGCAAAAACACTAGTATGCTTCTTGTTACTCCTTATCTAGTATCGCTCTAACTTTGTGTCACCTTACCTTGTGTTGATTTGAAAAGTTTTGCTATCTCGTCTCGTCTTTCAAAGCTTAGGTGTCTTTTGGGCATGTCGTTCCTCAACCAGTTGACCTAGTGTTGAGTTCTCTAGAGTCAGTGTGTGTCAGACCTCCGTCTAAATTAAAGCTAACATCGACCTTGAGAGCTTACACTGAAAGAATCAGTAATATTACAGTGACCCTACAACTCAGAAGTAGTAATACAAGCTCATAGCTGAGGGAAGAACGAAAATATTACAAGCAGAGATCACTGACCATATATATCAAACAACGGAAGGCAAATTATGTTGTTTTTTAGGACAAATTATGCTATTAAACATAGCAAACTTAACAAATGGCCTAAGAGGCCTGAAACATAACGATGATGTCCCATTTCATAGATCCCAGACTGTCGTCTGGAAACGCCAAGCTACTCACTAATGTCGATGCCATAATGAACTCATCCTCTATGGTAAAACTTACTCTACAACAAAAGTATCAACAAAGCAAGGCTGAGTACATGGTGTAATACGCAAGACTTATGGATGGTTGAGTTAATTTGCACAAAGCTATCTTTCTTTGTAAAATAGGGAGGAGTAGAAGCTCGACTAATCAGAATATTTAAAATGAGATAAAAGAGCGATATCTCTAGAGGACGAGGGTTTAACTCATCAATGCCCATTGTTATGGACTTGGGTTTTGGAGAAGGAGGGAGCGCTGGAGACATCTATCGGCTAGCAAACAAGCACACAGGGGACAAAGATTTACCCAGGTTCAGGCCTCGTAGAGGTCCCTACTCCTGCTTGTCTGCTCGTGGAATTATCGAAGGAGTCGAAAGTTACAATGGTGCGCAGATGCAATCTGGCGAGGGTTGTGGAAACTAGGGTTGCGTGTGTGTCCTCCTCGCCGCCCTCTCCTAGCCTTTATATAGATAGGCTAGGTCTCGGGTAGCAGGTCGAGTCGGTTACAAGTTAGGGTTTTTCCCCTTCAAACTTTCTATCTTTAACTTCTTCTTGTTCTTCAAGCAATCGAGAGTCCGCAGGCCACTCGAGTCCCTTGTTTGAGCCTTGGCGACACCGTGGGCCTGTACGTATTTAGACCGTATATACCAAGCTCGAGTACCTATAGGATATACCCATGTCAGTAGCCCCCGAGTGTCCAGTGGAATCGCATATTGGACTAGGGACTTTTTGAAGTCTTCGAGTGTCTGAACGAATGCATTTCGACTGCTTTTATTTGTGTCATAGGGATTGTTGATATACGTTCCTGATATAACCAAAGTATCGGTATCAGTTAACCACCTTAGGGTGAAACAACGTAATCTACTCGAACTCGAGTCCCCGGACTCGAATTCGAAAAAGTGCTGGTGTAATTCGAGTCAGGCCGCGGAGGTCTTACAGGAGTCGAATTCCAGTTATATGGGTGTGAGCACTCGACGCGTCCGTCAAGGCATGTTCATCGTACCTATAGGAACGGATACATTTTGGTAGTACGCAGCTAAATGTGTTGCCAGGCCTTATTCAGGTCTTACCTTCACGCTGTAAGCGCGGCATCCGAATTTTATCATCGCGGAGACGATTCAGGTGACCCAGGAGACGCAGTCTCTTTGTAGGGAAAATTATGAGGCGGTGTCGCCATGAGCTTCGAGTGCGGATGTTATCAACACACGGTTTTCTGTATAAATAATCATAGGATGCGCGACCAGCGCTCCCTATGGGAGTAGCCCCCGAGTGCCTGGTTGAGTCGAAGACTCAAGCAGGGACTAAATAACTTTTGCGACTGCTTTTTTCTTTTGGTTGCTTGTTTCAGTCGAATTTTTCTAGCGCTCCCTATGGGAGTAACCCATGTCCATAATCGAATCGTATTTAGAATGGTTTGGGTTTGCTTCTGATTGTCCATGTACCTGCAAGAAGAAAAGAAAATCGTAGGGTGCGCGGCCAGCGCTCCCTATGGGAGTAGCCCCCGAGTTCTTGGTGGAGTCGAAGACTCCAGCAAGGACTAAAGTAGTCGAATTTTTCCACTGCATAGCTTTGATGACGTCAGTGCTGACGCTTGTATGACCTCAGTTGCCCGCGTGAAAGAGTATGACGGGACGTGACGAGCGGTGGATCCCACTTCCTGACTTTGATTTGATTGGGCGTGCGTAATCTTTATTTTAACTGCGCCTCCTCGATTTCCGTGCGTAATGGGAGTAGTGGAGGGACGGTTCGTGCTTCCCCTTCTCCACGTGTCCAAGACGATGTGTGCCACGCGTCTAATAGGGTTTTTTGAGCCATTGGATTGCATCTTCCAGGGGTTAAGTAGCGGCGCTACGGCGGTAATTTCCCATCTGTGCTCTTTCTTCCTTGCTGCCATCGCCATTGCTTCTGCTCCTCTGCTTTCTCCTGCGCCCGTTTCCTCCATGACGCTGGACCAGCTCTGCTCGTTCCTGAGCTACTTCCTTCGCTCACATCGCCGTCGTGCAATGGGGAAGATGAAGGGAGGCGCTGCCGCTGATTCCACGGCCACTGTTGCCGCGACAAAGAAAAAGGGCGGCTCCGCCGCTGCGGGCGCCAGCACCGCCGCCGGCGGGAAGAAGAAGATCGCGGGCACCCGCGTCACAAATGGTGCGTGGTGCCCTTCCATCATCAAGGCGTCTGATCTCCGTCTTCTTCGCCAAGACGGAGTGCTCTCCGCAGTAGTCGCCGATGCGCGCGTCCCCAGCGGTGAGACCATTCCTGCTCCTCCCGCTGGTTTTCGAGTGATGTTTCTTGCATTCATCATTCGCGGTCTTTCCTTGCCTCTTCACCCCTTTCTTAGGGGTCTTCTTTGTTTCTACGGGCTCCAGCTCCATCAACTGTCCCCAAATTCGATCCTCCACATCTCTTGCTTCATCACACTTTGCGAGTGCTGGCTCGGAATCGAGCCACACTTTGGCCTTTTCAAGCGCATCTTTAAATTGAAGCGCCAATCCGCATCTGGCTCTTTAGTTTACGACGTAGGTGGTTGCGGAATCCACGTCGACCCATCGGCCACCTACTTCGACATCAAGCTCACGAAGTCCGTCCAAGGGTGGAGGGACAAATGGTTCTACGTCCGTGATCAGAAGGCCAAAGATGAGCACTTTGGACTCGCGCCCTTCGATCCTGCGACTCCGTGCAAGAAGATGCGCTCCTGGAAGAACGTAGTTATGCCTGGCAAACTCGTGAAGACAAACATGTTGTATCAACGTGTCTGCGACCTTGAGAGTAGCATTGGCAAAGAGGAGGGAGGCTGCGCTCTCATCCGAACTTGGCTGCACCGTCGCGTCCAGCCCCTGCAGGCCAGAGTCCACCCAATGTTTTAATGGGCTGGCGCGATGATGCCACTCGCGTGTCTGCCGATGGTATGTCCGCGAGTGAGGTGGATAAGAGGGTTCGACTGGTCATGAAGTACCCTGCCAAGGATGTGCTTCCTAGTGAGCCAGTTGTTCCTCCCTTTGATGCTTCGAATCCTCCTCCTGAGGTATAGTTGTGCTAGGCAGTAGCTTATTTTGTCGATTGCTTTTCTGTTGCTTACTTGATTTTTGTTGATTTTTGTTGTCTGTATGCAGGATTGGGTGGTGTTGCCTTGTATGCCTCCTCTCCCTGAGGGGGTTATTCCTCGCGAAGCTTTGGAAGAGGATGAGTCTGAGTCGATTGTCCCTTCTGATGTGGAGGAGGAAGCCCCCGAGTCCGAGAGTCCGGACACTCGCAAGCGTTCGCGCAACAAGGATTCTGACGCATCGTCTCCTTCGACTCTAGAAGGTACCGTCGTTGGCGCGGAGTCGCCAATTCCTGCTGTCCCTGTGAGGGCGGTGGCACCATCTTCTCGCAAGAAGATGCGATTGCCTAAGGAGTCTTCGTCGGAGTCGGCGGAGGCCACGTTTGATTTTGACAAGTTTTACTGGTAAGTTTTCGAGTTCATTTGTTCTTCTCTATTTTCTTCTTGTTGGCTTGCCCTGGAGTTTGCCCTTTCTCAAGGTGGGTTTTGTCTTGTAGCCAAGAGGCGTCGTCATCTTCTGGCGACGTCGAATTTTTGAAGGAGTCTGGAGTCGCGACCTCAATGGCCAAGAAAGAGGTCGAGCACGCTCCTCCCCCTCCAGTGGCGGCCCACTCCGGGCACAACTCTTCCAGCTCTCCTCACGCAGGGGAGCATCGAATGGTTGCCCGGATGACGGCACAGCAAACATCTTCGGAGTCATTGGAGGACCATGTAAGTCTAGTTGTTTCCTCCTTTGTAGTGCTTTAGTCGATGTTATCTGTTGCCTCTGCTGATTCCTTGGTTGTGTGACAGCTCCTTATAAAGGAAGCCGCGCACTTGGCAGAGCAAGTGATGGTGATGGACCGCCAGCATGCAATGCTGGAGACGCGTCACCGCGTGGTTGAAAGTGAGTGTTCTACACTTATTCGTCTTCGTCTTCTCTTTTTGGTGTAGTCGACTGATAATCAACTTTCGATTGCCGTGTAGCTAAACATAACGCCTTATTGCGTAACGTAGCCACCTTGGAGAAGACACTTGCCGCGGCTGTGAAGGGTCGCGACGAGGCAATCGCAGCGCGTGACGAGGCATAGAAGCGTGAAGAGGATATGTGTGCTTCCTTTGCGGCCAGGGAAAAGTTGTTCGAAGACCAACTGTTCTCAATCGCCAAGGCTCTCTCAGGTACCTTTGCTTGTGGATATTGTTGTCCTTTTCTGCATCTAGTGTTTTTGCTGGTGGCGCTGAAGTTTTGATCCATGTGTGGGTTCATGTATAGATGTTGGCGATTTGAGCTTTGACCCGCAGGCTCTTCGTCACGATGACGCTCTGGCAGGTGCGGTGTCTGCAGTCGAGGACCATAGTGCCGCCGTCCAAGATACACTTTCCAAGGCCAAGGTCGCCCTCGGTCACCTCCGGGAGGAGTTGATGCCGAAGGCGGAGCTGGTCGATAATATGGACGAGCTGGTGGATTCACTCGCCAGGGGTGTGCCTTCCACCTACAAGAACTCCCTCCGCGCGGCTGGCGTGTCCATGTCACTCGCCATGGTGCAGGCCCACAGAGTCGAGATCGATCCCTCCGCGGTGTCGAAGGCGATGCCTGTTGGCGCAGACGGTCAGCAGGTAGTCTTCGCTCCTTTCGCGACTACTTGTGGCAAATATGGGCATCACTTGATAAATACTGTTGCGAAGTACTCGGAGGAGCTCCAACGTGCCAAGAAGGCGGCGAAGGCTTCGGCCTCAAGGGCTGGCGGAAAGTCAGTGGCGTCTGACACTGCCATGGACTTGATGAAGCCCCCGAAGCCGTCGAAGTCGAAGAAGCCAGCTACTCCGTAGTTAGCTTTTGTAATAGTTGATTAATTGTCCTTTTGTTTAAGAACATGCCTGCTGGCGAGTGTGTCTGTTGTACTTATGCCGGTCTTGAATGCATCTGACCCTTTTGTCTTTGTGTTGATTTGGTCGTCTTATTTGCTTCTATCTTGACTTGTGGTAGGGTACATCAAGTGATCCTATGAGGGGAAACCAGGACTCGCCAACTCTTGATGATACCGTGGCACCACCGCGCTCTAGGGTAGAGGAGCTGTCTTTGCTTTCGCGACTTCGTGATCGCGTGAAGCAGCTGGAGCGTGAGTTGCCCGTGATCCGCGGTAGTGCGGACGTGTGGAAGTCGAAGGCGGAAAAAGCCGCCGCCCGAGAGCAATATCTGCTTGGCGAGGTGGCGCAGCTGGGCGACCAATTCAAGTGTTAGTTTGCTTGTTCTCATCTTTTCTTTGTAATCGCTCGTAGTGGTACGTTGTACTCATGCTGCTGGTGTTGCTTCGTGTAGTTTTTAGCACGCGTCATCCGCAGGAGGAGAAAGATAGAATTGCCATTCGCCTGCATGATCTCACCCAGGAGCAGCTTCAAGAGAGTGGATACTTCTGGGTAGATCATGATCGTGCGACTATGCTGGCGACCCTACAGGATCGCGCATCGCGAGTGCTGCTCTTCCTGAAGAAGTCGCAGTCATGCTTGAAGAACATTTGTCGGGCGATGTTCCCGCTGGATGATACTCCATCAAGCCTGTTGGCCCTTCTTGCCAAATTTCAAGATCTGTCCGTGGTTCGCGAATGCGTGAGGCAACAGTTGGTCGCTGGTGCCAAGGCTGCTCCCTCAATGGTGCGATTGCACATGCCTGATGTAGATGTCGCCACCGTTGCATCTAGGCCACCAGCACTGCCAGCAGGTTCTGCTTGGAATATGGTGCCGCACTACCAGGCGGTGGACCGCCCAGCAGAAGAGATCGTCGACTTCTTTGAGGAACAAACCAACATTCTTCTGCTGCCGTAATAGCCTTTTTTGTATCCTGCACATAAGTGTACTTGTGTTGTAAAGTTCGTATAGGTCTTGTAAATAATTTATTTGTTGAATGCGTATAAAGAGCTTTTCTAGTATGGAGTGTGTGGCACTATGCGAGTCCTTTTCGTTAGCCTGGTCATGTTTATATCTCAGTCCCTTGTCAACCTGTCAGGTGCGTGGCAGCTGGGTTGATGTTGTGTTAAGGGTTTCGACTGATGTACCAGCTACTCAGGGTATCGCGTTTTGGTTCGGAGAATAGATGTGTACAGGGTGGCGCAGCGCCCGAGTATATAATTTGGGAAAGTAAAGGAGAACACAGAGTTTTGGGGCACTTAGGTTTTATTATTCGAAGAACAGTGCGAGGTACAATGTGCGGCTAAGTAGCCTTGGCTGAGTAGCCTTATTTGCGATGTAAAAGTAAAAAACGACTAGGGGTAGAAGCGTCGAAGCTGTGCGACGTTCCAAGGGTTGGAGTATGCGACTCCTGTCTCTAAGTCTTGAAGGCGATAGGCGCCACCTAGGATTACTTCTGTAATCACGTACGGTCCTTCCCAGGGGGACTCGAGCTTGAGATGCCCCTGCTGCTTCAGTCGCAGGACCAAGTCACCTTCGACGAAGGATCTGGGGCGAAGCCTCCTACTGTGGTAGTTGCGTAGATTCTGCTGGTAGATCATGGATCTTTCTGCGGCAATTTCTCTTGCTTCGTCAAGGAGGTCGACGGAGTCTTCAAGTGCGAGGGATGACTCCTGCTCGCTGTAGGCGACCACGCGTGGCGCCTTGTATCGTACTTCGGCGGGTAGCACTGCCTCTACTCTGTGCACCATAAAGAATGGCGTGTAGCCTGTGGCGCTGTTTGGAGTTGTACGTAGGCTCCAGAGTACGGATTGCAGTTCATCCGGCCAGCAACCCGCGGCTTGTTCGAGTGGTCGGAGGAGTCGCTTCTTGATGCCGCTGCAGACGAGCCTGTTTGCCTTTTCCACCTTACCATTGGTCTGTGGATGCGCTACAGAGGCGTAGCTGATGTTGATTCCTAGGTTATCACACTTCTTGGAACTCCTTGGATGTGAAGTTCGCCCCGTTGTCGATGATGATGCTGTGTGGCACCCTGAAGCGGTAGACGATGGACTCAAAGAATTTGACTACGCTGTGCGTGGATTGGTTGGTTACTGGCATGGCCTCAATCCACTTGGTGAATTTGTCAACTGCGACCAAGAGGTAGACGTAGCCTCCTCGCGAGGACCTTGGAAGCTTGCCGACCATGTCGAGCCCCCACTGTGCGAAGGGCCAGGCCAATGGGATTGGCCGTAACTCTGCGCTTGGTGCGTGTGGCTTGTCCGTGAATCACTGGCAAGCATTGCATTTTTGGACTATGTCCTTGGCGTCGCGCATGGCCGTGGGCCAGTAAAATCCAGCTCGTAGAGCTTTGGCAACGAGGGCGCGACTGCCGGCGTGGTTGGTGGCGGAGATGTACATCAACAGTGGCTCCCTTTCTCGTGGAGTCACCAACACTGGCGAGGTGGATAGTAGGCACTTGAGATCTTCGAATGTTTCTTGCGCTTCATTGGTCCATTCAAATTTTTCAGCTTTGCGGAGGAGCTGGTAGAAGGGCAGTACCTTTTCACCCATCCGGCTGATAAATCGACTGAGGGCCGCGATTCGTCCGGCCAATTGCTGGACGCCTCTTATGTTCTTCGGCTTCTCCATGGCCAGTATGTCTTTTATCTTTTTCGGGTTTTCCTCGATCCCCCTCGCGGAGATGAGATACCCGAGTAGCTGCCCAGATGGTACGCCGAAGGCGCATTTGTCCGGATTGAGCTTAATCCGGTAGCGATCAAGATTGGCGAAGGTTTCGCACAAATCATCGATTAGAGAGGCTTCCTCCTTGGTCTTGATTACTATGTCGTCGACATAAACTTGGATGTTGCGACCCAGTTGTTCCTTGAGGTAAGCCTGCATGCACCGCTGGTAGGTGGCTCCCGCGTTTTTTAGCCCGAAGGGCATTGTGTTGTAGCAGAACACACCGAAGGGCGTTGTGAACGTTGTTTTCTCTTGATCTTCCTCCTTCATTTGAATTTGATTATAGCCTGAGTAGGCGTCGAGGAAGTAGAGGCGCTCGCATCCCGCGGTGGAGTCGATGATCTGGTCGATCCGTGGCAGCGGGAAGTGATCTTTTGGGCAGTGCTTGTTTAAAGAAGTGGAATCCATGCACATCCATAGGATATCCGTGTCCTTTTTTGGTACCAGCACCGTACTGGCGAGCCAAGTGCTTTCCTTGATCTCGCGTATGAACTTGGCCTCGAGGAGTCTGTTGATCTCCATTCCAACTGCCTGCGCCCGTGGCTCAGACAGTCGCCTGATTGTTTGCTTGACTGGCCTTGCGTCGGGGTTGATGTTGAGTGCATGCTCGGCGAATTCCCTGGGAACTCCTGGCATGTCCGCAGGACACCAGACAAAGATTTCCCAGTGCTCACAGAGGAATTCGACGAGCGCGAGTTCCTATGCGGGACTCAAGTTGTTGGCGATGAGGGCCGTCTTGGCCGGATCCGATGGGTGGACCTGCACTTTCTTTGTGTGCACCAATGAGTCGAAAGAGAGATTAGGTGAGCTTGGCCTACTCAGGGGAGGCAGACTATTGTCTGTCGTCTCTTTCAATCTTGTGAGTTCCTCCTGCATGCCAAAGGACTGGGAGATTCTGTTGAATTCCTTGTCACAACTGTCAGATCGCTCAAAGCTCCCGTTGATTGTTATGACGCCGTTGGGACCTGGCATTTTCATCTGCAGGTAGGCGTAGTGGGGTACTGCCATGAACCTAGCGAACGCGACGCGCCCGAGGATGCAGTGGTATTGTGAGGGCCAGTCGACGACCTCAAAGTCGATGCGTTCGCACCGGAAGTTCTTCAGCATAACCGAAGATGACGTCGAGGTTGATTTTGCCTAGGGGGTATACGCCTTTCCCTGGGACGATGCCGTGGAACATTGTGTCCGATGCCTCCAGGCAGGTTAGAGGGATCCTCATCGCTCGCAAGGTACTTGCGAATATGAGGTTGATGCCGCTTCTGCCATCCATGAAGACGCGACTCATGTCGAAGCCACCAATATGCGCCTCGAGTACGAGAGGGCAATGACCTGGACGAGGTATCTGAGGCGGGTTGTCGCGTTTGTCGAAGGTGATGCATGACTCGCTTCCACTGAGGTACTCAGTGGTGGATGGTGGCGAGTGCGTGGCCAAGTTGACTTGGCAAGTGATGGCCTTCTGCACCCTGTTGGAGGGGCGTCCCTTTTGAATCATCATGGTACCCATGGCCCATGGGTACGGTTCGCCCCCGTGGTGCTGGTCCGGTGCGGCTCCGTTCGGGGGTGGCCCAGGTGGTGGTGGTGGCACGCCATGTGCCACGACGCCTGGAGCGGCTCCGTAGCCTCTTTCGACTACATTGCGGTTCATCCGAACCAATCCCTCGTGTAGCTTGAGGAACTCGCGGCAGTCTTTGAGGAGGTGGCTGGACTTTCTCTTGCCATCATGCTTGTCGATGTAGAAGTGTACCGTGCATGGCCCGGAGAGCTTGTCCTCGATGGAGGTCGCCGGTGCCTCATCGCGAGTGCGACGTTGCCATACTTACGTGGTTTTCCCGGAGTCGCCGTATCCGCCACTATGGTATCTGCTGTTGCGGTTATCGTCGCGTCTATCGGCGTAGCCGGCTGCGACCATGTTGACGTCGTCGCGATCATCGTAGATGCACATGCGACTCTTGCCTCGGCGGTCGCCTCTGCGTTCGAGTTCTGCCTCCTCGTCGGAGTGAGCATGATTCTTTATCGAATCTTCTCCATCGGCCCACCGATTCGCGATCTCCATCAGGTGGTCGATGGTCTGGGGCTTTGAGCGGCCCAGCTCCTCCCTAAGCTCTAGGCAGCGGACACCGCCGTTGAATGCATCAATCGCGCGGTCTTCCGAGATGTTTTCTGCGGAGTTCTTGATGATGGAACACCTTTGGATGTAGGAGCGCAGCGATTCGCCGGATCTTTGCTGGCAGCATCTCAGCTCTTCGATTGATGCGGGCCGCTTGTACGTGCCCTTAAAGTTGCGCATGAAGCTGTAAACCAGCTCATCCCAGCTACGAATGGATCTGTGTGGGAGGTTATTGAGGCATGCTCGGGCGGCGCCCTGCAGCTGTAGCTACAAGCATTGCATGGCAGTGCTTCGACTGCCTCCGTGGAGTCTGACGGAGGAGATGTGGTCCTCCAGCCAGATCTTGGGGTCCTGTAGACCGTCGAATTTCGGGTTCTCCGACAGGAGTTAAACCCTTTAGGCATTCGCTTCTGCCTAATGGATCTGCTAAAGCATCTGGCGCCGCAGAGCTCCCCATCTTCTTCTTCCGTGTCAGTCGACCGAGCATGTCGTGCCCTTGATTTGTCGATCTTGCGCTGCGTAAGGTCGTCGCGCGCATCGTAGTCACGATCGTGCCGCCATGAGCGGCGGCGCCGAGATAGGTCGTGGCTGTCATCGCTGGATGAGGGCGAGGAGTGGCGCTTTGCTAGCGCTTTGCCCTTTTTTGGGTCTGGTGTTGGCTCCTTGTCGAGGGCGGCCTCGATTAATCCCAAGCCCGCGATCGTAGATCGGTGCATGGCAGTTCGGGGATCTCCAGCTGGCGGCTGGTTATTGAGAAGGTACATGGTGGCTGCCATCACCGCAGCCTGCGGCGTCCTGGGGACCACATTGCCCCTCGTGTCGACTATCATAGAGCCGAAGTAGAGGACTTTCGCGGCTTCTATGCGTTCTTGCTCGGTAAGATGAGCCATCCGCGATTGCCTCTTCTTGGCGAGGTACTCGTTGCCCCTTGAGGAGGATCCTCCGTAGGAGGAGAGCCCAGCGCGACGAAGGCTCGATTCGTCCGCTGCCTTTTTACGCGCCTCAAGTTGCGCGATTCTTTGTAGTTGGTGCTTGAATTCTACCTTCAGGAGCCAGTGGTAGCCCATCAGCAGTTCTTGCGGGGACCCGAAGGGTAGGGGAGTGCCTCGTAATGCTTCGCGGCAGCGATCCCACTCTTGCTCGTTGAGCTTGATTACGGCGCGTTCGCCGGTTTGCTCATTGATTATGCTGGGAGGTTCGACCGCTCCTCCATTGTTGACGGGGGCACGATTGCCACCGTTACCGCCGTTGCCACCATTGCCACCATTACCGGCGTTGGGTGGATCGGTGCCATTACCAGTGTTGCCACCGTTGTCGTGATTGGAAGAGGTGTCGCCTGCGTTGATGATGGCGCACATGAAGTGATTGGGGAAGCTGTTGCTTCCACAACTCTCAGATCCGGAACCATAGGTTCCATCTTTAGTGGCCAGATCGCTCAGATCGGAATCGCGACTACTGTCGCTGACCGTATTTTTGACTGTCGTCAGGGCGTTGAGCTCGCTGAGGGTGCCGATCGATGGAGGGAGCCATGATGCTGGGGCAATCGCCGGTGCTGTCGGCTGATCAGGCATGCGAAGCGTGCCCATCTGACCAACTTGGAAGCGGAAGCTCCCAATCGATAGGCTGATTCCGTCGCCCACGGACTCGAAGGCCGGGCGGGTGGCCGGCGTGTGGACGGTGAAGTCGAACGCGCCGAAGAGCTGGCGAATCTCCACTGTTGCAGAGTTGTAGATCGTAGTTGATGGGGCCGAAGAAGCCGCAACATCAGCACTCCCAATTCCCACAGACGGCGCCAATTGACGAGGGTTTAACTCATCAATGCCCATTGTTATGGACTTGGGTTTTGGAGAAGGAGGGAGCGCTGGAGACATCTATTGGCTAGCAAACAAGCACACAGGGGACAAAGATTTACCCAGGTTCAGGCCTCGTAGAGGTCCCTACTCCCGCTTGTCTGCTCGTGGAATTATCAAAGGAGTCGAAAGTTACAATGGTGCACAGATGCAATCTGGAGAGGGTTGTGGAAACTAGGGTTGCGTGTGTGTCCCCCTCGCCGCCCCCTCCTAGCCTTTATATAGATAGGCTAGGTATCGGGTAGCAGGTCGAGTCGGTTACTAGATTTGATATCTTTTGATATACACTGAATATTTATCAGCTGAACCTACCAAGTAGGATCAACCCCTTGATCCCTTAGGAAGCATCCTTAAACACTCTTTAGTTACCAAGTTTTACGATAGGTTATACTTATCTATGATCATCATGTCCATTTCCAAGTTGTTCATAACCACAGACACGGCTTTTCCAAAAGATTTAACCCTGTACGGGTGTACAACTTTACCCACACGTACCAAACGACTCTTAGTGCCACTTAATATTAGTACGCTTTCGAGGGTGCCGACAAAGGGTGTTTTGATATTACCTTTACCTTTCTTTCGCCAATACCATGAGTCAAGCCCTAAGGAGATGCCGATGTAATGGGTCAAGTCCCAAAGTCGATCCCTAGAGTTGTGCCCAGGGACCAAGATTACGAAGGCCGTGCCTTTTTTGTTCCCGGCCACACCCTACCTATTATGATTCACCACCTTTATCAGAACACCCAAAATACATTTGCTAAATGGAACAGTTGAACTATGTGACTCATGGAATCTACTAGGCAATTAGTGAGTTGAGGGGGTTTCTAGACCCCGTGTGGTTGTACAGTCATCTTGGTTCAAGAGGCAAGAACTCAGGTCCTAGTGGTAGCAAGTATGGGACACAAAAACCATAACCCAACATGGCCTCCATACACGCCTTAGCATGCTCATCTTACATATCTAATCATACCATGTCATCCTATCATACTAGGTTCATTCGCAACTCTTATTCATCAACTAGATGGACCAACAATAGCAACTAAGCACGGCTAAGCACAACAGATATAACAACTCTAGCAAAGCTCACAAGACAAACCCTAGTTATTCTAGGAGAAGTGGATCAAGGAAATATAGGCTACAAAGGGGAACTTGCATCAGATAGGATAACTCTATTGATAAAACAGTTCAGAATCATATGCAACATGGCAAGAATTGAAATGCTTTGAAATCATAGGATCATATATATGGTGGGGATATGCTTGCCTTGTTTGTTTATAATCAGATATAAATCTCTAGGGTTCAACCATGATTGAATTGTTCGTCAATGATCAAGTGCTTCTCTTTGACGGTGTTGATCTCGATCTTTGATCTCAGACTTGATGTCATTGCTCACTTCAACTCTGAGTTCTACCAGGAAAAGTAGAAACATTTGAAAGGAAACACAACAATTAACGCAAGCCTCGATGCAATGTGCACAATGAATGGCATGACATATCAAAGGTGTTGATATAAACCCTAAAGACACAAGAACCATTTTAAATGGAGTTGGAATGCTCTAGGTAGCATTTCCCAAAACTCCATATGCATATGAGAGGAGTTCATTAGGGTTACGCTAATGCGATCATTTTAGTTGTTACAATGAAGCATGATTTTGATTCTTCAATGTAGATCTTATTTTTCTGAACATTTTGATATATTATTTGTATTTTACTAACTTAATATGAATTAGTTATGATTTTTACCATACTAATCCATTTGTAATCACTTTAAATTATTTTTGGAATAAAAAATAATTCCAATTGTTCTCAATTTTCATAGTATTAGCAATTACATAAACAATTATATAAATTTGACTCTCTCTGTGTCCCGGGGGCACTGCTGTTATGCAGAACGCTTGTTGATCCAATCGTTTACGAATAAGTGCATGATGCGCAACTTATATCAAATAGCATACGCATGTGCACTACGCACCTATGACCTCGCTTTGTTTCAAGAGAGATCCATGTGAGTCTCTGAAGCGTGTTTGTAACACAATTCGTTTGATGTTATACTCGTTTAGACATTTTTACGCATAAGTAACAATTGTGCGGTCTGTGCTGCAACACGTAGTCGAGACGATATGCAACATTGCTGGAGCGCGGTCGTTAGAAGGAACGTTTACTCAGAAAATCATTTCCCATGAAGCGCAAAGAATAAGACGATGCCCCGACTTGTCAGAAAGAACATGTAATCCATAAACAATGCACCGACGTGCCCGAAAGAAGGTACGGAGTATAAGCCATAAAACATGTATTAGCATGTTTTCGGAAAAGTAATAAAGTATGAACTTCTTTGCATATAAAAGTGTGTGAACTAATTCTCGAGTGTGACAACCCATTTGAATAACGCTTCAAAACAGAAAGATCCATCCATACAAAGTCCACACAATCTAAGAATGCAAGGAAACGCGCGAAAAAATAGGTGATCATCATCTCTCGGGGCGCAACAGTGATACAGGAAAACGAATGTAGAAGAAGACAAACAACATCACTAACGAAATGTCAGAACAATACGTGCATCAAAAGTGATCATCATCTCTCGGGGCGCAATAGTGATACAGGAAAACGAATGTAGAAGAAGACAAACAACATCACTAACGAAATGTCAGAACAATACGTGCATCAAAAGTGATTGATACGTCTAGCGTTACATCCAACGCACCAAAACACATTAAAGCAAGGTGATGAGGTGTAACCTTGGCAATGTCCATATTTTATGGACCTAGGGTTTTGCGGAAAAGAGAACACTAGGGATTTCGTCGGATGTCAGGCAAACAAGGGAGTCTAATTCGTCTGATTATCGATGGACAATACTGTTGTAGATTGCTTGGGAGTTTTTTGGTACCTCTCCTTTGGCTTCTCCCGGCCTATATATAATAGGCTAGGTCCAAGGCCGTATACAGATAGGTTACATATTTACGATTACGACACAAACACAATGTTGGTTTCTATTTCCTTATCTAATACAACTAGAGTTTCCTTCGGATGCTTCTTGGGCCATCATCTTGAGTCTTCATAGGCCATGAGCCTTTATACAACCAGGGTAGCAAAACGTAAGCACCCGAGTAATCTTACCTATGTTAGTAGCCCCCGAGACACTATCCGGATCATAGATTCTGGTTGAGTCTCAAAGATTTTTCAGTTTTTCATGTTTTGAGAATTTATGAATTGTTTATTATTTTTCTATCTTTGTAGGGATTTGGTACAACATGCCTGATCCATCCAACGGATCGGGAATCGGTTAATTTCTCCTAGGTAAAAACACTGTAAACCTACATCAAATTCAAGTCTCCAGGCCTAAACTCCAAACTATAACTGCTATAACTCAGTTCGAGCCGTTGAGGCCTTATCGAATACTAAATTCCAATTCTATTTTATCGGGTACCCAACGCGTCCATCGAGATTTTTCATCGTATCGTTGATATGAATATTTTACTGGCAGAGCGCATTCTTGTGCGATTACTAGGCCACACAGGATGAATCTCGGGGTCTTGCCTTCATGTCATGTATACGACATTCGGAGCTTTGTTGCGTCAGGTGCAATCCGAGATTTTTATATATATTTTATCGACTGTCTTGTTTGACTGTTGGAATTGCTGAAGTTTGCTGGGTTTTTTTTGTAGATGCTCCTGATAGGAGTAACCATTTGAGGATACATATATGTAATACTCATTGATCTTAACACATGAGGATAATTTTATATTTGTGTATTGTCTTGGAACAAATGATGCCCGGCAACGCTCCTGATGGGAGTAGCCCCGAGGCTATGTTTGGATTTATTCCTCGGGACATAGGCCCGAAAACTTATATTTTAACTATTCTAACAATATCACCATGAGTTTGTCGGGTGCGCGGACAACGCTCTTAATAGGAGTAGCCTCCGAGGCTATAATCGAATATTTATATTCGATTGTAGGCACAAAGTCTCACTTGTTGAGGAATTTACTTCGGCTTAGATTTTATAAAACGTTTTCTCGGGTCCTTGTCCTTTTTTATAGAGTCGAAGTGTTTTGTGACTTGCGTGGTATGACGTCACTGATGATGAAATTGCATCGTGGTTTCTCTGAGACACGTCTCGATGGGACGTTTCAGTTGTGGGATCATGTTGCAGTAATGATGACGCGTGGGTGGTGTATTAGCGGAGTTTTTTTGACCGCGAGGTGTCGTGCGGGGTTTCTCCGTTTTTACCGCAGTAATAACTGCTCATGCTTTTTTCCTTTTGTAATCTTCTGACACGCGTCATCATCCTATGTGTTTCTGACGGTTTAATTTTACATTGAACGACTGAGCTTCGTTATTTGTCTCTTTATAAATGAGGGGAGACTCGTTTTACTGCTTTTACTTCCTCCTCTTTGATGGTTCATCTTCTTCCTTGCTGAAATGGATCGTATGGGCACCTAGAGGGGGGGGGTGTGAATAGGTGCTACTTCAAATTTTAATGCTTTTTCAATTTTAGGCTTAGCACAAAGGGTAAATTCTTTAGATAAACTATTAGGTGGAATTTCGCTATATGCAAACCTATCTACTAGCGAGTAAAGAGCGAGTGGAAGAGGAACGGGTAAACCATAGTGAAGCACGCGGAGACACATGATTTGTTTGACCGCGATTCCTTCCTTGTTAAGGGAAATACGTCTGCGTTGGAGGGGTGGGCAGTACTAAGACCACCACGCCACAATAGGCCTCACCCTGTTCTCCGATGGATCCCGCCACCAAAGGCCTGATCCACCTTTCCACTATAGGAACCCTTCGAGGCGGGTACCGGCGCCTTTACACAACTAGTGGGTCACAAGTCCACAATCAACATGGAGGCTCCCGAAATGACAACAAGCTGCCACAAGAACAATGTTATCAAATACAACGAACAAGATCTAGATATTGACAAGAATACTAGATCAGGGATTTCTCCAAGTGAATGGAGAAGAGTTGATGCGCTTGATTCGTGATGACGATGATGATCCTCTCCTCCTTCAATTCCCCCAAAGATCAAAGCCTTCGGGTGGTTGAAGTGGGAGATCAAGAATGAGAGCTCTTGCACAATGTCTGGACAATTTCGAATGAATCAAGGGTCCTGAACGTTGGGGTAGAAGGGGTACTTATACCCCCTTCCAAAACCAGCCGTTGGAGACTTTGGGGGCCAGATTATCCGGCCCAAGTAAGGGCCGGATTATTCGGCCTAGGGAAAACTCCGCCCTAGACACGGAATACCGGCAGATAGTCCGCCCCCTCTCTGAGTGTCGCGCAGAGCTTGCACTTGATCATCTTCTGGGGGCCGGATTATCCGGCCTAGGGAGGAAAAACCGCCCCAGTTCGGATTTTCCGGGAGAAAATCCAACCGGACTCCGAGAGACGCCCTTGGCATGCTTTGCTCAAAATCTGGGGACCGGATTATCCGGCCCATGTGGTAGCCAGATTATCCGGCCTAGGGAAGAAAAACCGCCCTAGTTCGGATTTTTCGGGAGAAAATCCGACCAGACTCCGAGCAACTCGCCTTGGCTTCCTTTGAGCAATGAGGTAGGCCGGATTATCCGGCCCTTGGTGGGGTGGATAATCCGGTCCCCCTCAAAGCTCCCTGCACACTTAGCGCACATGAATAATCTCCATAGTATTGTTATCTAACACGCAAAACACAGGAAAACATGAAATGTTCTTTCACTTGCGCCCTGCCTATCTTTGCTTCTCTCATCTAAACCTTCTCTCTCCACGCACCTGTGTTGTTTCCCAATCACCATGGGGAAGAGAAAAGTAGGAACTTCCACGACAGCCACCGAGGCCAAAAGGAAGGGGGCTATTGGATGGGCCCCGTCGAAGTTCTCCGCACAAGATCTACGTGAAGCACGGAACTCTGGTCATCTTGGGGAGGGATCCTTCAAGCTTCCAGGGGATGAGGACACTCCTATCCCCGAATCTGGCTGGAGGGTAATGTTTCTCTCCTTTTTATATGGTGGCCTCTCTCTCCATGTTTATGAATTTCTTCGAAGCCTCGTCTTTGTCTATGGCGTGTAGTTGTATCAGCTCACACCCAACTCTAGCCTTCATGTCACTTGTTTTGTTACCCTTTGTGAATGCTTCCTCGGGATACATCCCTATTGGGGCCTCTGGAAGTATTTCTTCTATGTTCGTCGGAACGCCACCGATAGCATTGTTCATGACGTCGATGGCGCCATTTTCAATGTTCGCTCTGAAGTCGACTATTTTGACTTCAAGATTACTGACTCCGTCCAAGGGTGGAAAACCAAATGGTTTTACATCAAGGAGCAAAAATTCGAGGGCAATTCTTTTGGCTTAGCCCCTTTTGATCCCAAGAAAACATGTCAAAAACTTGATTCTTGGGATCAACATCCAACTCCTGAAGAAATGACGGAGATTGAACCCCTTCTTGCCCGCATTGATAAACTTCATCATGCGATTGTCAAGGAATTGTCGGGACTATAAATCCTGGCATACTTTCTTCGGATCTGTGTTCAGCCTCTTTAGGCGAGGCTTTCTGGTATGTGGGCCCATACTGGCAAGAAAGACCCGGTGAGGATTTCATCAGATGATCTTACCCTCAAGGTCTACAAAAAGAGGGTTTGAAACTTCACCATGCTAACCAAGAAAAGCTCGGTTCCCTCTGATTGCCATGTGGAACCTTTTGGCAAGAAAAAGCGCCTTCCAGAGGTGCATTTTCATTGGTTTCCTCCCCCTTTTGTTCTTTGTGCGAATGTACTTTATTTCTTATGATTGTTTCTCCTTTTTGCTTGCTGGTCTTCTATCATGTAAGATTATGGTCATCTATCTTCGCTTCCTCCTCTCCCCAAAAGCGGTGAGCTCCTAGCCAGTCCTTCTTTATCCGACAATCTTCCTATCGCTAGGACTGCTACCGGCAAAGAGGTGGAGGCATCTATCCCTGAATCTTCATCTAGTACTTAGTCCCTTCCGTCAGCTCACTTTGAAGATTTTTGCGTGGCGCCTACTGGCAAAAAAGGAAACGCTCTGACGCAGTAGAGATGATTGAAGATTCGGATGACTCCACTGGCTCGAAGCCTCTATGTGCCATCTCAATTTTGTCAGCTCCTCCACAGATGAATTTGTTCCGCTTTACGCGGGATGTTTCTTCGTAAGTACTGATTGTACCTTCCTTTGATTTTTTTTCGAATGGGAAAATTATATTAACTCTTTGCTTTTTGCTTTTGTAGTGGTGATGAGGGGGAGATCCCCCATGTCTCATCCTGGTACATCCGTTGCCCATCCTCCAGTTAAATATCCTTAGCCATCCACGGATCCAAAGGAAATGCACGCATCTCCTGTAGATAAGATTATCCAGAAAGATATTGCCACTTTGCCAAAACCGCCGCCACCGAAAAGAAGAAAAACAGCTGGGAAAGGCGTGGTGATATCCGAGAGTTCTATCGAGGTGGATATTCAAGATGTAAGTACTTCTTTGTTTTTAACATAGTTGTAGCTTCTCCTTTCCTTATTTTTCTTGATGTTCTTCTTTTTGTGTTTGACAATCTTTGACGTGTGAGATTGTCGACACGGCTTCTCACTTTATCAAGATTCGTAATGAAGCCAAAGGACTGAAAGGTTTGTTCTCTTCACCTTTGAGACTTGGGCATTTTTACCCCCTCCTCTTTTCTTTTTATTTGAATTTTGCATTCTTTTTCAATCGTCTAGCCGCTGCCAAAGAGTCTGGCGTCATCCGAGATGAGGCGATAAAGCGTGCTGATGATCTGGAGGCCAAACTGCGGGTCACCGAGAAGGCTTTGGAGGAGGCTAACTAGAAGGCCAATGCTGATGCTGAAGAAAAGGCGAAACAAGTTGCCACCCGAGATGAAAATCTTTGGAAGCGCTTAGAGACCCTCAATGCTTCCTTGACTCGTGAGTTTTCTATCTTCAAGGAAAAATTTCTGTTTTGCTCCTTCTTTTTCATTTTGGTTCTCAGCCCTATTTGCATGTGCAGAACTTAGTGCTGGATGAAGATAAGAGGGTTGACTCTTTATCGGATGTTGTTGGCACTTTAGAGGCCAACAGTGTTCGTGGGAGCAATCTTCTTATCCGCTCACGTCGTGCCTTCAAGAGCTTGCATGCCAAAAAATTCCCGGCGAAAGAGGTGCCCGCTGATTTGAATGACCTTGTTGATGTCTTTGGCGCTGATCCAAGCCCGCCTGTCGGCTACAGCATGACACAGTCGAAGAGTGGCGCTGAAACATCGATGGCCCTGGCGATGGCGCACGACGAGAAGGTTGACTGGCAGAAGGTTAGCTCCTTTGTCCCAGTCACCTCCAATGGACAGGCAGTACTCTCGGTTGATGTTGGGAATAAGCGCGGGTTCGACAAAATCAGTTGTTCCTTATTTGGCTAGTGCCCCTTCGTCGAGTGTTGGCCCAGTTATTCCTGCGACTGGCGCTCATCCGCTAGTGCTACCATGTCCGTAGAGAAGATTGCATCGTAGCCATAAGTATCTTTCATTCTATAATGAACTTGGCTTATTTTGTTTAAGCACTCCATTTGCTAAGAAACAATTTTTTGTATATATATGTGGATTCTCCCTTGTGTGTTGAAGGCTTTGTATTTTCATATGTCCTGCCAGATATTGTGCGATCCGGCGAATCCTTCTGCGCCTGCCTAGATGTCGAATGCGATCCCATCTTCATCTGGGTTGGGGCGCAATTGAGACTGATGTTGTTCATGCAATAGACCCACCGTTGTATGCAGAGAAAATTGAGCAGCCGAAGAAATTTGAAGGGAAACTTCATATTGTCTAATCAATGGTGTATACTTCTCAATCAAAGACGCGTCAGGCCCTGGATCGTGAAGCATATTTTTTGGAGAAAATTTCTAGGGCAAGCGAGAAGATGATGTGTCAGTCTTCCGCATTATTTTGTGTTGCTTCCCTTTTTATCTACATAGCTTAATTTTCCCTCTCTTTTTTTTCCGTAGGCATTCGATTGTGCGAGAGGGAAGAAACCCAACGTCTGCGCAATCGAATCCATTCTCTTGTGGCCGCTTCCCAAAATTCGGAAACTAACTTTTGTTTTGATCACCGTCACGCCTACTCTGTGGCTTTGCTTCAAGACCATGTATTAAAGGTGGAGCAGTTTGCCGAGTGCTGCCGTAGATTGCTGGCCATTGTATATAGTGCCATGTTTCTCTGGGATCCACAGCCTCAGACTCTAGCTGATTTACTGGTGAAATTTCGGCAGGGTGAAAGGATTCATCATTTTGTGAAGCTTCAGCTTGTGGCGGGTGCTAAACTTGTGCTTTCTTGGGTGCACGCGCACCACCCTCGCTAGAGTTGGATGATGTATATTTGGGGCTGCCTGCCCCTCCTGGCGGTAGGCTTGTTAACATGGTGCCTCATTATGCCACCGCCCGTAGTCCTGCTATTAGGATTATCCGCAGGTGCCTAGAGGCAGACGAAGATTTCTTCATGAACTTCGCCATCTAACTATTTTTATTCATTATGTATCTTTATACTTAGATAAATATTGTGTAACGCCATTGTATTTGTTAAAAAGGTCATAAATTTATACGAGAGTTTGTTTATCGCGTAAGACCCCCCTTTATTTTCCTGTTTCCTATAGGGTGGGTCGGCTTTTACTCAGATAGATAAGACCCGACGATTGGCGCGTTTGACATAATTGTTGAAGCCCCGTGTATTGAGTTTATGAATAGAATAGTAGAGATCTTAGAAACCCAGTTTTAGAAACTTTTCTATATTTATCATCGAATAGTAGAGGATACATTTTTTGGCGTGTTCACCTGGCCATTGGCCTTTTGAATATAAAATGCATAAAAGTAAAAAATCTTCCTAAAATCCGCGGCTTCTGTCTTGAGCTGCTCCATTGCACTCTGTGTGAATTTAAGAGGGTTTCATCCTTTCGACTAGAGGCACGGTTTCTGCATGGCGGACCAGAGAGAAAAGGGTTGGTTTGCTAGATTGCTTGTAGTTGGGAAATCAATGCACAAGCGGAGGCCGACGTCTATTTTTTGGGACGTGTATTGGGTTGGCTACCCACGTTGATTTTGTTACCTCCGTGATGCACCATGTATTTGTGAGGCGAGGAACTTGCTGTCCAATGGCCTTTATTCGTCGGGTGGACTGTTTATTGTCTGATGTGTTTAATTTGGTTGGGTTCTCGTCTTGTTCCTTTGGGGCTTCTTGTGTTTTGACGGAGTTTCCAATAGTTTCTCAATTCTCATGGAGGATGCCGATGATCGCGCCTTCCTATGCGAGATCGATACTGGAGGCCGGAAAGGTTGTTTTTGCGGGTGCGTGGTGCGCCTGATTTTCTGAAGTCTGCTCACTTGGGACATATCCTTCGTGTAGTAGTTCTCCATCCTTGATTTTCAATTGGCCAAATTATGTCTCCATCCCAAAACATTCTGATATTTTATTGAATTCTCGGTCATATCTATCCGAGCGACTGCAACTTCCTCTATCAGACTTGTTCCTCCTAAAAGGGATGTCTAGTTTGTTCATGTTGAAGAAAGATAGTATTCCTCTTTGGATATATCATCCCCGTCTTCTATTTGAGTTTGGGCTATCATCAAATCAAATTCAGTCCTAAGAACTATCTTGATGGTGTTTCTACTCGTGATGTTTCACTTGAGTACATCTTCATGTCCTTGGTCTGACCAATACTCTTGCCTCATCCATACACATATGATTCCATATGTTTGAAGTATTTTGATATTTTTGTTGTTGAGCCCATCGATGACATCCTCATCTTCTCCATGATAGACCAAATTCATATGGAATAGTTGGCATTAAGGTTGGTAAATTTTGAGCATTGTCTTTGTGTTATCTCAAAGTACGAGTTCTAGATGCTAAACGTAGCCTTCTCTAATTCAAGTGCAAATGTTGAAAGATGTTTTCATGGACTCGAGTAGAGTTATCTTGTTTTTCCTAGGAATCATTTCAAGTCAGTCAAGCATGTGTGAGTTACTCTTGATATGGCAGGTTGTTATCTCGATTTTCAGGAAGTTCCATTTCAAGTCAGTCAAGCATGTGCGAGGTACTCTTGATATTGATTTATTTGATAAAGGGAAGAAGTTCAATACTTCATTATCTTCTTCAATGTTTCCCAACAAGGACTCAGTTGTGTTTCATTGCAAGGAATTCATGTAGGTGCAGTTGTATTTTGGTAACTTTCTAATGCATGGGTTTCACAATCTAGATCATTCTTCTAGATCTTGACACTATAGTCTATTCCTTGAGAATATAGCGACTTTACCTTGGTGGTATCTGTTGCAAGCTTTATATTCAGACTTGCTGAATCTGAAGTATCTTTTCAACTAACTCAAGTATGAATCTCAAGTAGATATGATGGTTGGTGTTCCTCAAGGTTTCTCACGTAGGTCGCTTTGTAAATCTAGCAAGGTTTCTCTCTGTAAGTTTTCTTTGTGGATTATTGATGAATAAAAGTGCACAAATCTATTATATCTAGTTTCAAATAAGAGTATCAAACCCACAAAGAGCTATTTTGTTAAGGTCTTTATGCCCCTCGTCACTGTCTACCAAAGGATACTTGTAAGCCGCCTTTGATTTCAAGTAAAGGGTGTTTGAAAGGTTTTTGGTTAAATGCAAAAAAGTAATTAAAACAAGTAAAGGAAAACAAGTAACAAAAGCGTTTGGAATGGTAGCTGAACTCACTAAGGCTAAAGCGTTCTCGTGGATGTAGCATACACCACTAGCATGTTGTAATTAATCATAATTAGGATAACCTATTTCTTATGTCATGACATGTGTGGAGAGAGCTCCATAATAAGATGTTCACTACAAGGCTCGTAGGCAGTCACTTTGTTGAGCCAAGAATGAGGTCATCTCTAAATAACCACATGATGTTGATACCTTTGATCCGGATTACGGATGTAGTATAGCTCTTTTTCCCTAGTAGACCTCAGTTATCGAATCCACGGGAAGCGAATGCATAGTAAAGTTACTTTAACGGACCTTCGGGAGTTTTAGAATTCCTTTTGTGTTTTTACCAGACCAATAACTTGCGTCTTTTTTGTTGTTGTCGATGATGGAGAGAGAGGGCCTACGGCATTCAATTTCACCTGTAGCTGTGCAAAAACATCTGATGGAAATAAACGATAGAAATAAAGTATGCGTGTACTTGTTAGAGCAAGATAGATTATATGTGGGCAGTGCATCCATAATTGCTATTGCCTCCGCAACCGCTTATAGCAATAACCTACTAGTCTCATCCATAGAAGAAAGAGAACTAATGATATGCGTAGTGATGTCACCGTTAATCCCAAGAAAATCCCTCACATACAGTCGTACTACCCCTTCTGTCACTAGGGTTCCCAACCTGCAGATCAGTTATCACTCGTACTCCCTATACCTGGCTCAACCCTTGGGGTCTTGGGTACCTGAAAAGTCCTTGGATTGAGGCAAGAGAGGATACAATAATTATCATGTCATACAAACTAATACACGATCCCATCTTTGATAAATCACATGCACACTGGCTACATGGCTAGGCCGAAGCCCTTAGCCCAAGTAGAATTACTCACACATAGAGATGAGATCAATAATCACAAACATTGTAATTAAAATCTAGCAATAGTCTTACAACGTCGCCAATCGGAGAAGAGATCTACTATTACAAGTGGTGGAATATGGCTATGGAGATGGAGAAGGGTTTGGAGATCTGGAGGCGGCTGGAGATCTGTGGCAGAGACTTTTTGGCGAGGTCTGGCTTGTTTTCTCGTCGCCCGAGACTTCTTTATATAGGGATCCCTTCATGAAAGTTGTTCTGTTTGACCTAACAGTGGCGGCACCAACTATACGACCGGAGCTATACGGTCGGAATTTTTGCTCCGGCTGTATAATTGGTCATTAAGGCGTCTGCCTCCGTAGTTCAGCTCCTGGTTTCTTCTGGTTGTTGGAAATCTCGTATCTTTGACTTTAATGTAGTGATTCCCTCCTTTAAACGACATTATTTGCGCAGGAAAAATACAAAAATAAAGGATTGCATACCCCTTTGAATATTAGCATTAGTGGTAGGGTTTAGAGAGATATTTCATCAAAAATATGATTAATATCCAGTTTAAATGTGGACGTAGATGGCTATATTTCAGATCCATCAACCTCCCCAAGCTTAAACTTGATCGTCCCGAGCAAGAAAACCAAAATCGAAAAGGAACTCAGCATTTAAACTGAAATAACGAGATGGTGATCTTATTCATGATTAGTAGTCTCATGTTTCCTCCACTTCATAAATCTGAAAAACTTCAGCATAGATAGAGTAATGGCAAGCATATCATACGGGTTTCATGCATTCTTATAGCGCAACAAAATTATTGTAAACATGGATGATTCAAATGAGTAAACTTTATTCCATGTCAAGTAATCAACTCATAGGCTTGCCTTTGAACAGTAAAGTATAATCATGTAAATTAAGAGTGTGAGAGTTATCATGAAAAGCATATATACTAGAGTATCTCAATTCTCCCACATCAATGAATCAAGACTTTGCAGGCACTACTTTTGTATTCATTGTCCTTCAAGAATTTCAGTTTTTGAGTAATTGAGAGCATGCCAAAGATTTTTATTAGTTTATCGGGCTGTGATGGACACGCATGGCATCACTAAGCTTTTTGTTCCTTTTGCATAATGATTACTCATAATAGCCAGAGGAGTGATTCCATCATGATTATAGCTATCCGGGAGTGCCAAGAATCTTACCCACTATAGCATTACTGCTACAAGTGTTTAATCAACTCATAGCCAAAATCTAGGAGTGTCCTCCATGAAGATTGTTCGTAGGCCAGCGGAATTGTTGGCATCCCATGAAGTTTGACACGCATAAAGCTATATCATTCTTATGATTAACAAGTCAAACTTTGGCATGCTCACAAAAACCGCTAAACATTAATTCAATCAAACAAATCCTTTTAAAAAGAGCTATCAAGTCAATTAACATTTTCAGTGATGTTGAGTGTCTCTAGAAATAAACCTTCAAGACTAAGCACTACAACACCCAAGTCTTCAATTGTGAGATATTTTCTTATTACAATTGTTTAGCAATTTTTAGGCAAGACTTGGTTAATTACGACAGCTGGAACAAAATGAGACCAATTAAATACCCATGCAAACGAAAATCTTACTATGATACAAAGACTCACTCCACCAATATAATATCTCAACATTTACTACTAACTAGCATGGGTTTCTCAAACTTCAAAAGTGGGGAGTCAGAAGGCATACCTCTCATGTTTGGTTCCACTTCTCTCTTCTTTTTTACTTGTTTCTTGGAAACTCGAAGTCGGTCACTCTCCTGCAAATGTATGAAGACCTCAAGGAGGAAAGAAAAGAGAGAGGGAAAATAAGGAAAAATGGAGAAATCTTTTTGTGATTTTTAAGAGAGGAAATTTAAAGAATAGAAAATTGGCGGCAAAGCTCGGCTAGAAAATTTCGAAAGCAAAAATAGAAAGAACTAAAGATAAAGTGTTGGGGAAACCAACACGAGTGCTTATAAACTCAAATAAAACACAACCTCGAAATAAATAAAAACAAATAAACGCCAAATAAAGATATATGAGGAAACTTCCCCAAGCTTAGGTTTTGCAAGCCCTTCAAATCATTGTGGTGGCGGGAAAAAGTCGTCACTCTAATTTGCAAATTGAGTTGAAAGGTTACTTGTTGATTCTCGGAGGTTCAAAGAGAGGTTGTGCATCCTCTCCACAGTCCCTCCAAGTACTTGGAAATCTTGATATGTGGCGAACCAGGTTTGTGGTTTCTCCTCTTCATAAGGAACCTCTTGCTCCTCCTCTTGGTCCTCATCCTATTCAGGAATCTCTTCCTCAGGTTGGTGTTGATCCACCTGAGAATCATATAGCAAACGTCCTTCCTCGATAGAGAAAAGACCATTAGGCATAGGAGCGGGGGTAGATATGCCTAGCTCCAGCAATATGCAGGTAATAAACACCACCTCTTCTAGTGAGCATTCCACAGGCCCTCAAGGTGGAGAAACCAACACGTGCCTCACTTAGTACAGGTTGCAACTCACCTAGATCGACGTCTAGGGCAGTGGAAAGCACGGTAATGACGCATCCTCCTGTGGTTCGCCCTTGGCTTTGGGAGGCTTGGTTCTCTAGGTAGCATACAAGGATGCCGCCCAAGTTGAGTGACAGGTTGCAGTTGATGTAAGCAACCTTTGCAAGGACTAGGATATCCTCCTCATTGAGTCTCGTGAACTCATTACGTGCCTGCAAGGTGTTAGCAATAACATAGAACACATAGCGAATTGCAGGATGTTGAATATTCTTCCCCTTGTTCACTCTACTACTGAAACTCATTCCATTATAGTATTGATCGGGGGAAGGACTTAAGCCAGTAAAGGATGCGCGTAAAGCATGAACATCATGTTTGGCAAATTAAAACATGCCCACCATTCATCTAATGTTAAAGTGTAGTTGTTGTTCATCAGACAGAAAGAAATAGTATCCTCTCCTTGCCATAGTTTAACGGTGCTTTGCAACGAACTTAGGAATTCAATGGTTAAGCAGCGATAAGTAGGCACATCATTGTACACAAAGTTTTGTAGGCCAGCTCTTTTGCAAAGTAAATTGAAGTCATCAGAAATACCGAGTTGGTTCAATATAATGGGGCAAGCCCACTTGGTGGCCTTCACTTTGTGGTTCTTGATCCTGTTGAAGTGATCACGATGGGCCTCATCCTTGAACCGTATCCACATGCGTTCCCGAGCGGTAGCCCGAGAAGCGCTAGCGGTGGCACGAGCACGAGTTTGGCTCCTTGTGTTCATCATCTAAAACATTGAAGAAAGGCAAAAATAAAACTTTTTGATCCAACAATAGTAAGTATAATATATTCCTCATCTAAGCACACTAAAGAATCTCCTCAACATAATAATCTAGGAAAGAAAATCATGGCAATTGGTTCGTAGTAGGTCTCACCCTAGATTGACAATGATAATAGATCAAAGATGAATTTGCAAAAATTAATTGGAGGATCAGAGGAGAAACATACCGTAGATCACTTGTGCGCGAGGAAATCGAACGAAATTGAGTAGAGATGGAGATCTCTTGAGGTTTTGAGAGAGTTTGGAGGTAGAAGAAAGAAAAAGGATTGAAGTTTTGGAATTGGGAGTACCAGCCCGTGCAATTTTATGGTCGGACGCAACTATACGGGTGCAACATGTATTCCGGCCGTATAGTTAGCGTTCTGTCAAAATATTAGGGTTTCCTCCTGGCGGCGCAGCTATACGGACGCAACTATACGGGTGGAACAAAATGTTACCGCCGTATAGTTGGTCGTTAAACTGTCTGTCCCTGCGAAAGAAATTTTGCAAAGGCATCGATATCTATACGACCGGAACTATACGGCCGGAATATTTATTCTCGTCGTATAGTTGGTCGTTAAACTCTTAGTACATATAATAAGAAATTGTGCGGAGGCATTGATATCTATACGACCGGAACTATACAACCAGAATTTCTATTCCCGCCGTATAGTTGGTCGTTAAACTCTCAGTACAAATTGCAGAAAAAAATTCGATGGCACAGATATCTATATGACCGGAACTATACAGCCGGAATTTTTATTCCCATTGTATAGTTGGTCGTTAAACTCTCTGTGTGCATCAAAAAAATTCTATTTCTTCGTAAACTATTTCTTTTCCTATAACTTAGCGATATACCTTGTTTTTGACGGAAAATTGACAGTAAATATTGTTAGCAACAATAGCATGAATAAAGCAGAATTTCAAGTACTATCGAACTTCTTCTCAAATGGAGTTTTCTAGCACTCTTTATTAAATATGAACTTAAACTAAAACTAAAAACTTAACTCACACCTTTATTTAACATGGGTTGCCTCCCATGGAGCGCTCTTGTATGGTCAATAGCTTGACCTTGATGATACTCACTCGGGCCAGATGAGTGGAACACCCACTCCAAAGTAATTGTCCTTCAAAGTGGTGGCCTCCTTCTCGTCATGTTTGGCTTTCTTCTTTCTGGGGAAATGAATAAAAAAGGATCCCGCGAAGGCATTTGCAACTTCACATTCCCTTCATGAAGGTTAATTAAAGCCTTTATAGTTCTCAAGAAAGGACGACCTAGTATTATAGGAGCAACAGTATCTTCAGGCATGTCAACAATAACAAAGGCAATTAGAGCAGGACAGCCTTTGATATAAACTAAATTGTTCTCCTTGATTCCTACAGCTTGTTTGTAGGTAGAATCTTTTAGATGCAATTTTAGTTCAGTAATTTCAAAAGAGCCAAGATTTAACTTGTTAAAAAGACTCTTTGGAATTGTTGAGACACTTGCACCTAGATCACAAAGTGCAGCTATCTCATTGGTTCCAATCTTTATCTTAATAGTAGGCTCAAATATGTCATCTAGTTTAACAGGTAACTTTTCAACGATTTTCTTGTATTCTTGTTCAAGCTCGCATACCTTAATTTCTACTTGATCAACAAAGTGTTGATACATGGCTTCATCATTACCTTCACTTACCGGAATTTTAACATTGATCCTCTTTACGAGATCTTCGATGGTGTAGCTTGGTGAAGGGGCATTACTATAATCAAGTTCTTCAGGCTCCTCTCTTAGAATCCTCATCATTTTGATTTCTTCAACAGGATTGGGCTTAGCTTTACCTGAAAATTTAGCTAGAATGAGAGTTTGACTCTCGGTTATCTTACCTAGCTGTGCCTCAACAATCCTTGTTCTTTCTTGAAGGGCCTACAAATCATTTCTCAAACTAACAACTTGGTTAGATAATTTACCAAGAATAGCATCATGGTTCTTCATAATTTTGACTAGAATATTAGTTTGTTCATTTTGTGAGTCTATGAAAGACTTAAGTGTTTCTTGGAGACTACCATTACTAGTTCCCATATTATTATTTGAGTTACTTGCAGGACTAGCATAATGTTTCTAAAAGTTATGATTGTAACTCTTCTTCCAAGCAGGATTGTAATCATTATGAGCTATGATGTTTATTTCTTATATGTTTGTTTTGGGGGTGGCTCTTACCTGAGTTTCCTTACCTTTTACAGCTAGTATTAGCTCATCCAACTTAGCATTGAGATCTTCGTTATCTTGTGGTGAGACAGAGTTCACCTTGTTTGTGTTTGATCTTTCCACATGCCATTAGGCATGGTTGTCTTGCATATTGTCTAGTAGTTGTTTTGCTTCGGCAATATGTTTACCCATAAATGTTCTTCCAGCTGCAGTATCAAGCATAGACTTAGACACAGGATTAAGAGCATTGTAAAATAAATGGAGGATTAACCAATCTTCCATCCCATGACTAGGACAGTTTCTTAGGCATTCTTTCATCCTCTCCCATGCAAGCGCTAGTGGCTCACGCTCTGCATGTCTAAAGCCAGTAATATTAGATTGAAGTTGCATAGTCTTTGCAGGTGGGAAAAATTTAGTCATAAATAAAGAAGTACATCCCACCCATGATGTAATAGTATCTTTAGGCAAAGATAGCAACCATTCTTTAGCTCTCCCTCTTAGAGAGAAAGGAAATAGACGCAATTTGACTGCATCAGGGTCAATGTCTTTTATACGCATCATATCACATATTTCAGTGAAAGTATTCAAGTGCATACCTACGTCTTCAACAGTAGAGCCTCCAAATCGATTCTATTGAACCAAACTTAAGTAATGGGGCTTAATTTCATAGTCATCAGCAGCGATTGCTGGTTGAGTAATAGGAGTACGCAAATAATCATTATTGGGAGTAGCAAACTCCCAAACTTCTTTTTAGCCATACTTACTGTATTTTTGGGCTTTCTTAGATTACAAAAATATAACAGTAAAAGCAAGAATTTAAAGACTAACTAATTTTTTTGGTTTATCAATAAAGACTGAAAGCAAACTAATAAAATTAAAAACAAGAATTAAAACTAGGAAGGTTCCTAATAATCTCGCCAGGGTAGCTATTGCTTCCTCGACAACGGCGCCAGAAAAAAGGGTTGATACATTCGATCCGGATTACGGATGTAGTATAGATCTTTTTCGCTAGTAGACCTAGGTTATCGAATCCACGGGAAGTGAATGCATAGTGAAGTTACTTTAACAGAACTTTGGGAGTTTTAGAATTCCTTTTGTGTTTTTATTGGACCAATAGCTTGCGTGTTTTTTGTTGTTGTCGATGATGGAGAGAGAGGGCCTAGGGCGTTCGGTTTCACCTGTAGCTGTGCAAAAACATCTGATGAAAATAAAAGATAGAAATAAAGTATGCGTGTACTTGTTAGAGCAAGATAGATTATATGTGGGCAGTGCATCCATAATTGTTATTGCCTCCGCAACTGCTTATAGCAATAACCTACTAGTCTCATCCATAGAAGAAAGAGAACTAAGATATGCATAGTGATGTCACCGTTAATCCCAAGCAAATCCCTCACATACAACCGTACTACCCCTTCTGTCACTGGGGTTCCCAACCTGCAGATCAGTCATCACTCATACTCCCTATACCTAGCTCAACCCTCGGGGTCTTGGGTACCTGAAAAGTCCTTGGATTGAGGCAAGAGAGGATACAATAATCATCATGTCATAAAAACTAATACGCGATGCCATCTATGATAAATCACATGCACAATTGCTGCATGGCTAGGCCGAAACCCTTACCCCAAGGAGAATTACTCACACATAGAGATGAGATCAACAATTCACAAATATTGTAATGAAAATCATAAGGTTGATAGCAATAGTCTTATAATGTCGCTAGTCGGAGAAGAGATCTACTATTACAAGTGGTGGAATATGGCTATGGAGATGGAGAAAGGGTTTGGAGATCTGGAGGCGGCTGGAGATCTGTGGCAGAGACTTTTTGGCGAGGTCTGGCTTGTTTTCTCCTCGCCCGAGACTTCTTTATATAGGGGTCCCTTCATGAAAGTTGTTCTGTTTAACCTAACAGTGGCGGCGCCAACTATACGACCGGAGCTATACGGTCGGAATTTTTGCTCCGGCTGTATAGTTGGTCATTAAGGTGTCTGCCTCCGTAGTTCAGCTGCTAGTTTCTTCTGGTTGTTGGAAATCTCGTATCTTTGACTTTAATGTAGTGATTCCCTCCTTTAAATGACATGATCTGCGCAGGAAAAATACAAAAAGAAATGATTGCACACCCCTTTGAATATTAGCATTAGTGGAAGGGTTTAGAGAGATATTTCATCAAAAATATGATTAATATCCAGTTTAAATGTGGATGTAGATGGCTTTATTTCTGTCAACACACGGATTTTTAATCCTAGATGCCTGTTATGTCATACATCGCAATCCCAGGATTACCATTTTTGTGAGACATAACAGATTGGATATCAAAGTGCATCATCCATTACAAATCATAATAGGGTCTTACATGAATAAATGATCTCATGATCCAGTCTTACTACAACAAGCAGCGGAATAAATAATAGGCGTAGCGGTGGGATCCATCATCAGGGGCACAGGCAATGCTGACGATGGAAGATAGTCCTAGTTATCATAGCCATCCTGCTGTCCTTCATCTTGGTAGTCTCCTTCATAGTCTGGCCATAGGAATAGCCAGGGACAAAAGCCATGAGTACTCTTTAAGTACTCGCAAACTATCACTAACGAGTAAGGTAGTTCTAGTGGGAAAAGCTAACTCTATGTTTATTTGTAAAGTTAAATTTGAAACCTAAGCTGAGTTCAGAAACAAAGAAAGATAAAATAAAGTTCTAGAATCACTTAAGTTGGGGAGCTAGTGTCATAGTCACAACCCTGTTGTGGTCAAGTCAAGGTTCATCATTTATTTCATAAGTCATTTTGAAAACATCTTACAACGGAACAGTATGGCCACTCCAACTGTCCATAACCGCGGACGCGGCTATTCGAATAGTTTGACACTCTGCAGAGGTGGTACACTTTCACCACAAGATTCGATACATCTGTCAGGGATAACCCTAAATCATCATACTTAGTATGCAGATAATCAAACATAACCTTTCCTTTACACACCCTAGTATAAGCACCTCTCCTATGAGTATGGCCTCCCAACCATGACCATCTGTCATCTTGGGCACTACATAGGTGGACAACATTGAGAGGTAGCCTTAGCTCAAACCTCTCCCACGAGGGAACTAATACTAATGCATATAAACTTCCGGCTAAGCCTTACTCAATTTAGGTATTGTGGTTGTACGGTAAAATTGGAATGGTATCGCATCCGAACCCAACCATCAGTTTTGTAGAAGGGCTAAGGCTCATGCCTCAACATTTTCATCATCATAAACCAATTGTGTTTCTCAACACATGTCAAAACATCTCAATAGAATGACTCATCATTCCAAGGTTTTCACAATTCATTTTCACCAAGTACTCCCATTGAAAGTGACTCAAGTTTTAGTTTAGCTCTAAACTACTAAGTTAAGAGTGTTCACTAATAGGGGATACTAAGATCAATCTCATGCCATAGTGTAACATCCTCGGACCCGACGCTCTAAGTTCAAGCCTGGATGAACCAGAAGTGGTTAAAATAGTACATCGGGGGCCCAGGGGCCACCCACGTGTAGACCCGTCGGCCGTCCTAACCACTTCCAAGACATCGGGACAAGAGCGAGCGGCGTAGGCAACAGGCGAAGAGATCAAATACATACACAAGTGAGTATGTATGCAAGCTACCTTACAACAGTTCTCAGAGCCATTCCATCTAAAAGAAATAGAAATATTGCAACGCCATACGGCAAGATCCAAATATCCTAGATAGAGATAATAGTGTAGGATAGCTCCTCATACATCAAACATCATAGTATCAAGCAGAAGCGGGAAACAAGATCCGAGTACGGACAAGAAGCAAATCGGCATAAGATGCAACATAAGTAAGCACATTCCACCCACAGATCTCGCGGATTCCCAACCCCGGAATCTCTACACCCCGTGATCGTTGCCAACATCATCTGTCTCCTCCACCCAGTATCCTTCTTGCGAATACACCTGTTCATCTGAATCAAACAATTTATCGTCTGAGACCCTAGGGGTACTCAGCAAGTCTTTATGTCTCTAAAGGGGACATAACCTGGGGTGACGCAATTGCAGCAAAAGATAACACTAACAAGTCTATAGATACTCGCTAACCATCCGCCTAACCAAAGATAGACGGATGTCCGTTAATTAGGCACAACAGTTATAACAACATAAAGTAATAGATCCATCCTCCTTCTCGCTTACCAACGAGAAAGCGGACAAACAACCCATCCGTTGGCAGTTTTATTAACCATTCCATGCGCATTGCACTATTTACTAGTCAGGTTTTTAGTCAAATTAAAAGCGATACTTTAGTTATGCTTGTCTATGATCGAGAAACTGTGCTCCAAGTCGTCCATAACCGCGGACACGACTTTTAGAAAGATTTACCCTGCAGGGGTGCACAAATAGCAACACACACTCGGTCAACCTCGGAAAAACCAACTCAAAACCCAACGAGGCATTCACGAAAAAGCAATCACATGATTCATAAAATATTTCAGGGGGCCACCCCACTAAGCTACCCGCAACGAAGTTGGCCGGCTCCGGAACGGACCCAGAGTTTGCGACGACGGCTGTAAAGGACTGGGAACCCGAAAGTATGACTGGGCTTGTCGATACCGCGAAAACGTGGCGCGATCCCAAACAGTACAGGTGCTCCACGCACAATCTTAAATAAAGCGGTAAAACATGGCATAAGTACATGATAGTAAAATAAATCCCCAAACTACTTGTGGCCCCAAGAAATAGAAATGAATCAAGCTCTGGCTCAGTAGGGTCCATAAGGCCTTCCGGATGTGAATAGTGCGAATAGTCAAGGAACAAGAATCAAGTACTCGGGGTCCTACGGGACACAAGTGAGCATGAAAAACCAAATAGCAGATATTGCTCACCGGTGCCGCTTTCATTAGTTATCCCATTACTACTCAGGTTAAGTTGTTTAGGTACCTCGTTATCCATCAGACACTCACATACCCTACACATGCTGTTCTACGACTCGCATGGCTCAAACAACTCCTGTAGTAATGGCTCATAGGATGGAGGAACAAGCTTCGGTGGGGTTTAAAAATAAAGGCTATGCAGTACTTGGGATTCAATTTAATGCAATCGCGACTCAATGATGCAAGAATAAGGTAGAGGCTATAGGTACTATATGTATGCAAGCATGTGGTAGTGCTTGCTTGGCAACTCAGTTGAAGCGAGAGACGGATCTGGGTAGTACTCCTGGGATTCCTGATATTTCCCCTGCTCGGCGTCTATTCGAAAGAAGAACCAAACAAACAAGGGCCAACATAAATAAAGTGCACAAGCATATAAATAAAATGCGACAAGCAAGCAAGCATGCCATGATGAATGATGCACAATTTACATGGCAATAAGTAGCATGGCATGGGTGAGGTGTGGGGTACAAGAATAAAGCATTTTATTAAGTTTTAGTCAAGTTTTATTGCAATAAACAGTTCTGATTTTTAATAATGACATGATGCATGCGTCAATTTAGAACAAGGAATGCATAGTTAGAACGGTCTCGTCACGCTGATCGATTTAGACATATTATTTGTCAGATTTGGAGTTATAGATTTAAAGTTATTAATTAATTAGGAAAAGGCATTTTTATTGCAATTAAACAATTTTCGAATTTTTTTTAAAAAAATAGTCAAATAATATTTTAGAAGGCAGATTTGAATTCCTCACATCTTTCTGATTCAAAAACATATGTCATTTGTATTATTTTGATTTATTAATTAAAAGTTATTATTTTCTGGATTTAAAACAGATTAAACTATTTCTAGAATTATTTTTATTAAACAGATAAAACGTGCAGACTTTTTATACCCAGGAAAACTTAGCCCGAGTCACAGACAGGTGGGCCTGCGCTCTGCCTGCGGAAACGGCCCGGCAAAACTTTTCTCACCGCGAGCTTATCCAACAACAACAGCTGACAAGCGGGCCCATGCCGCAAACGGCCCCACGCGCCAATGGTTGAGAGGCGGCGGACACGTGATGCGGACGGGGACTGCGGGTTGAGGTTAGAGAAAAACGGGAGCCTTTTTGTAAAACGTCACCGATACTGACAGGTGGGGCTCAGGTGGAGCGCGGGTTGAGGATTCCAAAAACTGGGGTTCCTGTTCATAGAAGTGCCACAACGACAGACATGTGGGGCCAGGCGGGACCGCGGGTTGTGAACGCAAAATAGCAAGGGGGTATGTGCAAAAGGCGACGCGGTACTGTTTTTCTTCCCCCGTTTCTGACGAAACTGACGGCGCACGCGCGGACGGGAGAACAGAGGGACGGCCGGGGTTGAATGCGCGACCTAGCGCGTGCACGCAGCGGCGGCGACCACTGGGCTAGCTGGGGGTTTGATGCTGGTGAGCGCCGTGCAACTAGGTAACCTACAGAGGCGCAACGGCGGGGAACACACGCGAACGGCGGTGCACTGAGAGCGCTCGACGGACAGACCGATGCTACCAGGAAGAGACGGCGAGGAGGAACTTGTCTAGGGGACTCAGCGGCTCACTATGGTGGTGTCGGTGGCCTTGGATCGGGTCGGGGCGCAGCAGATCGGTGACGTAGCAGACGGACCGAGGCTAGGGTTTGCTCGCAGGACGCATCGGGGCTCAACGGATCTACCCGTCTCTGCCTCGCTGCTGAGTACGGGGAAGACACAGAGGTTCTCCTCGGTCTTCCCCAACGCCTCAACGCCCGCCCGTCTCCTAGCTACGGTGGTGGAGAACAGGAGCCGATGGTGGCCGACAGAGAAGGAAGAGAGGGGTAGCGGTAGGTGGAGAAGGAGGGGTGGAAGGGCAGGGCCCTAGGTGGATCTGGGAGACGCCAGGCAAGGGAGAGGGGAGATAAGGCCGAGGTGTGGTGCACATGGGGTGGCCCAGTGTAAAGGTGGCGATCACCTTTTCTCCTCCTCCTTCTGTTCACGTGGTAGACATGCTCGAGAGGGGCTAGGGTGGCCGCAGCTGGGCCAGAGGAACGACAGAAGGTGGCTTGAGTGGGGCTCCCTGGCAGCGAGAGAGAAAACAGAGAGGGGAGGGCTCATGTAGATGGTGTCGAGCAAGGGCTCGGCCTAGGGTTTAGGTCAGGAGGTGGTCCGGCTAGGTAGAAGGGGTTGGGATTGGACCGAACCAGGTTGGTGGTGACCAGGTTAGGAAGGGGAGGTGGCTCGGCAAGGTGCAAAGCTAGGAGGGCAAGAAAAATTAGGGTTAGCGTTTTGGTGAGGGGAGTGTGTAGAAGCTAGGTTTAGAGAGAGAGAGAGGACTTGGTTTAGATAGAAGAAAAGAGAGGGCAAACCACATGATGGATGAGCTAGGTTTTATAGTAGCTAAGAAACACCAAAAGAATTTGAATGGAGGCAAAGGTCAAAACCAAAGGTCCCAAAAGAGAGAAGGGGGTGGAAGAAAATAAAGCATCTTGCATGCCTCATGCATATGATCATATTTTGTGAAAACAAAATATATTCCATGTATACTTGGCAAGGAGGAAAACACTAAAAGAGGGCAAGGTGGAAGTCAAGTGGAAAAGAAGTAATTAAATGTGTTTATTTGTTGAAATGAGTTCAAACAAACACCACCCAAAATATCCCAAGGAACCCAAAATAGAAGAACAAGTGAGGGCCTTGCATGGGCCATGCACAAGTATTAAATGCCACTAATTCTAGTTGTGAAAACAACTATCTTCAATCATGGACATATATTCTTGCATGCATGCCAAAGTGTTTGACTAAAATCATGCAAAGAAGAAGCTTGCTTGACATATGGAAATAATTAGTATATGCACATGTATGAGGATAAATGACCATGGTAGTGTGTATTTTCCCCTAGAGCACTTGTAGCCAAATATAGCTCCATACATGAGCATATAGTAAGTAAAGTCCATATAGAAACTTAGATGCAACATTTCTACTCACATGTCATGCAAAAGTGATAATAAGGCTCCCCATAATCAATATTGTGAGAACAACATGTATCATGTATGGAAGCATGTAGAAAGAAGTGGATCCACCCCAACACATATGAGCTAGATTTAAATGCCAAAGAGAAATGTAAAAACTCATGTATAATTAGGATGGTGGAATTATAAGGTGGTGACAAGTTAAGGTGGTGGAGTTGGAAAAGATATGCCCCCAACTCAATTTGGGCATTAACAATATATCAAGAACCAACTACAATGTAGCAAGAGGCAAATACAATTAATAAATGCATATGAGATAAGAACCAAAATAAAAAGGGTTTTATATGATGCTCAAATGCAAGGTGGTATGATGACATGAGCATGATATAATTATGATGCAACAATTATATGTAGGAAGTAGCATTTTATCATTAGACCATGTAGCATTTACAGATGTTAGACAAATGGGATGCTACAACTCTCCCCCACTAAATAGGAATCTTGCCCCGAGGTTCTAGGAAGAAGAAGAAGACACGAAGAGGGTAGGATACTTGGTACGGAGCTCATCCTCGCGTTCCCAAGTGGCTTCATCAACGGAATGGTGCGACCACTGACTTGTTGCGAGTCCTTCTTTCTGCGACTTCTAGGATTTTTGTGGGGTGTTCTTGATAAGACAAATCTTCTTGGAGATTGATAAGCTCATGGTCCACGGTCCTGCCGGGATCCTTGAAGCACTTCTTGAGTTGAGAGATATGGAAAACATCATGGACCTTGAGTTTTTCAGGGAGCTCAAGAGCATAAGCGACTTCTCCTCTTCTTCCACGAACTTTGAAAGGACCGATGTATCTAGGATCCAGCTTTCCTTTGATACCAAACCGGTGCGTGCCCCTCATGGGAGTGACACGAAGGTAAACGAGATCACCAGGGACATACTCCATGTCCGTGTGCTTTCTGTCATAGTTGCTCTTCTGGCGACTTTGAGCAACCTTCAGGTTTTCGAGAATGATGTGAACCTTCTCCTCCGCTTGAGTTACCATGTCGGGGCCAAACAATGTTCTTTCACCCGCGCCCGACCAACCAATCGGAGTTCTGCATTTGCGGCCATAGAGAACCTCAAATTGTGCCATCTTTAGGCTCTTCTGGAAGCTATTGTTGTAAGAGAATTCAGCATAAGGAAGGCATTCTTCCCACTTCATGCCAAAAGAGATGAACAAGCACGAAGCATATCTTCCAGAATCTGATTGATCCTTTCAACTTGTCCTTGCGACTGAGGGTGGTAAGTTGTGCTGAAGTTCAATTTTGTTCCCAAAGCATTTTGGAAACTGCCCTAGAACTTGGAAGTGAAGATGCTTCCACGGTCTGAGCTGATCTCAAGAGGAACCCCATACAGAGAGACCATTCTATTGATATAGAGCTCAGCCAACTGAATTGCAGAAATTGTTTCCTTGACGGGAAAGAAGTGAGCCACTTTAGAAAGCCTGTCGATGACAACAAAGATTGCATTGTTGCCCTTCTGCGACCTTGGAAAACCAGTTATGAAGTCCATCTCTACTTTCTCCCATTTCCATTCCGGAGGCTTCAATGGCTATAGAAGACCGGAAGGTTTCTGATGGACAGCTTTAACTCTGCGGCAGACATCACACTCCGAGACATACTTGGCACAATATCGTTTCAACCCAGGCCACCAATACTGTGTTTTCAAGTCCATGTACATCTTTGTGCTGCCAGGATGGATAGAAAGAACAAAATCATGCGCCTCCTTAAGAACTTGCTCTCTCAAACCTGGGTAGTTCGGAACAAACATCCGGTGTTCAAAGAAAAGAGCGCCTTGGTCGTCGACGTGGAAGGACTCATACTTTGGAAGTTGAATGTTGGAGATGATCTTTTTAGTGTAAGGATCACCGAGTTGAGTGGAGCGAACTTTTTCTTCCAAGAGAGGGGTTGCCAGAAGGTTCAGAAGATACCCTTGATCCACAATTTCAAGGTTGAGCTGACGGAATTCCTCGCACAAGAGAGGCGGTTGTTCTTCCACCATGAGGTTGTTGACATAAGCTTTTCGGCTGAGAGCATCGGCCATCATATTAGCTTTGCCAGGAGTGTAGTTGATTGTCAGATCGAAATAATTAATTGCTTCAATCCACCTCCTCTGACGAAGGTTGAGATCTGGTTGTGTGAATATATACTTCAGACTCTTGTGATCAAAAAAGATCTCACAACGGTTGCCAAGCAAGTAGTGCATCCATACTTTCAAAGCAAAGACAACTGCTGCGAGTTCGAGGTCATGTGTAGGATAGTTGATCTCATGCGTCTTCAACTGTCGAGAGGCATAAGCAACAACTTGTTTTTCTTGCATAAGGACTGCACCCAATCCTTGCAAGGAGGCGTCATAGAATATCTGAAAAGGCTTTGATGTATTTGGAGGAATCAAGACTGGTGTGGAAGTGAGCTTCTCTTTGAGGGTTTCAAAGCTTGCTTGACATGTAGGAGACCAAAGGTATTTCTTGCCTTTCTTGAGGAGATCGGTAAGAGGCTTCGCAATCTTCAAGAAATGCTGAACAAAGCGACGGTAGTAACTAGCCAAACCAAGGAAACTCCAGACTTCTTTGACATTTTTGGGTGGAAGCCACTCAACAATTGTCCGAACAGTTTCTGGGTTGACGGTAATGCCCTTAGCGGAGATGACGTGACCAAGGTAGGTGACTTCAGGCAGCCAGAACTCACACTTGGAGAACTTTGCATACAGGCGGTTCTCACGAAGCTTGTTTAGGACACACCAAAGGTGTTCTTCATGTTCTTCCTTTTACTTAGAATAGACTAGAATGTCATCCATATAGACCACAACGAACTTATCAAGATACTCCATGAAAACCAAGTTCATAAGCCTCGAGAAGGTGGCAGGTGCGTTGGTGAGACCGAAAGACATGACCGTGTACTCGTACAAGCCATAGCGGGTGGTGAAAGCTGTTTTGGGAACATCTTCCTTGCGAATCTTGATTTGATGATATCCACTTCTCAAGTCAAGCTTAGAGAATACCACAGCTCTAGCTAGCTGATCAAAGAGATCATTAATCCACGGAAGGGGATATTTATTCTTGATGGTTTTAGCATTGAGAGCCCGATAGTCAACACAAAGTCTTTCAGTGTTGTCCCGATTCTTAACAAAGATGGTTGGGCTACCCCAAGAAGAAGTACTGTGCTGAATGAAACCCAACTTCTCTTGTTCATCAAGCTGACGTTTGAGTTCAACCAACTCAGCAGGACCCATTTTATAAGGCCGCTTGGAGATAGGAGCGGTTCCAGGTTCAAGCTCAATCACAAACTCGAACTCACGATCAGGAGGCATACCTGGCAACTCTTCAGGAAAAACATCTGGGAACTCACGGACCACCGGAACACTCTGAATAGCATCCGTAGCATCATCATTCAGAGCCGCCAAAGAGAAAAGCTGAACTGCAGGAGTCAGACTTGGAGAATAGACTATATGGCCTTCAGGAATTTTCAGAGAAACTGAGCGCTCAGCACAATCAATCACAGCTGCATTTGCTGTCAACCAATCCATGCCCAAGATAACATCAATGTCAGAATTTCCCAGAATAATTAAGGAAGCCGGAAACGAAGAACCACCAATCTCAATTTGATTGCCATGGCTGATTTTAGAAGCCCTCATGTTTGATCCAGGGGATTGCACCATGAGGCGAGTTGGTAAAGCATCAGAAGGTAACCCATTACTCTCCGCAAACTTGTATGACACGAATGAATGTGATGCACTAGAATCAAATAAAACTCGTGCAGGAACTGAGTTAACAGGAAGCATACCCATCACAACTCTAGGTGCATGTTCAGCTTGAGCGACGTTGACACAGTTGGCACGAGAAACAGTGGACCCGAGCTTGGTGTTGATGTTGAGACCCCGCGGTGGAGGTGCATGAACCATAGAAGAACTTGCTGCAGGTCTTGGAGGTGGTGGAGGAAGAGCTTTGTTGTTCATGGGACAACTCCAGTGTTGATGCCCAGTGTTCCGACAAGTGTAGCAAGCACCAGGTGGACGTGGGGAAGCGTAGCCAGGGACTCCGCCAGGCGCTCCAGGGTAGTTGTGGTTGTAGCCCTAGGAGCCGCGGTGAAGGAGTTTGGTGGCCTTACTATGTAGCTTGGAGTTCTTGGTGGAGCCGGGAGCGGCGGTGCGGTATTAGGAACCCACACACAGCGCTTAGAACGAGCTGTCATAGCCGAAGAGCTTGCTGCATCACGGCTGTGTTTCTTGGACTCCTCAAACACTTGCCTACTTGCTTCCTCCCGTAGAGCTGTATGTTGGAGTTCTAGAAAAGACCCTGGCCTTGCATGAGTGATTGCATATTGTATAGATGCATTGAGTCCTTGCCTGAACCTCTTTTGCTTCTTCTTTTCATCAGAGATCTCATCGCCACCATACCGAGAAAGATTCATGAAGTTTCCGATATAGGTATTGACGTTGTCATTGCCCTGCTTGAGGTTGAGAAACACTTCCTTCATCCTTTCCATGACAATTTCTGATAGATATTGCTCCTTGAAAGCCCCAGTGAATTGCTCCCAAGTAGGCTGAAAACCAGAGTGGTTTGCCTTCAGGTAATTCTCCCACCACAGAGCTGCGTCTCCCTTTAGAAGGCGAGTGGCACATTTTACCCATTCTTGCTCTGGAACATCAGCAGTCATCAGCAACCTTGACATCTCACGCAGCCAATCATCAGCGTCCAGTGGCTGATCAGACACCTCAAAGTGGCGCGGGTTGAACTTCAGAAAGCCCTTGATGTCTCCTCGCTTGGGAGGTGGAGGTAGCGGAACAAACTCATTCCTCCTGACACTTTCTTCAAAACGCGGCTGGTTCTGCTGCATTGTTCCCAAGGCATTTGCAATACTTGCCAATGCAGCCCCTAGTTCAGGTGGTATGTCCTCCTCATTGCGACGTGGTGGTGCCATCCTGGGATTGATAAAACTCAAGTCAGTACCATAATGGAGAATAATAATAATCCAAAATAGTACCAAAATGGAATTAACCAAGATTAAAGGATACAAATCACTAGGATGATATTAAAATATCAACAAAGTTCAAAGCACCTAGAAGATATTAAGCATATCGCACACGACTGAACAAGGAGTGTGGTACACAAAGCTATCAAAGAAAATTCTTCCGCAAATTTCAGCATTAAAATACCACTATATGCGCAAAACCACTTAACGAATCAAGATTAGTAACTCTACCAATTCAATATACAAGAGCGAATGATAAAAGTAGTGGTATGGTCGCGACTCCATCCCGCACTCAAATCATTACTCCGCACATAAATAAGTAAAACACATATCCCAACTTCCTTCCTTATTAAGATGAACCTAAAGATTAGCAACTACGGAAACAAACACCCCTAACAAGATAGCGTCGGATAACAAAGAGTAAGACATATCGCACCGACATACAACGAATCAGATAGATCGCGTCGGTTTACAAAGGTCTGTCGGTATGGAATGTACCAACAGTTGATAACCAAAAGGCAGATAGCGATAACAAGTTGGATGCAACAGATAGACAAGGAATTCACACACACACACACGCTTTCTATGGTACTACGGAAACCCAGAACACGTAAATCCTAGTTTGAATTTTTAGAAGAGGATTGAAAACGTTACACTTCCTTACCAAAAAAGGGTGGGTGGGTGGGTAAGAAGAAAAATGGAAGGAGTCCTACTCTCATGTTTTTGTTTTTCCCTAGTATACATAGCTACCAAAATATTTGCTAGACTGACAATGACCATTTGGCTGAGACCCTGAAGGGCGGGATGGCTCTGATACCAATTGTAACATCCTCGGACCCTACGCTCTAAGTTCAAGCCTGGATGAACTAGAAGTGGTTAAAATAGTATAGCGGGGGACCAGGGGCCACCCACGTGTAGACCCGTCAGCCGTCCTAACCACTTCCAAGACATCGGGACAAGAGCGAGGGGCGTAGGAAACAGGCGAAGAGATCAAATACATGCATAAGTGAGTATGTATGCAAGCTACCTTACAATAGTTCTCAGAGCCATTCCATCTAAAAGAAATAGATATATTGCAACGCCATACGGCAAGATCCAAATATCCTAGATAGAGATAATAGTGTAGGATAGCTCCTCATACATCAAACATCAGAGTATCAAGCGGAAGCGGGAAACAAGATCCGAGTACGGACAAGAAGCAAATCGGCATAAGATGCCACATAAGTAAGCACATCCCGCCCACAGATCTCGCGGATCCCCAACCCCGGAATCTCTACACCGCGTGATCATTGCCAACATCATCTGTCTCCTCCACCTAGTATCCATCTTGCGAATACACCTGTTCATCTGAATCAAACAATTTATCGTCTGAGACCCTAGGGGTACTCAGCAAGTCTTTATGTCTCTAAAGGGGACATAACCTGGGGTGACGCAATTGCAGCAAAAGATAACACTGACAAGTCTATAGATACTCGCTAACCATCTACCTAACCAAGGATACACGGATGTCCGTTAATTAGGCACAACAGTTATAATAGCATAAAGTAACAGATCCATCCTCCTTCTCGCTTACCAACGAGAAAGCGGACGAACAACCCATCCGTTGGCAGTTTTATTAACCATTCCATGAGCATTGCACTATTTACTAGTCAGGTTTTTAGTCAAATTAAAAGCGATACTTTAGTTATGCTTGTCTATGATCGAGAAACTGTGCTCCAAGTCGTCCATAACCGCGGACACGGCTTCAGAAAGATTTACCCTGCAGGGGTGCACAAATAGCAACACACACTCGGTCAACCTCGGAAAAACCAACTCAAAACCCAACGAGGCATTCACGACAAAGCGATCACAGGATTCATAAAATATTTCAGGGGGCCACCCCACTAAGCTACCCGCAACGAAGTTGGCCGGCTCTGGAACGGACCCAGGGTTTGCGACGACGGCTGTAAATGACTGGGAACCCGAAAGTATGACTAGGCTTGTCGATACCGCGAAAACGTGGCGCGATCCCAAACAGTACAGGTGCTCCACGCACAATCTTAAATAAAGTGGTAAAACATGGCATAAGTATAGGATAGTAAAATAAATCCCCAAACTACTTGTGGCCCCAAGAAATAGAATGAATCAAGCTCTGGCTCAGGGGGGTCCATAAGGCCTCCCGGATGTGGATAGTGCGAATAGTCAAGGAACATGAATCAAGTACTCGGGGTCCTACGGGACACAAGTGAGCATGAAAAACCAAATAGCAGATATTGCTCACCGGTGCCGCTTTCATTAGTTATCCCATTACTACTCAGGTTAAGTTGTTTAGGTACCTCGTTATCCATCAGACACTGACATACCCTACACATGTTGTTCTACGACTCGCATGGCTCAAACAACTCCTGTAGTAATGGCTCATAGGATGGAGGAACAAGCTTCGGTGGGGTTTAAAAATAAAAGCTATGGAGTACTTGGGATTCAATTTAATGCAATCATGACTCAATGATGCAAGAATAAGGTAGAGGAAATATGTACTATATGTATGCAAGCATGTGGTAGTGCTTGCCTGGCAACTCAGTTGAAGCGATAAACGGATCTGGGTAGTACTCCTGGGATTCCTGATATTTCCCCTGCTCGGCGTCTATTCGAAAGAAGAACCAAACAAACAAGGGCCAACATAAATAAAGTGCACAAGCATATAAATAAAATGCGACAAGCAAGCAAGCATGCCATGATGAATGATGCACAATTTACATGGCAATAAGTAGCATGGCATGGGTGAGGTATGGGGTACAAGAATAAAGCATTTTATTCAGTTTTAGTCAAGTTTTATTGCAATAAACAATTCTGATTTTTAATAATGACATGATGCATGCTTCAATTCAGAACAAGGAATGCATAGTTAGAACGGGCTCGTCGCGCTGATCGATTTAGACATATTATTTGTCAGATTTGGAGTTATAGATTTAAAGTTATTAATTAATTAGGAAAATGCATTTTTATTGCAATTAAACAATTTCGAATTTTTTAAAAAAAATAGTCAAATATTATTTTGGAAGGCAGATTTGAATTCCTCACATCTTTCTGATTCAAAAACATATGTCATTTGTATTATTTTGATTTGTTAATTAAAAGTTATTATTTTCTGGAATTAAAACAGATTAAACTATTTCTGGAATTATTTTTATTAAACAGATAAAACGCGCAGACTTTTTATACCCAGGGGAACTTAGCCTGAGTCACAGACAGGCGGGACCGCGGGTTGTGAACGCAAAACAGCAGGGGGGTATGTGCAAAAGGCGACACGGTACTGTTTTTCTTCCCTCGTTTCTGACGAAACTAATGGCGCGTGCGCGGACGGGAAAACAGAGGTACGACTGGGGTCGAACCCGCGACCTAGCGCGTGCGTGTGGCGGCAGCGACCACTGGGCTAGCTAGGGGTTTGATGCTGGTGAGCGCCGCGTGGCTAGGTAACCTACAGAGGCGCAACAGCGGGGAACACACGCGAACGGCGGTGCACTAAGAGCGCTCGACGGACGAACCGGTGCTACCAGGAAGAGATGGCGAGGAGGAACTTGTCTGGGGGACTCAGCGGCTCACCGTGGTGGTGTGGTGGCGTTGGATCGGGTCGGGGCGCAGCGGATCGACGACGTAGCAGACGGACCGAGGCTAGGGTTTGCTCGCCGGAAGCATCGAGGATCAGTGGATCTGCCTGTCTCCGCCTCGCTGCTGAGTACGGGGATGATGCAGAGGTTCTCCTCGGTCTTCCCCAACGCCTCAACGCCCGCCCGCCTCCTAGCTACGGTGGTGGAGAACAGGAGCCGACGGTGGCCGACAGAGACGGAAGAGAGGGGGTAGCGATAGGTGGAGAAGGAGGGGTGGAAGGGCATGGCCCTGGGTGGATCTGGGAGACGCCAGGCAAGGGAGAGGGGAGATAAGGCCGAGGTGTGGTGCACATGGGGTGGCTCGGTGTAAAGGTGGCGATCACCTTTTCTCCTCCTCCTTCTGCTCACGTGGTAGACAGGCTCGGGAGGGGCTGGGGTGGCTGCAGCTGGGCCAGAGGAACGGCAGAAGGTGGCTTGAGTGGGGCTCCCTGGCAGCTAGAGAGAAAAACAGAGAGGGGAGGGCTCGGGTAGATGCTGTCGAGCAAGGGCTCGACCTAGGGTTTAGGTGAGGAGGTGGTCCGGCTAGGTAGAAGGGGTTGGGGTTGGACCGAACCAGGTTGGTGGTGACCAGGTTAGGAAGGGGAGGTGGCTCGGCAAGGTGCAAAGCTAGGAGGGCAAGAAAAAATAGGGTTAGGGTTTTGGTGAGGGGAGTGTGTAGAAGCTAGGTTTAGAGAGAGAGAGAGGACTTGGTTTAGATGGAAGAAAAGAGAGGGCAAACCACATGATGGATGATCTAGGTTTTATAGTAGCTAAGAAACACCAAAAGAATTTGAATGGAGGCAAAGGTCAAAACCAAAGGTCCCAAAAGAGAGAAAGGGGTGGAAGAAAATAAAGGATCTTGCATGCCTCATGCATATGATCATATTTTGTGAAAACAAAATATATTCCATGTATACTTGGCAAGGAGGAAAACACTAAAAGAGGGCAAGGTGGAAGTCAAGTGGAAAAGAAGTAACTAAATGTGTTTATTTGTTCAAATGAGTTTAAACAAACACCACCCAAAATATCCCAAGGAACCCAAAATAGAAGAACAAGTGAGGGCCTTGCATGGGCCATGCACAAGTATTAAATGCCACTAATTCTAGTTGTGAAAACAACTATCTTCAATCATGGACATATATTCTTGCATGCATTCCAAAGTGTTTGACTAAAATCATGCAAAGAAGAAGCTTGCTTGACATATGGAAATAATTAGTATATGCACATGTATGAGGATAAATGACCATGGTAGTGTGTATTTTCCCCTAGAGCACTTGTAGCCAAATATAGCTCCATACATGAGCATATAGTAAGTAAAGTCCATATAGAAACTTAGATGCAACATTTCTACTCACATGTCATGCAAAAGTGGACATAAGGCTTACCATAATCAATATTGTGAGAACAACATGTATCATGTATGGAAGCATGTAGAAAGAAGTGGATCCACCCCAACACATATGAGCTAGATTTAAATGCCAAATAGAAATGTAAAAACTCATGTATAATTAGGATGGTGGAATTATAAGGTGGTGACAAGTTAAGGTGGTGGAGTTGGAAAAGATATGCCCCCAACTCAATTTGGGCATTAACAATATATCAAGAACATCCTACAATGTAGCAAGAGGCAAATACAATTAATAAATGCATATGAGATAAGAACCAAAAGAAAAAGGGTTTTATATGATGCTCAAATGCAAGGTGGCATGATGACATGAGCATGATATAATTATGATGCAACAATTATATGTAGGAAGTAGCATTTTATCATTAGACCATGTAGCATTACAGATGTTAGACAAATGTTATGCTACACATAGAATGACATCTAAGGTTATCTAGATAAGTCAAGTTTTATACTTTTTATGCTACCTTCGAACATAGAATGACATCTGCGGCGGCGGACGTGCCTATTCTAATAGTTTGACACTCTGCAGAGGTGGTACACTTTCACCACAAGATTCGATACATCTGTCAGGGATAACCCTAAATCATCATACTTAGTATGTAGATAATCAAACATAACCTTTCCTTTACACACCCTAGTATAAGCACCTCTCTTATGAGTATGACCTCCCAACCATGACCATCTGTCATCTTGGGCACTGCATAGGTGGACAACATTGAGAGGTAGCCTCAGCTCAAACCTCTCCCACGAGGGAACTAATACTAATGCATATAAACTTCCGGCTAAGCCTAACCCAATTCAGGTATTGTGGTTGTACGGTAAAATTGGAATTATATCGCATCCGAACCCAACCATCAGTTTTGTAGAAGGGCTAAGGCTCAGGCCTCAACATTTTCATCATCATAAACCAATTGTGTTTCTCAACACATATCAAAACATCTCAATAGAATGACTCATCATTCCAAGGTTTTCACAATTCATTTTCACCAAGTATTCCCATCGAAAGTGACTCAAGTTTTAGTTTAGCTCTAAACTACTAAGTTAAGAGTGTTCACTAATAGGGGATACTAAGATCAATATCATGCCATAGAATGACATCTAAGGTTATCTAGATAGGTCAAGTTTTATACTTTTTATGCTACCTTCAAACAAGTAAAGGACTTTTAATAAAGTAAAGAAAGTAAAAGCTTGGAAATAAAACTTGGGGTAGGTACTAGTCAAAGTGGTATAACCAAAGCATGCCTAATGTATCTTGCTTAGGTTATCTAGCTTAATTCTAGCTTGCTAACAATAGCTTGCTCAGTTTACTTGAAATGCTAGGCTTGCCTTCGTTAGTGGAGTGGTTGAAGTTTTCTTCCTCCTCTTCTTGATAGAACTCCTCCTCCTCGAAAGCTTGGTCGGTACTATCGGCTATAAATACATACGGTATACACAATCACCAAACAATACTTGACTAGTATACTTAGCACACTAAGGCACACATTTGATGATCTACTATCATCACAAGCATCACAAGGTTTTATTAACTAGCTTCATTCTTTTTATTTGAGAAAAGTAATTTCTACTCATTGACAATAACTAAGATTTACTATTCTCCAATTAAAATATGGGATCATGTGGACACATGTCATCACCACATATTTTAACATATGGGAATGTGATTTAAAGGTTGGATCACATTTTAATAAGTTTAAGTTTAATATTTAATGATTTAAAGTGACTAGGAATGCCTATATAGCACTAATTTGGTACTAGTCCAAAGTCACTGCATGTAAACCTTAATATTATCATATATTCAGATAGGTATGGTTAAATGTGATTTTTGAGAGTTGGAATCAACTCAAAAGCTATTATGGTTGATTTTATAAAAATGTTTGAATGTGCAAATGCTCCTGTCTTGTTATTTTTACTAGGAGAGATCTCTAAATCTAAATGAATTAAATCCAACGGTCTTGGATATATCTTTCCATAAGCTTTCCAACAAAATTGGAATCACTCAATTTGGACTTGCACAACTCTTTGAATTGATTTTTGAACTAAGGGACATAATTGAATTTAAACTTAAATAGAAAAACCTATATTTGAATTAACTGGGTTGCACGGGAAAGGAAATGGTCCGGCCCAGTGACGCTCAGCGGCGCAGAGGGCGGCTGACAGGTTGGTCCCGCTTGTCAGCTAGACTTAAAACCCGAAACGGTATCAAGCGATCTGAGCCACGCGATTGGAACGCGGATCAACGGCTCACAGTCGTCGTCGATGACAGACTGATCGCTGGCGAGACCGAACCCTAAACATACGGTGGGGGTCTACTGGGGACGTACCCGGCCTCCAGCTAGTGCAGCGAGGCGGGCGATCAAACTGGACGGCGAGGGCGGACTCAGGCGAGGTAGCGGCAGGGGATAAGGTGGACGGAATCAACGACAACGTCTCCTCCTCTACTGCGGCTGGCTCTAGTGAAATTCCGGTGGCCTGCTGCTCGAGTTGCTCCGGCGAGAGGTGGAGAAGGACTGGGAGTGAGCGGGGAGTCAAATGGTGTGGCCATTGAGGCTGGGGAAGACCTCCTTATATAGGCTGGAGGAGAGGACCGAGGGGGTGACGGCGAGCTCGTCGGTGACGATGATACAGAGGACTATCGACATGGGCGCCGTAGGCGGATGGTGACTTGCCTCCTAGCAGTGCTCTACGGCTTAATGGTGACGCTAGGGGCGGTGGATTGTGGTCGGGAGCGTCTCGGGCTCTGAGGGACAGAGGCGATGCTCGACGCGGCTCCCGGCGACTATGGGTCGCGCGGCGTTGCACGGCCGTGTCTGGCGGGATGCTGGTGTCAAGGTGGAGTGGCGTGCGCAGTATTGGGTCAAGGCGCGGTTTGATGCATGCTGGCGGCAATCGCGCTCTGGCGCGCTCTGGCGTGCTCGCAGAGAGAAAGGGCGGCGCTGCTGGGGAGTGGTCCAGAGGCTGGGTTTGATCGAGGGGTGGACCGTGGGCGGCGGTAGGGTTGGGCGGACCTAGTAGGCACGCTGGTTTGGTGCGGCGCGGTCCCTGGCGTGCTGTCCGCGTCTGGCCGGCGATGACCTCAAACGGGCGGCGCGGCACTGCTGCAATGGTTAAGGGGGAAGCTGGTTGGGGACTTGGTTGGACTCAGGGGGACAAAGAAGAGTAGAGAGGGTGCAATGGGGGACAATGGCTTAACTAGAAACAGTAATAGTTAGGCAGTTTGATCTCTGTCTGCCACTTGTTCGATCAAATAGCCACAAGAACAAAATGTTTGAATCTTGAGCTGATTTTTGGTGGACTGATGTAACTTATGCTTAAGCTTCTAGGTGTGCTTGGGTTTTTGAAATGGAGTTCATTTGAGTGGTTTTTGAATAAGTGTGATCTATACCTATGAACTACATTCAATTTTCAATTGTCATTTAAATTTAGTGTTTGAAAGTTTTTGGGATGAAAAAAAGTGGGCCTTGGTACATCACTAGTACTAGCAAGGGGTGCAAAGATCCACAATTGTTTCTGTTAAGATTTGAGTTCTAGGAATAGCCAAAGTAGGCTAGGTGATTAAAATGGCAAAAGTGACCATTTGCTTATTTTATTCTTTTTGATTTGTTTTTCTTTGGGATTTGCTTGGGAATGATATAGATGATGTTTAATTCACCTTAGAATCATTTTACAACCAATGGATCACTCAAACATGGCAATTCAAAACAACTCCTAAATTATATGCACACACATATGAATGCTTAATGATTTTTAAATGGAAAAGTTTTTGTTAACCCTAAATTGGGTAGGTTTGATCTTGATTAACTTTGGATTAGAGTTTTGGGATGTTACCAACCTTCCCCCCTTAAACAAAATCTCATCCCGAGATTTACGAAAGAAAACTAGGAACTAAAGAGTTCTGGGAACTCTGTCCTAATGTAATCTTCTCGCTCCCAAGTGGCTTCTTCTTCGGTATGGTTGCTCCATTGAATCTTGAGAAATTTGATACTTCTGGTCCTGGTGGTTCTGTAAGCTTCTTCCCAGATACGGACGGCTACTTCACGATATGTCAGGTCCTTGTTGATATCAACCGCTCGGTGATCGATGTTCTTGAAAACTTCGGTCTTCTCCGGCACTTCTAGGCATTTGCGAAGTAACGAGATATGGAACACATTATGGATGGCTGACATCTCCTCTGGTAGTTCCAGTTGATATCATACTTCTCCTCGACGATTCAGAATCTTGAAGGGCCCGATATATCTGGGGGCTAACTTTCCTTTCAGACTAAAGCGTTGCGTTCCCTTCAATGGCGAAACCTTGAGATATACAAAATCTCTGACATTGAAAGTCAGGTCTCTCCTTCTCTTGTCAGCATAACTCTTCTGTCTGGATTGGGCGATCTTGAGGTGTTCACGGACTTTGTGAACCTTTTCTTCGGCTTCCCGGAGAATGTCCGGTCCAAAGATCTGACTTTCTCCTACTTGCGACCAATTCAAAGGGGTACTACACTTTCTTCCGTATAGGAACTCAAATGGGGCCATTTGCAAACTAGCTTGGTAACTGTTGTTGTATGAGAATTCTGCGAGAGGCAGACAGTCTTCCCATTTTAATCCATACTCTAACACACAGGCTCTTAACATATCTTCTAGGATTTGGTTGACTGTTTCAGTCTGTCCATCAGTTTGTGGGTGATGAGTGGTGCTGAAGTTCAACTTGGTTCCCAATCCTTCTTGGACTTTCTGCCAAAATCTCGAGGTAAATTGGGTTCCTCGATCCGATACTATGGTCTTAGGGGTTCCATGTAGACTAACAATTCTAGCAATGTACAACTCTTCTAGCTTCGAACTCTAAGAGGTAATCTTGACAGGTATAAAGTGAGATACCTTAGATAGCATATCAACTATGACCTAGATTGAGTCATTTCCCCTACTAGAAGTAGGCAAGCCGGTGATAAAGTCCATTCCGACAGAATCCCATTTCCATTCTGGAATCTGCAATGGTTGCAACAGTCCTGTGGGTCTGTGATGTTCTGCTTTGACTCTTTGACAGATGTCACACTTGGCGATGTAGCTCCCGATTTCTCTCTTCATTTTGTGCCACCAAAATTGCTCTTTCAAATCTTGATACATCTTCTTTCCTCCGGGGTGGATTGAATAAAGAGTATCATGGGCTTCCTGCATGATAACTTGCTTCAGCTCCAAATCTGCTAGCACACAAATACGTCCTTTGTACCACAGAACTCCTTCGTCTTTGGTGAATCCAGGTACCTTTCCTGTACCAATACGACGTTTGATTCTGTCGATACTTTCATTTCCCTTCTGGGCTTCCTTGATTTGGCTAATCAAAGTGGGTTAAAGTTCAATGCTCGCTAGAAATCCTTTGCTAACTAGCTCAGTTCTAAACTGCTCCAACTCCTCATGTAAACTTGGTTGCTTCTCCTTGATCATGGTGTTTAGCCTACACCGCAATCTGCTAAGAGCATCCGCTACCACATTGGCTTTGCCGGGGTGATAGTGAATGTCAAGGTCATAATCCTTGATTAAATCTATCCATCTCCTTTGCCTCATATTCAACTCCTTTTGAGTGAAAATATACTTCAAGCTCTTGTGATCTGAGTAAATCTCACGGCGATTACCCATAAGATAATGACGCCATGTCTTCAATGCCAAAACTACGGCTGCTAACTCAAGATCATGGGTCGGATAGTTCTGCTCATGCTGCTTTAGTTGTCTAGACAGATACGCGATGACTTTGCCTTCTTGCATTAATACATGTAACATCCCAAAACTTCAATCGAAGCTTATCAAGATCAAATTAATCAAAATTGGGGTTAACAAAAACTTTTTCAAATTTAAAATGAAAGCATTCATATATGTGTGCATTTAAAATAGGAGTTGTTTGAATTGCCATGCTTGAGTGATCCAGTGCTTGTAAAATGTTTCTTAGGTGATTTAAACATCATCTACATCATTCCCAAACTTTGCCTAAAGAAAATCAATTCAAAAAGAATTAAAAAGGAGGAATGGTCATTTTGGCAAATTTAACTCCCATGCCTACTTTGGCTATTCCTAGTACTCAAAACTTAACAGAAACAATTCTTGATCTTTGTACCCCTTGCTAGTACACATAATGAGGTACCAAGGCCCACCTTTTGATCTGCTAAAAGCATTCTGTTAACTATTTTAAATGACAGTTTAAAATTGAATCTAATGCATATGCATAGATCACCCCTATTTCAAAACCCATCTTTTTGAGCTCCACTTTCAAAACCCTTGCAACCAGAGACTACCTAGCACTAGTGGAGATCACTCAAAAATTTTGAAACCAAAATTCAAAACTTTCTTTCATGCGGCCATTTAATCAAACACTTGGCATGCATAATCTCTCCTCTAATCCTAGCTCACTGTTTACTACAGGGTTTTGCCCCCAATTGATCCCCATTCAATCCCCTTGTCCCCTCTTGATCTAACTAGAGCCTAACCAGCATCTCCCTACCCCCTAGCTGCACTGCCATGCCATGCCGAGCACCACCTCGCTGGCCGACAGTGCACTCGCAGCAGCAGCCCTCTCCAGCCTCTCTCCTCATGTCTAGCAACTTGTTTGTGGTCCACCTCCACCACCCAACCAGGCCCAGGACAGAGACAGAGGGCAGAGCGGCCAGGAACCGCCGTGCTCGGAGCTGGTCGAGCATGCCGATGCCGCCCCCAGAGCACGCCCTATCCCCGCTCGCACAGACCGCCCCTTGGCACCAGCCCGCGCCCACCGCTCCGCCTCGACCTGGAGAACACCCCAGACATCCCCGTTCGCCGCCCAAAGCCTCACAGCCACCGCTCGCCGTGGACACCGTCGCTTCTGCCACGCAGAGCGCCATCTAGCCCCGACCGCGTGCCACCGCCCCTACGGCCGTATTTAAGTTCTAGAGCACCTCTAGGGAACAACCCATCGATCGCCACCCCCAGCCATGCCTCTACCTCGCCGTAGCCATGTCGCCACCGTCGACCGCCCATCCCGCTCGGTCTCACCGTTGGGCCTATAAAACGAGCCCTCCCCAGCCTCTCCTCTCCATACCATTTCACTCCCCTCACCTCTCTGAACCTCCCCCACCTCTAGCCGGAGCAAGGAGACCTCTGCCTCGCCGGAATTGGAGCCGGAGCAGCCGCGACAGGAGGAGAAGGGCCCCGTTGATTGCGACCACCCCAAGCTCCGCCACGACCATGCCTCGCCTCGCCGTCGTCTTCCATGTCGTTTGCCCACCTCGCCGACCCCGCTGGAGCCCTGGTACGTCCCCAGCAGACCCCCACCGAGCCGCTAGGGTTCGAGCTCGCCGGCGACCTGTTCGTCGTCGACGACGACCCTCAGCCGTAGATCTAGCTTCTAATCCTACGGCCCACAGCGCGCGTACCGTTTCGCGTGTTAAGTGCCGCTGACAAGCGGGACCCCCCTGTCAGCTGAGCCCCGTGCCGCAGAGCGCCACTGGGCCGGCCCATTCCTTTTCCCGCGCTAGCCCACACATTCAAATCAGGTTTTTTTCTTTTTAGTTAAATCTAGTTTCTGTCCACTATTTCAAAATTTCATTTTGTGAGTTTGACAAATCCAAATTGCATGAAACTAATTTTGCCTGAAAGGTATGGAAGTAATCTACCCAAGCCCGTTGGATTTAATTCATTTAGAGTTATAGATCTCTCCTGATAAAAATAAGAAGACATAAGCATTTGCAACTTGCAACATTTTTATAAAATCAACCAAGTTAGCTTTTGAGTTGATTCCAACTCTCAAAAATCACATTTCATCATATCTATCTAAATACGTAATCATATTAAGGTTTACATGCAGTGACTTTGGACTAGTACCAAAACAATGCTATATAGGCACTTCTAGTCACTTTAAATCATTTACTAATGAACTTGAACCAAAGTAATGTTGATCCAACCTTTAAATTTCATTCCCACATGTTAGAATATGTGGTGAGGACATGTGTCCACATGATCCCATATTTTGGTGGTGAATATTAAATATTAGTTAATTTTTTTAATGAGTAGAAATTACTTTTCTAAACTAAAAAGGATGAAACTATTGAATTAAACTTGTAATGGTTGTGATGATAATAGATCATCAAAGGTGTGTTTTAGAATGCCACTTAGCCTAGTTAAGTATTTTTTGGTGATTGTGCACTCCCTATGTATTTATAGACGATAGTACCGACCAAGCTCTCGAGGAGGAGTTCTACCAAGAAGAAGAAGAAGAAGAAAACTTCAACCACTGCACCAACCAAGGCAAGATACTATTAGCAAGCTAACACTATCCAAGATTAACCCTTGCAAATTAGTACTTGCAAGTGTAGTACTTAACAAACTAGAATCAAACTAGATGGTTTAGCAAAGATTCCCTAAGCATGCTTTGATCACACTCCCTTTTGACTATTAATACCCCAAGTCTTAGTTACAAGTTTTACCCTTCTTAGGTTATACAAAGTCCTTTACTTGATTTGAAGGTAGCATAAAAAGTATAAAACTTGACCTATTTAGAACCCTTTAGATGTCATTCTATGGCATGAGATTGAACCCATCTTTACCACCTTAGTGAACACTCTTAACTTAGTAGTTTAGAGTAGATCAAAAACATGAGTCACTTTAGATGGGAACACTTGGTGAAAATGAATTATGAAATCCTTAGAATGATGAGTCATTCTATTGAGATGTTTTGACATGTGTTGAGAAACACAATTGGTTGAGGATGATGAAAATGTTGAGGCATGAGCCTTAACCCTTTTATAAAACTGATGGTTGGATTCGGATGCGATACCATTCTAGATTTACCGTACAACCACACTACCTGAATTGGGTAAGGCTTAGCTAGAAATTTATATGCATTAGTATTAGTTCCCTCACGGGAGAGGTTTGAGCTGAGGCTACCTCTCAATGTTGTCCACCTATGCAGTGCCCAAGATGACTGATGGTCATGGTTGGGAGGCCATGCTCATAGGAGAGGTGCTTATACTAGGGTGTGTAAAGGGAAGGTTATGTTTGATTATATGCATACTGAGTACGATGATTCAGGGTTATCCCTGACAGATGTATCGAATCTTGTGGTGAAAGTGTACCACCTCTGCAGAGTGTCAAACTATTCGAATAGCCGCGTCCGCGGTTATGGACAGTTGGAATGGCCATACTGTTTCGTTGTCAGATGTTTTCTAACTACTTTGAAAAGAATGATGAATCTTGACTTGACCACAACAGGGTTGTGTTTATGAAAATAGCTTCCCAACTTAAGTGATTTTAGGACTTTACTTTATCTTTCTTTGCTTCAGAACTCAGCTTATAACTTGATAGTTCAACATAGAGTTAGCACTTTAACTTAGATTTATAATACTTGTTAGTGGTAGTTTGCGAGTACTTAAAGAGTACTCATGGCTGTTGTCCCTGGCTATTATCATGGCCAGACTATGAAGGAGACTATCAAGAGGATGGTCAGCAGGACGGCTATGATAACTAGGACTATCTGCCTTCGTCAGCATTGCATGTGCCCCTGAAGATGGACCCCACCGCTACACTATCTTTTATTTCTGCTGCTTGTTGTATTAAGACTGGATCATGAGATCCTTATTTGTGTAAGAACCTTATGTATGGTTTGTAATGGATGATGTACTGTGATATCCAATCCGTTATGTCTCGCAAAAATGGTAATCCTGGGATTGCGAGGTATGGCATAACGGGCATCTGGGATTAAAAATCTGGGTGCTGACAAGTTCGTATCAGAGCCATCATGACCATAGTAGACCAAAGTTAGAATGGACGTCAAACAAAAACTTAGTTGCCAAACAAAAGTGAGTATTTATGAAAAACTATCTCCTCTCTTACCCTTATGGATTCTTTCTCGAAAATTCATGTTCCTCAAAATTCTTCCACTACAAATTAAAATTGGACACACTTGATCACTTTTCTAACTTCCTCATCCTTAATTCTTGTAGATGGAGACTCAGTTCAGCAAGTTTTACCAGTTGGGAAACGGAGGTCAACTGATCTTTGAGAGGGATCTGGATTCACTGTCGGAGTTACTGGGACACCCACATCCGGAGTTTCTTGGAGCTCAACTTCCAGGACCCCCAGGAGGAGACCTACAGTGGCTAGTCACCGCCGATCTTAGAGGAAGCATTGAAGCACCAACTTCTGGCAGAATTCAGTTCTCCATGAGAGAGAACAACTGGCTAGATGGATTAGTAAAGGTAATGCATGAAGCTCTCGCACGTCTATGTGCCCTTAGCGTCAACAAGACCCAGGAACCCGTTTTGCTCACTATGCAAGACGTGACTTCATGGGACTGCCAATGGAAATGCCAGGCCACCCCGAGTTGAGGCGTCAAGTGGAGAACCTTGACTTCTTGCTTCACGACAGACAGCAGGAACTGGACAATGCCAGAGAGATAGCCAACCAGAACCGTGCTATTGCCGACCAGAAGGCCCAGACTTTCGCATTGCTTGTCCAAGACCGTCAGTCTCTTCGCCGCCAGCGTGCCAAGAAGGATCACACCATCGCCCGTCTTCGTAAGAAGGTGGCCGTCCTCGAGAAGACCGTCAAAGAGCAGGAAGCTCAGCTTGCAGCAAAAGAAGAAGAAGATGAGGGTGAAGACATCCAGGGAGACATGGATTCTTATCTCAGCAACGATGATGATTTTTTGGAGGAGGATGCCGTGGACTTCTACACTGATGATGAGGACTCCGACTTCATCGACGATGAGTAGATGCACTAGAGCACCATCGTAGCCTGAGATGTATCATCTCGTTGTATCGTAGCTTGCAGAATGGTTCTTCAAACCATCTATTTTCCTTTTGATTGTTGTGGTGTGTGTTGTATCGTGTGCTTGCTTGCATAAATGAAAATGAAGTTAGTTGAAAAACCTGAGTTTAACTCAAAGTTTTAGCTTTGAAAACCCCAAACCCATGAACCTTAGAATTTCCCTCTTACCTCTATATCTATCTCAATCCTCAGATGACTCGTGGAAACCAAGGAGGGAGCAGCTCATCACAGGACCCAATGCTGCAGATCTTGCAGAATCTCATCGCAGACCGTGAAGCAAGCAGGGCAGAGCGCCAAGCCAACTTAGCAACACTTCAACAGATCGCCCAAATGGCTCTCAACAACCAAGGACATGGAAATCAGGACCACCATGGATCCAAACTCAAAAAATTTCAGAACACTAATCCCCCAATCTTCAACCAATCTGAGAACCCACTAGATGTTGATGACTGGTTGCAGACCATGGAAAACAACCTCGAAGTTGCAGGAGTTGAGGACAATGAGAAAGTTCCCTTCGCCACCCACTATCTGCCGGGAGATGCCAGAGCTTGGTGGAATAGCATCCGCAATATGAACCATGGTCAAGTGATGACATGGGAAGCATTCAAAGTCAAGTTTAGCCGCACGCACGTGCCGCAAGGTCTAGTCAACCGGATGAGAGATGAGTTCCGCGAATTGAAGCAAGGAAGAATGACTATGGTGGAGTACCGTGAAAAATTCCTGTCACTTGCCAGATATGCACCTGATGAGATCAACACGGAGGCCAAGAAGAAGGAGAGATTCTTGAACGGACTGCATGATGAGATGCAGACTATCCTCGTAATTATCCGTTTCCAGGATCTCGAAGAGCTAGTCAACTCTGCCATCCAGGTGGAAGAGAAGATTAACCAGGCAAACGACAATCGCAAGCGTCGTATGATGTAGCAGTCTGGATCCAACAGTCACCAGAAGTACCGTCCCAGCCCTTCACCAGGATATGCACCAAGTAACAACCGACCCTCAAATTCTCGCCTAAGCTACCCCAATCGTAGCGGAGGCAATGTGAAGTCCGGAGGAAACAATCACAACTCCGGTAATGCCAACAATTTCAACTGTGCACCTCCCAAGAACCACAACAACAACAACAGCAACACTGGACCCAGAACTGGAAGCAATGTTGTGCCTGTCGCAGTCAAGGACAAGTCCTAGATCACTTGTTTTGAGTGTGGAGTGAAGGGTCACTACTCCAATGAGTGTCCCAAGAAGACTGCAGCCAACGCCAATGTGAATGCCCCAGCTCAGCAGCAGCGCCGTGTTCAGCCAGGAAGGAGATTTGCCCCAGGGAACCCTCACAACCGCAACGGCCATCTCTTCCACATGAATGTAGAAGAAGCCCAGGAAGCGCCAGACGTAGTGCTGTGTATGTTTTCTGTCAACTCGGTTTTAGCAAGAGTATTGTTTGATTCGGGAGCATCACATTCATTTATCACCGAAGAATTTGCATGCACTAGTAAGATTCGTCCAACCAACCTGAAGCATGTCATGATAGTTCAAATCCCCGGTTCAACCACCAAAGCTAGAAAAATTTGCAAAGCTGTACCTATCAGAATACATGGGATAGATTTTTATGCCAACCTAATTGTACTTGGAACCAAAGGATTGGAAGTAGTACTAGGTATGGACTAGATGTCAAGGCATAAAGGATTGATAGACTGTGCTAAGAAATCCATCACTATGGCCAGTAGTTCGGGAGTCACAGTAGAGCATATCTCTGAAACCTTACTCCGTCAATTCAAGTGCAACCAGAGTGTAGCCTTGCCCACCATAGACCAAGTCAGAGTAGTCTGTGAATACCCCGACGTATTCCCAGATGAATTGCCAGGTATGCCCCCGGATAGGGATATTGAGTTCATTATCGAACTAATCCCCGGAACCGGACCTATAGCCTAGAGACCCTATAGCATGAACCCATCAGAGTTAGTGGAACTGAAGAAGCAGTTGGATGCTATGCTAGCCAAAGGTTTAATTCAACCAAGTGCATCGCCATGGAGATCACCAGTGTTATTCGTCGACAAGAAGGATGGAGGCAACTGTCTATGCACAGATTACCGAAAGTTGAATGATGTCACCATCAAGAACAAGTACCCTTTGCCAAACATAGAGGATCTATTTGATTAGTTGACTGGAGCCCCGGTATTCTCAAAGATTGATCTTAGGACTGGTTATCACCAACTTAAGATTCGTGCAACGGATATTCCGAAGACCGCCTTTACTACTCGCTATGGTTTATACGAGTATACGGTTATGTCTTTTGGATTAACCAATGCCCCTGCTTACTTCATGACTCTCATGAATAAGATCTTTATGAATTTCCTAGATAAGTTTGTAGTTGTGTTTATCGATGACATCCTTATCTACTCCAAGTCAGAAGAAGAGCATGAACAACATCTGAGAGTTATCCTAGAAACCTTGAGAGAGCATCAGCTATATGCCAAGTTCAGCAAGTGTGAGTTTTGGCTGAAAGAAGTAGGATTCCTAGGACATATTGTGTCTGTCGGAGGAGTCTCCGTTGATCCCGCCAAGATCAAAGATGTTGAAGAATGGGAAGCCCCAACCACTCAAACCCAAGTCTGTGCATTTCTCGGATTAGCGGGATATTACCGCAAGATCGTAGAAGGATTCTCGAGCATAGCCCGACCAATGACCCAATTGTTGAAGAGGGACAAGAAGTTTGAATGGACAGACAAATGTGAAGCCAGTTTCCAGGAACTGAAGAAGAGATTGATATCAGCCCCAATTTTAGTCATGCCGGACATCAAGAAGCCCTTTGATGTGTATTGTGACGCATCCAAGATTGGTCTAGGATGCGTATTAATGCAAGAAGGCAAAGTCATCGCGTATCTGTCTCGACAACTAAAGCAGCATGAGCACAACTACCCGACCCATGATCTTGAGCTAGCAGCGGTAGTTCTAGCACTGAAGACATGGCGTCATTATTTGATGGGTAATCGCTGTGAGATTTACTCAGATCATAAGAGCTTGAAGTATATCTTCACTCAGAAGGAGCTGAATATGAGGCAGAGAAGATGGATAGAATTAATCAAGGATTATGACCTTGACATTCACTATCACCCCGGCAAAGCCAATGTGGTAGCGGATGCTCTTAGCAGATTGCCGTGTAGGCTTAACACCATGATCAAGGAGAAGCAACCCAGTTTGTATGAAGAGTTGGAGCAGCTCAGGACTGAATTAGTTAGCAAAGGATTCTTAGCTAGCATTGAACTTCAACCCACTTTGATTAGCCAAATCAAGGAAGCCCAGAAAGGGAATGAAAGTATCGACAAAATCAAACGTCGTATTGGTACAGGAAAGGTACCTGGATTCACCGAAGATGAAGAGGGAGTACTATGGTACAAAGGACGTATCTGTGTGCCAGCAGATTCGGAGCTGAAGCAAGTTATCATGAAGGAAGCTCATGATACTCTTTATTCTATCCACCCCGGAGGAACAAAGATGTATCAGGATTTGAAAGAGCAATTTTGGTGGCACAAGATGGAGAGAGAGATCGGAAGCTACATCTCCAAATGTGACATCTGTCAAAGAGTCAAGGCAGAACACCAGAGACCTACAGGACTGTTGCAGCCATTACAGATTCCGGAATGGAAATGGGATTCCGTCGAAATGGACTTTATCACCGGTTTACCTACTTCTAGTAGGGGAAATGACTCAATCTGGGTCATAGTTGATAGAATGTCCAAGGTAGCCCATTTTATACCTGTCAAGACCACTTACCAGAGTGCAAAGTTAGCAGAACTATACATTGCTAGGATTGTTAGTCTGCATGGAACCCCCAAGACCATAGTATCAGATCGAGGAACCCAGTTTACCTCAAGATTTTGGCAGAAAGTCCAAGAAGGACTAGGAACCAAGTTGAACTTCAGTACCGCGTATCACCCGCAAATAGATGGACAAACTGAGAGAGTCAACCAAATCCTAGAAGATATGCTTAGAGCTTGCGTGTTGGAATATGGATCAAAATGGAAGACTGCCTGCCTTTCGCAGAATTCTCATATAACAACAGTTATCAAGCTAGTTTGCAGATGGCACCATTTGAATTCCTATACGGAAGAAAGTGGCGTACCCCTTTGAATTGGTCACAAGTAGGAGAGAGTCAGATCTTCGGACCCAACATTCTTTGAGAAGCAGAAGAGAGAGTTCACAAAGTCCGTCAGCACCTCAAGACCGCCCAATCCAGACAGAAGAGCTATCCTAACAAAATAAGGAGAGACCTGACTTTCAATGTCAGAGATTTTGTATATCTCCAGGTTTCACCCTTGAAAGGAACTCAACGCTTTAGTCTGAAGGGAAAGTTAGCCCCTAGATATATCGGACCTTTCAAGATTCTCAACCATCGAGGAGAAGTATCGTATCAGTTGGAACTGCCTGAAGAGATGTCAGCCATCCACAATGTGTTCCATATCTCGTTACTTCGCAAATGTCTGGAAGTGCCCGAGAAGACAGAAGTTTTCAAGAACATCGATCACAGAGCTCTGGAAATCAACAAGGACCTCGCCGACCCCGCTGGAGCCCTGGTACGTCCCCAGCAGACCCCCACCGAGCCGCTAGGGTTCGAGCTCGCCGGCGACCTGTTCGTCGTCGACGACGACCCTCAGCCATAGATCTAGCTTCTAATCCTACGGCCCACAGCGCGCGTACTTTTTCGCGTGTTAAGTGCCGCTGACAAGCGGGACCCCCCAGTCAGCTGAGCCCCGCGCCGCGGAGCGCCACTGGATGGACCATTCCTTTTCCCGCGCTAGCCCACACATTCAAATCTGGGTTTTTTCTTTTTAGTTAAATCTAGTTTATGTCCACTATTTCAAAATTTCATTCTGTGAGTTTGACAAATCCAAATTGCATGAAACTAATTTTTCCTGAAAGGTATGGAAGTAATCTACCCAAGCCCATTGGATTTAATTAATTTAGAGTTATAGATCTCTCCTAATAAAAATAAGAAGACATAAGCATTTGCAACTTGCAACATTTTTATAAAATCAACCAAGTTAGCTTTTGAGTTGATTCCAACTCTCAAAAATCACATTTCATCATATCTATCTAAATATATAATAATATTAAGGTTTACATGCAGTGAATTTGGACTAGTACCAAAACAATGCTATATAGGCATTTCTAGTCACTTTAAATCATTTACTAATGAACTTGAACCAAAGTAATGTTGATACAACCTTTAAATTTCATTCCCACATGTTAGAATATGTGGTGAGGACATGTGTCCACATGATCCCATATTTTGGTGGTGAATATTAAATATTAGTTAATTTTTTTAATGAGTAGAAATTACTTTTCTAAAATAAAAAGGATGAAACTATTGAATTAAACATGTAATGGTTGTGATGATAATAGATCATCAAAGGTGTGTTTTAGAATGCCACTTAGTCTAGTTAAGTATTGTTTGGTGATTGTGCACTCCCTATGTATTTATAGACGATAGTACCGACCAAGCTCTCGAGGAGGAGGAGTTCTACCAAGAAGAAGAAGAAAACTTCAACCACTACACCAACCAAGGCAAGCTACTATTAGCAAGCTAACACTATCCAAGATTAACCCTTGCATATTAGTACTTGCAAGTGTAGTACTTAACAAACTAGAATCAAACTAGATGGTTTAGCAAAGATTCCCTAAGCATGCTTTGATCACACTCCCTTTTGACTATTAATACCCCAAGTCTTAGTTACAAGTTTTACCCTTCTTAGGTTATACAAAGTCCTTTACTTGATTTGAAGGTAGCATAAAAAATATAAAACTTGACCTATTTAGAACCCTTTAGATGTCATTCGATGGCATGAGATTGAACCCATCTTTACCACCTTAGTGAACACTCTTAACTTAGTAGTTTAGAGTAGATCAAAAACTTGAGTCACTTTAGATGGGAACACTTGGTGAAAATGAATTATGAAAACCTTAGAATGATGAGTCATTCTATTGAGATGTTTTGACATGTGTTGAGAAACACAATTGGTTGAGGATGATGAAAATGTTGAGGCATGAGCCTTAACCCTTTTATAAAACTGATGGTTGGATTCGGATGCGATACCATTCCAGATTTACCGTACAACCACACTACCTGAATTGGGTAAGGCTTAGCTAGAAATTTATATGCATTTGTATTAGTTCCCTCACGGGAGAGGTTTGAGCTGAGGCTACCTCTCAATGTTGTCCACCTATGCAGTGCCCAAGATGACTGATGGTCATGGTTGGGAGGCCATGCTCATAGGAGAGGTGCTTATACTAGGGTGTGTAAAGGGAAGGTTATGTTTGATTATATGCATACTGAGTACGATGATTCAGGGTTATCCCTGACAGATGTATCGAATCTTGTGGTGAAAGTGTACCACCTCTGCAGAGTGTCAAACTATTCGAATAGTCGCGTCCGCGGTTATGGACAGTTGGAATGGCCATACTGTTTCGTTGTCAGATGTTTTCTAACTACTTTGAAAAGAATGATGAATCTTGACTTGACCACAACAGGGTTGTGTTTATGACAATAGCTTCCCAACTTAAGTGATTTTACGACTTTACTTTATCTTTCTTTGCTTTAGAACTCAGCTTAGGTTTCAAACTTAACTTGATAGTTCAACATAGAGTTAGCACTTTAACTTAGATTTATAATACTTGTTAGTGGTAGTTTGCGAGTACTTAAAGAGTACTCATGGCTATTGTCCTTGGCTGTTATCATGGCCAGACTATGAAGGAGACTATCAAGAGGATGGTCAGCAGGACGGCTATCATAAATAAGACTATCTGCCTTCGTCAGCATTGCCTGTGCCCTTGAAGATGGACCCTACCGCTACGCTATCTTTTACTTCCGCTGCTTGTTGTATTAAGACTGGATCATGAGATCCTTATTTGTGTAAGAACCTTATGTATGGTTTGTAATGGATGATGTACTGTGATATCCAATCCGTTATGTCTCGCAAAAATGGTAATCCTGGGATTGCGAGGTATGGCATAACGGGCATCTGGGATTAAAAATCCGGGTGTTGACAATACACATCCGAGACCAATCTTGGATGCGTCACAATACACATCAAACGGCTTCTTGATGTCTGGCATGATCAATATTGGGGCTAAAATCAATCTCTTTTTCAGTTCTTGGAAACTAGCTTCACATTTGTCGATCCATTCAAACTTCTTGTCCTTTTTCAACAATTGGGTCATGGGTGTCAGGGGGATGATCCCCAGGTACCCCAACCGAATAAGAAGCAAGACAGTCGAATCGCGTCCGGCTGACCAGATGCAGCCGGACAGGGCAAGACAGGCCGGCTATCCCCCGGTAGCCGGATCAGCAGGAGGCAGCCGGATACGACTATGTAGCCGGACTCAATCAATGGGACAGGGCGACGTGTGTATCAGTGCACGGTACGCCCTGTACGGTGACAAGACTAGCAACTACCCGGCCATACCGAAGACTTTGCGTGGGTGACGCAGGAACAGTGGCCGGTGCTGACGACAGGCTCGCACGGCGTCCACTGTGCCTACGACAGCCATACCGCTCGTACTCCGACAGGACAAGCCATACTGGACACTGTAGATGACCAGTCGGCTGGGACCCGCCTGTGGGGCCCGCCAGTCGGACTGGCCAGTCGTGGACGAGCAGGCTGGTGCCAACCGGCATATGCAGGAAGACCTTAGCTACTCCAGGAGGAGCGAGCTACCGACCAATAGCAGGGGCGCGCCGCGCGACACCCAGCAGGCGTCCTTCCCTCAGCCGCCCAGGGCCCGCAGTAGGCGTCGCATCTCTGGCAACAGGGGCCAGCCGCGCCAGGAGCAGACGGTGAACAGCAACCCGCCACCTCCCCCTCCGCCAGCCGGAGCGCCCAGACCAGCCGGTTCCCGTCTCTCGGGCCGGGTGGGCGCGCCCAACCCGGATTGTCCGGATGCCTGCGACCACATCGAGCTCCTCGCTCAAGCGCGCGTCACGGAGGAGGAAGATTCTACCGGTCTGGTTTGTTTCGGACCCTGCATCCGGAACGAGCCGTTTCCGGATAAATTCTCCCTGCCCAGGGACACCCCCAAGTACGACAGCAGCATGAAACCGGAGGACTGGCTGACCGACTACGCTACGGCAGTCGGCATCGCCCACGGGAACAAGCGCACAGCCGTGCGCTGCATCCCCCTCATGCTAACCGGGTCGGCGAGGACATGGCTCAATAGCCTCGCGCCCGACAGCATCAACGCCTGGCCTGACTTCAAGAAAGTGTTCGTTCGCAACTTCAACGGCACGTACAAGCGCCCAGGGCGCCCGCGCGACCTGGCCTTGTGCGTCCAAGGCGACCACGAGACCGACCGCGAGTACCTCGCCAAGTGGACGGAGCTGCGCAACACTTGCGAGGGCATCCTGGAGAGCCAAGCCATTGGTTTCTTCATCGAGGGTTGCCGAGAGGGCACCATGCTTCGTCACCGGCTACTATGTGACGAGCCAAAAACCATGGCAGAGCTCATGACGGTTGCGGACCAGTACGCCACGGCAGATGCCGCCATGAAGAAGCCCCTCCGAGTAAATGCGGACGGCCGTCCGACTCCCACGGAGCCGGCTCGCGACCGACCCAGCAATCCGGCTGGAGAAGCCGGATCCTCCAGGCGCCACGGCAATGACAACCGGTTCCATGGGGACCGCCAGGCCGGACAGCAGAAGCCTCACTACCACGCGCGGCAGGTCAATGATGTGGAAGGCACGCCCGACGCACCGGCTAATGTGGCAAGAAGGCAGAAGCCACGGCTCACCTTCGACCAGATGTTCGACGGCCCGTGCAAGTGGCATAGCGGTCCCTTCAAGCCGGCTACGCACACCACCCGGAACTGCAGCTGGACCCGCCAGCTAAAGGACCAGGGCAACCAGCCTCGTCCCCCGCCTCCCCCACCGGGTGGACCTCCACCACCGGCTAGGGGAGCCAGCAATGATGGTAACGGCGACAACGGCGGCAACAACAATAATGGCTACCCCCAGCCGCACACCGCCTACCACATCTTCGAGACGGAGCAGGACGACAAGCACAGCCGCAGGCGACGCTCCAAGGAGGTCAATGCCATTGTCTCTCCGGTCCCCCAGTACCTGAACTGGTCGGAAACCCCCATCACCTGGAGCTGGGCGGATCAGCCTGAGCATCTACTGACTCCCGGGGGCTACGCCATGGTGCTCGACCCCCTCATCGTCTCCAACGCGCGCACTTGCCGATTCTCGCGCGTCCTCATCGACGGAGGCGGCAGCCTCAACCTCCTCTACCAGTCCTCGCTGGAGAAGCTGGGGATTCGTGAAAGCGACCTGCGCCTGACCACCACGACGTTCCACGGCGTACTGCCAGGGCTAGCCTGCGCCCCGCTGGGGAAAATCCAGCTGGGCGTCATTTTCGGGACCGAGGAGAACTTCCGCCGCGAACCAATCTGGTTCGAGGTGGTAAATCTGACGAGCTCCTACCACGCTCTCCTCGGGCGCCCCACCCTCGCCAAGTTCATGGCCATCCCCCACTATGCCTACCTCAAGACGAAGATGCTGGGACCCCATGGCGTGATCACCGTCGCCGGCTGCTTCAGGCGATCGATGGAGTGCGCTTCAACCGGTTCCAAGCTGGCAGAGGCCCTCATCATAGCCGAAGAGAAGCGCGTGATCATGCGCAATGTGGCCATGACCTAGCAGGACATTCCGGCTAGCAGCAAGCCGGCTGGAGAAGGAGCCTTCCAGCCGGCAAAGGAGATGAAGAGGATCCTGCTTGACCCCTCCGATCCGACTAAGTTCGTCACCATTGGCGCCGGCTTGGACAGAAAATAGGAAGGCGCGCTCGTCGACTTCCTCCGTGAGAATCGGGACATCTTCGCGTGGTCCCCCAAGGACATGCCGGGTGTGCCGAGGGAGTTCGCCGAGCACTCACTTCACATGCGTCCGGATGCCAAGCCGGTCAAGCAACCTCTGTGCCGGTTCGCAGAGGAGAAGAGAAAGATAATCGGTGACAAGATCACCTGGCTCCTTGCAGTCGGGTTCATCATGGAAGTGTACCACCCGGACTGGCTGGCGAACCCAGTCCTGGTGCTAAAGAAGAACAAGACCTGGCGCATGTGTATCGACTACACCAGCCTGAACAAGGCGTGCCCGAAAGACCCCTTCGCCTTGCCCCGTATCGATCAAGTCATCGATTCCACGGCCGGCTGTGATTTGTTGTCTTTTTTAGATTGTTATTCCAAGTACAATCAGATCCAGCTGAACCCAGCTGATCAGATTAAGACATCATTTATCACCCCCTATGGGGCTTTCTGCTATGTAACCATGCCTTTCGGCCTAAAGAACACAGGCGCCACCTATCAGCGATGTATGCAGAAATGCTTGCACTCGCAGATAGACCGAAACGTGCACGCTTACGTGGATGACGTGGTCATCAAGACCAAGTTGAAGTGCACCCTCCTTGAGGACCTGGGAGAAACATTTGGTAACCTCCGCCAGTACCGGATGAAGCTGTACCCAGAGAAGTGCGTCTTCGGAGTACCGTCCGGCCAGCTCCTCGGTTTCCTCGTTTTGCAGCGAGGTATCGAGGCGAATCCGGAGAAGATCGCGGCCATCGAGAGGATGCAGCCGCCCAGGAACCTGCTTAGAGTCCAGAAGTTCACCGGATGCCTGGCTTCCCTCAGTCGCTTCGTCAGCCGGCTGGGGGAGAAGGCACTCCCGTTGTACCAGTTGATGAAGAAGACAGACAAGTTCTCCTGGACTTCGCAAGCCGACACCGCGTTTCATGACCTCAAGCGCATGCTATTCACAGCACCGGTTCTAGCCACGCCGGCTAGTAAGGAACCAATGTTGCTCTATATAGCAGCCATCAGCCGGGTCGTCAGCATCGTCCTGGTGGTGGAGCGCCCCGAGGAAGGCAAGGCTCAGTCGGTTCACAGACCCGTCTACTACCTCAGCGAGGTTCTCTCCCTCTCCAAGCAGAACTACCCCCACTACCAGAAGATGTGCTACGGCGTGTACTTGGCATGCAAGAAGCTCAAGCACTACTTCCAGGAGCATCCGATCAAGGTCGTGTGCACTGCACCCCTTTCGGAAATCATCGGCAACAAGGACACCACCGGCTGAGTCGCCAAGTGGGCCATCGAGCTTGCCGCCTACTCCATCCAGTACGAGCCCCGGCTCACGATCAAGTTGCAAGCATTGGCGGACTTCCTCATCGACTGGGACGAGACCCAGTATCTCCCACCGGTTCCGGATTCGAACCATTGGTGGATGCACTTCGACGGATCGAACATGCTCGGGGGCTTGGGAGCCGGCATCATTCTCACCTCGCCCAAGGGAGACCGGCTGGAATACGTACTGCAGATCCGCTTCAAGGCCTCCAACAACGTAGCCGAATACGAGGCACTGGCGCACGGGCTCTGGCTGGCCAAGGAGATTGGTGTCAACCGGATCCTGTGCTTCGGCGATTCGGACTTGGTGGTGCAGCAAGTATCTGGAGAATGGGACGCCAGAGACGCAAACATGGCTCTCTACCAGTTCCACATCCAGAAGCTCAGCGCCTCCTTCGACGGGTGCGAATTTCACCACATCCCCCGCGTCAAAAACAAAGCGGCCGATGGGCTCTCCAAGATCGGCTCCACCAGGCAGGCCATCCCACCAGGGGTCTCCTTGGAGCACCTGCGCAAGCAATCCATCAACCCGTCGCCAGAATCGGACTCCATCGTCTGGGCAGGAACCGTTTCGGCTAACGGAACGGCGGAAGCGGAGCCGGCAGAACCACCAAAGAAGAAGACCCGCACCAATTCCTGCCAAGCATCGCCTTCCGGCTCGCAAGACCCGGGGGTTGCCGGCTCGCCTAGCGGCTCGGGGGCTGCCGTTCCGGATACCCGTCAACCGAAGAACATGAGCGTCCTCGTCATCCGGGAAGTGCCATCCTGGGCACAACCCTTCATGAGCTACATCGCCGATGGAGAACTTCCGGACGACGAGGTGGAGGCCAGCCAAATCCGGCGCCGCACGCACACATACACCATCATAAACGGCGAGCTATACAAGCGCAGTGTATCCGGTATCTTCCAAAGATGTGTTGATGCGGATACGGGCTACCGGCTACTCAAGGACATCCACCAGGGCGAGTATGGGCACCACACTTCGTCAAGGGCGATAGTGGCCAAAGTGTTCCACCATGGTTTCTATTGGCCCACCGCCCTCGAGGACGCTGAGCAGCTGGTCCGCGCATGCAATGGGTGACAGCGCTTCGGGCAGCTCAGGAACATGCCAACTTCGGTACTCAAGACCATACCGATCACCTGGTCGTTAGCGGTTTGGGGCCTTGACATGGTCGGTCCCTTTAGGTGAGCACGCGCGGGCATGACCCACCTGCTGGTGGCGGTGGATAAGTTCACAAAGTGGATCGAGGCCAAGCCTATCCGGAAGCTGGACGGGGCGATGGTTGTCACCTTCTTCACCGACATCATCAACTGTTTCGGCTACCCCAACAGCATCACCGACAATGGCACGAACTTCGCCAAGGGGGCCTTCGCCCGGTTCTGCAGCAACAAGGGCATCCGACTGGACCTCGCCTCCGTCGCGCACCCGCAATCCAATGGGCAAGTCGAAAGAGCAAACGGCTTGGTGCTAGCCGGCATCAAGCCACGTCTCATCGAGCCGTTGGAGCGTTCACCCGGATGTTGGATTGAAGAACTTTCGGCTGTGCTGTGGAGCCTCCGCACCACGCCGAATAGGTCAACCGGCTACACGCCATTCTTCCTGGTCTACGGATCGGAAGCCGTCCTCTCCGCCGACATCGAGTTCGATTCCCCTCGCAAGCTCCTCTACAACGAAAAAGCCAACCAGGAGGCGCGGGAGGACGGAGTGGACCTCCTGGAGGAGGCTCGCGAGCTGGCCTTGTCCAGATCAGCCCTGTACCAGCAACGACTACGTCGCTACCATTCAAGCCGGATCCGCCCAGTCGCATTCCGCGAGGGCGACCTAGTCCTCCGGCTGGTGCAAGACACGAAGGGCATGCACAAGCTATCGCCACCCTGGGAGGGCCCCTTCATCATCAGCCGGGCGCTGCCCAACGACTCCTACTACCTCATCGACGTGCAGCAGCCACGCAAGAACAAGATGGACAAATCAGACGAGAAAAACCGAGCGTCCCTGGAACGCGGCCCTGCTGCGCCCGTTTTACACCTAGTCGCCAGGCAGTGTATGTATCCCGAAAACCCTATGAATGAAAATGCGGACCCCCACGAGAATCTCGGGGGCTCCTTGCTAGAAATGTGTATGCATCTGTTTTCCGGTTCTGATTTTCTGGCTCCGGCAACCCCTACCCGGGGGCTCGCCGGCTGGCCCGGCCTGCTAAGTCAACAAACCGGCTGAGTACTGCGCGACGATGTCAGAGGCCCACTCTTCGTCTCAGCTATAGACCGCAACCCGGCTGTCTGGCTAGCAAGAGCAAAAGCCCGAGGCATCCCACACGAAAAACAGGGAGGAGACGCGACAGATCGGATGTCCCGGCCCTACAACTAGCTCGAATCAATCCAGTTGCTAAGCCATTAGTACCGTGTGCAATGTACTGTCAGCTCCCTTCGATTCCGGCTGTAGACCGCAACCCGGCTGCCCGGCAAGGATGCAGCGAAAACAGCAGAACGCACGGGAAAGCGACTAAGTGTCTAGAAAGGGACAAGCCAGTTTTCGAAAAAACAAGCCGTTTTCCGGCTACAATTTGGCAGACTAACCTACTAACCTATGTGGACATGTGTGTATGCGTATGTACGTTTCGTCCGATTACCTAGAGTCGGAATTCAGGAAAAGGAAAGAAGATTCGAAGTCCTTGCCTTCATCAAGCGCTCCGAATCTCGGGGGCTACACCCACTGGGTGTGCTCGCGTGCCCCCAGTGGAATCTTGTGGTTCCCGACCGGCTAAAGGCGTTTAGCCGGTCGATCGGAGCCCAGGTGAGGGCAAGGGCTGGAGCAAGAGAAGACAAGGAAGATTCAGAGCACCTAGCTATGCCAGCTACTCCGAATCTCGGGGGCTACACCCAGTGGGTGCGCTCGCGCGCCCCCACTGGAATGTTAGTTCCTCCGGCTGAAAGTGTTCAGCCAGCGAAAGCAACCGGCTGAGATGAGTCTAGTCAGATAAAGATAGAAGAATTGGGAAAGAAGGAAGATTCAAAGCACCAGTCTTTGCCAACTACTGCGAATCTCGGAGGCTACACCCAGTGGGTGCGCTCGCGCGCCCCCACTGGAGGTATGGTTCTCCCGACTAAAAGTATGTAGCCGGGCAAAGTTAACCGGCAAAGTATGGAAAGAAAATTCGAGGCGCATAAGTTGAAGGAAATCCAAGCAAGATCAATATCAACAAACAAAAGAGAGACGAAGCTCCCATAAGTTACCCGGCGTCAAAGACAGCCGGCACAAACAGACAAGGTTCACAAATACGTAGCACAAGACAAATACACCCGGCATCCCGGGGCGATAACTAAACGGCAGGACCCTTGCCGCGAGGGAGATCTGGGCCAGCAGAAGCTTCAGCGGTGGAGGAGGCGCGGAGCTTGATCCGGTTCCGGCGCTGGCAGGCGGCGGCATCGGGGCCTCCACATCAGGAGTGCCGATGGACTTCGAGTCGGTGAGCACCTCGTCGGGGTCCACATAGTCAGCAATCTTGATGGCAGACCCGCGGAGCTCCGGATGGGCTTGGCGGATAGCGGCAAGATCAGCTCCCACACGGAAGCCTCCGTCGATCTTCTCGACGCGGGCGTCCTTGTACCAGGAGAGCATCAGAGCCAGGGCCATCTCCGCTCCGGCCTGCGCCGCCAAGTTCCGCAGCCGGTCCACCGCAGCCGGCACCTCTCCCACCTTCGCAGCCAGCTGCGCCATTGTCTCTGGAACCGGAGCCTCCGGCCAGACGAAGGAGAAGACGTCCCTCGCCGCCTGGCGAAGCTTGGCAGCTTCCTCGCCAAGAAGGACGACGAGCTCCTGGGCCGTCGGCTGCGCTCCTGGCCAATTCTCCTGTAGCCGGTTGTAGGCCAGTAGGTCTATGCCGGGGTAAAAGGCTGTCAGAAAAGAGAAGTCAGATCTGGCTACTGGATCCGGAAAGAAAAGAAGACGGAAAGAAGACTCACCCTTGGCAGTGTGGCCGACCTGCATCAGCTCTTCCACCAGCGCCTTCTCCTTGAGCGCCAACCGTTTAATCTCCTTCTCTTGGTCCTTGTTCTGGGCCTCGAGAAGGGAGAAAGCTTCGGTCCGGATGGCAAGCGAGGCGTCGCGCTCCTTGACGGTGGCCTCCAGACCGTCCACCCGCGCGTGCCAATCCTTGTTCTGCTGCCGCAGAGTAGAATTGGACTTGCTCAGCCGGTCGTTCGCCTTCTTCAGGCGATCGATCTCGCGCTGAGCGCACACGAGGATGGCTGCAACAAAACCGGCTATCATAAAAAAAAGAGAGAGAAGAGGCCGGGTGACGCGAACTTACTCTGGGAGGTCCCGTTGGCAGCAGCGAGCTTCTGCTCCAACGACCGGTTCCCGCCGGCTGTGGCCTCCAGCAGCCAGATCTCCTTCATCGCCAGCTCGAGCGTGGCGGCAAGGTCCGACAGCGAGGCAGCGGAAGAGGCGTCATTGTCCACGGCATTGACGGCCAAGGACTCCTTCGCCGCGACCACCGCCGTCTGCCATTCCTTCCCGGGCACCCTGTCGGAGTTGTCGTCGCCAACGGCGACGAGCTCCTTGCCAGTAGCCCCCCGTGCGCCCGCGGAGGAGCCTTCTGGCTGGGAGGACTTCGCCTCCGGCTGGGGGATTTCCGGCTGGGCGGAGGCAGTCGGCTGAGAGGGAGGCGAAGGCTGCGCCTCAGAAGAAGGAGGGGCGCTGGTCGGCGCAGTCGGGGTACGGGGCGGCGACCCGGCTGGCGCGCGTGCCGGGCTCGCTGCTCCGAAGGAAACCAGCGCGCTAAGGAGAAAGCAAGAAGACAAGAGCAAAACAAGCCAAAGTCAGAAAAGGAGGAAAAAGGTAGGCAGACAGAAAACAGGCAGAAAGGGAAGGGGGAGAAAGAACATACCCCGGCACAACAGGAGGCGGCCCTTTCTTCCGGCCGAGACGGCTGGGCGGCAGGGCGCTGGACCGGCTCCTCCGCCGCAGGGAGGCGGGAGCCGGAACGGCTGGAGCCGCTCCCACCCGCTTCCCCGTCCGTCGCGGAGCACGTCGCCGGCTCCGTGGTCGGCACGGCCTCCTCCTCGTGCACCTTCGCGTGCGGGTCGGCGGCTGGCTCGTCGTTCCGGCTGGGGAAGGCATCGCCGTCCCCATCCGATTCTTCGCTGGACCGCCGAGCGCGCGGCTCGGGCAGGTCGGGCGTGAATTCCTCGAGGGCCGCCGCGCCCTCCTCGCGGATGCAGGGGAACATCTGCCAAACAGAAAAGTCAGCCAGACGAAGACAAAGAACAAGTACAAGAAAACACCAAAAATGCATCCGGTTAGAGGAGCTTACCCGGGGCGCGCGGTTCTCCCGCATATAAGGCGCCAGGCTGAACTTCCAGTTCTCCGGCAGCCGTTCCTTGGTGATCGTCCACACCCACTCCTTCAAGTTGTGGTAGCGGGGATCGCAGCGCGACAGCCGGGTCGGGTCCAGCCGGCCGGAGTAGTAGCACATCTTTTGTGCTCGCTGCTGCAACGACATCATCAGCCGGGACATCCAGGCCGGTCAGCCGGCAGTGGACGAGGGAGCGCATGCGCTTCAGCAGCTCGTCCGTCTCCGCCTTGTCACTGTGGAACTTCAAGTCCCAGTTCTGCCGGCTAGACTAGATGTCCTGGAAGGCCGGCAGATTGATCCGGTCGACATTGGTGAGGTTCTTCACGTAGAAGTACGACTGCTGCCACAGTCGCACCGTATCATGAAGAAGAAATTTTAGGTAGCCAGTCTGCGAGCGGGAGTAAATGGAGGCGCCGCCGCAGACGACTAAGGGCCCCTGGGTGAACTGCACCTGCGGCCGGACTCGAAAGAGCCGGCAGAATAGCCCGAGATCCGGCTGGATCCCGAGGTAGCTCTCGCAGAAAGCAACGAAATGCGCCAACGTTCCGATTGCGTTGGCGCCGAGGTGGTAGAGGCGAAGATCAAAGAAAGCAAGGAAGGTCAAGAGGAATGGGTTCACCGGAAGGGCGAACCCGCGGGCCAAGTGCGAAAGGAAGATAACACGCTCTCCCTCCGCCGGATGCGGCGACACTTCCCCGGCCGGCGCCAGCCGCACCGCCACCTCCTCCGCCGACGGGAGGACGCGGGTGGCGCGGTATTTGGCGATTTGGTCCTCGGTGACGGCGGAGCCGCACCAGGCTCCGCGGTCGGTGGCCATTTCCGGTTGGCGAGGGGGAGTGGCGACGGAAGATTGGCGGTGGCCCGTGGCGTCGACGACGGCGAGCGGGCGGCGCAAAGTGCAAAGGCACAGGAGCGGAAGCAACGAGAAGAGAAGGGAACTGCAGCGGGGGAACGAAGGAAAGAAATCGCCTCCCCCGCAGCGTCCCTTTAAAGAGCCAGAAGGGCAACCGTCGACGGGGCACGTGGCGCGCATCCGGGCGACCCACACCCCAACCGCCGCTAAGATCCCGTGTGCCAGAACAGGATGCGCAGAAGATCCTGGAGCGAGAACTGAAGCACCGGACAGTAGTTTCCCGTGGCGACGTGCGACGGGACGTTATGCTGCCCGCCGCAAAGTAATGATGGCGCGTGCGCGCGTGGCCGACGTCATCACTGACATCACGGGTAGCGCAACCGCCAAGCTCAGCCGGACACAAATTCAAAAACAAGAGGAAGCGCGCACACATTTCGCATAAGGACGGAATCCACACGCGCTCGGGGGCTAGTGTCAGGGGGATGATCCCCAGGTACCCCAACCGAATAAGAAGCAAGACAGTCAGATCGCGTCCGGCTGACCAGATGCAGCCGGACAGGGCAAGACAGGCCGGCTATCCCCCGGTAGCCGAATCAGTAGGAGGCAGCTGGATACGACTACGTAGCCGGACTCAATCAATGGGACAGGGCGACGTGTGTATGAGTGCACGGTACGCCCTGTACGGTGACAAGACTGGCAACTACACGGCCATACCGAAGACTTTGCGTGGGTGACGCAGGAACAGTGGCCGGTGCTGACGACAGGCTCGCACGGCGTCCACTGTGCCTACGACAGCCATACCGCTCGTACTCCGACAGGACAAGCCATGCTGGACACTGTAGATGACCAGTCGGCTGGGACCCGCTTGTGGGGCCCACCAGTCGGACTGGCCAGTGAGACCTTTGCCTCTCTGCCTATATAAGGAGAGGCAAGGCCTCAGTAGAAAGGGTTGGTCTTACAACATTTAAGGCAGTAGTTAGCGTATACAGCTCGAGGAGCACTTGTAGTCCGGGTATCCCACATAGTCAGATCCGGCAGGAGTAGGGGCTTTACCTCACCACGAGGGCCCCGAACCTGGGTACTTCTTGCGTCCCGCTATGCTCGCCTGTATCCAATCTCGCCTGCGGACGCCGTCGATAGCTTCCCTGCTAGTCCCCACACCTCTATCTAACCTCCTCAGGTACTGCCGTTCCCAATACAACGACAATGGGTCTGGCGATGCTCGAGAATCCTTCTACGAACTTGCGGTAATATCCCGCCAATCCGAGAAATGCACGAACTTGGGTTTGAGTTGTTGGGGCTTCCCATTCTTCGACATCTTTAATTTTGGCAGGATCAACAGAGACTCCTCTAGCAGACACAATATGTCCTAGGAATCCTACTTCTTTCAGCCAAAACTCACAATTGCTGAACTTGGCATATAACCGATGCTCTCTCAGGGTTTCTAGGATGATTCTTAGATGTTGCTCATGCTCTTCTTCTGACTTGGAGTAGATAAGGATATTGTCGATAAATACAACGACAAACTTATCTAGGAAATTCATAAAGATCTTATTCATGAGATTCATGAAATAAGCAGGGGCATTGGTTAATCCAAAAGACATAACTGTATACTCGTATAAACCTTAACGAGTAGTAAAGGCGGTCTTCAGAATATCCGTTGCACGAATCTTATGTTGGTGATAACCAGTCCTAAGATCAATCTTTGAGAACACTTGGGCACCAATCAACTGATCAAATAGATCCTCTATCTTTGGCAAAGGGTACTTGTTTTTGATGGTGACGTCATTTAGCTTTCTGTAATCGGTGCACAAACGGTTGCCTCCATCTTTCTTGTCGACGAATAACACTGGTGATCTCCATGGCGATGCACTTGGTTGAATCAAGCCTATTGCTAACATAGCATCCAACTGCTTCTTCAATTCCACTAACTCTGAGGGGTTCATGCTATAGGGTCTCTGGGCTATGGGTCCGGTTCCGGGGATTTGTTCAATACTGAACTCAATATCCCTATCCGGGGGCATACCTAGCAATTCATCTGGGAATACGTCGGGGTATTCATAGACTACTCTGAGTTAGTCTATGGTGGGTAGGGCTAGACTCTTGTTGCACTTGAATTGACGGGGTAAGGTTTCAGATATATGCTCTACTGTGACTCCAGAGCTACTGGTCATGGTGATGGCTTTCTTAGCACAGTCTATCAGTACTTTATGCTTTGACATCCAATCCATTCCTAGTACTACTTCCAATCCTTTGGTTCCAAGTACTATTAGATTAGCATAAAAATCTATCCCATGTATTCTGATAGGCACAACTTTGCAAATTTTTCTAGCTTTTGTAGTTGAACCCGGGATTTGAACTATCATGACATGCTTCAAGTTGGTTGGGTGGATCTTACTAGTGCATGCAAAGTCTTCGGTGACAAATGAATGCAATGCTCCCAAATCAAACAACACCCTTGCTAAAACTGAGTTGACAGAAAACATACCCAGCACTACATCTCGCGCTTCTTGGGCTTCTTTGGCGTTCATGTGGAAGAGACGGTCGTTGCGGTTGTGAGGGTTCCATGGGGCAAATCTCCTTCCTTGTTGAACACGACGCTGCTGTTGAGCTGGGGCATTCACATTGGTAGTGGTGGCAGTCTTCTTGGGGCACTCACTAGAATAGTGACCCTTCACTCCACACTCGAAACAAGTGATGTGAGACTGGACTTTTTCTACCACGGGCACAACATTGCTTCTAGTTCTGGGTGCAGTGTTGTTGTTGTTGTTGCTCTTGGGAGGTGCACGGTTGAAATTGTTGGTGTTGCTGGGGTTGTTTTTGTTGTTTCCTCCGGACTTCACATTGCCTCCGCTACGGTTGGGGTAGCTTGGGCGGGACATTGGGGGTCGGTTGTTTCTTGGTGCATACCCTGCAGACGGGTTGGGACGGTACTTCTGGTGACTGTTGGATCCAGCTTGGTGCATCATACGACGTTTGCGGTTGTTGTTTGCCTGGTTAATCTTCCCTTCCATCTGAAAGGCAGAGTCGACTAGCTCTTCGAGATCCTCGAAGCGGATGTTGACGAGGACAGTCTGCATCTCATCATGCAGTCCGTTTAGGAATCTCTCCTTCTTCTTCGCCTCCGTGTTGATCTCATCAGGTGCGTACCTGGCAAGCGACAGGAATCTATCACGGTACTCCACCACAGTCATTCTGCCTTGCTTCAATTCTCTGAATTCATCCCTCATTTTGGTGACTAGGCCCTGTGGCACGTGGGTGCGGCTGAAATTGATTTTGAAGGCTTCCCATGTCATCACTTGACTATGGTTCATTAGGCGGATGCTGTTCCACCAGGCTCTTGCATCTCCTGCCAAGTAGTGCGTGGCAAAGAGAACTTTCTCGTTGTCATCAACTCTGGCTACTTCCAAATTGTTCTCCATCGTCTGCAACCAGTCATCAGCATCTAATGGGTTCTCCGAAGTGCTAAAGATTGGGGGATTGGTATTCTGGAAATTTATCAGCTTGGATCCTTGATGATCCTGATTTCCATGCCCTTGGTTGTTTTGGGCCATCTGGGCGATCTACTGCAGTGTTGCTAAGTTGGCCTGGTGCTCTACCCTGCTTGCTTCATGGTCTGCAACTAACATCTGCATAATCTGCAGCATTGGGTCCTGCGATGAGCTGCTCCCTCTGGGGTTTCCACGAGTCATCTGAAGATTTGAGATAGAAAGGGGTAAGATGGAAAGTTCTAAGGTTCATGGTTTTGGTTTCAAAGCTAAAACTTTGAGTTTGACTCATGTTTTGCAACTAACTTCTTTTCATTCATTCAGACAAGCACACGATACAAACACACACACACCACAACAACAAGGGAAAATAGATGGTTTTAAGAACCATTCTGCAAGCTACGATACAATGGGACCGATACTCCTCATGCTACGATAGTGCTCTAGTGCATCTACTCATCATAGATGAAGTCGGAGTCTTCATCATCGGTGTAGAAGTCCATGGCATCTTCCTCCAGAAAGTCATCATCATTGCTGAGGTAAGAGTCCAGTTCTCCCTGGATGTCTTCACCTTCCTCTTCTTCTTCCTTTGCTGCAAGTTGAGCTTCTTTCTCCTTGATGGTCTTCTCGAGGTCGGCCACCTTCTTGCGAAGACGTTCGATGGTGCGATCCTTCTTTTCGCACTGGCAGCAAAGAGACTGACGGTCCTTGACAAGCAGTGAGAAAGTCTAGGCCTTCTGGGCGGCAATGGCAAGGTTGTGGTTGGCGAACTCCCTAGCATTGTCCAATTCCTTCTAGCGGTCGTACAGAAGGAAGTCAAGGTTCTCCACTTGACGCTTCAACTCCGGGTGACTTGGCATCTCCATTGGCATTCCCATGAAGTCACACCTTGCATAGTGGACAAAGCGGGTTCCTTGGATTTGGTTGACACTCAGGGCACACGGACGTGCGAGAGCTTCATGCATTGCCCTAGCTAATCCATCTAGCCAGTTGGTTCTCTCTTACGGGGAACTGGATTCTCCCGAACGTTGGTGCTTCTATGCTTCCTCGAAGATCAGTGGTGACTAGCCATTGTAAATATCCTCCTGGGGGTCCAGGAAGTTGAGCTCCAAGAAACTCCGGATGTGGGCGTCCCAATAACTCAGACAGTGAATCTAGATCCCTCTTGAAGATCAGCTGGCCTCCGTTGCCCAACTGGTAGAACTTGTTGCACTAAGTCTCCATCTACAAGAATTAAGGATGAGGAAGTTAGTGAAGTGATCAAGTGTGTCAAATTTTATGTAGTAATGGTAAGAATTGGAGGAACATGACTTTTTGAGAAAGAATGAATTCCCAAGGGTAAGAGAGGAAATATTTTTTTTCATAAATACTCACTTTGGTTTTGAAATTAAGTTTTTGTTCGGACGTCCATTCTAACTAGGGTCTCCTATGGTCAGGATGGCTCTGATACCAACTTGTCAACACCCGGATTTTTAATCCCAGATGCCTGTTATGTCATACATCGCAGTCCCAGGATTACCATTTTTGTGAGAAATAACAGATTGGATATCACAGTGCATCATCCATTACAAACCATAATAGGGTCTTACACGAATAAAGGATCTCCTGATCCAGTCTTAATACAACAAGCAGCGGAATAAATAATAAGCGTAGCGGTGGGGTCCATCATCAGGGGCACAGGCAATGCTGACGATGGAAGATAGTCCTAGTTATCATAGCCGTCCTGCTGTCCTTCATCTTGGTAGTCTCCTTCATAGTCTGTCCATAGGAATATCCAGGGACAAAAGCCATGAGTACTCTTTAAGTACTCGCAAACTATCACTAATAAGTAAGGTATTTCTAGTGGGAAAAGCTAACTCTATGTTTATTTGTAAAGTTAAATTTGAAACCTAAGCTGAGTTTAGAAACAAAGAAAGATAAAATAAAGTTCTAGAATCACTTAAGTTGGGAAGCTAGTGTCATAGTCACAACCCTGTTGTGGTCAAGTCAAGGTTCATCATTTATTTCATAAGTCATTTTGAAAACATCTGACAACGGAACAGTATGGCCACTCCAACTGTCCATAACCGCGGACGTGGCTATTCGAATAGTTTGACACTCTGCAGAGGTGGTACACTTTCACCACAAGATTCAATACATCTGTCAGGGATAACCCTAAATCATCATACTTAGTATGCAGATAATCAAACATAACCTTTCCTTTACACACCCTAGTATAAGCACCTCTCCTATGAGTATGGCCTCCCAACCATGACCATCTGTCATCTTGGGCACTGCATAGGTGGACAACATTGAGAGGTAGCCTCAGCTCAAACCTCTCCCACGAGGGAACTAATACTAATGCATATAAACTTCCGGCTAAGCCTAACCCAATTCAGGTATTGTGGTTGTACGGTAAAATTGGAATTATATCGCATCCGAACCCAACCATCAGTTTTGTAGAAGGGCTAAGGCTCATGCCTCAACATTTTCATCATCATAAACCAATTGTGTTTCTCAACACATATCAAAACATCTCAATAGAATGACTCATCATTCCAAGGTTTTCACAATTCATTTTCACCAAGTATTCCCATCGAAAGTGACTCAAGTTTTAGTTTAGCTCTAAACTACTAAGTTAAGAGTGTTCACTAATAGGGGATACTAAGATCAATCTCATGCCATAGAATGACATCTAAGGTTATATAGATAGGTCAAGTTTTATACTTTTTATGCTACCTTCAAACAAGTAAAGGACTTTTAATAAAGTAAAGAAAGTAAAAGCTTGGAAATAAAACTTGGGGTAGATACTAGTCAAAGTGGTATAACCAAAGCATGCCTAATGCATCTTGCTTAGGTTATCTAGCTTAATTCTAGCTTGCTAACAATAGCTTGCTCAGTTTACTTGAAGTGCTAGGCTTGCCTTTGTTGGTGCAGTGGTTGAAGTTTTCTTCCTCCTCTTCTTGATAGAACTCCTCCTCCTCGAAAGCTTGGTCGGTACTATCATCTATAAATACATACGGTATACACAATCACCAAACAATACTTGACTAGTCTACTTAGCACACTAAGGCACACATTTGATGATCTACTATCATCACAAGCATCACAAGGTTTTATTAACTAGCTTCATTCTTTTTATTTGAGAAAAGTAATTTCTACTCATTGACAATAACTAAGATTTAATATTCTCTAATTAAAATATGGGATCATGTGGACACATGTCATAACCACATATTCTAACATATGGGAATGTGATTTAAAGGTTGGATCACATTTTAATAAGTTTAAGTTTAATATTTAATGATTTAAAGTGACTAGAAATGCCTATATAGCACTAATTTGGTACTAGTCCAAAGTCACTGCAAGTAAACCTTAATATTATCACATATTCAGATAGGTATGGTTAAATGTGATTTTTGATAGTTGGAATCAACTCAAAAGCTATTATGGTTGATTTTATAAAAATGTTTGAATGTGCAAATGATTCTGTCTTGTTATTTTTACTAGGAGAGATCTCTAACTCTAAATGACTTAAATCCAACGGGCTTGGATAGATCTTTCCAGAAGCTTTCCAACAAAATTGGAATCACTCAATTTGGACTTGCACAACTCTCTGAATTGATTTTTGAACTAAGGGACATAATTGAATTTAAACTTAAATAGAACAACCTATATTTGAATTAACTGGGTTGCGCGGGAAAGGAAATGGGCCGGCCCAGTGACGCTCAGCGGCACAGAGGTTGGCTTATAGGTTGGTCCCGCTTGTCAGCTAGACTTAAAACCCGAAACGGTATCAAGCGATCTGGGCCACATGATTAGAACGCGGATCAACGGCTCACAGTCGTCGTCGACGGCGGACTGGTCGCCGGCGAGACCAAACCCTAAACAGACGGTGGGGGTCTACTAGGGACGTACCCGGGCTCCAGCTAGTGCGGCGAGGCGGGCGATCAAACTGGACGGCGATGGTGGACTTAGGCGAGGTAGCGGCAGGGGCTGGGGTGGACGAAATCGACGAAAGCGTCTCCTCCTCTGCTGCGGCTGTGTCCGGTGAAATTCTGGCGACCTGCTCCTCGAGCTGCTCCGGCGAGAGGTGGGGAAGGACTGGGAGTGAGAGGGGAGTCGAATGGTGTGGCGATTGAGGCTAGGGAAGGCCTCCTTACATAGGCTCGAGGTGGGGACTGAGGGGGTGACGGCGAGCTCGTCGGTGACGACGATATAGAGGGCTATCGGCATGGGCAACGTAGGTGGACAGTGGCTTGCCTCCTGGCGGTGCTCTACGGCTTAATGGCGATGCTAGGGGCGGTGGATTGTGGTTGGGAGCGTCTCGCGCTCTGAGGGACAGAGGCTGTGCTCGACGCGGCTCCCGACGACTGTGGGTCGCGCGGCGGTGCGCAGTCGTGTCTGGCGGGATGCTGGTGTCGAGGCGGAGTGGCATGCGTGATATGGGGTCAAGGCGTGGTCTGCTGTGTGCTTGTGGCAATCGCGCTCTAGCGCGCTATGGCTTGCTCGTAGAGGGAAAGGGCGGCACTGCTGGGGAGTGGTCCAGGGGCTGGGGTTGATTGAGGGGTGGACCGTGGGCGGCGGTAGGGTTGGGCAGAGCTAGTGGGCATGCTGGTTTGGCGTGGCACGGTCCCTGGTGTGCTGTCCGCGTCTGGCCGGCGATGTCCTCAAATGGGCGGCGCGCCACTGCTGCAACGACTAAGGGGGAAGCTGGTTGGGGACTTGGTTGGACTCAGGGGGGACAGAGGAGAGTGGACAATGGCTTAACTAGAAACAGTAATAGTTAAGCAGTTTGATCTCTGTCTGCCACCTGTTCGATCAAATGGCCGCAAGAACAAAATGTTTGAATTTTGAGCTGATTTTTGGTGGAGTGATGTAACTTATGCTTAAGCTTCTATGTGTGATTGGGTTTTTGAAATGGAGTTCATTTGAGTGGTTTTTGAACAAGTGTGATCTATACCTATGAACTACATTCAATTTTCAATTGTCATTTAAATTTAGTGTTTGAAAGTTTTTGGGATGAAACAAAGTGGGCCTTGGTACATCACTACTTGTAGTAGCAAGGGGTGCAAAGATCCATAATTGTTTCTAGTAAGATTTGAGTTCTAGGAATAGCCAAAGTAGGCTAGGTGATTAAAATGGCAAAAGTGACCATTTGCTTATTTTATTCTTGTTGATTTGTATTTCTTTGGGATTTGCTTGGGAATGATCTAGATGATGTTTAATTCACCTTAGAATCATTTTACAACCAATGGATCACTCAAACATGGAAATTCAAAACAACTCCTAAATTATATGCACACAGATATGAATGCTTAATGATTTTTAAATGGAAAAGTTTTTATTAACCCTAAATTGGGTAGGTTTGATCTTGATTAACTTTGGTAGAGTTTTGGGATGTTACAATTTCAGAGCCATCGGATGTCTGAGAGCAGTCACCCTTACAGACCACCGCAGTTAAGGGTCTCCCCGTGGATATCGTAATTTGCTTAGTGAATCTCTCTTTATTCCTCCTTCGATCGTGCAGGTTTCTAGTCGGTGCTTCTAGTCACAATAGCTCCGGGCACACTTCCAAACACATCCAAAGGATTTCATCCTTTTCCTTATACTCGAAGGCAAATGATATGTGGCTGACTACACATACCATCTAAAGAGAAAGATCGAACACACATCATAGATCAATAGATCATAGACACAAGTAATAGATCATCTTTATTTCATTTCATAATAGTGCTAGGTTTTCTCCATCTCCCCGAGAACGAAGGAAAGTACTCACACATGGATGCAATCAACAACATCATCATAATCAAATGGATGGATAAAAGTACGGGGATGAATCTAGTGAAAACCATAGTTGAATCTAAAATTACAACAAGATCTAATGAATGGAAGATGGGGATAGTAGTGGTGATGGTGATGCAGCGGTTGATGATGAAGGGGATGATGCGATGTCCTGCAATGATCTGTGTAGCAGCAAGGATTTTCTATTCTCCAAGTTCCTCCTCCGGATCCCTTTCTGCTGTGTTTTTTTGTGGCTAGAAGTATCTATGAATGTCAGATCTATGATCGGTCTTCGCGAGGTGAAAGTATTTGACGAGGCGGTCATGTATCCACATCATACAGGCGGATGGTATGGGCGTGCTCCTCCCGTACTAGTGGTCGTTAATACCTCTATGTCTTCCAATGCGTGTGCAAATCTCCTAGGTGCGAATATAAATCAATTAAAGGACTTTTGTTACTTAAAAATATCATATTACAACATAATATGATAGTTCCAATTGATATGTTCGTAAGAGGCTTAGTAATTCGGAATCATGTTGAAACAAGGACAAAAGGTGCGTACAAATGTAGTAAAATACCAAAAACCCTACTCTACTTATGCAAAAACAAAAGGTAAATATGCTTCTATTTTGGACTCATCAACTCCCCCAAGCTAGACTCTTGCTTGTCCCTGAGCAAGATGGTGGCTTATGGACAAGATCATCATGTTCATTAGGAACAAGTCGTTACAATAAATGAGGCAAAAATTGAAACAGGAGTACAATATCATATGTAGAGTTACATCGGGAGTTTTATCACACCTTTACGCATCACATTACTTAGAGGCTTCCACGCCTTTTTTTATTAATGAAGTTATAAGAAGCTTTTAGTGATTAAACATATTATATATTCATAAGGTTAAAATGGTTGAGTACTTGATTGAGTAATGAAGATTCATGATCATTCTTTTTGTTTTTCTCTTTTCAAGCTTGTACTTTTCTTTTGCCTTGAAATTATCTTGATAGCTGATCTTTTATCTCTCTTCTCCTCTTTTTTATATAGCAGAGCTTCTTGATCATGCTCACTACTTTTTATGGCCCTTGTAAACTCAAACATGTGACTATAATTTGCTACCAAGATTTTTTCTCATAATTTAATCAATACTTTTATTAGTGTGGAAGACCCTAAAATCATAACAGCTGTACAAGTATCATAACACTCAACCTAATTCAATCATCTAATATAATAGTCATGAATCAAAAGATTACTTCAAATATCATAAAGTCTCTAAACTCAATGGATATAATTCTTTCCTTGAAAAAAAAGGGAGCTGGAAGATGATGCAACTAATGCAAATTCTTGAATTAAAACCTAACATGCGTGTGATAAAGTAAACATGCTAAAACTGTAAGATAGATTACAAGGTATTATAGATCTCCCCAAGCTTGAGATCAAGTCAATGGGATCAAATAACCCCTTGCGATTATTCGATACTGCGGCGTTCCTCAAGATGAAGGAGTTCTGTTGGAGACAGCTGCGCGAAGTTTCTTATTTGTCTCCTCCAGGGCAGATATGCGATGAAGACACTTCTGCAGATCCTAACGCAAGCAGAACATTGATGACCCACAAGTATAAGGGGTCTATCGCAGTATTTTCGAGGGAAGTGAAACCCAATTTATTGATTCGACACAAGGGGAGCCAAAGAATATTTATTAGCCTTAACAACTGAGTTGTCAATTCAGCTGCACCTGGAAACAATCTTCCTCAAAGCAGTTTATCAGTAGCAACCGTTTTATAGTAGGAATAGTAAAGTAACAGTAGTAGCAAAGCAAAGGCAGTAGTAACAAAAGTAGTAAACAGTGGGATTCGAGTGCGGTAGGCATAGGGATGGATGGACGGGCGTTGCATGGACAAGACAATTCACATAGCAATCAAAACATAGGGCCATTGCAGATAAATAAGATAAAGCACCCAAGTACTAGACAATCCTAGGCATGTGTTCCATATATAGTCATACGTGCTCGCAATGAGAACTTGCACAACATCTTTTGTCCTGCCAGCCCGTTTGCAGCGGGGCCTCTAGGGAACTACTGGCAATTAAGGTGCTCCTTTTAATAGAGCACCGGAGTAAAGCATTAACACTCTGTGAACACATGTGATCCTCACATCAAAGCCTTTCCCTTCCGGTTATCCCGATTTCTGTCACTTCGGGGCCATAGGTTCCGGACAACAACGTGTGTATACAACTTGTAGATAAGACCAGAAACAATACTATCATAATGAATCAATAATAAGTTCAGATCTGAAATCATGGCACTCGGGCCCTAGTGACAAGCATTAAGCACAACAAGTCGCAACAAAGTCATAAAGCACTAATAAAAGATACTAGGCACTATGCCCTAACAATCTGATGCCATTACATGAACGATCTCATCCAATCCCTACCATCCAATAGCCTACAGCGGGGGATTACTCACTCATAGATGGGGGAAACATGGATGGTCGATGGAGAAGCGATGGTGATGATGATGGCGATGATCTCCTCCAATTCCCCGTCCCGGCAGGGTGCCAGAACGGAGTTTCTGGTGCTGTTTCATGGAATCTGGTGGTGGCGGCGGAGCGGAACTCCTTCTGGAAAAACATCGAACCCCCCTAAGTTTTTAGGTCAGAAGGCTCCTTATAGGTGAAGAGAGAGGCCGAGGGGGTGCCTGGGGGGCCCACACCACCCCCTGGCGCGGCTTGGCCTGACCCTCGCCACCAGGTGGTGTGGCCACCCCAGGGCTCTTCTCTGTCTCGTATTCTGGCTCCTAGAGTCTTCGGGTGAAATAGGAGTTTTGGCATATTTTCCGGGATTTTTCCTGATAGTTGATTTTCTGCACAAAAAGTAGACACCAAGGCAATTATGCTGAAAACAATGTCAGTTCGCATTAGTTGCATCCAAATCACACAAGTATAGAGGAGAAACAATAACAAAAGTGTTCGGGAAAGTAGATACGTTTTGGACGTATCAACTCCCCCCAAGCTTAGCTTATTTCTTGTCCTCAAGCAATTCAGTTGAAAACTGAGTGCGATAAAAGAACTTTCACGAACACATTTGCTTCATATGATGTAAATATTCTCAGCAATGTGATCAACTACTTAGACAATTCATAATAAAGAGTATGCAACTGAATCTACTTAATAGTCATTGCAAGCTATGAAGAGCTTGCAATTCAAGAATAATAAGTAGCACGAAGCACAAACATAAGCAACATTACAATGCTCATGAAAGGTATGATAGAGTGGTATCTCGCTTGCCTTTGATTATGAATGTCAAGGCACCTCTGAAGTTCAAGTGATGACTAGAAGTAAAGATATCAAAGATACAAGCATCAAACTCATAACACAAATAATCAAGTAATGAAACAAACACAAATGATGACAACTATGCTCTCAAGAAGGTGCTCAAAGAATAAGTGGAGACTCAACAGGTAGAGGAAAAGGTTTTGAATAATTTGAAAGGCTTCCAAATGCTGAAAGTATGGTACTCGTTAGATTTGAGCTCTCATTGCCCCTATCATAAGCATCTTTAATGTGGTTAAGGTGAAAGTGACACAACTAAGAGGATATGCTTGACAAGTTATAAATTGAAGTCTCATGCCCCTTACTTACGAAGACTGATCCTCATGCTACTCAACTTCAGTCACAAGTAAGCTCTTGTCATTGTAAGTATATACGTATCATAGAGAACCGCCAACGGGGTACCCCTTGCACATGACACGGGAGCTATCCCATGATCAAAATGACAAGGCAAGTAGACAATGAGCATCTCAGCGATCTTTTTATTTACTATGTGCATAGATTTTTATTGAGGATGCTTCATAGAATGCTCATTATGGTTATGCTGCAAGTTTCCACCATGATTAGGCATGGCTTAGGCTAGCGGCCCAGGCGTTTCTCTAACATACATACAAACTCCATGATCCTACAAGTTCCACTTTTATTTCACACCGCCGGGATCCATAAGCAAAAGAACATGATATCAACTAAGTACAAAGTACCTATGAAGCGTTGAAAGCGGTCCCCATGATACATGGTTCTGCTAACTTCAACTCATAAAGCGCAAGCATAAGCGCAACAAAGAAGGACACAATGGTTCAGGTTTATTAAGAGCAAGAAAATAAAGTGTGCCATCAAGTTCGTGAGAGCTTTACTAACTAACTTTCTCATAACAAGCAAACATTTTATTCGGAAGAAAACAAGGCATATTGAATATGCATGAAAGTAGCAAATGATGCTAATGGGTAGGTATGGTGGACACTTTGGAAATATTTGGTTAGGTAGTTGGAAACATGAGTAAAACACTCAGTGGAAATGAAGGCTAGCAATAGTAAGGGAGCGACAAACGAGAGAGCAATAGATGTCATTATCATGCTTGCAACAAAACAAGACTACTCATGGCATGAAAATGATTCAAGATCCTCAAGGCAAAACAATTCATCAAGGCTTAACTGATTATCACAGTCATGTGCATGCATGAGCATGTGCCAAGTCAATCAAATGAAACATTCAGAGGAGGATACCACTGTGTCATACCAATTTATGAATAGAGTAATGCAAGCAAACATTCATGGAACATGCTACAAACTATTAGCGAGCTGGAGCTAATCACAAGAAAGCAAGAACTACTAAGCATCCAAAGAAAACATCACTCTTCATGAACGGATTAAGCAAGCTCACAATGATGAGTATATGTACAAAAATGAAAACAAATAGAGTTCGTTACCAGCCTCTTACCACGCCTCAAGTTGTCATTAATCCTCATTATTGCTCTTCACTTGTGTGGCTTGAATAATAATATGAAACCAATAATCCACTGAGAACTGCCGAACCCTATAGCCAACTCGCAAAAACCAAAGAAGAACGACAAATATTTTTGGTGTTTTCGATTTTTAAACAAGAACAATAAGAGAAAAACAAGCAAAGCAAAAACTTTTTGTGTTTTTCGAATAGTTCAAACAAGGCAAAAAGGGGAAAGCAAACCAAGGCAAAAAGAAGAAGCAAACCAAAGAGAAACAACAGAGATATTTTTGGTCTTTTTGTGTTTTTAGAAAGCAAAGAAAAGAAGAACGAAAACTAAAAAGAAAGAAAAAACATGAATATACAAAGAACCGACGTAACATGATATGGAGATGAGTGCGGTGTCGGCGCACCTCCCCCCAAGCTTAGGCTTTTGGCCTAAGTGGATATCATTCCCAGGCTGGCCAAGATGAAGTGTCACCAGGGTACGACGAGGAGGTACCCTCGTCCTGGTGCGAGCCCGAGTACGTCCCTCCATAATGTGCGGAGTAATCATAGGAGGGCACATCCTCCCGGTGCTGCTCGTGGAAACCCAACAAGCGAAGCTGCTCGTCCACCTCCTCCTTGGAGCGCGACCACGGTCTCCTGTCAACATTGAACAAAGCAGGCTGTGGCAAAAGGATCTCCCTTTCATCCCCGTCAGTGAAAAGCATCCTATATACTAGATTGTTCAAATCAGAGGTAGCAGTGACAAAGTGATGAGTTTTCATGGCAACAAGGTCGAGCCTTTATGGTGCTAGCATAACATCATCAGGAGCCACCGAAATATCTAATGCATCGACTACACGCGAGGCAATGATGCCCCCATAGATTGGCCCCCTAGCAGCTAGGCGGCGAGCAATAAGCGAGCCAAGATTGTACCGAGTATCATTGTTGAGCGCAGCAGCAAGAAAAGCTAAGTGATAGTTGGAGATATTACTAGTGTTCTCCCTACCCAAAACACTAGTGGCAAGGTAGTATGCAAAGTATCTAAGAGCAGGGAGTTCGATATTTCTTATCTTTCCGCGTTGCGCCACGCGGTCATCATCATTGGTCACCCCTCAGTAAAGCTCCAACAAATCAGCGGGCCTCCCTTGAATTTTATTCATGGTCCCTATCATACGCACACCTATAATACTGCAAAATCTCTCCAAAGGCATGGTGAAGGGCATATCATAGTTTTTGAAAGAGACAGTGGAATGATAGGATGTGTTAGTAAATGAGAAGCTCTCAACAAAAGTTTTGGTGAGCATAGCGTATTGTGCACTCTCATCTTGCATATAAGAGGTCAAGCCAACCCTCTCAATCAGTAGCAAGAAATCATCAAGAATACCTGCAGCTTGCAAGAAAGTAAAACAAGGAAAAGAAGATGGGTGAGCATCCCCATCATCCCTTTCACTGCCAATGCATGTTGCAATGAGGTCTTCATTGTATGATGGCCTAGCTTGAGAGGTTGTTCTTGAGGGCCTCGAACTCCTAGGTGCATCACTCTCAAATATCTCTCCAAAAGTGTGGTTGTTCATGCTTGGTATTCTGAAATTTAAACACCTATTAAACAAGTGATTACAAAGTAAATATAATGAAGGATTCTACTCATAGGGACTTGCAAGAGGCCTGAACATGCATCAAAACTATATCTCTAAGCATCAAACAAGCTTACAAGCTCTCATAACCAGTCACCTATAGCAGCAAAATACTCAACATACAATCTACCAAACACAAATCTACTTGGATAAGGGGAGGAGTCACATACCAAGGAACATTTGCTCCAAATTTTAGCAAGAAAGATGAGCTAAGCAAAGAGATCAAATAAATCGAGAGCAAGCACAGAGAGAACGCGGTTTTGAGTTATGAACTAGAGCTTACTCGGGAGAGAGAAGAAGTGGCAGGAGAGAGAGGTGGTGGGGGGCCAGGGGTGCCCCACACCAGGGCATGGCGCCACCCAGGGCTGGCCGCGCCACCACATGGTGTGCCTGCCTGGTGGGCCCCCCTGGTACCTACCAGGTACTCCTCTGACCCTTTTTTCACGTAAAAATTTAATATGAATTTCCTAGAATTTTTCGAGACACTTTATTTTTGGGCACTTTTTAGAAATAGAAAAATGATTTTTCTGACAGACAGATTTTTTTCCTTTTTGGAAACATGATGCAAAGACAAAAACAAGGCTAGAACTACAGAAGTTCTAGCATGCAAGCAAACTAACAACACAAAGGAAACTAAACGAAAGCAAAAACTAAAATGCAAAGGATAGAAATAAACGGGGATAATCATAATGAAAACATTGTTTCGTTCAATGGAATCCTTTTGTTAGCAAGGTTGATCAAGTCTTGCTACCAAAACAATTGCACATGAGACAAATTTTTTTATTCCATTAATGATTATGTTACCTCAACCTTGATAGCAATTGTCCCAATCATAATAGTTTCAAATTTTTCTTTTGGTATGGGACAATATATTTCTCCAACTTGAATGCCTTCAACATGTTCAATTGAATTTAAACCATAAGTCCTTTCAATCTTCTTGGGGAAATAGGCAGTATGTTCCTTGTCATTAACATTGAAGGTCACCTTTCCTTGATTACAATTAATAACAGCTCATGCAGTATTAAGAAAAGGTCTCCCAAGAATAATAGACATATTATCATCTTCAGGCATTTCAAGCACAACAAAATCAGTTAATATCAAGCAATTATGAGCCACCTGAACAGGTACATCCTCACATATACCCACAGGAATAGTGGTGGACTTATCAGCCATTTGCAAAGATATATCAGTTGGTATTAATTTTTCAAGCTGAAGCCTCTTATAGAGAGAGAAAGGCATAACACTAACTCCAGCTCCCAAATCACACAAAGCAGTTCTAACATAACTGTTCTTAATAGAGCAAGGGATTGTTGGAATCCCTGGGTCTCCAAGTTTCTTAGGAACCTTACCATTGAAGGAATAATTAGCAAGCAAAGTAGAAATTTCTTCATTAGGGATCTTCCTTTTATTCGAGACAATGTCCTTCATATACTTTGAGTAAGGAGGCAATTTAATAGCATCAGTCAAAGGAATTTGCAAGAATAAAGGCTTCATCCACTCACAAAACTTATTATAGTGTTCATCTTCCTTTGACTTGTGTTTCTTATCAGGGAAAGGCATAGGTTTTTGGACCCAAGGTTCTCTTTCACTACCATGTTTCTTAGCAATAAAATCTTCTTTGGTGTATTTAGTAGTCTTAGTGTGGTTTTCAGGTTCTTCTTCAACTTTTTCTTCATTAGGAACAACATTTTCTTCATTACCACTTTCAGTTTCAGCATCAGAGATGGATATACTATTAGGATCTAAAGCAAGTTCAGAGGGTTCTACAATAGTTTTATGTTTCTTTTTTCCTTTTCTTACGAGTAGAACCACAATTTTCAGCTTGTCGAGAATCCTGCTCAATCCTTTTGGGATGCCCCTCAGGATATAGAGGATCCTGGGTAGCAGCTCCACTTCTAGTTCTAATTTCATAAGCATGTTTTTCTTTAGCAGCATTAACTAGCAAGTCATTTTGTACTTTAACTAGTTGATCTATTTGAGTTTGAACCATTTGAAAGTGTTTAACAATCATTTTAACATCATTAGAGGTACTTTCCACAATATCTTTCAACTCAACAATAGCTCTAGTGTTTTCCATTAGATGATTTTGCACCCTTTTATTAAAGTTATCTTGCTTAACAATAAAGATATCAAATTCTTCTAAGCATTGATTAGGAGGTTTCAAGTAAGGGATATCACCTTCATTAAAGTGTTGGAGGGAGTGTACCTCAATAGTGGGTGAGTAGGGAATAGGCTTATATAATTCTTCTATAGGAGGTAAATTCTTGACATCTGCAGCTTTAATTCCCTTCTCCTTAAGACATTTCTTAGCTTCCTTCATCACTTCATCATTTAATTCAATAACTCCTCTCTTCTTTGATGTTGGAATATGCACAAGAATAGATGGTTCAAGTACAATTACTTCAGGCATAACTTGTTTAGAAGGAGTCCAATCTTAATAATTCTTGCTTATTTTAGCCATTAATTCCTCAGCTTCCCTGGGAGTCCTATTCCTGAAAACACAATCAGCACAACTATCTAGGTATGTCCGAGATTCTTCGGTTAGTCCATTATAAAATATATCAAGTAGCTCATTCTTAGGTAATGGACTTCCAGCCTATGCATGAATCAAAGTACCAAACCTTGCCCAAGATTCAGGCAATATCTCTTTTCTCCTTGTTTAAAATCAAAAAGTTCCTGCAAAACAGCATGTCTAGCACTAGGAGGAAAATATTTCTGCAGGAAAGTACTAATCAAGCACTCAGGGCTATCAATAGATCCTGGAGGTAAATTACCAAACCAAGTTTTAGCTTCTCCTTTCAGTGAAAAAGGGAAAATCTTAGCAAAAAAATAAGTACGCATCTTAATATCATCAGAAAACAAGCCACTCATGGTAGAAAGTTCATTCATATGTGCTACCGCACTTTCATCCTTAGTCCCATAAAAAGGTTCTTTCTCGACAATAGCTATGTAAGATATATCGAGAGAGAAATCATAATCTTCATCTATAATATTTATGGGAGAAGCAGCAAACTCAGCATCAAGAGATAATTTGGGTCTAATAGTACGCCTCTCAAGGAGACTCTTAGTAGTGCTCCTATCATGGGTGTTCCTACATTCTTCAATAAACTCATCAGTCATCTCAACATAATCTTCTTCAGCATCATAACTCTCACTAGACTCAGGTGAGGTAACGGGTATGGTAGTGTTTTCATTAGGAGTTTCGGTATTTCTAGCTATAGTTCTAGCAATCGTAGCATCTAGGAAAGGACCTAATGAACCACTCTTATCAAGCACAGTAGAAGCAGGATCGTAAGCATCAGAAGTTTCAGATTCAGCAGTAATAGCAGTGTGTGTAGCATATGTATGTGGTGGTGTAAGGAACTTACTCAAAACAGACGGTGAATCAAGAGCAGTAGAGGTGTTCATAACCGTACCTCTTCTTGTAGTGGATGGTAAAATAGGAACCTTGCCATCACGAGACTTGCCCATGATGGATGGAAAGCAGCGAACAATAGAGAATCCAAGTGAACTTGATAAATAAAGCTATGCACCCCGGCAACGGTGCCAGAAAATAGTCTTGATGACCCACAAGTATAGGGGGTGTATCACAGTATTTTCGAGGGAAGTGAAACCCAATTTATTGATTCGACACAAGGGGAGCCAAAGAATATTTATCAGCCTTAACAACTGAGTTGTCAATTCAGCTGCACCTGGAAACAATCTTGCTCAAAGCAGTTTATCACTAGCAACAGTTTTATAGTAGGAATAGTAAAGTAACAGCAGTAGCAAAGCAAAGGCAGTAGTAACAAAAGTAGTAAACAGTGGGATTCGAGTGCGGTAGGCATAGGGATGGATGGACGGGCGTTGCATGGACAAGACAATTGACATAGCAATCAGAACATAGGGCAATTGCAGATAAATAAGATAAAGCACCCAAGTACTAGAAAATCCTAGGCATGTGTTCCATATATAGTCATACGTGCTCGCAATGAGAACTTGCACAACATCTTTTGTCCTGCCAGTCCGTTTGCAGCGGGGCCTCTAGGGAACTACTGGCAATTAAGGTGCTCCTTTTAATAGAGCACCAGAGCAAAGCAATAACTGATGCAGCCCGCCCTATGGACGCTTCTACATCTACACCAACAAGTCCCCCAAGTGGACCCATGACTCGTGCCCGAGCCAAACTCCTCCAAGCTAAGGTGAACTCGCTCCTCTCTTCGTGCCAATTTGATACCTCCTTGGATGGCGTGCTACTTCATACCTCTACTCTGTGCATGATCAGGTACGAACCCCCGCCACGTCGACCCACGCGCCCTGAAGCTGCACCTGAGCTGAAGCTGTCGGAGTGTCCGCCCGAATCCAGCCGGAGTGTCCGGCCACACCGGAGTTTCCGGCCCGACTCAACCGGAGTGTCCGGCCTGACCGAGCCTGGACCTGGCATGGACATTCAGAAGGTCGAATCGGACACTACCCGGACACCACCCGGAGTGTCCGCTCTGCCCGGACTGTCCGGCCGTGCCGACCCGGACTGTCCGGCCCAAGCGATGGGCCTACGAGCCTAGCTGGGCCCTATGGCCCATGTACCCCTCTACTTCGCCCAGAACTCTACTTTAATGCCTGAATTACCCCTGAACTTGTGGCTGGCCTATATATAGACCCCCACCTCCATTGTAAACCCTAGGCTTGATATTGGAATTAGTGGAAACCCCTTTGTGGATATATCTAATTCTTGCCTCATGCTCCTTGACTAAGGAGCACCAATATCCCCAAACCTCGTTGGAGTTTGCATCGTGCCTCCGTGTTGTACAAGGCCTAGGCATCGGTGTTCCTTTGCCTAGATGTCAAGATCTCACCGAGTCTCCCATCTCGTCGTGCTGGTTCGAGAGAGAGTCCTCTGCCCGACGCTGATCCTAGGGATTGTGCCAGACCGGTCACCGCCGGTGTGAGCTATTGGTGTTTATCGCGGGTTTGCGTGTGTGTGTTCATCGCGTTCTTCGTGCGTGTGTTTGTCGTGTTCATCCTTTCCTCCTTCCCCCGCACTCCACCCTCGATTTGGAAGGGAATCGTGAAAGATCGGGCCACCCTAGAGGTTTGCCCTCAACATATTGGTATCAAGAGCTTTGTTGCTCACGATTTCCCCCACAAATTTTTCTTCTATCCACCAAAAATTCGAAAATCCCCACAAAAAACAGCCCATATTTGCCTTTGGATTGATCTCTTGATTTGGAGTGTTATTTGTGGTTTTGATCCGACCAAACCTTGTCTAAGGAGTTGGTCTAGCTTTATCCTGCGTTTTCCCAGCCCGATTTGGCCAGTTTTTCGCGGATTTGAGGCCCGAAGGCGAGGATTTCCGCTCAAGAACACGAGCAGGAAACCCGCGCCGGAGTGTCCGGCTCGTACCGACCGGAGTGTCCGGCCGAACCAGACCAGAGTGTCCGGCCAAACCGGAGTGTCCGGCCCAGACAGACCGGAGTGTCCGGCTGTAACGCCATTTTTGACAGTTTTGCCTCATTTTTCGCATTGGCTAATCTCCTTTGTTTGCTTGTGTCCCGTGTGCGTGTCAGCAAGTATCAGCAAGCTTCCGCGTCATCAACTTCCGCGCTCATCGACACCACGGACCACGAACATCATCCCGCACCACCGACGCCAAGTTCATCATCAAAGAAGGTATAACTTGCGTCACCTTGTTAACCCCCATCTTCCTTTGTGTGTACCTATCCCATGAGAGTGGCTCATCTTGTGTTTGCTTGAGCATTGTGCATTTGTCCTTGGATAGTGAGAGTGCAAGAGCAATATCAAGTGTGACTAGGTAGCATCAAGGGAGAGCAAAAAAAATACAAAGAAAAAGCAAAAGAAAAAGCAAAAGAAAAATAGTCTCCCCTTGCAAAAGAGAGTCTCAAAGCTTGTAAGCAAGAGAGAAAGAAGAGCGCCCAAGGCAAGTGCACAAATCCGTTGCTCACTTTTCCTCTTTGCAAACGAGCCACGATCTCTCCTTGCATTGGCACGACAACGAGCTTAGTCTTCGTTAGGACATTTTGTTTGCTCATTTTCATAGTCGTGTCAATCCCAACTTACTCCACGTGTGTGTACATAGTCGTAGGTTCTCGTCACCCTTTTGAGTTGTTGACCTTCGCCTTTGACTTGAGTTTTGTTGGATTTTTACCACTTTTGACTATCCCTTTTCTTTTGGTTGGTTCTTTGGATTTCCACAACCCTAACCTACCACCAACAAGCTTTTGAGAGTTAGTGTGAGTTTTCTTGGCATTTCCACTTTGCACGCTAATAGCTCTCACTTGTGGTTTCTAGTTTGGTGCAATCCCCAAGGTGAGGTACAAGGCTAACACCACCATATTCCACTTCCATATACAATACTTGTGTGTTTTGCATGATGGATAGGCACGGTGAGACGAGCCAACCACCTCCCCAAGAAGAAGATCAAGGTCCGTACATGACGCGTGCAAGTCACTTCATCGTTCGACAAGAGTTCCGTGAACGTTGCCAAGCCCTTGAGACGCGACAGGATGAACAATTTGGCGAGACGCAAGCCGAGTTCAAGAACATCGACACCCGCTTCGACGGCATCGAACGACAAATGCATGCAATGCATCACAACTTCGGCCACCAAAATGAAGTGCTCCAACGCTCTGTCGTCGAAACAAATGACAATCTTCGATGCCTCATCGACGGCATGACAAGACCATGTTCACGCGCTTCACGCTCTGCAAGTTCTTCGCATCGTCATGCACCTCTTCCACAAGGTCTACATCAAAGTGCTCAAAGACGCAATGATGCCCCCCGTGGTTGAAGATGGAATCTCTTCGAAGGCACGCCGCAACGTCAAGCTATGACGGTGACCTCTCTTCAAGGCCACGAGCAAGGCAAGAAGCACACCGTCATCACGCAAGGGCACTAGTGATTCAACAAGAGCAACCACAAGAGAAACCGCAAGCGCAACCGCAAGTCTACCACCATCGACCGCGACACATTCTTGACACAACAAGTGATGACTCCAATTTGGAGAATCAAGCTCGTCATCGACGTCAAGCTCTTCAAGATCCTCCTCCTAGTCATCAACGTCATGAACGTCAACAACGACACCATGGTCATCACGAGGCGCCTCCTCCACATCAACAAAACTTGGAGCATCAAGTGATACAAATTGAGCGACGCCCACCACGTCAAGAGGCTCATGACCATGTTCTTCGCCGTGAGGCCCATGTGCCTAACCAACATCACCAACCGAGGAACGAGCCTCCTCTTTGTCATCAACCGCGTCAAGAGGCTACACACCTTCGCCACCATGAGGCCCAAGTACCTCAACCACGTCAACAACCGCGCCAAGAGCAAGATCAAGCTCCTCCTAAACAAGAATACCAAGAGCAAGCTCCGCAACAAGGATGCGAGAACCAAGTTCCACCTCCCCAACTACAAGATCATCAACACGGTCACCAAGCTCGTCGCAATGACCGCAACGATGAAGAAACTTTTGGCAAGCTCAAGTTCACAATTGCCAAGTTCACCGGATCCAATGACCCTAAAGAATACCTCTCGTGGGCACTCAAAGTCGACAAGATCTTCCGCATGCACAACTATAGCAACGAGAAGATGGTCACCATGGCTTTGCTAGAGTTTGATGATTACGCCAACCTTTGGTGGGAACAAGTTCAAGTTGCTCGTGATGCAAGACAAGAGCCGCCAATCACAACTTGGCATGACATGAAGGCTCACATGAGATCCCGGTTCGTCCCTGCACACTACACGCGTGACCTCTTCAACAACCTTCAAGCGCTTCGTCAAGGGACAAAGACCGTGGAAGAATACTTCAAGGAAATGGAACTCAACTTGATTCGTGCCAACATTGATGAGAGCATGGAGCAAACAATGGCACGTTTCCTTATTGGCTTGAATCACCCAATCAAGCGCATCGTCGAGTTCCAAACATACAACACCATGGTTGAGCTTGTGCACATTGCAACAAAAGGCTGAACGTCAAGTGCAAGAGGATATCAAGTACAACAAGCCCAAGACGTACTTCACCTACAAGCAAGCTTCAACCCCTACACCAACAACTTTCACTGGTAGCTCCTCAAGTACCTCCAAGCCTTCCTTCAAGCCCACACTTCCTCAAGGAAAACTGCCACCAAATGGCAAGCAAGCAAAAAGTGATACACCTTTCAACGGTGAATGCTACAAGTGTGGAGGTAAAGGACACAAGTCGGCCGAATGTGGAAACAAGAAAGTCTTGTTCATCCATGACAATGGTGATGAAGAGTACTTGAGTGAAGATGAGTTTGATGCCCGTGTCAAGGAAGCAATGGCAAGGCAACGAGTGGAAGATGATCAAGAACTCCTCATGTGTGAACATGACGCAAGTCCATCGCTTGTCGTCACAAGAATCTTGACCACTCAAGCACAAGAGCATGAAGATCAACGCTCCAATATCTTCCAAACACGAGCCGGCATCAATGGCAAATCTATCAAGGTGATCATTGACGGAGGGAGTTGTCACAACCTTGCTAGCACCGAGTTGTGTGAAAAGCTCAACCTCACCCTCCATCCACACAAGCACCCCTACCACGTGCAATGGCTAAGTGACCAAGGGTCCATGAAGATCAAGCATACCGTATCGGTCTCCTTCGCCATTGGTCCTTACAAAGATACGATGGAGTGTGGTGTGGTTCCTATGACAGTTTGCCACATGCTTCTTGGTCGACCATGGCAATTTGACAAGACTGCTCAACATGATGGTCGCACCAATATATACACCTTCAAATGGCTCAACAAAACATGTGTTTTGCAACCGATGACTCCTAGCCAAATAATTGCGGACAATGCAAAGGCTTTAGCGAGGGCGCAAAGCACAACACCTACTTGTGAGAAGAGCGGTGAGAGAGAGAACCACCTCATAGTGAGTGAGAGCCACAAGCCAAATTCGAGTGGAAAAACGAAGAGTGTTCTCCTTGCCACCAAAAGTGAGATGAGAGATGTTCGGAACAACCCATCCATCTTGCACTATGTCCTCCTTTGCAAGGGACTAGCGCAAGGAACTACCGAATTAACCAATGTTCCTCCATCTTTGATGAGTGTTTTGCAGGAATTCAAGGATGTGTTCCCCGAGGAGCTTCCACATGGACTACCTCCTCTTCGCGGCATAGAACATCGCGTTGACCTCATCCCCGGTGCACCACTTCCCAACCGCGCCGCTTACCGCACGAACCCGGAGGAGACAAAGGAGATTGAACATCAAATCAACCAACTCGTCTCCAAAGAATCTCATGGTGGAGGCCTTATGGGTCACTTTGGTCACGACAAGACATTGGACATGCTCTCCAATCACTACTTTTGGTCCAAGATGAAGCGTGACGTGGAGCGCTACGTTCAACGATGCACGGCATGTGTTAAAGCTAAGTCGCAAGCTAATCCCTATGGTCTTTATATGCCATTGCCTATTCCTCATACACCTTGGTCCGACATTAGTATGGATTTCGTGTTAGGATTGCCTAGATCTAAGCATGGTCATGATTCTATATTTGTTGTTGTGGATCGTTTTTCCAAGATGGCACACTTCATACCGTGCCATAAGACCGACGATGCTTCACATGTTGCAAATCTGTTTTTCAGGGAAATCGTCCGTCTTCATGGTGTGCCAAGGACAATCGTCTCTGACCGCGATGTCAAATTCATGAGCTACTTGTGGAAGACCCTCATGGCCAAGCTCGGAGTCAAGCTCCTCTTTTCATCTACATCACATCCTCAAAATGATGGCCAAACCGAAGTTGTCAACCGAAGCCTCGGAACTCTCCTTCGTGTGTTGATCAAGAAAAACCTGAAGGATTGGGAGGAATGCATTCCACACGCCGAGTTCGCCTACAATCGAGCCAAGCACTCAACAACCAAGATGAGTCCATTCATGATCGTCTATGGTTTCGAGCCCATCACCGCGCTCTACATCCTACCACTACCTCTCCATGAGCGCACAAACATGGACGTCGAGAAGCGCGCACAAGCTATGAAGAAGCTTCATGAAGAAACAAGAGCAACTATCGAACAACAAGTCCTTCGCCAAGCTTCAAGGTTAAACAAGGACAAGAAGGAGATGATATTTGAAGAAGGTGACCTTGTGTGGATACACCTAAGCAAGGACCGCTTCCCCAAGGAACGTGACTCCAAGCTCAAGCCAAGAGGAGATGTAACCTTCAAGGTCCTCAAACGAATCAACAACAATGCCTACATCATCGACATCCCGACCTCCAAGTACCTTGCAAGCAATACATTTAATGTCAAGGATCTCTCACCCTACCATGGAGATGCTCAAGATGATATCCATGAAGAGTCGAGGACAACTCTTTCCCAAGGGGGGGAGCTGATGCAGCCCACCCTACGGACGCTTATACATCTACACCAACAAGTCCCCCAAGTGGACCAATGACTCGTGCCCGAGCCAAACTCCTCCAAGCTAAGGTGAACTCGCTCCTCTCTTCGTGCCAATTTGATACCTCCTTGGATGGCGTGCTACTTCATACCTCTACTCTGTGCATCATCAGGTACGAACCCCCGCCGCGTCGACCCACGCGCCCTGAAGCTGCACCTGAGCTGAAGCTGCCGGAGTGTCCGCCCGAATCCAGCCGGAGTGTCCGGCCACACCGGAGTGTCCGGCCCGACTCAGCCAGAGTGTCCGGCCTGCCCGAGCCCGGACCTGGCGTGGACATTCAGAAGGTCGAATCGGACACTCCCCGGACACCATCCGGAGTGTCCGCTCTACCCGGACTGTCCGGCCGTGCCGACCCGGACTGTCCGGCCCAAGCGATGGGCCTGCGAGCCTAGATGGGCCCTATGGCCCATGTACCCCTCTACTTCGCCCAGAACTCTACTTTAATGCCTGAATTACCCCTGAACTTGTGGCTGGCCTATATATAGACCCCCACCTCCATTGTAAACCCTAGGCTTGATATTGGAATTAGTGGAAAACCCTTTGTGGATCTATCTAATTCTTGCCTCATGCTCCTTGACTAAGGAGCACCAATATCCCCAAACCTCGTTGGAGTTTGCATCGTGCCTCCGCGTTGTACAAGGCCTAGGCATCGGTGTTCCTTTGCCTAGACGTCAAGATCTCACCGAGTCTCCCATCTCGCCGTGCCGGTTCGAGAGAGAGTCCTCCGCCTGACGCCGATCCTAGGGATTACGCCGGACCAGTCACCGCCAGTGTGAGCTATTGGTGTTTATCGCGGGTTTGCGTGTGTGTGTTCATCGCGTTCTTTGTGCGTGTGTTCGTCGTGTTCATCCTTTCCTCCTTCCCCCGCACTCCACCCTCGATTTGGAAGGGAATCGTGAAAGATCGGGCCACCCTAGAGGTTTTCCCTCAACATTAACACTCTGTGAACACATGTGATCCTCACATCAAAGCCTTTCCCTTCCGGTTATCCCGATTTCTATCACTTCGAGGCCATAGGTTCCGGACAACAACGTGTGTATACAAGTTGTAGATAAGACCAGAAACAATACTATCATAATGAATCAATAATAAGTTCAGATCTAAAATCATGGCACTCGGGCCCTAGTGACAAGCATTAAGCAAAACAAGTCGCAACAAAGTCATAAAGCACTAATAAAAGATACTAGGCACTATGCCCTAACAATCTGATGCCATTACATGAACGATCTCATCCAATCCCTACCATCCCCATAGCCTACAGCGGGGGATTACTCACTCATAGATGGGGGAAACATGGATAGTTGATGGAGAAGCGATGGTGATGATGATGGCGATGATCTCCTCCAATTCCCCGTCCGGCAGGGTGCCCGAACGGAGTTTCTGGTGCTGTTTCGTGGAATCTGGTGGTGGCGGCAGAGCGGAACTCCTTCTAGAAAAACGTCGAACCCCCCTAAGTTTGTAGGTCAGAAGGCTCCTTATAGGCGAAGAGAGAGGCCGAGGGGGTGCCTGGGGGGCCCACACCACCCCCTGGCGCGGCCTGGCCTGGCCTGCGCCACCAGGTGGTGTGGCCACCCTAGGGCTCTTCTCCGTCTCGTATTCTGGCTCCTGGAGTCTTCAGGTGAAATAGGAGTTTTGGCATATTTTCCGAGATTTTTCCTGATAGTTGGTTTTCTGCACAAAAAGTACACCAAGGCAATTCTGCTGAAAACAACGTCAGTTCGCATTAGTTGCATCCAAATCACACAAGTATAGAGGAGAAACAATAGAAAAAGTGTTCGGGAAAGTAGATACGTTTTGGACGTATCAAACATCCCTTCAGCGACTCTACTTAGCATGCCATTGAGTTCCTTCTTGATTTCAAGATCTAAGAGGCGTTTCGCATAATATCCCGATGGAGGATTTGTTTCTTCTGATACTTCTCTATCTTGCAAAGACGTTGTTCAGTTTCTGGAACGTGCGGGCTGATGGGCACATTCAAAAGGTTGAACTCCCAATCTTCTTGTGTCTTCACGCACATGCGCGCATTTAGGGTAATCTTCTTTGTTGTAGAAGTGTGTGTCGTAGTCTCCTAATAAGTTCCTACATCAGGTCGGTTAGCTTTCTTACGCTTGGGTGAAGAGTAGTTGGTAGCGATGAACTTGAGTTACTCTATGCACCCCTTCCCATGGGTTTTTTTTTGCTTCTTCTTCATCCTCGGGCTTCACCATAGCCAGATAGACCGACTGCTTCCACCCTCTCTTCGTTTGCTCCATGAAGGTCTTCAATTCCTGCTCCTCCTCATCATCAGAGTCATAAGCATACCTCTTATTCTTCGGTCTTAGGCCTTGAGCTTCACAGTCCTGTACTTCAATGAAGGAAGTCTAGAAGTTATCCCATGAAGGAGCCATGAGCCCTAGATGTTTGTTTTTGCCTGGAATTGGGTAGTGCATCAAGTAGAATGGATCTGTTGATATAAGAGGGAGGAAGACCTCTGGACAGGCTTATTAAGGGCCAGAAACAGGGAAAAACTTGTACTGGAAGAAAAAGGATTGGCCAAAAAGAGTCCCAACAAAAAAGGAAATAAATAAGAGACAAAAGGAAGAAAACGAAATTGTAATGACCACTGGTATGGCGGACGCCCATATGGTGCGCTCATACCAGGTCCTTTCTCAAAACTCAACTCTTCAACATCGGTAAGAAATCAACCGACCAAGTGGTACGGGAAGGACGCGCCCATATGGTCCGACCGTACTGGTGATTACCGGCTTTGTTTTTAGATCAAGTAATAAACCAAACAAACAAGAGGACACAAGGCAAGTAATGACTTGTCGTATGGTCGGGTGCGCCCGTACGGTGCGGTCTTACCGAAACTCTTAAAATGGGCCAGGAGTGCTGACCGTTTAACGAACTGTGGTATGAGCAGGTCCGGTCATACCATCTGCCCGTACCAAACTCGTAAAATTGGTAGTAACTTCGGAATAACACTTGGAAATCAAAAATACACATAGGAAAGGCAAACAACCATCCAAAACAAAGATGAATCAAGATTTCAAACATCTTGTTCATCTAGAGGAAATGAGTTTACTTGGGTACGTTTATATCCTTTTAATTCTTGAATCAACCTTTTCTTTTTCTCTTTGAACAAGGTTGGTCGCAAGAAATTGCTAAAACCATAGAAAAGAGAAATTGAAAATTTTCTTTTAGGAGTTGTAGTCCTTGAGGATATGTAGATGGATGACACCTCTCCAGGTGGTTCAATTTCCTCATTGTCCATGGATGCTCCCTTCAGTTATTCTTTTCTTTGGAGAATCTGTAAGTCAAATTCTTGCAAAAGTAAAGTCCAACGGATCATCCTTGGCTTAATGTCAGTTCTTTCAAGTATTTATTTCAAGCCAATACGATCAGTATGCACCCTTACCTTAGAGTCAATAATATAAGTTCTAAACTTATCGCAGGTGAAAACCACAGTGAAAAATTCCTTTTTTGCCATGGGGTAATTCTTTTGGGCGCCATTTAAGGTGCGACTAGCATGATGAATGATATTGATTTCATCACCATCATACTAGCAAAGAACTGCTCCAAAAGCTTCATGCCTAGCCTCACATAATAGAGCAAAAGGTTTCTTCCAATTAGGCGGTTTTATAACAAGAGCTTCAAGAAGGGCTTGCTTTAATATGTTGAAAGCAGTAAGACCGTTTCATCAAAATTAAAAGCAACATCCTTTTGCAGAAGGTTGTTTAGTGGTCTAGCAGTGTTTGAGAAGTTCTTAATAAACCTTCTGTAAAATCCAGCATGGCCTAAGAACTCCTAATACCTTTTACATCTCGAGGAGGTGGAACCTTTCTATTGCTTCAGTCTTTGCTTTATCAACTTCTATACCCTTATCTGAAATTTTGTGACCAAGCACTATACCTTCTTGAACCATAAAGTGACATTTTTTCCAATTCAATACTAGGTTAGTATCTTCACATCTCTACAAATATTTATGAAGGTTATGGATACAATGATTAATTGAAGTTCCATAAACAGAAAAATCGTCTATGAATACTTCCATAGTACTTTCAATATAATCAGCAAATATAGTGGTCATACACCTTTGGAAGGTGGTAGGGGCATTGCAAAGACCAAAATGCATATGGCGATAAGCATATAAACTAAAAGGACAAGTGAAGGATGTTTTTAGTTGGTCATCAGGGTGAACATCAACTTGAGAAAAACTGAAATAACCATCTAGGTTGAAAAAAATGAGAATGCATAGCAAGCCTCTCTAAAGTTTGATCTATAAACGGTAAAGGGTAATGATCCTTTCTAGTTTCCTTATTAAGTTTTCTATAATCGATGCACATCATATGACCAATAAGAGTTCTAGTAGGTACCATCTCATTATGTTTATTTTGAACGATAGTAAAATCCACCTTTCTTAGGAACACAATGAACATGACTTACCCAATCACTTTCCTCCACATGAAAGATGATTCTTGCATCTAATAAACATATTACTTCCTTCCTTATCTCTTCTTTTGTGTGAGGTTTAAGGCACCTCTGAAAATCTACAACTGGTTGAGCTCCTTCTTCCATAAATATTCTATGAGTGGCTATCGAGGGACTAATCCATTTCAAGTCACTCATTGAATATCCAAGAGCATTCCAATGCATCAGAAGAACCATCATCAAGTTTTTTCCTCCTCTTTTTCTGCAAGGTTAGAACTTACAAGAAATTATTAGTTTCATCAAGAAACCTATATTTTAATTCCTTGGGTAAGGTTTGAGAGTAGAAGGTGGAAGTTCCTCATCCCCTTTCCTTATTGGTTCTTCATAATTTTGATTCATCTCAGGATCCACCTCAGGTGCGGAGTCAAGGTAATCATCCATTTCCATCTTTTCTATGTCTTTGGGAATATTATTATTATCGACCAAACTCCTTGCCAAATCATCACCAGGAGTTTCAATAACAACTGAGGCAAGACTAATGATATCACCTTCCTCTTCTTGCCCATACTCATATTCGTTCAAATCCTAGATAGCTGACTTATGGTGGAATTTAGAAAAAAAATTAAAGTCCATTTTCTCTTCACCAAACTTGAGAGATACAACTTCTCTCTTGCGGTCAATATTCGCTCCTGTGGTGTTCAAGAAAGTTCTTACAAAAATAATTGGACAATAAACATCAGTAGGCATATCAACAAGTACAAAGTCAATGGGGGTACTTATATGGTCCAACAGACTGGGACATCTCTAATTATTTCCATAGGAACTCTGAGTGTTTTATCCGCAAGCATCATTGTCATATCAATATCCTCTAATTCAGCTGGGGCTAGTTCATTTTGGATTTTCAGATAAAAATTATAGGGGATTACGTTAATAGCTGTTCAATATCACAGAGGCCATAATAAGAAGATCCACCAAAAGTACAAGGGATAATAGGTTTACCAACCTCTTTGGCTTTTACCTTTCCTTCAGCAAACTAACAGGCTTCAGTATCTAGCTCTATCACATTGCAATGTGCAAACATGGTTATGATATCTTCTTTCATTGGTTCCCCGGTCTTCTGGATACTTACTCCGTTAGTTTTTCTTGCTTGTGCCTATTATTCTAGCATCTTGAGGAACAATTTTTCTTCTTCATGTTGATCTTTGAGCTGCTGAGCCATCATATGCTTTCTCGCGGTCCTTAGGAAAGGAGGGGGTTCAACATATGGGGGTATCTTCGTTAATGGATCTATATGAGCTGCAATTATTGAATCAATATCTTCAACTGGCTTAGGTGGGGGAATATATTAAAGCCAATCCTTTTTAGGAGCTTCAATGTGTTCTGTAAAAGACTGAAGGATTTGCAAAATAATATCATCAGCAAGTTGAAGTTCATTAGCAGTTTCTCTTACCTTACCGGATTTCTTATAAGAATTGAGACAATCATATTCAATTTCTATACCTCCTTCGCCGCCTAAATAAAATCCCCATGTTTCTCTATTGCAACAAATACGTTCTAGGAGTTTCCAAGCTTTAGTTGTAGTTAGCTCCATAAAAGAGCCTCCATAATTTGTGTCTAGTTCATGTTTAATTTCTTGATTAAGTCCCCCATAAAAAATATGTAAAACATACCATTCAGGTAAATCATGGTGAGGACATTTATTAAGTATGGACTTATACCTTTTGAAATCCCTTACCAAGCCTTCTCCTGAGCGGTTTTTGAAGTTCGTGATCACCCTAGTTACCTCAACCGTATTTACCTTGGGAAAGAATCAAAATACGAATTCTCCTTTGAGTTTTCCCAAGTATCAATTTTCTCTACAGGGAAAATTCTATACCAAGCTAAAGTAGTGTTGGCTAGAGATTGGCGAAACAATTTAAGTTTCAATTCATCATCAGAATAGCCTGTCAATTTAGGTATCCAACATAAATCAGTAAAATGCATTAAATGGGTGTAAGGATCCTCATCTGGATCATCTCCTACAAAAGTTTTCTCTTTAATAATAGCGATAGAGCAAGGGTTAACCTTGTATTCTGGTTCGCTCCCACTCAGGAATTATTTGACAAGTCCTCTATTGAACTTCCCGAGGTGTTTAGCTACATCGAGCTGATTCATCAGTCCGAGTGCAGTCGTGGTGCTTACCGTAAACTAGTAAACAACTTTAGTAAAACAATTAGTAGAATAAGCAACTAAGAACAAAGACCAAAAGTGCTTAGCTCCCTGGCAACGACTCCGAAAAATAGCTTGATGACTACAAGTGCATAGATTGATTGTAGCTAGTTTCAAAATAAGAGTATCGAACCCACAGAGAGCTATTTGGTTAAGATCTTTATTCCCCTCGTCACTTTCTACCAAAGGATACTTGTAAGACGCCTTTGATTTCAAGTAAAGGGTATTTGAAAGGTTTTTGGTTGAATGTAGAAAAATTAATTAAAACAAGCAAAACAAAAGCAACAAAAGCATTTGGAATGGTAGCTGAACTCAATAAGGCTAAAGCATTCTCGTGGATGTAGGATTAGGATAACCTATTTCTTATGTCATGACATGTGTGGAGAGAGTTCCATAATAAGATGCTCAGTACAGGGCTCGTAGACAGTCACTTTGTTGAGCCAAGAATGAGGTCATCTCTAAATAACCATCTCGATGTCTAAGAGCAGACACCCATACAGACCACCGCAATTAAGGGTCTCCCCGTGGATATCGTAATTAGCTTAGTGAATCTATCTTTATTCCTCATTCGACCATGCAGGTTTCTAGTCGGTGATTTTAGTCACAATAGCTCCAGGGTCACTTCCAAACACGTCCAAAGTATTTCAGCCTTTTCCTTAGACCCGAAGGCAAATGATATGTGACCGACTACACATACCATCTAAAGAGAGAGATCAAACACATATCATAGATCAATAGATCATAGAAACAAGTAATAGATCATCTTTATTTCATTTCATAATAGTGCTAGGGTTTCTGCTTCTCCCCAAGAACAAAGGAAGCTACTCACACATGGATAAAAGTACGGGGATGAATCTAGTGCAAACCACAATTGAATTTGAAATTACAATAAGATCTAATGAATGGAAGATGGGGATAGTAGTGGTGATGGTGATGCAGTGGTTGATGATGAAGGGGATGATGCGATGTCCTTCGATAATCCATGAAGAAGCACGGATTTGCCCTTCTCCAAGTTCCTCCTCTAGATCCCTTTTTGGTGTGGTTTTTCGTGGCTGGAAGTTTCTGTGAATGTCGGATCTGTGATCTGTCTTCGCGAGGTGAAAGTATTTGATGAGGCGCTCACGCTGCCACATCGTACGGGCGGACGGTACGGGCGTGCTCCCGCCCGTACCAGTGGTCGTTAAGGCCTTTGTGTCTTCCAATGCATGTGCAAATCTCCCAAGTGCGAAGATAAATCAATTAAATGACTTTTATCACTTAAAAATATCATATTATAACCTAATATGGTAGTTCCAATTGCTATGTTCATAAGAGACTTAGTAATTTGGGATCCTGTTGAAACAAGGACAAAAGGTGCGCACAAACGCAGTAAAATACCAAAAACCCTACTCTGCTTATGCAAAAATAAAAGGTAAATATGCTTCAATTTTGGACTCATCAATTATTCTATAAGTATCATTATGGTTTACTATTATCCGAAGTCCAGCCTTTACTTGATGACTAATTGAAGGCTTGTCAGAAGCCCGATATAGGTCTTTACAACATCAAGGAGAATATTAAAGGGGGAGTTGCTAAATGTTCCTTGAGCGATCCTTCGGACCCTTACCTGTTGGCAAGTGCATTGCTATTCCAAGTATTTAGAGTCTGAGAATGAAGTTTATTTTTCTCGTGTTATCAGGAATCTACGGTATCTATTCATCCTAGTGGTGTGAGGTGATACTTTGATCTTTGGCAAAGATTTTGATTTTCCTGGATGAATAAAGGGTTTCTTCCATCATCTACAATCATGTTCAAGGTGTGACTATGATTCTGGTAATCAGAATTTCCTCTTGCTACATATTCTTATGTGGGTCTTATGAGTCATCCCGACCTAACACAATTCTTCATCTTGCTCTACTACTGAACGAAGAAATGAGCTTTATGTGTCAAAAGCAGTTCAACAACTTGGTTTTGTTGATCTCTATCTCTTCCATCATGAAAACTCTACTGAAGCCATCTAGTGGAGGTTTACCTCTCGAAGTATGTCATCTTGTTCCGTTTGTTCGAAATCCTTCTTCCTTAGAGGCTTGAAACCTTTTGTAACTCCCTGGTCTCAATCCTTATGAAGATCATCTAAGCGTCAACTTGAAACCTTTTCCCTTTTGTTCCTCCGTTACCTTGCCGTGTTTCATGTCGTTAGCTCAAGAGATGTTCGCAAAACACTATCCGTGAGTTGACCATGAGATACTTAGTTTGTGATTCTGTGTTATTCCCTCTCCTTAGTGTGAGCAACAACCTCGAAGGGTGGATATGAAGCACTTCATTCAATCATGGTGACATGGATCAACCTCTGCAAGAAGACCGTTGAAGACTAGTGTAATCCCGACCCTTTCTCTCTTCCTACCCTAGGAATCTTGGGACGAGATTCTTTTAAGGAGTATAGATCTGCAATATCCCAAGTGCATCATTTGAGAATCTCATGCATGATCTCTGAACTTGAGAAAGAGTGCATCTAAAAAGAATCAAAAAACCCCAACTGCCTATTTGTTTCTCTACATGCAAATCCATTCAAAATGCTTTAGAGATTTAAGACTCAAAATTATATGGAGCCTCTATTATACAAAACACTAAAATGTTTTTTCAAAATATTTTTAACTAAGTGGGAAAAATAAAATCATCCTAAAATTATATGGAGCCTCTATTATACAAAACACTAAAATGTGTTGTCAAGGATGTAGCAGCCGGGACGAATATTGCGAGGATAATCCTCCTCGCGGCAACCATGAGATAAAAAATCCAAGATCGATCTAGTGAAGCAAGATATGAAAGACCGTACCTATAGAACTTTAATCTTACAACACCGCCATTGACGCCGGGAAGATCTTGTCATCAAACGAAGGGCCGAAGATCACTTATTATGAACGATGATATCTCCATTGACGCCGGGAAGATCTTGTCATCAAACGAAGGGCCGAAGATCACTTATTATGAATGATGATATCTCCATTGACATACACGCATAGAAGATGTCTACCAAAACCTAACTTAATCTTCTGAAAACACTACTTTTCCTGAGAACTACACAATAGATCGGGTTCCCCACCCCTCGCGACCCGGCGAAGCCGGTCGAAAGAGGGGGAACCGATCTATGAAGGAGAAAGTGTTGGGGGCGGCTAGCCCTAGGAGAGGCGGCTAGCCCTAGCATACGATGTCTTTGTTTGTTAAATTTTACATGAGTACCTGAGTAGGTGCAGGGTCCAAGCTAGAAAAAATCCCTCTGAGATCATCCATATGTCATTATCTATTGCAGTGGGGTCATCTTCTACCAAAAATAGGTAGTTAATACTTGTAATGAAGAGTTCTCTAACATTTATCTTATCGGGGCCTGCTGACTACTGCCTCTATGATAACATTTTCCTAAATTTACTGGTTATAATTTGGAAATAGGGATCAATTGATATGAGCTAGCGTGCATGTGTTTAGCTGAGGTGAACAATGCCAAAAATACGTAACAGGTGCCGGTTCTCATTATCCTGGTTTTTGAACTATGCAAAAAAAAAAAATTGTCTGTTTTAGAAATTTTTGAAATAAATCAAGCGCACAGATATTGTCTTGATACTTATTTTTGCAAAATTTCAGGTCAGCCTACAAATGTATGTGACCTCCACACAAAAAAAGGAAAATGGAACTTTCCATAGCGAAAATCTCGTTATGCTTATAGCGTTTCTCCGTCACTTTGTCATTTTGGCACAAGTTACATACTTTCCTATTTAAGTTCCAAATTTGGATGCATATAGCGCAAAGATCCTCCGCATGCTTGATTTATTTGGTTTTCTTAATGTTATTTAGTACTATTTTCTGAATTTACTGTTCGTGTGAGATCCGAAGTTCCTGTGTTATGAAAGTTCACTCTATGACGATGCGGCTTTTTTGCATGTTGAAATCAAGCTTTTTCATTGTAAGATTTAGTGGTAAAGATTTTTTTTCCTACGCTAGATTGTTTGATTTGTCGCACCTGAGAAGTGTTAGTTGATTTGTAGGATATATTCTTGCATAAAGTTTTCTACACTATTTTAAAGAAAATTTCCATTCGCTTGGGCTTTTTTTGGGTGCATAGCATGGGCCTATTTAAACATTTCGTTTGTTCTATTACGATTCAGTTAAAGAGATTTTGAAACAAATACAACCATGTAAAAAATCATGTGGCTTGACATTTGCAGATCTATAGTAGTAGATGAATGCTCCCACGGGGTTTGCCACCAAATTCCTATGAATGCACCACAGTGCAGACACCAATGCAAATCTGCATCACGCGATCGACCAGTGAGCATGTCCCGCCACAACTAATTGATTACTGTCACAGTACATAGCGGACTGTGCACGGTACAATCGGCATACTTTGCAAATACGCAAAACCCGCCATACGAACGGGGGCATAATTGGTCCAGCCCGTCATCACCGGACCCAGAGGTACACACCCAAAAAGACACACTCATGCCCGGCGCCGTACGGCGGTGTAGGCGACCGGACCGGACCGGAGGGTGGTGCCCTTTCCGACACCGGTCGCAGGCTCTCACAGCATCAGAGGCAGGCAGGCCCTTTATCAGCAGTGACCGCGCGTACACCCACCGACCGCGGGGTAAAGAAGTGGCAGGCTAATCCGCTGTTCACTCTTAAACCCAACCCCAACCCCAGCTCTGCTCCTCCTCAGCTCGACTCGACCCAGACAGATCCCACTCCCTCGCTATCGGCCGTGCTCTCTGCTCTGCTCTTCAGACATCCCCACCGCGTCCCAGTCCACCACGCTCTTCTCGCTCACTTCGCTTCACTCCCCGGTTCATTTCCCAACACCACCCGACCCGCCCCTGCCTCAGAACTCGCTTGTCCGCTTCGCTGCGGCCGAGGCACGGCGCACATGGCGCTGCCCCCTCTCCTCCTCCGCCTCCACCTGCTCTTCCTCCTGCTAGGCTCGCGCGCCGTCTGGGCGGGGGCGGCGCTGCACGACCGCGACGCGGCCGCGCTCCGGGACGTGCGGGCCAGCCTGCGCGACCTGCCGGGCTCGCGCTTCTTCGACTCGTGGACCGACGGCGACGGCGCGCCCACCCCGTGCACGTACGCCGGCGTCGTGTGCGCGCCCGACGAGGACGACCCATCCGGCGCGCTCCTCCGCGTGTCGGTCCTCACCCTCGGCAGTGGCCTGTCCGACTCACCCGGCCTGGCAGGCACGCTCCCTGCCTCGCTCGCCAGCCTCACCGCGCTCACCGACCTCGTCCTCTACCCGGGACGCGTCGGCGGCTCCATCCCGGCGGACATCGGGTCGGGCCTTCGCCGCCTCAGGCTCCTCTCGCTGTCCGGAAACCGGCTCACCGGCCAAGTGCCGGACTCCTTGGCAGGCCTCCCTGACCTGCACACGCTCGACCTCGGCAACAACCGCCTCGAGGGCGCAATCCCCTCCGGGCTGCTTCTCCCGTCCTCGCCGAGCCTCAAGGTGCTCATCCTGGCCAACAATGTGGGCCTCTCCGGGGAGATTCCCGCCCAATTCTCCAGCTCCCAGCTGTTCCACGTCGACCTGGGCCGCAACTCCATCACCGGCACGCTCCCGCCCCTGCCGCCCACGCTCCGGTACTTCTCCGTTGCCGCGAACTCGATGGAGGGGAGCCTCGACGGAGCATTCGCCGGCACAGGCCAGGCTCCGGCCGACCTGGCCTTCCTCGACCTCTCCATGAACGACTTCTCCGGCCCGATCCCGCCGCAAGTGTTCGCGCTCCCGAGCGCGTCGTCGCTGCTCCTGTCCCGCAACAACTTCACGGGCCCGCTCGCCGTGCCGGCCTCGCCCGCGTCCTCGACGCCGCCGTGGTCGGTGGTGGACGTCAGCCACAACGCCATCTCGGGCGAGGTCCCGGAGGCGCTGGCCGCCGCGGGGAGCCTGTACGTGAACAACAACAAGATCTCCGGGGAGGTGCCCGAGGCGGTGGCGCACAGCGTCTTCGCCGGCCGCATGACCACCTTCTACGCGCAGCACAACTTCCTCACGGGGTTCCCGGTGCCGTCCCGGCCGCTCCCGGACTCCGCGGCGCTCTGCCTCTCGTACAACTGCATGGACCTGCCGTCCGCCTCCGCCGCCGACGGGTGCCCCACCATCGGCGGGCCCCTGGAGGCCAGGCCCGCGGAACAGTGCCGGAGCGGCGGAGGGGACGGCTGAGCCGACGCCGACACTCCGTACGTAGCTGACAGGTGGGGGGCTCCCGGCTTCGACTCGATCGGTGCGGTGGCACGGGCGGCGGGTGATTCGGGTTCACACATTTTGGTTTTGGTTTTGGTTTGTCCGGTTGTTGTTTCAGCGGTGGATTTCATGTGATCGGGGTTTGAATTTATCCGCCGTCGGGCGGGCAACGGTCACGCGGGGTTTGGCGTCTTCGTGACTGCGTGCGTGTGTGTGTGTAGCTCAGTAGTAGTGTTTCGTGGCTGGTTTTGGGTCTGTACGTTGTGTCCAAAGGAATACGTGGCGACGTCAGCAGGGCAGTAATGCCAATTTAAGCATTCCTGCCCATTCCCTACCAACCGCAACAGGACGGCCTAATGTTGTTGGCGTTGCTGTGTATGTATAGCGAGCTACCTGGTTCAATTACTCTCACTGTCGCGTTAATGTTTGAAATTTTCAATAGGTTTTGTGCAAAGTGTCGGACTCGCAATCTTCAATCCTGTTTGGAAACAAGCTACTACTACGTACTCGCTCTGTTCCAAAATACCCTCTGTTCCAAAATATACGATGTTTTAGCTTTCTAAAAGGAGTGTATCTAGCCTCATTTTAGTATTGTAGGTTCACTCCAAATCTAAATAAACCTACTCCCTCTGTTTAGAAATATAAGACATTTTAGCTTTGTGAAATGAATGTATCTAGACGTTTTAGTGTATAGGTTCACTCTAAATCTCTACGAACCTAAACACTAAAAGAATCTAGATACATTCGATTCACAAAGCTAAAAGGTCTTATATATTTCTAAACGAAGGGAGTATATACTAAAAAGGGTCTAGATACACTCCATTCATAAAGTAAAACATCTTATATTTTCAAACGGAAGGAGTACCTCTCATCCAGATTCAGGCAATATTTTGGTTAAACCTACAGCATTTAATTCGGATCGGTGGAAGAAGTATTTGTTGTCGTTCTTTCTGTTTGGAGAAATCATGTACGTACTCCGTACTGCCATTTGTTTGTGCAAACGGCCCCGAAAAATCCATCCCTATCTCCCCATATCTTCCAGTCAGGATAAGTTGGTGGGCCCGGTCCTTCTCCAGATGCAGGCCATAGTTCACATATTATGTATCATTGTCAGAACGTAAAATTGTTCCTTACTGCTCCGATCGAAGATAGAGGTATTTCACTAACCGCGGATCGATCGGGTTCCCGGAGCTTCCTGATAGATCTAATATTATTGCTAGCCTCTATCCCTAACTATAATTTCCTTTCCAAAAGAGGCTCTGTAGGTGACGCCAAGCACAAATTCTCTGGAAAGGCAAGGCTAAGACGGCGCCTTGCATATGGGTAGCAAGAGGGCGCTTATGCCCCGACGGTGGGGCCTTATGGGGAAGGGCCCAGCCCAATAGGAACAGCACACCCCCCACTCTAAGCGCATCTCTGTATCGGCCCGAGGCCGATTCCAGTGGATCACTATAGAATCTTCTAGAAGCAAGCCTGGTTCTTCGGGCACTATGGTAGGACGTGGATCGATCATGACGAGAATGGACAAAAGAAAATACCGGAACCGGAACCGAAACAAGCTTGACCTAAGACTGTCCACTTCTCTGAACCCCGAGTTCTTCCACTTGGTTTTGTGTAATCATTGCTTGAAATGCCACTCTGAATTGATTTGACTCGTTCAAGATGATTAGTGTGCCCTCTACGAAGCAGTATTTTTTTAGGCCACTAGAGATCCTCTTACCACTTCCAGCAGTGACAAAAAAATCTTGTTATTCGGTGCCTTACCCTTTGTAACGGGCTGTACTGATTTTCACGTGGCTTTATTATTTTATTTATTTTATTTTGACATGGAGCCGAAAGGTTTGTGTTACCATTAATTATAAAGAAAGCGCACACTTAATTAGCGGAAAACCGGGCGAAATCCGTACAACAAAGCAAATACCATGGAGCCATGCCCACGCCGCCACAGGGCCAAACCCGTAGCCCGAGTTGGACAGGGCAAACTGCTCACAGACCACGTCCGCCGCACCAATATCCTAGGCCTTTGCCCTAGCCCAAAGGTCAAATCTTCTCCTCTGAGACGTGTCGACCAAGCCGACAACCTTGCAGCACTAGCGGCACAAGATTGTCTTCCAAGCTATGCGATCGACAGATCCACCCATGAAGTTACTACCCCCCCCCTCCCCATGGACCCTGAGGTCGTCGCCTCGACGCACAAGCTCCAACCACTCTAGGGCACTACCATGACATCCGCCAACCAGCAATAAGCTCTACTGCAGGTCCCTGCAGTCGGTACTGACTCCAAAAATAAGGTGAAAGGGCATATGTGCCCCACGTGTGGTTTTGATAATTAATGACAATTTATACTAATATTTTCATTAAGTTATACTTGTAGGGATTATCCACATGACATTGCTTGAACCATGTGTTGGTTTCAAGGTTGAAAGAAGGAGAAAGCAAAGAATATCAAGTGAGACCAAGGTGATATTCAAGAAAAGATACAAAGTATGGTCATGTGAGAGTTGAGCCTACTGCAAGCATGTCTTGATGAATGAGAAGGTTGAGCGAGCCGTCATGTTCATCATCAAGACATCTTCATCATTATGAAGTGCGAAGAAACAATTGAAGGTAATGGATTTGTGGAGATGTGCTTAAGTGAGGGTTTCCCATATTGAGTGAGGATCCAGGGCCATTTATGAGCATATTGGAATAAAACAAGATAATGGACTCATGAAGCTCATCTGAAAAGAACTCTGAGGTTAAGCGTGCTTGGTTTGGAGTAATTTAAGGATGGGTGACCGACTGGGAAGTTATTTTCGGGTGCACACAAGTAAGAACAAAGTGCGTAGGAAGACAAGTGTTGATCTATGGGGCCAGCCTAGAGATCCTAGTAAGATGCTAGGAGAGACACCCCCGGGGCCTGTTGTTGGACAGGGTGTTACAACTGAAGGGGTTCCGTGGCAGAAAACAAAAAAATCTTACGACAGAACGCACCTAGCCAGGATCTATCTAGGTGTAATACTGTAATAGGGAGAGACATCGTAACATACCCATGTAAATCATAAGCGTTTAATGCTCATGTAGAATATGGATGATTTAGTCGTACTCGTTCGACCTCAAGGTCACGAAGCTCCTCACAAGTCACCCCTTTTCTAGGTCCTCGTACGATGATCTGGTGCCACAAGTGGCAGCACCCCCGAGGTATCGCACACGTACAATGCAAGACGATGAATCCCGGATCTCTAATCACTACCAAGATTGCGGAAGTAGATCTTCTGGCCGAAATCACCGCAACACAATGACGTGCCACGGCGATGTTGTCTCCTGTGTGTACAGTCCTTCTAGGGACCGCGCCACCGCAAAAGGCAACGAGAGAGAGATATTCTCTAAGTAAAACTGCCTTAGAGAATATATTAATTTTTGTAATTGGTGTGTTTATTCTCACCCCTATGCCCCCCTTTATATAGGAAAAATTTGGGCACACCCTTCCATAAAGTCCTGGGGTGGGACTAAAGAAGAGGTGGGAGGGGAGGCACCATGGGCAGCCAGCCATCTAGGCCTAACCCCTCCGTGTGCCGCTAGGTCGGCCGGGTGGCCCCCCTTGGGCGGCGGCTTGTCCACTTGGGTGGCTTCCCTCTTGGACCTAGTTCTCTCCGGCAACTTGGCCCACTAGTGGAAGTTGCCCTTCAAATTTAATTCTAAATGTATACTTAATATTAATTCCAATAATTAATATGAAATACATATTATTAAATTTCCTTTTGATCTGAAACACCTTTTTCGTTCACTCCGAACAACTTTGGTCCTCCCGAAATGATTCCGGTTCTCTCACGGAACACTTCCGATTTTTCTCTTCTCTTTCTTCCTATGATTTCATCGATTCCAGAACAATCTCCAGGCGTCGTAATGCCCTTAAGTGTGTTACCGTACGGTTCGGGAATGGCACAGACATGATCGAGATGATCTCGGATGAATGATCAATAGCGGTACCAGGATGCACATAATGACCCATGTTGATTCTAGGATATCAACGGCATTTCAAACCATAAACGTCGAATCCAATTCCATTGTTACTTCGATACCTGACTTGTCTAAGATCTGATCATCGGTATCAAGATACCTTGTTCAATCTCATTTCCAACAAGTACTGCTTTACTTGTTCTCGTGATATTCCATCCCCATGACCTAGTCATATGCTACGCAGCTTATGGATGCAATTCACCGAGTGAGCCTGGTGTATCTTCCCATCACATAGGAGAACAAATCCTGATATCGATACATATGCCTTAACCTGCCCCTCTGAAATACCCAACATACATATTTATGGTCACCAATTACGATCATGTCGGTTGATGCAGTCGAAGCATCCTCGGGTGACAGTGATTAAATATGATCTCTCGGTCTAAGGATTAGGACACTTCATTTCTAACTATTGTAGTTGTGAACTTTGTGACTTGATCATGTTGCAACAATCATCGGTGCGTAATTTCCATCGCATCGTTTTCTAGATGACATGTTCATTTGTGAGTTAGCATAAATGCACCATGATCAGGAAACCTTGATCATCAGTTGTCCAATGAACTAGTTAAATAGAGACTCCTAGGGACCTTTGCTTTATTTATATATCACACATGTATTAGTGTTTCCTATTGATACAGTTATATCATGATATAAAACTATTATGAACTAATGAGATATGATAATAAACGCCTTTATTATTTGCCTCTAGGGTATATCTTCTTCAGCCTCCCACTTGCACTAGAGTACAAACCATATCATATATGTGTTTATTGATCATGCTTGCTCACAGAAAATTTCCTGTCCTAAATTTGTGTTACCATATATGTATAGTATTTTGCAAATCATTAGTGTCACCTATTTGACATTTAACACCATTATCATATAATGTGTTGAATTATTTGTTTTGGTGATAAAGCGAGACTTTTTTCTAGTTTATACAATGATGGTCTATCAGTCAACTGAACTTTCAATGGTGTCATGTATACCTATAAACACACTTAGTCGAACTTTCTTTAAACCAAAACTACTCTTGCTAATACTAAAGTATTCTAGTACTTCTATATCTATATAGATTTTGATCAAAGTGCAATACTCGCAACTCTGACGCCTAGCCATGCTTCTCTTGCATTAAACTTAACTCTGATTCAGTGATCTACTCATGAATCACTGTGGAATCTGTTCTTACAACTAAGAACTTGGGTGGAAAACCTATGATCAAGGAATAGGTGATGCAATGCATCTCTCTTTCCTTTGTTTTAACCATTGTCATGAATATTGAGTCATTACTCAATGATTCTCCTAGTTTTACAAGTAAGAACTGATTCTTTGCTTGAATCTATTCTGAAGTGTTTTAGGATCTCAATGTGGGACATTCTGAACTTCTTTTAGAATCCTTGAAGTATTTTAATGTTTAATGTTTATCAAACATCTTGATCTATATTCATAGATTCTTTATGTTTAATATACGTTGAATTTCATTCATATAATGATCTAATTAGTTCTAATACCAATCATGTTATTCTTAATATTTTAATCACATATATAACAATGTTGTTATGCTCCCACTCAAATATGTAATCCATATTTGACATACTAGGATATCACTCAGCTCCCACTCAAATATGTCATCCACATATTTGGCTTGGAAAACTTTTTAGCTCCAACTCAATTTATTATAATCTCTCGATAATCTTGGTATATCCAAAAAATTGATATTTCATCAAATCGAGAATTCTCTGTTACAAGGTACTAGAAATCTTATGATTGAACAAAACATGCCTGTTGTACTAGTTACAACCTTCCTCTTCAACATCTCGAAGACTTGCAGTTTTGAAGAGTCCTTTACCAATTTACAAATTGGACTAATTGCTAGTGTAAATCCAAACATACTTCAAGCATCTCTAACACGTTGTAGTCAATCTTTTTAATTTGTCATAAACATCCTTTATGACAAATCAAGATTTTATGTCTTCCTTTTAAGTTTCATTTCTCCCTAGAGTTTTTACCAAATCCTGTAGGGGTCGGACTCAACCCATAGACGCACCACCAGTTCTACCAGATCCAGTAGGGGATCAGGCTCAACCCGCGGACACGCCCCTGCTCTGCCTGCTCCACTAGTTGAAGTCCCTCCCATTTTGAACCCGCCCCAGATTCCATCATACTTGGATCCATGTAGAAGGTCGGAGGATTAAGTGTAAGATGGCATAGAGGCAACAGCCATGGGGGCAGCCAAGGGCTGTTGCCCATATTTTGTCAAGTGTCTCTACACCATGTGGTGCGATGGCTTTTAGTAGGGCGCAAATGTAGGAAGGATCTTCTGAACAACATCCCTTTCACTTCATGTGAAAGTAGCACAAATTAGATAAATAAGAATAAGAATAAGAAAGGTAAGTGTAATGTTACCATGTTTTCGGCTTTGTATGTAAAGCCTCCCTATCTAGAGAAATTCGATACTTTGCAGTTTGCTGGGAAGATTTAAGTAAAAGCCATTACTTAATGAGATCAAGTAACCTTTTACTTTGTAATCTCAAATGTAACTTAATATGGGATTTTGTGACTCTTAGTCATTTCTTGTACTTTAGGGTTATCATCCTTTCTTTATAGTTCGTAGGTATGTCTTGTTTCAATAACATGACAAGGATAAACAATATAAATTTGCACATGATAGACAATATTCTTGAATCCTACTTTTCTTTAGGTAAAAGTATCTCTTTTGAAATGCTATGATCTTCATCATTAGTTTATCCTTCTATTCTAGAGCTTTGGTTCCGGAACATATTCCGTTGCGCTACTCGACAATCTAAGGTAAGGTTAGTAACCTTGTTTTGAGCTTATACCTTTCTTCCACTTGCACTTCCTTGAGATTACATTCTTTCGAGAAAATACCAGGCTGATACAATACAAAAATTGTCTCCTTTGGTTGTGCGGTTGTATTCATAAGATTTACTTATTCGTAATGATCTCGAATTTATTGAAATCTCTAGAAACTCGGACATGACATATCTCATATGGTGTTGTTTTCACGAATCTTTAGATGTTCCTTATATTTTATATCGAGTGTTTACTATTTAAATCTATAACTCTAATTTCTAAGATTAACCTAATAGAAGATTACTTTAAACCATATGTATCTCATACACTGTGACTATGATGTTTTAGAGATATCAGTACAATTTGATTTTTCCAGTCATCATAATTTGTGGAATAGTTTTCCACAAGTCTTTATGCCAAAATTGTTAACTTGAATACACGGTCACTTTGATAAAATCGTAGAGACTTTAACTTGTTAATTTAATATCCATCTTGATTCTAAAGTTCTTTGAACAATTCGAATAGATTTGAGCTTATGCTTGATTAAGTGAATATATATTCTCTTAAGTTTACAATATAGCTTAGGAAATAATGATATTCACCTAATGTTGAATTACAGTCATTATGCATGAATTTCAGCAATTTAATCCACAATCTGTTTTACCAGAACGTGGAGTTTTAGTCATCTCAGCAAGTGAGGCATGGTTTGCATATGTCATAAGATCGAGTATCTATCTGACTAACTTTTTTTTCATCATCATGAACCAAACCATTTGAGTAAATGTCAGTGTCATGTCATTATTAAGTTTGAATATCTTTTGGCAATGTTTCACAAACGTAACATCCCAAAACTTAATCCAAGGTTAATCAAGATCAAATCTACCCAATTTAGGGTTAATAAAACTTTTCCATTTAAAATCATTAAGCATTCATATGTGTGTGCATTTAATTTAGGAGTTGTTTTGAATTGCCATGTTTGAGTGATCCATTGGTTGTAAAATGATTCTAAGGTGAATTAAACATCATCTAGATCATACCCAAACAAATCCCAAAGAAAAATAAATCAAAAAGAATAAAATAAGCAAATGGTCACTTTTGCCATTTTAATCACCTTGCCTACTTTGGCTATTCCTAGAACTCAAATCTTAACAGAAACAATTATGGTTCTTTGCACCCTTTGCTAGTACAAGTAGTGATGTACCGAGGCCCACTTTGTTTCATCCCAAAAACTTTCAAACACTAAATTTAAATGACATTTGAAAATTAAATCTAGTGTAGGTATCAAGATCACATTAATTCCAAAACCACTCAAACGAACTCCATTTCAAACACCCAAGCACACCTAGATCCTCAAGCACAAGATACATCACTCCACCAAAAATCAGCTCAAAATTCAAATATTTTGTTCATGCGGCCATTGTGTCGAACACCTGGCAGGCAGAATAAAAAATGGCCTAACTTATACTGTTTTTGATCAAATTTGGTCGAGCCATTTGAACTCAGTTCAAGTCCCTTGTCTCCCCCAGACCCAACCAAACCATCAAAGACCTACCCAATGGCCTAGGGCAACAGTGCCATGCCGCCCCGGCGCCATGCTCACCGGCCAACCTTGCCAACACCACAGCAGACCGCCAGCCCCTCTCTGCCGCTCTAGGAAGCACGTCGTGACCTCACCGACCGCCCACGGTCCACTCCTCGATCAACCCCAGCCCCTGTACCACTCCCCAGCAGCGCCGCCCTTTCTCTCTACGTAGCCAGAGGGCGCTAGAGCGCGATCGCACCTTGACCCCATGCCATGCACGCCGCTCCACCTCAACCCTAGCACCCCGCCAAACACGGCCGTGCACCGCCGCGCGACCCACAGTCGCCGTGATCGCCGTCGAGCACCGCCTCTGTCTCTCAGAACTCGAGATGCTCCCGACCACAATCCACCGCCCCTAGCCTCGCCATAAAGCCGTAGAGGACCGCTAGAAGGCAAGCCACCATCTGCCTACCTTGCCATGCCGGTAGCACCCCGGTGCCGTCGTCACCGACGAGCTCCGCCCACACCTCTCGGTCTCACTGTCGAGCCTATATAAGCAGGCCACCCCTAGCCTCATTCTGCACACCATTCCACCCCCTCTCTCCACTGACCATTTCCCCTCTCTCACTGGAGTCGCTCGAGCCGCCGTTCGCCGGAATTGCACCGGAGGAGGCCGCATCAGAGGAGGAGACGCTGCCGTCAATTCTGTCCATCTCAGCCCCTTCGCTACCTCGCCTGAGTCCGCCGTCACCGTCCAGTTCGATCGCCCGCCTCGCCGCACTAGCTGGAGCTCTGGTACGTCCCCCGTAGACCCCCACCGTCCGTTTAGGGTTTGGTCTCGCCGGCGACGAGTTCGTCGTCGACGATGACTGTGAGCCGTTGATCCGCGTTCTAATCGTGTGTCCCAGATCGCTTGATACCGTTTCGGGTTTTAAGTCTCGCTGACAAGCGGTACCAACCTATCAGCTACCCTCTGCGCCGGTGAGCGTCACTAGTCGAGCCTATATGATCCCATATTTTAATTGGAGAATATTAAATCTTAGTTAATTTCAATGAGTAGAAAAATTACTTTTCTCAAATAAAAAGAATGAAGCTAGTGAATTAAACCTTGTGATGCTTGTGATGATAATAGATCATCAACTGTGTGCCTTAGTGTGCTAAGTAGACTAGTTAAGTATTGTTTGGTGATTGTGTATCCCGCATGTATTTATAGAAGATAGTACCGACCAAGCTTTCGAGGAGTTCTACCAAGAGGAGGAGGAAGAAAACTTCAACCACTACACCAACCAAGGCAAGCCACCATTAACAATGCAAGCTAACCCTTGAAAGCTAGATAACCTAAGCAAAGGCATTAGGCATGCTTTGGTTATACCATTTTGAACTTATACCTACTCCAAGTTTTATTTTCAAGCTTTTTACTTTCTTTAATTTACCAAAGTCCCTTACTTGTTTGAAGGTAGCATAAAAAGTATAAAACTTGACCTCTCTAGATAACCTTAGATATCATTCTATGGCATGAGATTGAGATTAGCATCCCACCTTAGTGAACACTCTTAACTTAGTAGCTTAGAGCTAAATCAAAACTTGATTCACTTTAGATGGGAACACTTGGTGAAAATGAATTGTGAAAACCTTGGAATTATGAGTCATTCTATTGAGATGTTTTGACACGTGTTGAGAAACACAAATGGTTTATGATGATGAAAATGTTGAGACATGAGCCTTAGCCCTTTTACAAAACTAATGGTTGGATTCAGATGCGATACTATTCCAATTTTTACCGTACAACCACAATACCTGAATTGGGTAAGGCTTAGCCGGAAGTTTATATGCATTAGTATTAGTTCCCTCGCGGGAGAGGTTTGAGATGAGACTACCTCTCGATGTTGTCCACCTATGCAGTGCCCAAGATGACAGATGGTCATGGTTGGGAGGCCATGCTCATAGGAGAGGTGCTTATACTAGGGTGTGTAAAGCAAAGGTTATGTTTGATTATCCGCATACTAAGTATGATGATTCAGGGTTATCCTTGACATATGTATCGAATCTTGTGGTGAAAGTGTACCACCTATGTAGAGTGTCAAACTATTCGAATAGCCGCGTCCGTGGTTATAGATAGTTGGAGTGGCCATACCGTTTCGTTGTCAGATGTTTTCAAAATGACTTATGAAATGAATGATGAATCTTGACTTGACCACAACAGGATTGCGACTATGACACTAGCTTCCCAACTTAAGTGATTCTAGAACTTTATGTTATCTTTCTTTGTTTCTGAACTCAGCTTAGGTTTCCAACTTAACTTTACAAGTACACTTAGAGTTAGCAATCCCACTAGAACTACCTTACTTGTTAGTGGTAGTTTGCGAGTACTTAAAGAGTACTCATGGCTTTTGTCCCTGGCTATTCCTATGGCCAGACTATGAAGGAGACTACCAAGATGAAGGACAGCAGGACGGGTATGTAACTAGGACTATCTTCCATCGTCAGCATTGCCTGTGCCACTGAAGATGGACCCCACCGCTACGCTTATTATTTATTCCGCTGCTTGTTGTATTAAGACTGGATCATGAGATCCTTTATTCGTGTAAGACCTTATTATGGTTTGTAATGGATGATGTACTATGATATCCAATCTATTATGTCTCGCAAAAATTGTAATCCTAGGATTGTGATGTATGACATAACAGGCATCTGAGATTAAAAATCCGGGTGTTGACAAGTTGGTATCAGAGCCATCCTGACCATAGGAGACCCTAGTTAGAATAGACGTCCGAACAAAAACTTAATTTCAAAACCAAAGTGAGTATTTATGAAATACTATTTCCTCTCTTACCCTTGGGAATTCATTCTTTCTAAAAAATTCATGTTCCTCCAATTCTTACCATTACTACATTAAATTTGACACACTTGATCACTTCACTAACTTCCTCATCCTTAATTCTTGTAGATGGAGACCCAGTTCAGCAAGTTCTACCAGTTGGGCAACGGAGGCCAATTGATCTTCGAGAGGGATCTAGATTCACTGTTTGAGCTCTTGGGACGCCCACATCCGGAGTTTCTTGGAGCTCAACTTCCTGGACCCCCAGGAGGAGACTTACAATGGCTAGTCACCGCTGATCTTCGAGAAAGTATGGATCAGACAGGGCAATTGTAACTACCTCGGTGAATTACGCTCTTAGTTAATGCCTGGATGAACGAAAGTGGTTAAAATAGTACGGTGGGGCCCAGGGCCACTCACGGTAGACCTTTCGACCGTCCTAACCACTTTCAAACAACGGGACAAGAACGAGCAGCGTAATCGGCAGGCGAAGGGATCAACTACATACACAAGTGAGTATGTATGCAAGCCACATACAACAGTCCTCAGAGCCATTCCATCTAAAAGAAATAGAAATATTGCAACGCCATACGGCAAGATCCAAATGTCCTAGATAGATATAATAATTTAGGATAGCTCCTCATACATCGCACATCAGAGTATCAGGCGGAAACGGAAAACAAGATCCGAGTACGGATAAGAAGCAAATTGGCATAAGATGCCCCATAAATAAACACATCCCGCCCACAGATCACACGGATCCCCGTTCCCGGAATCTCTACACCGAATGATCGTTGCCAACATCATCTGACTCTTCCACCCAGTATCCATCTTGTGGGTACACCTGTTCATCTGAATCAAACAATTTATCGTGTGAGACCCTAGGGGTACTCAGGAAGTCTTTATGCCGCTAAAGGGGACACAACCTGGGGGGACGCAATTGCAGCAAAAGATAATTCCTAACAAATCTATAGAGACTCGCTAACCTTCCGCCTAACCAATGATAGACGGAAGTCCGTGAATTAAGAATAATAGTTATAACAGTATAATTAACAGATCCATCCTCCTCCTCGCTTACCAACGAGGAAGCGGACGAACATGCCCCATCATCCGTTGGCAGTTTTAATAATCATTCCATGAGTTTTGCACTATTTACTAGTCAGGTACTTAGTCAATTTAAAAGCGGTACTTTAATTATACTTGTCTATGATCGAGAAACTGTGCTCCAAGTCGTCCATAACCGCGGACACGGATTTCAGAAAGATTTATCCTGCAGGGGTGCACGAATAGCAACACACACTCGATCAACCTCGGAAAAACCAAATCAAAACCCAACGAGGCATTCACGACAAAGCAATCACAGAATTCAGAAATATTTCAGGGGGGCACCCCATTAAGCTACCCGCAACGAAGTTGGCCGGCTCCGAGACGGACCCAAGGTTTGTGTGGACGGCGGTAAACGACTGGGAACCCGAAAATGTGACTGGGCTTGTCGATACAGCGTAAACGTGTCACGATCCAAAACAGTACAGGTGCTCCTCGCACAATCTTAAATAAAGCGGTAACATGGCATAAGTACAGAATAGTAATAAAGCCCCAAACTAATTGTGGCCCCAAGAAATAAGAATGAATCAAGCTCTGGCTCAGGGGGGTCCATAAGGCCTCCCGGATGTGGATAGTGCGAATAAACAAGGAACAGGAATCAAGTACTCGGGGTCCTACGGGACACAAGTGAGCAGGAAAAACCAAATAGCAGATATTGCTCACCGGTGCCTCTTTCATTAGTTATCCCATTACTACTCAGGTTATGTTGTTTAGGTACCTCATTATCCATCAGACACCCACATACCCTACTCATGCTTTTCTACGACTCGCATGGCTCAAACAACACCTGTAGTAATGGCTCATGGGACCGGAACAAGCTTAGTGTGGTTTAAAAGTAAAGGGTATGCAGTACTTGGGATTCAATTTAATGCAATCGCGACTCAATGATGCAAGAATAAGATAGAGGAAATAGGTAATGTATGTATGCAAGCATGTGGTAGTGCTTGCCTGGCAGCTCAGTTGAAGCGAGAGATGGATCTGGGTAATACTCCTGTGATTCCTGGTAATTCTCCTGCTGGGCGTCTATTCGAAGAAGAACCAAACAAACAAGGGCCAACATAAATAAAGTGCACAAGCATATGAATTAAAATGCAACAAGCAACCAAGCATGCCATGATGAATGATGCACAATTACATGGCATTAAAGTAGCATGGCAAAGGTGAGGTGTGGATACAAGAAATAAAGCACTTTATTATTTATTTGCCCAAGTTTTGTTGTCATAAACAGTTCAGATTTCAAATGACAACATGATGTATGCTTCAATTCAGAACAAGGATTGCATGAATAGAACGGGCTCGTCGCGTTGATCGATTTAGACATAATATTTGTCAAATTTGGAGTTATAAAACAAAAGTTATTAAATAATTAAGGGAAAAGGCATTTTCTTGTAATTTTAATCATCTCGAAATTTAAAGTGTTCAAAACATATTTTGAATGGCATATTTGAATTCCTCACATTTTTCTGATTCCAAAACATATATTACATGTATTATTTGGATTTGTATTTTAAAAAATTATTTGAATCTGAAAAGAATTTGAATTTAAATAAATTTGGAAAAGATTTGAATTAAAACAGACTCAGGGAAAACTTTTTACACCGCAGGAAAATCTACCCACAGGCACTGACAGGTGGGGCTGCACTAACTGGGCCACGCGCGCGCGGAAATTTCTTTTTGCACCGCAGGCTGGGCTAGCCCACAGAGACTGACAGGGTGGGGCCAGCGGCTGAAGGCCCACGTGCCAGCGGAAAACCCCCAGCGGCTGACTGGTGGGGCGCCAGATGGACCACGGGTTACGACCGAGAAAACATGAGGGGGGTCTCTGCAAGATGGCCAGTCGACGGACAGGTGGGGCCTTTTGGAGCGCGGGTTGCAGTAATTAAAAAGGGGAGGGGCTTTTTGCAAATCGACCATGGCCCGGTTACTGTTTTTCTTCTCCTCGCGTTTGACGCGAATCTGGCGCACGACGCGGGGTGGGGGTTCGATCCGGGGACGTGTGCGTGCGTGCTGGGGTGGCTAACCAGTGCGGCGTGCTAGGGGAGCTGACAGGGAGGTGGGCGCGGGCTAGATAGGGTTCGATACGACGCGGGACGCTGCAGACGACGGCGAGCTCTGGCGCACTACAGCCGTTCGACGAAACGATCGGCGGCGCTAGGTGGCGTCGGCGAAGCGGAGGTTGTCAGGGAGGTCGAGGGACTCACCGCGGGCTCAAGGGCGGGCTCTGATCAGAGCAAGGAGCGGCGGATCGTCGGTGATGCAGGCGCTCCGGCGATTAGGGTTTCGCGTCGGGCGGCGAGGATCTGGCGGAACTGGAGGCTTCTCCTTCGCAACGGCGGGTACGGGGTGCTGTAGTGGACGGTTCTCGGTCTCCTGGGCCACCTCCACGTCGTGCTCACGGTCAGGAACGTCGGGGGCGCGGTGCTACTGGCGGCTACCGGCGGCAGGGGTTGTGGTCGGGGAGAAAGAAGGGGAAGGAGGGGGATGCTCTGGGACGGATCTGGGCGAGGCCAGAGACGTGGAGAGGAAGAAAAAGTGGGAGAGAGAGGGAGGAAAAGAGGGCGGGGCACGGCAGGGATAAGGGGCTAGGGCTTTGCCCTTTCTCCCTCGAGCACGTGCTCGGCCAGGCTGGGGCTTGTCCTAGAGCTGGACGGCGCGGCAGGGAGGCTGCAGGTGGGGTAGGCGATGGTGGTGCGGCTAGGCCCGCACGGCAGAGAGAGAAGGAGGGAAGGGGCTCGGGTGAGCTCGGTCTAGGCTTAGACATGGCTAGGGTTAGGGCATGGCTAGGCTAGAGTGGCTGGGTGTGGGCCAGGGAGAGGTGGCCAGGTGGCAAGCTAGAGGGAGAGAGAGAGAGTTTAGGGTTAGGTGAATTAGAGTTATGAGTAGAATGAAGATATTAATTAGGTTTGATTTTATGTGGTTTTTAGATTGTTGAAACTAGTGCAAAAGGTTAACCCAAGTGAAGCATGTTGAGAATTGGGTTAACGTGAGAAGAAGGTGAAAGGAATTCCAAGAAAAGGAAAAGAAAGAAAAAGAGGGATTAGGCCTCATATGGTTCATGCATGGGGAAAATAAATAAAAGTGAGAAAAAAATGAGATGGTGAGGTTAAGGGAAGAGTGGAGTGGTAGGAGGTGTTCTCACAAAGGTAGGATCCAACTAAACCAAAGAAAACCAAAGGAAAGGAAGGTAGTGAAGACTAGTGCATGGCCCATGCAAAAATAATAATGCCATGATTAATTTTGTGAAAACATTATTAATATGATGGCATTAATCTTATGCATTCCCCAGAAGTGGAACAAAGCCAAGCAAAGAAATTTAATGGACTAGATTCACCCTATTGCACATGATCTAGAGAAAACCAAAATGAAGACAAACAAGCTCATGATCTAGTAGGATGGTGGAATTATAAAGTGGTGAAAAGAAAGGTGATGGAAATGAAATAAAAGATATGCCCCCAACTCAACTTGGGCATTTAGACAATATATCAATAACCAAATACAATATCAAGAGGCAAATACAATTAATAATGCATGTGAGAGAAGAGCCAAAAGAAAAAGGGTTTTATATGATGCTCAAATGCAAGGTGGCATGATGACATGAGCATGATATAATTATGATGCCATAATAATATATATAAAGTAGCCAATATCTTACTAGGACAAGTAGCATTACGATTGTTAGACAATTGGGGTGCTACAACTCTCCCCCACTAAACAGGAATCTCGCCCCGAGATTCTAGGAAGAAGAAGACTCAAAGAGGTTAGGATACTTGGCACGGAGCTCATCTTCACGTTCCTAGGTGGCTTGATCAACGGAATGGTGCGACCACTGCACCTTGCAGAACTTGATGGACTTGTTGCGAGTCCTTCTTTCTGCGACTTCAAGAATTTTTGTGGGGTGTTCTTGATAAGATAGATCTTCTTGGAGATTAATGAGTTCATGGTCCACGGTCCTGCCGGGATCCTTGAAGAACTTCTTGAGTTGGGAGATGTTAAAAACATCATGGACTTTGAGTTGTTCAGGGAGCTCAAGAGCATAAGCAACTTCTCCTCTTCTTCCACGAATTTTGAAAGGACCGATGTAGCTAGGAGCCAGCTTTCCTTTGATACCAAAGCGGTGCGTGCCTCTCATGGGAGTGACACGAAGGTAAACGAGATCACCAGGGACATACTCCATGTCTGTGTGCTTCCTGTCATAATTGCTCTTCTGGCGACTTTGAGCAATCTTCAGGTTTTCAAGAATGATGTGAACTTTCTCCTCCGCTTGAGTTACAATGTCGGGGCCAAACAATATTCTTTCACCTGCGCCCGACCAACCAATCGGAGTTCTGCACTTGCGACCATAGAGAGCCTCAAATGGTGCCATCTTTAGACTTTTCTAGAAGCTGTTGTTGTAAGAGAATTCAGCATAAGGAAGACATTCTTCCCACTTCATGCCGAAAGAGATAACGCAAGCACGGAGCATATCTTCTAGAATCTGATTGATCCTTTCAACTTGTCCTTGCGACTGAGGGTGGTAAGCTGTGCTGAAGTTTAGTTTTGTTCCCAAAGCATTTTGGAAACTTCCCCAGAACTTGGAAGTGAAGATGCTACCACGGTCTGAACTGATTTCAAGAGGAACTCCATACAGAGAGACAATTCTGTTGATATAGAGCTCAGCCAACTGAATTGCAGAAATTGTTTCCTTGACTGGAAAGAAGTGAGCTACTTTGGAAAGCCTGTCAATGACAACAAAGATTGCATTGTTGCCCTTCTGCGACCTTGGAAAACCAGTGATGACGTCCATCTCTACTTTCTCCCATTTCCATTCCGGAGGCTTCAATGGCTGTAGAAGACCGGAAGGTTTCTGATGGACAGCTTTAACTCTGCGACACACATCACACTCTGAGACATACTTGGCAAAATATCGTTTCAAACCAGGCCACCAATATTGTGTTTTCAAGTCCATGTACATCTTAGTGCTTCTAGGGTGAATAGAAAGAACAGAATCATGCGCCTCCTTGAGTACTTGCTCTCTTAAACCCGGGTAGTTTGGAACAAACATCCGGTGTTCAAAGAAAAGAGTGCCTTGGTCATCCATGTGAAAAGGCTCATACTTCGGAAGTTGAATGTAGGAGATGATCTTTTTAGTGTAAGGATCCCCAAGCTGAATGGAACGGACCTTTTCTTCCAAGAGAGGTGTTGCTAGAAGATTTAGAAGATAACCTTGATCCACAATTTCAAGGTTGAGCTTGCGGAATTCCTCGCACAAGAGAGGCTGTTGTTCTTCCACCATGAGGTTGTTGACATAAGCTTTTCGGCTGAGAGCATCTGCCATGACATTGGCTTTACCCGGGGTGTAGTTGATGGTCAAATCAAAATCATTGATTGTTTCAATCCCCCTCCTCTGATGAAGGTTGAGATCAGGCTGTGTGAAGATATACTTCAGACTCTTGTGATCAGAAAAGATCTCACAACGGTTGCCAAGCAAGTAATGCCTCCATACTTTCAAAGCAAAGACAACTGCCGCGAGTTCGAGGTCATGTGTAGGATAGTTGATCTCATGCGTCTTCAACTGACGAGATGCGTAAGCAACAACTTGCTTTTCTTGCATAAGGACCGCACCCAATCCTTGCAATGAAGCATCACAGAAAATCTAGAAAGGCTTTGATGTATCTGGAGGAACCAAGACTGGTGTGGAAGTGAGCTTCTCTTTGAGTGTTTCAAAGATTGCTTGACATGCAAGAGTCCAAAGGTATTTCTTGCCTTTCTTGAGGAGATCGGTAAGAGGCTTCGCAATCTTTGAGAAATTTTGAACGAATCGCCGACAGTAACTGGCCAAGCCAAGGAAACTCCGGACTTCTTTGACATTTATGGGTGGAAGCCAGTCCATAATTGTCTTAATAGTTTCTGGGTTGACGGCAATGCCCTTGGCAGAGATGACGTGACCAAGGTAGGTTACTTGAGGCAGCCAGAATTCACACTTGGAGAACTTTGCATACAGGCGGTTCTCACGAAGCTTGTTTAGGACACACCGAAGGTGTTCTTCATGTTCTTCCTTCGACTTAGAATAGACTAGAATGTCATCCAGATAGACCACAACGAACTTATCAAGATATTCCATGAAAACCGAGTTCATAAGCCTCGAGAAGGTGGCAGGTGCATTGGTGAGACCGAAAGACATAACCGTGTACTCATACAGGCCATAGCGGGTGGTGAAAGCTGTTTTGGGAACATCTTCCTTGCGGATCTTGATTTGATGGTAACCACTTCTCAAATCAAGCTTAGAGAATACCACAGCTCCAGCTAGCTGATCGAAGAGATCATTAATCCGCGGAAGGCGATATTTATTCTTGATTGTTTTAGCATTGAGTGCCCGATAGTCAACACAAAGTCTATCATTCTTGTCTTGCTTCTTCACAAACATGGTTGGACTACCCCAAGAAGAAGTACTGTGCTGAATGAAACCCAACTTCTCTTGTTCATCCAACTGACGCTTAAGTTCAGCCAACTCAGCAGGACCCATTTTATAAGGCCGCTTGGAAATAGGAGCGGTGCCAGGTTCAAGTTCAATGACAAACTCAACCTCACGATCCGGAGGCATACCTGGTAACTCTTCAGGAAAGACATCTGGAAACTCACAAACTACAGGAACACTCTGAATACCTTCCATAGCATCATCATTCAGAGCCGCCAAAGAATAAAGCTGAATTGCGGGAGTCAGACTTGGAGAATAGACTATATGGCCTTCAGGAATTTTCAGAGAAACCGAACGTTCAGCACAATCAATCACAGCTGCATTTGCTGTCAACCAATCCATGCCCAAGATAACATCAATATCAGAATTGCCTAGAATAATTAAGGAAGCCGGAAACGAAGAACCACCAATCTCAATTTGATTGCCATGGCTGATATGAGCAGCCCTCATGTTTGACCCAGGAGATTGTACCACAAGACGGTGTAATAAAGGAACCATAGCCAGATCTTGCTCATGAGCAAACTTGTGAGAAACAAAAGAATGTGAAGCACCAGAATCAAACAAAACTCGTGCAGAAACTGAGTTAACAGGAAGCATACCCATGACAACTCCAGGTGCATGCTCAGCTTGAGCGGCGTTGACATAGTTGGCACGAGCAACCGTAGACCCCGGCTTAGTGTTGATGTTGAGAGCCCGAGGTGGAGGTGCACGAATCATAGGAGCACTTGCCGCAGGTCTTGGAGGTGGTGGTGGAAGAGCTTTGTTGTTCATTGGACAATTCCAGTGCTGATGCCCAGTGTTTCCACAAGTATAGCAAGCACCAGGTGGACATGGAGCAACGTAGGCAGGGACTCCACCAGGCGCTCCAGGGTAGTTGTGGTTGTAGCCCCTGGGAGCCGCAGTGAAGGAGTTTGGTGGCCTTGGTGCGAAGCTTGAAGGTCTTGGTGGAGCAGGGAGCGACGGTGGGGTGTTAGGAACCCAGACACGGCGCTTAGAAGGAGCTGCCATAGCAGAAGAGCTTGCTGTATCACGGCTGTGTTTCTTTGACTCCTCAAACACTTGCCTACTTGCTTCTTCCTGCAGAGCTGTGTGTTGAAGTTCCAGGAAAGATGCTGGCCTTGCATGAGTGATTGCATATTTGATGGAAGCATTGAGGCCTTGCCGAAACCTCTTTTGCTTCTTCTTGTCATCAGAGATCTCATCGCCACCATAACGAGACAGGTTCATGAAGTTTCTGATGTAGGTGTTGACATTGTTAGTGCCCTGCTTGAGGTTGAGAAACACTTCCTTCATCCTTTCCATGACAATTTCTGACAGATATTGCTCTTTGAAAGCAGCAGTGAACCGCTCCCAAGTAGGCTGAAAACCAGAAAGATCTGCCTTGAGATAATTTTCCCACCAGAGAGCTGCATCTCCCTTCAGAAGGTGAGTAGCACACTTGACCCATTCTTGCTCGGGAACATCCGCAGTCATCAGCAACCTTGACACTTCACGAAGCCAATCATCCGCATCAAGTGGCTGATCAGACACTTCGAATTGACGTGGGTTGAATTTGAGAAAACTCTTGATGTCTCCTCGCTTGGGAGGTGGAGGTAGCGGAGCAAACTCATTCCTCCTGACACTTTCCTCGAAGCGCTGCTGGTTCTGATGCATAGTGCCCAAAGCATTTGCAATACTTGCCAAAGCAGCCCCGAGTTTAGGTGGTATATCCTCCTCAGAACGGCGTGGTGGTGCCATCCTGTGATTGATATAAAACACAAGTCAGTACTATAATGGAGAATGATAATAATCCAAAATAGTACCAAAATGGAATTAATCAAGATTAAAGAATGCAATTCCCTGAGGTGATATTAAAATATCAACAAAGTTCAAGGCAACTAGAAGATATTAAGCATAACACACACGACTGAACAAGGAGTGTGGTATACAAACTAACAAAGAAAAATTTTCCGCAAATTTCGGCATTAAAATACCACTATATGCGCAAAACCACTTAACGAATCAAGATTAGTAACTCTACTAGTTCAATATACCAAAGCAAATGATAAAAGTAGTGGTATGGTCACGACTCCATCCCGCACTCAAATCATTACTCCGCACATGAATCAGTAAAACACATATCCCAACAACTTCTTCTTAGATGAACCTAAAGATTGGTAACTACAAAAAAGAACACCCCAACAAGATAACATCGGATAACAAAGAGTAAGATAGATCGCATTGGTGTACAACGAATCAGAATAGATCGCGTCGGTTTACAAAGGCCTGTCGGTATGGAATGTACCAACAGTTGATATCCAAAGGCAGATAGTGATAACATTTGGATGCAACAGATAGACAAGGAATTCACACACACACACACACACAAACACAAACACAAACACAACCTATGGTACTACGGAACCCAGAACACGTGAATCCTAGTTTGAATTTTAGAAGAGGATTGAAAACGTTACACTTCCTTACCAGAAAAGGGTGGGTGGGTGGGTAAGAAGAAAAATGGAAGCAGTCCTACTCTCACGTTTGTTTTTCCCTAGTATACATAACTACCAAAATATTTGCTAGACAGACAACGACCATTTTGGCTGAGACCCTGAAGGGCGGGATGGCTCTGATACCAATTGTAACTACCTCGGTGAATTACGCTCTTAGTTAATGCCTGGATGAACGAAAGTGGTTAAAATAGTATGGTGGGGCCCAGGGCCACTCACGGTAGACCTTTCGGCTGTCCTAACCACTTTCAAACAACGGGACAAGAACAAGCAGCGTAATCGGCAGGCGAAGGGATCAACTACATACACAAGTGAGTATGTATGCAAGCCACATACAACAGTCCTCAGAGCCATTCCATCTAAAAGAAATAGAAATATTGCAACGCCATACGACAAGATCCAAATGTCCTAGATAGATATAATAATTTAGGATAGCTCCTCATACATCGCACATCAGAGTATCAGGCGGAAACGGAAAACAAGATCCGAGTACGGATAAGAAACAAATTGGCATAAGATGCCCCATAAATAAACACATCCCACCCACAGATCACACGGATCCCCGTTCCCGGAATCTCTACACCGAATGATCGTTGCCAACATCATCTGACTCTTCCACCCAGTATCCATCTTGCGGGTACACCTGTTCATCTGAATCAAACAATTTATCGTGTGAGACCCTAGGGGTACTCAGCAAGTCTTTATGCCGCTAAAGGGGACACAACCTGGGGGGACGCAATTGCAGCAAAAGATAATTCCTAACAAATCTATAGAGACTCGCTAACCTTCCGCCTAACCAATGATAGACGGAAGTCCGTGAATTAAGAATAATAGTTATAACAGTATAATTAACAGATCCATCCTCCTCCTCGCTTACCAACGAGGAAGCGGACGAACATGCCCCATCATCCGTTGGCAGTTTTAATAATCATTCCATGAGTTTTGCACTATTTACTAGTCAGGTACTTAGTCAATTTAAAAGCGGTACTTTAATTATACTTGTCTATGATCGAGAAACTATGCTCCAAGTCGTCCATAACCGCGGACACGGCTTTCAGAAAGATTTACCCTGCAGGGGTGCACGAATAGCAACACACACTCGATCAACCTCGGAAAAACCAAATCAAAACCCAACGAGGCATTCACGACAAAGCAATCACAGAATTCAGAAATATTTCAGGGGGCCACCCCATTAAGCTACCCGCAACGAAGTTGGCCGGCTCCGAGACGGACCCAAGGTTTGTGTGGACGGCGGTAAACGACTGGGAACCCGAAAATGTGACTGGGCTTGTTGATACAGCGTAAACGTGTCACGATCCAAAACAGTACAGGTGCTCCTCGCACAATCTTAAATAAAGCGGTAACATGGCATAAGTACAGAATAGTAATAAAGCCCCAAACTAATTGTGGCCCCAAGAAATAAGAATGAATCAAGCTCTGGCTCAGGGGGGTCCATAAGGCCTCCCGGATGTGGATAGTGCGAATAAACAAGGAACAGGAATCAAGTACTCGGGGTACTACGGGACACAAGTGAGCAGGAAAAACCAAATAGCAGATATTGCTCACCGGTGCCTCTTTCATTAGTTATCCCATTACTACTCAGGTTATGTTGTTTAGGTACCTCATTATCCATCAGACACCCACATACCCTACTCATGCTTTTCTACGACTCGCATGGCTCAAACAACACCTGTAGTAATGGCTCATGGGACCGGAACAAGCTTAGTGTGGTTTAAAAGTAAAGGGTATGCAGTACTTGGGATTCAATTTAATGCAATCGCGACTCAGTGATGCAAGAATAAGATAGAGGAAATAGGTACTGTATGTATGCAAGCATGTGGTAGTGCTTGCCTGGCAGCTCAGTTGAAGCGAGAGATGGATCTGGGTAATACTCCTGTGATTCCTGGTAATTCTCCTGCTGGGCGTCTATTCGAAGAAGAACCAAACAAACAAGGGCCAACATAAATAAAGTGCACCAGCATATGAATTAAAATGCAACAAGCAACCAAGCATGACATGATGAATGATGCACAATTACATGGCATTAAAGTAGCATGGCAAAGGTGAGGTGTGGATACAATAAATAAAACACTTTATTATTTATTTGCCCAAGTTTTATTGTCATAAACAGTTCAGATTTCAAATGACAACATGATGCATGCTTCAATTCAGAATAAGGATTGCATTAATAGAACGGGCTCGTCGCGCTGATCGATTTAGACATAATATTTGTCAAATTTGGAGTTATAAAACAAAAGTTATTAAATAATTAAGGGAAAAGGCATTTTCTTGTAATTTTAATCATCTCGAAATTTAAAGTGTTCAAAACATATTTTGAATGGCATATTTGAATTCCTCACATTTTTTTGATTCCAAAACATATATTACATGTATTATTTGGATTTGTATTTTAAAAATATTATTTGAATCTGAAAAGAATTTGAATTTAAATAAATTTGGAAAAGATTTGAATTAAAACAGACTCAGGGAAAACTTTTTACACCGCAGACAAATCTACCCACAGGCACTGACAGGTGGGGCTGCGCTGACTGGGCCACGCGCGCGCGGAAATTTCTTTTTGCACCGCAGGCTGGGCTAGCCCACAGAGACTGACAGGGTGGGGCCAGCGGCTGAAGGCCCACGTGCCAGCGGAAAACCCCCAGCGGCTGACTGGTGGGGCGCCAGATGGACCGCGGGTTACGGCCGAGAAAACAGGAGGGGGGTCTCTGCAAGATGGCCAGGCGACGGACAGGTGGGGCCTTTTGGAGCGCGGGTTGCAGTAATTAAAAAGGGGAGGGGCTTTTTGCAAATCGACCATGGCCCGGTTACTTTTTTTCTTCTCCTCGCGTCTGACGCGAATCTGGCGCACGGCGCGGGGTGGGGGTTCGATCCGGGGACGTGTGCGTGCGCGCTGGGGTGGCTAACCAGTGCGGCGTGCTAGGGGAGCTGACAGGGAGGTGGGCGCGGGCTAGATAGGGTTCGATACGACGCAGGACGCTGCAGACGACGGCGAGCTCTGGCGCACTACGACCGTTCGACGAAACGATCGGCGGCGCTAGGTGGCGTCGGCGAAGCGGAGGTTGTCAGGGAGGTCGAGGGACTCACCGCGGGCTCGAGGGCGGGCTCTGATCGGAGCGAGGAGCGGCGGATCGTCGGTGATGCAGGCGCTCCGGCGATTAGGGTTTCGCGTTGGGCGGCGAGGATCTGGCAGAACTGGAGGCTTCTCCTTCGCAACGGCGGGTACGGGGTGCTGTAGTGGACGGTTCTCGGTCTCCTGGGCCACCTCCACGTCGTGCTCACGGTCAGGAACCTCGGGGGCGCGGTGCTGCTGGCGGCTACCGGCGGCAGGGGTTGTGGTCGGGGAGAAAGAAGGGGAAGGAGGGGGATGCTCTGGGACGGATCTGGGCAAGGCCAGAGACGTGGAGAGGAAGAAAAAGTGGGAGAGAGAGGGAGGAAAAGAGGGCGGGGCACGGCAGGGATAAGGGGCTAGGGCTTTGCCCTTTCTCCCTCGAGCACGTGCTCGGCCAGGCTGGGGCTTGTCCTGGAGCTGGACGGCGCGGCAGGGAGGCTGCAGGTGGGGTAGGCGATGGTGGTGCGGCTAGGCCCGCACGGCAGAGAGAGAAGGAGGGAAGGGGCTCGGGTGAGCTCGGTCTAGGCTTAGACATGGCTAGGGTTAGGGCATGGCTAGGCTAGAGTGGCTGGGTGTGGGCCAGGGAGAGGTGGCCAGGTGGCAAGCTAGAGGGAGAGAGAGAGAGAGTTTAGGGTTAGGAGAATTAGAGTTATGAGTAGAATGAAGAGATTAATTAGGTTTGATTTTATGTGGTTTTTAGATTGTTGAAACTAGTGCAAAAGGTTAACCCAAGTGAAGCATGTTGAGAATTGGGTTAATGTGAGAAGAAGGTGAAAGGAATTCCAAGAAAAGGAAAAGAAAGAAAAAGAGGGATTAGGCCTCATATGGTTCATGCATGGGGAAAATAAATAAAAGTGAGAAAAAATGAGATGGTGAGGTTAAGGGAAGAGTGGAGTGGTAGGAGGTGTTCTCACAAAGGTAGGATCCAACAAAACCAAAGAAAACCAAAGGAAAGGAAGGTAGTGAAGACTAGTGCATGGCCCATGCAAAAATAATAATTCCATGATTAATTTTGTGAAATACTTATTATTAATATGATGGCATTAATCTTATGCATTCCCCAGAAGTGGAACAAAGCCAAGCAAAGAAATTTAATGGACTAGATTCACCCTATTGCACATGAGCTAGAGAAAACCAAAATGAAGACAAACAAGCTCATGATCTAGTAGGATGGTGGAATTATAAAGTGGTGAAAAGAAAGGTGATGGAAATGAAATAAAAGATATGACCCCAACTCAACTTGGGCATTTAGACAATATATCAATAACCAAATACAATATCAAGAGGCAAATACAATTAATAATGCATGTGAGAGAAGAGCCAAAAGAAAAAGGGTTTTATATGATGCTCAAATGCAAGGTGGCATGATGACATGAGCATGATATAATTATGATGCCATAATAATATATATAAAGTAGCCAATATCTTACTAGGACAAGTAGCATTACGATTGTTAGACAATTGGGGTGCTACAGCAATGCATGAAGCTCTCGCACGTCTATGTGCCCTCAGTGTCAACCAAATCCAAGGAACCCGCTTTGTTCACTATGCAAGGCGTGACTTCATGGGAATGCCAATGGAGATGCCAAGTCACCCGGGGTTGAAGCGTCAAGTGGAGAACCTTGACTTCTTGCTGTACGGTCGCTAGAAGGAATTGGATAATGCTAGGGAGTTTGCCAACCACAACCTTGCCATTGCCGCCCAGAAGGCCCAGACTTTCTCACTGCTTGTCAAGGACCGTCAGTCTCTTCGCCGCCAGCGTGAAAAGAAGGATCGCACCATTGACCGTCTTCGCAAGAAGGTGGCCGACCTCGAGAAGACCATCAAGGAGCAAGAAGCTCAACTTGCAACAAAGGAGGAAGAAGAGGAAGGTGAAGACATTCAGGGAGATCTAGACTCTTATCTCAGCAATGATGATGACTTTCTAGAGGAGGATGCCGTGGACTTCCACACCGATGATGACGACTCCAACTTCATCGATGATGAGTAGAAGCACTAGAGCACTATCGTAGAGTGAGGAGTATCGGTTCCATTGTATCGTAGCTTGCAGAATGGTTCCTAAAACCATCGGTTTTCCCTTGTTGTTGTGGTGTGGGTGTGTTTGTATCATGTGCTTGTTTGAATGAATGAAAAGAAGTTAGTTGCAAAACCTGAGTCAAGCTCAAAGCTTTAGCTTTGAAACCAAAACCATAAACCTTAGAACTTTCCCTCTTACCCCTTTATCTATCTCAATCTTCAGATGACTCGTGGAAACCCCGGAGGGAGCAGCTCATCGCAAGACCCAATGCTGCAGATTATGGAAATGTTAGTTGCAGACCGTGAAGCAAGCAGGACAGAGCGCCAGGCCAACTTAGCAACACTACAGCAGATAACCCAGATGTCCCAAAACAACCAAGGGCATGGTAATCAGGATCATTAAGGATCCAAGCTGAAAAACTTCCAGAATACCAATCCCCCAATCTTTAGCACTTCGGAGAACCCACTAGAGCTGATGACTAGTTGCAGAAGATGGAGAACAATTTGGAAGTAGCCAGAGTTGATGACAACGAGAAAGTTCTCTTTGCCACCCACTACTTGGCAGGAGATACAAGAGCCTGGTGGAACAACATCCGCCTGATGAACCATGGTCAAGTGATGACATGGGAAGCCATCAAAATCAAGTTCAGCCGCACCCACGTGCCGCAGGGCCTAGTCACCAGAATGAGGGATGAATTCAGAGAGTTGAAGCAAGGCAGAATGACTGTGGTGGAGTACCGTGACAAATTCCTGTCACTTGCCAGGTATGCACCTGATGAGATTAACACGGAGGCCAAGAAGAAGGAGAGATTCCTGAACGGACTGCATGATAAGATGCAGACTGTCCTCGTCAACATCCGCGTCGAGGATCTCGAAGAGCTAGTCGACTCTGCCATTCAGATGGAAGGGAAGATTAACCAGGCAAACGACAACCGCAAATGTCGTATGATGCACCAAGCTGGATCCAACCGTCACCAGAAGTACCATCCCAACCCATCTGCAGGGTATGCACCAAGAAACAGCCGACCCCCAATGTGCCACCCAAGCTATCCCAACCGTAGCGGAGGCAATGTGAAGTCCGGAGGAAACAACAACAACCCCGACAACACCAGCAATTTCAACCGTGCACCTCCCAAGAGCAACAACAACAACAACAACACTGCACCCAGAACTGGAAGTAATGTTGTGCCTGTCGCAGCTAAAGACAAGTCTCATATCACTTGTTTTGAGTGCGGAGTGAAGGGTCACTATTCTAATGAGTGCTCGAAGAAGACTGCCACCACTGCCAATGTGAATGCCCTAGCTCAACAGCAGCGTCGTGTTCAACCAGGAAGAAGATTTGTCCCAGGGAACCCTCACAACCGCAACGGCCGTCTCTTCCACATGAACGCCGAAGAAGCCCAAGAAGCGCCAGATGTACTGCTGGGTATGTTTTCTGTCAACTTAGTTTTAGCAAGAGTGTTGTTTGATTCTGGAGCATCGCACTCATTCGTCAACAAAGAATTTGCATGCACTAGTAAGATCCACCCAACCAACTTGAAGCATTTCATGATAGTTCAAATCCCCGGTTCAACTACAAAAGATAGAAAATTTTGCAAAGATGTGCCTATCAGAATACATGGGATAGTTTTTTATCCTAATCTAATAGTACTTGGAACCAAAGGATTGGAAGTAGTACTAGGTATGGATTGGATGTCAAAGCATAAAGGACTAATAGACCGTGCTAAGAAAGCCATCACGATGACTAGTAGCTCTGGAGTAACAGTAGAGCATATCGCTGAAACCTTACCTCATCAATTCAAGTGCAACAAGAGTCTAGCTCTACCCACCATTGACCAAGTTAGAGTAGTATGTGAATACCTCGACATATTCCTAGATGAATTGACTGGTATGCCCCTGAATAGGGATATTGAGTTCATTATTGAACTAATCCCCGAAACCGGACCCATAGCCCAGAGACCCTATAGCATGAACCCCTCAGAGTTAGTAGAGTTGAAGAAACAGTTGGATGCTTGTTAGCAATAGGCTTGATTCAACCAAGGGCATCACCATGGAGATCACCAGTGTTATTCGTCGACAATAAAGATGGAGGCAACCGTTTGTGCACCGATTACAGAAAGCTGAATGACGTCGCCATCAAAAACAAGTACCCTTTGCCAAAGATAGAGGATCTATTTGATCAGTTGACTGGTGCCCAAGTGCTCTCAAAGATTGATCTTAGGACTAGTTATCACCAACTTAAGATTCGTGCAACGGATATTCTGAAAACCGCCTTTACTACTCGTTATGGATTTTATGAGTATACAGTCATGTCTTTTGGATTAACCAATGCCCCTGCTTATTTCATGAATCTCATGAATAAGATCTTTATGAATTTCCTAGATAAGTTTCTCATTGTGTTTATCGACGATATCCTTATATACTCCAAGTTAGAAAAAGAGCATGAGCAACATCTGCGAATCATCCTTGAAACCCTGAGAGAGCATCGATTATATGCCAAGTTCAGAAAATGTGAGTTTTGGCTGAAAGAAGTAGGATTCCTAGGACATATTGTGTCTGCCGGAGGAATCTCTGTTGATCCCTCCAAAATTAAAGATGTCGAAGAATGGGAGGCCCCAACCACTCAAACCCAAGTCCGTGCATATCTCGGATTAGCGGGATATTACCGCAAGTTCGTAGAAGGATTCTCTAGCATCGCCAGACCCATGACCCAATTGTTGAAGAAGGACAAGAAGTTTGAATGGACCGACAAATGTGAAGCCAGTTTCCAAGAACTGAAGAAGAGATTGATTTCAGCCCCAATATTGATCATGCCAGATATCAAGAAGCCGTTTGATGTGTATTGTGATGCATCCAAGATTGGTCTCGGATGTGTATTGATGCAAGAAGGCAAAGTCATCGCTTATCTGTCTCGACAACTGAAGCAGCATGAGCAGAACTATCTGACCCATGATCTTGAATTAGCAGTCGTAGTTTTGGCATTGAAGACATGGCGTCATTATCTTATGGGTAATCATTGTGAGATTTACTCAGATCACAAGAGCTTGAAGTATATTTTCACTCAGAAGGAGCTGAATATGAGGCAAAGGAGACGGATAGAGTTAATCAAGGATTATGACCTTGACATTTACTATCACCCCGGCAAAGCCAATGTGGTAGCGGATTCTCTTAGCAGATTGCCTTGTAGGCTAAACACCATGATTAAGGAGAAGCAACCAAGTTTGTATGAGGAGTTGGAGCAGTTTAGGACTGAGCTAGTTAGCCAAGGATTTCTAGCAAGCATTGAACTTCAACCCACTTTGATTAGCCAAATCAAGGAAGCTCAGAAGGGAAATGAAAGTATCGACGGAATCAAACTTCGTATTGGTACGGGAAACATACCTGGATTCACCGAAGACGAAGAAGGAGTTTTGTGGTACAAAGGACGTATTAGAAGGAGCTGAAATCGGGAGCTACATCGCCAAGTGTGACATCTGTCAAAGAGTCAAAGCAGAGCATCAGAGACCCGTAGGACTGTTGCAACCATTGCAGATTCCAGAATGGAAATTGGATTCCGTCGGAATGGATTTTATCACTGGTTTGCCTACTTCTAGTAGGGGAAATGACTCAATCTAGGTCATCGTTGATAGACTGTCCAAGGTAGCTCATTTTATACCTGTCAAGACTACCTATTAGAGTTCAAAGCTACCAGAGTTGTACATTGCTAGAATTGTTAGTCTGCATGGAACCCCCAAGACCATAGTATCAGATCGAGGAACCCAATTTACCTCGAGATTTTGGCAGAATGTCCAAGAAGGATTAGGAACCAAGTTGAACTTCAGCACCGCTTATCACCCGCAAACTGAGGGACAGACTGAGAGAGTCAACCAAATCCTAGAGGATATGTTGAGAGCTTGTGTATTGGAGTACAGATCAAAATGGGAACACTGCCTGCCTTTCGCAGAATTCTCATATAACAACAACTATCAAGCCAGTTTGCAAATGGCACCATTTGAGTTCCTATACGGAAGAAAGTGTCGTACCCCTTTGAATTGGTCGCAAGTAGGAGAGAGTCAGATTTTTGGACCCGACATTCTCCGAGAAGCCGAAGAGAAGGTTCACAAAGTCCGTGAACACCTCAAGACCGCTTAGTCCAGACAGAAGAGTTATGTTGACAAGCGAAGGAGAGACCTGACTTCCAATGTCGGAGATTTTGTGTATCTCAAGGTTTCTCCATTGAAGGGAACACAACGTTTTAGTCTGAAAGGAAAGTTAGCCCCCAGATATATCGGGCCTTTCAAGATTCTGAATCATCGAGGAGAAGTATCGTATCAACTGGAACTGCCTGAAGAGATGTCAGCCATCCACAGTGTGTTCCATATCTCGTTACTTCGCAAATGCTTAGAAGTGCCGGAGAAGACCGAAGTTTTCAAGAACATCGATCACCGAGCTGTTGATATCAACAAGGACCTGACATATCGTGAAATGCCCATCCGTATCTTGGAAGAAGCTTATAGAACTACCAGGAGTATAAAATTTCTCAAGATTCAATGGACCAACTATACCGAAGAAGAAGCCACTTGGGAGCGAGAAGATTAAATTAGGATAGAGTTCTCAGATCTCTTTAGTTCCTAGTTTTCTTTCGTAAATCTCAGGAAGAGATTTTGTTTAAGGGGGGAAGGTTTGTAACATCCCAAAACTTAATCCAAGGTTAATCAAGATCAAATCTACCCAATTTAGGGTTAACAAAAACTTTTCCATTTAAAATCATAAAGCATTCATATGTGTGTGCATTTAATTTAGGAGTTGTTTTGAATTGCCATGTTTGAGTGATCCATTGGTTGTAAAATGATTCTAAGGTGAATTAAACATCATCTAGATCATCCCCAAACAAATCCCACAGAAAAATAAATCAAAAAGAATAAAATAAGCAAATGGTCACTTTTGCCATTTTAATCACCTTGCCTACTTTGGCTATTCCTAGAACTCAAATCTTAATAGAAAAAATTGTGGTTCTTTGCACCCCTTGCTAGTACAAGTAGTGATGTACCAAGGCCCACTTTGTTTCATCCCAAAAACTTTCAAACACTAAATTTAAATGACATTTGAAAATTGAATCTACTGTAGGTATCAAGATCACATTAATTCCAAAACCACTCAAATGAAATCCATTTCAAAAACCCAAGCACACCTAGATCCTCAAGCATAAGATACATCACTCCACCAAAAATCAGCTCAAAATTCAAATATTTTGTTCATGCGGCCATTGTGTCGAACACCTGGCAGGCAGAATCAAAAATGGCCTAACTTATACTGTTTTTGATCAAATTTGGTCGAGCCATTTGAACTCAATTCAAGTCCCTTGTCTCCCCCAGACCCAACCAAACCATCAAAGACCTACCCAACGGCCTAGGGCAACAGTGCCATGCCGCCCCGACGCCATGCTCACCGGCAACCTTGCCAACGCCACAGCAGACCGCCAGCCCCTCTCCGCCGCTCCAGGAAGCACGACGTGACCTCACCGCCGCCCACGGTCCACCTCTCGATCAACCCCAGCCCCTGGACCACTCCCCAGAAGCGCCGCCCTTTCTCTCTACGCAGCCAGAGCGCGATCGCAGACCGCGCCTTGACCCCATACCGCGCACGCCGCTCCGCCTCGCCCCAGCACCCCGCTAGACACAGCCGTGCATCGCCGCACGACCCACAAATGCCGTGATCACCGTCGAGCACCGCCTCTGTCTCTCAGAACGCGAGACGCTCCCGACCACAATCCACCGCCCCTAGCCTCACCATAAAGCCATAGAGGACCGCCAGGAGGCAAGCCACCGTCCGCCTACCTCGCCATGCCGGTAGCACCCCTGTGCCGTCATCACCGATGAGCTCCGCCCATACCTCTCGGTCTCACCGTCGAGCCTATATAAGGAGGCCACCCCCAGCCTCATTCTGCACACCATTCCACTCCCCTCTCTCCACTGACCATTTCCCCTCTCTCACCGGAGCCGCTCAAGCCACCATTCGCCGGAATTGCACTGGAGGAGGCCGCAGCAGAGGAGGAGACGCTGCCGTCGATTCCGTCCACCTCAGCCCCTGCCGCTACCTCGCCTGAGTCCGCCGTCGCCGTCCAGTTCGATCGACCGCCTCGTCGAACTAGCTGGAGCCCTGGTACATCCCTAGTAGACCCCCACCATCCGTTTAGGGTTTGGTCTCGCCGATGAAGAGTTCGTCATCGACGACGACTATGAGCCGTTGATCCACGTTCTAATCGTGTGTCCCAGATCGCTTGATACCGTTTCGGGTTTTAAGTCTCGCTGACAAGCGGTACCAACCTATCAGCTACCCTCTGCGCCGGTGAGCGTCACTAGGCCGGCCCGTTAGCTTTCCCGCGCGACCCAGTTAATTCAAATATAGGTTTTTCTATTTAAGTTTAAATTCAATTCTGTCCCTTAGTTCAAAAATCAATTCAGAGAGTTGTGCAAGTCCAAATGGAGTGATTCCAATTTTGTTGGAGAGCTTCTGGAAAGATCTATCCAAGCCCGTTGGATTTAATTCATTTAGAGTAAGAGATCTTTCCTAGTAAAAATAACAAGACATAAGCATTTGCACATTCAAACCTTTTTATAAAATCAACCATAATAGCTTTTGAGTAAATTCCAACTCTCAAAAATCACATTTAACCATACCTATCTGAATATGTAATAATATTAAGGTTTACATGCAGTGACTTTGGACTAGTACCAAAATAATGCTATATAGGCATTTCTAGTCACCTTAAATCATTAAATTTTAAACTTAAACTTATTAAAATAAGGTCCAACCTTTAAATCACATTCCCATATGTTAGAATATTTGGTGATGACATGTGTCCATATGATCCCATATTTTAATTGGAGAATATTAAATCTTAGTTAATTTCAATGAGTAGAAATTACTTTTCTCAAATAAAAAGAATGAAGCTAGTGAATTAAACCTTGTGATGCTTGTGATGATAATAGATCATCAACTGTGTGCCTTAGTGTGCTAAGTAGACTAGTTAAGTATTGTTTGGTGATTGTGTACCCCGCATGTATTTATAGAAGATAGTACCGACCAAGCTTTCGAGGAGTTCTACCAAGAGGAGGAGGAAGAAAACTTCAACCACTGCACCAACCAAGGCAAGCCACCATTAACAATGTAAGCTAACCCTTGAAATCTAGATAACCTAAGCAAAGGCATTAGGCATGCTTTGGTTATACCATTTTGAACTTATACCTACTCCAAGTTTTATTTTCAAGATTTTACTTTCTTTACTTTACCAAAGTCCCTTACTTGTTTGAAGGTAGCATAAAAAGTATAAAACTTGACCTCTCTAGATAACCTTAGATGTCATTCTATGGCATGAGATTGAGATTAGCATCCCACCTTAGTGAACACTCTTAACTTAGTAGCTTAGAGCTAAATCAAAACTTGAGTCACTTTAGATGGGAACACTTGGTGAAAATGAATTGTGAAAACCTTGGAATGATGAGTCATTCTATTGAGATGTTTTGACATGTGTTGAGAAACACAAATGGTTTATGATGATGAAAATGTTGAGGCATGAGCCTTAGCCCCTTTACAAAACTGAAGGTTGGATTTGGATGCAATACCATTCCAATTTTTATCGTACAACCACAATACCTGAATTGGGTAAGGCTTAGGCGGAAGTTTATATGCATTAGTATTAGTTCCCTCGCGGGAGAGGTTTGAGCTGAGGCTACCTCTCAATGTTGTCCACCTATGCAGTGCCCAAGATGACAGATGGTCATGGTTGGGAGGCCATGGTCATAGGAGAGGTGCTTATACTAGGGTGTGTAAAGGAAATGTTATGTTTGATTATCTGCATACTAAGTATGATGATTCAGGGTTATCCCTGACAGATGTATCGAATATTGTGGTGAAAGTGTACCACCTCTGCAGAGTGTCAAACTATTCGAATAGCCACGTCCGTGGTTATGGACAGTTGGAGTGGCCATACTGTTTCGTTGTCAGATGTTTTCAATATGACTTATGAAATGAATGACGAATCTTGACTTGACCACAACAGGGTTGTGACTATGACACTAGCTTCCCAACTTAAGTGATTCTAGAACTTTATGTTATCTTTCTTTGTTTATGAACTCAGCTTAGGTTTCCAACTTAACTTGACAAGTAAACTTAGAGTTAGAAATCCCACTAGAACTACCTTACTTGTTAGTGGTAGTTTGCGAGTACTTAAAGAGTACTCATGGCTTTTGTCCCTGGCTATTCCTATGGCCAGACTATGAAGGAGACTACCAAGATGAAGGACAGCAGGATGGCTATGATAACTAGGACTATCTTCCATCGTCAGCATTGCCTGTGCCACTGAAGATGGACCCCACCGCTACGCTTATTATTTATTCCACTACTTGTTGTATTAAGACTGGATCATGAGGTCCTTTATCCGTGTAAGACCTTATTATGGTTTGTAATGGATGATGTACTGTGATATCCAATCCGTTATGTCTCGTAAAAATGGTAATCCTGGGATTGCGATGTATGACATAACAGGCATCTAGGATTAAAAATTCGGTGTTGACAATAAATGCTTATTATCATACAGACAAAGACCGGAATAACTTTGTTCATAACCACAATGTGAATCATAAAAGAAATTATTCATAGAAAAAGAACTTCTTATTTGTTTCTCATTTATATGAATAACCGTCTCGCAATAAGCAAGACATGCTAATATGGTTCACAAACTCAATTACAAAGCTTTTATTCAAATCCTTAAATCCTAATGATAAATGTGTAGGTGAGGAGTCTCGGCGGCCATCAACCAGATTGATTTTTGTCATTAAGCCATCGTTGCCTTGTTCCATCCAGCAACTCTCATGCAGAAGGTCCTGTTTCAACAAAACAAGAGTAAGTATCCAATACTTGGAAAACTGCAGACGTGTTTGATGGAAACATTTATTACTTGTATATCAAATATGTACCTTCTGCGCTGACAATCACCCCTGTAAATGGGCTCGACCTTGGTGGTCTTCATTTTGGCTATGAACTCGTGAAAGGTATACGGTATCCCTCTCATGACATAGCTAGTGATGATGTCCTTGTAGCTGGGAGGAAGTGGACGCAACACCCTATCTATCACAAAGTCGTCAGTTAGCCAGCTTCCCATGACATCCATAATGTGTTCATGGATCTCTTCCATGATATCCATGTGGCTTTCGAAGAAGGAGTTTTCTTCCATCTTGGTGGAAGTAAACTCATCCATGTACTCATATAGCATGTGTCTGACCTCAGTTGGGAACGCGCTCTTCAATCCATCGAGCATATCAAATGTATCGATTTCAGGGAAGGGCACCCTCAATCTAGATTCCTTGACATGGATAATGGTATAATTGATGGTTATGAAAGTGTCACAGCGGTCACAAAGAATCACATCTTCTCTTCCATCGAAGTCATCCAGGAAGTCTTCCAGTGGTTCATGTAGGACATAGAGAAGATGGTTTTCTATGAGGACGCCCATGCTGCGTTGGTACGAGTCGATCAAATTCGACCCATCTAGCTTAAGTTTCTCCCCATTCATAAATGGACCAAAGATGTCCGGAACTTTGGGAATATCCATAATCTACATGAAATTTGCAAAGACTTAGATTATTCATAATATGATTTCAAATTTTTAATAATATTAACAAATGAGCCCCCACTAAAACTATCATCCCTAAGATAGTTTAGTGATTACACGACCCCTTTACATTGTACCATCCCCGATCGCCACGGCCTTTGATACAACTGTCAGGGTGGACAAATACCATCAATCACATCATTCATGTGACTCGTGCTCGATATTTCGATCTTCTTATGTTCCGAGGCCATGTCTGTACATGCTAGGCTCGCCAACTCAACCTTAGTGTATTCGTAGTGCATACATGGCTTGCACCCACCATATCCGAACGTTGATATGTCTAGCACCCGATTGTCACAACCTGCTTCATAATGATGTACTTTCTTGGTGGTGCACACTAATGGGAGAACAATACTGTTGGTATTAATTAGGGATCATCTTATTTAGTGCTACCGCTATGTATCTAATACTAGCAAACAATAAGATACACACAAAGAATTAACATCATATGCAGTCTATATGTGATATGACATGGTTGTCTTCACGCTCCTTGATCTCCATTAGGTGCTCTGGCATGATCTCCATCTTTCCACTAGTACAATGCCAAATCCATGACACTACCAGTCTTGTTATTCATCATGGCGATGAATACTACTATACAACTTAGTAATAGAAAAGTAAACTACGTTACCTTGTTCACGACCATAACCATATCACATGACAAGCCTTCCCTATAACATCAAGTTAAACGCCTCTACTTTATCTATTGCAATTTTTATGTGGTTGGTAGGATTTTGCAATAGAACTATTTCTACCTATGAACTTCCAACCGCAACATGGATCCAATAGTTGTCTATACTACACCCCATTCGGGCCCCTCCATTGTAGATGCTATATCAACTACTGTGAGAGAGACAGATACCCACTAGCCACTTATATGGTGCAAGCCCTATGTTGAGCGTGGAACTAGTCTCGTGTAAGATTACACGTAAGGTCGGTCTGGGACGCTTCATTAAACAGTGCCACGATATAAACAAATACACATGCGAGGGTAACAAATAGAGGATCAATGCCCACATTCAGCATGTGTTATATCCTTACAAGCATACTACGCATAAATAGGCTCTAATACCACTAAAGGGGTTTCGTGATAGAAAATAGAAAATTCCTACGACAGAATGCACCTAGCCAGGATCTATCTAGGAGTAATTATTTAATAGGGAGAGACATTGGTAACATACCCTTGTAGACCGCAAGCGTTTAACGCTCATGATGAACATGGATGATGTAGGCATACTCGTCTGACCTCAAGGTCGCAAAGCTCCTCACAAGTCACTAAAAATAATATGCCCGAGAGGCAATAGTAATGTGGTTATTGTATTATTCCATGTTTATGATAAATTTTTATTTCTCATGCTATAATTTTGTTAATTGGAAACATTAATACATGTGTGTTTAATAAACAAATAAAGAGTTCCTAGTTATGCCTCTCATATACACTATCTCGTTGATTAGCAAGATGATCAAGGTTCCCTAATCATGGACATTGGATGTTGTTAATAACAAGGTCACAACATTGGTGGAATGGTGTGATGAACATTCACCCAAAGTATAGTAATACAATCAAAGTCATTATGTTTACATTGCTATAACATCATGTGAAGTAACCTTAGTCCATAGACCATGAGATCATGCCAACCACTAACATCAGAAGAGTAACTTGAGAACATCAAACATGATATCGTAACAGGGTGACAATAAAGGTGGGTTCAGATACTTCGAGTGTGTTATGTAGAGGATCATGGATCAAGAGTGGGATTTGTCCATCCCGATGATGGAGAGATATACTCAGGGCCCTCTCGGTGATATCACATTGACACAGCTTGCAAGCATGCGATTGGATCACATAGAATGTTATATCACAGGAACAAGAAAAGAGTACTTGTTGGTAACAAGATCAAACTAGGTATGGGGATACCGATGATAAAATCTCGGACATGTAATATATCGCGAGACAAAGGGATTTTGTTACGACCTCAAAGGTTCTCACGATCACTAGAGTCATCATTGAATGTGTGGGAGTCAGTACGGATCTCCAGGTCCCATTGCTGATTATTGATCGGAGAGGGGTCTAAATCATGTCTGCATTAATCACGATCTGTAGGGTGACACACTGAAGGTATACCGACACCAAATGGAGTAGATCTAATACCAAAGAGGATTTGAAAGAGCTAGGATTATTTTGATGGACACCAAAATTGTTTTTGGTCAAATTGCTAAAAATGGTTTCAGATGTGATATCGAAGTATTGTAAGGGGTTTTATCCAGATGTTTGTTAATTAAATTAGTTAACAAAATTCTGAATAAAATAAATAAAATAGTTTTATTAAATGAGAGATGGCATTAATTTTGGTGCAAATTTAATGCATGTGAGTGGAATTGTGAGTGGAGTGAAATTGATGTGAGTGGAGCATCCACCCACATGAATGAGGGAGAGGTGGGGTAACCACCTTGGCCGTTGGCCATGGCCTTGGGGCTGCCCCCTCCTCGTCCACTCACACACCCACTCATGAAGGATCTCTCTCTCTCCCTCTAGTAAATTCCCCATGGCTTTGGATTAGCGAAGTACATGTTCTGAGTGGTTTCTCTGGAAGGATCTGCTACTTCCGCTGCTTTACTAGAGAGAGGACTTGGAGGTTGTAGGGGTGCTAGACATGTTTGCGATCACATATTCGCTGCTACTTTGTGGCGCTGGAGTTCAACTCGATCTTGAGATTGGCAAGTGTACAACTACATCATCCATGAAATCATATTTCATTAACAAAGGTTTTCAATCTTCAAGGATAAGATCTTTATGGATGTATATCCACCATTGATTATATCTAGGTAGATAGATCTTAGTGCTTAGTTGTTCATATCGTAGAATTTTTTGTTTTCTATGATGCCAACCCAACAGTGGTATCAGAGGCTGATCTATGCGTAGATGTATTGCACGGGTAGAACACATATGAATATGCTGACGATGATGATCATTTTATTGCATCCTCTATATATTTTGTATATTGGTGGCATAGTGGGATGAAGTGGCCCGGACTAACTTTACACGTCCTTGCACATGAGACCTGTTCCATGCTTGACATGCAACTAGTTTTGCATAAATGGCTTGCGGGTGTCTGTCTCTCCTACTATAGTCAACATCTGATTTACAATGGGTTGCTAATAATTTGACTATCATCATTGTGGTTCCATGTTTGTAGGTATGAATGGTTCTATCTCCAAAGCCCTAAGCCATGTAAAACCTACAAAGATAAATTAGAAGCATCTAGTTAAGTTGTTGTTGGGCATGTGTTATTATATGGTAATGTTATAAGTTGTAGTTTGATACTCTTGGAAATGATAACAAACCAAAGTGTAAACACCATAGACCTTGGTATTAAACGAATGGAATGATAGATATCATACCAAGATACACAAGATATTGATCAAGTGCACGAACTATATCATATCACTTTTTGCATATGATGTTTGTTTGCATCTTATTTTGCTTGTATGGCACTTAGTAGCATTATAGGATGATCCATCATTTAAAAATCAAGAAAAACATGTTCTTCCTTTAGTATGCACCGTTAAGAAAGTTTGACATTTCGAGACACCACGCGATGATCGGGTCTAATATACTCTACGTTTACATACAATGGGTGTAAGACAGTTTTACACGTGCGAGTACTAAGGTTCTTACTTGGCAAGCCTAGCATGTACAGACATGGCCTCGGAACATGATCCGAAAGGTAAAGCATGAGTCATATAGTTGATATGATGCCCATATTTATGCTTTCCTTTGAAGCTGCACCAATTCATGTGATGATCGATCTTGGTGTAGTGGATTTGGTTCATGTAATCACCAAAACGACTCGAGGGATGTTGGTTTTGAGTGGGAGTTCATGTAGTAATATGATTAAATTTGAACTCAATTTACCATAAACTAAATTGAAGTGTTGTAGTCATTGACATCCGTTTACTTCCTTATGCTTAGTTATAATTGAGATAATAAAACTATAAAATTCTAGGTATTTATTTTACGAACTGCTATCGTATTGTTTTGAGTGTCAATCTAATGTTTAAAAGTCCTATTGCAAACTTTCAGCAAACTCCATTTACTCCATGATGTTTAATAGGTAGTATTAAATCAAGAGTAACAATTCTAGTGTTAGTATCTAAATTCTAGTGTTAGTATCTAAAGTATCATGTTTGCCTCCATGATCCTTGATATTCAAAAGATGTTTAGTATCAAGGTTATCTAGGAGCTAAAAGGATTGTTCCAGAAACCATCTTGTGCGGAAGATATTGCAATATCTAAAGAAATGTTTTGGGTGTAATATGATGGAGTATAATTTAGAAAAATACATGTTCTCACATTGTATGATAATTTGTGAAGGTTGGAGACGCTATGCATCCTAATCTCCCCAAAAGGTTTTGGGAATTGACATTATACTCGCAATTTACCCTTATAGGCTATAGTAGCTTGATCATGAAAGTTTTCATGATAGAATGAATAAAAGATGTAGGTAAAAATGTTTACTGCACTAAAAGATTACTAAAGAATGTTTTTTGAAACGCCAAACATTTGATGATGGTGATCTACTTCAAAAGTGCAAGTCCAAGATATTAGTATTTGACAAACAAGCTTTGGGACTAAGTGTCATGTGTATGGCACCACTATTGATGTTGATAGATTCTTTGAAAAATAAAAGGGAAAGCTGAAAGAGAATCTAGAAAATATTTGGCAAAAAAGAAAAAGACTAGAAATGTCCAACTTAGGTATATAGATGATATACATGTTATGGATGTATTATTTGGTTGTTAAACAATGTGATTCTTGTGTATTGGATACCGAATTTGTTGGTGTGAAGTGTCATACAGAACAACACAATTCATGAACTGCAATGGCCTAAGTAACTAGCAAAAGAATATGTGATGATGTTCATCAACAAATAAAGTGTTGTTGTGTTTTTGTTAATATCAAACCTAGCCTTCAAGATTTTTTTTAATAATTGTTATTTTGTTCCGGTAATATGAGAACAATGGTTGTTAAAATAATTACCATATTCCATAGAATATGGATGAAATTTTATAGGTTTAGTTGGAGAAATCATGTCCATAAAAACTAATGCTAAACTGTCACTAGAAAAATGATTAAAAGATCACTTATGAGTGACATCACCGTTTAAATTATATTGTAAAGAAAACATATAGAAACTCCATGTTGATGGAAGTTTGGAGTATTTGATTTTGATCAATTGACACTCGTGAGACTTTCCTGGAGATAATTGAAACTCCGTTCATAGGACAAATAGGAAATGATGACTAACTTATTGGACATTGTGCATGTTGATGTATATAGTCCATTATGTGTAGCCATGTGCGGTGGATCTTTCAACTTCATATGCTTTCTCTGAAAAATTGAGTGAATATATGTGTATATTTACTTAATAAGGAAGAAGCACAAAACATTTGAAAATTGTTCAAAGACTTCCAAGATGAAGTAGAAAATCATGTATTATAATGGGAAAATAAAAATTTTATGATTGGATCATATGGGAATATATTTGAGTTACAAGTTTAGAAAAACACCTTAGATTTGAGGAATTGTTCCATGTATTCGTGTTTCCTGATAAACCATAGGAATATGGAGTGTTTGAGAGATAAAAACAAACCTTGTTTTGACATTGTAAGATCAAAGGTGTCATTTATAAAACTAACATTATGTCTTAAGGATTAAAGCTTTAGATACTACTGCTTCTACACTGAAAAGAGCACCATCATGATCCGTTGAAATGACACCATATGAGTTATGGATTGGGATAAAACCCAAGTTGTATTTTCTTAAAAAATTGGTATGCTAGGCATAAGTAAAATGTTTACACCAAATTCAAATAAGCATGTATTAGGTTATCCCAAATCAACAACTGGGTGTTCCTCCATAACACCGAAGACAAGAGAGTTTGTTCCTTAGAACATCAAGTTTCTTGAGAAGGAATTTCTCGCAAAAGTTAAGTGGGAGGACAATACAACTTTGATTAGGTTGATGAACCTAAGCAACATGTGCTAAGTAGCGCAACGCCGAAAAGTGTCCCAGAGGCGGCAAAAATGCTCACGGCTCACGTGACTGCAAAGGTTGTGGTCTCGAAGATTAGAGTTCCTAATGAACCATGTGGGTTGAGTAACAATAAAATGGCGAGATTTGATAGACAAGTAGTTATTGTTTTGACAATGATGAACTGACTGCATGCAAAGAAGCGATGATGGGCCCCGACTCCATCAATTGACTAGAAGTCATAAAATCTGTGATAGTTTCCATACATGAGAAATCAAGTTTTTGAACTTGGAAGACCCTCCAGAAAGGCATGAAGCCTATTGGTCGTATTTGAATCTATAAAGAAATAGACATGGATGTTTCACATCTATTAAATAGTCGACATGTCGGAAAAGAGTTCATGACAATGTTCAAGGATTTGACTATGATAGGATTTGATCTTTCATAGCGATATTTAGTATGAACGGATTAATGTAGCAACCACTACATATGTCAATTTTGGTATATAGTAGTTGAATAAACAAAACAAAGTTATTATAATAGAACGGTTACCTAGGACATGTACATGGCATGGTCCGAAGGGTTTTGTTAAATGAAAGGATGCTAAAAGGGCATACAAACTTCAATGGTTGAAGTAAGCATAGTGGAGTTGGAATCTTCACCGTGATGAAACTGTTAAAAGAGTTTAATTTCAACGTAGACGATGAAGATGCTTGCATTTGCAAGAAATTAAGTAGGAGCGATGACACATATTTCTAATACATTATGTAGAAGACATGTTGTTGATTGGAAATGATGTATCTTTTATTGACACAAGTTAAGAATTTCATTAAAATCAGATTTCGATGAAAGACTTGGGCAAAACTAGAATATTAGGCATCAATGTCTATATGGATAGGTTGAGGTGCTAATCTTGTTGTGTTAGACGTACATATATGAGATATTGAATGAGTTCAATATGGAAATGACAAGAATGGTTATTGCCGCATGGAAAAGGTTGAATCAATATTCAAGTGTATCGACACTTGGTAAGTGAAACGTGATTCAAGTGTTTTAACACTTAGTGAGTGAAATCACATGAATATTTTGATCAATAATGTATATCGTGACATCTACAAATTGATGTCTACGCACGCTCTTATTCTTGTAGACAGTGTTGGGCCTCCAAGTGCAGAGGTTTGCAGAACAGCAACAAGTTTCCCTTAAGTGGATCACCCAAGGTTTATCAAACTTAGGGAGGAGGTGGTCAAAGGTATCCCTCTCAAGCAACCCTACAATCAAGATACAGAAAGTCTCTTGTGTCCCCAACACACCCAATACACTTGTCAGGTGTATAGGTGCACTAGTTTGGTGAAGATATAGTGAAATACAAGTAATATGGATGATTATAAGTGGTAATTGCAATCTTAAATAAGAGTGGCAGCAAGCAAACATGTAACATGACTGATTGTAAATGGTGTTTCAATGCTTAAAAACAAGGCCTAGGGATCATACTTTCACTAGTGGACACTCTTATATAAATATATTATCTTCATTATTCTACCCTGAACTACTCTCCGGTTGGATGATGTAGGGCTATAATAGCACACCTTAAAGTTCGCATCCCCATCTAGATAACCCCTCACTGTCACCTTGAGCGCTAGATGGTTCCAACAAACACCACAATCTCATAGAGACATCCAACTCAAATTATACTCATGATAAGTATTTATGTAACCTTAGCCAAAGTGCCACACGGTGTGCACACTGCCAACTTCACACACGTGGGGATAAGCAGAGATTAATTAAAGCACTTGAGTAGCAGAATAGATCTATAGATTACAAAGCTCATGATGTCATAAGATCACACATAGAAAGAGAGATGAACACATAGCTACCGGTAGAGCCCTTAGCCTCGAGAGAGAACTACTCCCTCCTTATCATGGGAGTCAGCAATGGCGATGGAGATGGTGGTGGAGTCGATGGAGATGGCTCTGGGGGCACTTCCCCATCCCGGTAGGGTGTCGGAACAAAGACTTCTGTCCCCCGAATCTCCTCTTCGGCGGCGGCAGTGCTGTGGAACTTTTTGTGGAATTCTGATCTTGTTTTTAGGGTTTTCGTCCCGGGGGGCTTTTATAAGCGAAAGGGCAAGGTCGGTGGAGGCCCGAGGGGCCCACACCACCTGGTGGCGCAGCTAGTGGGGTACCCGTGCCACCATAGGGTGTGGCCAGCCCCTGACCCTCCTCCGGCTGCCCTCCGGACTCCGTGTTCCTTCTGGTAAAATATTGACTTTGGCTTTTGTCCCGTCCAATTCCGAGAATATTTCCTTACTAGCTTTTCTGAAACCAAAAACAGCAAAAAACAGGCAACTAGCACCATGGCATCTTGTTAATAGATTAGTTCTAGAGAATGTATAAAAATGCCTCAAAGTATGAGCAAAACATAATAAAGTAGATACTAAACAAGCATGGAACATCAAAAATTATAGATACGTTTACGACGTAATCCAAGCATGGAAGTGATGGAGATTTGATTGGGCATTACAAGATTATACATAGACCGTAATCCAACTGCTTCTATGACTAATAATCCACCTTCAGGTTATCATCCGAACCCCCTCTAGTATTAGGTTACAAGCAACAGATAATTGCATTAAGCAAAGTGTGTAAAGTAAACAATACGATTGTCCCATGGACAAAGGATTGTTTTTTTTCCTGTTAGCAACACCACATCTACAACCTTACAGATTCCTGTCACTTCCCCAGATTACTAGAGGCATGAACCCACTATCGAGCATAAATACTCCCTCTTGGAGTTGTTAGCACCTACTTGGCCAAGATAGTTACTAACAAGGGAAAGCATGCAAGATCACAAATAACATAGGCATGATAGAATCAATAATCAATCTGAAATAGCATCTCAACATCCATCGGATCCCCACAAACACAACATGTAAGATTACAAATAGATGATCTTGATCATGAACAGAGCTCACAAGATCTAAACATGATAGCACAAAGGAGGAGAACCAACCATCTAGCTACTACATGGACCCATAATCCAAGGATGAACTACTCACACATCACACCGGAGGCAGTCATGGTGATGAAGAAGGCCTCTAGGATGATCTCTCCCCTCCGGCAGGATGCCGGGAAGAGCTTCGGATCCCCCGATCTAGGGATGGAGATGTCGGTGGCTACAGACTCTTCCATGGATTTCTGATTGGGTCTTTGATCGGGTACTTAGGGTTTTCGTCCCGGGAGGCTTTTATAGGCAAAAGGGCAAGGCTTGTGGAGAACCAGGGGGCCCACACCCCCTGGTGGCGCGCCCTAGGCCGCGCTGCCACCAGGTGTGGCTGCCCTGGTGCGCCACTTCGTCTCCCCTCTGTACTCAATGTTGCTTCAGGTAAAATATTGACTTTGGTTTTTGTCCGGGCCAATTCTGAGAATATTTCCTTACTAGATTTTGTAAAACCAAAAACAGCAGAAAACAGGCAACTGGCACTGTGGCATCTTGTTAATAGGTTAGTTCTAGAAAATGTATAAAATGCCCCAAAGTGTGGACAAAACATAAGAAAGTAGATATAAAACAAGCATGGAACATCAAAAATTATAGATATGTTTATGAAGTATCACACGTAACGGCGAGGGTCCACTACGGGACCCGACTGAACGTTGCCCCACTTGTCAGCACATAACGGCAAGGGTGACAGACGATAATTTTCAGACCATGTGAGAGTTTCGTACAAGGAGATGGGCAAAAGTGAGGAAAAATTAAGCGGCTGGGGAAAATTGAGTACAGCTAACGTACCAAGGGCACAAAAATAGAAATCCCTATTATAAATGTGTAAGTAGGAAAGCAACCTGTATAATAGTCAAGACTCCTCTTTGTAGATTCGTTTGACTTCAGTGATCCATTTGCCTATTACCATAGCCATTGTGAGTGCAACAATTAAGGTCATGAGACCAGATTAAGGCTTTGAACTTAGTGGTTTGCCGGTTCATAAGCAAACAAGTTCATGTATATGAGATCTCCGGATCATATTGTCTGGGCCCTTAAATTAGACAACACGCATTAGTCGCACCAAGAAAATAATTATATCACAAAATAATCACAACAATAATCACAAATATATGGAAATAAAATAGGCACATCACATATCACCAGTTCCCTACATCTCCCATGCCTATGGGGATTTACTCTCACATGATAGAAGAATAGCACAATGATATAATCATAAAATAAATAGAGTTCATATTGATATTACCGTAGCAAGCCACAATAAAGGGAAGATTGAATCTGAAAGGACTCAGATGCCTCCTAGAGGGGGTGAATATGCAGTTAAAAACTTTTCCGAGATGGGGTTAACAAATGCGGAATAAAAATAACATTTACTTTGTTAAGCACAAGACCTATATGTACTATGGTTCACCTATGTGCACCAACAACTTACGCTAAGCAAGAAAAATAACAAGGTGATAGCAAGATACTTCAAGCACGAAGGCTATCACAATGTGAAGAGCATAAGTAAAAAGCTCGGGTATAGAGATAACCGAGGCACGCTGATACAATGATATTTTACCGAGTTCGTCCCAAAAAGGGAGTACGTCTCATTGGAGGGATGGGCGGTACTAATACCACCATCTCCACAAGAGGCCTCAACCTATTCTCCCAAGAACTCGCCGCACGTAAAGTACCCGATCCACTATGGGACACTTAAGGGCAGTCACCAAACCTGTACAAGATTGGGGCAATCTCCACAACTTAAGTGGAGGATCCTAATAATCACCACCAAGGCCACTAACTTGGGGAGATCTCCACAACTTAATTGGAGGCCGCAAGAACTCACCACAAAGGCCACAAAACTGTCTAGGGTTCCACGAACCCAAGAGTAACTGTAACATCCCATCTTTTGCACCCATGCTTGTGTAGTTAGATGTCTATAAAATTAGGGGGAAATAAAACTTTTAGGGTTTGTTTGCATATGATGCTTTCCTAGTATGAATGCATGATCATTTGTGTTTTCCATGTTTCCTTGTTGTTTTCAATGCTAGTGATGCTCCTTGCTTGATTACATGATTATGATTGCTAGATCAACACTTGGTAACATCTATGAACACCACTAGTTTGTATTTTGGAAACTAGATCAAAAACCCCACAAATATGGCTAAGTCATATTAGCTTAAAAAGTTCCATTTTTGAATGAACGGTTTGAGCTAACCATAAACCCTTTCGGTCATGCAATCACATGGAAATGTACCATGCTATGAGTACTTCAAAACTCACCCCTAGCCCTGGTTAAGCCAAAACCCTGAGCCCCATTGCATGAAAGCTTTCCATCACTAGCTGAAATAAGGTTTTGGACACCTTATTTTTTAGTCATCTTTGGATTTTTCTTGCCAAACCTTGGGAGTGATCAGGAAGAAACCATGGCCTGCAATTGTTCACCTGTCACCCCTCTACTAATCCTAAACCCCCCACCTAACCATTAGTGGCATGAGCTCGATGATCTCATCAAGCAAAGTGACCACCATGACTAATCTTCTCTAGATCACCCCAAACCCTCTATTCTTCTCTCCACTCCCTCCATGACCTGGTACACGGCCATGCATGTCCTAAATGTTGCCAGCACAAGTCCCACACCACCCCAGGGTCACCCATGCAACCAACCCGACCCGCAAGAGAGAGGGATATGCAAGATCGACTCGATCTTGCTCAGCCAATGAAACCACCGCCCCTACACTACCTCTGACGTGCCTGGGCCTTGCAGCCTCGCACCAACTCCCCATGAACCGCCCTCTCACTTCCCATTGCTCACCTGCGTCTCCCGCTACCTCCAACCAACGGTGGCCACGTTGTTCCTGTGATGTCACGTGCCCCGCCCCACCATGTCTCCTGGAGCAAAATGTCACCACCCCGCGGTGGAGAAGCCACCCCTCGCCCTACCAACCACCCAACACTAAACCCCGTGCAGCGCCCCAGCCTACTAAGACCCTAGACGGAAGCGACCGTTCGGTCAAGCACCTCGTGTGCATGCTTCCATCAAACCACCCCCGCTCCGTCCCGAGGCTCCGAGCCAGACCCCATTCCCCTTGCCGCTCTATCTTTGTGCGGAGACGCTCCCCCACCGCCGTGCAGGACCAATCCCGCCTCGCAGTCCCCTCGCCACACCCCACCTTCACCCGGTGCACCGTGGGCACCTTCTCTCGCAAATAAAGCACCCGAGCTACCGCATCCCCAACCAACCATCCTATTCTTCTCCCCACCCTCCATTTCACCACCCCAAGAGCAGAAGCAAGCTCGCTCGACCTCTGCCGCACCTCATGCTTGCCACACTGCCGTGGTACCGAAGTGAAGAGGAGAAGGTTTTCGCCATTGCGTCCTCTCTCTCCCCTGGGTCTTCCTATCGCCGTGCTTGCCACATGCTCACCCACCTAACCATCGTCTCCTTTTTGCCTAGGAACAGCCAGTAGGTTGCCATCGAGGAGGCCATGCGCACCGTGTTGCCCACGTGCACATCCGCGACATTGACCGGAGCTAAAGCCGTCATTGCCACACCTCGCCCGACTCGCCGTCACCCGCCGCGTCGAACCCTCCGGTCGTCGAGCCTTCTCCGACCCTAGGTAAGCCGCCTTGGCCTCTCCCTGTAGCCGCTAGGGTTCCCTCCGCTGGCGCCTCTTTCCTGTGAGGACGACGAGCCCCAACCGTCAGATCTTCTTAAGATCCAATGGCCTAGTGCCCCCCATACCGCTTCGCGCCACCGCAGTAACTTCCATGCGAGGCCATCGCCCAGGATTTGAAATCCTTGGCTCCCGTGCTGGCCATAGTGGAAACGGTCCAGCCCAACCCTGTATGGGCTGCGACCCTGGCAAATGTAGCCCCTTTGTCTTTTTATTTTTGTTAAATAAAATCCCCTGAATACATGCAGTGAGTTTAAATTCACCCAAAATTCCTTGTCTAGTATTTTCACCTGATTCCAATTTTTCCTGTTAGCCTAAGATTTTACCTATTACGTGGCACTGGTATCGTGGTAAAATCGTGTGAGTTTTTAGGGTGCAAAATAGTACTATTTCCACTATTTAATGCATAGTTTTGTTTATGTGAATCCAAAAATTGTGAAACCACTTTTCGTGCCTTGTAAATCATCATACATGTCCAACAAAATTGGAATTACACAATTTGGACATGTTTAGCTCATGTAGGAATTTTCCCAAGTTTGGAACAGATGCATGTTAAATTAATTCTAGAACCTATTGTAGACCTCCTTTTGAGGTGAAACCAACTCCCTGAGTTGTGCCTCTATAAGAAGTATCTCCCATAAGGACTTAATTTTTGGTACAGTAGATTTTCTTTGGGAATTATTTTACTCTTACTACTCCTGTTTTCAGTAGAATAATTATTAAAAATCAACCATGCATCCTAAAATTATGATTCTAGTTGTGTTGGCTTGGTATTTTCAATACCTTTCCAGAGATATAAAATTTGACCAATGTTAACCTACAGAAGTTGGTCGTGACCAAAAAAAAGTTTTAACTAGTGTTTACTATTAAATTCACCATAATTTATTGGTACGAGCTTTTTAATTGATTCCATTGGCACTATCTTAGTATGTTCCGTAGCTACAGATGTGTTGCTTGGCTTGCTGTTGGCAGTTTGTGTAGTGTATTGGTGGCTTGGTTTGCATAGTGGTTAATGTATTGTTGTTTTCTTCTTTTGCGACGATAGAAACGAACGAGGACGATTTTGAGGAAGGTGATTGGGAGGATTTTAAAAAGAGGATCAGGGACAAGTTCCCAACCAAGGCAAGCCACCTATATGCTCATAAGAATTCCTATCTTTTACTTTATGCATATGTTGGTTTACCTATTTATGCAAATGCATTGTTTTACTTTATATATCTCTATGTCTTGTATTGGTTTGGCTCCTCCAAACTTCTACATATGGTACATATAAGTACATACCTTGGAGTTTACTATCTATTCCATTCTAGATTAATATGGTGTATTACACCATGACCCTCCTTGGATACCCCTTTTTAGCCTACATAGAACTATAGGTTGGGAACCCGGAAAAAGTTTTACAAATGTTTCGAGTGAAAACCTTAGCAAGCGGAACTTGCCAAGAGATTCTTGCAAGAAGGAAAAGATTTTTGATTTAAAAAATGCTGAAGGAAAGAGGAGGATATGATTACGAACACACACTCGATTCTATGTAGTTTTTCCCGAACAATTAACCCGTGCAACCACATTACCCCGGAGTGGGACGGGGCTTAACTCAAAGTTAGTTCACTCTAGTATGGGTATTCTCACAACTTCGTATAAGGGATCATCTCCCTCTAATTCCGGTCTCCCTCTACAAAAAGGATCAACTATTGGACACTCACCTGGAGGGAGTAGGATCGCCCATGTGAGCGGTCGGGCGATACTATGAGCCCCTCGTTGAAAGTACACACTCCAGGTCTGAGTGGGGCACTCCGGTTGGTCCGTGGGTCCGAACATCCGGGCCTTGAGGGGAACAACTCATAGGGTAGGTACCGTGTCGGCGTGGACTTTCCGAGGGTTTTTTTTATTATCCGAACCCCACATACCGAGGTATGACAATCCGTGCGGCGGGTGTATTAAATCTTATGGGTAAAGTGTACCACCTCTGTAGAGTGTAAATCTATTCGAATAGCCGTGTCCATATTCATGGACGTTTGGGAAGGTTGCTGCTTAGCAGTGTGGTTTTGCTTCCTAAAAAGGTTTTCAAAAGATGTTTTGACCATGGGATGGTTGAAAAGGATAAATGTTGGACCATGGGATGGTTGGAAATGAAGGAGAAATGTTGGTCATGTGATGAACGAAAGAAAGGAAAATGGGTGACCCCATTGATAAATTGCAAATGTATCTATAATTTTTGATGTTCCATGCTTGGATTTATCCACTTTCTTGTGTTTTGTCCACACTTTGGAGTACTTTTCATATTATTTCTTGGACTAACCTATTAACAAGAGCCACAGTGCCAACTGCCTGTTTTCTGCTGTTTTTGGTTCCAGGAAAGTCAGAAAATGAATATTCTGGGAATTGGACGGGACAAAATCCAAAGTGCCTATTTTTCCGGAAGTCATCAGATGCCAGAATAAGAGACAGAGAAGGGCTAGGGGCCGGCCACACCACCTGCCCGTGCGGCCAGGCCTGGCCCGCACCAGGGGGTGGTCTGGCCGACCCGAGCACCCCCTCGGCCTCTCCTTCCGCCTATAAGATGCCCTCGGAACGAAAACCCTAAGTACCCGATCAAAAATCCACAAAGAGTCTGTAGCCACCGTCATCTCCATCCCTAGATCGGGAGGGATCTGAAGCTCTTCCTGGCGCCCTGCCGGAGAGGGGAATTCACCCTGGAGGCCTTCTTCATCACCATGCAAGCCTCTGGTGTGATGCGTGAGTAGTTCATCCTTGGACTACGGATCCATGTAGTAGCTAGATGGCTGGTCTCCTCCTTTGTGCTTTCATGTCTAGATCTTGTGAGCTCCGTTCATGATCAAGATCATCTATTTGTAATCATACATGTTGTGTTTGCATGGATCTGATGGATATTGAGATACTATTTCAGATTGATTATTGATTCTATCATGTCTTTGTTATTTGTGATCTTGCATGCTTTCTGTTGTTAGTACCTATCTTGGCCAAGTAGATGCTAGCAACTCCAAGAGTTAGTATTTATGCTCGATAGTGGGTTCATGCCTCTGGTAATTTGGGGAAGTGACAGAAATCTCTAAGGTACTAGATGTGCTATTGCTACTAGGGAGAAAACAACAATCCTTTGTTCATAGAACAATCGTATTGTTTACATTACACGCAATTCGTAAAGTAATAGTCTGTTGCTTGCAACTTAATACTGGAGGGGGTTCGGATGATAACCTGAAGGTGGATTATTAGTCATAGATGCAGTTGGATGGCGGTCTATGTATAATGTTGTAATGCCCAATCAAGTCTCAAAGGAGTCAAGATGATTAGTATATGCTTGTATGCTTTCTTGATGTTTGTGAATTGCCCCGCTATAATTTTTTCACCCAACATGTTATCTATCTTAAAGAGCCACCTCTAGTGAACTATGGATCCCGGTCCTTTCTTTACATAAAATCTACAAACTATTACTGCTTTGTGTTTACTTTCTATAAACTATTACTCCCTTCCATTCGATACGTTTAATCCTTTGTTTTCAGCAAAACATAGTGAGATTGACAACCTCATCGCAAGATGGGGACAGAGTTCTATGGTTGTGTTGTGCATGTCTCCAGGTTGTTACTAGCACCGGTAGTGCGCCCTGCCAAGGCTCAGCTAGCAACACCTTTGGGGTGTTTCCTTGCTCCTACTGGTTCGATTAAACCTTGGTTTCATAACTGAGGGAAACTTGCTACTGTGCTCATCATACCATCCTCTTGGGGTTCCCAACGAGCTCTACATCAACACCGAGCCATCAAGCATTTTTCTGGCTCTGTTGCCGGGGAACGAAGAAGAAGAAGCTCCCACGTCAACCACGCGCCAACAAAAGCATTTTTCTGGTGCCATTGCCGGGGAGTCAAGGACATCTTCACAAGGGGAGTCCCTCATAACCAATCTCTTTACTTTGTTATTTTTGTTTTGCTTAGTTCCTTTTTGCTTTGTTTGCTTGTTTTGTTATCAAAAACACAAAAAAATAGTTTTACTAGTTTGCTTTCTTATTCAAAAACACAAAAAAATTAGTTCCTTTCTTAAGTTGCCACTATGTCTAGCCTTGCTCCAATCACTATGCCACCCGAGGAAATGATTTTCACTTTTAAACAAGGAATTGAGGAAAGTTTTAAGGAAGCTTGGTCTAGAATCTCTGATCTACATGAAAAAACTGAGCCTAAAATGACTCAAAGCTTGTTCCTTAGCAGCTTCTACCTTAGAATTGCTCTTTGCTATAGATATGCTTTAGATGCTGTTGTGGGAGGAGATTTCCTCCAATGTAATGAGGATGATGCTATAAATTCTATAAAGAAATTGATCCTCACTTATAACTTGCCTAGCCAAACTGATATTTCTTTCGCAAAAATATTTGCTAGATTGAACACTCTTGAGACTAGCACTACTAGCTTAAAAGATTTCTGTAATACGCTTAGGGAGCATCACAATTATGTTCCAATAAATTCTGAACCATCAAAGTGGCTCCCTACAGTAAAGATTGAGATAAACACTGAAACTTTTCAAGCTCGCTGTGATATCATGTATGAATTTTGTCTTATGCCCAAAGATATTTATGAATCTCTGAATGTTTGGGGGCTTACTGAAGGAGGAAAAGAAATATCTCTTACTAATAATGCTACCATATTACCTATTGGAATAGTTGAAGGAGTGTTTACAAAGATCCTTGGGAAAATGATTTCTACTGATTATCTTGTTATTGAATGTGCAGGAAAAGGACAAATTACACTTGGAAGGTCCCTATTAGAACTCCTTGGAGCAATAATAGATGTGGGAAAGGGGACCATACACCTTTCTTCTCCACCAAACAATCATATTTTCCCCAAGGTTAAGAATAAAAGTGCGAGAGGTAAGGGCAAGAAATTTGGTCTTAATGCTTCTTCATTTGAGAACACTTGATTCTTTCTTTGCTTCTTATGCCTAACTTAAAGGCGTAAAGAAAAGTACTTATTGGCAGATAACCCAAAAGTTTTAGATGAGTCTTGGAAGTTATTACTTTAGTAATAACCGCTCCTTATCCTTTTTATTTGCTTTTTGTGCCAAGAGTAACCTCTAATGAGAGAGACGTAATGATTGGGAAAGTTGTTGCCCCGAAACAGATTTCTGTGCTTCACCGTAAAAATTCGTGTAAAATCTCTATACGTCTTTTTGAAGCGTGAATTTTTTTCTTCTGACCCAGGTTGTTATCTAACTTTTGATTTGAGCAACAGAAGGTCTTTGAAAAAATTTGTCTTTACCTGCTGGTCTGTTTTGACAGTTTTCTGCCATTTTTTGCATTTGCTTCTTGTTGGTTCCTTTTTGTGTTCTTTTGGGGAATTGAGATTTTTGAGGGAAGTGATACAGTAGCTAGTGTTATAATGGAAGTTTATTTGGTGTTAGAACTGAACCTTAATACTTATTTATCTTGAGTGCACTAATGTTGCTAATAAAGATTGTGTGAAGTTTTGTATGAAGGAAATTTTTTAGGTGTATGGAAGGAATGAGTAATGAGATGAAGGATGGACTAAAGCTCAAGCTTGGGGATGCCACGCGTGTCACCCCAATAAATATCCAAGAAGTACAAGCATCAAAGCTTGGGGATGCCCAAGGCATCCCCCTCTTCATCAATAAAAATCCCAGGTTTCTTCCAAACGCTTCATTTTTATTGTTTCATGCACAGTTGTGTTGTTCTTCGAGCGTCTTCTTTTTCATTTTCGTTTTGGTTTCCGTTTGCTTTGTTTGCTTACTTTGATGAATAAATTGGTTGGACCCCCTCTTTCATATATTGGTTTTCAAATAGTTTGGTTTGGTTTGGAAAAGAGTAGGAAAGCTCATGCTTATGTGGTAAAAAGAGCTCGTTTTTGACTGTGGCTATGCTCTGTCATGCCATGCTTGCTATTGTTTTGGCTTTATGCTTAGTATTCTTTGATGTATCATGACTTGTTATAAACAATTGAGATTGCTTAATGTGCCTTGGATGAATCATGCGTTGTTTTAGCATATTAAAGCATAGTATAGTGGTATTCTCCTTTGATGCTTTATTTGGGTTGACTTGGCACATGCTCACACCATGTTATGACTATCTCAAGTCACCATAGCCTTTATGATCCTTTAATTTTCAACTTGTAGTATCACTTTATGCTTTGATCAATGATGTTTTGTCGCTCTGCATGATTATGGCCATTATTGCTCTCTTAGTTTGTCGCTCCCAGTCTTTTGCTAGCCTCCACAACCGAGTATGAGTTCCACTCATGCATCCAACTCCCTAAACCAAGTTATTCCAAAGAGTCCACCATACCTACCTACTAGCTTAAGCTATTCCAAGTATATTCATGCTTTTTTTTACCTACCAAATTAAACTTGTTATGAGAAAACTAGTGATTAAAGCTCTCACGAACTTGATGGTACACTTTACTTTTCTTTCCCTTAATAAACTTGAACCATTGTGTCGTCTATGTTGTATATGCTTGCACTTATTTGTTGGGGATTAGCAGAACCATGATGTCATGGGGAACGCTTTCAACATTGCACATGGTACTTGTACCTAGTTGATATCATGCTCTTTTGTTTATGGATGTCGTCGGTGTGAATGAAAGGGGAGCTTGTAAGTCCATGGAGTTATGTATATGTGTTAGAGAAACGCCTGGGCCGCTGGTCTAATCCATGCTGACATGATGGAAACCTGCAGCGTAACCATAATGAGCTGTCTATCAAGCATTCTTCTTATTCAAAAAGAGTCCTATATTGAGAAAAAAAGAGAAAAATAGAAAAAAAAGAGATTATGAAAAGAGGAAAGAGAGAAAAAAGCACCATATTCCCATGGTAAATAAGAAGATTGCTGAGATGCTCGTTGTCTGCTTGCCTTGTCATTTTGATATGGGGATTCTTCCGTATCATCGGGCAAGGGGTACCCCGTTGGCGGTTCTCTATGATACACATGGACTTACGATGACAAGAACTTACTGGTAACTAAACTTGAGTAGCATGAGGAGAGGCCCTCGTATACAAGGGACATGAGATTCCCAACGTATAGTTCGTCAAGCATGTACACCATAGTTTGTTCACTTTAACCTTAATCACTTCAAGATGCTTATGATAGGGGCAATGAGAGCTGAAAGCTATAAGTACCATAATTTTTGGAAGCTCTTTATGAGACTTGAATCCCGACTTCCTTTTACAAAGGCTGTTCTTCCACCATTATATTGAGTCTCCACCTTCTATCTTTATGCACCTAGTTTGTGAGCATAGTGGCCATTCTTAGTTCTATGTGCATTGTCCCAAGACTAGTTGATTGATGCATAACTTGATATTGCTTGTTTTAAACTATTTGTATCTAGTCACTCTTATGAACTTTGAAGGTGCCCTATGCATTTATATTTGCTACTCTATGAGGGACAAGCTGAATACTAGTATGCTATGTTTTCTTTATGTGAAACAAACAAACGTCTTGCAAAGCATTGTTATTCATGAATCTTTTGTTTGTGCCTTTTCATGTTGCATCATAGTTTTTTGTCTTATTGCTAGAACTTTGTCTTTCATGTTATTATTGAAGTACTATGATCCCAGCTTTGAATGTTTTACAAATACTTTGATCAAGTCTTTGATGGTGCATGTGACGTCAAAAATTATTCTTTCTTTTTTATCACTTACCTACTCGAGGACGAGCAGGAGTTAATCTTGAGGATGTTGATACATTGCAAATGTATCTATAATTTTTGATGTTCCATGCTTGGTTTTATCCACATTCTTGTGTTTTGTCCACACTTTGGAGTACTTTTCATATGATTTCTTGGACTAACCTATTAACAAGAGCCACAGTGCCAACTGCCTGTTTTCTGCTGTTTTTGGTTCCAGGAAAGTTAGAAAATGAATATTCTCGGAATTGGACGGGACAAAATCCAAAGTGCCTATTTTTCCGGAAGTCATCGGATGCCAGAATACGAGACGGAGAAGGGCTGCGGGCCGACCACACCACTTGGCCGCGCGGCCAGGCCTGGCCCGCGCCAGGGGGTGGTCTGGCCGACCGGAGCACCCCCTCGGCCTCTCCTTCCGCCTATAAGATGCCCTCAAGACGAAAACCCTAAGTACCCGATCAAAAATCCACGAAAGAGTCTGTAGCCGCCGTCATCTCCATCCCTAGATCGGGAGGGATTTGAAGCTCTTCCCCGCACCCTGCCGGAGAGGGGAATTCACCCTGGAGGTCTTCTTCATCACCATGCAAGCCACCGGTGTGATGCGTGAGTACTTCATCCTTGGACTACAGATCCATCTAGTAGCTAGATGGCTGGTTCTCCTCCTTTGTGCTTTCATGTCTAGATCTTGTGAGCTCCGTTCATGATCAAGATCATCTATTTGTAATCATACATGTTGTGTTTGCGGGGATCCAATGGATATTGAGATGCTATTTTCAGATTGATTATTGATTCTATCATGTCTTTGTTATTTGTGATCTTGCATGATTTCCGTTGTTAGTAGCTATCTTGGCCAAGTAGATGGTAGCAACTCCAAGTGTTAGTATTTATGCTCGATAGTGGGTTCATGCCTCTGGTAATCTGGGGAAGCGACAGAAATCTCTAAGGTACTAGATGTGCTATTGCTACTAGGGAGAAAACAACAATATTTTGTTCATAGAACAATCGTATTGTTTACATTAGACACAATTCGTAAAGCAATAATCTGTTGCTTGCAACTTAATACTAGAGGGGGTTCGGATGATAACCTGAAGGTGGATTATTAGTCATAGATGCAGTTGGATGGCGGTCTATGTATAATGTTGTAATGCCCAATCAAGTCTCAAAGGAGTCAAGATGATTAGTATATGCTTGTATGCTTTCTCGATGTTTGTGAGTTGCCCCGCTGTAATTTGTTCACCCAGCATGTTATCTATCTTAAGGAGAGCCACCTCTAGTGAACTATGGATCCCGATCCTTTCTTTACATACAATCTACAAACTGTTACTGCTTTGTTTTACTTTCTGCAAACTATTACTCCCTTCCATTCGATACGTTTAATCCTTTGTTTTTAGCAAAACACTGTGAGATTGACAACCTCATCGTAAGTTGGGGACAGAGTTCTGTGGTTGTGGTGTGCAGGTCTCCACGTTGCGGTAGTGCGCCCTGCCAAGGCTCAGCTAGCAACAACTTTGGGGTGTTTCCTTGCTCCTACTAGTTCGATTAAACCTTGGTTTCATAACTGAGGGAAACTTGCTGCTGTGCTCATCATACCTTCCTCTTGGGGTTCCCAACGAGCTCTACAGCAACACCGAGCCATCACCCATCCTAGTAGTTTACAAGTTTATCAAATGATTTCTAGAAATATTTTGTAAAAGTTTTTGAACAAATATATGTAGATGCTATATCTGCAAGAGAAACTATTCTTGAAAAGAACCCCTTATGGAGCCATCCTATCCACAACCATATTGCATATCTTTTGTTTTACTCTATTTAAGGTATTTACGAGTACATTCAAAAGTACTCATTAGCATTGTCCCTGGCTATCTACTTTGCCAGACTATGAGAAGTATGATGGAGGTTACGATGACGACTTCGCAAACTAGGGCATTCTCCGAGTCAGGCACCTGATGGGCTATGGCTTGACTCGGGTCCTCTGCGCTTAGTTGTTCTGCTGCTATTCTGTGTTTGTGCCCATCGTGGGAATTATGTAAGACTTGTTGTATTCGGTACTGTAATGGATGTGTACTGATGGATCCGGTTTTGCCATCTTCCACTATGTTTAAATGTTGTTTTTGGTCAAGCAATTGCCAAAGAAACTCTCAACTTTTGCAACTAATGACTAATAATTGCAGAGATATGCAAATCTCTTCTTTGATTTATGTTGTGCAGGAAATCACTACTTTTAAGGCGAAATAAGGAGTCATAATGAAGGATTTTGAGGAAGTACACACAACCAAGTAATTGGAGAAGCCAACCAGGGTGTCAACACGCTTAACAACCACTGCTATGGGCGCGGTCCGCCCGTACCGCCTTCCCTTACTAGGTGGCGACGACTTCGTCTCGTCAAACCCTACAACTTTCATGAAGACGCCTATATATTTCGAGGCTCTAGCCGTCGGCCAGTGAGCCGCCATTCTCAGATTGCATCACAACACCCCCAAAGGAGATCCACACCATTGTTCATCACTTCCACCATCCATCTCTCCACTAGCCATAGCCATTGCTTTGTACTTTTAGATCTCCTTGTGATTTGGCAACCATTGTAAGAATATTTGATTTCAATCTAAGTATTTGCATGATGTTTTCTATCTCCGATCTATTTGTTATGAGTGAGTAGTCCTCACGAGCTATGGGTTGGGGAGAAACCTCGCAAAAATTATGTGCATCTAGATCATGGGCGAATTGTATTTTGTTTGAATTCGTGATTTGTATCTTTTGTTTCTTTGTCTCTCGTCTCGATATCTAGACTTGTAGGTACCCAAGATCCCATAGATTTATAAAGGCTTGAGGTGAGATACTTGGCTAGCGGTGATCTCATAGGAAACTCAGTGACAGAAAGGGAAGTACGGTCTTCACTTAGCGCCCTATTCGGGATCAACAACAACGTCACCACTTAAAGCTTTAATCTGTGTTTACACTTAATAATCGTTTGTAACCAGTGGCTTCAGTGTACTCTCAATTGGATTAAAAGTCTATTGCTATGCCCGCTGCATCACGGGGGCTCTAGAATATTAGGATGTATTGCCCACAAAAGATTATCTCAATACAAACACTTTACATGGCTATGCGTATTATTATCTTTTATCCCATTTGATGTGCAGCTGTAGGTGGAGCTTCAACCCTAGCCTATCTCCATCCATTGATTCAAACCCTTTATAAAGTAAACTAGATTGGTCTTCTCAACTAAGGTAAAACGAACAAACAAAGTCTTGTAGACGTGTCCTTTTTATTACCTTTTAGCAGTGTTTTCCGAGGTTCGATTAAACCTAGGTCTTCTAGGGCAAAAGCTATTATACTACATCCATGAATTCGGATCGAAGGTATCATGTACTTTGATACTAAGTCGGTTATGCTCCATGATGCATTGATCTTGGGATCGTGGTGGTATGCATAAATGGTAACCTCGGATTCCATCCGGGGTCGCCACAGTAACAAGCTTCTTGATTTCACCAACCAAATTCTTCGAGGAGAACTCAAATCGATGCACCTAATGCAATCTCAAGTACTTCACTCCCAAATTCCACCAAAGCTATTGGAGGAAGAAGAGAGGATGAACACAAAAGGAAAACCACAAAAGTCTCCAAGATCCAGATCCCAAGATGTTCCCCTCACTTAGAGGAGGGATGGATTGTAGATCTAGATCCCTCTCTCTTTCCCCTCAAATAGATGCAAGAATCATGGGAGGAAGAGGGAGAGGGAAAGCTCAAGAGGATCAATAATGGAGGGTAAAATGACCCTAAGAGGATCAAATCCAATGGAGAAGAAGGACCCCTTTTATAGGGGTCGGGAATCTGCCTGTTGGGATCCTATGATGGTAGGTACTACCGGACCTGGCATTGGTAGTACTCGAGAATCTTGGTACTACCGGCCTGGTATCAATGCGTGCATGATACATTGAAAATGTATCTATAATTTTTGATGTTCCATGCTTGGTTTTATCCAGTTTCTTGTGTTTTGTCCACACTTTGGAGTACTTTTCATATGATTTCTTGGACTAACCTATTAACAAGAGCCACAGTGCCAGCTGCCTGTTTTCTGCTGTTTTTGGTTCTAGCAAAGTCAGAAAATGAATATTCTCGGAATTGGATGGTGTAACATCCCAATTTCTGCAACCCTGATTAGATGTCTAGAATGCAAAAATCAGGGGGAACAAAAACTTTTTCTGGTTCATTGGTGCAGTGTTTGCCTGTTGTTTGCTTATGCTTGTGTATGTGAGTGTATACCATATGCTACTCCTTATCTTAACACCAGTTGATAAAAGCTACTTCCCAAAATTGTCTTGGCTCAATCTCCATATTCTCAAATGTTCTGCCATTTCCAAAACCTGAGCCAAGAAGCCTTTGCAAACCAACTATTTTAGTAGATTCTATTTATCAAACTATGGAGAGCTATAGAATACTATCTCCTTATGTTCTTAAGGCAGAACCTTCAAATGCTCTTCTCTCCAGGTTTCCCCAAAACACCTTTAATAAGCTTTTAAATTCTATTCTTGGTAGAGATACCAAGGACTCTCATCTTATTCTAAATCCAACATATTCAAAATACCCCTCCTTACCTCAATCTAAGCTTGATGGTAACCCCGAGTAGTAGTTGTTTTGTTTGTAAGATGAGTTGCCTTGATCTGCTGTTTGACTGGATTGCTTCGAAGTAGTATGAGCTACTCTAGGATCTCATCAAGGATCAAGATGTTTCCAAATAATCAACCCCTAAGCAAGAATGCAAATCTGGATATGATCCCTAACTGCTAGGTGATCATCCAAAACCCTCAACTAGATCAATTTTGAAGAGATGTAATTCTAGAAGCTTCCAAGTCAATGAAGACCATGATCAAGCATGGATCCCTTCTAGTCAATATACTCCTCAACATCATCCATTTGATGATGCTCTGGTACCTTGCAACCCATCAAATTCATCACAACCCACATTCTAGTCAAAAACCCTAAATCTGCCAAATATGGCTAAGTCTGGAAAACTATTCCCAACATCACCTTTTTGGATGCCTCCCTTTCTCAACCCTTGTGCATTTTCGGCAATGCACTTGAACCATCTTGTTAACCATATTAAGGAATACCAAGGCCCACTCTTTCCCTTAGTTAGAGCATCCTCCTACCCACTTGTTCTTGATGGTTTTGCAGGCAAGAAATTAACTATTCCTGTAAATCTAGTCATCATGCCAACCTTGCTAGAAGCTCACACCACCATCCAAACCTCTATGAACCAACTCTTTGCATGGTTATGTTCTACTCATATAGGTCTACCAACATCTAATTCACTTGATCCAAGTGGATCCTTGTGCTGACTAAACCCACAAGGTTTTGAAGGCTAGTTGATAATCTGCCTTGGCAGGCTTATTTTATTCAAAGTTTGAAAGCTTGTCTTGGTGAGATCAAGCAGGATCAAGCTCAAACCTCTGTACCATGTTGATGTACATCACTTGTTATATCCATCCATCTATCCCATGCCCCAAGGGGATCCATGAGCTCCAAGATCCAACAAGGTTTTGGTGGCATGAAAACCATCTTACCCAAGATCCTTAAATCTCTAGTTTTCACCAAAATCAACTTGGATTCTCTAATCCCAAGGTTGAAAATGCTTGATACACCTTGTCTACATCATCTACCTTGATAATCAAGATTTATCAATAATTCTCCATAATTATTATGGCTCCAAATCTAATAAATCTCTTTATTAGTAAAAATCCCCAAAACTCCTTCCATAAAGGAAAGTTTGGTTTTTGCCAAAACACTTCCCCAACTTTTGGCTCAATTGAGTCCTATATATCATACCCCATCTTCCCACTTCAAAAAATAAATATTTTTGAAGGGTCTTATTATTTCTTTTTGCCCATTCTCTTAAGTGGCTGAAATGGAATAATAATTGTTTTAAATACTTTTTAGCCACAATAAATCTTGGGAAAATTCCCCTAAGTGTGTATTCACATTTTGGACCATATCACATCAAAAACTCCACTTGTCTAAGGTAAAAATATCAAATGAGCCCCAATACTTCACTTCTGAAGTTTTTGATCAAATAGATTTAAGAGGACTTGTAAATCATGGAAAAATCCCAAATAAATGCTAGAGAGGCCTATTAACTCTATCCATCTACCAGTACCATTTCCTCATCTTGGACAATGCAATTTTCTGGACTTGTTTCACAACCATCTATTCCCCCAATTTGGCAAGTCTAGCTAGAAATGAACTAAACCAAGATCAAACCACCACCACTCTTGCAAGACAAGGCACCATAACACCCAGCACTCATCTCTGGTCGTGATCACTGTAGCATGGCACTGTAGCACCCCTTCCCCTTGTCCTTTAGTGCTTGGAGGAAGGAGAAAGGCACCCATTGGTCATGGCCTCTTCTTTACTTCTTGCAGTAGCCATCTCACCTCACCCCTCCTCTGCACTCGACCAGAATACCACTCTCACGCCCAAAGCAACCTCCCCTGGTTTCACCTCCCTCCCCCATATGGACCAAGTCCATCAAGGACTACTCCCTCTCGGTATAATTGGCCAGAGGCCACCCCACTCCCTCTTGCTCCCTCATTCCTCCCCCTCACCTTCCACTGACCTCCCAGAGAGCTCCAGATCCATCCCTCAGCTCTCCCTCGCTTTGGAGAAGCAGGACCTCTCCTCTCGGTCTCCACCTTCCTCTCGAGCTAAGCGCTCTCTACCCTGCACCTCCCTGGCTACATGGCACTCTGATGTGATCCCCTCCTCCTCCTCTAGCTAACCATGCCTCCTTCTTTGCACAGGGCCACTTCCGCAGCTGGCCCGAGAGTGCACCGACGAGCTCTTCCTCGGCCACCACCGCGTGAGCTCCTTCTATGAAGCCAACCCCACCTTGCCGCCCATGGATCTGCTCGGGAAGCTTCACCGCGTCGACCTGGCAACTCCCCAGCCTGTCTCCGCCCTCAGGTGAGCACCACAGGTGCGTTTCTTCCCCGCGCTAGGGTTTCTGTCCGCCGCCGCGTCTCTGTGGAGAAGACAGCCTCCCCGCTGTCGATCTTCCTTTAGATCGAACGGCTCCTAGAGCCACGTGCCCCTTCGGTCTTCTTGGGCCCCGGCTGGCTGGGCGTCACGCCGCGCGTCCGGCTGCATCTTGGGCCAGCCCATGTGTAGCCTGGTCCACTTAGTGACGCATCAGCCCACCGGATTCCCTCCTCTCTTTTCTTTTCAGTATTATTTCTCAGACCTATTTTCAACCAGTTACTTTAAATCAATTTGAAAATGGTAAGCCACACACAATGCCTCGATCTAAATTCTACTAAGTACATGGATGATTTCCCTAACACCTAGTACCCTTGGTTAGCTCAGAATGTGTAGGGATTAAATATATTAAATCAATTGCCCAGAAGTGTTTAAAACACTCCTTAAATCCCTCAGGGAGATTCACATCTCCAATTGGAGTAAAACCAACTGCCTATGAAAGATATTAGAAGCATCTATCCTTGGACCTTGGTCTCATGCCAAGGTGAAAAGTAGGTTAGCTTGAGGAAAAACAACAAAAACAATTCAGTTATGACTTTAGGAAATTCCCTACACCACACCTTGAGTCCAATTGACCCAATTCCAATTATCCTGGATGTGGTACCGTAAGGCCTATCCAAACCCAGGAGCTCATGATTTATTGAGCCTTGGATGTTTTTCTGTGAGTTAAACTATTCTGTGCATGGTTTATTCACCTCTAAATCCACTACAGTAGTTATGCAACTCCAAAAAGGTTGCTTCCAATTTCTACAGTAAGGTATTCCAAATACCTACACTGCGTCTTTGGACTCAAACCAGAACCTTTTGTAGATTAAATTTGGTGAAAAATACAAAATGTCTACATAACTGCCTTTGGGAATTTCCTGATGGCATTCTCTTAATTATCTTGGAGTGATTCCAACTCTTAGTGATCAAGTACATCAAGCCCTACCTAACCCTCCAAGGAAATATTTGTTGGAGCTCCAGAAGTTTTCTGGTGAATTAATTCCTAAAACTAGAAGTTATCTCACTAGAAAAATCATAACTATTTAAAGAAAAGTGATAAAATAGTGAAACCAGTTTTTTTGGTTTCATTTTATCAACATCCACCTGTTGGTATCATGTTTTTACAATGGTACCATACAGAATATGGTCTTGTTCAAAAATCCATCTCTTAGGTAGTTTCTAGACTATAAATCCTAAGGGATTTTCATCCCCTTCTCCAAGACCATCTCCACCTCCTAAATCCAGTCCTCTCCAAAACTACAGAACCTTAATTGGAGTTTATTCAATTGCTTGTTTGCTGAATGATAGTGGTGATTGTATGCCTTGTATTGATTGTGCCCTTGTGTTTGTCTGCATGTGTTCCATATCGACGATAGTTGCGATTATATCGGAGAGCAAAAGAAGATGTATTTTATTGGTTATTATGGTTTTCTAAGGAGAAGTCCAAGGACATTTATGCCATATTGCTGATCTCAGGCAAGCCACCTTCTTGCTCATAAGCCTTGTCCTACTATTTTTCTTATGCATGTTTTACCAACTGCTTATTAAAACTGCATTGTTTTGCTATAAATTAATGTATATATATATATATGATAGTGGTTTGGCCCCTCCAAACCCTTACTCAATGGTACTACTAAGTACAACCCCCTTGGTGACTCCTACTTGTTCCTAGTAGCGTAGATGGTGTATATCACCATAACCCTTTGGAGACCCCCGATTTAGCCGAAGCAAAGCTAGAGGATGGGAAGACCCCGGAAAAAGTTTTACTAAATGATTTCTGATAAAACCTTGGTGAGGTGGGACCTCCCAAGAGATGTTGAGAAAGAAAAAGGTTTTGTTTTACAAAGTGTTGGAGGAAAATCGGAGGAAAAGGGTTTATGAAAACGCACCTGGTTCTCTGCAGTTTTGCTAGAACAATTAACCTGTGCAACCACATTACTCCGGTATGGGACAGGGCTGGATTTGATGTTTGTCTATTCTGGTATAAGCTGCCTCGCAACAACTACAGGGGATCGGGGATCCCTGGAGGGTGGGCCTTCTCCGATAAAGGTGGGACCTGGAGAAGGAACAAAGGGTCGGCAGGCCTCCACGCGTTACTATGAGCCCCTCATTGAAAGCGCACACTCGAGAAGTGGAAAAAGCGCTCCGGTTGGTCCTCGCCCGACGTCCCGGTCTTGATCGGTTACTCGACCCACAATCGGTGAAGATCAGGGTAGTGTACCCGGATGGTGTGGGTAAAGTGTACAACCTCTGCAGAGTGTAAATCTATTTGAATAGCCGCGTCCGTGGTCATGGACGGTTGGGAAGGTTGCTGTAGAGCGGTGCTGGTTTTGATTTCAAAAAGGATTTCAGAAAATAAATGGTTGCGGAAATGTTTTGACCATGGGATGGTCGGGAAGGATACCTGCTTTGACCAAGGGATGGTCAGAGAGGTATGGAAGGAGTTTGGTCGTGGGACGACCTGAAAACAGGAACAAATGGGTGGCCCAATCCTGATGTTTTCCAAAACTTTTTAAAACGGTTTCCAAAATGGTTTGCAAAAGTTTTCAACAAAGATATGTAGATGTTATATCTACAAGAGAAACTATTTGAGAAAAGAACCTCTCTTTACCCCTCCTACTACCACAACCATATTGCATATCCTCTTGCTATTATTATTTTCTTGAGGTGGTTTGCGAGTACATTCAATGTACTCAGTGGCATTGTCCCTGGCTATTAGCTTGGTCAGATATCAAGAAGAAGGAGAAATGGACGACTATGCGAGCTAGGACGTTCTCCTAGTCAGTTGCATGTAGGTTAAGGCATGGTTCGGGCTCTGCGCTTGTTGAAGTCCCCTGCTGATTATTGATGTAGCCATAACGGCATTTATGTAAGTCTTGTAATTTGGTACATTCTCGGATGTTGTAATGATACTTGTCGGTTATGTGCCACGACTAACTGATCATGGGATCGTGGTTGTATGCATAACAGGGATTCTCGGAGGATTAATCCGGGGGCCCCACAGATGGGACAAAAGCCAAAAATCCTATTTCACCAGAAGACTCCTAGAGCCAGAATATGAAACAGAGTGGGGCTGGGGCCCAGCCACACCACCAGGCCGCGTGAGCTTGGCCTGGCCATGCCAGGGGGTGGTCTGGCCACCCCAGACTGCCCCTCGGTCTCCCTCTTCGCCTATAAGTTGCCTTCTGACCTAAAAACTCAGGGGGGTTCGACGTTTTTCCAGAAGGAGTTCCGCTCCGCCGCCACCACCAGATTCCACGAAACAGCACCAGAAACTCCGGTTTGGCACCCTGTCGGGACGGGGAATTGGAGGAAATCATCGCCATCATCATCACCATCGCTTCTCCATCGACCATCCATGTTTCCCCCATCTATGAGTGAGTAATCCGCCGTTGTAGGCTATGGGGATGGTAGGGATTGGATGAGATCGTTCATGTAATGGCATCAGATTGTTAGGGCATGGTGCCTAGTATCTTTTATTAGTGCTTTATGACTTTGTTTCGACTTGTTATGCTTAATGCTTGTCACTAGGGCCCGAGTGCCATGATTTCAGATCTGAACATGTTATCGATTCATTATGATAGTATTGTTTATGGTCTTATCTACAAGTTGTATACACACGTTGTTGTCCGGAAGCAATGGCCCCGAAGTGACAGAAATCGGGATAACCGGAGGGAATGGCTTTGATGTGAGGATCACATGTGTTCATGGAGTGTTAATGCTTTGCTCCAGTGCTCTATTAAAAGGAGCACCTTAATTGCCAGTAGTTCCCTTGAGGCCCCACTGCAAACGGGCTGGCAGGACAAAATATGTTGTGCAAGTTCTCATTGCGAGCACGTATGACTATATATGGAACACATGCCTAGGATTATCTAGTACTTGGATGCTTTATCTTATTTATCTGCAATTCCCTATGTTCTGATTGCTATGTGAATTGTCTTGTCCATGCAACGCCCATCCATCCATCCATCCCTACGCCTACCACACTCGAATCCTACTGTTTACTGCTATTGTTACTGCTGCCTTTACTTTACTACTGCTGTTACTTTACTATTCCTACTACAAAACGGTTGCTACTAATAAACTGCTGTGAGCAAGATTGTTTCCAGGTGCAGCTGAATTGACAACTCAGTTGTTAAGGCTTATAAATATTCTTTGGCTCCCCTTGTGTCAAATCAATAAATTGGGTTTCACTTCCCTCGAAAATACTGCGATACACCCCCTATACTTGTGGGTCATCAGTACAACTGGGCGAGCCAATGAGGAAAACCAAGGGACTGGACCACCTCTTTGTCCACCGGTAGTGTCGGGTACAAGGTTGGTACCACCGCTTACCAGTAGTTCTGCACCATAGAGCAGTACTACCGCTGACCTCCGGTAGTACTAGGAGGCAGTACCGGATGCTCTAGAGGAGGATCCCCATCTCACTGCTAGGTTCAGATGTGACTGGTACCGCCGGATGGTACTACCGCTACCGAGTGGTACTACTGGACAAAAGAGTCTGGTGCTATCGGTCACGACAGACAGTTCTGGCAGTAGCAGCAAATGCAATAACTCGAGCATCCGAACTCCGAATAGGATGAAACAAATTTTGTTGGAAATATTGGATTTCACCAGGGGAGAAAATTCCATGCATAAAGAAGTGATAAACCTCCCAAGGTGAGGAGCTAGAAAACCTTCAAGATCAAAAAAAAGATATACAAGGTAAATCCATTTTTGATGAACTATAGCTTGTTATGAAGATTACCACGAGCTCTAGAACCTCACATGGATAAGATAAAAAAACCAAGAAATATGATGCTAAGTATGGAAAGGTTTGAGCTCTCTCTTAAAGATACAGTCGACTTACTCACTCGAGTAACCCTCTTAATAGTATGGATATCTATCCTAAACCTGGGTCTCCCAACTAACTACATGAGACTGGTAAAAGGGAAAAACTATCAAGATCATACCTTTGTATTTGAGCATTTCACTTGAGCTTGATATAGATGATCTAGTCCTCCTCAAGATGGAACACCTTTCTTGATTTCTTTTTCTCGCGCTTGCTTGATGAAGACTTTCGACTTGCTCCCCCATACACCTTGGGGAAACCTCTTCTTTGAGCTTATCTTCATCGATTCATGATCACCGAGGATAGCAAGCATCGAGCATGATATCTTCTAGAGATGGTGCATCTTGAACTTGCATAACTTCATTTCTTCTTGAGCATTGACCCATTCTTCATCTTGATCAACCTTGAATCATCTTATTTATTGAACATGATTCCAATAGGCGCAAAGACCTTGGAAATTGCTTCTTATTATTCTTCATTTATTCTACCCTGAAGACAACACATGGTCCAAGCGATGCCAATGGGCAATTCCTACTAGTTGTTGAAGGAGATATGCCCTAGAGGCAAATAATAAAGGTGTTTATTATCATATCTCATTAGTTTATAATAGTTTTATACCATGCTATAACTATATCAGTCGGAAAAATTGATGCATGTGTGATATATAAACAAACCAAAGGTCCCTAATAGCCTCTAATTAACTAGTTCATTGGGCAGCTGATGATCAAGGTTTCCTGATCATGGTGCATTTATGCCACCTAATAATGAAGTCATGTCATCTTGAAAATGATGTGATGGACATTACTCACCGTTGATTGTTGCAGCATGATCAAGTCACAACGTTCATATTTGCAATAGTTAGAAACGAAGTGTCCTAATCTTTAGACCATGAGATCATATTTAATCATTGTCACGCAATGCCACTTTGACTGCATCAACCATCATGACCGTAACTAGGTGCCTATAAAGATGAATTCTAGAGGGGAAGGTTGAGGCGTATGTATCGAGATCGGGATTTGTTCTCATATGTGATGGGAGTATACACTAGGCCCACTCGGTGAATTACACCCATAACCTACGCAACATATGACTAGGTCATGGGGGTGGAATATCATGAGAACAAGTAAGGTAGTACTTGTTGGAAACGAGATTGAAAAGGGTATCATGATACCGATGATAAGATCTCAGATAAGTCAGGTATCGAAGTAACAAGGGAATTGGATTCGACGTTTATGGTTCGAAACAACATTGATATGGTAGAATGCATAGGGGTCATTATTGGTATCTGATACGTCATAAACGTATCGATAATTTTTGATGTTCCATACTTGTTTTATATCTACTTTCTTATGTTTTGTCCATACTTTGGGGTATTTTTATACATTTTCTGGAACTAACCTATTAACAAGATGACACAGTGCCAGTTGCATGTTTTCTGATGTTTTTGGTTATAGAAAATCTAGTAAGGAAATATTCTCGGAATTGGGCCAGACAAAAGCCAAAGTCAATATTTTACCCGAAGCAACACAGAGTCCGGAGGGGAGACAAAGTGGCTCACTAGGGCGGCCACACCTAGTGGCGGCGCAGCCTGGGGGGTGCGCCACCAGGGGTGTGGGCCCCCTGCTGCTCCAACGACCTTGCCATTCCGCCTATAAAATCCTCCTGGGACGAAAACCCTAAGTACCCGATCAAAGACCCAATCAAAAATCCACGGAAGAGTCTGTAGCCGCCGCCATCTCCATCCTTGGATTGGGGGGGGGGGTCCGAAGCTCTTCCTGGCAACCTGCCGGAGGGGAGAGATCACCCTGGAGGCCTTCTTCATCACCATGACTTCCTCCAGTGTGATGCATGAGTAGTTCATCCTTGGACTATGGGTCCATGTAGTAGCTAGATGGTTGGTTCTCTTCCTTTGTGCTATCATGTTTAGATCTTGTGAGCTCCGTTCATGATCAAAATCATCTATTTGTATTCTTACATGTTGTGTTTCCGGGGATCCGATGGATATTGAGATGCTATGTAAGATTGATTATTGATTCTATCATGTCTATGTTATTTGTGATCTTGCATGCTTTCCGTTGTTAGTAACTATCTTGGCCAAGTAGATGCTAGCAACTCCAAGAGGGAGTATTTATGCTCGATAGTGGGTTCATGCCTCTAGTAATCTGGGGAAGTGACAGGAATCTGTAAGGTTGTAGATGTGTTGTTGCTAGTAGGGAGAAAACACCAATCCTTTGTCCATGGGACAATCGTATTGTTTCCTTTACACACTTTGCTTAATGCAATTATCTGTTGCTTGCAACTTAATACTGGAGGGTCTTCGGATGATAACCTGAAGGTGGATTATTAGTCATAGATGCAGTTGGATTATGGTCTATGTATAATGTTGTAATGCCTAATCAAATCTCATAGGAGTCAAGATGATTAGTATATGCATGGTATGCTTTCTCAAATCTGTCAATTGCCCCACTGTAATTTGTTCACCCAACATACTATCTATCTTAAGGAGAATGACCAGTAGTGAACTATGGACCCCGGTCCATTCTTTTACCATTGATATACCATCTACTATTTACTGTTTAATTTCTCCAAACAATCACTATCTTCCACACTATATGTTTAATCCTTTATTTTCAGCAAAACCGGTGAGATTGACTACCTCACTGTAAGTTGGGGCAAAGTTCAATGGTTGTGTTGTGCAGGATTCCAACTTGGTAGCAACACCTTGGGGTTGTTTCCTTGCTCCTATTGGTTCGATAACCTTGGTTTCATAACTGAGGGAAACTTGTTGTTGTGCTCATCATACCTTCCTCTTGGGGTTCCCAACGAGCTCGAGATATCTTGAGCCATCAAGCCTTTTTCTGGCGCCGTTGCCAGGGAGTGAAGGACAGCTTCATAAGGGGATTCCCTCATAACCAATCTCTTTAGTTTGTTTTTTTTCTTAGTTTTTTTGCTTTGTTTGCTTGTTCCTTTTTATTAAACACACAAAAACATTAGTCCCTATTTTAGTTTTTCTTTCTGTTGGCTCGCTTTAATCTAAAAAAATGAATACTTCTGAAAACACTAAGTTGTGTGACTTCACCAGCACCAACAACAATGATTTCATGTGCACACATATTTCTCCACCAGTTCCTGAATCTACTTTCTTTGAAATTAAACCTGCTTTGCTCAATCTTGTTATTAAAGAACAATTCTCTGGTGTTGGTACTGAAGATGTAGCTGCTCACCTTAATAACTTTGTTGAACTTTGTGAGATGCAAAAACATAGGGATATAGATGGAGATATTATTAAGCTTAAATTGTTTCGTTTCTCCTTGAGAGGAAAAGCTAAAGAATGGTTGTTGTCCTTAACTAGAAATAGTATTGATTTTGGACTAAATGCAAAGATGCTTTCATTGGAAAATATTATCCTCCTGCTAAGATTATATCTATGAAAAGTGAAATAATGAAATTTAAACAATTTGATAATGAACATGTTGCTCAAGCTTGGGACAGAATAAAATCTTTGGTAAAGAATTGTCCCACTCATGGACTGACTGCTTGGACGATTATCCAAAGTTTTTATGTAGGACTAAATTATTCTTCAAGAAATCTGCTGGATTCTGCAGCTGGAGGCACCTTTATGACCATTACTTTGGGTGCTGCAACAAAGCTCCTTGATAATATGATGGTTAACTATTCTGAATGGCACACTGAGAGAGCTCCACAAGGTAAGAAGGTAAATTCTGTTGAAGAAACCTCCTCCTTGAGTGATAAAATTGATGTTATTATGTCTATGCTTGTTAATGGAAAAACTCATATTGATCCAAATCATGTTCCCTTAGCCTCTTTGGTTGCTCAAGAAGAGCAAGTTGATGTGAACTTCATTAGAAATAATAATTTTAGCTACAATGCCTACAAGAATAATTTTGGTAATAATGATTATAGGACTTATCCTCCTAATAATACTAATGGTTATCATGATAAATTTGGAATGCCTAGTGACATGGGTATGCCCAATAGGCACCCAACTACAGCCTACCTGGTGCAGCTCGACGGAAGGCCCACTCAACAACTTACCAAGGTCCATGATGCCTACGACTTCGTACATCGCTCGACCATATCAATCACACCGACTCTACACTCAGGGGCTCCCTCAGCATCAGTGACCTGGTGCGGTCTTCGACTCCAGCGACCTGATGCGGTCTTCGACTGCTATGTCCCGTTACGGTCTTCAGATGCGGCAACTCGTCATCACCATGTGACTCTGGTCCGCCGCATCGACTACGTCCTCCACGTAACCCGCTGCCATGTCGACTCCATTTACCACGTGACTCGCTTCCGCGTTGACTCTGTCCGCTGTGCGACTCGACATCCACCGTTTGAAGAGTCGGCCTCGACCATGACCCGCCGGTCACATCAGCTCCCGCGATCCACCGATCGCATCGGCTCACGCGACCTGATCACCTCGTCGACAACCAACAAAGCTAAGTTCTCTACTTAAAGTTGATTTCTTTCTTAACTTAATCGCACTCGAAACACTCGGGGCTGCGCCCTCTTTGAGTAACCTAATGTGCCGTCGACTCCACGCACTCAAACACCTCATACGCGATAGCCCGAGTAGCTGATTCTGCCTGATCGTCGAATCCTTGAACTCCGAGTACCTTGGCAAGGTACTGAGACTAAGGGTAATTAGGCTAACGAAAGGGCCTATCATGCAGTGCAAAAGTGTTGACTTGATTGGCACCAGAATTTTACTTTGCAAACCGACATGCAAATATCATTTACAAGATACAAGTACTTTACAATTCTTAATGTTTTATGTAGCTTACAAGGATGTCGACTGCGTCGAGATATTCTATCGGGTCGTCCAACAGGAGTCCACAAAACAATTGGCTACGACATACACTCAAGACCCGAGTCGAGTCCCTCCGCGGATGGTTGCATCGCTTGATGCTACACACATGCGACATTGGCCGCGCACCCGACAGAAGTGACTGTGCCGACTCCATCCACATCGTCGACTCACCTGGCTAATCACCGCAAGACTCCGCTATGTCGACTCCGACTGCATCGTCGACTCTTGGCTCCCTATGCGTAAGACGCTGATTCGATGCACTTCTGGGTCAGTGGTTTCTCCTCGCATGATTTTTAAATGCATCTACAAGATACAAGTCTCGAGTCTCTTCCCGAGTCTACGACTCCTCCAGACACTCGGGGGCTACTCCAAACTGGAGCGCTGGACGCGCATATACAAGACCTTCGAGTGACACGCTCCGAATCCTCACTCGAATCCACGATTCGACTAAGGACTCGGAGGCTACTCCCATAGGGAGCGCTGGTCTTGTATTCGAAAAAGCGTCGGCATTGATGGCATTCGCAAGATCATCCGAAGTACTTCTGGATCGTTTTTTCTATGCAACCGACGACTATAAGTCTCTGCTCGAGTCTACGACTCGAACAAACACTCGGGGGATACTCCCATAGGGAGCGCTGGTCGCACACCCTTTAGTCTATTGTGTCGACTACGTCCACAATTTCGACTCGCTTACAGCAATCGAACTCATTGGCGACTTCGCCCATTGACATTGCAATGTCAAGTTTAGAGACAACGTCTCCTTGGCTACCCGAATCACCTCCGCCATGACAAACATTCGGATGCTACGTCTACGATGTAAAGATAAGACCTACAGATACCATCTGATGGCCCAGCAACCGCATACGTTGCGCTCTACCAGATAAATACCACGCCTGCAGGCATGATGAAAATCCCAACGGACGCGTTGGGTACACATACTTATCAACTGGAGTTTGGCTCAGTAAGGCCTCCACGGCATGAGTTGAACTACGCCGGCAATTTCCAAATTCGATTCTGGGGACTCGAATTTGAGTAGGTAGCGTTGTTTTTTCCCTAGAGCATTTAACTTGTCCCGATCCATCGAGCTCACCAGGCACGTTAACCATTATCCCTATGAACTACTATAAATTTGACTAACCCGATGAACTTCCGGGTGAGTGCTTCGCACTCGACATAATTATCGACTCTGACATCCTAATGCAAAACTCAAGACTTCTAAGTCTCCACCTGAATCTACGCTTCACATGGACACTTGGGGGCTACTAACATGGGTATGCCCAATAGGCACCCAACTACAGCCTACCTGGTGTGGCTCGACGGAAGGCCCACTCGACGACTTGCCAAGATCCATGACGCCTATGACGGTTCGAGTGGTATGAAGATCATATGGACACAGACTCCCAAACGCACAAGACAAGGAAGTCTCAATACTAGAGTTTGAATCTAACTTTTAACCAATTCGTATTGGTACTTGAGACCTAGCCTCCCCATATATAAAGGCTAGGAGGATCCAACGAGAAGGGCATCACGACTTCCCCAATAGATAGATCTATGATCTCCCACATCGCCACAATAGACAATAGATCTAGACATCAATCTCTCGCATACACATACGCCATATCTAATCTGCGTATACACCGCCATCGGCGACATTGTAATCCTTCAGATCATCATCAATCAAGAGCAGACAAGCATGAGTAGGGTCCTCTATGAGGCCTGAACCTGGGTAAATCTTCGAGTCTCCCTGTGCTTGTCTGTTAGCCGATCGAGATCTCCAGTGCTCCTCAATTCCTCGAACCTAAGTCCATAACAATGGGCATTGATAAGTTAACCCCTCATCACATAGTGAAGCAAGAATTTTAGAAGTTGAAAGAGCCACTAAAAACTTCATGCAAATGCAATATGAGCAGAATAAATTATTTACTAAAACCAAGGAGGAACAATGTACTACTTTGAAAAATATTAGTCATCAACTTGAGAGTTTAAATAGGGAAATTCCTAGTTTGCAATCCAAAATTTCTAATGCAGAAAAAATATCATCTTTGTCTGAAGCACAATCCTCTTTGATTAATAAAATGGTTGTTAAACCTGAAACCATGGAAAATCCCTTTGCTGCTACTAGTGCCATACAAGTTAGAATTGATGAAAATGTTAGACTATTAGCTGAATTGCATGCTAAGTGGGAAAGAGAAGATGAAATTGCTAGAAATAATAGTATATGTACTATTACCACCACCAATCTTGATGCTAGCAATCCACATGAAGTCCCCATTCCTTTTGCAACAATGCCTAAAACCAATGGAACCTTTTCCAATAAAAATGCTGAAATTCTTCGAAACATGGGAAAAAATAGCTCTACTACCTTGGATGGTAATTATGATTTTGATCTTGATGGTTGCAATATCTCTGACATAATTATGTTCCTACAAAAGCTTGCTAAAAGTCCTAATGCTAGTGCTATGAATATGGCCTTTACAAAACACATTACTGATGCTCTCATAAAAATTAAGGAAGAAAAATTGAAACATAAAGCTTCTATTCTTCCTATGAAATTAGAAGATGATTGGGAACCCATCATTAATATGAAAGTGAATGATTTTGATCTCAAAGCTTTATGTGATCTTGGTGCTAGTGTCTCTATTATGCCTAGAAAGATTTATGAAATGCTTGATTTGCCACCATTATGAGATTGTTATTTAGATGTCCAACTTCATGATAATTCTAAAAAGAAACTCATGGGGAGTATTAATGATGTCCTTATTATGGTTAACAATACCTATGTCCCCGTTGATTTCTATGTTTTGGATGTTGAATGCAATGCTTCTTGTTCTATTATTTTGGGAAGACCTTTTCTTAGATATCAATTCCCACTCAAGAAAGGTATAGAACACTTCCCTAAGAAGAGAGAGAAGATTCCTTTTGCCTCTCCTATTAAAACAAAATTTTCTCTTAATGCTTCTTCATTTGAGAATACTTGAATCTTGCTTCCTATGCCTAGCTCAAAGGCGTTAAAGAAAAGCACTATTGGGAGATAACCCAAATTTCTATTCAGTAAGTTTTTCTTTTATTGAGTCTTGGAAGTTATTGCCTAAGTAATAACCTATACTTATCTTTTTTTTGTGGTTTTTGTGCCAAGAATAACCTGTAATGAGAGAGAAGTAGGATTTGGGAAAGTTGTTGTCCCGAAACAGATTTTTGTGCTTCACTATAAAAAATCATGAAAAATCCCTGTATGTCGGATTGAGCTGTCATTTTTTGTGCTACTTCCCCAGGATGTTATCTAACTTTCGTTGGTTTAACACTTTTTGATTTGAGAGACAGAAGGTCTTCTAAAAAACCGATTTTTACCTGCTGGTCTGTTTTGACAGATTTCTGTCATTATTTGCATTTGCCTCGTAATCTCTTTCTCTTGGAGTTCTTGCCAATTACTTGAACTTTCAAAAGAAATTGTTACAGTAGCTTGTGTTTTAATGGAAGTTTTACTTGTGTTGAAACTGAACCCAAAGACTTATTATCTTGAGTACACAAATGTTGCTAATAAAGATGTGTGAAGTTTTGTATGAAGGAAATTTTAAAGTGTAGGGAAAGAATAATGCGATAAGATGAAGTATGGATAAAAGATCAATCTTGGGGATTCCACCCGTGTCACCCCAAGAAATACTCAAGAAGTACAAGCGTCAAATCTTGGGGATGCCCAAGGCATGCCCTTCTTTATCAATAAAAATTCTCAGGTTTTCTTCCAAACACTTCATTTTTATTGTTTCATGCACAATTGTGTTGTTCTTGGAGCGTCTTTGTTTTTTTGCTTTTAGTTTTATTTTGTTTGGTTTGCGTAAATAAATTGGTTGGACCTCCGCATTCATACATAGTTTCAAATAAGTTGATTTGGATTGGAAAAGACTAGGAAAGTTCATGCTTATAAGTGGTATAAAAGGAGTTTTGTTTTGACTGTGGCCTAGACTTTATCATGTCATGTTTGATATTGCTTTGGCTTTATGCTTAGTAATTATTGCTGTAGCATGACTTGTTCCAAACAATTGAGATTGCTTAATGTGCCTTGAAAGAATCATGCGTTGTTTTAGCATACAAAAGCATAATATTGTGATATTCTCCTTTGATGCTTTATTTGGGATTAACTTGGCGCATGCTTACACCATGCTAAGACTATACCAGTCACCATAGCCTCTATGATCATTTAGTTTTCGACTTGTAATATCACTTTATGCTTTATTTAATAATGTTTTGTCGCTTCGCATGATTATGGCCATTATTGCTCTCTTAGTTGGTCGCTCCCAGTCTTTTGCTAGCCTCCACATGTACCAAGTATGAGTTCCACTCATGGATCTAGATCCAAATAAAACAAAGTTATTCTAAAGAGTCCACCATATCTACCTATTAGCATTATTTCTATTCCAAGTATATTCATGTTTTTATCTACCTTCCGAATTAAACTTGTTATGTGAAAATTAGTGATTAAATCTCTCACAAACTTGATGGCACACTTTACTTTCTTGCATCTAATAAACTTGAACCATTGTGTCCATCTATGTTGCGTATATGCTTGCGCTTTATAAGTTGTGGATTAGCAGAACCATGTTACCACGGGGAACACTTTCAACATTGCACTTTATTCAGTTGATATAATGTTCTTTTGTTTATGGATCCCGGCGGTGTGAAATTAAAGGGGAGCTTGTAATCTCATGGAGTTTGTATATGTGTTAGAGAAACTCCTAGGTGGATAGCCTAAGCCATGCCTAATCATGGTGGAAACTTGCATCATAACCATAGTGAGCATTCTGTGAAGCATCCTCAATAAAAACCTACGCAAATAGCAAATAAAAAGATCACTAAGATGCTCATTGTCTGTTGCCTTGTCATTTTGATATAGGAAATCTCCTGTGTCATGGGGCAAGGGGTGCCCCGTTGGTGGTTCTCCATGATACACATGTACTTACAATAATAAGTACCATAATTTTCGGAAGCTCTTTATGAGACTTGAATCCCTACTTCCTTCTATGAAGGGCCTTTCTTTTTTACTTTTATGTTGAGTCTCCATCTTCTATATTTATGCACCAATTGAGAGAGCATAGTGATCATTCTTAGTTTAATGTGCATTGTTCCAAAATTTGTTGATTGATTCATAACTTTGATATTGCTTGTTCTTAAATTATTTGTATCTAGTCACCCTTATGAACTTTGAAGGTGTCCTATGTATTTATGTTTTGCTGTACCATGAGGGACAAGCTGAATACCATTCTTATTATGTTTTCTATATGTGAAACAAACAAACGTCTTTCAAAGCATTCTTATTCATGAATCTTTTGTTTGTACCTTTTCATGTTACAACATAGTTGCTATGTCTTATTGTTAGAACTAGATCTTTCATGTCTATGTTAGAGTACTATGATCCCAGCTATCAATGTTTTACAAATACCTAGATCAAGATTGTGTTGGTGCATTTCACCTCAAAAATTATTCTTTATATCACTTACCTACTCGAGGACGAGCAAGAGTTAAGCTTGGGTTTGCTTGATATGTCATAAACATATCTATAATTTTTGATATTCCATGCTTGTTTTATATCTACTTTCATATGTTTTGTCCACACTTTGGAGTATTTTTATACATTTTCTAGAACTAACCTATTAACAAGATGCCACAGTGCTAGTTGCCTGTTTTCTGCTGTTTTTGGTTTCGAAAAAGCTAGTAAGGAAATATTCTCAGAAGTGGACCAGATAAAAGCCAAAGTCGATATTTGACCCGAAGCAACACGGAGTCCGGAGGGGAGACAAAGTGGCACACCAGGGCAGCCACACCTAGTGGCGGCGCGGCCAGGGAGGCGCGCCACCAGGGGGTGTGGGCCCCCTAGTGCTCCACCGACCTTGCCCTTCCGCCTATAAAAGCCTCCCGGGATGAAAACCATAAGTACCCGATCAAAGACCCAATCATAAATCCACGGAAGAGTCTGTAGCCGCCGCCATCTCCATCCCTAGATTCGGGGGGTTCTAAAGCTCTTCTCGGCATCCTGCCGGTGGGGAGAGATCACCCTGGAGGCCTTCTTCATCACCATGACTACCTCCGGAGTGATGCGTGAGTATTTCATCGTTGGACTATGGGTCCATGTAGTAGCTAGATGGTTGGTTCTCCTCCTTTGTGCTATCATGTTCAGATCTTGTGAGCTCTATTCATGATCAAGATCATCTATTTGTAATCTTACATGTTGTGTTTGTGGGGATTCGATGGATGCTGAGATGATATTTCAGATTGATTATTGATTCTATCATGTCTATGTTATTTGTGATCTTGCATGCTTTCTGTTGTTAGTAACTAACTTGGCCAAGTAGATGCTAGCAACTCCAAGAGGGAGTATTTATGCTCGATAGTGGGTTCATGCCTCTAGTAATCTGGGGAAGTGACAGGAATCTCTAAAGTTGTAGATGTGCTGTTGCTACTAGGGAGAAAACAACAATCCTTTGTCTATGGAACAATCGTATTGTTCACTTTACACAATTTTCTTAATGCAATTATCTGTTGCTTGCAACTTAATACTAGAGGGGGTTCGGATGATAACCTGAAGGTGGATTATTAGTCATAGATGCAGTTGGATTAAGGTCTATGTATAATGTCGTAATGCCCAATCAAATCTAATAGGAGTCAAGATGATTAGTATATGCATGGTATGCTTTCTCAAATCTGTCAATTGCCCCGCTGTAATTTGTTCACCCAACATGCTATCTATCTTAAGGAGAATCACCACTAGTGAACTATGGACCCCGGTCCATTCTTTTACCATTGATATACCATCTACTATTTATTCTTTACTATTTACTTTCTTCAAACAATCACTATCTTCCACACTATACGTTTAGTCCTTTGTTTTCAGCAAAATCGGTGAGATTGACAACCTCACTCTAAGTTGGGGCAAAGTTATGTGGTTGTGTTGTGCAGGATTCTAAGTTGGTAGCAACACCTTAGGGTTGTTTCCTTGCTCCTACTGGTTCGATAACCTTGGTTTCATAACTGAGGGAAACTTGTTGTTATGCTCATCATACCTTCCTCTTGGGGTTCCCAACAAGCTCGAGATATCTTGAGCCATCAACATGCTGACGAGTAGGGCCGCATTCTGTCGGGTCCCCTAGTCTACCCTTATTGTTACATGCTAACAAGCGGGGCCATGTTCAGTTGATTCCCGTAGTGGACACCTCTCTCAACTTATCTAGATCAGCATTGAACCCACAGCTTATCGACGTGAGCGCCATACCCATAACTTATCCACGTGAGCGTCGGACCCAGAACTTACCCAGGTTGGCGTTGCAAGATGGGACCCCGAGCCAGCCCTGCGCCTGCGCCCTTTGTCTAGCGTCATTTTCATATAGTGAAATGTAATGCATATACGAAAATTATACACCTTTTAACTCTTTTAAATCGCACTTAGGACATGATAATGTTGTGCTAATAAAATCCTGATCATTTATCATTTCCATGGAGTGAAATATAATGCATAAACTTGCGTATACAAAAATTATACACCTTTCAACTCTTTGAAATTGCACTTAATATATGATAATGCCGTGCTAATAAAATCCTGATCATTTATCATTTCCATGGAGTGAAATATAATGCACAAACTTGCATATGCAAAATTATAAACCTTTGAACACTTTTAAATCACACTTAATACGTGATAATGATGTGCTAACAAAATTTTGTGAGATTATTATTTTCGCCCCCCATTTTCATAGAGTGGAATGTAATGCATAAACTTGCATATACGAAGTTTATACACCTTTGAACTCTTTGAAATCGCACTTAATACATGATAATGTTGTGCTAAGAAAATCTTGAGAGATTATTATTTTCAGAGAGTGGAATGTAATGCATAAACTTGCATATACGAAGTTTGTACACCTTTGAGCTCTTTGAAATCGCACTTAAAATGTGATAATGTTATACTAAGAAAATCTTAAGAGATTATTATTTTCATAGAGTGGAATATAATGCATAAATTTGCATATATGAAAATTATACACCTATGAACTCTTTGAAATCGCACTTAATACGTGATAATGTTGTGCTAAGAAAATCTTGAGAGATTATCATTTTCATATAGTGGAATGTAATGCATAAACTGGCATATACTAAAATTATACACCTTTGGACTCTTTGAAATCGCACTTAGGTCATGATAATGTTGTGCTAATAAAATCCTGATCATTTATCATTTCCATGGAGTGAAATATAATCCATAAACTTGCGTATACAAAAAATTTAAACCTTTGAACACTATGAAATCGCACTTAATAACGAGATAATGATTTTAAACTTGCGTATAGCAAAATTTAGAGAGATTATCATTTTCTCCCCCTATTTTCATAGAATGGAATGTAATGCATAAACTTGCATATATGAAAATTATACACATTTGAACTCTTTGAAATCGCACTTAATACGTGATAATATTGTGCTAAGAAAATCTTGAGAGATTATCATTTTCATAGAGTGGAATGTAATGCACAAATTATACACCTTCGAATACGTTCCCTTCAAATTATATTCAAGTTCATTTGTTAATGGAGTTAAAGTACCGGTGGTAAACTCGTTATTTTTCGTGGATAGAGGGGTGCCCCCGACAGATATAGGGGATATCATGTCCGCTAGATCATAGAGGATCAACGGTTGGTAGGCATGATCCGCGTGACAACTGTCTCAACCAATCAGAGTGTAGCAACGAAGATGACCACATGTGCGAGAGATTGATATTAAGAGAGGGGAAAACTTAGTAGCACTTAAGAACCAAGGGAAAAACTGAGTAGAACTTAAAAACCAAGGGCAGGACTGACAAAGGGATTCAAATTGAAAATAGAAAAAGATTTAAAAAATGGAAATTGCGTCTTTTATATAATAAAATACATCTTGGCATACATCAAACTATTTGCAATTCAAATATACACCAGTTTGATAATTATTGCCTCATCCAGACAAACTATGTTTTGGGGAGGGATGTTTTGGGAAGAGGCTCGAGTAGAAAGCCATGAACCTTCATGGATAGTAGGTGATTTGAGAAGTGGTGATTTAGGTTAAAACTTGGTTTATATACATTTCTTATGGTATGATGGTCACATAATAAGACTCCCTGGGTAAATGCGACTATGTTTTCCTCTTTTTAAATTTGTTGTGCATAAAATGACTCAATTAGCTAGCTAAAACCTATTCATTGACTCTCTGTTGACCAGCCACCGAAGGGTAAAACTGAGTATATTGCACACGACAGTGTTAGTACTAGAGGGCAAAACTAAGTACAACCAAACTGCTAGTGTTACACTCGAGGGAAAAACTGAGCACAACTAAGTCGCCAGGGTTAGAAACGAGGGAAAAACGTGACTCATGGTACGCGTGTGTGGTGCACGGGGCGGTAGCGGACACGTGTGGCCATGCACGGGGCGGTAGCGTACGCGGTTACGTGGTGCACAGTGGTGCAACGAAACGTCGCGTCCCTTCTCCTTTAATAGAGGCCTCCTCACTCCCACTCATCACTCACTCCCTCACTCAACCATCTCCACTGTCCTATCACCTTCTACAAACCCCCAAGAAAACCCCAACCACGCCGGCGATGGAGAAGAACGGCGCGGTGGCCATCGGCGCCTCCAAGGCCGCCGGCAAGGAGGCCCTCGTCCCTGAACAGGCCCCGTCCAGGCATCGAAGGCAGTCATTGTCCCCGTCCCCGCATCCGCCGTAGCCGCCGGCGAGGAGGCCCCCGCTGTTCTTGGGCAGATCTCGCTCAGCTGGGACCCCTACGAGGAGGTTGGTTACATAAGGCCGGAGAACCCCTATGATACCAGCATCGCCGACCCATGGTCTGAGGTAACCATGGTTTTCTCCCCTTCCCTTATTCTTCGCCCGTTCCCATCATTGGATACTAGATCGTATGTTACTAGGGCTCGGCTGTTCGTATTTTTACAGTAGGTAATCCTCTTGTGCTAGATCTCGTATTTCGATGAATCCCCCTGTTCGTAGTTGGGACCAGTATTCGATTTGGTTTGAGATTTGGGGAATAATCAGGAGATCTCAATCGGTTAATTTATGCAAATAGTCAAAGTATCTCAATCATGTTGTAACACCCCAAAAATATTAAGCAAGATTATCAAGTTCTAATCACCCAAGTTTAGGGTTAACAAAAACTTTTATTCGAAAAATCTATATGGGTGCATGTGTGTTTTGCAATAGTGTAGAATTGATTGCAATTGCCATGTTGATTGCTACAAATGATAAGAAACGGCTTAAGGATGATTACTACATCATCTAGGCTAATTACAAACAATTTCTAAAGAAAAAGAAATCAAATATAAAAGATATGAGCAAATGGTCATTTTGACCAAAGTTAACCACTTGGCCACTTTGAGTGTTCGTAGAAAAGAATTCCTAACAGAAACCATTCCACTTCTTTTCACCCCTTGCTAGACCAAGTAAAAGTGAACCAAGGCCCACTTTACAAACTCACCAAAACCATTTTCAAATCCATTTAAAGGATAGTTGAAAATTGAATCAAGTTCATATGGTAAGATCACCATTTTGCAAAAACCACTCAATTCAATTCACCTTGACTTTGCTAAGCGACCATAGACACCCAAGCATAAGTTTAGATCACTCACCAAAATTTATTCAAAAATTTCAAATTCAAATTCTTTCAGCCGTTTAATCAAACACCTTGCAGACACAAAACCAACTCCGCCTAACTTCACTGTCTGGGGCATTGATCACTCGACCAAATGCCCCCATTACACTCTCCCTATCTCCTCCAGCCTCTAGCAGCACCAGACACTCAGCCCCCCTATGCCATTGCGCCAGTGAAGTGCCGCCCGAAGCCAGCCTCGCCGGCCGACCATGGACAGAGCACCACGGACCACGCCACCCTCTCCCATGACACGCAGGAGACAGGCGACCGTCCACCGCCTCCCCTGTCCAGCCCGCGATCACAGGCATGCCCTGGACCACCCCAGCATCGCCGTTCCAAATGTCTATGTGCCGTGCCGAGAGTGCACCAGAGCGCCGCACCCGACCAGCTCGCCCGCGCCGCGCCTAACTCCCACGTCGCATGCACAAACTTGCCATGATCACAGCTAGCTCCCAGACACCCCCGTTCACCACCGCGCGACCCATAGCACCCGTGCGCCGTCTCGAACACCGCTGGTTCTGAGTAGAGAACCGCACGCGCCCGACCGTTCCACACCGCCCCGTGCCGCGCCTTTAAGCCAGTGATGACCACCAGGGAACACCGCACCGCCCCCTAACCACAGCCACGCCAATAGCACGCCGTACCGCCGTCGCCGGAGAAGCCAGCCCATCCCGCTCGGTCCCCTCGCCGGTGTATAAATAGGGACCCTCTCTGCCTCAATTATCCACACCACCTCATTCCCCACTCCTCACCACACCTCCCACACCCTTTCCCGGAGCAAGGAGAGGTAAGAATCGCCGGAATTTTGCCAGAGCCCGCCGTTGCAGAAGAAGAAAGGAGTCATCGATTGGAGCCGCTCAGGAGCTGCCACAACCACCATTCAAACCGTCGTTGTCGACCTCATCGTTCTCCCCCATCGCCGACCTTAGATGGAGCCCAGGTGAGCGCCACACGAACCCCACTGCCGCGTTAGGGTTCAGACCTCGCTGGAGTTGTTCGTCATCGATGATGAAACTCAGCTGTTGGATCGCTTTTTAATCGTAGGGCCTAGATTGCACGATACTGTTTCAGTTAGATGGAGTCGCTGACTAGTGGGGCCGTTCTGTCAGTAACCCTCTGCGCCGCGCAGTGCAGTTGGGCCGGCCCAGTTAGTTTCCCGCGCAGGCCTGGAAATTCAAATAGTTATTTTCCAATTTAGTTAAAACTAGATTATGTCAGTAGATTCAAAAATCAATTCAAAGAGATTCACTGAACCAAATTGCATGATTCCAATTTTGTTTGAAAGGTATTTAAATTATCTATCCAAGCCCGTTGGATTCAAATAAAGTGGATTTAGAGATCACCTATATTAAAAATAACAAGAGAGAGACTTTTCCAACTTCAAGCATTTTTCAAAAATCAACCAGAGATGCTTTTGAGTTGATTACAACTCTCAAAAATCATATTTGATAAGATCTATCTGAATATATAAAAATATTTAGGTTTGCATGCAGTGACATTGGACTAGTACCAAAAGAATGATATATGGGCATTTCTAGTCACTTTAATTCTATTAAATGATAATCTTAATCTTTATAAAATATGACCAACACTTTAAAACACATTCCCATGTATTATACTATGTGGTGATGACATGTGTAAACATGGTCCCATATTTTAATTGGAGAATATTAAATCTTAAGTATTTTCAATGAGTAGAAAATACTTTTCTAAAATAAGATAAATAAGACTAGGTCTTTATATCATGTGATGTTTGAGATGATGCTAGATCATCTAGTGTGAACCTTAGTGTGCTAAATAGAAATAGTTAAGTATTATTTGGTGATTGTGTACCCCGTATTTATTTATAGACGATAGTACCAACCCGGGATACGAGGAGGAGGAGTACTACCAAGAAGAAGAAGAAGAAGAAGAGAATTTCAACCACTACACTACTCAAGGCAAGTCTAGCACTACAAGTTAACTATGCAAGCTAAGACTTGCAAACTTGATAACCTATGCAAAGATGCTTTAGGCATGGTTGGTTATCCCACTTTGATTATACAAATTCAAAGTTTTACTTGCAAGCTTTATTCTTTTTACTTTACCAAAGTTCTTTACTTTTAGCTAGTACTTTGTGAGTATTGGAAAAATAGTATAGATACCATAAAGAGTATAAAACTAGGCCTAAGTAGTCATACTTAGATGCCATTCTAAGGCATGAGATTAGATTTGGATAGCTACACTTGATTAGCACCCCTCATTAGGGAATACCCTCAATTTTAGTGGCTAGTGCTAAGCATAGAAGTTGATCACTTTAGATGGGAATACTTGGTGAAAATGATTATGAAAACCTTGGAATGATGTTTCATTCTATTGAGATGTCTTGACATGTGTTATGAACACAAAATGATTTGATGATGAAAATGTTGAGGCATGAGCCTTGGCCCTTTATAAAAACTGATGGTTGGGTTTAGATGCGATAATATTCCAATTTTACTGTACAACCACAATACCTGAATTGGGTAGGGCTTAGCCGGAAGTTTATATGCCTTAGTATGGGTTCCCTTGTGGAAGAGGTTGAGCTGAGGCTACCTCATGTGAATGTCCACCTGTGCAGTGCCCAGGATGGCAGATGGCCATGGCTGGGAGGCCAAGCTCATAGGGGAGGTGCCTATACTAGGGTGTGTAATTGAAATTTTATGATGGATTATCCGCATACTAAGTATGATTGATTCAGGGTTACCCCTGACGGATGTATCGAATTTTGTGCTGAAAGTGTACCACCTCTACAGAGTGTCAAAAATGTCTCGCGGTCATGGACAGTTGGAGTGGCCATACTGTTCCGTCGTTAGATGTTTTAAAAAATGACTTGTGACTTGAACTATGACTTTGACTTGACCACAACAGGGTTGTGAACATGAAAACTAGGTTCGCACTTAAGTGCTTTAGAACATTAAATTAGTTTTCTTTACTTCTAAACTCAGTTTAGATAAACCTCGCTTTTTGCAAATAAACCTAGATCTTAAGATTCCTACTAGAACTACCTTACTTGTTAGTGATAGTTTGCGAGTACTTAAAGAGTACTCATGGCTTTGTCCCTGGCTATTTCCGTGGCTAGCCTATGAGGAGGACTACCAGGATGATGGATAGCAGGAGGTCTACGACAACTAGGATCATCTCCCATCGTCAGCATTGCCTGTGACCCTGAAGATGGAGCCCACTACTATGTTTATTATTCCGCTGCTTTTATTGTATTAAGACTGGATCATGAGATCCTTTATTTGTAAGACCTTATTATGGTTTGTAATGGATGATGTACTGTGATATCAATCTGTTATGTCTCGCAAAAATGGTAATCCTGGGATTGCGAGGTATGGCATAACAAGCATCTGGGATTAAAAATCCAAGTTTTAACACATGTCCTTATTGCACTCTACTGGTTTTTCCAATAGGAGGATAGCAGCGACGTCCGCATCGACGATGAGTCCAAGGACACCAAGACTCGTCATGTGCTGAGGAGGCTGATGTCCGGCTAGTACAACAACTTTTTCACCGGCGACGTGTACAGGTGCCCCTCCTGCCCCACCAGGAGGTTCCGCGCCACGGACTTCAATTCCTTTGTGAAGCATACCGAGGACGTGAGGACCTACGGCGAATCCGTGAACGTCCACTGTTGGGGATATACTTTCCGGGTATCCTCAAAGTTCCTCGTTGACTAGGGTGGCCCACTTTAGGTTAGAGCTTTGCTTCACGGGCGGCCCAGTCAAGGAGAAGAGACGGAGTCCAGTCCGGCTACGGGAAGGCCCAAAAGACTTGCCGACTTAGGCCCATAGTGTTACTTGTAGTTCAAGATGTACTTTGTAACCGACTCTTAGTCGTAGCCGTATAGATCTCTCCTCTAAACCCTAGGCCGGATATCTATATAAGGCGTCCTAGGGAGAGCCTTTAGGGCAACACCTCAATAATGTACAATCTCAACTCACACAGGTGAAACCCTTGTAACCCATATTCCGGCTCTGTCGTATTACTGGATTGCTAGTAGGAGTAGGATCCGTCCAAAGCCGGCGGTTTCGAACCTGGGTAAACTTGTGTGCTCACCGTCCCGAAATATTGTACGAATCACACCCCTATCTCCCGCACGCCTCGAGGACCCCCTCATGTTGTACTTGTCATCAATCCGACGACAGTTGGCGCCCACCTTGGGGCAAGTGAGCTTCGAATCTGTGTTCCGAGAAGAATCTGCAAGAATCAGAATCGGCGAGACTATCACCGTCAGTCGCATCCTCTACGCCAGCGACGTCCCTCTCATCGTTCTCGACGAGACCTGGATTCCGGCTAGGGAGGCTGTAACTTCTTACACCATCATGTCTTTTGGCGAGATCGACGTTTACATCGGTTTTGCTGAACCTGTCCCACCCACCCCAACGGTGATGATAGAGGCAGAAGAATCTTCTGGGTCCCCTTTGTCCGCGGAGGCGGCAGAGTTCCAGATCTCAGAAAACCCTAATCCCACCCAGCCCGCACCAGTTGCGGAGATAGTGGAGAAATCTGAGCCTACGGAAGACCTAGCGGTCTAAGTCGAATCTGGAGTAGATCTCCTTAGAGAAGCCGGATCCTAGATCGACCCACCGGCGGAAGTTGAAATCTAGGAGGAGCATATCAACGACACTGATTCCGGCTCTGATGACGCCGGGACAGATAGGCCTTTCCTAAGGTACACACTGCGACGTATGATAATGCAAGATGCAAGCGCAGATGAAAATCTCGAGACCATCAAAAGTTTCGACAAAGCTGATCGCGAGAGCCGCAGGTACCTCAGGAAGCACGCGTCGCACTTCGTCGGATATGTGGGATCCGGATCCAGCTCTGCCGATGCTGGAGACAACACTGACTCTGTGCTGCAGGCAATTGGAACAAATGCCAACGTACCCACATCCTCGGATGAATCGATGACGTCAACGGATTTCTGAAAGTTCTCCGTGGAATATGAAGAGGAGTATAACTCCAAAGCTACAGAAGAAGGAGAAGCCATGGATGAAGGATCCGGGGAACACTCTCCCAAAGCGCAGGGTGACATGGAAGTCGGAGATAATCCCGAAGTCTAGATGTCCGAAAGTACTGATCAGTGCTTGACTCCGGGAAACAGACCCAAAGCCGTCTTTGCTACCGGCGCTGCCAAGAAGGCAAAGAAGAAGAACAAGAAGAACAAGACCCCAGCAAAAGACCCTCTGATAGAGGAGGTGATTGTCGAGGAATACAAAGAGGACTCGGATGGAGCACTTATCCCAGACGAGCCCAAAAAAGAAGAATCGGTGGATGGACACGTGATCACTGAAGGTGCGCGTAAACTCATCGATGCTGCATTAACCACACCTATTCCTACAACTGAAGAACTTACTGCTGAAGAGTTGGATGAAAGGGCCCAAGCCCTAGAAGCGAGTCGTCAACAACTCCTAGATGAAGCCAAAAACATCGAGGAGGAAAAGAAACGCATGGAAACTAAGGATTACATGTCTCGGTTGCATCAGAAGACCCAGAAATGTTACACACGTGACGGTCAATTTCCGGAAGTGAACAGGGTCCTCTTTGAAGGAGATCCAGGGATGCCTCGTCTCGACAGCAAAGGAGATCTGGTGTACCCAACACCGATACAGAACATTGTCGCAGCTCGATATATTCTGTCAAATAACCCAAGCCCAGAACAGGTTCGATTGGGCATCAAGCTACTCACCAAGGGTCTGGAGCAACAGATGGCTACGAAATCCGGAAGTGGAAAACTGGTCTCCAAATCCGACCAATGTCACACGGGCTCAGCCTGGAATGATATAAGGCCCCAGCGTGTTCCGGAACAGCGTCACCGTTCCGACCGACGGGAAGACAACTACTCCAGAACCGGATCATCAGGACAACATCACAGAACTGCGCGTGACTGGAGCACCGTCGTTCCAGCGGCCGAGCAAGAGGCCATTGCTGCACTGTATCCGAGGAACCCTCCCCGACGAGAGTCGAACGATCGAAGGGGAGAACATAAAGAGAAACGTCGGGAGGAGGATCGTCAAAAAATGCCACCTCCTAGACATGCAAGCCGTCCGGCTGAGCCTCACCATAGTGGGAACGACGGACGAAGGAACAACGGAAACCATGCCAGGACAAGTCGATAGGGGGCTCGTCGTAGTGAAGACCCTCCCCGGAACCGGAATAATAACGCTCCAGACGGAGGCCGTCGAACAGCCGGAAACAATCCAGCTGCCCCACCCTCTCCACCAAGTAGTCATCACAACGACTCTCAAGGGGGACAACGAGGACGACATGGCAGAGGAGGTGGTGGCAGAAGCTGAAGTCCGGCGCCAAGGCACCGCAGCCACAGCCGACATTCGGGACGATCTCTATCCCCGAACGATGCGAGGCACTGGATCAACTCCAACATAGAGGCGCGACGCTACAAAAACGATGATATCTACGTGGGCCCAAAGAGCTCCGGACCACGCATCAGAGCTACAAGATTCCCGGAAGGATTCGCTATCTCAAGACATATCCAAGCCTACGACGGCATTGCTCAGCCAGATACCTGGCTACAGGATTTTTTCCAAGCTTGCTGCATCGCCAAAGGTGGAAACAGCCTGGTTGCAACCCGGTATCTTCCACTTATGTTGCGGAAGACACCATGATCATGGCTTAATGAACTTCCGGAGAACACCATACACAACTGGTATGACATGCGAAGTGCGTTCTTTCGGAATTTCGAAGGCACATACTGGAGGCCTTGTACGGTCGGACACCTACAGCGTTGCACCCAGAAGGCCGGAGAAACTTGCCGGGATTACCTCGGACGATAGGTCGACACCAAGAACTCCTGTGAAGGAGTAAATGATCAAACTACGATTGAAGCTTTCATTTTAGGTCTCCCAATTGGTCTACTGCGTCATGCTTGAAGTGTGACAAAGTCACTGATTTTGGAGAGATGATAGAAACAGCGAGCAAATATGCAGATGCCAACAGCGATGCAGAGGGATTACTCAACACCCTAGTTGTGCCATAGTCGGCAAAACAACCAAAGCAACAAGCTCAGAAGCGCAAAAATACCTCGGAAGAAAAACCCAACACGGAAACGGCAGTGGTCACTGCTACTTTCGGGTCTGGAGGACAAGGAGGACGCGGCGGAGGCCACGGGCGTGGCCGTGGAACTTCAAGAGTCCAAGGTAGAGGAGATCAACAACCAGGCAAAACCTACTCTTGGGCCGACATTGCCAATAACCCATGTGTGCATCACTTAGACGCCAATGGGGGCTCGTCCCACACCAACGTCGAATGTCGTTTCAATGATGACATCAAAAGAGATGACACCGCGGGCTACAAAGCTAAGCGGAAGAAGGGAAAGAAGAGTCCTGAAAAAGATAAAGAGACCAAGGAAGATTCCAACATGGAGGAAGCTGATGCTTCAAATCCCAAGCCGGAAGGGAAGAAAAAATTTCTGACCAAGAAAGACACTTATGTCACCTTCCTCGGATCTTATGTACAGTATTCCTCTCTTCCACACGCCTCGAAGACCCCCTCATGGCGTACTTGTCATCAATCCGACGACACCCACGTCTTCATAGCCAAGCACGAGGCGCTCGTTCTTCACCTCCGCAACCTCCATCAGGTGGCTTTCAAGGAGGGTCGCATGCCCCGGATCAAGCCCAAGGCGCCCTAGGTCAAGGGACTGGGCAGCAAGAAGTGGAGGAGGCGCCAGAGGGAGGAGGCGGAGGCCCTCCTGGCAGAGGCCATGAGGGGCCACTGATCTGCTGCTGCTGTAAAGCAACTTCTTTTGTCTTGTCTATGTTGAACTTGTCCGCTGCTGCTGAGCAGTCTAATTGTCGAACCTCGTTAAGTACCGTACTATATAACCTATATTAGCTACTTTATCTACATCTACTCTGTTTACTGAATTTATTTATGGTGCTGGTTAGATTTGCTGCTCTAGATTTGTTACCAGATTCGGGAAAACGAGGGCAAAAGAAACAAGAATGAAGAGAGAGGCTGCTCTAGAATCTCTATCTTTTTGGGCAAAAAAACACAACTGTTAGCGAGAGAGAGGGGAAAAGGTGCTCTAGAAATGTGCCCACATGGTCCCACACCATGTCCCCCATAATCAGGAGAGATGGATGGCTGGTCCGCTGTGTATCCTGGCCCCACCTGGCAGCATGTAACAGTCGAGGCGACGTAACGTAATGCTCAACGCATGACCCGCCATAACGCGGTCCCACCGGTCAGCATGTAACTATCAAGCCTTTGACCTGACGACATCCCCCCGTCCGAGCGCATGTGAGGGTTTCAGAATGGAGGGAGGGCAAAAGTGAGGAAAAACTAAGCGGCTGGGGAAAGCTGAGTACAACTAACGAACCAGGACACAAAAATAGAAATCCCTTTATAATAAGTATTATAATCACACTTATCCCATTTATTCCACATGGCATATTCCTTACCATCATATACCGTATATCTCCGCTCCTAGTCTTCCATCTGCAGGAAACTCAATCAATCTTAGTTTTAGTTACTTTTATGTTCTTTACTTTTACTACTACTCAATTCTCAATTCACAACCATTCACACTCACCTTCTTCCATCTCAATTCTTGCAGTCAATTCACTCAAGACTAGTGAAACCTTGGGTATGACAGTAACACCTTTGATAAACACTTTCATATGCTCCTTGTTGGGAGCAATATAAAAAATGGAACTGATACTTCCACAAAAAATGCTCTGACGAACTTGTGCTCTTGTAGTCCATCATACACAAACCTTGGGGAGCTTCCCTATGTTATTTAATAACACTCATTTGATTTCTTGCAAATAAAATGTGTTTTAAATGATTTTTTGGGGAGTGAGGATTCCATGATCATGCACTTTGTATTCAAATACAATTATTCTAATTGGTACATGAACCTTGGGGAGCTTCCCTATTTCATTTGAACACTCTCTTGCTCTTATCACAATATCTTCTTTGGTTCAATTGGTTCTTCAGATCTTTTGATTGATTGTTTCATTTTCTTGACAATTTATATCATTGCTTCTTATTGTAATCTTTTGATCCTCAATATAGATTTATTTCCTCCTAATATTCTTCACTAGATATGTCCATATGATTCCAATCACAAAATGATAATTTCACACCTTGTGGAGGAACTCTTACTATATTGGCGTTCTAGAGTTTTTCACCCATTTTGGCAATAGATGCCAATGGTCAAGAAGTTTAAGTGGGTTTAAGGGTATATGGTTTTATGCCTTGAGTTTTGTACTTAAGCATTTTCATCTCATGCTATTGCATCTTTGTGTTGCTTGGCATGTTGAGTAAATAGAGGAAAGTCCACCATCGGTAATGGTTGGTAATAAATGCAATGAAATTCAAGTTCATTCACACGTGCATAGATTGTGGGGGAGTTTGCTCTATATATTGTGGTTATACTATCATCACAATATTTTGGAGTATTTGATGTTAGTACAACTAGTTTTGTCCTTTAAATTCCTTATATAAACCCTCTCAAAGGGATTGCCATCAATTACCAAAATGAGGATATTGAAAGGGCATATGTGACCCAATGTGGGGTTTTTGTAATTAATGACAATCTCTATGTACTAATATTTGCATTGAGTTATACTTGTAGGGATTGTCCATAGGAATTTCTTGAACCATGTGTTGGCTTCAAGGTTGAAACAGGAAGAAAGCAAATAATATCAAGTGATAGTGATGCAGCCCATCCTATCAAAGTCACTCCATCTACTACGCAAAGTCCCGCAAGTGGACCAATGCCACATGCTCGAGCCAAACTCCTACATGAGAAGGTGAACTAACTCCTCTCTATGCATGACTTTGACTCTCCTTTGGATGGTCTGCTACTTCATGCCAATACTTTGTGCATCCTCGGATTTGATCCTCAAGAAGGTATGCCAAGTGCACATGAGAAGGAATCTCTAGAAAAATCCAGCGACAATTCTGGTGGCACTGAAAATCCCACCGGAATCTCCCCTCCAATTTTGGCGCTACATCGAAATCGTGCTCAGTATACCATTCTGGCTTAAACCGAAATATTTCAGTGACCACCGGAATATTTCGATGACCACCGAAATCTTCTGTCATCACACCGAAACCCACGCGATGACCAGAATATTCCGGCGTCCGTCGGAAACTTCTGGAGCTAAATTCGACACCGCCAAACTTATCACCAGAAACGCTCGTCTACACACGGATCTAGGTTTGATGCCCTGGAATACTCCCTTTACCTACCCATTTGCCCTAAGTACAATATATAGCCCCTATGGCTCCCTCTTTATTTCTTAGGCATAGATGATAGACTAGAAGACAACCCCCTTTATGGAATCTCTAGGTTTGCCTCATCCCCTAAACAAGGTTTGCCCTGGAATACTCCCTTTACCTGCCGACTATCGTGACCAACCTCTTCAATTTTGCCTTTGTTGTGTTCAAGTTGTACAAGGCATTGGTGTGAGTGATATCTATCCAAGTTGTCAGGATCTCGTCAAAGATCCTCGCTCGTCATGCCGGTTAGAGATAGAATCCTTTGCCCGACACCGATCCTAGGGATTGTGTTGGACCGGTAGCCGCCAGCATGAGCAATAGGTTTTCTTGTGTATCGCGTGTGAGTGTGTTCATCGTGTTCTTCATGTGTGATTTCGCTTGGATTTTCATCCTAATTCTCTCCCTCCTTATGATCCACCCTCGATCCCAGAGATTCGTGAAAGATCGAGCATCCCCAAGGGGTCACCCCTAACAGATGACTAATACATTGCAAATGTATCTATAATTTTTGATGTTCCATGCTTGGTTTTATCCACTTTCTTGTGTTTTGTTCCAACTTTGGAGTACTTTTTATATGATTTCTTGGACTAACCTATTAACAAGAGCCACAGTGCCAGCTACCTATTTTCTGTTGTTTTTGGTTCCAGGAAAGTCAGAAAATGAATATTCTCGGAATTGGACGGGACAAAAGCCAAAGTGCCTATATTTCCAGAAGTCATCAAGTGCCAGAATACGAGACGAAGAAGGGCCAGAGGCCGGCCACACCACCTGGCCGCGCGACCAGGCTGGGCCCGCGCCAGGGGGTGGTGTGGTGGCCCCTGGCACCCCCTCGGTCTCCCCTTCCGCCTATAAGATGCCCTCAGGACGAAAACCCTAAGGGCCCGATCAAAAAAGCCACGAAAGAGTCTGTTGCCGCTGTCATATCCATCCCTAGATCGGGAGGGATCTGAAGCTCTTCTCGGCACCCTGCCAGAGAGGGGAATTCACCCTGGAGGCCTTCTTCATCACCATGCAAGCCTCCGGTGTGATGCGTGAGTAGTTCATCCTTGGACTACGGATCCATGTAGTAGCTAGATGGCTGCTTCTCCTCCTTTGTGCTTTCATGTTTAGATCTTGCGAGCTCCGTTCATGATCAAGATCATCTATTTGTAATTCTGCATGTTGTGTTTGCGGGGATCCGATGGATATTGAGATGCTATTTTAGATTGATTATTGATTCTATCATGTCTTTGTTATTTGAGATCTTGCATGCTTTTCCGTTGTTAGTAGCTATCTTGGCCAAGTAGTTGCTAGCAACTCCAAGAGTTAGTATTTATGCTCGATAGTGGGTTCATGCCTCTGGTAATCTGGGGAAGTGGCAGAAATCTCTAAGGTACTAGATGTGTTGTTGCTACTAGGGAGAAAACAACAATCCTTTGTTCATAGAACAATCGTATTGTTTACTTTACACGCAGTTCGTAAAGCAATAATCTGTTGCTTGCAACTTAATACTGGAGGGGGTTCGGATGATAACCTGAAGGTGGATTATTAGTCATAGATGCAATTGGATGGCGGTCTATGTATAATGTTGTAATGCCCAATCAAGTCTCAAAGGAGTCAAGATGATTAGTATATGCATGCATTGCTTTCTCAGTGTTTGTCAATTGCCCCGCTGTAATTTGTTCACCCAGCATGTTATCTATCTTAAGGAGAGCCACCTCTAGTGAACTATGAATCCCGGTCCTTTTCTTTTACATACAATCTACAAACTGTTTACTGCTTTGTGTTTACTTTCTTCAACTATTACTTCTTTCCATTCGATACGTTTAATCCTTTGTTTTCCACAAAACACGGTGAGATTGACAACCTCATCGCATGTTGGGGACAAAGTGATGTGGTTGTGTTGTGCAGGTCTCCACGTTGCTACTAGCACCGGTAGTGCGCCCTGCCAAAGCTCAGCTCGTAACACCTTTGGGGTGTTTCCTTGCTCCTACTGGTTCGATTAAACCTTGGTTTCATAACTGAGGGAAACTTGCTGCTATGCTCATCATACCTTCCTCTTGGGGTTCCCAACGAGCTCTACATCAACCACGCACCAGCACTTTTCTGGGCGCCGTGCATTGAGCCATCAAGCGATTTTCTGGTGCCGTTGCCGGGGAGTCAAGGACATCTTCACAAGGGGAGTCCCTCATAACCAATCTCTTTACTTTGTTGTTTTTGTTTCTTTTTGCTTTGTTTGCTTGTTTTGTTCTTCAAAAACACAAAAAAAATAGGTTTACTTGTTTGCTTTCTTATTTGAAAAACACAAAAAAATTAGTTCCTATCCTAAATTGTCACAATGTCTAGCCTTGCTCCAGTCACTATGTCACCCGAGGACATGATTTTCACTTTTAAACAAGGAATTGAGGAAAGTTTTAAAGAAGCTTGGTCTAGAATCTATGATCTACATGAAAAAACTGAGCCTAAAATGACTCAAAGTTTGTTCCTTAGCAGTTTTTACCTTGGGATTTCTCTTTGCTATAGATATGCCTTAGATGCTATTGTGGGAGGATATTTCCTCCAATTTAATGAGGATGATTCTATTAATGCTATAAATAAATTGATCCTCACTTACAACTTGCCTAGCCAAACTGATATTTCTTTCGCAAAAATATTTGCTAGGTTGGACACTCTTGAGGCTAGCACTACTAGATTAGAAAGTTGCTATAATATGCTTAGGAAGCATCACGATTATGTTCCAATAAACTCTGAACCATCAAAGTGATTCCCTACAGTAAAGATTGAGATGAACACTGAAACTTTTCAAGCTCGCTGTGATATCATGTCTGAATTTTGCCTTATGCTCAAAGATATTTATAAATCTCTGAATACTTGGGGGCTCACTGAGGGAGGAAAATAAATATCTCTTTCTAATAATACTACCATATTACCTCTTGGAATAGCTGAAGGAGTGTTTACAAAGATCCTTGGGAAAACGATTTCTATTGATTATCTTGTTATTGAATGTGCAGGAAAAGGACAAATTACACTTGGAAGGTCCCTATTAGAACTCCTTGGAGCAATAATAGATGTGGGAAAGGGGACCATGCACCTTTCTTCTCCACCAAACAATCATATTTTCCCCAAGGTTAAGAATAAAAGTAAGAGAGGTAAGGGCAAGAAAGTTGGTTTTAATGCTTCTTCATTTGAGAACACTTGATTCTTTCTTTGCTTCTTATGCCTAACTTAAAGGCGTTAAAGAAAAGTACTTATTGGGAGATAACCCAAAAGTTTTAGATGAGTCTTGGAAGTTATTACCTCTGTAATAACCTCTTCCTATCCTTTTTATTTTCTTTTTGTGCTAATAGTAACCTCTAGTGAGAGAGAAGTAATGATTGGGAAAGTTGTTGTCCCGGAACAGGTTTTTGTGCTTCACCGTAAAAATCCGTGAGAGAACTCTGTATGTCGGATTGAGCTGTAATTGTTTGTTCTTCTGCCCCAAGTTGTTATATAACTTTCGTTAGTACAACACTTTTTGATTTGAGCGATAGAAGGTCTTCGAAAAAATTCGTGTTTACCTGCTGGTCTGTTTTGACAGATTTCTGCCATCTCCTGCATTTGCTTCTTGTTAGTTCCTACTTGAGTTCTTTTGGGGAATTGAGCTTTTTGAGGGAAGTGCTACAGTAGCTAGTGTTCTAATGAAAGTTTATTTGGTGTTATAAGTGAACCTTAAGACTTATTTATCTTAAGTGCACTAATGTTGCTAATGAGATTGTGTGAAGTTTTGTATGAAGGAAAAATTTCAGGTGTATGGAAGGAATGAGTAATGAGATGAAGGATGGACTAAAGCTCAAGTTTGGGGATGCCACGCGTGTCACCCCAAGAAATATCCAAGAAGTACAAGCGTCAAAGCTTGGGGATGCCAAGGCATCCCCTTCTTCATCAATAAAAAATCCCAGGTTTCTTCCAAACGCTTCATTTTTATTGTTTCATGCACAATTGTGTTTTTCTTGGAGCGTCTTCTTTTTCGTTTTCGTTTTGGTTTGTTTTTTCGTTTGCTTTTGTTTGATTAGTTTTCTGAATAAATTGGTTGGACCCCCTCTTTCATACATTGGTTTGCAAATAGTTTGGTTTGGTTTGGAAAAGAGTAGAAAAGTTCATGCTTATGTGGTAAAAAGAGCTCGTTTTTGACTGTGGCCTATGCTTTATCATGCCATGCTTGATATTGTTTTGGCTTTATGCTTAGTATTCTTTGCTGTAGCATGACTTGTTATAAACAATTGAGATTTCTTATTGTGCCTTGGATGAATCATGCGTTGTTTTGGCATACTAAAGCATAGTAAAGTGGTATTCTCCTTTGATGCTTTATTTGGGTTGACTTGGCAAATGCTCACACCATGTTATGACTATCCAAAGTCACCATAGCCTTTATGATCCTTTAGTTTTCAACTTGTAGTATCACTTTATGCTTTCATCAATGATGTTTTGTCGCTCTGCATGATTATGGCCATTATTGCTCTCTTAGTTTGTCACTCCCAGTCTTTTGCTAGCCTCCACAACAAAGTATGAGTTCCACTCATGCATCCAACTCCCTAAAACAAGTTATTCCAAAGAGTCCACCATACCTACCTACTAGCTTCTGCTATTCCAAGTATATTCATGCTTTTGTTTACCTTCCAAATGAAACTTGTTATGAGAAAACTAGTGATTAAAGCTCTCACGAACTTGGTGGCACACTTTACTTTACTTGCCCTTAATAAACTTGAACCATTGTGTCTTCTATGTTGTATATGCTTGCACTTATTTGTCGGGAATTAGCAGAACCATGCTTTCATGGGGAACGCTTTCAACATTGCACTTGGTACTTGTACCTAGTTGATATCATGCTCTTTTGTATATGGATGTCGTTGGTGTGAAATGAAAGGGGAGCTTGTAAGTCCATGGAGTTATGTATATGTGTTAGAGAAACGCCTGGGCCGCTGGTCTAATCCATGCTGACATGGTGGAAACCTGCAGCGTAACCATAATGAGCTGTCTATGAAGAATTCTTCTTATAAAAAAAGAGTCCTATATTGAGAAGAAAAGAGAAAAGAGGAAAAAAAGAGATACTATGAAAAGAGGAAAAAGAGAAAAAAGCACCATATTCCCATGGTAAATAAGAAGAATGCTGAGATGCTCGTTGTCTGCTTGCCTTGTCATTTTGATATGGGGATTCTTCCGTATCATCGGGCAAGGGGTACCCCATTGGCGGTTCTCTATGATACACATATACTTACCATGACAAGAACTTACCGGTGACTAAACTTGAGTAGCATGAGGAGCAGCCCTCGTATACAAGGAACATGAGATTTCCGACTTATACTTCGTTAAGCATGTACACCATAGTTTGTTCACTTTAACCTTAATCACTTCAAGATGCTTATGATAGGGGCAATGAGAGCTGAAAGCTATAAGTACCATAATTTTTGGAAGCTCTTTATGAGACTTGAATCCCGACTTCCTTTTACAAAGGCTGTTCTTCCACCATTATATTGAGTCTCCACCTTCTATCTTTATGCACCTACTTTGAGAGCATAGTGGCCATTCTTAGTTCTATGTGCATTGTCCCAAGACTAGTTGATTGATGCATAACTTGTTATTGCTTGTTTTAAACTATTGTATCTAGTCACTCTTATGAACTTTGAAGGTGTCCTATGCATTTATATTTGCTACTCTATTGAGGGACAAGCTGAATACTATTATGCTATGTTTTCTTTATGTGAAACAAACAAACGTCTTGCAAAGCATTGTTATTCATGAATCTTTTGTTTGTGCCTTTTCATGTTGCATCATAGTTTCTTTGCTTATTGCTAAAACTTTGTCTTTCATGCTATGATTGAAGTACTATGATCCCAGCTTTGAATGTTTTACAAATACTTTGATCAAGTCTTTGATGGTGCATGTCACCTCAAAAATTATTCTTTATTTTTATCACTTACCTACTCGAGGACGAGCAGGAGTTAAGCTTGGGGATGTTGATACATTGCAAATGTATCTATAATTTTTGATGTTCCATGCTTGGTTTTATCCACTTTCTTGTGTTTTGTTCCAACTTTGGAGTACTTTTGATATGATTTCTTGGACTAACCTATTAACAAGAGCAACAGTGCCAGCTGCCTGTTTTCTGCTGTTTTTGGTTCCAGGAAAGTCAGAAAATGAATATTCTCGGAATTGGACGAGACAAAAGACAAAGTGCCTATTTTTCCGGATGTCATCAAGTGCCAGAATATGAGACGGAGAGGGGCCAGAGGGTGGCCACACCACCTGGCCACGTGGCCAGGCCTGGCCCGCGCCAGGGGGTGGTGTGGCCAGCCCAGGCACCCCCTCAGCCTGGAGGCCTTCTTCATCACCATGCAAGCCTCCGGTGTGATGCGTGAGTAGTTCATCCTTGGACTACGGATCCATGTAGTAGCTAGATGGCTGCTTCTCCTCCTTTGTGCTTTCATGTTTAGATCTTGCGAGCTCCGTTCATGATCAAGATCATCTATTTGTAATTCTGCATGTTGTGTTTGCGGGGATCCGATGGATATTGAGATGCTATTTTAGATTGATTATTGATTCTATCATGTCTTTGTTATTTGAGATCTTGCATGCTTTCCGTTGTTAGTAGCTATCTTGGCCAAGTAGATGCTAGCAACTCCAAGAGTTAGTATTTATGCTCGATAGTGGGTTCATGCCTCTGGTAATCTTGGGAATTGACAAAAATCTCTAAGGTACTAGATGTGATGTTGCTACTAGGGAGAAAACAACAATCCTTTGTTCATAGAACAATCGTATTGTTTACTTTACACGCAGTTTGTAAAGCAATAATCTGTTGCTTGCAACTTAATACTGGAGGGGGTTCGGATGATAACCTGAAGGTGGATTATTAGTCATAGATGCAGTTGGATGGCGGTCTATGTATAATGTTGTAATGCCCAATCAAGTCTCAAAGGAGTCAAGATGATTAGTATATGCATGTATTGCTTTCTCGGTGTTTGTCAATTGCCCCGCTGTAATTTGTTCACCCAGCATGTTATCTATCTTAAGGAGAGCCACCTCTAGTGAACTATGGATCCGGTCCTTTTCTTTTACATACAATCTACAAACTGTTTACTGCTTTGTGTTTACTTTCTGCAAACTATTACTTCTTTCCATTCGATACATTTAATCCTTTGTTTTCTGCAAAACATGGTGAGATTGACAACCTCATCGCAAGTTGGGGAGAAAGTTCTGTGGTTGTGTTGTGCAGGTCTCCACGTTGCTACTAGCACCGGTAGTGCGCCCTGCCAAAGGGCAGCTAGTAACACCTTTGGGGTGTTTCCTTGCTCCTATTGGTTTGATTAAACCTTGGTTTCATAACTGAGGTAATCTTGCTGCTGTGCTCATCATACCTTCCTCTTGGGGTTCTCAACAAGCTCTACATCAACCATGCACCTGCACTTTTCTAGGCGCCGTGCATTGAGCCATCACATATGCATTTATATTTGCTACTCTATGAGGGACAAGCTGAATACTATTATGCTATGTTTTCTTTATGTGAAACAAACAAACGTCTTGCAAAGCATTGTTATTCATGAATCTTTTGTTTGTGCCTTTTCATGTTGCATCATAGTTTCTTTGCTTATTGCTAGAACTTTGTCTTTCATGTTATGATTGAAGTACTATGATCCTAGCTTTGAATGTTTTACAAATACTTTGATCAAGTTTATGATGGTGCATGTCACCTCAAAAATTATTCTTTCTTTTTATCACTTACCTACTCGAGGACGAGCAGGAGTTAAGCTTGGGGATGTTGATACATTGCAAATGTATCTATAATTTTTTATGTTCCATGATTGGTTTTATCCACTTTCTTGTGTTTTGTTCCAACTTTGGAGTACTTTTCATATGATTTCTTGGACTAACCTATTAACAAGAGCCACAGTGCCAGCTGCCTGTTTTCTGCTCTTTTTTGTTCCAAGAAAGTCAGAAAATGAATATTCTCGGAATTGGACGGGACAAAAGCCAAAGTGCCTATTTTTCCGGAAGTCATCAAGTGCCAGAATACGCGACGGAGAAGGGCCAGAGGCCGGCCACACCACCTGGCCATGCGGCCAGGCTGGGCCCGCGCCAGGGGGTGGTGTAGTGGCCCCTGGGACCCCCTCGGTCTCCCCTTCCACCTATAAGATGCCCTCAGGACGAAAACCCCAAGGGCCCGATCAAAAAATCCACGAAAGAGTTTGTAGCCGCCGTCATCTCCATCCCTAGATCGGGAGGGATCTAAAGCTCTTCCCGGCACCCTGCCGGAGAGGGGAATTCACCCTGGAGGCCTTCTTCATCACCATGTAAGCCTCTGGTGTGATGCGTGAGTAGTTCATCCTTGGACTACGGAATCATGTAGTAGCTAGATGGCTGGTTCTCGTTCGTTGTGCTTTCATGTTTAGATCTTGTGAGCTCCGTTCATGATCAAGATCATCTATTTGTAATTCTGCATGTTGTGTTTGCGGGGATCCGATGGATATTGAGATGCTATTTCAGATTGATTATTGATTCTATCATGTCTTTGTTATTTTTGATCTTGCATGCTTTCCGTTGTTAGTAGCTATCTTGGCCAAGTAGATGCTAGCAACTCCAAGAGTTAGTATTTATGCTCGATAGTGGGTTCATGCCTCTGGTAATCTGGGGAAGTGATAGAAATATCTAAGGTAGTAGATGTGTTGTTGCTACTAGGGAGAAAACAACAATCCTTTGTTCATAGAACAATCATATTGTTTACTTTATACACAGTTCGTAAAGCAATAATCTGTTGCTTGCAACTTAATACTAGAGGGGGTTCGGATGATAACCTGAAGGTGGATTATTAGTCATAGATGCAGTTGGATGGAGGTCTATGTATAATGTTGTAATGCCCAATCAAGTCTCAAAGGAGTCAAGATGATTAGTATATGCATGTATTGCTTTCTCGATGTTTGTCAATTGCCCCGCTGTAATTTGTTCACCCAGCATGTTATCTATCTAAGGAGAGCCACCTCTAGCGAACTATGGATCCCGGTCCTTTTCTTTACATACAATCTATAAACTGTTTACTTCTTTGTGTTTACTTTCTACAAACTTTTACTTCTTTCCATTCGATACGTTTAATCCTTTGTTTTCCGCAAAACACGGTGAGATTGACAACCTCATCGCAAGTTGGGGACAAAGTTATGTGGTTGTGTTGTGCAGGTCTCCACGTTGCTACTAGCACCGGTAGTGCGCCCTGCCAAAGCTCAGCTAGTAACACCTTTAGGGTGTTTCATTGCGCCTACTGGTTCGATTAAACCTTGGTTTCTTAACTGAGGGAAACTTGCTGTTGTGCTCATCATACCTTCCTCTTGGGGTTCCCAACGAGCTCTACATCAACACCGCCATCAAGCATTTTTCTGGGCGCCGTGCATTGAGCCATCAATGACCAAGGTTTTACTAATGAGAAGATACAAAGTATGTTCATGCGAGAGTTGATCCTATTACAAGAATGTCTTGATGAATGAGAAGGTTGAGCAAGCTGTCATGTTTATCTTCAAGACATCATCATTATGAAGTGAGAATAAAGATTGAAGGTAATGGATTCATGAAGATGTGCTTAAGTGAGGATTTCCCATATTGAGTATGGGGAAGCAATATGTGAGTCTTCATCAAGCAAGTGAAATCAAGAAAGGTATTCCAACTTGAAGTGGACATGATTGTCATCATCTAGATCAAGTAGAATACGCAAGGAAGTGGTAAGATCTTGAAAGGTTTTATACTTTACTGGTCTCTTGGTGTTGGTTGAGAGACTGGGTTATAGGATATATAGTCCTACTATCAATAGGGGCTCTCAAGTGAGTAACTTGACCTCGTTGGTGCAGCTGAAGTCAAAGTTGGTGCAGCCAAAGTCGAAGTCATCGTCTTCCTCCTCATCGATGGTGTCGACCTCCTCTGCCACTTCTTCCATGGACTACTCGGGCGACGTCGGCTCCAGTGATGGGGGCTAGCGAGCATGAGCGGTTGCTGAGAGCTGAGCCCAATCGGTGGCAAGGCGCTGAGGGATCATAAATGGTGTGGTGAGCCATCTCCACAACGACCTACTTTTATAGCCGGCGATGGGAAGAGGGTGGGAACAACGTGACCTAGGCGGGGAGTGGCAGGAAGCGAAAGCGAGCGATCGTAAGGGTGTATGGCGGAGGCTCTCCAGCATCGGGAGGCGAGCCATCATGGGCGAGCGCATTGTGTCACTGCCAAGCGGCCCCACACGGCCAAACCTACGTGGCGCGTGTTGCCGGCATCCCCAACTCGGCCCCTAAGTGTCGGGAACTACAAAGGGTACTGGATAGATTGGTGGGCAGCCCAATTCGCCGGCAACGGTTGGGGGCACCGGTGTGGCCATTTTTGAGCCATAGCCCCAAAGACTATTGGGGGGCAGGTTGGAGGACCTCGGTTGAGATGCTCTTAGATCAAACAAATTCGATTGGTTGGGCTCACCACTCACCACACATCACACGTAGGTACCTCTTACATGCTTGTTCTTTCCTACATATTCGTGGTCATCTTCTACCTCTGTCATCCATTCCACTCTTGCACCTTCGCCATAGCGGACACCGTTCTTTGTGGCATCACAAAAATCCCCTCGTGATTGCCTTGAGTTAGACTCGAAATTGGTGGTATCCACCTGCCAGATATTAAGGGAAAATGGGGTGCCTTGTGAAATGAGTTCGAGCTCACTAGATCTGGCACCGCCGAGGCTCCATGTGAGCACGATTCATCGTCGACAGGCACCACCTAAATAAGCTACACACTAGATCGACACTACAACTCGTTTTCATATGCATGTTTGACAAGCTGCACACTTGAGTGCGTTTTGCTGCGAAAGCACAAGCTAGATGTTGTAGCGATCATGGGTGCCTTTCGCAATTTTCTGGGCGATGGAAACATGGGCGCGCCATGTTACGTATATGTTTTAACTTTTCTAGGAAAACATGGTGCGACCGATGAGGGTTTGTGCATATCCACATAATTTTTTTGCATTGTTATTTCAAAATGTTGCGCCTTTTTTTTACAATTTTGACCAACCAAGGGAGTAACTACTGCAAAGATAAATAGTACTATCAAATAAATTGCTACTCCCTGCCTTCAAATAAGTGTGCTTCTAGCTCTTGTTTTAAGTAAAAAGACTTATACCATCAATATAGAAAAGAGTAGCAACATATAGGATATCAAATCAGTATAATTTGAAAGCACATTTTAAGACATACTCCGTCCTTCCTAAATTAGGACACATATTACTTTTGGTCGAAGTCAAACTTAATAAGCTTTGACTAAATATCTTGAAAATAGTATGAACATCCATGATATCAACTCAATATTATTAAAATCATCATGAACTATATTTTCATACTATATGCATTTGAATTAGAAAAGTTAGTATGTTTTTATAAATAGTTTGTCAAGCTTTATAAAGATTGACTTTGACCAAACCTAATATGTGTCGTAATTTGGAAACGAGGGAGTATCTACGGATACTAGATTGATGCCATAAATATTATTAATTTTTCTAAAAAGTTGGTAAAAGATATTAAAATATTTGACTTAATATAAGAGCACAAGGACACTTATCCGTGGATATGGTATGAGTGCATCGTTTTTGCATCCGTCCTCTATGGAGGACTTTTTCGAGATCTTTGAAAAATTCAAATTTGAAGTTTCAAAAAGTTCACAAAAAATACTAGACTATAGTCAATGATTTATTCTACTAGTATGTAAAACTTTAATACGAAATACCAAATATTCTATCCTATGCAAAAATAACAAAAATGCAGATCTCAAAGCGTTAACAATGTAACTTTTGAATTATCCAAAAATGTCAGTTTTTTGGCTTACAACGCACACCCACAAGCACACAACAAGACATCGCCTTGCCTAACTCAGCCTATATGGCGAGAGGTTACGACACATAATGACTAGATCGCTTCACAACCGAATGACAACTCCAAATCATTACCCTCGCTCAAAAATGGCACGTGCCATGCCAACATACTGTCCACCCTTGACACCTAGAAGAAGTAGAGGTGAGTGGATGGCAGGACCTGACAGAACTTGAGGAGAGCATTGTCGAAGAGATGTCGCAATAGTGTACATTGTGCCCTAGAGGCTCACGCTCCAAGTAGCTGCCAGTCGTGGCACCAACTGCGGTCTTGAAACTCCTCGTGCAACTGGACAACGCCTCCAAGGAGGAAACAACACCGTAGCATCGTCACTGCCTGAACCAGCAAGCTAGATTCCCCCGCTACATAGGAGGAGACATGGCGAAAAGGGCCTAGACGACGTCTTCAAGAAGGTGATGACGCCCGCAGACGACTCTGTCATCCGCAACAGCATAGGGATTTCTCCCAGCCCTAACATCAGCTCCGTTGTCCACAAGCTTAGGCCAGCCGAAGGCCGGACACACCACCGCTAAGAGGCCAACGCTTGTCATCGGTAGGGAGGCAATGACCACCTTAAGCAACATCCAGGCCAAACTGACATGCTGCAAAGCCTTCTTCCTCATCCCTGCATTACAAGGGAGGATGTAACGCCAACCTCCACAACGCCATTCTTCCCCTCCAGCCGCAACCACCTCGCTCAGCCACACGCTGCAGCAACGCCGGCCTGCCCTGCTTCCTCAGCCTCCACGGTCGCCCGCGCTTGTCCCTGCCGGCGTGGCACTGGATATCCGGCCATCCGTATTGGCCACTGCCTAGATGGGGCAGTCCAAGATGCCGGGGCCAAAGGCATCGGCGGCGGCGGCCAGGCGGACCAGATCTAAGGGACCTCTTTTGTGGGTTGGGTGCCTCCAGAGTCACCCCCGCGCGAGAGCGACCCGGGAGGAAGGTGAACTATGTACTACTCCTCCCTCCATTTTCCGGATATGGTATAGCCTTATAGGGGGTGTATTGCAATTGTCGGAGGACCGATTTTGCATGTTTTGCGATGATGTGGGTGAAGGGGGTCGATTTGGTGTTTGGTCCACAAGGCAAACACTGAGCAGTCGTATATAGGCCCAGGTAGTTCAACGAAGGCCCATGAAAATCTAGGGAGGCAAATTGTTCTTATGTTACAATTAAGACGACCTTTCTCGATGCGTCTTTCCCCTTCCCTTGCGGCGTTCAATCTAAGAATATATAGGCCAGGTAGTTCAGCGAAGGCCCATGAAAATCTAGGGAGCCAAATCGTTCCTAGGTTACACTTAAGACGACCTTTCTCGATGCGTCGTTCCCCTCCCCTTGCGGCGTTCAATCTAAGAATATATAGGCCTAGGTAGTTCAACGGAGGCCCATGAAAATCTAGGGAGGCAAATCGTTCCTAGGTTACACTTAAGACGACCTTTCTCGATGCGTCTTTACCCTCCCTTTGCGGCGTTCAATCTAAGAAGGCAGCACCCTGCACCGCTTCCTAGTACTCCATCGCAGCCAGCCTCCGCCATTATAGCGAAAGAGAAAAGGTTTGCCATGTCGTCCGTCAAGAAGTCGTCGCCGCCAGCCTCCGCCATTATCGCCAACACATCCAGGGGCTACCACATCCTCAAAATCGACGGCTACTCTCTCACCGAAGGAACCCCCACCCCAGTTCACCATGTGCGGCCATCGCTGGCGCATCCAGTACTACCCAAACGGCGACAGCGCCGGTTTCATATCCCTTTACCTCAAACTCGATGAAACTGTCATCAAGGAAATGAAGACGCAACCCATGTTCAGTCTCGTGGACACCGTCACCATGGAGAAGCACCCTTCTCTCACATCGTTGGCAGTAGACATCTTCGATAGCAAGAAGCATTCTTGGGGGCGTACCAAGTTCATCAAAAGGGAAGACCTGGAGAAGTCCAAGCACCTCGTGGACGACTCTTTCACCGTCAGGTGCGACCTCGCCATTATCAACGAGATCCGCGCCGAGGAGATGCCCGTTTCGGAGTTCGTCTCAGTGTCACCGTCTTTCCTGCACCTGCACCTGGGTGATCTCCTCGAGACTGGGGAGGGCGCCGATGTGGTCTTCGAGGTGGCTGGGGAGACATTCGGCGCTCACCGGTGGCTGCTCGCGTCCCGGTCGCTGGTTTTCAGGGCGGAGCTCTTCGGCTCGATGAAGGAGGGCGAGAGCGGCAGTACTGACGTCATACGCGTAGAGGACATGGGGGCGCAGGTGTTCAGAGCGTTGCTACATTTTGCGTACACTGACTCGTTGTTGCCGGAGACAGAAACAAAAGAACAAGAGAAAGTAGCCATGTGCCAGCATCTGCTTGTTGCGGCAGACAGGTATGATCTTGAGAGGCTAAAGCTGCTCTGTGAGGAGAAGCTATGCAAGTACATCGATGTAAGCACGGTAGGGACGATCCTGGCGCTTGCTGAGCAGCATTGCTGCGAAGGGTTGAGGAAGGCATGCTTGCATTTTCTAAGCTCTCTTTCAAATCTGACGGCAGCAGCGGCCACGGACGGCTTTCAGGATCTGAGCACCAGCTGTCCCTCTGTTATGATAGAGCTGATTGCCAATGCCAAGTGCTCGCCCGGTCACTGAGCTCAAGTCGTTGATGGAGTACTATTAGAGTATTATAGTAGGCAGTAGATGCCTTGCGCTACTAGTTCATTCCTTTCTCCCTTGTTTCTAAAACTCGCTCTATTAGAATTTTATGACTTATTGCGGGATGTATATGCATTTTGGTTTGAACTTTGAACAGAACCAAATGGTAATTGCCAAAAAAATATATGAAATTGGACTGTTTCATCTTAGATCGATAAAATACCCGAACTTTTGCTTATTGAATACATTTTTCAAAACACGTTTATTTGTCTCTTATCTATTTGCATTAGAAGGAATGGATGGCTCGGTTGACTAGAATAACCAAGCTAGAGCAGAAAAAAAGACAACATATTAGAACAAGTATAAATAAGAAAGGACACGGCTACATTGTTGCGCCGGTTGGAAAACCTAGTCCAGAGGGCGTTGCGACAACCATTGCCCCGCGGTTCCTTGGCCCACGTGTTCGCAGAAAATGACAAAACCACCTGGAAACAACCATCAAACCCGCAAATTGCGTTCCCACCCCACCCTAAGGCCTCGTTTACTTCTCCCGTTTCTCCCGGGTTCCGAGGGTATTTTCCCGGCTCACTCGCTAATCCCCGAAAACAACGGCGAGGCCATTTACTTCAAGGGTTTTTGCGAGTATAATCCCGTCCCATCCCGAGAAATACCGACCCAAAACGGAGAGAGAGCGTGTATTCTCACACGCGAATCTACCCTCGTGTATTGGCGAGGAAGGAAGCGAGCGGACCGGCGACGGCGCGGACTGGAGGCAGCGCGATGTCAACCTGGGAAAGCTACCGACGGGCACCTCCTCCAGCTTCTCTCCGGTGACTCCCCCTCCCTACCCCCACGCATCTTCCCATCTACTCCCATCCTAGGGTTTCTCGGCCGCCGCCGGCGTCCACCTCCCTCCCTCCGGCCTGGTTCTTTCGATCTTGGGGAGAGAAGAGAGAGACCATACACGGCATGGTGGAGATGGATTTGAGGAACATTGGCAGGTCAACTCAACCTAGTATGTATCTGCTTTCCACCATGGATGTTCTTGCTGTAGTACTACACACATAGCTCCTGATGTGGTAGACCACGTTTGGCACGACGGTCAGCAGTCCACGCCCTGACTTTCAGAAACAGCCATGCCGCCCATTTGCAGTGCGTGGGTGCCCACGAGCACCGGATTGGCTTAGCAGCTTCATAAGATATTGAGGTGGCAAAGTGTGCCTGATAGACTGATTTAGTCAAGAACACGCTATTAGGCTTCAAATGCCAGCTCCAAATGTCATTCAAAGCTTGTGTAAGATGAATATTTCTAATCTCATCCCAAAGTGTAACACTTGGATGAAACCCTGAATATTGATTGCCTTTTTGATGTCTTTCAACCACGGCTGTTAGACACCACAAGTGCACAACATTCAGTGTTTCTATTCTACCTTGTATATACTCCCCAAGGGCAAGTTACATCTCATTTAAAAGATTGGGTCGCATCATATTGTAGTGTCATGTGTCTTGCACCGGACAGGCCCTACCATTCAACGAAACAGCTTAACCACTTGGGCAGAATCCAACCTTCCACTCGTTGAATTTGTGCCATGTTCTCTCTTCCTTTTGTCCCATCAATCAAAGTCCATATGAATATCACACCATGAAGAAGAGATTGTTGCCCGGAATTGGGGATATTACTTGTTTTGATCTCCAGCTGAAACAAAGATATGTGTGTGGAAAGTCGTGAATATGATAGCACGGAGAACATCCTGGTATTATAGTACTAGCATATATTTATACGTGAAACTTCCATCTTTGTATTATAGTACTAGCTCTTGGTATTTCTATTCTCTTTGTTCCCAGTTGTTGTATTAGTACACTGAACTAATGTTTGTCCATGGTGATGGTCTTCTGTGTATATTACCAAGAAATCATTGCAATGGATTAAATTAAGCTGATTTCTTGAGACAAGAGAGCTAGCTAGAGACTGCCTAGTGTTCTCTACGTGTTCTGGCAGCAAATGAAATTTAATCTTACATTACTTTACTTTTTGTGATGTTGACTACTCAGCACATGAAGTTCTATATCTCTGCATTTTCGTGTCAACCTCCTATTTACACACTTGAGAACTCTCTATATTAATCATTCATGAATAAAGCTAGTAATCCATACTTGTAGTTTGGGTGTTATTTTCAGCTAGGGACTTGTGGCAGTTTATACTACATCACTTATGTTTGTTTCTGTCAGTGTTGTGTAATAATTTTCTAATGCTGGCAAAGATAGCTAGCTCCAGATTTTTCTCTTCATTTTGTAGTCTGTAGTATGTCTCTGATCTGTTCATGTCATATTTGTGTCCGATATGTTCATTGTTGTTTTATGATAGATACCTGCTCCTTGGACTATAGTAGGAGTGGACGAACCGCCACCCTCATGGGATCCCGTGAGCTTAGATTCATTATAATATGTGCAATCTTGGTTAGTTGCAGTCACCAGAAACACTTGATCTTGCATTCAAAAGAATATATTTCTAATTAGGTTCTTGCGGTATTACACTTTGCTCACTAGTTGTTAGGCTCACTATGTAAGAGAGAATCATGTTTAAACTAACTCTTTGATGTTCATAGTATTTGGTCCCTTTCAAGTTTTGTACGTGCTGACCCCATCCTTGACTGTACGTGCTGTCGAATAATGAGTATAGTGGTTGCAACCAATAGCTGAAATATTTAAAAGACAAATTGAGTGGTTGACTTCTTGTTCTTGCAGATTGTCGATGGCTTCATCTTGTTTACTTTGTAGATTTGTCTACTTGACAAACTTGAACTGTGCTGTTGTTGAACTAAATTTAGTATAGTTGCTCCATTGTTTATCATGCTACTCTACACTTTTTTGCCATTGTTTATCATGCTACCAAGATTTGCTGGATATAAGCCTCTCAAATAGTTTATTTCTTTCTTTCCAGGAGTCATGCATGCATCCTGCTCCTGAGCCATCATATGCATGTTCTTGCTACCAAGATGGCTGTTCTTGCCTCGATGGCAAGGCAATAAAGTGTTTGTGCTCGATCAACATTTTGAGGTTACAAATGTACTCATGACCGGGGTTGTAATAATGGTTTATTAAAACGTAACTTGTTGTCTTGTTTGGTATATTTAAACTCCACCGAAGCTCTATGCAAATTTGTTTAGTGTAAAGATTGGATAGATATTCATATATTTGGTGCAAAGATTGGATTTTTATGAGCCGCTATGTCTATGTGTGGAGGTAAAGTTTCAGTTTTTCATATTAGCTCAATACTTCATAATCCCCTCCCATCCCCAAAAATCAAAGTAAATAGAGCGCATTGGGGAAATGAGAGGAAATAAGGGGAAATGTTGGGATTGGGTGAAAGGGAGGGATTCACCAAATCCCCTCCCATCCCTAAAACCCTAGGGGGTGGAAATACACTAGAAGTAAACAAGGCCTAATTGTGTTCCACCCCGATAGACACTGACGTGGTCAAAACCATCACGATGAACCAGCACATGGCCAAAGTTACCCGTCCCCCAGGTCCAGTCACAACATAGAGAAAAAAGGAACAGCTCAATGGTCAACTTGTTCTTGAAGGAAATAAAAGCACAAAAAGAGGGAAACCCAGATGTGGAAGCTCACCTGTCTTCTTCAACTAGAGGACACCCAGAAACGCCAAGGCAGGTCTATCTTTCACCCTCCAGCAAACCTGAAAAAACAGGCGACAAAAGAGAAAAACAGTAGAAGTGTAGGTACCTTTCCTTTCAAACCTACAAGGTTTGTATGTGTGATACATGGAGTTCAAGGTTTCTATGTGTCCGTATTATTCCCTCCATTATAAATTGTTGGCAGATACATGAAGTTCAAGGTTTCTATGTGTGAGGTCAGTTGGTGTAGTTGTTCATGTTTTTTGTTTTGCCTGTCATAAAACAGTATCGGAACAGGCAAAATGCGCAGTTTGCCGTTCGTCGAGATGCCCTGCTCTTATCCAGTATGTTATCCTCAACTACCTGGATTGTTGGTGGCTTCCAACTGCAGTTTTTTCTAATTGTGAGCATATTCAGTGCTTTGTTTTCCGAGAAAGTGGAGGTTACTTGTCTAGTCCAAACAAATTTGCTACCGGCTATGATGCAGTCTATCCTACGGACGCCTCCACATATACACCACCAAGTCCCTCAAGTGGACCGATGACTCGTTCCCGAGCTAAATTCCTACAATTCTTTCATTGTCTCGTGTGATTTTGATACATCATTGAATGTCTTGCTACTTTATGCCAACACCCTATGCATCCTTAGATATGAACCCCATGAAAAAATGCCAAGAGAAGGAGCCAAGCCATCGCAAGACGGAGCTCTAAACCAAACCAGCGCCAGGATCGACGCACCGGAACTCTTGCCGGAATTACCGGAGCACGCTTCGGCTGACCGGACCTCCGACCGGAATTTCCGGCGCACGCCAAAACCAACTAGCGCCGACCGAAACGCATCTATTTACGCCGTTTCGGTAGTCGACCGGAATTACCGGCACTGACCGGATTTTCTGGCGCCTAGTCCGGCGCGACTTGACTTATTGCCGGAATGCCTCTAGTCTCAAGTCAATGTGGGTTTGATGCCTGAGAATATTCCCTATTTCGTCCAGTTTTACCCTTTTATGCCCAAACTACCCATGTTTAAGTGGCTGACCTATTTATAGACCCCACACCCCCTAGTATTACTCATACTTGGATAATTGAAATTAGAAGACACTCTTGTGGATCTCCCTAATTTCTAGTCTCATGCTCCTTGAGAAAGGAGCACCAATTATCCCCCACCTCGTTGGAGTTTGCATCGTGCCTCCCTCGTTGTACAAGGCCTTGGCATCGGAGCCCCTTGCCAAGACATCAAGATCTTACCAAGACTCCCCACTCGTCGTGCCGGTTCGAAAGAGAGATCTTCGCCCGATGCTGATCCTAGGGATTGCGCCGGAGCAGTAGCCGTCGACGTGAGCTATAGGTGTGTATCGTGTCTTCGTGTGTGAGCGTGTTCATCGTGTTCTTTGCGCGTGAGTTCACAGATTTCACTCTCTCCCTCATCCCCCACTCACTCCGCCTCGATTTCAAGGGATTCGTGAAAGATCGGGACGCCCACGAGGTTTGCCCTCAACAGGCTCATGATGTGGATACGTGTGCAAGTGGACCATGTGTCACTTGATGCCTAGCAAGTGGAACTAGTGATAATATTGCTGCTTCTTGCAAGATCGTTTATGACAAGGAATTTTATGCTCCATGGGATCCTGGTGGCTTCACACCTAGAGCATTTGATGATGGCGGCTTGAGGGCAAGCCTAATGTTAAGTAGGGAAGAATTTCACGAACCTTGTTGTGCTGCCGTATCGGGTCGCATGGGCCATTGCGAGAAGGGAGCCATAGGCCCATGGCGCAAGCGAACTGTGATGCACATGATTGTACCTAAAGGGCTCGAGGGAAAACGACAAAAGGTATAAAAGAACCTGAATCTAAACAGAGGACCCTAGCAAAGGACGAATGACCTCTTTCTTCCTCCCTAATCTCCATTTCCGGTGTAACCCCTCCTTATCCTTCTAGCGTCGTGTACCCAGAACTACCCCAACACTAGTAGGGAAAAACCTATAGATGGATTTATTACCGCTGGCGAAGTGGGCACGCGGGTCGCCCCGGTGAGGCCATCCAGGCCTTCCTCGCGTTACCGCCGGCGAGAGGAAAACGGAAGCGCCGGGGCTGGCCCAATTATCGTCGTCGAAGAGGTCACATGCGCGTCGGAGGTGTTGTGGTCCACGTGCCCCCCGGATAGGCTGGCCATTACCACCGGTGAACGAAGTCCACAGGCGCCAGGGGTACGGTAGGCTGGGTGGGCCTGCCCGAGCTGAAAGCTTTTATCCCTGGCGAATTAGGCCCTTAGGCACCGGGGTCCACCTGTTAGCGCATCGTGTCGATCTAACTCGAACCCTCCCCACCCCCATCGATCCATCTCACACACCGATGAAGAATCCTGACCCGTAAACCCTAGCCTCACCTTGCCACCCCCGTCTGCCTCGCTGTCGAAGGGGAGGAGGAGGAGGCGCCCCTCGCTCCGCCATCCGCCTCGCAAAAGGGAAGAAGGAGGCTAGCCCCACCCTCGTCGTCGCCCATCTAGCCTCGCCGTCGTCGTCTGCCTCGCCTTGTTTTTGCCACCGCCATCCGCCTCGTTGTCGAAGGGAAGGAGGAGGAGGCACCCCCTCGCTTCGTCGTCCGCCTCACCGAAGGGAAGAAGGAGGAGGCCAGCCCCACCCTCGCCGTCGCCCATCTAGCCTTGCCATCGCCGTCGCCTAGCCAGGTGTGAGTCCCTGTCGCCGTCTCCCACACATTTAACGGATTTATCGCAATCTATTTGTAGGAATTAGCGCAATCTGTTTGTAGGAATTAACTAGCTATTAGCTAGGAATTAGCACAATCTGTTTGTAGGAATTAGCGTAATTTGTTTGTAGGAACTGGAGTTAGTGCAATCTGTTTGTAGGAATTAACTAGCTATTAGCTAGGAATTAGCGAATCTGTTTGTAGGAATTAGCGCAATCTGTTGTAGAAATTGGAGTTAGCGCAAATTTAGTTTCTCTATCGACTGTCCATTGCACATTTTTCCTCTCTTTTATAAGTATATATGCACACTGCTACTTGTAATGAATGAAGAATGACAATGTCCTAGCTATGATACAGTTTCTTGTGCACTGTTTTTGCTAATATGTCTGTTTGTTTAAGTAGTATGTCGCAGTCACAGCCGAAGTACCACGGTGTGTACAAGAAGCCAACGAGGATCCCCACTTGGGAGGCTAAGATCACCGTGGGTGGGATTAGGCGCTACCTTGGGACATGGCAGTCCCCCGAGGATGTGGCACGTCCCTACGACTGCATGGCAGTCCAACACTTTGGGGCAAGGGCGATCCTAAACTTCCCTGAGGATCGAGCTAGGGCCATTCAGAATAGGCTCGTGGATATGAGAGTCACCACGATGGTGGAGGAGCAGGAGCACCGACTGGTCGAGAGATAGCTTGTTGACCCCTTGGTCAAGACACTCCACGAGGATCCTACGGTGATGGCGCAGCAGTACGAGGTATGGGCGACCATTACGCACTAGCAGCCCGTCTAGGAGGTGGGTCCCTCTAGGTCCGACGGCGTGGGCTCCTCCACCACAGGCCCTCAGGGCCCGTACTACGGGTTCAGTCCCGGCGACTTCACCGTCACACCCACGTCGTCTGCTAACGCAGGTTCTTTAGGTTTGTCATCCGACGACGATGATGACGACGCCTGATCTAACTATACTTTTTATTATATTACTTTAGACTTATTCTGCTAGACTTTATCATATATATTACTTATCCTGCTAGACGTAGATCAGCTACTTGTCATATATTACTTATCCTGCTACTTAATTACTTTATAACTATGTTTACTATGCGTCTTCTTTCTAGATAAATATATAGAATGGATCAAGTGTGCAACAACTGTGCACAACCATTGGGGAGGTGTCTGGACAAGAAGTTCCCCATAGTGCTCCCTGTTGGGTTTGAGGCTAGAGCGGTATGTGCTCTTTGAGATACATAGTATCATGGATGTTTTTATATATATATGATCGAAAATAAACCATGGATATTGTTGTATTGTTATTGTTTTACTCAGTCAATACCTTGCGCTTGGCGACAGGACTTCATGGACCATTTCCATAGAAACACCATGGACGATGTCATGTTTGAGGTCACTTTGATGTCAGATACTGATCTTGACAAGAGTTATGTGGTTATAGTGACCAACATAGCGATCAGGACATCTTTCAGTGGACCTGGCTAGATAAACTTCGTGAATAATCATGACATGCAATACGGAGACAAGATAAAGATCTTTCTCATTCATCAAGCAGCCATAATATACTACATGTACATGCCCCCTGGCGATGATATCCAACAGTAAGCTAGCTATGTAGTTGAGACCATAGTATTATATGTCGTTTACTCTATACATGCATTCTTTTTATGCGACTATCTTCTCAATATATGTAGATTGGATTATAGCGAAGAAGAGTGCGGCAATTGTGGTCAACATAGTTGGCATTGCATGGACAAGAAGATTACCATACCGCTCCCTGCGAACTTTGGTGTTAGGATGGTATGTTCTCTAAAATTCATGTGAAGAATGTAAATATATATATGTTCAATGAAAATCATGACTAATTGTTCTGTCCTATGATTTTACTCAGTCAATCCCTTGCGGTGCACGACATGGCTTCATGGACCATCTCCATAGAAGCATGGATGAGGTTGCCGTGTTGAGTGTCACTTTGACGCATCATAATCATCCTGATAGGACATACTAGGTTAGGTTCACCAACGAGGAGACCCGAACATATTTTAGTGGTCCTGGATGGAACAGACTCCTCATCGTGTACGATGACATGCAAGAGGGATGGGAGTTCAGGTTTTTGCCCAGTCATACTTATGGCATAATCTATTTCACTTGCTTTCCTCCCGGCTCTTCCGATGATGAGGGTGAAGATGAGTGAACTCTAGATAATGCTATAAGAACCAATGCCCTAGCTATATTGAACATTTGGTGGATACTGCTACTGTTTCCTATGTTAATATGTATTTTGTTGTCATTATCCTATATTACTCAATTCCTTAAGCCTGAGAGATTCGGAGGCTTTTCAGGGTACTTGCGGTGCGCAGGGCGATTCGTGTTGTCACTGGACGTGGGCCTGGGGACGCGATCTTTCCTTGCTGTATTGCCTCTCGCTGGCGTGGACGGTGGTTTCTTCCGGTTCCTTCTTTAGTCAAAGCCATGAGATGCTTGACTGCCCGTGTGGCGACTGACCCGTGTGGTCTTCTCTTTCCTTGAGCCCCTACCAAGATCCCATCACCGGCCTCTCTCCCCCGTGGTCGGCGGCCATGGTGGTCGACGGCTAGTGGGTTGGCAGTGGCTCTTATACCAGCACCTATCGGCCTGATCCATGGCGAGGTGCTGCTTCGGAGGCGGTCGCTCCCACGACGCCCCCTTTCCCTTCCTACAATAAGGTGATTTTTTCTGACGACGGATCAATCGATCTAGGGTTGCCTGAAGATCCTTATGGAGGTGCAGCAGATGGGCTCCCTCATCTTCTTAACTTTGCATACCGATAGGTGGAGATCAGGATTAGTCTGGTGGTGGCCTCAGATGCTAAATCCAGAAGATGAGGGAGCCAATCTGTTCTCTACATTGATCAATCCAGGTGTGCCAATGTTTCCTTCTTTGGTGCATTGGTGTGCATGTGTTGGCAACGTTCGCGGTGATATCCCCGGCGTGGTTTGGGCTCTTTTTGGGCTGGGCAGTATCCGGAGGCGGTCGCCAAGGGCACCTATATCCTGAACCGGACATCCACACCATCAGCCAGCTAGTGGAGCAGGTATGGGATGAAGGGGAGTATATGTTGGCCCCGCTGCAGGTGTGCATGTTAGGTTCTCTGTACATGACTTCTCCCCGCCACCAGTCATGTCGTTCCTCGCCGCTGGCACTGAATCGACGGTGATGAATTTCTCTTCTCCTTCTTGCCTTCTCTGGTACGTGGTGCTTCTTTTGGACCTGCATATTGGGTTCCATTGTTTTGGGCATTTTCAAATATGTGTTGAGGATTTGATTTTAAGTTCACTAATTTTAATTTTTGTTTGCAGGATGCTCGTGCTACTGATTAATTTCATGACCATGATGTTTCTCTGGCCATCTCCGGATTGCCTACTTATTCCTTTTACATAGGACATATTTATTTGCAGGTCCTCAAATATATCCTTTGTCATGGGCACATGCTGACATGGGTTCTCTGAAAGGTTTAGTTTGTCTTTGGATTGATTGTCACTAGGACATTGCGTTGTTAAAAAACTATAAGATTGTAGGAATGTAGATGGCTATTGAGATGTGCCACTGAATCAATACTCATTGTATGCTCCAAGCTATTAATTTGTGAAGTTTGTTCCTTTAGTTTAGATGGCGTGGCCTACTTGATTGAGTTGATAAATTTCGATGTTAAACTTAAATATTGACACAGACCGTTTGTTTCGTAGCAAAGAGATGCAATTTTTCTAACAGTGCAAATTCTTTGTTAATTGAAACTCATACTCATGTACAGTTTCAAGTGAAACAACAGAAATAGCTAACCCTCCAAAGTTGAGTGCCCAGCGACATGAATACTAGTAATTGGTAAGTGTTGTTTGTATATAGGCATGTTCTCTTACTTGGGTAATACTCTCTACTGGTAGTAAATTAGTAACTGATGATTACACATGTACAAGTCACCTCCTATCTTAGCTATTCTCCCCAAACTCATCCATGATAGATTTGTCAATAGTGAGGCTGGCAAAAAATAGTTCTTCGGTCATCGGCGGCCTACGGGTCTATCTTGCCTACGTGTTACGTCTCCGCGTTTAAGGCACAGCTCTAACTACATGGCCAATTATTCCTCTGCTACATCTATTTATACGACCCATTCGTCTGCTACTTATGTCTGTGGATAAATCATGCAGGTTTAGCCTGCAACTTTTTCGTTCATATGTATCTTGGAGGCTTGCAATTCATCTACGTTTATTGGATATCTTTGTTCTTTTCTATAGGTGGTCCTATAATTCTACTAAATAATCTTTAGATGTGCTAGCTAGGTTTGTTTATATCCTGCTCTACTTGAGGTTCAAGTTCTACACTAGGCAGTGTGTGTTGACATGTTAGCCTCCCTATTTCTTTTTGTAACATATGAGATTTTTTATTTGTAGGTATGCAGTTGCAGCCTGTGCTGGATATTAATTCTTCAATTTTGCTTATGAATTCTCATCTTCCAAGTTCGTTCCATTCCATGTGTCATCCAGTTATACTTCGGATTCAGGTACTATTTCATATATGATTTACATGTATGATACCGGTAGATATTTACACTTGATGGTGATGTGTGGCGGACTGTCGCGCCCTCTACCTGTCGTCAACATCGTGTTACGACTATTTCTACTCAGATTTTCATTTATTGGGACCAACCATCTGTTTTGTTCACTTGCGGCACATCTAACGGTTTGTCCGTCTATTCACTATTTATTTCTACACTGTGTTACAGGTAACATGCGTACTGTGATACACCCAACTTCTGGGTAGTTGGATGCTTGGTTACATTTTTAGTCACCATGTGTTCTTGCTGGTTAACACCTCAAAGCAATGTAAGGTTGTTAAATGTTGTATTTTCTCCTATTTAATTTTATGATTTCCAGGATTAGCTATGCATCACAAACTGTTTTATATACCATTTAGTGACTATGCAAAACGTCCCAATTTCAATTATTTCCTTGCCTATGTGATTTGTTTGTGCCAAATCATAAGGCGATGTGATCCATATCATAGCACCTTTCCCGATGACAACAATCTAGGTGTTATTAAAACATATAAATATTATACATCACTTGGTTGGTGGCAGAACTTCCAAATTTTAGTACTTGAAACTGGGAAGTGACTAATGTGAGAACTTAGTTGATTTATGTTGTTTGGAATAGAAGATGCATTATTCCGACCAAGCTGAGTTCAAAAACAACTTCTTGATATAGAAAACAAAAGGACATTCACAACAGGCAAAGATCCAACATGCATCTTCTGTATTTTCATTCTCCAAAATAGCAACATGAGTCGTCAGTATTGTTCCTGGTGGGATGTTTAGGCATGCATCCTTACAGGCATCTTTCCAAGTTTACGGGCCTGTTATTCTTTTCTTCCAAGACCATTGATATATTTTCTTGCATACAAACATGGTGTATTTTGTGGCAAGTCCAATGCTTCTATGCATCCTCCCGCAAAAAATTCTATGTTTTTCAAGAACTTCCTATATGTTGTTTATCCTGGGATTTTTGTGTCCTATTTCATGGAAAATTACATAAAAGAAATTTCACCACTATCGTGTTTGGTGTGAGTCTGTGAGATCTATAGGTTATATCTTACAGTAGGTTATTGACAAGCAACATCCCCAATTCTAAGTAGTTTTGATTTCACTATAATTGTTCCAGAATTATGTGTACAGTATTTGAACACGACAAGCAATATTTATATTTAGACCAGGATAATGCACTCATTTTTACTAAACATACATGAGGGATTACATAAGCTTTTATTCCTCGGAGTTATCTGTTGTCATTACTTCAAGTCGTTCTTAGCAGCCAATTTTTTTCTCTGTCGATGTCTTTATGCATACCTTATGTGTCTACAGGAGACAATCATTTATGAATGTTAGGCGATCTGACTGTAGATCAGCGGTGTCGCCTATTACTTCTCATTATTTGGCATCTGGCCTATATCTGCAGCCTGTAGGAAACCTTTTGTAGTTTCTTCCAACTCCTTGGTTTGTAAATAATTTAATTATTTCATCTGATGCATGGAAATAGGAAATTTGGAGGGCGACACTAGATTATGTCAGTTAAATGTATGTAATTTTTTGCCTCTATGCGTGCAATTGCGTAACCACATGTCAAGGCTGTTCTAGCAACGACAATGCCCTAAGTTTTATGTAAAATAGTATACCAAATTAAAGGTGTTATATATAATAGTACATGAAGCTACTGGTGATTCTACTTGAGAGCGCATGTACCAGATTCTTTCGTAAAAATATATACTTAATGTATAAATTTGCACTTAACTAAGCCTCATCATTCAGTTCCATTTAGAACTGAAAGTAAGCATGGAGTTGTAATGGTATTATGACGGATTTGTGCTTCGATCTCGTTCGTTGAGCATGGTTTTTATGCTCAATTCTAACATTGCAATGCGTTGTTTCGCTATATAGTTTTATTTACTTGATTTGTCAACTCTATGTACCCCTTCATAAAAAAAGATGTCATAATTTTTTTAAATTTGGTTGAATCTATGTGTCTAGATACATTGAAATTTAGACAAATCCATGACATCATTTTTAGGACGGAGAGAGTGCATTATTGCAAATAAAATTTGCTTTCAGCGACGAGTGACATACCAACCAAAGACAAGTTGATCAATATTTTCTGCGCCACTTCGTAACAGATTTTCATCCCACGGGAGCGCCGAGTTGTGGAAAACTGGAAAGAGAAGGACACAAGATATGATGATACAAAGCAACCAGAGACAGTCTATATAACAAACATACCTCCCACCATTCTCCAACAAGAACAAGACAAAAACACACATGCAAAATGGCATGTGGTACGCATATGTTCACACTAAGACCAACGACCACCACGACTATTCCACACGTATCGCTCGGTATGCAATGACATAGCAGACCATGCATATCGCGCCATGCCCACCAACAACCACGACCACCCCGCTACTCTAGATTGATCACTAAAACTTTCATATACACCGCACATGAGTCTTCTAATCCAGTAGACCAGAAAACATAAATATCCATGCGAACAACCTAAACAGTTATATGCATCAGAACTACTCATATAATCTTTTTTTTGGCACAATATGATCTATAAAAGAAAATCCAATGTCAAGCGTACCCTATCGTCGGAACTTACGACACCACAATTACTAAGCACTCAATCAAAACAAGATGACCTATTTTAAGAAACTCAAAAAAGCCGATTTCACAAGAAAATAAAACTTTAAGCTCCTGATTTGCTTAAAAACACATTTAGACCAGCCCTAGCAAGAGCCCATTCCAGCATTACACCACTACTCAAATCGGCAATGCGACATACCATACTTGAAAGTAAGAGATGTCTAGAAAAATATCCTATTAGACCGCAAGAGAAGATACAAAAAAAGATCTAACCTAAAAATTTGGGAATACCAACTAAACCAACAACAAGTAACATACAAAGTATGTGATAAAAAAATCGACCACGCAATAGCACCATATGCACCGATATGTACTCCAAAGTTTGAAACATAATTGCTATCTCCCAGCACAATGAGTGATCCTACCACCAACCCCTATAATTGTAGACAACATGTATTACATGTCAAAGCCATTTCCCACGAAAATAGGTCCGCATGCTATCTAGGAATATTTTTTATTTTGAATTTCTCACTTGAATTCTATTTAGGGTTTGTGTGAATCTTTAGGATTTTTACTTTTCTCACGGTTATTTGAAATGATGTTTCACAAGAAATATTTCAAGAAATCATAATATTCTTATAGATTTATGTAGCGATTTTCATCTAATGTTTTATATCATGTTTTTTGGGGATAAAAGGGTTTTGATTTAATTCTTTCTCCCATAATACGTGATTGAACTTTCGAACAATTCCCTTGGTACCAATATTTTTTAATCACTTTGATATTGGACCCAAAGTTACCACACAAAAAATCAAGAATTTTTATCCAAATAAATGAAGTGACATACGACAAAATAAAGGTTAACAAAAAAATCACTCACCATCAAGTTACTGCTAAAAAATTATAAGTGACAAACTACTACCAAAAATTAAGCTAAAAACTAGATTAAACTATTGGGAAACAAATATTAGATTTCTGGAGATATCAAGCTTAGACTGTCAGTCGATTCTTGCAAGTAGAAACTTTTAGATGTGTGGATCTATAATAAAATCTGAAGACTTAAGGCATCTCTAACCGATCCCCAAAACTTTAGAGAACTAAACCGACACCTAAAACTTAGAGGAGTAAAAATGATTGTCGGTTCCTAACCGAACCCCTATATTTAGACGAGTAAAACGTTTTTGACTCATTCAAATACAAGAAACACAACACTTAAACAATAGACATAGATATAGTTCATCGAATCGAAATAAAACATGCATACAGTTCATCCAAAAGTAGACTCCAGCACCACATCGATCAAGGCCACCAAAAAAACATATCGACCTTGTTTGATCCAATAAACCACCAACATACCACTTCATATGTTGTGGACCATCTTCGAAGAACTCAAACATCATCTCTGAATAACTCATCTCCACCTCCTCCTAGGCCAACACCATCAACTCCACCATCACCACCATGATCATCTCCATTATCGCCATCTCCACCTCACCTCCTCCAAATCCTTGAAGAATCTTTTGACGAGTGAGCTCCTGATACTTTCTCCTCCCAATATGTATCCTCCACGTGCTTGTCGTCGACCTTTCTAGAGGGCTTTGCAGCCGTGGCGATGGGCCGAATGACGTTGTTTCCCTCAACCTCTTCCTCCCCGCTGGTGTGGAGGATATGGTCAATTGTGGCGTCGTCGAGCCGTCGGAGACGCCTGGGATGGCCGACGAGGGTGCGGACACTAGCCGCGCGTCGATTTCAGGCGGAGTCGGCGACATCGGCGCCAACAAGGAGGTGGGCGGGAAAGAATGGTAGGGAGAGGGGTGGGAACCGGCAAGAGTTTTTCTCTAGAGTGGCGCCCGACTCCTAATTTTACTCCTCCGCGGCCAGTTTACTCCTCCACAACTCCTAATTCTTTTACTCCTCTAACTATTTTGGAGATCAGTTAGGTGCAAGTTTCTCAGAATTTTACTCCTATAACCACTTATTGAGAATCGGTTAGAGATGGCCTTATGAATGGATAAGTGCAGTGCCTAAAATTGACATGTTGTATGGAAAAAATGTGACACACATATTTATTATTAGTTTTCCCTTAAATATCTTATCACAAGAATATAAAAAACACAAACTTCCTTACACCGTTCCCTTCCCCGTCCCAACATCTTCAAACCTCTCAACCTCTACTTAAAAAAGGAGGAAGAACTTAACATTCACAAAATATTTCGTTCTACTATTCATATCTATACTCTAATAGGCCTTTGGTAGGTTAGACTTTCTAATAGGAAGGCCTACCTTCCTAGAGATAAACATAGATAATATCAGCCACTTAGAAGATTGATATTGCTAGAAACGTGGAAAATCACTAATTCAAGAAACTATGCACGTACAAGCCTGGTTAATCTAGTGCAATAAACAAAGCGCCCCTACGTCCACCACAACACTCCCTAAATAGCGCTATCCACGCGCATCTGAATACACAAACAAAAGACAAAAATAGCTCCAATCAGTTCCAGCGGTACTACCATTACCATACCCACTACATAACAAGTGCTAGAAGCAGCTGTCCATCCAAATATACATAGAAACTAGTGCTAAAGCATGGACATTATAAGGCCCTCCACGACATAAGCGGCCGCCAACTCCTTCACAGAGGAACATACCTGGTACTACCAATCTCTACATACACAACAACACAGAGCCACGACGGAAAACAACATGTGTTACAAACCGCAAGATCTGCTATCTAGACTACCAGAAGCCAACTACCGCACACGGCCAGGCTGACCCACAGCCGCCGCAACCTTGCCGTCACCGTGTTGATCCTGTCTCTCATGTGCACCAACAAAGAAGTCACGCAGTCCATCAGCTCACCGAAATCATCACCAGCTCCGACAACATCCCTATGGAGCAACACGATGAAGACAGCTCATCCAGCGTAGCACGTATAGAGAGCATGTCATCAATGGTGACGGCGGTCTGACGATGCATACAATTCATATGCCTCCAGTTGGCATCCATGACCACAACGATGCGCCGCCAATGAAGAGCACAAATGAGACCCGCCGCCACGTCATCCTCTTCTTGCGACACACTCCTAGCCACCCGACTCCTGGCACTTGGCACATCCCAGCAACCACAAGGTACCTCCGCGGAACACGGCTCTCCACTGTCGACACGTAGCCGCCGTCCTCCCAGTGGGTCTGGTACCTCGCGCCGGTACCATCGGTAGCCACCAAAACTTCAGCAAACAACATCCGGCTCGGAAACCGCGCGACAAGCTGCTGGTTTGGACAGACTCAAAGAATCATCAAAGAAACAAAACTCCACCACATCAACAGAACAAAAATTCAAAGCAAAAGACAAATCGCAAGAAACCAGCTACTTACCATCCTTAGGCCCCTCCACTGCGTCAAGCGGGACAACCATCGCAGGAGAAGCTCCATCGGCATGCCCGTTCACCCCTGAACCTACAATGACACTATGCTCCAGGCCCACATCCGCGGCGTCAGTAGAAGCGGCCACCGCAACACCACCATCATGGAACATGACCGTTGGAGAGGGTGGCAAAACCTTGCCACCACCTGCACCAGCCCCTACGCTCCCATGCACATGCCCGTTTGCAGTGGCCAAGCCGCTTCTCCCAGCGCCGTTCTCGAATGGGTCCATTGCACGCACGCCAGCAAACACACAGAGAAATTGAACTAGATGATATCCAAACACAACCCTCATGCAGACAGACTACCCAAGAGGACAACTACATAGCGAACAGAACTCCGCTCTCACTCTAGCCGCACGCCACACACACCGCACGTGTGAGCACCAGCTGCATGCAAGCTGGCAAAGAGAGCCATTATGATGCAGGCGAGAAATATTAATTGTGTCACACAAAAACAAATAAAAAAAACTTCATAATATCTTAGTATCACAAGACCACCTGCTACGCATAAGATCACATACACCACGGACCAGTCGAGGACCAAGATTACCACACAACTTTGTCCACTAAAATAATCTCTTGCGCAGAATAAACACCGTCATTTTTGCGTCAAAAAATAAAATACCGACACCATGGTACAACACAGCAGGACCCATGCAGCAATGCAAAGCTAACTGCGCGGCAAAGCACGCTAACCCGTCTAGTATTGTGTATTCCTATATTCATCCATGTATTCTGTATATTTATTTATTTTTTGCTCTGATACATAATGCTGTCGGCGAACAAATTGTATTACCCCTGGCGAAGAGACGCGTGCTAGTGTTAGGGGGAATTATCCCTGGCGATTGGGTCTACTCGATGGTGGTATGCTCAGTTGTAACACCTCAAAAATATTAAACAAGATTATCAAGTTCTAATCACCCAAGTTTAGGGTTAACAAAAACTTTTATTATTAAACTCTATATGAATACATATGTGCTTATTATTTAATGCATGAATGTTTCTATGTCATGTTTGAGTGCTACAAATGATAAGGATTAGTTTAAAAATGATTACCACCTCATCTAGATCATTTTCATGAAAAATCAAATGAAAAGAAAATCAAATATGAAGCATATGATCAAATGGTCACTTTGGCCTAAATTAACCACTAGCCCACTTTGGAATCTCTAGTAATAGATTCCCAACACAAAAAATTCTACTTATTTGTACCCCTTGCTAGACCAAGTAAAAATGAACCCAAGCAAACTTTACAATTCTACATAAACCAATTTCAAATCTATTTAAGAGGCAATTCAAAATTAAATCAAGTATAGGTACATAGATCATTATTTTTCAAAAACCACTCAAACCTCCATCACTTGACAATTTCTAGCAACCAGAGACTACCAAGCATGTGACCAGCTCACCCACCAAAAATCATGGAAAAATTCCAAAGTTAAGTTCATGCGGCTATTTAGTCGAACACTTAGCAGACAGAGTACAAACTCAACAACTATCTACTGTTTGGAATCAATCTTGTGCTCATTATTGTACTGAAATCAACCCAATAAATCACCCACGATCACTCCCAGTACTTGGCCGTGCAAAGGAGCAACCTCACTCGCCAAATTGACCAGTGCCATGCCCGTACCGAGCATGTCATGCTGGTCGACCATGGACAAGATGCCACATGCCGCGCCGCCCTCTCCCACGATGTCTAGAGAGTAGGAATGACATCACCGCCACTCTCTGTCCACCCCTTGACCAACGGCGAGAAGTGGAAAAGCTAGAATCGCCGTGCCCATTTAAGTCCCTGCCATGCCGAGAGCACAACGGAGCACCGAAGCCGTATCACGCAGCCACGCCACACCTCGCTCTCTCCGCTCGTACCCGCAACCGCCGCGTCACTAGACACCTCCCAGACACGATGATTCGTCGTCGCGCTCCCCGTGACCACCGTACTTGATGACGAACACCTTCGTACCTGAACAGAGCCCCGACGTCGCTCAACTGACTGAGACCGCCCCTCGCCGCACCACTACGCGTGTGATGATCGCTGCAGTCCACCGTGTCGACCCATGCCCCTCCGCCATGCTTACGCGACCTGTAGCAGCGTCGCCGATGAGCCCGACCATGCCGCCTGCCTCCAAGGCCAGTGTATAAATAGGAGCCACCCTAGACCTCAAACGGCACACCATCTCACTCCCCACTCTCCCAGCAACACCTTCGAACCTTTCCGGGAGCAAGGCGAGCACCACCCTGCCGGAATTTGACTAGAGCCCGCAACTTCAGTGAAGGAAGGGCACCGTTGGTTGGAGCCACCCCAGGAGCCTCCGCGACCACCAATCGACTCGCCATCGTCTACCAGCCCATTCACCCCCATCGCCGGACCTAGCTGGAGCCCTGGTAAGCCTCCCACGACCCCCACCGTGCCGCTAGATTTATAATCTTGCTGCAGTTCTGCGACATAGACGATGAACCTCAGTCGTAGATCTTGTTCTAATCGTAGCGCTAAGATTTGCTGACACCATTTCGGTTAGATAGAGCCGCTGATATGTGAGACCAACCTGTCAATAGCCCGTTCCGCGCGCGTTGTGCAGTTGGGCCATTCTTTTCCCACGTAGAGCCCAACAATTCAAATAGAATTTTGCCATTACTTGAAAACCCTATTCAGTAGCTATATTCAAAATTCCATTAAAAGTGACGTACTGATCCAAAATGCATAATTCAAATTTTGTTAGAAAGGGATTAAGAATATCTAATCAGCCCCGTTGGATTCAACCAATTTGAAATTATAGATCACCTATACCACAAATAACAAGACAGAGACTTTTGTCACTTCAAACATTTTTATAAAATTAACCATAAATGCTTTTGAGTTGATTCCAACTCTCAAAAATTACATTTTCCATGCTCTACATGAATATGTAAAAATATTTGGATTTATAGATATTAAACATGGCTTAGTATTAAAAAATGATATATATAGGCATTTCTAGTCACTTAAATATTATTAAATAGTAATATTAAATCTTGTAATACATGACCACCACTTTAAGTCACATTCCCAAGTATTGGAATATGTGGTGATGACATGTGTCAACATGATCCACTATTTTAATTGGAGAATATTAAATCTTAAGTATTTTCAATGAGTAGAAAGTACTTTTCCAAAATAAGATAAATAGGAATGTGCCATTATTACCTGGGATGATTGAGATGATGCTAGCTCATCTAATATGAGCCCTTGTGTGCTAAATAGAAGTAGTTAAGTGTTGTTTGGTGATTGTGTACATTGTATGTATTTATAGACTCTAGTACCGACTCGGGGTACGACGAGGAGGAGTACTTCGAGGAGGAGTACTTCGAGGAAGAAGAAGAGAACTTCAACAACTGCACTGCTCAAGGCAAGCTAAAACTATGCATGAGATCTATGCAATCCCACTATACCAGCTAACCTATGCAAGATGCACTATGCATGCTTGGTTATGCAACTTGATTATACCAATCCCAGTTTTACTTACTAGCTTTACTTTTCCTTTATTAAAGTTTCTTATCTAGTTAATGAATTGTGATTAGTGGAAAAGTAGGATGGATACCAACAAGATCATAGAACTAGTCTTGGATACTTGTATTGGACTAGCACCTCTCCATAATGGTACACTCCATACTAGTGGCTAGTGCTAAACTAAAACTTGATCACTTTAGATGGGAACACTTGGTGAAAATGATTATGAAAACTTTGGAATGATGAGTCATTCTATTGAAATGTTTTGACATGTGTTATGAAACACAATGGTTTGATGATGAAATTGAATGAGGCATGAGCCTCGACTTTGATAAAAACTAATGGTTGGGTTCGAATGCGATACCATTCCACTTTTACCGTACAACCACAATACCTGAGTTGGGTACGGCTTAACTAGAAGTTTATATGTCTTACTATGGGTTCCCGTGCGGAAGAGGTGAGCTGAGGCTACCTCGTAAATGAATTTCCACCTATGCAATTCCCGGGATGGCAGTTGATCATGGCTGGGAGGCTAAGCTCATAGGGAAGGTGCCTATACTAGGGTGTGTAATTGAAAGGTTAGGATTGATTATCCGCATACAAAGTACGATGATTCAGGGTTATCCCTGACGAATGTATCGAATTTTTTAGTGAAAGTGTACCACCTCTGCAGAGTGTCAAACTATTCGAATAGCCGCGTCCGTGGTTATGGAAAGTTGGAGTGGCCATACTGTTCCGTTGTCAGATGTTTTCAAAAGGACTTGTGACTTGAAAGATGAACTTGACTTGACCACAACAGAGTTCTGGACATGAAATCTAAGTTCCCACTTAAGTGATGTAGAGAACTAAATTAGGTATTTACTCTTAAATTACTTATGAAATAAACCTGCCTTTTTGCAAACAAACCTAGAGCTTATGATTCTTACTAGTTTTACCTTACTTATGTTAGTAATAGTTTGCGAGTACTTAAAGAGTACTCATGGCTTTGTCCCTGGCTATTCCCATGGCCAGACTATGAGGAGGACTACCCGGAAGATGGACATCGGGAGGTCTATAATAACTAGGATCATCTCCCATCGTCAGCATTTCCTGTGAGCATGAAGATGGAGCCTACTACGTTTACTTTCCGCTGCTTTGATTATATTAAGACTGGATCATAAGATCATCTATTTGTAAGACCTTTATTGTGGTTTGTAATGGATGATGTACCGTGGTACCAATTTTGTTATGTCTCGCAAAAATGGTAATCCTGGGATTGCGATGTACGGCATAACAGGCATCTGGACTTAAAAATCTAGGTGTTGACAAGTTGTTATCAGAGCCATCCTGACCATAGGAGACCCTAGTTAGAATGGATGTCTAAAAAACCTAATTTCAAAACAAAGGAAGTGAGTATTTATGAAAACCTATTCTCACTCTTATCCTTGAGATTCTTTCAAAAAGAGATCACTTGTTCCTCAGAATTCTTGCAATTCTATATAAAATTTGACACACTTGATCACTTCACTAACTTACTCCTCTTAATTGCTTATAGATGGAGGTCAAATATAGCAACTTTTACCAGTTGGGCAATGGAGGGGAGCTGATCTTTGAGAGGGATTTGGACCAGATCTCGGAGTATCTTGGACGCCCGCACCCGGAGTTCTTCAGAGCACAGCTCAATGACCAATCTGGAGGAGAGCTACTGTGGCTGATTGTTGCCGACCTGAGAGGCAAAATGGAGCCACCACTTTCAGAGAAGATTCAGTTCAGTGTTAGGGAGAACAACTGGTTAGATGGTCTAGCCAGGGCAATGCAGGAGGCACTTGCTCGCTTGTGTGCACAAAACAGCAACCAGATCAGTGGCACCCGCTACGCCCACTATGCAAGACATGACTCTACTGGACAGCCTTTGGCCATGCCGTCACATCCGGAGTTAAGGCATCACGTGGACCACTTGGACTTCATGTTACATGAGACTCAGAAGGAGTTGGACAATGCCCGTGCGTACGCCAATCAGAACCATGTTGAAGCTGTGGAGAGGAAGCAAACCCTCGCCATCCTCGCCAAGGAGCGCAAGTCACTTTGTCGCCAGCGCGACAAAAAGGATTGCATCATCGCCCGTATTTGCTAGAAGGTGGCAACTCTGTAGGAGACCATCCACGACCAGGAGATGCAGTTGGAGGAGAAGGAGGAGGAAGGTGAAGATATCCGTGGTGATATTCACTCTTACCTCAGTGATGACGATGACTACCTGGAGGACGCATCCATGGAGGACCACACTGATGAGGATTATGCTGACTTCATTGATGATGAGGAGCCCGACACCCCCGATGATGAGTAGTGGCACCTGAGCACAATCGTAGGTGTGAGTTGTACCCGGTCCCACTGTATCGTAGCCTCACAGAATGGTTCTTAAAACCATCTGTTTTCTAGTTGTGGTGTGTGTTTGTATTGTGTGCTTGGAATGAATGAATGAGAAGAAATTGATAGTTTTCTAACCTGAGTCATACTCAAAGTTTGAAGCTTTTTGAAACAAACCCATGAACCATAGAAATTTCCCTCTTGTCTCATTATCTATCTCAATCTTCAGATGACTCGCGGTAACCTCGGAGGAAGCAGTTCATCTCAGGACCCAATGCTTCAGATTCTGCAGATGTTAGTTTCTGATCGTGAAGCCGGTAGAGCTGAACGTCAAGCCAACCGAGCCACTCTTCAACAGATAGCCCATATTGGTCCACAATAATCAAGGCCATGGAAACCAAGATCACCATGGATCCAAGCTTAAGAACTTCCAGAATACCAATCCTCATATGTTTAGCAAGTCAGAAGAACCCTTAGATGCTGATGATTGGCTGCAAACAATGGAAAACAATTTAGAAGTCGCAGGAGTTGATGCTAATGAGAAGGTGATGTTTGCCACCCACTATCTGCCTGGCTCCGCTAGATCCTGGTGGAATAGCACCCGTACAATGAACGGAGGTCAGATGATGATGTGGGAGGAGTTCAAGCTCAAGTTCAGCAGGACCCATGTACCCCCAGGTTTGATCAAGAGGATGAGGGATGAATTCAGGGAGCTAAAGTAGGGAAGGATGACTGTGGTTGAGTACTGTGACAAATTTCTATAACTAGCTAGGTATGCACCTGATGAGATTGACACTGAATCGAAGAAGAAGGAGAGATTCTTGAATGGTCTTCACGATGAGATGTAGACAGTGCTAGTCAACATAACATTTGACGACCTTGAAGCTTTAGTGGATTCTGCTATCCAGATGGAAGGAAAGATGAACCAAGCCAATGAGAACTGCAAGTGTCATATGATGCACCAACCTAGACCCCACCATACCCCGAAGTATCGCCCCAACCTGTCTGTCGGATATGCCCCAAGGAACAACAGGCCACCAATGAACCGTCCGAACTACCCCAATCGCGGCGGAGGAAACCCAAGGCCCGGAGGAAACCACAACAACAACCCTGGCAACCCCAATAGCTTCAACTGTGCACCGCCAAGGTCCAACAACAACAATAACAACAATACTGCCCCAAGGACTGGAAGCAATGTTGTGCCTATCATAGGGAAAGACAAGTCAATGATAACTTGTTTTGAGTGTGTAGTCACGAGACACTAATCCAACGAGTGCCCCAAGAAGCTTGCTGCATCCACCAATGTTACTGCACCTACCCAACAACAGCGCCGTGTCCAGCCTGGAAAGAGGTTTGCCCCAGGAAACCCACACAACCGTACCGACCGTCTTTTCCACATGAATGCCGAGGAAGCCCAGGAAGCGCCAGATGTCATGATGGGTATGTTTTTTGTTAACTCAGTTCTAGCAAGAGTGTTGTTTGATTCTGGAGCATCGCACTCGTTTATTATAGAAGAATTTGCATGCACTAGTAAGATTGAACCCACCAATTTGAAGCATGTCATGATAGTTCAAATACGTGGTTCAACCACCAAAGCTAGAAAATTTTGCAAGGTCGTACCTATCAAAATCCATGGGATATATTTTTATGCCAATCTAGTAGTACTTGGAACCAAAGGTTTGGAAGTAGTGCTAGGGATGGATTGGATGTCGAAACATCAAGGATTAATCGATTGTGCCAAGAAAGCCATAACCATGACCAGTAGCACCGGAGTATTAGTAGAACATGTATATGAGATGTTGTCCCGTCAATTCAAGTGCAACAAGAGTTTAGCCAAATCAACCATTGACCAAGTTAGAGTAGTCTGTGAATACCTCGATGTGTTCACAGATGAATTGCCCGGTATGCCCCAGATCGGATATCAAGTTTATCATTGAACTAGTTCCTGGAACCGGAATCATAGCTCAGAGACCTTATAGTATGCACCCATCTAAATTAGTGGAGCTAAAGAAGCAACTGGATGATATGTTGGGAAAAGGTTTGATACAACCAAGTGCATCGCCATGGAGGTCACCTGCTTTGTTTCTTGATAATAAGGATGGTGCCAACTGTTTGTGTACGGATTATCGGAAGCTGAATGACGTCACCATCAAGAACAAGTACCTACTTCCGAAGATAGAAGATTTGTTTGATCAACTGACTGGTGCTAGAGTGTTTTGTAAGATTGATCTTAGAACTGGTTATCATCAATTGAAGATTCATGCAACGGATATCCCAAAGACTTCCTTCACCACCAGATATGGATTATATGAGTACACTGTCATGTCTTTTGGATTAACCAATGCCCCCGCTTATTTCATGAATCTCATGAATAAGATTTTTATGAACTTCTTGGATAAGTTTGTTGTTGTTTTTATCAATGACATCTTGATCTATTCCAAGTCGGAAGAGGACCATGAACTGCACCTAAGAACCATCCTTGAAACCCTTAGAGATCATCAGTTGTATGCCAAGTTTAGCAAATGTGAGTTATGGTTAAAGGAGGTAGCATTCCTAGGCCATATCTTGTCGGCAGGAGGAGTTGCTGTCGATCCCGCCAAGATTAAGGATGTTGAAGAATGGAAAGCCCCAACCACCCAAACCAAAGTCCATGCATTTCTTGGATTAGCCCGATATTAGCGCAAGTTAGTTGAAGGATTTTCAAGCATCACAAGACCGATGACCAGCTATTGAAGAAAGACAAGAAGTTTGAATGGACGGACAAATGTGAAACAAGTTTTCAAGATCTCAATAAGAGATTGATTTCAGCCCCAATTTTGTTCATGCCGGATATCAAGAAGCCTTTTGATGTATACTGTGATGCATCCAAGATTGGTCTCGGATGTGTGTTGATGCAAGAAGGCAAAGTCATATCCTATCTGTCCAGACAACTGGAGCAACAAGAACAAAACTATCCCACCCATGATTTAGAACTGGCATCCATAGTGTTAGCTTTGAAGACATGGCATCATTACCTTATGGGTAACCGCTGTGAGATTTATTCGGATCACAAGAGTTTGAAGTACATTTTCACCTAGAAGGAGCTGAATATGAGGCAAAGGAGATGGATATAGTTAATCAAGGATTATGACCTTGACATTCACTATCACCCCGACAAGGCCATTGTGGTAGCGGATGCTCTTAGTAGACTACCGTGTAGATTAAACACCGTGATTAAGGAAGCCCAACCAAATATGCATGAGGAGATGGAGAATTTCAGAGTGGAGCTAGTTAGCGAATGATTTCTGGCCAGTATTGAACTTCAACCCACTTTGATCAGTCAGAGAAAGGAAGCCCAGAAAGGAAACGCAAGTATTGATGGAATCAAGCGTCGTATCGGTACATGGAAGGTACCTGGATTCACCGAAGATGAAGAAGGAGTTTTGTGGTACAAAGGACATATCTGTGTGCCAGCAGATTTAGAGTTGAAACAAGTCATTATGTAGGAAGCCCATGATACCCTTTATTCTATCCACATAGGAGGAACCAACATGTATCAGGATTTGAAGGAGCAATTTTGGTGGCACAAAATGAAGAGAGAAGTCAGAAGCTACATAGCCAAGTGTGATATCTGTCAGAGAGTCAAGGAAGAACATCAGCGACCCATAGGACTTTTGTAACCATTGCAGATTACGGAATGGAAATGGGATTCTGTCAGAATGGATTTAATCACTGGTTTACCTACATCTAGTAGGGGAAATGACTCTATTTGGGTCATAGTGGATAGACTGTCCAAGGTAGCTCATTTCATACCCATCAAGACTACCTACCAAAGCTTGAAGCTAGCAGAGTTGTACATTGCTAGAATAGTCAGTCTGCATGGAACCCCCAAGACCATTGTGTCAGATCGAGGAACCCAGCTTACCTCAAGGTTCTGGAAGAAAGTCCAAGAAGGATTAGGAACCAAACTGAATTTTAGCACTGCTTATCACCCGCAAACCGACGGACAAACAGAAAGAGTAAACCAGATCTTAGAAGATATGCTGAGAGCCTGTGTGTTAGAGTATGGATCTAAATAGGAAGATTTTCTTCCTTTCGCGGAATTCTCATACAACAACAGTTATCAAGCTAGTTTGCAAATGGCCCCATTTGAGTTCTTATATGGAAGAAAGTGCCGTACACCCTTGAATTGGTCGCAAGTAGGAGAGAGTCAGTTTTTTGGACCTGACACCTACGAGAAGCCGAAGAGAAGGTTCACAAAATCTGTGAACACCTCAAGACCGCTCAATCCTGACAGAAGAGTTATGCTAACAAAATACATCGAGACTTGACCTTCAATGTTGTAGATTTTGTGTATCTCAAAGTATCACCCTTGAAGGGAATGCAACGTTTTCAACTGAAAGGGAAGCTTGCCCCTAGATATATTGGACCCTTCAAGATTTTAAATTGTAGAGGAGAAGTATCCTATCAACTGGAACTGCCTGAGGAGATGTCAGCCGTGCATAATGTGTTCCATATCTTGTTACTTCGCAAATGCTTAGAAGTTCCAGAGAAGACCGAAGTTTTCAAGAACATCAATCACAGAGCCATAGATATCAACAAGGAGTTAACCTATCGTGAAGTGCCCATCCATATTTTGGAAGAAGCATTCAGCACCACCCAAACCAGGAGTATCAAGTTTCTCAAAATCCAGTGGAGTAACCATACCGAAGAAGAAGCCACCTGGGAGCGAGAAGACTATATTAGGACTGAGTTTCTCAATCTCTTTAGTTCCTAGTTTTTCTTGAATCTCGGGACAAGATTCTGTTTAAGGAGGGAAGGTTTGTAACACCTCAAAAATATTAAACAAGATTATCAAGTTCTAATCACCCAAGTTTAGGGTTAACAAAAACTTTTATTATTAAACTCTATATGAATACATATGTGCTTATTATTTAATGCATGAATGTTGCTATGCCATGTTTGAGTTCTACAAATGATAAGGATTAGTTTAAAAATGATTACCACCTCATCTAGATCATTTCCAAGGAAAATCAAATGAAAATCAAATCAAATATGAAGCATATGATCAAATGGTCACTTTGGCCTAAATTAACCACTAGCCCACTTTGGGAATCTCCAGTAAAAGATTCCCAATAGAAAAAATTCTACTTATTTGTACCCCTTGCTAGACCAAGTAAAAATGAACCGAAGCAAACTTTACAATTCTACAGAAACCAAATTCAAATCTATTTAAGAGGCAATTCAAAATTGAATCAAGTATAGGTACATAGATCATCATTTTTCGAAAACCACTCAAACCTCCAGCACTTGACAATTCCTAGCAACCAGAGACTACCAAACATGTGACCATCTCACCCACCAAAACTCATGGAAAAAATCCAAAGTTAAGTTCATGCGGCCATTTAGTCGAACACTTAGAAAACAGAGTACAAACTCAACAACTATCTACTGTTTGGAATCCATCTTGTGCTCATTATTGTACTACAATCAACCCAATAAATCACCCATGATCACTCCCAGTACTTGGCCATGCAAAGGAGCAACCTCACTCGCCAAATTGACCAGTGCCATGCCCGTACTGAGCATGTCATGCCGGTCGACAATGGACAAGACGCCACACACCACGCCGCCCTCTCCCACGATGTCTAGAGAGTATCCATGACCTCACCGCCCCTCTCTGTCCACCCCATTACTAACGGTGAGAAGTGGAGAAGCTAGAATCACCGCGCCCATTTAAGTCCCTGCCATGCCGAGAGCACGACCGAGCGCCGAAGCCGCCTCGCGTAGCCACGCCGCGCCTCGGTCTCTCCGCTCATACCCGCAACCGCCGCGTCACCAACCACCTCCCAGACACGATGATTCACCACCGCGTGCCCCGTGACCATTGTACTTGATGACGAACACCTCCGTACCTGAACAGAGCAACGATGTCGCCCGACCGACTTAGACCGCCCCTCGCCGTGCCACTACGCGCTTGACGAGTGTCGTAGTCCACTGCGTCGACCCATGCCCTCCGCCATGCTTAGCGCGACCTGTAGCTGCGTCGCCGATGAGCCCGACCATACCGCCCTGCCTCCAACGCCGGTGTATAAATAGGAGCCACCCTAGACCTCAATGGCATACCATCTCACTCCCTACTCTCCCAGCAACCCCCTAGACCCTTTCCCGGAGCAAGGTGAGCACCACCCCGCCGGAATTTGACCGGAGCCTTCCGCTGTACTGAAGGAAGGACGTCGTTGATTGGAGCCACCCCAGGAGCCGCCGCTACCACCAATCGACTCGCCGTCGTCTACCAGCCCATTCGCCCCCATCGTCGGACCTAGCTGGAGCCCTGGTAAGCCTCCCGCGACCCCCACCGTGCTGCTAGGTTTAGAATCTCGCCAGAGTTCTACGACGTAGATGGTGAACCTTGGCCGTAGATCTTGTTCTAATCGTAGCGCTGAGATTTGCTGAAACCGTTTCGGTTAGATAGAGCCACTGAAGCGTGGGACCAACCTGTCAATAGCCTGCTGCGTGCATGCTGTGCAGTTGGGCCGGCCCATTTCTTTTCCCACGCAGAGCCCAACAATTCAAATAGAATTTTTCCATTTAGTTGAAAACCCTATTCAGTAGCTATATTGAAAATTCAATTCAAAGTGATGTACTGATCTAAAATGCATGATTCCAATTTTGTTAGAAAGGGATTAAAAATATCTAATCAGTCCCATTGGACTCAACCCATTTGAAATTATAGATCACCTATACCAAAAATAACAAGACAGAGACTTTGGCCACTTCAAACATTTTTATAAAATCAACCATAAATGCTCTTGAGTTGATTCCAACTCTTAAAAATAAGATTTGCCATGCTCTACATGAATATGTAAAAATATTTGTATTTATAGATATTAAACATGGATTAGTATTAAAAAATGATATATATATGCATTTCTAGTCACTTAAATATTATTTAATAGTAATATTAAATCTTGTAATACATGACCACCACTTTAAATCACATTCCCAAGTATTAGAATATGTGGTGCTGACATGTGTCAACATGATCCAATAATTTAATTGGAGAATATTAAATCTTAAGTATTTTCAATGAGTAGAAAGTACTTTTCCAAAATAAAATAAATAAGAATGTGCCATTATTACCTGGGATGATTGAGATGGTGCTAGATCATCTAATATGAGCCCTTGTGTGCTAAATAGAAGTAGTTAAGTGTTGTTTGGTGATTGTGTACATTGTATGTTTTTATAGACGCTAGTACTGACCCGGGGTACGACGAGGAGGAGTACTTCGAGGAAGAAGAAGAGAACTTCAACAACTGCACTGCTCAAGGCAAGCTAAAACTATGCATGAGATCTATGCAAGCCCACTATACCAGCTAACATATGCAAGATGCACTATGCATGCTTGGTTATGCAACTTGATTATACCAATCCCAGTTTTACTTACCCGCTTTACTTTTCCTTTATTGAAGTTTCTTATCTAGTTAATGAATTGTGATTAGTGGAAAAGTAGGATGGATACCATCAAGACCATAGAACTAGTCTTGGATACTTGTATTGGACTAGGACCTCTCCATAGTGATACACTCCATACTAGTGGCTAGTGCTAAACTAAAACTTGATCACTTTAGATGGGAACACTTGGTGAAAATGATTATGAAAACCTTAGAATGATGAGTCATTCTATTGAAATGTTTTGAAATATGTTATGAAACACAATGGTTTGATGATGAGACTAAATGAGGCATGATCCTCGACTTTGATAAAAACTGATGATTGGGTTCGGATGCAATACCATTCCAATTTTACCGTACAACCACAATACCTGTGTTGGGTAGGGCTTAACTGGAAGTTTATATGTCTTAGTATGGGTTCCCTTGCAGAAAAGGTGAGCTGAGGATACCTCATGTAGCATCCCATCTGTCTAACATATGTAATGCTATATTGTCTAGTAATATAATTGCTACTTCCTACATATAATTTTTGCATCATAATTATATCATGCTCATGTCATCATGCCACCTTGCATTTGAGCATCATATAAAACCCTTTTCATTTGGTTCTTATCTCATATGCATTAGTAATTGTTTTTGGCTCTTGATATATTGTATTTGGTTCTTGATAAATTCTTGATGCCCAAGTTGAGTTGGGGGCATATCTTTTATTCAACTCCACCACCTTTTCCTTGACACCACCTTATAATTCCACCATCCTAATTATCCATGAGCATTTACATCTCCCTTTGGCACTTAATATAGCTCATGTGGGTTGGGATGGATCCACTTCTAATTCCACATGCATATATGCATCATGTTGTTTTTACATTATGGATATGTGGAGCCACCTTTGCATGCTTTGTGAGTGGAACCCCTTTTCTAGCTTCCGTATGGATTGTTTTGGGATTTTCGCTCATGTTGGAATATTTTTGAGGATACTATGCACCTAGTGGAATATACACACTAGCATGTCCAAATTATATTCAAATTTGAGCATCTCCATCTACTCCACATGGAGCATCCTTTTAATTCTTTTAGCTTGGCCTCATTTCATATTTTGGAATGCATGTGTATCAATGCCATGATTATTTATTTTGTTTTCACAAGATTAGACATGGATTTAATGCTCATGCATGGGCCATGCAACAAGCATCACCATCTTATCCTTCTTTAGTTTTCTTGGATTTTTGAGTGGATCTCCTCTTGTGAGCTCTCTTTTCTCTCAACCTTCTCACCTTGATCTAGTTCCTTGCCATGTGCATCAAGCCCTCCATACCTCTCACCTCCTCCATGCATGATCATGTGAGATCATCCCCATATCCATTTTTTCCCTTATACTTGATCATGCCACACATAAAACCCTAATCTCACCACCTCCCCTCTCACCATCTCCTTACCCAACCCCCATCCATGCATGCTCATGTGTGACCTTGCCCAAAACCCTAAACACCCCTCCACCCTCACCACACCACCTTGCTCTCACCATGCCGAGGCATCTCTCTCTCTGCCAGCAAGGGCCCACCCTAGCCCCTCTCTACCCCATGCCGAGCTACCCCAACCCTAGATAACCACTCCCTCCAACCCTAGCCATACTCGACCCTCTCTCTCTACCTTCTCTCTCGCTGCAGCCTGGCCCTACGCCGAGCCTGGCCTCCTTGGCCCCCCTTGCAGCCCCTGACCACCCCTCCCATGCCCTGGCTGAGCCAGTCGAGCACGTGGGGGTAGAGGAGAAAAGGTGGCCGAGCCACCTTTTCCTCCACCGTGCCTCCCACGGCATCTCCTCTCCCTCTCGTGCATATCTACTCCCTCCCCTCTTCTCCCTGCCGCACCTACCCAGGCAGCTGCGCCGCAGCTTCCTTCCTTCTCCCCCTGCCACCACTTCTTCTCCAACTCCGGCCACCCTCGGCATCGGCTTCCACCACAAGGTCTAGGCGGTGGGCGAGGAGGTTTGGGTGTCGAGGAAGCCGAGGAGAACTACGGCGTCGTGCCGGTGTACGGCAGCGAGGAGGAGCCGGCCCAGCCCCGCCGCACACCATCAAGGCTGACGAAACCCTAGTTCTAGCGGCCGCCTGCAACTTCGCTGATCCGCCGCTCCCCGGCCCGAACCAACCCCACCGACACACTCGTGGTGAGCTCCCTAACCTCCCTGACAACCTCCCGTGTGGCTTCGTTTCCTGAACTCGCCGGACCACGTGCCGAACACCCTCTGTGCGCCAGCGTGCGCATGCGTTTGCTCGTCGGGGCGTCGCGAGAACCATACCTAGCCGCGCCGCGCTTACCCTGCATCAACCCCAGCCAGCCCCAGTGGTCACCGCCGCCTGCGCGTGCGTGATCGATCGCGAGATCGAGCCCCCACCGCGCCGCTCGCGTTCTCTGTCAGTTTCGTTAGAAACGGCGAGAAGAAAAATAGTAGCAGTTGCATTCTTGCAGATACCCCCCCCCCCCACCTTTTTGTCTCGCAACCCGCACTCCTTCCGGGCCCACATGTCAGCCTCTGTGGCCTTTTAACAAAAAGGTACTGCAGTTTTTGGATTCATCAACCCGCGCTCCCTCCAGGGCCCACCTGTCGGTGGCTGAGTCCGTTTTACAGAAAGGCTCCTGGGTTTCCAGGTCCTCAACCCGCGGTCCCCCTCCGCGCCGCGTGGCCAGCCCACTCCCTCTCGCTGGCGCGTGGGCCCCTTTTCGTCGTGGGCCCACCTGTCGGTCTCACTGGTTGGCTAAGCCGCAGTGAGAAAAGGTTTTGCCGCGCCGTTTCGCCCAGTCAGCATGGGGCCCAGTTGTTAGTGGCTGTGGCTAAGTTTGGCTGGGTGTAAAGAGTCTGGGAGTTATCTGTTTTATAAAAACAATTTCAGAAATGTTTTAATATGTTTTAATTCTGTTTTTAATAACTTTTAATTTGTAAATCCAAATAATACAAATGATATATGTTTTTGAAGCAGAAAAATGTGAGGATTTCAAATATGCCATTCAAAATATTATTTGGGCACTTTAAATTTTCGAAATTGTTTAAATGTAATAAAAATGCCTTTGCTTAATTAATTAATAACGTTAATTCTATAACTCCAAATTCGACAAATAATATGTCTAAATCGATCAGCGCGACGAGCCCGTTCTTCCTATGCATTCCATGTTATGAATTGAATCATGCATCATGTCATTATTAAAAATCAGAACTGTTTATGGCAATAAAACTTGACCAAATAATTAATAAAATGTTTATTCTTGTACCCCACACCTCACCCATGTCATGCTACATTACTGCCATGTAAATTGTGCATCATTCATCATGGCATGCTTGTTTGCTTGTCGCATTTTATTCATATGCTTGTGCACTTTATTTATGTTGGCCCTTGTTTGTTTGGTTCTTCTTCGAATAGACGCCGAGCAGGGGAAATATCAGGAATCCCAGGAGTACTACCCAGATCCGTCTCTCGCTTCAACTGAGCTGCCAGGCAAGCACTATCACATGCTTGCATACATATAGTACCTATTGCTTCTATCTTATTCTTGCATCATTGAGTCGCGATTGCATTAAATTGAATCCCAAGTACTTCATAGCCTTTACTTTTAAACCCCACCGAAGCTTGTTCCTCCATCCCATGAGCCATTACTACAGGAGTTGTTTGAGCCATGCGAGTCGTAGAACAACATGTGTAGGGTATGTGAGTGTCTGATGGATAACGAGGTACCTAAACAACTTAACTTGAGTAGTAATGGGATAACTAATGAAAGAGGCACCGGTGAGCAATATCTGCATTTTGGTTTTTCATGCTCACTTGTATCCCGTAGGACCCTGAGTACTTGATTCCTGTTCCTTGACTATTCGCACTATCCACATCCGGGAGGCCTTATGGACCCCCCTGAGCCAGAGCTTGATTCATTTCTATTTCTTGGGGCCACAAACTAGTTTGGGGGTTTATTTACTATCATGTACTTATGCCATGTTACTGCTTATTAAGATTGTGCGTGGAGCACCTGTACTATTTTGGATTGCGGAGTGTTTTCGCGGTATCAACAAGCCCAGTCACATTTTCGGGTTCCTAGTCGTTTACAGCCATTGGCGCAAACCTTGGGTCCGTCTCGTAGTCGGCCAACTTCGTTGCGGGTAGCTTAATGGGGTGGCCCCCTGAAATATTTTTTGAATCCTGTGATCGCTTTGTCGTGAATGCCTCGTTGGGTTTTGAGTTGGTTTTTCCGAGGTTGATCGAGTGTGTGTTGCTATTTGTGCACCCCTGCAGGGTAAAACTTTCTGAAAGCCGTGTCCGCGGTTATGGACGACTTGGAGCACAGTTTCTCGATCATAGACAAGTATAACTAAAGTACCGCTTTTAATCTGACTAAATACCTGACTAGTAAATAGTGCAATACTCATGGAATGGTTAATAAAACTGCCAACAGATGGGCTGTTCATTCGCTTTCTCGTTGGAAAGCAAGAAGGAGGATGGATCTGCTAATTATACTGTTATAACTGTTGTTACTAATTAACGGACATCCTTCTATCATTGGTTAGGCGGATGGTTAGCGAGTATCTATAGACTTGTTAGTTATTATCTTTTGCTGCAATTGCGTCACCCCAGGTATATGTCCCCTTTAGAGGCATAAAGACTTGCTGAGTACCCCTAGGGTCTCACACGATAAATTGTTTGATTCAGATGAACAGGTGTATTCGCAAGATGGATACTAGGTGGAGGAGACAGATGATGTTGGCAACGATCACTCGGTGTAGAGATTCCGGGGATGGGGATCCGTGAGATCTATGGGCGGGATGTGTTTATTTATGTGGCATCTTATGCCGATTTGCTTCTTATCCGTACTCGGATCTTGTTTTCCGCTTCCGCCTGATACTCTGATGTTTGATGTATGAGGAACTATCCTAAACTATTACCTCTATCTAGGATATTTGGATCTTGCCATATGGCATTGCAATATTTCTATTTCTTTTAGATGGAATGGCTCTGAAAACTGTTGTATGGTAGCTTGCATACATACTCACTTGTGTATGTATTTGATCTCTTCGCATGTTGCCTACGTCGCTCGCTCTTGTCCCGATGTCTTGGAAGTGGTTAGGACGGCCGACGGGTCTACACGTGGGCGGTCCTCTGGGCCCCCGCTGTACTATTTTAACCACTTCCACTTCATCCAGGCTTGAACTTAGAGCGTAGGGTCCGATGTAGTTACACCTCATAAATGAATGTCCACCTATGAAGTTCTCGGGATCGTAGTTGGACATGGCTAGGAGGCCAAGCTCAGGGAAGGTGCTTATACTAGGGTGTGTAATTGAAAGGTTAGGATTGATTATCCACATACCAAGTATGATGATTCAGGGTTATCCCTGACAGATGTATCAAATTTTGTGGTGAAAGTGTACCACCTCTGCAGAGTGTCAAACTATTCGAATAGCCACGTCCGTGGTTATGGACAGTTGGAGTGGCCATACTATTCCATTGTCAGATGTTTTCAAAAGGACTTATGACTTGAAAGATGAACTTGACTTGACCACAACAGAGTTCTGGACATGAAATCTAAGTTCCCACTTAAGTGATGTAGAGAACTAAATTAGGTATTTACTCTTAAATTACTTATGAAATAAACCTGGCTTTTTGCAAACAAACCTAGAGCTTATGATTCTTACTAGTTTTACCTTACTTATGTTAGTAATAGTTTGCGAGTACTTAAAGAGTACTCATGGCTTTGTCCCTGGCTATTCCCATGGCCAGACTATGAGGAGGACTACCCGGAAGATGGACATCGGGAGGTCTATAATAACTAGGATCATCTCCCATCGTCAGCATTGCGCGTGAGCATGAAGATGGATCCTACTACGTTTACGTTCCGTTGCTTTGAGTGTATTAAGACTAGATCATAAGATCCTCTATTTGTAAGACATTTATTATGGTTTGTAATGGATGATGTACTGTGGTACCAATTCTGTTATGTCTCACAAAAATGGTAATCCTGGGATTGCGATGTACGGCATAACATGCATCTAGACTTAAAAATCCGGGTGTTGACATCAGTTATCGCCGACGAATTGTTTAGTTCACCGACTGTAACACATTACCGCCGGCGAGATGGTCAATAGCGAACAGGAACTCGCCGATGGTAGATGATTTTGGTGCACCGGTGGCGGTGAGCCTTTCCCTACTAGTGCAAAGCTTGTAATCCTTGCTATTGTAGTGGAAGTATCAAATGGGATTGTAACACCTCCCACTCGAACCAATGACAATATAATTCCCCAGCATTTAGGGCTACAGAAGATAGTTTGTGCATTTACATTCATGCATAAGAAAATTTGGGGTAATTTTTTCGCAAACTAAAACCCTAGACAGATCAGAGTTTCTTTCACTACGTTGAGTTAGGATTTAGCTCTTTATAGTGATAGTTATAAATTTTGACATGATCTCTTGGAATTATAATGATTTTGGGTGAATAATTGAATCACTTTTGAAAAGATTTAAAATTAGAAGTATTTGAGATTTTATTGTTTTAAAATAGGATTTATAATTAGAAACTATGAATCCTTGAATATATAACAAGTATTATTCATGAAAAAGAATTGAATATAATATAATTAGAAGAATTCATAAAAGAAGGTATATGTCTTATTCTTTTCTTCATTCAACAACAATAACTAGAGTACAAATGAATGAATAAGAGATTATATTACAACAATAAGAAGAATAAAGGAAAATGAGCTTTGTTGAATAATAAACTTATAATACATGGTTCTTCACATAAGTCAAATGGAAAAGGAATTACAAAATAGACAAAAAGAAAACCTAAACTATTCCCTAACAACATTCCTTCATCTCCAGCATCTTCATTTCTTCTTATGAGTAATTCCTGCAACAAAAAACAATTAAAAGGAAAAAACAAACAAAAGAAAAGGGATTAGTGGGGGTTAATAATACTCTCAGTTGCAGCAGTGAGGTGCACTGCTTAGCCACATCATTGAGTTTTAATCAAGGGGCCAAATCGTAACTGTTCTTATCAGACAATTGCCTTAGCACTGCATCATTGGCACTAGACAGGGGCAAGTTTCACCAAAGAGAGATAAAAAGGTAAAAGGGGTAGAACATTAGGAATATCAAGCTTTTACTTGATCTCATCCATCTAGGTGAAGCATCACACAAGCAGCATAGTCGTCAGCATGCATTGTTGTGTTGTCAACACCATAGCCAGCACATGAAGTGCACAAGAAAGAGCCCAGCCGTAGCACACAACATGCACTCACACACTTTAACATCCACTAGTTCTACTCAAAAGCAGTAGCAGACCATAGTGCCACCTCAAGAACACACTGTTCTTAGCACACCACCAGGAACCATCCTGTTTAGCACTCAACTCACCCAACTGATCAATATGGTGACCCGAGCAAGCTCAAGCAGCACCTGGAGGAGCAAGACAGATTGGCAGCAAGGAGAAGCAAGGCCAAGTAAACATCCAGGAACAAGATCCACAAGCAACCAGAAGCCATAGCCAAATTTCACCAACCACCAAAGGTTGTTACAACATCAATTACTCATAGTATCAGTTCATAGCATGTTCCATGCATGATTTTGTATACTTTAGGCAAATTCTCAGATCTGTACTCAAGTGGAGTACTAGATCATCATGGAGAAATGGTAGGCAAGCATCAATATTTGTTCTTATCAATAAGATGTAGCCTCAGTCTTTACATCACTGGCATGGGATTTCAAATCCAAAACCATTGCATAAATAAAGTTTCATCCAAGTAGTTGAGCAGCAGATCTTGCTGGCTCAGCTAACCACTATGCACACTCCACAAATTGGAGGTACCACAGTGGCAGTCTCACCAGTTCACAGCCACAGCAGCTATCCCATCTCTAATTCACAAAGAACTACCAACAAGTAACAGGTTGGTAATTTAGAAAGAAATCATGCTAGGTATGTGTTCTTGTTAATAAGAGCATGATCTATCCTTGCAACGGAAAAACCTCAGAGATACACCCAGGTGGGGTGCATAACTCATCCTTGGATATTATAAATCATCACATACAAGATCTATTCTCAATTTCTCATACCTTATTTATAGCTTAAGTCTCAGCTATTGCATCATAGACCTAAACTGGAGCCTGTTGATTATAGGATTGGGTCTACTATGCACATTCCTATTATAGGTAACACCTTAGTAGTAGCTAGCATAACAGCCTCTTAGCTATCAGGAATTTGTTCTTTTCAAACTCTCATATAAACAGATAAACCAGTCATCTTCCCAGACAAGTTAGGAATCATTTATTTTCATCTAAAACTCTCCATAGAGTTTTATCAGTATAAGTATCACGTGTATCATCATTTAAAGGAAATGAAATCCTTATCTAATACATGAATGGATCATTTAAATAGTTAAACATAGAGAGAAGTTAAAACCTCTAAGATTCCTCTTAAACAAGCCATCAGAGAAATTTGAATAAATAGCCAGCAATCATGTTTTAGTATTGAAGCATATCAGCAACCAACTAATAACCATCTAAAAAACTTAGATCATCATCATAGTATCATAAGCCTAAAGAGTGACAGTAAGTGAAGTTCAGACAACATTTTCACTGATAGGAACCACTGTTAGCAACTCTAAATCAGTATAGTAAATCATTCTACATAGGTAATCATAGAGGGGTATACATGAGCAATTTCGTCATCTTTGATGAACACGGCAACAAGGGTTGAATCCTAGCACAAGGGATGAACCCTAGTTCTTCACTGCAAGTACACAGAGAGTAAAGAGAGAGGCAGAGAGGGGAAATAAGAGGAACTTACCCGGAGTCCTCGCGAGTTTAGAAGAGGAAGAAGAGTAGCTGGAATCAGAGACGAGCACAGCGACATGTGGAGCACCCAAGGAGCGTTGCAACCCGCGCCAAGTCGAAGTCGTGGAGGCTCCAGAGGAAGGGGAAACACCATATAGCCACCAAAGCACTAGAGTAGCGCAAAGGAAGCGGCGGAGCACCGAATCACCGGCGGCGTCCGAACCCTAGACATCTGGGAGGAGACAGAGTGGTCAGGGGAGGGCTCGAGAGCCAAATCGAGCTGTACCATTCGACCAAGCATCGTCGACTATCTCATCCTACACCGTAGCGATGGCCCGAGAAGTAGGAGATGACTGGAATCACTCGCGGCGGCGGCGGCACATCGCCATAGAGGGGAATGACCGAGAAGAACACTAGCGCATGCGAGCAAAGGGAGAGGAGTACTGGGCCGACCTGGGCTAGTACCAATAAAGGCAGGGGTTTGACCACTCAAATGCACCGGGACAAGGTTGGGCCAGCCCGTGGGCTAGGCCTAGGTTTTAAAGAAATAGAACCGTAATCTAATTATTAAAATACCAAAATAACCCTAAGGCTAAATATGCTCACGAAAAATAAATAAAAATCTTAAAAATAAATGTAATAAGTCTAAATGATCACAAAAATATAATCTACCTAAGAAAAATACTAAATTGTATTTTTAGTTGATAAATTTTAAATGAATGATTAAGAACATCTATTCTTACATGGAATTGTCTAAAAATTAAGATAATACCTAAAAATAAATAAAATTCACTTTTGTGAGTCTAAATAAACTTTAAGTATAAGAAAAATACTAGTTTGTATTTTAGTCAATAAAATTAAATTAGGTATTTCCAAACACTTATTCTTTTAAGGAATTTTCCAAAGATTAAAATAATATTTAAAAATAAATAAAAATCATATTTAAGATCTTTACTAGGTTTACTTTAGTTGAAATATACAATATGTATTATTTGAAAAGGATTTCAAATTATAAAGTAACAAATTCCTATTTATCTATTTTATAGAAATTCTTATTTAAACTTATTATAATTCTTCAGATTATTGTTTAAACAAAGAATAATCTTATAACCTCACGAAATATCACAATCTTGAATAACCCATTAAATTTAAGTGCTAAATCTAAAAACATAATTTTGGACTCTAATAAAGCCTAAATACAAATCCCTAATTATTTAATACTTCCTTAGAGTCTTAAATCAATTATAACTAATAACCTCAAATTAACCTTTAGCATAATTCACTTATGTTGATGATGAATAATCTCATATCTCAAATCTTACCTAACATAACTTTAAGATTAAATAGAAATTCAACAAACCATATAATGAGATCACCGTATCTCATAATTAGCTTTAACTCTATAATCTCCTTAACATCAATTTTCTAAGCTTAGATTCAGAAAAGTTATACCTAATACATGCACAAACCTGTCTTCGATTATATCGAAGAAGCTCTTAAACTCGACCATGATATAATACTACATTCTAATCCAAGTTATCTTTTATAGTTAACTTTGGTGTGTTTCTTAATTAACCAGGAGCACACTAACTTAAAGATCGTTGAAATGATCCAAATAGCCATCAATTATAATCTAAGAACACCATACATTACTTAACTTGATGTAATAAGTACTTTCAAACAAGAGCTTTAGTCAATCTTCTAACAACCACCCACTTGAATTATAATACCCTTAAAAGTGTATACCAATCAACATGTACTAACAACTTCCGTTGTACTTTACTTCCATCACCTGTCAATTAATTTTAGAAGCTTAATACAAATTTATTTATAAAGTAAAACTTGACTGTAACACAAATCTTTTATAAATCACCAAACGCAATCCATACTGATACATGGGGATTTACTTTGGTATTTATACAAAATGCATATAATTATCTACGCATAACAGCATATTGCTTCTTTAAACATTAGTCCTTACCGTACCAATGATGTTGTTTTTAGATATTGGAGTTCATAACGACTAGAAGACCCTGACCACATAATCTTGTAGTCAGAAAGGCAAGTTCACACTTGCTCATGTCTTTTGATTATTTTCTATCAAGTATTTGCAAACTGTTGTGTCATCACCTGCATTTCAAAAAGGTCAAAAAACACTATTTTTGATAATAATGTAAACTATTGGCTACTGATCTAGGGTAATCAGCTAAACTATTAAGCCAAGAAATTGGAATACCATTGTCCAGAAATATATCATCTAGGACTTAACAATCAATGTCGCTAGTGATTCTAGCATCGTATATCATGTGTTAACCATGAGATCTACAATGGCTCTAGGGAAGTCAGCTGAATCTTCTTCCTTTTGCATGGATGAATGACAATCTCGTTTGGCTGGTGTCCTTCCGAGGCTCAACATGGGTGGTTGATGGCTCAATGCACGGCGCCCAGAAAAGTGCTTGAAGGCGGTGTTGATGTAGAGCTCGTTGGGAACCCCAAGAGGTAGGTATGATGAGCACAACAGCAAGTTTCCCTCGGTTATGAAACCAAGGTTTAATCGAACTAGTAGGAGCAAGGAAACACCTCAAAGGTGTTACTAGATGAGCTTTGGCAGGGAGCACTACCAGTGCTAGTAGCAACATGGAGACCTGCACAACACAACCACAGAACTTTGTCCCCAACTTGCGATGAGGTTGTCAATCTCACCGTGTTTTGCGGAAAACAAAGGATTAAACGTATCGAATGGAAAGAAGTAAAAGTTTGCAGAAAGTAAACACAAAGCAGTAAAAGATTGTAGATTGTATGTAAAGAAAAGGACCGGGATCCATAGTTCACTAGAGGTGGCTCTCCTTAAAATAGATAACATGCTGGGTGAACAAATTACAGCGGGGCAATTGACAAACACCGAGAAAGCAATACATGCATATACTAATCATCTTGACTCCTTTGAGACTTGATTGGGCATTACAACATAATACATAGACCACCATCCAGTTGCATCTATGACTAATAATCCACCTTCAGGTTATCATCCGAACCCCCTCTAGTATTAAGTTGCAAGCAACAGATTATTGCTTTACAAACTGCGTGAAAAGTAAACAATACGATTTTTCTATGAACAAAGGATTGTTGTTTTCTCCCTAGTAGCAACAGCACATCTAGTACCTTAGAGATTTATGTCACTTCCCCAGATTATCAGAGGCATGAACCCACTATCGAGCATAAATACTAACTCTTGGAGTTGCTAGCATCTACTTGGCCAAGATAGATACTAACAACGGAAAGCATGCAAGATCCCAAATAACAAAGACATGATAGAATCAATAATCAATCTGAAATCGCATCTCAATATCCATCGGATCCCCGCAAACACAACATGCATAATTACAAATAGATGATCTTGATCATGAATGGAGCTCACAAGATCTAAACATGAAAGCACAAAGGAGGAGAACCAGCCATCTAGCTACTACATGGATCCGTAGTCCAAGGATGAACTACTCACGCATCACATCGGAGGCTTGCATGGTGATGAAGAAGGCCTCCAGGGTGAATTCCCCTCTCCGGCAGGGTGCCGGGAAGAGCTTCAGATCCCTCCCGATCTAGGGATGGAGATGACGACGGCTACAGACTCTTTCGTGGATTTTTGATTGGGTCCTTAGGGTTTACGTCCCGAGGGCATCTTATAGTCGGAAGGGGAGGCCGATGGGGTGCCAGGGGCCACTACACCACCCCCTGGCACGGGCCAGGCCTGGCCGCGCGGCCAGGTGGTGTGGCCGCCCCCTGGCCCCTCTCCGTCTCATATTCTGGCACTTGATGACATCCGGAAAAATAGGCACTTTGGCTTTTGTCCCGTCCAATTCCGAGAATATTCATTTTTTGACTTTCCTGGAACCAAAAACAGCAGAAAACAGGTAGCTGGCACTGTGGCTCTTGTTAATAGGTTAGTCCAAGAAATCATATGAAAAGTACTCCAAAATTGGAACAAAACACAAGAAAGTGGATAAAACCAAGCATGGAACATCAAAAATTATAGATACATTTGCAATGTATCAGTGGTACCCCTTAGCTCTTGCGATTTTGGTGTCTACACTATCTATGAGCGGCTGTCGGAGGAATAGTCGGTCCATTATGGAGCTTGCCAATGGCACAACTGTCTCATAGTCTTCAGGAACCTATCAGAGTTGTAGCTTGCCCGAAAGGGGGCTTAACAGAGATGTGGCTTGTGCGAAGGGTCGTGTCTTCATGCGGGGTCACGGAGAAGGGCAGTGATTGGCTTGGATCTTAGGTTGGGCCTCAAACCAAGGAAGTTTGAACGAGTACATACTCCCGGCTATGCAACAAAGCTTAAGGTCTCTTGTGAGTAAAGTAGCGCACCTCTACAGAGTGTAAGAACTGTGACATGTTACTCCCTGTTCCAGGAAGGAGCTGCGAACGCTGCAAGAAAGGAACTCCACGAAAGTTCTGGTAAACCTGTGAAGGCTGATGGACATAGCTTTTTAGAATAAAAGCAACCTTTGAAGAAATGTTTACGAAAACCTGCATAACCTACGACATTTTGGTATGTGGTTGTGGTTAGTGCATTAAACACTCCTTTTTAGTGAACTTGCTAAGTACGCTCGTACTCTTCAACCGTATCTTAGTAACCCTTGATATATTCGGAAGCACTCAATGGCAAACTTAGGAGGTGAACTACTTGAAGAACTGAAGATATCCAACGGAGATCAACAGGGTCAACGTCTACAGCTGAAATCATAGAAGTCAAGCTGAAGTGTAGCATATAAATAATCTTGGAAACCAGAACCTACTTCTGTAGAGCATTGCTATAACAGCAATCGCAAGCCATAGTTATATAGTAGTGGTATTTCTAGAATCGACTCTAAGTTGTTATTTCTAGTTCTCTTTTGTATATTATAATCCTCGTTATATCGAGGAAGTTCTTTGGATCTTCTGTAATGTGATATATGTAATATAAAGACATGTTCTAGACCCAGGATGTTTCTTTTGTGCCATTCTGAGGGATGTAATACTGGTGGAACGGTGTTTCATTGGTGTTATGTCAATGACTATAGTGTACTACATCATGTAGTGGTATGCTGGGTCACCAAAGCTGGTATCGGAGCAAATGCTTTGACCTTAGGTTGGAAAGCTATTAATTGGGTAGAACTTGTAGGAAATTTGTTAGCAATGGTAAAGAGTTCTCTAGAAATATGATGAGTATTCAACTATGAATTTCATTGCCATGTTTCTAGTGTGATAATTATTTATTATGATGCAATTAGGACAATAATAGTGAGTTATAACTCGGTAGAACCAGTTATAATATCTTAACTACAATAAAATTGGCCGTAGAAGAAGCAATAACCATGACCCTGAAGTAGAAATTAGGGAATTAGAAGGTAGTATTCATACTGCTATATCTCATGATTCTCTAAGTTCGGAGCTTGAGTTGGATCATGCTGCTCTTGCGCAGATTGAACTCACTTTAGCTATCGAATATATACATCATTACATGTCCTTACTCGATCTAGTTATAATACTTAACAAGTTCTTGTCCAAGAATTGGATACTGTCCTTGAGGATTTCACTGATCCTGTAAAGGCATTCGAACCAAGAACAAAGCTAATAGTGAAGATAGGTACCCTAAAGAAGTATTTCCAGAGGAGGTGTATAAGGAAACTGAGCTTGACGGTCCTTAGTCAGAAACCTATGCCTATTACTAGTATGAACCTCAATCAACTAAAGATCTAGGAGCCAAATACCTCGTTGAGCAAGAAGCTAGGGGAATGCTAAGTTTGACATTCCAACAGAGGGTGGTTACACAGCTTAATATGGTTGCATAAACACTGAGATGGAAGATATGATTCACTTTTAAAAAAATATGTTTGAAGTTGGGCAGAATACTTCTATAGTAAATCACACATCTTCTAGTCATTTTTCAATGGCTAACCTCAATCTATGTACTTCTGATGCATAGTATGCACCCCATGGACGTTCTTATGTTCTAGAAGACAGTCGTCAGACTTCGCGTCATCATAGACAGAATTCCAAGGAGTACTAAGAAGAAGGTGCAAAGTAAGAAGAAGTAGTAACCAATAGTAGTTGAGGCTGGAATGATGTGTATACTCGGTAATGCACATTATAGTGTCTAGAGAGGCAACTGCAATATGTGAGAGTATCTCACATGATCCAGCAAGAGCTTGTAATATACTAGTATCATAATAGCAAACGATAAGATAGAGTTGTGAGTATTGTTTGTTTGTACTACTTTATAATCACCATGTGTAATACATGGTATATATAGTGGTTTTTATTTGGATTTGGTTCTTGATTTATTGTGTGACCAGGTCCGTGCATGAAGTTTGAATTTGATGGGCATATGCATGGTGTTACATTAAGTTCGTACTTGATGTACAGGTCTAGAGGGGAAATGGGTTCGCGTGAGGGAGCGACGAGTTATCATCGTGAGGAAGTAGAGATGAAGTCTCATAAAATTTGGAGACCACACGAACATAGGCTATCAACGTGAACCCAAGGGATGGATCAATTCCAATGCCACATTCAACCATCAAAGAAGGACTTCTCCAGTACATGAAGGGCATGGAGGAAGGTAGGAGGATTGAAATGATGAGGAATAATCAATTCTATCAGGATATACTAAAGAACATGCAGAAGAAGCCATTTGAGGAATCACATTCAAGGCTTAAATTCGTCGAATTTTTACAAATCAAACCTTGGAGTTTTTCCATAATAGAAGAACCTATGGAGGCGGAGAATTGGTTAATGGACACATCTCGTAAGCTTAAAAGCATGGGATGTAAGGATGAGGAGAAAGTGAGATATGCAACCTATATATTCACCGGAACAATAGCCACATGGTGGGAAAAGTCAAAGTTTGTAGCACCGGAGGGAAGTATTAGTACCTAGGCGGAGTTCAAGAAGAAATCCGTGAAGAACTTGTTCATAAAAAGAGTTGACAGATGAAGGATAATGAAGCTTTAGAGAACAAGAATCTCCAAGTTCCGAAGCATGTACGGGAGTTCAATCTTTCATGTCGGTACTTTATTGAGTAAGTAAATAGGAAGGCAAAACGTCAAAAGAAGTTCATGAAAGGACTACAAGTGGTCATGAGGATGCAACTCAGGATTGTTCATGCCAAAGAATTCCAGGAGTTACTCAATAGTGCATCTATTCTAGTGGTAGAAGGTTATGCGAGCTAATGGAAATAAGAAGGAGGTCCAAACGGAGTATAATACTATAACACCCCTAGTTTTACTAATAGCAATTAGGATTTGGTTTTGTGCATCATGAGCATAGCATGCATATCATGGCTTGACAAACATTGCATCAAGATAAATAAGAAACCCTAAACCCTAATATTTCCACTCTTCCTTTGAAAATGAATTCAAAAGGGTGGCTTTTATATTTTGAAAAACACAAAATGTATGGAGCCCAATCAATATCAAGGGCCCTAAGTGTTTTTGTTATATTTTACAAACCTTTGGTATTTTCAATATGTTCAAAACAGAAAAGAGTTTGAACATAAAAATAAAGAAATAGAAACAAAAAAATAAAAATATTTCTAAAAAATAAATTGTTTCTAACCCTATCTGGGCCGAAGCTCACCTTCCCTCTCTCCTTTCTGCCGCACGCACAACTGCCACCAGCCCGTTGCCCTAGCTTCGCCCCATCCCAGTAGAGGCCCAAGCCGACCCATTCAGGGCCCAGCAATCGGCCCGTACCACTTTAGGGCATCTGCCTTGTGTCGTCTTCGACGATGACGAGCAACCAGTAGAGCTGCACCAAGAATCGTGCCACTAACAGCGCCAACGCCTACAACTATCCCCTGCAGCCGCTAGAGAACCCTAGCCCGCCACTCTACCCTCTCGTTCCTCTCCTGGGCGAAACCCTAGCTCACCGGCAGGCGTCGACCCCACCGTTTCTAACCACCCTAGGTCTAGCTGAGGCCAACGTTGGACGCACCATGACGCCCTCATCCTTCTTGCCAAAGCACGCAAGCCGGGAAGGACCCACCTTGCTAGAATCGAACTCATTCTCGTTGCCGGCTGCCGCAGCCATCGCTTTGATTCGCCTCTGTTCGGCCAACCGGTTTTCACTGAACCCTCCTTTGCAACCGTGGTGAGCTCTAGTGCTCACGTACCCCTCCATTTCCTCCCTCTCGCGTTGCATCGCTGCTCCGACGACCACCTTCCACCGCTGCTGTTCATCATCGATGTCGTTGCTCCAGTGACCATACCGAGGCGGCGCCACCACTATAACACCCAGCGCGCACGCCTACATCGAGCCATCCCACTCCCACATCCCCGCGTCACCCCTAATGCCACACCCATGCTCAGTCTGGGAGTAATGGCGTCGATGACGTCATCATGACGTCAGGCTGATGTCATTTCCCCTTTTCTTTTTCTTTAATCTTTTTTGTAATTGTTTTATTAAATAAAAATGTTGACAGGTGGGTCCAGTCTGTTAGGGTTTTATTCATTTTGGAATTAGTTTCTGAAATTAATAAAAGTCTGACATGTGGGTCCAAGTTGTAAATATTTAATATATCCAAAAATGTTTAATTGTTTTAAAATGATTTAAAAATGGATTAAAAATGAGAAAAATCATAACTAATTCATTTTAAGTCAAAAAATATGTATAATATATCAAAATGTTTAGAAAAATAAGATCTACACAATAGACTTATAATCATGCATTCTTAAGCAACTTAAATGACAAGTTGCATTAGAAGAACAAACTAACCCCTCTCATATGCATCCGGGGTTTCTCCGATTTAGGGTTTGCACCCCTCGGACTCTGTTCAACTTGCTAAGCCTGCTTTAGGGTTTCATTCCAATAAAATTAACTTCTCATATCATCATCCTTGCTTGAGCATTGCGGTGACCCAGCATACCAATGCATGATGTAGTACACTATAGTCATTAACATAACACTAATGAAGCACCGTTCACTAGTATTACATCCCTTAGAGTGGTACAATAGAAACACAGTAGGTCCAAGACATGACTATAGATTACAACTCGACTTTTTACAAAAGATCCAGAGAACACTCTAGGTTAAAGAGAGAGAAAGAAACTTCTTACAAAGAAGAACCAGAAATAATAATTCAGAACTATCTGGCTAATAAGACTAACATCTAAACTATATGGCTTGCAATTGCTACTAATGCAATGTTCTACAGAAGTAGTTTTTATGGCTAGAGTATCTATTCCTATCTAAATAGAGACTTTGTCCCCCTTCAGCTCATGTATATGTTGACTTCATTGACTTTAGTGAAGAACTTGAGATGTCGATGATGATTTCTTGAGCAGAATTTGATGTTGACATCGTCTTCAACGGCTTAGAATCTAGCAAGGGTTAAGAAGGTACAGTTGAGTACGAGCGTACTCAGCAAGTTCACTAAAAAGGAGTGTATGATGCACTATCTCTACAGCCATAGACCATAGGTCATAGGCAATGCAGGTTTTCGTAAACATTTCTTAAAAAGTTGCTTTTATTCTGAAAACAATGTCCAACAGCCTTCACAGGTTGCCCAGAACCTTCATGGGGTTCCTTTCCTGCCGCGTTCGTAGCTCCTTCCTATAACAGGGAGTAACATGTCACAATTCTTACACTCTACAGAGGTGCATCACTTTTCCCACAAGAGACCTTAGCTTTGTTGCACATCCGAGTTGCATTCTCGTCCACACTTCCTTGGTGTGGGGCTCAGTCTAAGATCCAAGCCAATCACTACCCTCTCCAGGACCCCGCATGAAGACATCTCCATTAAGCCCCCTTTCGGGAAAGCTACAACCTTGATGAGTTCTCGAAGACTCTGTAAGCAGCTCTGACTGGCGGTCACCATCAGCTATGGTGAACTCCGACCCAGACAGCTATGCACAAATAATCTACACACCTAACTCGCGAGGAACTAAGGGGTCCCACCCATGTGCTGAATTCTCTAGAACTCCACGAGAAATCAACAGCCTCATGATAAGGTCATCCTTCCATGCGAAAGGAAGAAGATACAACTGACTTCTCCGTCCCATTCCAAATCTCATGGTTGACGCGTAACATACGGTGCTAGAATCACTGACGACATTAGTTGTTAAGTCCTAGATGATACATTACTATACAATGGCGTTTCCATTGCTAGTTATGATAGATTAGTTGATCACCTTGGATCAGTAACGAATATTTCCAGCTAATTGTGAAAATAGTGTTTTAGACCTTTTTGAAATGCAGGTGGTGACACAGTTGAGTTACAAGCATAGAAAATAATCAAAGGACATGAGCAAGTTGTGAACTTGCCCTTTGTGATTGCAATATTATGCACTCACGGTCTTCAAGACTTTAGAAGATCCAAATTTTGTAAACAACATCATTGGTCCAGTAAGGACTAATGTTTAAAGAAGCAAGATGCAACGATGCATAAGTAATGTAATGCAATTTGATAAACACGAATCCCCGAATTAATCGTATCTGATATAGGGTTTGGAGTTTGTGATGAGTTATTTGGAATGTGTTACACCTTTATACCAGCTTCACACTTGTGCTTCTAATTAAGGCTTGTGAGAGTGTGTGTAAAACAATAGGTAAATACAACAAATAGTATGAAATACTAAAGCACTCAAATGAATCATGATATCTGAAATATTTCTTAAACAAGATTAAGAATCAATTAGAGCTTTTAAAGAAGTGTTCAAGAATCACTTTTAATGTTTCTTGAAAGAATAACTTTTGATGAAAATATTACTTTATAAAGTAAAAAGTATTTAAACTTAAGGTTAACACTTTAAGGTTCTCTTATTAGCTAAGATTATTGAAATAGAAACAATCACAACAAAGTAAGGGAGATTTAAATGTTTTGGATATGGCATCATACTATAGATGGTTTACTGCTTAACATTCCACAAAGGTAGAATTTAAGTATTATTTCTTGAATGAGATGGTGTTTTATTAAAGTTATAAGTGAACATAATTACTTTATTATTAATGCTTACCTTTTATAAACATAGAAAGGGTGTTATTTAAATTACTTAAAAACTTGTTTTAAACCATTGAGCAGTTTTCCCAACTTGTAAAAGAATTGGTAATTAATCTCTTGATAATTTTATAGATGCATAATATCTTTTTGATAAGCAATATACTACTTTGATGATTTTATAATGGACAAAGTTAGAATACACTTAATTTTAATTCATCAAACATTAATTGAACTTGTTATTATATTTTTCAACTTTAAAAAAATAGTGGCAAATGCAATAGTAATGGTTTATATATTTTAATGAATTAAAATAAAAGAAAAGGTTTAAACAAGATTTATTAGACCTTTACCTTTTTCTACTTTGAAAGTGAGAGTTGACATTTTTAATGTGTAGAATTTATTTTTCTGATCATTTTGGTATCTTATAAGTACTTTTGTGATTTTTAAATAATAAGATATGATTTTTATAAATTTTATCACTTTATAAATACTTAATAAATAATAATTACCTAGTTAAGTGATATAATATTTTAAGTTTATAGTTTTACATTGTAGTTTTTATTTTTCCAAGAATTTTAGTATATCATTTATAATTTTCTTATTTACCAATATTAAAATAGGAATTTTCAAGATTTTATTACTTATAAAATCTTTATTAATAATTATTATTTAAATGGTTAACATAATAATGTTTGTTAATAAAGTTAAATTATTGATTTTATTTTTCTATGCATTTTGATATATTATATACATTTTTCTAAATGATAAAACAAAAGATATAGAATTAACAAGATTTAATCCTTTTATTAAATTTCTGGAAATTATATTTATATTTAAACTTATATTGATTTGCTATTTATTAAACATGCAGTACATTTTTATACCGAACAACTACCTAGCCATAGACACTGACCAGTGGGGTCAGAGAAATGTTGGCACGCCACGTTGGCGAAGACCAGTCAAACGACTTTTGTTACTAACCCTATTTCTACCCAGGTTCAATGACAAGCGGGCTCGGGGCCACGTCACTTTCCACATGGGCAAGGACCAAGTCAAATGCAACTAGCGGGCAGGGATGACGTGGGCTCGACGTCATCATGACGTAACACGAGTTGATCCTCACAGATCGAAGATCGATGGGCTGATTGGGTGCATGCACGCGGCTATGAAGGGTTGTGTTGGAACGAGGAGATCGAGGCGAACCTAATAGTGGTGGCGCCGCACACTTTGGTGACCACCTACTGTGGCGGCTGACGATGGACTACGGAGCTACGACGATATGGAACTTGATAGAGTGATTGGATGGGTTCCCGAGGACGGCAGACTCACCCTGATGATGATGGAGAGGTCGAAGAGGCGTGGGGAGGCATGACGAAGGCGAATCGATGATGAATGGCGTCAGAATGGAGGTACCAATCCGAGCGCCTGGGATTCTTTGGCTTCCGTGGAATGGGGCAATTGGACGAGAAGAACAAGACCTACTCAACGGTAGGCTCTGATGGTCTTGGGATGGTCGGGAGCGTTGGCGACGAGTGGCTCCGACGAGGTAGGGTTTCAGGTGTACAGTGAGAGATAGAGAGAGATCTCCAGAGAGGGAGGGAAGTGAGGATGAGGATGGGAGTATCGTCGTGGCGTTCTTATCCCCGCGGGTGTGTCGGTCGTGGCGGGAATCCTGGCGCGGCGACCGCGGACGGCATCGGCTCCACCACCGAGTTGCTTCTAGCTGGAGGGGGAAGACGACGACGGACATCTTGCGGAAAACCCCCTTGCAACATTTCTATCTCAACCCGTGGTCCACCTCTGGTCCCACCTGTCAGTCAGAGAGAGGAGGTGAGACGGGTTGCTGTTAGGCTTTTGCTAGGCCACGATGAAGTGATTAGTTTATTATTGCTGCTCCTCATGAGCTTGGAGTAGGGAATGGGCCATGGGCCTGCGCCTGGCTACCTCCTTTTTCTTTTTCTTATTCTGTTTTTATTTCTGTTTTTCCCTTTTCCACTTCAATTTTAATTTCCTTAATGATTCAAATACTCAGACACAATGAATCAACAAGGATTCTACATGGTGAAAGTAACTAGTTGGTTTGACATCCTTTTTTAGTAATTTTTTACTATTCATGATTATATAAAGAATTATTTTCATTAGAAAATATTAATAGGGATTAGGGATTTAGAGATTTACTCTTTATAATAAGATCTTTTAAAATGACTTTCATTTACACTAAATAATGTAATGGTGATGGTTTAAGATGGATAATTATATGTACATAATCTTATTAATACTTAATCTCATAAAGGAATTATATATATACCTTATAAGATTTAAATCCGTGTGGTTCATGATAGGGTGATTTAAGTTTCATGGTTCTCCCTTTTTGGTGATTTTACCAAATCCAATTCTATTTGATTTGCAATGTTTAGAAATACCACAAAACAATCTTGGTTAGATCATTATGAATCAATAACAATCATTGATGGAGAAATGCTCATGTTTATTCAGATATAGGTATTATGGGTTCTGGGAGGATTTAATAACCCATATTCAATTATGGATATGGATGAATATTTAAGGTTAAGACAATTTCCATCATGTTCTGTGTCCATGGTTTGATATGATCTTAGTTAAGGCTTATAAAGAATCCTTACCTTAATACCTCACTAAGGTTATCTTTAGATAAGGAATTCCTTCCCTAAATATACTCTATAACTCTCTCTTCTTTTAATCACAAAGATCACATCTTCCTGAATAAGTCAATCATCTGACTCCACCATATCCATCATCATATGATGACATGGTCATGTCACTTCAACAATACTCATTCTCCATTCTTTTCCTAGTATCTATATAACTTCCATTGCTAAACTACCCTTGATAAATCCATCAATCCAGTTACTTCTAACTCCATCCATAAACTCCTTTAAATTCACCTTGTATCTATATCCAAAGCTTGCAAGATTACAATTCTATCTATACATCACATGTGATAACAATCCTCTAAAATGGTATGGTACTACTCCCATCATACAAGTTTGTTCTTGCATTAGCTTGGTTAAATTATTATACTTCCAACTACTCCTACAACTTATATTATATACTTCATTATACTCTAGCTTGACTTTTCTTGATCAAGCTAGATGATTCATCTTACTAGGGCTTTACCTAATTTGGTATACTCACAACTCTTTTTTAACACCTAGTCATCTATTCTCAAGTGACTTAAGAATAATGACCACCATCATTTGATCAAACTAAGCTTAGGCTTCTAATTGTCTGATCAAGATCTATTACTCACTAAGTAGTAGACTTGTACTGGTCTCTCTATAGGGTTATCTTGTTAAGCAATCTTACTCTAAGTTTATATCCACTTGTCCTAACAAGATTATTATTTAATGTACTAATATTACTAGCTTTCTCATAGCTTCATAACTACTATCTAAACTCTTGGTTTTAAATACTTCTTCTAGTTAACTCATGAGTGAGTTAACTCCTCTACTATCAAATGGTTTGATCACCATACTAAGGATCACATTCCATTGATGATGGCACATTCTACCATAACTAATTGATGGTCACATTACTCTACTATCAAATAGGATTGTCATCTATTAACATGACACTAGGGGTATGAGATGCATGGTCTTGTCTTGTCTTCCATTCTACTCTATTTTTAATAAGAGTTAATGTTTAAGAACTACCATGGTACCTATGATAAGAATAACTATAGCAAGCAAGTGTATCAAGATTTGGTTATGGAGTTACTTTACTTAAGTTATATACTTGACTTGGGATTCAGGGTTTGTGGTAGATAAAACCTTGATATCAGCTTTAGAATATTAAGTATTCATCCTTGAGTTGTGGTATGGAATACCATGTAATGATCTCTAGAAGATCAAGTACTACTTATTAAGTAGTGTGTTGTGACTTAGTTTTATAACATTTGATCTACCCTTAGATCAAATTATATTACCCAAAGATAAGGTTTTAGCGAAGGTCATATTGAAACTTATCACATTCAACTTGATGATATACTTCAGTTCCACCAAGTTGTGGTTTTTGTCAGTCCCATACTTGCCACCACTAGGATCTGAGTTCTTGCCTCTTGAACCAAGACGAGCGTACAGCCACACGGGGGCCTGGAAACCCCCTCGACCAACTAACTTGCCTAGTAGATTCCATGAGTCACATAGTTCAGGCATTCCATTCGACATATGCATTTTGGTCGTTCTCGAAGGAGGTGAAGGAGGTGCATTCATACAGGTAGGTAAGCGTGGCCGAGAACAAGAGAGGCATGACCTTCGTAATCTTGAACCCTGCACACATCTCTAGGGACCGACTTCGGGACTTGACCCGTTATAGCGGCATCTCCTTAGGGCGTGACTCATGGTCTCGACAAAAGCAAGGTAAAGGTCATGGTCAAACACTCTCTACCGGCCTTCCAAGGAAGAGGGATAATCTTAAGTGGCATTAAGAACCGGCCGGTATGTGTGGGTAAAGTTGTGCACCCCTGCAGGGTAATAATCTTTTTGAGAAGCCATGTCCATAGTTATGGACGACTTGGGAACAGATTCAAAGATCATAGAGAACTATAACCTAATCGTAAAACTTGGCAAGTAAGTAAAGTGTGCTTAAGGATGCTTCCTGATGGATCGACGGGGTGATCCTAGTTAGTAGGTTCAGCTGATAAAGATTTGGTGGATATCAAAAGAAGTTCAAAGCTAGTGATATCACTTTCTTATCCCTTTTCAAATGCTCTACTTAGTCGACCTTCTCCCCTCTCTTTTACAAAGAAAGTTAGCTTTATGCCAAATAACCCCACCATCCATAAGTCTTGAGGAGTACACCTTGTACTCAGCCTTGCTTTGTTGATACTTTTGTAGAAGGTAAGTGTTACCATAGAAGAAGAGTTCATTACAGCATCGACATCGAGGAGTAGTTTGGGGTTCCCGGTCGGCAACCTGGTCTATGGATTGGGATATCATCATTATGCTTCAGGCCTCTTAGGCCAGTTGTAAAGTTTGCTATACTTAATAGCATAATTTGCCTTCTGTTGTTTGATGTTTGTGGTCAGTGACCTCTGCTTGTAATATTTTGCTTCTTCTCTCAGTTATGGGCTTGTTGTAATAACTTTTGTGTCGGAGGGTCACTATAATGTTACCGATTATTTCTATGTATGCTTCCGAGATTTAGGTTAGGCTTATATCAGACAGAGCTCTAGGATTTGTCTAGGCCTAATCCCGAAGGTGTCACAAATACCATAGAGGCAATACGCCGAAAGCACAAATGTGAGAACTGTGGGATCAAAGGACATTATATCAAATGTCATAGATATCCAATCACATGCCACAAGTGTGGGGAACCGGGACATATATTAGACCCCATTGTCCCAATTTACCACCGGGTTGTGAACCAACAACACAGGGCGGAAAGAAGAGAAGAACTTGTGGTGAATACCCAAATATATGCTATGAATGTGGATGGTCATGACATATCAGGATCAATTTCTCGATACTTTTATCAATATAAGTAATTGACATGGAAAATGGAGTATTACAAGTAAGTGGAGATATTGATAAAGCAACATCCTCGGGGAAGAGGAAGTATGAGGCTATGACTCAGAACAATCCCGATGTCCAAAGCAACCTAGCAAGTGGTAAGTCACCATAGTGTCTTTAGTATGAATTATTTTATGCATACATCTTGTGGGATGAAGAGTCCACAAGTGTATCCACAAATGTGTGGGTATAACATATGTATCTTCATAAGACCATTAGGAATACCTTAAGGGGGAGAGTAATGAACAAGTTAAAACGCCAGATTCAATAGTTACCATAGTTTCAAGAGAAGCATTTAAATCTTTTCAAGAATGTCCAAGTTTGGTCATAGCTTTAGTGTCGAAGATATATTTAGATCGCAACTGGTCTCAACTAGTAAAACATAGTTTGAGACCAATAGAATTTTCAATTATAAATATAATGTTTATTAAGGAAGAGTATGGTGATTTTGAAAGGATGGATTGGATGAGTTTAATTAGTTCCTAAAGGTGCATTGAAAGGGACTAATTAGAATCCATCGTAATTTAAGAATCCTAAAACTTTACCATTAGTATACCTTCATACTACCATGATACCTATGAATTAGTTCATTGATCTTATGAAGTAGCTTTTCCAATACACCACGAAGAACTATAAGGTTTAGATAAGTCAGAGATCTCGAGTGGGTAATCCTAAGAGGTAGAGTGGAATCTAAAGATCACCAAAAAAGACCAGTGGAAGGACAAGGATTGCCAAACTCCAAAAGAGAAGGTTAAGAAGGAAAGGTTTCCATATTCCGTTAAGAGTGATATCCAGAGCTTCGGGGACGAAGTTTAGTTTAAGGGGGAGAGACTGTAATGCCCCAGCATATAGGGCTACAGAAGAGAGTTTGTGCATTTGCATTCATGCATAAGAAAATTTGGGGTAAATTTTTCACAAACTAAAACCCTAGAGAGATTAGAGTTTCTTTCACTACTTTGAGTTAGGATTTAGCTCTTTATAGTGATTGTTATAAATTTTGACATGATCTCTAGGAATTATAATGATTTTGGGTGAATAATTGAATTCATATTTAAATTTGAATCACTTTTGAAAAGATTTAAAATTAGAAGTATTTGAGATTTTATTGTTAAAAAAAGTATTTATAACTAGAAACTATGAATCCTTGAATATATAATAAGTATTATTCATGAAAAAGAATTGAATATAATATAATTAGAAGAATTCATTAAATAAGGTATATGTCTTATTCTTTTCTTCATTCAACAACAATAACTGAAGTACAAATGAATGAACAAGAGATTATATTACAACAACAACAAGAATAAAGGAAAATGAGCTTTATTGAATAATAAACTTATAGTACATTGTTCTTTACATAAGTCAAATGGAATAGGAATTACAAAAGAGACAAAAAGAAAACCTAAACTATTCCCTAACTACATTCCTTCATCTCTAGCATCTTCATTTCTTATTATGAGTAATTCTGGCAATAGAAAACAATTAAAAGGAAAAAACAAAAAGAAAAGGGACTAGTGGGGGTTAATAATACTCTCAGTTGCAGCAGTGAGGTGCACTGCTTAGCCACATCATTTAGTTTTGATCAAGGGGCCAAATCGTAATTGTTCTTATCAGACAATTTCCTCAGCATAGCATCATTGGCATAGACAGGGGCAAGTTTCACCAAAGAGAGATAAAAAGGTAAAAGGGGTAGAACATCAAGAAATATCAAGCTTTTACTTGATCTCATCCATCAAGGTGAAGCATGCACACAAGCAGCATAGTCATCAACATGCATTGGTGTATTATCAACACCATAACCAGCACAGGAAGTGCATAAGAAAGATCGCAGCTGTAGCATAGCTACTAGCACACAACTTGCACTGACACACTTCAACATCCACTAGTTCTTCTCAACAGCAGTAGCAGACCATAGTGCCACCTCAAGAACACACTGTTCTTAGCACACCACCTAGAACCATCCTGTTTAACACTCAACTTAGCCAACTGATCAATATGGTGACCTGAGCAAGCTAAAGCAGCACTTGGAGGAGTAAGACAGATTGACAGCAAGGAGAAGCAAGGCCAAGTAAACATCCAGGAACAAGATCTACAAGCAACCAGAAGCCAAAGCCAAGATTCCACCAACCACCAAAGTTTTTTACAGCATCAGTTACTCATAGTATCAGTTCATAGCATGTTCCATGCATGATTGTGTATATTTTAGGCAAATTCTCAGGTTTGTACTCAAGTGGAGTACTAGATCATCATAGATAAATGGTAGGCAAGCTTTAATATTTTTTCTTATCAATAAGATGCAACCTCAGTCTTCGCATCACTAGCATGGGATTTCAATTCCAAAACAATTGAATAAATAAAGTTTCATCCAAGTAGGTTAGAAGCAGATCTTGCTGGCTCAGCTAACCACTGTTCACTCCACAAACTGGAGGCACCATAGTGGCAGTCTCACCAGTTCACAGCCATAGCAGCTGTCCCATCTCAAATTCACAAAGAACCACCAACAAGTAACATGTTGGTAATTTACAAAGAAATCATGCTAGGTATATGTTCTTGTTAATATAAGAGCATGATTTATCCTTTTAAAGGAAAAACCTCAGAGATACACCTAGGTGGGTAATGAGTGCATATTTGCATCATGTTTTACATTATTATTATGCATTGTAGATGTAGGATCTTGGTATTTTACGGGGCTCGCGTGCACATTTTATGTCTGTTTTGACCAGGAACAGGACAGATGATGGATCCAATGGATACAATTCTTGGAACAGTTGTACTATGGATAAAAGGAGTCAAAAACAACGTAAATCGCTTATTTGGGAAATATTAATAATACTAGAAGAAAACCAGAAGCGAATAAAGGAGATAGAGGGTTCAACGACCAACTATACGACCGGAATAAATTTTCCGGCCATATAGTTCCAACCATAGAGTTGGTGCCGCCTCCGCCTCCTCAAATAGTTTCAGCCCGTGCAATTGGATCAGAGAGATGACATACAGAACACCCAAAAATCGCTGAAACCTCACCTCCGGAAGGCATCTGGAGGGGGAACTCATCCACCAAGGATCCATCTTCGCCATACGTAGATCCGGGAGGCTAAGGCATCGATCTTCATCATCCACCACTGCATCACCACCATCTCCATCCATCCCATCTACATCTTGTCTAGATCTTGTTGTAATTTCCGTACTCATTGTGGATTTATACAAGTACTATTCATCTATGATAGATCCCATTGTTATTGCCATGATGTTGACTGCCTCCATGTCTGAGTAGATCATTGGTTCTTGGGGATATGGAGAAACCCTAGTATGAGATTGAAATAAGATAAAGTCTATTATTATATTCATCGCTATGACCATGTGTTAGATTGTCTTCATCTTGATGTCGAGAGAAGTTGACCTCTCAATATTTGCCTCTCATGGGGACTTGATGGAGGGAACTACTTGTTGGTAGACGGAGGCGTGCTAGCACTTACAGTGACTATAAAGCTGTTGGCACTCCTTACCTATCAACTTGGGAAACTGAGGAAACTCACGGAACACTATCCATGCCATGGGATACGTCCTCTGGGGTTACGTCCCTTAATAGTGCAATGATTCGATTGATGTCGATTGGTGACTGGTGTGGTTATGAGGATGATGTGAGCAGCGGTTGCTGCCTATTTGTCCAAATACGGAGTTCCTCCCACATATACATAGTTGAGAATGTTCATGATGATAATCTTTATCTTAGCTCCTTATAATGCTAGTGGTGTATCTGCTACTCCCTGAGAATGTTTTTTTCCTATTGCAGTTCCAACCTCTCTTACATACGCGATACTTACTTTCTTTATTCAATTGTTTTAATTTACTTTATTGTTGGACTTATACCTAAAACCCAAAAACACCCTTTTACACAATACTCGCATTTTATCTTGTTACTTAGAACTTTATTTAGCATTTATATCGTAATATTTATTTCAAGAGTTATTAGACTTCAGACTCCTGCTCCATGTGGGATCGATATCTTTATTTCGAAACTAACTACAAACGATCTGTGCACTTGCAGTCATCAAACTATTTTCTAGCCCTGTTGCCGGGGAGCTAAGCATTGTAGGTCTTTTAGTTTTTGCTTATTTATTCTTGTCTTGCTAGGTCTTGTTTTGAGTTGCAGGTTTCCACCAACATGGAGTTTGAGCATATGACTAGTGCTAACCCACTCAACCACTTTGGGAAGCCCTATGCTATTTATAAAAGAGATAATTCCAATGAGAGGACAAGGGGGTTTGAAATAAATCCTCTACTACTCGGTATTTTACACAAGAAGCAATTTACTAGAGATTAAAAAGATCCTGATCTATATGAGCATATTGCATGTTTCAAAGATATATGTGGCACTTTTCAATTGATGGGATATACAACTGATGAGGTAAAGGTTAAAGTTTTTAGTCAGACTTTGACTAGTATAGCTCTCTCATGGTATAGATCTCTACCCCCTGAAGCACTACTACTTGGGATAATCTAGCCTGTGAATTTCTAGCAAAATATTATCCATTATCAAAATCTTTCGGGATCACGCATCTTATAATGACTTGGAGGAACCGTTCTAATGAAGGACTAGTAAGAGATTATATCAGATTTAAAGATTTACTACGTCTATGTCCACATAATGATTTACCTAAATGGTACTTATTGCATTTTTATGGCGGTTTAATTGAACCTAATAAAATTGAACTAGACTCTTTCGCGGAAGGAGCCTTTATGAATCTTCCTATACCTAAAGCTTGGGCTTTACTTAATAGAATTCGTGATCATAGAGTTTCATGGAATTTTGGTCTAGGAAGTGAAGGAGGCGTAGAAATAGAACATGATTGTATTCATGACTATAATAAAAAGGGCCATGTTAAAGAATTATCTAAAGAACTTTATTTGGATTTAGATCTTGTGTTGCAAGTTGTTAAATATTTTATAGAACATATCAAAGCTCTGAAAGAGGGTGCAGTCAAGTATGATCCACCACCTGAACCTGAGAAGAAAAGAGAAGATAAATCAACACCGTCCTCCCTAGAACCAATACATGAGATGCATTTCCCTAACACTGCACAAAAGCATATTCTTGAATATGAACAGGTCAAAGTAGTACAAGAGAAGGAGGAACAAAGTATAACAGAAGTCGTGGAACATATGGAAGAAACTAAAGATGAAGAGGTAACCAAGGAAGCAATTATGGCTATGTACGCACATTGTAACATAGTTGAACTTGATGAAGATACTTCCGTATTGGTTGAAGGTAAAACAAAGCTAAAAGATATGGGTAAGCCTATTCTTCCCTGCATATTTAAAGAAACCTTGCACTATGGTTTATGTGATCTTGGCACCGAAGTTAATGTTATATCTTATGATTTCTACTTAGAAATAAAAGAAGAAATAGAACCGTCTACAATTGAAAATACTGATATGACAATTATATTAGCCAATAAAAATATTAGAATTCCAATGGGAGTAGTTGAAGATGCAACTGTCACAATTGGCAACAAAAACTTTCCTCTCGCTTTTGTAGTTGTTGATATGCCAACTGACACTCTTTGCCCAATTATATTTGGAAGGAACTTTTTGAGTGATATAGGTGCCTATGTTGATTTCAAAAAGGAGATTGTGTCTCTTAAGCTTGGGGAGCGGAAAAGGAATTCCACTTTTCCAAATTTAAAGACAGGCCTCCACAAATACAAGAAGAAGAGGAAGAGAAAACTATTGAGGAAATGGCGGCTCTTTTCTTTAGTAATCAAGAAGAAGAAATAAATGAAGATCCAAATTATGAAGAAATAGGTATGAAGGACAAGTCCCTAGGAGAACTAGAAGATGAATTTGGTTCACTTTCCATTATGGGACCTTCAACTGATGAGGCTTTTGAAGAGCCAGAAAAGAGAGGGGACGAGGAATTACCACCCCCAGAGTTGAAGACTCTACCAGATAATCTTAAATACAGGTTTTTAGATGATACAAAAAAATCCTGTTATTATTAGTGCTAAACTTTCAGGAGAAGAAGAATAAGAACTCATGAAGATACTTAAGGAGCATCGCAAGGCCTTCGGGTAGTCAATGGATGATTTGAAGGGCATTAGCCCCATGATAACCATCCATCAAATATTCATGGAAGAACATGTTAAACCAGTTGCGGAATTTAATAGAAGATGGAAGCCTGAAATGAAGCAAGTGGTAAGAGAAGAAATTGTACGCCCACTGGACGTAGGTATAATCCATCCTGTTAAAGAAAGTGAATGGGTAAGTCATGTTCATTGTGTCCCTAAGAAGGGCGGTTTTACTGTTGTTCCTATTGAAAACAATGATTTATACCTACTAGAAATATTGTTGGGCATAGGATGTGCATAGACTTCAGAAAATTAAATAGAGAAACCACTACAAGAAAAGTTTCCTTGCACAACGAATTGGCCCGACGGTCGTCGTAGAAGGCGCGTCTTCCGCGACAAAATTCTCAGCTCGGCCATGGCCGATGGGAAACTTTTTTTTTCTGGTTTCGCGGCCCTCTACTACGACGGATCTGCTAAAAACATGGAGGAAGCTCGGCTGGCGCGTGGCAGAAGCAAGATTTTCGTTTCCTCGTGCGATGTTGACTCGCCGAAGTATTTTGATGCGTGTGGGTCCCATACATCAGTGTCTCTAGCGGACCATACTTTTCGGTCGCGCCTCCTTGATTTGAACTCCATAACATTACTCAAGGCGCCTGCCGTTTAGTCAGGTTGCTAGGTCCCACATGTCAGCCTCTCATTGGAAGGATCGTGTGCATGATGGAATTTTTTTCCTTCGCTCGCGCTACCCTGTTCCAAAGTTGATGGCGTTGCTCCATGCATCTACCGTTTAATCAACCTCCTGGGCCCCACATGTCATCCTCTCATTAGAAGAAACGTGTGTATGATGGAATTTTTTCCTTCGCTGGTGTTACACCATTCCGAGTTGATAGAGATGCTCGACGCATCTACCTTTTAACCAACCTCCTGGGCCCCACATGTCATCCTCTCATTAGAAGAAACGTGTGTATGATGGATTTTTTTCCCTTGGCTCGCGCTACCCTGTTCCGAACTTGATAGGCGTTGTTCGATGCATCTACCATTTAATCACGATGCTGGGCCCCACATGTCATCCTCTCATTAGAAGAAACGTGTGTATGATGGATTTTTTACCCTCTATTGCGCCTTCGTGTTCCAAACTTGATAGCGTTGCTCGCTGCATCAGCCGTTTATTTAGGCTGGTGGGTCCCTTATGTCTGCCTCACATTAGAAGAATCGTCGGTATGATAGAATTTTTTCTTCTCTAGCTCTACCCTATTCCGAACTAGATAGCGTTGCTCGACGAATCTGTCGTTTGCTCACGCTGTTGGGTCCCCCATTTCAGCCTCTCATTACAAGAAATGTGTGCATGTTGAACTTTTTTCTTGCTCGCGCCTCCTTGTTTCGAACTGGCAACGTTGCTCGATGCAGCATCTGTATAAGGTCGTGCTGTTGGGTCCCATATATCAGCCTCTCTGTAAATGAAACATTGATTGCTCGCTGCAACATCTATATAAGGTCTCTGTTGGGTCCAACATGTCAGCGTCTCTGCAAATGCAAAGTGTGTATGATGCACTCCTCTGGTTTTGACCTTGGCAACGTTGCTGGGTCCTAGATGTCAACCTTCTCTGTGTAAGAAACATGTGTATGCTAGAAAAAATGTAAAAGAACGACATAGATTATACTATATATTATATATTTATATTGAAAAAACTAGGAATCAAACTCAAGACTTCAACAAATGAGAACCGCGTGTGCTTCCACTACGCCAGAACCATCTATGCCACTACTGGAAAATATTACATTTATAAATGTTGAAATCACTTAAAATGAAAAGGCAGCGACCCTAACGACCTGCCATAAAAGAAATGCTAAATGCTCTGTACAAATACAACATGGGTAGGAGAAGCTTGTCCTATACTTTATCAGAATGGCACGGAAATACTAAACTAAGATGATTTTGGGTGATAAAAAATATAACTTGGGTCCAATCTTGTGAACCAATGGGCTTCTTATCATGGGCTCCTTACTGAAACTTCTTAAGTGTGGTTCAAGCTTAAAAAACCAAGTAATAATGTGTTGAGGGTTGGTGGCCCACATCCAACCTGAACCCAGAAGGATAAATTAGCTAGGTTTTTGGCCACAGTTGGGTAGAATATAGTACTATTTTCTAATAACCTCCTCACTGAAAATTCAATGTACTCAATATGTCACCGGTCAGCAGTCCACCTGACCCGGCAAGCTAAATTTGCAAGGTTTTGGGCCAGTGTTGGGTCGAATGTGCAATCTTTTCGCTAGGTCCTTAGTGAAAATTCAATGTAGTTCGGACCCCATCCTCCAAAAAAAATGCAGTTGGTACCCTAAAAAATATATACTCTGCTCACCACGAAAGGCTAATTAAGGGTTTTTCTTTTGAAACAAGAGTATGGGAAGTTTTTTGTCCAAAGTGGGGTTGAAATATTCGTTTTCATAGGCTGAGTAGTAAAAATATATTGTACTGAAGGTCGATGGTCCACCTGACCTGGCTGTACCTATGCCGAATCTGAAAGAATGAAGTTGGAAATGGAGAAAAGTGACCGATATTGCGCCTTATTATACATAGCGAACATAGCGAGGAACTTGGGTAGCACAGGATTCAAACTTGGAAAGTACTAGAGGGAGTTTGAGTGGTTGACATAAAATCGTGTCATATCAAGTCTTACAGCGCACAATTATCTTTTCAGCAAAGGATATATTTCGAGATGGTTTGGGTGGCTTTGAATCGGCCTAAGTGCCTAATCGATTTGATGTACTCAAAACCTTGTAATCATGCCATATAAACTATTGGCGATAGACACACGGTGGCCTAGCCGTAGACAGCTCGGGTAAGCACCAGCTTAAACTGATCACTCGAAGTTGTATGCTTCCGTACGATGAAATTAGTACATGCCGCAATTAGCGCCAACATGTGGCATTGTCATCATGCAAAAAGGCTCAGAATTCGCACATTTTGTTCATAGTTTCGAGCACAATAATACAACCAGTTTGTACACTAGCATAGACAGTACAATGTCAGCACATCAGAGCTTGACTTGTTCATGTCACATCAGAGCTTGAGTTTTTCATTTCACATACAGAAGAATGAGCAAGGATACATACTGTATTGAAAAAGTAATTTCACGGTAGCGCCAAAAGTATGCCATGTATCAGAGACAATATGGGGTCTGCGTAAACGATTTTTCTTTTTTTTGGAAGGGTGTGCATTAACTCTCTTTTTTAGAATATAGGCATAAACATTTGCAGCTATCATCCTAGGGCGTCTCGGCCTGCTTTGGCGTACCGAGCCAAGCTCAATTACGACCCAGTTAAAGCCTGTTTCGTGGCCCTATAAGAAGCAGTGACCTACTTTTCCCTGTTCGCTAAGAGGAAAGAAGGAATATTCCTCTCAAAACACAAAGCTGCACGAGGTGTGATGGTTAAAAAAAATGCACGAGTGGCATATATACTACAAGCCAGTAATAGTACTGAAAACTATAATACAGAAATCACGCTACGAAATAAGCACGGCTATATGGATTATACCGTGAAAGGCAATACTAAATACAAAAGCACGACAGGGCTCATATAAAATGATTCAAGCTGGCCACTAAAACCAGTGTACTAACAGTCAACTGTTGAACCACGATGCACAAAAAGATGACACAACGATACACCAGAAAGATCCATAGTTCAGTCTAGGGACGGCACAACGAGCATAGCAAACCTAAACTAGGCCTAAATCAAATTACCGCCTAACGCACAGAGTTCCAACCATCTTTGGGAAGGCTGATAACTGCCACAGGCTCACCTTCAGTTGGCTGCAGGTTGCAGCGTTTAATCTGAGGGAATTGTATTTCGCGAAATCTGCTGTATGTTGTGTACACATAGTTTTTCCTCATGAATGGGAACAATGTGCCATCAGCAGCCTTGCATCCGCGTTTCTTCATTATCTTGTCAATAATTGGATAATTGAGACCAAGAAATAGAGAGTTGTCCCCTAGGCTATTAACCTGCCTCCAAACAATGATCCCTGGAGGTCCAGCGGAGCTAGGATCCTTTTCAAAAATGTAGATACGAGAGGCAGGATATAGGCGTAGCTTAGTCCTATTTTGAGCATGATGAATGATTTCACCATCTTCGCCATGGGCAACCCACATGCCATACGTTGTAGTTATGATCATCAAGCGTTCACCATCAGCCGATCGAGTGAGGAACCACATGCCTAGACGATCATTCAGAATAGGTGTTGGGATTACAAACGGAAACTCCTTGTTTCCTGCAACATCCGAATTCGAGACAAAAAGTGCATTACTGGCATACATATTCTAACACCAGCATTATTCATTGTTCATCCTAATAGTGTGAATAGGCAAATCCTGACAATAATATTACTCAATAAATTAACAACATTAGGAATTGCATTTCTTACTCTGCTATTCCGAACATTTGGATTTCTTGCTTATCTTAGTTTCCTAGTTGTTGTAAGTTTCAAAAGAGGAAGCGCCATTTTTTTTATATAGGGGCATGTCCAATTGAATCCTATAGGATTAGATGCCTACAGTATTTTGGATCAAGTGGTGTTTGATTGCACAGGAAGACCAAAGGAATTATACGAAGAGGTTGGAGTAGATGGAAATTTTCCTCCAAAATAGAGTGCAAAGGAATCCTTTGAAGGAATTCATAAGGATTACTCTTTCGAATCAAACAACATTTTATAGATTTTTTTCTAAGGATCCAAATCCTACAAAAATCCTACACAATTCACCTGAATCTCAAGGCAAAATCCAAAAAGGAAAGATTGGTGTCCTACAAAAATCCTATGTGATTCCTACAATCCGAGGAGGGCCTGAAAGTACAAACAGATAATGAAACCCGGCTTCACTGTGTTTCACTCACAATTGAGATGCTGGTTAATAATACCTTTAATATTTTGACAATGAACGAACTTAGTAGTGTAGGGACGCCGTCATACACTATATTTTTGGAAGGCATATTACTAGTACTAATTCATTACTGGTAATGGTTCATTCATTTTTTTTAGACATAAAGCATGTGCTCATTCAGTCGTACGAAAGGTAAAACATAAACAAGGTAGTTAAAGAACAACTTCACTGAATCACTCGCAATGTATCATCATGGAACTAGAATTACCTTCTGATGTGGGATCCCAGCAGTAGGTGCAGCCTTGACTTGTGACCGCAAAAATGAGGCCACCGTGTTCAATGGCATCATAGTATTGTCGTCTTCTAAGACCTGAATGCTCCAGACATCTCCAAACTTGGCTACCACCTTCCAGGTAGGCGATTTCACCGTCGAACAACACGAGGAGCTTATAGTCTGTGTAACCCCTAGCTTCTGTGGGCACTCTGCAGATTACGATCTTCAACAGCTCAAGAGATCCATCCCACGATTTATTGAACTTTTGTCCATACCTTCGGATTCACCAAAAAAAACTTTTGAAATGTGAATGAGTTCAGAAATGACTACATGTAACTGGGAGAACCCTGGCTGGATAGTAGCATTACAGGTTATATTCTGGATGTGAGGTGGCCGCAATGTGACAAGTATCCGTCGATGGAAGGTCGATTACTCAATAGGTGTAGATGTTCACTAGGCACCAGGCCCCGCGCTGGTCCACCGCGGCGAGCCAGTCGCCGTACATGCCAACCCATAATTTTTCGTGCATGAAGGGCAGGATGGCGGTGTGCCGAGGATGGTCGAGGGGCACCATGTCATACACCGTGTCATGCAGACGATGTACCCTCGTATCATCATAGTGCTTGTAGAACCAATAAGCAGGCTGAGGCATCAGTAGGCAGGGTTTATTCCAATGGTGAATAGTACATTTCGTACCTTCGTTGTTGCTGATACGATCGTATAGCAGCTTGCAGCATGCGGCTAGCCTGATGGTGCTAGAAATGTCCAGACGCTGAATGACGAGGTCGACATCGTCCGTGCTGAGTTGATCCCACTTGCATCGCCCGCTGAGCTTCAAATCGGCCATCACAGCCGGATGGATTTAGGCGGATGCCAAGTGCGGCTGGGGTTTTCTGCAGGAGGAGGGGAGCATTAGAAGAGAGAGCATGGGGGATATCGTGGGCGGAGTGGGGACTGGGGAAGAAGATGGAGAGGCAAAGAAGAAAAAAACGAGGGAGGAGATTTTACTTGCTTGCTCTATCTAGTCAACAGCGGCATCGAGGACACCGCCTCCTAGACTTCACTGTATGTTAGACTAGCACGTCACGCAGCTAGTAATTTGACAATACTCCTACTTACTACTATGTATCAGAGGTGTAGTATTGTCTAGTCACATCAGTTTGACTAGATGCTTTTCTTTTTACATCTTTCATTTCAACATAGTGTACTGGTATTTTCAACGGAAAATAGGAGGACGAACTACTACTTGTAGTAGTAGCCGCGACATGGACACATGTACTTTCATCTTGTTCCCCTACATGCAGAACTCGTAGCACAGAACCAAAAATATATACACCGGATATAATGCACAGTACGGGTGTGTTCGTGGTATTTTGGCATGTTGCATGTGTTCATATATGTTCTTGTACAAGGTACATGGAATTACACGTGTATAGCATGCAACTGCGCAGCAAAATGAGAGACGTGTAAGGACACCAGATTTCGCTCAAGTGAGGCAACGTGCATGACTTTGTGTGGCTCTGATTCACTGACATGTGGGCCCTGTTAAGGTCGGCTCCACCTGCCAGTGAGAATCTGCATGCACCATGCGCTTGGAGCCACTAGGTACGTCCACGACGGAAATTACAATTTGCAACTAGCTGCACCGGCAACAAGCTGTTGCATGTGGCACTTCCAAGTTTTTAGAAAATGTGAAAGAAATCATGAACATAGATCATATTTATATAGTTCATCTAGAAATTTCCATCCCAAAAATATTACTAGTACATGGCCTGGCCACCACAAAATGAACAAATGAACACAAGATATTGTTTTCTTAGGTTTTTTCTTTTTCATTGACACATGTCACATAAGATCTTATTATGGGACCGAATATTGTAGATACACAAGATACAACATAGCCGATGTTCCGAATTTATTTCACATTTTTTGAGAACTCAAAAGTGCAACAAATAATAAAGGGGTGTGGGCGCAACAAGTTGCAGAATATTCAACCCGCACTGACTAAAACTTGTTGGAGATATGCCCAAGAGGCAATAATAAAGTGGTTATTATTATATCTTTATGTTTATGATAAATGTTTACATCCCATTCTATAATTGTATTATTAGGAAACACTAATACATGTGTGTTTTGTAAACATAAAAGAGTCCCTAGTAAGCCTCTTGTTAAACTAGCTTGTTGATTAATGGATGATCATGGTTTCCTGATCATGGACATTGGATGTCGTTAATAACAAGATCATATCATTAGGAGAATGATGTGATGGACACACACCCATAGTAAGCGTAGCATAAGATCAAGTCATTAAGTTCGTATTGCTGTAAGCTTTAAAATACATAGTAACCTAATCCTTCGACCATGAGGTTATGTTAATCACCATCACCGGATGGGTACTTTGATGACATCAAACACCGCTTCATAACTGGGTAGTCATAAAGGTGTCATTGGGTATTCTGAAAGTATGTGTTGAAGCGCATGGACCAAGATTGGGATTTGTCCATCCATATGATGGATAGATATGCTCTGGGCCCTCTCGGTGGAATGTCATCTAGTTAGCTTGCAAGCATGTGACTAGGTCACAAGGGATGACATATCACGGAACGAGTAAAGAGTACTTATCAGTAACGAGGTAGAACTAGGTATGGAGATACCGACGATTAAACCTCGGATAAGTATAGTATCGCGAGACAAAGGGAATTAGTTTCGTATGTAAGTGGTTCAATCGATCGCGAAGTCATCGTTGAGTATGTGGGAGCCATTATGGATCTCCAGGTCCCGCTGATGGTTATTGATAGGAGATGTGTCTCTATCATGTCTACATATTCACGAACCGTAGGGTGACACACTTAAGGTTCGAAGTTGTTTTAAGTAGATATGGAATGTGCGTTGGAGACCGAATGTTGTTCGGAGTCTCGGAATGGATCCGGGACATCACGAGGAGATTCGGAATGGTCCGGAGAATAAGATTCATATATTGGGGATCATTTTCTGAGTTAGGAAATGTTCCGGAGTATTTGTATGAGGGTTCTAGAAGGTTTCGGAATGTTTCGGAAGGTTCTGGAAGGTTCCTTGGAGTTTGCTTGAAAACCAAGGAAGGGATCAAGGAGTCCTGGTGGGTCAAGACTAGGAGTCGTGGGGGAGGAGGACTCCTCCCCCCACTCCCCAATCCGCCAGAATAGAGGAAGGGGAGTCCTACAAGGACTCCCCCTCCCATGGCGCCTCACCCCCCTTAAATAGAGGGGCAGGGGCGCCCCCTCCACGGCTGCTCCCATAACTCCCAATCTCTGCCGCCTCTCTCCTCCACCTTTCTTCTGCACAGGCATAGGCGAAGCCCTGCAGAATTCTCTACTCCACCACCACCACCACGCCGTCGTGCTGCTGGGATTCCATGGAGAAGATCTACTACCTCCGCTGCTCGCTGGAACGGGGAGAGGAAGGTCTACTTTGACTCTGCATGTGTGACTGACTGCGGAAGCGCTGCCGAAACGCGGCGCCGGAAGGATCGTCCACTTGACCGACTGCGGAAGCGCTGCTGGAACGCAACGCCGGAAGGATCGTCCACACGATCTTGAGATCGGCAAGTGATCGACTACATCAACCACGAGATCTAATCTCGTTAACGCTTTCGGATCTACGAGGGTTAGTTCCTATCTATCTCGTTGCTCATGTCTAATAGATTAGATCTTGGCTTTTATCTAGATTAGATCTGGGTTTTGTTCGTTCTTGCGGTAGAAATTTTTTGTTTTCCATGCTACGAACCCATCAGTGGTATCAGAGCTGTATCTATGCGTAGATCTGTTGCACGAGTAGAACACAATGTTTTTGTGGGCGTTGATGCTTTTGTTGTCGGTGTCTTAGCGTGTACTTTGCATCTTGCGGCATGGTGGGATGAAGCGGCTCGGGCTAACATTACATGTCATCGCACATGAGACTTGCTCCACGCTTGACGTGCAACTTGCTTTGCACAAGTGGCTTTGTGGGTGTCTGTCTCTCCCACCATAGTTAAGATTCAATTTACAATGAGCATCTGACAACACTTGTATCAACGTTGTGGTTCTTGTTCGTAGGTAAGATCGGTCTTATGCGAAAGCCCCAAACCACGTAAAACATGCAAAGAAAATTAGAGGCGTCTAACTTGTTTTTGCAGGGGTTTTGTGATGTGATATGGCCATTATGTGATTGTGATTATATTTGATGTATGCAATGATCCTTATTGTAATATGGCAACCGGCAGGAGCCTAATGGTTGTCTTTAAATTTTGTTTAAGACCTGCGTGTCTATTCATCATGTAATAGCTTTATTTCAAGTAGTTGTAATAGTTACTGTTGGTGATGGACAACCATGAAGCGGCACCACGGACCTTGACGCAATGCTAGTGATGATGGAGATCATGTCCGTGCTTTGGAGATGGAGATCAAAGGCGCAAGAAGAAAGGGCCATATCATATCACACTAATTATGAATTGCCTGTGATGTTAATCCTTTATGCATCTTGTATTGCTTAGATCACGATGGTAGCATTATAAGATGATCCCTCTCACTAAATATCAAGTAATAAAGTGTTCGTCCTTAGTTGGCACCGTTGCTAAGACTCGTCGTTTCGAAGCATCTCGTGATGATCGGGTGTGATAGACTCTACGTGTGCATACAACGGGTGCAAGCCAGATTTGCACATGCGGAAACTAAGGTTAACCTTGACGAGCCTAGCATGTACAGACATGGTCTCGGAACACAGAATACTGAAAGGTAAAGCATGAGTCATATGGATGATATGATGAACATGTTGATTGTTCGCCTTTAAAGCTACATCATCTCACGTGATGATCGGACTTGGTGTAGTGGATTTGGTTCATGTAATCACTAAAACAACTTGAGGGATGTTGTTTTGAGTGGGAGTTCATTTGTAATTTGGATTAGTCGAACTCAATTTATCATAAACACAATCAAAGTGAATTTGCATAGTTTGTTGTAGTCATTGGCATCCGTTCACCACCTTACGCTTAGTTATAGTTGAGATAGCAGAACTACAGAAATTCTGGATATTTACTTTACGAACTGGTATCGTATTGTTTTGAATGTCAATTTAAAGTTTATAAGTCCTATTGCAAACTTTCAGCAAACTCTATTTACTCCATGAAGTTTAATAAATAGTATTAAATCGAGGGTAACAATTCCAGTGTTAGTATCTAATGTATCATGTTTGCCTCCATGATTCTTGATACTCAAAAGATTGTTTTTAATATCAAGTTTATCTAAGAGCTGAAAGCAATGTTTCAGAAACCATCATATGTGAAAGGTATTGCGATATCTAAAACAATGTGTTGGTTACAACATGATAGAGTATACGTCCTCATATTTGATGAGAATTTGTGAAGGTTGGAGACACTAGTCGTCCTAATCCTCCAAAAGGTTTTGAAAAAGAATCATTATACTCGCAATTCACCTTTATAAGCTATAGTAGCTTGATCATGAAAGTTGTCATTATAAGGATGAATAGAAGATGTAAGTAAAATGTTTACTACACTAAAAGATTACTAAAGAATGGATTTTGAAAGAACACCAAACATTTGATGATGGTGATCCACCTCAAAGTGCAAGTCCAAAGGTATTAGTGGTTGACTATATACGCTTTGTACCATGTGTCATGTTGATGACACCACTATTGATGTTGATAGATTCTTTTAAAAAGAAAAGGAATTGCTGAAAGAGAATCTATAAAATATTTGGCAGAAAATAAAAGGTTGGAGATGTCCAACTTAGGCATATAGAAGATACATGTTATGGCTGTATTCCTTGGTTGTTAAACAATGTGGTTCTGCGGTATTGGATACGGAATTGGTTGGTATGAAGTGTCATACAGGACAACACAATTCATGAACTACAATGGCCTAAGTAACTAGCAAGAGAATGAGTGATGATGTTCATCGAAAACAAATAAAATGTTATTGTGTTTTTCGTTAACATCAAACCTAGCCTTCAAGATTTGTTTTAATAATTGTTATTTTGTTCCGGAATTACGAGAACAATGGTTATTCAAATAATTACCATATTCCATAAAGGATGGATGAACTTTTACAAGTCTGGTGGGAGAAATCACATCCATAAACACTATTGCTAAAATGTCACAAGACAAATGATTGAAAGATCACTTATGAAGTAACATCGCTGTTTAAATTATATTTGAAAGAAAACATGAAGAAACTCCATGTTGATGGAATTTTGGAGTCTTTGATTTTGATCAATTGACGCATGTGAGACTTTCCTCGAGATAATTGAAACTTCGTCCATAGGCCAGATAGGAACAGATGACTAGCTTATTGGAAATTGTGCATGCTGATGTGCATAGTCCATTATGTGTAGCCATATGCGATGGATCTTTTTGCTTAATATGCTTTCTCCGAAGATTTGAGTGAGTATATGTATATACTTACTCAATAAGGAGGAAGTATGAAAACATTTGAAAGTTGTTCAAAGACTTTAAAGATGAAGTTGAAAATCATTGTAACAAGAAAATAAAGAGTTTATGATTCGATCATAAAGAAAGATGTTTGAGTTATAAGTTTAGCAAAACACCTTAGATTTGAGGAATCGTTCCATGGATTTGCATTTCCCAAAACACCATAGGAGTATGGAGTGTTCAAGATATGTAATGAAACCTTGGTTGACATGGTAAGATCAAAGGTGTCATTTATAAAACTGCCATTATATTTTAAAGATTAAAGCTTTAGTGACTACCGCTTTTACACTGAAAAGAGCTCCATCGTGATCCGTTGAAATGACACCATATAAGTCATGGTTTGGGATAAAACCCGAATTGTCTTTTCTTAAATTTTGGTATGTTATGCATAAGTAAAATGTTTACAAACCAAAGTCGGATAAGCACGTCTTTGTAGGTTATCCCAAAGAATTTGTTGGAAATTTCTCCATAACACCGAGGACAAAAGATTTTGTTACTTGGAACGTCAAGTTTCTTGAGAAGGAATTTTTCGTGAAAAGTTAAGTGGGAGGACAATAGAACTTTGATAAGGTTGTTGAACCTTAGCTATATGTGCTAAGTAGCGCAGCGCCAGAAAGTGTCCCGGTGGCGGCCACAATGCTCATGGCTCTCGTGATTACAAAAGGTGTGATCTCGGAGATTAGAGTTCCTATAGAACCGTGTGGGTCGGTTAAAATCAAATAGTAAGATTTGATAAGCAAGTCGTTATTGTTTTGACAATGATGAACCGACTACATGCAAAGAAGCAATGATGGGCCCTGACTCCATAAAATGACTAGAAGTCATGGAATCCGTGATAGTATCCATACACGAGAAATCAAGTTTCTGAACTTAGAAGACCCTCCGGAAAGGCGTGAAGCCTATCGGTCGTGTTTTGGATCTATAAATAAATAGACATGAATGTTTCAAATCTATGAAATTGTCGACATGTCGGAAAGAGTTTACGACAATGTTCAAAGAATTGACTATGATAAGATTTGATCTTTCATAACGATATTTAGTCTGAACAGATTAATATAGCAACCACTACATATATTTTCATATATGATAGTTGAACAAACAAAACAAGTTCTTCTAATAGAATGGTTACCTAGGACGTGTACATGACACGATCGAAAGGGTTTTGTTAATTCAAAGGATGCTAAAAGAGTATGCAAAACTTCAATGGTTGAAGTGAGCATTGCGGAGTTGGAATCTTCGGAGATGATGAAGATGCTTGCATTTGCAAGAAATTAAGTGGGAGCGCTGAGACATATTTCTAATACATTATGTAGAGGACATATTGTTGATTGGAAATGATGTATCTTGTATTGACACAGGTTAAGAATTTCATTTTGATAAAAGACTTAGGCATAACCCAAGAATTAGGCATCAATGTCTATATGGATAGATTGAGGCGCTAATATGGTTTTGCCAAATGTACATAGATAAGACGTTGAATGAGTTCAGTATGGAAACAACAAGAAAGGTTCTTGACGCACGGAAAGGACTGAATCAAGATTCGAGTGTGTTGACACGAGATTCAAGTGTTTTGACACTTGGTGAAATCACAAGAATATTTTGATCAATCATTCTTTGAGATGTACACATCCAAATATGTCCTATGCTCTAAATGTTATGAGCATATACCAGAATGATTCATAAGATGATCATTGGACAATAGTAAAGATATTCTTATGAGCTTTGGAAGAACTAAGAATATATCATGTATAAGTGACAAATAGTTAAAGGTAGTTCATTGTAAAGTGTTACATTGATACTAGTTTTGTCACAAGATACAAATTAAATTTATCTCAATTTAGACTATGGGTGGCACAATATAATGGAAAGGATGTTCCATGATGAATTTGGATGAGTTCCAAAGTTGAGATATTGTGACGGATACTACAACAAAAGGCTAAGTATATAACTGCTATAGTAGCAGCAAAGGAGGGCATTTGTGTTAAGTAGTTTGTTATCAAACTAGGTGTGGTTCATAGCGGGATAACACTATGAAGATACATTGTATGACAATTGTATCAACATAATTTAATCCCAAGGAACTAAAGGTCTCACCAAAGGACCAAATTTATACAATGCCATCTTATTGGAGAATGAGTAATGCGTAGAGACGCAAGGACATGCAAATACACACGGACCTGGAAGTGTCAGATCCGAAGATTATGTTTACCACTAGCAATAGTGTCTATACAACACCAGAAAGCCATAGGTGTTGAATGCACAAGTTTTTAACTAGATTATTGACTCTAGTGCAAGTGGGAGACTTTTGGAGATATGCCCAAGAGGCAATAATAAAGTGGTTATTATCATATCTTTATGTTTATGATAAATGTTTACATCCCATGCTATAATTGTATTATTAGGAAACACTAATACATGTGTGTTTTGTAAACATAAAAGAGTCCCTAGTAAGCCTCTTGTTAAACTAGCTTGTTGATTAATGGATGATCATGGTTTCCTGATCATGGACATTGGATGTCGTTAATAACAAGATCATATCATTAGGAGAATGATGTGATGGACACACACCCAGAGTAAGCGTAGCATAAGATCAAGTCATTAAGTTCGTATTGCTATCATTGGGTATTCTCTGGGTGGTTATAAAAGTGTCATTGGGTATTCTGAAAGTATGTGTTGAAGCGCATGAACCAAGATTGGGATTTGTCCATCCATATGATGGATAGATATGCTCTGGGCCCTCTCGGTGGAATGTCATCTAGTTAGCTTGCAAGCATGTGACTAGGTCACAAGGGATGACATATCACGGAACGAGTAAAGAGTACTTATCAGTAACGAGGTAGAACTAGGTATGGAGATACGACGATCAAACCTCGGATAAGTATAATATCGCGAGACAAAGGGAATTAGTTTCATATGTAAATGGTTCAATCGATCGCAAAGTCATCGTTGAGTATGTGGGAGCCATTATGGATCTCCAGGTCCCGCTAATGGTTATTGATAGGAGATGCGTCTCTGTCATGTCTACATATTCACGAACTGTAGGGTGACACACTTAAGGTTCGAAGTTGTTTTAAGTAGATATGGAATGTGCGTTGGAGAACGAATGTTGTTCGGAGTCTCGGAATGGATCCGGGACATCACGAGGAGATCCGGAATGGTCCAGAGAATAAGATTCATATATTGGGGATCATTTTCTGAGTTAGGAAATGTTCCGGAGTATTTGTATGAGGGTTCTAGAAGGTTTCGGAATGTTTCGGAAGGTTCTGGAAGGTTCCTTGGAGTTTGCTTGAAAACCAAGGAAGGGATCAAGGAGTCCTGGTGGGTCAAGACTAGGAGTCGTGGGGGAGGAGGACTCCTCCCCCCACTCCCCAATCCGCCAGAATAGAGGAAGGGGAGTCCTACAAGGACTCCCCCTCCCATGGCGCCTCACCCCCCTTAAATAGAGGGGCAGGGGCGCCCCCTCCATGGCTGCTCCCATAACTCCCAATCTCTGCCGCCTCTCTCCTCCACCTTTCTTCTGCACAGGCATAGGCAAAGCCCTGCAGAATTCTCTACTCCACCACCACCACCACGCCGTCGTGCTGCTGGGATTCCATGGAGAAGATCTACTACCTCCGCTGCTCGCTGGAACGGGGAGAGGAAGGTCTACTTCGACTCCGCACGTGTGACCGAATGCAGAAGCGCTGCCGAAACGTGGCGCCGGAAGGATCGTCCACTTGACCGACTGCGGAAGCGCTGCTGGAACACGACGCCGGAAGGATCGTCCACACGATCTTGAGATCGGCAAGTGATCGAGTACATCAACCACGAGATCTAATCTCGTTAACGCTTTCGGATCTACGAGGGTTATTTCCTATCTATCTCATTGCTCATGTCTAATAGATTAGATCTTGGCTTTTATCTAGATTAGATCTGGGTTTTGTTCGTTCTTGCGGTAGAAATTTTTTGTTTTCCATGCTACGAACCCATCAAAACTATGGCTTGCATAAAGAAGGATTTTGATCAAATCGCAGGCCTTACACTACATTGCAGCGAAATGAGTGTTAGAGTACAGCAAGTTAACGGCTGAGGCCATACGATACAAATAAGGCAAAGGAAATAATTCAAGATACGCAAATCCATATTCCATATGATCTCCCTTGAACCATTAATTATGCCGGTTCCAATCCTTCGCGCTGGCCAAGCTTGGGATGAACCACAACGGAGTCTGCCGCCAATTCCAGCCAATGTTTTTTAGGGAAATTCCAGCCAATGTTGGTTGAGAAACCAACAGCAGCGTCTTGAGCATTCATACTGATGCAGCATATTTTAGGACAAATATTAAATCCACCAAGACTAACTGCATGCGGTGAGGTGTATATATAGTTGCTCCTCATTAGATCTCTAGGGCCAAGTCATGCCGTGCCAACTGGAATGGTAATTGGATAGTTCAATCCAAGGAAGATAGAAAATGCTCCAAGGTCCAAAACCCTCCACCATTGTCTCGATGGAAGTAACCTACTAGTGTTAATCGAGAACACATGGGAGAAAAACCCAGTAGAATAGATGTGATGTTGCGGCCGTGATGATAACCAACATTTTCAGCCACAGGATAACTAGTGTCATACCGCTTAGCACTAACGCCCACAATATTGATCAGAATAAGGCTACCACCATCAAGAGATCTTGCTAACCACCACAGATCAGGACTGTACTCACGATTACCGTCTAATTCAGGTGGCCTCGGAAGACGCACAGGACCTTGCAAGGAAAGCACATTTAGAGGTCAGCTGAACAAAATTTGAATGATGAAGCTTGAAAATTTAAGGATGGAAATTTTACCCCATGCCCGATGATCCCATGCAGAAACATTGCCAATCTGAGTTACAACATAGACAACTCCATTGTGGATAATTGCATCATGGTAGCTGAACTGGTTCTCAAGAACCATCCACATACCATGAGAACCATCAAGGAAGGCAATTACCGTGTCGAAGATGGCTAGGACAGAGAAATCCGTATAGTTCCCAGCAGTTGTTGGAACTCGGCGAATGGCTATCTTCAGTAGATTAGTAGGCTGACCAGCCGCGATAAACTTAAGTACCTCAGGTGTGGCCTCAAAATGGAAGATCGCTGGTAGAGGAATCCGGCGACGAGTGAACACATTCACAAGCTCCCAGTTCCAGGCGAGGCCAACAGTGGTGATCCAATCTCCATGGGCGCCTGCCCACTTCTTACCCTCACAATCTGGCATCACAGCATCGGAGGAGGAGCTGTCTAGCGGCGTGAGCTCGCACAGGGTCCACCCAAACTTCTTATGTGGCTTATGCTTGCCCCTACCGCAATAGTAGTTGCCCCTATAGAGCTACTTCATGTGATTGTCGCGGTAGAATACATTGTACTCACGCGGTACCTCAGTTGAGTGAGAGTGAAGAACACAGGGGAGACCAAACGGATGAGATTTTTACAGGGATGCACTATGTGTTGCTGAGTAAAGATAATGTTTGCAGCAGGCGGCGAGGCTCGCGGCAGTGATGACGTTGCATCTAGCAGAGATTTCTTCAAGGGGGCCATCGGAAAACACCCTAGAACTATCACTGTCATTGATTAATTGGGCCATCCCGAGGAAGGGCTCGATCAGGTCGGGGGCGAAGGTGTTTGGTTTTGATTGTGGGTTTTGGAGGAGAGAGCGAGCGGCAGCTAGCAGGGCGAGACGGAAAAGAGTCTATCAAACTGGCGCCGGAGTTGATCCTAAAGCGGCATGGCGGCATTGGCATGTGCCTGTATTGGTGTGCGAGTGGTAATGGCCGTCGCCGGGACGCTGGAGGTGAAGTGAGGATGGAGATCAAGGCAAAGAGAAACACGGAATGAAATCAAACCAAGCATGCCTTCTTTCTCTCTGCTAAATCTACAGTGCCTATCGAACTGGGCTACGGAGATGCTCCGAAAGCGGCATGGTGGCGTTGGCGTGTGCTAAAGGTGGGCGACTGGGGATCAGCGAGAAGATGGGGAGGAAGAGGATGGAGAGCAAAGGAAAATAGAATAAATCGATTGAAATCGTACCGCCTACCGAGCGTGATTTTTCTCTCTTCTCTGCATTCCCTGGTGCCTATCGAGTAAATAGGTCAGGCCTAGCCTAGCACGGGATAGAGTTGTACTGGCTTCTCAGATAAATGGTCATGGCAGAGAGATGGTTTGGAGTATACTCGGAGCTTCTCTTGCCAAACGTAATAATCCTTTGATCTTCTACATTCATCATCTTGTGCAGTCACTACTGTACTACTAGTACTACTGTAACTAATAAACACATAAAGTTTCCACCTGTAATTAAGGAACCAAAACTAGAATACTACTCTCGAACTCTTGTGTAGTACTGTACAACAACAAAATGCTCAGAAAAAACAACAAAATGCTCACAAAATGGGCTACCAGTACGGCAGTACCATCTGTACACCCACACGCTGCCACCTCAAATAAGCTTGCCTGCCACACCGCCAATTTCCTCTCCCCTGTCGGCCTTACTGGACCCAAAGTCGAACATCTCTGAGTTCCATAAAAAAAGTCGATTGTCTAATGCTTCCCGTCCATTATGACCGGATGGTCGCAATTGCTCAAGCGCCACGCGGGAGTAGTAGTCATCTGAGCTACTGGTTGTAGCTCCACGAAAGCACGTGCCTGGAAGCGGCAGAAGAATTTATTCTCTGTCAGTGACGGAAGAAGATCGACGATATACAGTACCAAATCAATAAGTCAGTGGCTTTATCCGTCTGACCAGTGAGAGCCGACACGAGTGGTGAACAGCTTGAAGCGCAGCGGAACAGGTGCCTTTAAGGCATACAATACATACACCTCCGTTCTGCTTTAGGATGGTCACATGGTGCTAAATAACTTAGACTACTCTAGTAACTTGCACATGTACCTTCATCATAGTGGGTAAGAACATGTGTGCAGTGTCACACAAAGGCCTAATTAATTAGGTTGTACTCCCTCCGTTTAGAAATATAAGACGTTTTATCTTTGTGAATCGAATGTATCTAGACATCTTTTAGTGTATGGGTTCGTAGAGATTAAGAGTGAACCTATACACTAAAAGGCGTCTAGATACATTCATCTCACAAAGCTAAAGCACCTTATATTTCTGAACGGAGGGAGTAGAATCATATACTACTAGTTTTGGTATGTGTGATGTTATGGTAACTAGCTAAGTTATTACGTCACTTTTTTTTTTCTTTAATTAACTCTAGAAAGACATTTAATTCGAGACAAGTATCTACGCATACTTGTAGTTCAAGTTTGTTAAGATGCAAAATCTTAGGAAGAATTTGAACCTCTTGTCAAAACTCTGTGTGGTTTCTGATATGGAGTATATTAATTAACTGTCCGATGGGTGCCTCCAAAAGCTTTTTCTTAAAACTTTCAAAGCAACCTACAATTTACTTGTAGTTCAAATTTGACCTAATTTTGAGGAATCTACATAGAGTCATTCAAGTGGTGGAGTTAGCTAGGAAGTTTGAAAACTCATAAAACATAGGAATCGTTAGTACAACATGTTGGTCCACTATATATACCAGTGAGTTGCACGTGCCTTGACGTGAGACTCAGATAGTAGACGTATGATATATCATCACTATATACAATTATAGTTGGTAAAGCACAAAAAATTATAAATTCGATCAACATCTATAAAGTATGGGTGTATATTTGGTCCTTGTACTTTGTATCATCATGTAGAAGTCAAAGATTATTAGTTACCTAACACTGAAATTTTTGATAACATGGTCTAGAGAAACAAGGGAGAAGATTCTAGTATGATGAAGAAGTGTGTTTTGAGGTTTGTGCATAGCATTCATTATGCTGAAGACTATAAATAGAATCTTCCAGATGCTAGAATGGAAAAGAAGATCCAACGGCTAGAAAAGCTGGGATTCACGAGTCTTGATCCAACGATGAACATTCAAAGTTATTCGTACACTATATAGTGGTTTGTAATGAAGACTATCAATAGAATTTTTCAAGATGCTAGAATGGAAAAGAAGATCCAACGAATATAATTTTTTGGATTCGTGAGTCTTGATCCAACGGTCAATATTCAAAGTTGTTTGTACACTATATAGTGGTAAGATCATGTAGAAGTCGACGATTATTAGCTACTAGTAAGTTGCACATGAGACTCAGATAGTAGACGTATGACATATCATCACTATATAAAATTATAATTTGTAAAGCACAAAAAATTATAAAATTGATCAACATCTATAAAGTATGGGTGTATATTTGGTCCTTATACTTTGTATCATCATGTGTAGAAGTCAAAGATTATTAGCTACCTGCTAACACATGAAATTTTTGATAACATGGTGTAGAGAAACAAGGGAGAAGATTCTAGTATGATGGAGAAGTGTGTTTTGAGGTTTGTGCATAGCATTCATTATGCCGAAGACTATCAATAGAATCTTCTAGATGCTAGAATGGAAAGGAAGATTCAACATCTAGAAATACTGGGATTCGCGATTCTTGGTCCAACGGTCAACATTCAAAGTTATTTGTACACTATATAGTGGTTTGTAATGAAGACTATCAATATAATCTTTAAGATGCTAGAATGGAAAAGAAGATCCAACGACTGGAAATGTTGGGATTCGCGACTCTTGATCCAAAGGTCAATATTCAGTAAGTTTTTTGTACACTATATAGTGGTAAAGTTAACGATTATTAGCTACTAGTAAGTTGCACATGAGACTCAGATAGTAGACATGTGACATATCATCGCTAGATAAAAGTATAATTGGTAAAACACAAAACATTATAAATTTGATCAACATCTATAAAGTATATGGGTGTATATTTGATCCTTGTACTTTGTATCATCATGTAGAAGTCAAAGATTATTAGCTACCTAACACATGAAATATTTGATAACATGGTCTAGAGAAACAAGGGAGAAGATTCTAGTATGGTGGAGAAGTGTGTTTTGAGGTTTGTGCGTCGCATTTATTATGCCGAAGATTATCAATAGAATCTTCTAGATGCTAGAATGGAAAAGAAGATCCAACGACTATAAATGCTGGGATTCACGAGTCTTAATCCAACGGTCAAAATTCAAAGTTATCCGTACACTATATAGTGGTTTGTAAAGAAGACTATCAATAGAATATTCAAGATGCTAGAATGAAAAAGAAGATCCAATGAGTGGAAATGTTGGGATTCGCGAGTCTTGATCCAACGGTCAATATTCAAAGTTGTTTGTACACTATATAGTGGTAGGATCATGTAGAAGTCAACGATTATTAGCTACTAGTAAATTGCACATGAGACTCAGATAGTAGACGTATGACATATCATCACTATATAAAATTATAATTTGTAAAGCACAAAAAAATATAAATTTGATCAACATCTATAAAGTATGTGTGTATATTTTGCCCTTGTACTTTGTATCATCATGTGTAGAAGCCAAAGATTATTAGCTACCTGCTAACATATGAATTTTTTGATAACATGGTGTATAGAAACAAGGGAGAAGATTCTAGTATGATGGAGAAGTGTGTTTTGAGGTTTGTGCATAGCATTCATTATGCTGAAGACTATCAATAGAATCTTCTAGATGCTAGAATGGAAAACAAGATCCAACAGCTAGAAATGCTGGGATTCGCGAGTCTTGATCCAACGGTTAACATTCAAAGTTATTCATACACTATATAGTGGTTTGTAATGAAGACTATCAATAAAATCTTTAAGATGCTAGAATGGAAAAGATGATCCAACAACTGGAAATGTTGGGATTCGCGACTCTTGATCCAACGGTCAATATTCAGTAAGTTGTTTGACACTATATAGTGGTAAAGTAAACGATTATTATCTACTAGTAAGTTGCACAGGAGACTCAGATAGTAGACGTGTGACATATCATCACTAGATAAAATTATATTTGGTAAAGCACAAAACATTATAAATTTGATCAGCATCTATAAAGTATATGGGTGTATATTTGATCCTTGTACTTTGTATCATCATGTAGAAGTCAAAGATTATTAGCTACCTAACACATGAAATTTTTGATAGCATGGTCTAGAGAAACAAGGGAGAAGATTCTAGTATGGTGGAGAAGTGTGTTTTGAGGTTTGTGCATAGCATTCATTATGCCGAAGATTATCAATAGAATCTTCTAGATGCTAGAATGGAAAAGAAGATCCAACGGCTATAAATGCTGGGATTCATGAGTCTTAATCCAACGATTAAAATTCAAAGTTATCCGTACACTATATAGTGGTTTTTAAAGAAGACTATCAATAGAATATTCAAGATGCTAGAATGAAAAAGAAGATCTAACGACTGGAAATGTTGGAATTCGCGAGTCTTGATCCAACGGTCAATATTCAAAGTTGTTTGTACACTATATAGTGGTAGGATCATGTAGAAGTCAACGATTATTAGCTACTAGTAAGTTGCACATGAGACTCAGATAGTAGACGTATGTCATATTATAACTATATAAAATTATAATTTGTAAAGCACAAAAAATTATAAATTTGATCAACATCTATAAAGTATGGGTGTATATTTGGTCCTTGTACTTTGTATCATCATGTGTAGAAGTCAAAGATTATTAGCTACCTGCTAACACATGATTTTTTTATAACATGGTTTAGAGAAACAAGGGAGAAGATTCTAGTATGGTGGAGAAGTGTGTTTTGAGGTTTGTGTATAGTATTCATTATGCCGAAGACTATCAATAGAATCTTTTAGATGCTAGAATGGAAAAGAAGATCCAACGCCTAGAAATGCAGGATTCATGAGTCTTGATCCAATGGTCAACATTCAAAGTTATTCGTACACTATATAATGGTAAGATAAGATAAGATAAGATAAGATACTAGTAGGTTGCACGCGCCCTGCAAGTGAGGCTCAGATAATAGACGTCTGGCATATCATCACTAAATAAAATTATAATAGGTAAAGTGGAAAAAATATAAATTTGATCAACATCTATAAAGTATGGGTGTATATTTGGTTCTTCTACTTTGTATCATCATGTGTAGAAGTCAAAGATTATTAGCTACCTAGCACTTGAAATTTTTGGTAACATGGTCTAGAGAAACGAGGGAGAAGATTTTAGTATGATGGAGACGTGTGTTTTGAGAGGTTTATGCATAGTGCATTCATTGTGTTCAAGACTATCAATAGAATCTTCTAGGTGCTAGAATGGAAAAGAAGATCCAATGGCTGGAAATGTTTCATGAGTCTCGATCCAACGGTCAATATTCAAAGTTATTCGTACACTATATAGTGGTAAGATAAGATGTCTAAAAACATGGCTTGTGGCATTCAGATCCATACTCTTCAGACTGTCTTTACAGAAAGGAACAATCTCATCGTCACTCGGAAAATTAAGAATGATATTTCCTGATATTTGGAAACTCACATCGACGATATTGTTTACTACAAGAACATGCACCCGTCTACCTCCAAAAAGACAATTAACACAAGAGCAATCTATCGCATTTACTTGTAGCTTATGTTTGATATAATTTCGTTAAATTGTCAATATGCAAAATCTTAGCAAGAAGTTGAACTTGTTGTAAAAACTATCGCTGGTGGTTTGTGATATATTAAATCAGCCCCCAATGGTTACCTCCAAAAAACGTAAATCTTTCAATGCAACCTACAATTTACTTGTAGTTCAAAATTAAACTAATTTCAATAAATCAACATAAAATCAATTTCAAGTGGGCCAAGTTAGCTATAGAATAAGTTTGAAAACTCATAAAACATGGGAATCATAAGTACAACATGAGGGTCCACTATATATGTCTGAAAGCTTGGCTTGTGGCGTTCAGGTCCATATCCTTTGGACTTTGTTTACGAAAACGAACAATAATCTCATCATCACTCGGAAAATTGAGAATGTTCTTTCCTGATAGTTGGAAACTCACACCGGCGGTACTGATTACTACAAGAAGATGCATCCATCTACCTCTAAAGAGACATTTAATTAAAGAAAAATCTATCGCGCTTACTTGTAGCTTTAGTTTGAGCTAATTTTTGGTTAAATTGTAAAGATGAAAAATATTAATTAGAAAGGAGTTAAAAACCTATTGTCAAAACTCTCGGTTGTTTTCTGATATATTAACTGAGCCCCCAATGGGTACACCTCCAAAAGTTTTTTTAATTCTTTAGAAGCAACCTACAATAATTTAGTTGTTGTAGTTCAAGTTTGACCAAATTTCGATAAATATAGGCATGAAGTCGTTCAAGTAGGGAAAAGTTAATTAGCTACATAGGGAGTTGGAAAATTCATAAAACATGGGAATCATAAGTAAAACACTTTGGTCCACTTAATATGTCTAAAAGCTTGGCTTATGGCATTGAGATTCATATTCTTCAGACTTTCTTTACATAAAAGAACCATCTCGTCATCACTCAGAAAACTGAGGATTTTCTTTCCTCATAGTTAGAAACTCACATCGACGACATTGTTTACTAGAAGAAGATGCACCCATCTACCTAGGCACACGTGCGTAGCGCCACGCTGTGGACGAGGGGAGAGAGATCAGCTTGACCGGTGTGCGAGGGGAAAGGGGAGGAGAGATGGAGCATAGGGAAGGAGAGAGAAAACACACGATTTGTTTTGCGTGCATAGGTCCTGAAATTTACAACTAGTAGAATGTACACTGTAAGGCCGCATGAGTACCTCGTGTCAGAAACCCATCATAACTTTGCTCTGTCATGGAACCGCCTTCAACTTCTCTTCGCTGCTGCCCTCTTCCCCTGCCAATTTTTTATTCTCTCAGCATGTACATCGTGTGGACAGAGGTGACCATATGTCTAAGCAAAGAAATATGCTACTCCCGCATTGTGTAAAAAATCACACCTCAATAAGGCTCAGATAGTAAATCGTATGACATATCATCACTATATAAAATTATAATTGGTAAAGCACAAAAAATTATAAATTTGATCAACATCTATACTATACTACTATAGTGGAGCAGTTTTGAATTGGATCCATAGCACCAATCCTGACTATTGGGCTGTTGGATCCAATGGTTCAGAGAAGCTGGATTCGTGTTGAATAGTACCTAGAGCAAACTCCACCATGCATGTTCTACAACCATCATGTCACCACCACCAAAATTTCATAGCATAGTAGACTGTATTATCTCTACTTATATATACTACTACAGTGGAGCAGTTTTGAATTGGATCCATAGCACTAATCATGACCGTTGGGCTGTTAGATCCAATGGTTCAGAGCAACTGGATTCGTGTTGAATAGTACTCCCTCCGCCAAAATATAAGGCGCCTAAGGATTAGTCAAAAGTCAACATTTTTTAAGTTTGACCATGATTATACACAAAAATATAAAATTTAGAATACTAAATTAATATCAATAGATTCACCATAAAGTATATTTTCTTAATATGTCCATTCAATATTGTAGATGTAGATTTTTTTAAAATATTTGGTCAAAGTTAGTAAGGTTTGACTTTTGACCAATCCTTAGGCGCCTTATATTTTTGGACGGAGCGAGGGAGTACAAACCTAGATGCTAGAATGGAAAAGAAGATACAACGGTAAGCAATGTTTGGATTTGCCAGTCTTGATCCAACTGTTAATGTTCAAAGTTAATCTCTACACTATATGTAGTGGTATGGTATATATTGTAAGAGATAAGAGACAAGATAAAGATAAGACTGAAGTACTGCGAATGGCCGATCTAATGGTAGGTCTCATAAGAGCGAGGTGCTTGAGAGTTAACACGGTCGGTGTAAGTACAAGTTACATTAAGGACCTCATAAAAAATGAAAATTAAATTCAACAAGTCCGTGCATTTAGCACAAGAACCCTTAAACCGAGTAATGAAGTACTATGTGTTTTGAGGTTTGCGCATACTAGTGTTCATCGTGCTAAATACTATTAGTAGAATCTTTCTAGATGCTAAGAATGGAAAAGAAGTTCCAACGGTTAGCAATGTTTGGATTTGCCAGTGTTGATCCAACGGTCAATGTTCAAATAAGTTAATCCCTACACTATTTAGTGGTGGTATGCATGGTATTGTAAGAGATAAGAGACAAGATAAAGGTAAGATAAGAAGTAATGCGAATGGCCGATCTAATGGTAGGTCTCGTAGGAGCAAGGTGAAAGTACAAGTTACATCAAGAACCTCGTAAAAAATGAAAATTGCATCCAAGTCCATGCATTTTAGCACAAGGACCCTGACACTGAGCAATGAAGTACTATGTGTTTTTAGGTTTGCGCATACTAGCGTTCATCGTGCTTAAGACTATTAATAGATCGAATCTTTCTCCATGCTAAGAATGGAAAAAAGATCCAACGGTTAGCAATGTTTGGATTTGCTAGTCTTGATCCAACGGTTAATATGTTCAAAGTTAATCCCTACACTATGTAGTGGTATGATATTGTAAGAGATATGAGACAAGATAAAAGATAAGATAAGAAGTACTGTTAATGGCCAATCTAATGGTAGGTCTCGTAAGAGCGAGGTGCTTGAGAGTTAACACGGTGGCTAGAATTACAATTTACATCAAGGATCTCATAAAAAATGAAAATTGCATCCAAGTCCATGCATTTATCACAAGGACCCTGAAACCGAGAAACGAAGAACTGTGTGTTTTGAGGTTTGCGTATACTAGTGTTTATCATGCTAAATACTATCAATATAACCTTAATAGATGTTAAGAATGGAAAAGATCCAACGGTTAGCAATGTTTGGATTTGCCAGTCTTGAGATCCAACGGTCAATGTTCAAAATAATTTAATCCCTACACTATGTAGTGGTGGTATATATGGTATTGTAAGAGATAAGAGACAAGATAAAGATAAAAAGTACTACAAATGGCCTATCTAATGGTAGGTCTCATAAGAGAGAGGTGCTCAAGTGGTCGGTGGAAGTACAAGTTACATCAAGGACCTCATAAAAAATGAAAATTCCATCCAAGTCCGTGCATTTGGCACAAGGACCCTGAAACTAAGTAATAATGAAGTACCGTGTGTTTTGAGTTTTGCGCATACTAGTGTTCATCGTGCTAAAGACTATCAGTAGAATCTTTCTAGATGCTAAGAATGGAAAAGAATATCCATCGGTTAGCAATGTTTGGATTTGCCAATCTTGATCCAACGGTCAATGTTCAAAGTTAATCGGTTAGCAAAGTTTGACCAAATTTCATGAAACAATGAGCAAAGTTTGACCTAATTTCATTAAATAGTTAGGATGCAAAATCTTATCAAGAAGATGAACCTGTCAAGAGCTTTTTCGTAAAACTTTCAAAGCAACCTACAATTTACGTGTAGTAGTCCAAATTTTACCTAATTTCGATAAATCGACATAAAATCATTCAAGTGGGTGAAGTTAGCTAGGAAATTTGAGAACTGATAAAACATGGGAAAATCGTGTTGGACCACTATGTATGTGTGAAAACTTGGCTTGTGGCATTCAGATCCATAGTCTTTGGACTTTCTTTAGGGGACAGAATAATCTAGTCATCACTTGAAAAATTTAGAATGTTCTTTCCTAAGATAGTTGGAAACTCACACTGGCGGCATTGTCTACTACAAGAAGATGCACCTATATCTACCTTCGAAAAGAATTTTAAATCAAGAGGAATCTATTGCACTTACTTGTAGCTAAAGTTTGGCCTAGTTTTGTTAAACTGGCAAGATGCAAAATCTTAGCAAGAAGTTCAATTTGTCGTCAAAAATCTCGTTGGATGGTTTCTCATATATTAATTGTGACCCCCCGATGGGTACCTTCAAAAGCTTTTTCGTAAAAATTGCATAGTAACCTACAATTTGCTTGTAGTAGTTCAAATTTGACTTAATTTTTATGAATCAACATAAGGTCATTCAAGTGGGCTAAGTTAGGTAGCGAGTTTGAGAATTCATAAAACACAAGAAATCATAAGTACAATATGTTGGTCCACTATATATATGTGTGAAAACTTGGCTTCTGGCATTTAGATCGATATTCTTCGAACTTGCTTTACGAGAGAGAATAATCTTGAGATCACTCAGAAAATTGAGAATGGTCTTTCCTGATAATTGGAAACTCACACCGACGACATTGTTTACTAAAAGAAGATGCACCCATCTACCTCCGAAAAGACATTTAATTCAAGAGCAATCTATCGCGCTTACATGTAGCTCAATTCTAACTTAATTTTGTTAAATTTTCAAGATACAAAATCTTACAAAGAAGTTGAACCTATCATCAAATCTCATAGTGGTTTCTGATATATTAATTCACCCCTCTTCTGAAGTGTACCTCCAAAAGCTTTTTCATGAAACTTTCAAAGCAACCTACAATTTACTTGTAGTTCAAATTCGACCTAATATAATTTCGATGAATCGGGATAAAATCATTCAAGTTGGTAGAGTTAGATAGGAAGTTTGAAAGCACATAAAACATGGGTATCGTCAGTACAACATGTCGGTCCACTATATATGTATGTCTGAAAACCTGGATTGTGGTATTTAGATCCATATTATTCGGACTTTCTTGACGAAAAATAACAACCTCGCTTGCCATCTCTCGAAAAATTGAGAATTGAATGTTCTTTCCTGATAGTTTGAAACTCACACCGACGAAATTGCTTACTGTATATTGATTTTTTTCAATGAGTATACTATTTAATATTGTATATAGTTTGGTCAAACTTTCTAACAGTTGACTTTGACTAAACCTAATATGCTGAGTAATACTCCCGCCGTTTAGAAATATAAGACGTTTTAGCTTTGTGAAATGAATGTATCTAGAAGCCTTTTAGTGTATGGGCATCTAGATACATTCGATTCACAAAGCTAAAACGTCTTATATTTCTGAATAGAGGGAGTATTAAATAAATGGAGTATAGGATAAGATTAGGAAAACAACATTTTTTTAGAACCCTCACAAGCTTTTTCTTAGCATCATAGATCTGAATATTACATTGACACTGATGATTAACCAAACTGCAAACAGAGCAAACCCAAACACATACAGAGTAGTAGTATAACTTAAGGGCTTCTAGGGGGACTCCGCGGTCTTCCTAGGTGACTTGGCACCATCCTCCGCGGGCAACTTGGTTGCATCCTCCGTGGTACCATCGCCAAGCATGGACTCGTGGATGCTGGGCAACACGCCATTGTGCGCGATGGTAACACCGGCCAGCAGCTTGCTGAGCTTCTCGTTGTGCATGACGCCGAGCATCACATGCCTCGGGATGATGCGGATCTTCTTGCTGTCCTTCGCGGCTTGCTCGACGAGCTCCAGCACCTCGGTGGTTAGGTACTCGAGAACGGCTGCGAGGTAGACGGGAGCCCCAAAGCCTATGCGCTGGGAGTACCGACCCTCCTTGAGGTAGCGCTTGATCCGGCCGACAGGGAAATGCAGCCTGGCCTTGACAAACCTCGAAACTTGCTTCTTCCTGCGGCTGCCTAGTGCGAGACTGGGACTTGGACTGGCCAGAGAAGGATTCGGAAGCCAGCGACATGACTTATTTTTCTCCACGGCCATTGTCGCCGCCACCTGGGTCTTCTTCTTCCTACGGGGAGCTCTGGTCTTCGGAGCCAAAGCTACAAAGTCTAAGAGGAAGAAAGGTTAATCGTGGAGGGTCGGTGAAGGTGCCCATGTCCCTTGTATTGAAACTTTAACGGCGCCATCTTTACTGTTTTACAAGTATGAATTTTTAATAGGAGTACTACTAAAAGGCTGTGTGCATGTTTTCTTATTTTCTTTCACTTTTTTGAAACATGGTCAGATGTGTGAGCATGAAAATTCATACAAAGAAGTTGTATCTTTGAAAACAATAGTCAGTTTTCAGTATGTCTGCGTGGGTACAGTAATTAGTACTATATGAATTTCTTACAAATTTACAAGCAATCTATCACGCACTTGTTGGGGATATACTTTCCGGGTATCCTCACAGTTCCTCACTGACCAGGGTGGCCCACTTGGGGTTAGAGCTTTGCTTCACGGGTGGCCCAGTCAGGGAGAAGAGACGGAGTCCAGTCCGGCTACGGGATGGCCCAGAAGACTTACCAACATGGGCCCATAGTGTTACTTGTAGTTCAAGATGTACTCTATAACCGACTCTTAGTCGTAGCCGGATAGGTCTCTCCTGTAAACCCAAGGACGGATATCTATATAAGCCGTCCTAGGGAGAGCCTTTAGGGCAACACAATAGTCTACAATCTCAACTCGCATAGGCGAACCCTTGTAACCGATATTCTGGCTCTGTCGTATTACTGTATTGCTAGCAGGAGTAGGATCTGTCCAAAGCCGGCGGATTCGAACCTAGGTAAACTTGCGTGCTCACCGTCCCGGAACACCTTACGTCTCACACCCCTCTGTTCCGCACGCCTCGAGGACCCCCTCATGGCGTACTTGTCATCAATCCGATGACAGTTGGCGCGCACCATGGGGCTAGTGAGCTTTGGATCTGCGTTCCGAGCAGAATCTGGAAGAATCGGAATCGGCAAGACAATCATCGTCGGTCACATCCTCTACGTCAGCGACGTCCCTCTCATCGTTCTTGAAGAGACTTGGATTCCGGCTAGGGAAGCCATGACCACCTACACCATCATGTATTTTGGCGAGATCGATGTTTACATCGGTTTCGCTGAACCTGCCCCACCCACCCCAACGGTGATGATGGAGGCGGAAGAAATTTCTAGGTCCCCTTTGTCCGTGGAGGCGGGAGAGTTCTGGATCTTTGAAAATCCTAATCCCACCCAGCCCGCACCAATTGCGGAGATAGTGGAGAAAGCTGAGCCTGAAGCTGATCCTGTGGTTCAAGTCGAATCTGGAGTGGATCTTCCGGGGGAGGTCAAATCCCAGATCAATCTGTTTGCCGAGGTCTAGATCCAGGAGGAGCACAGTAACAACCATGGCTCCGGCTCTGCTAACACCGGAATAGATCAACCGTTCCTGAGGCATACGTTGAGGCGCATGATACTGCAAGACGCAAGCGCAGATGAGGTTCTCGAAACCATCAGGATCTTCGAGGAAGCCCACGAGGAAAGCCGCAACTACCTCAGGACCCACACGTCACACTTCGTCGGATACGTTGGATCCGGATCCGGCTCCGCCGATGTTGGAGACAACATCGACTCAGTGCTGGAGGCGATCAGAACAAACACCGACGTACCCGCATCCTCAGATGACTCGATGACGTCGGCAGATTTCCAAAAGTTCTCCACAGAATATGAAGATGAGCTTAACTCCACAGCTGTTGCAGAAGGAGAAGACATGGACGAAGGATCCAAAGAAAACTCTCCCAAAGCGCAGGACAACATGGAACTCGGAGATGATCCCGAGAACCAAATGGCCGAAAGTACCGATCAGAGCTTGACTCCGGGAAACGGACCTAAAGCTGTCTTTGCTACCGGCGCTACCAAGAAGGCAAAGAAGAAGAACAAGAAGAACAAGACCCCGACAAAAGATCTTCTGGCAGAGGAAGTGATTGCCGAGGAATACGAAGAAGACTCGGATGGAGCACTTATCCCAGATGAGCCAAAAGAAGAATCGGTAGATGGACACGTGATCACTGAAGGTGCGCGTAAATTCATCGATGCTGCATTAACCATACCTATCCCTACAGCTGCAGAACTTACTGCTGAAGAACTGGATGAAAGGGCCCAGGCCCTAGAAGCGCGTCATCAAGTACTCCTGGATGAAGCCAAAAACATCGAGGAGGAGAAGAAATGCATGGCAATCGCGGAGAAGTACATCTCTCGGCAGCATCAGAAGACCTAGAAACGTCACACACGTGATGATCAATTCCCGGAAGTACACAAGGTTCTCTTCGAAGGAGACCCAGGGATGCCTCGTCTCGACAACAAAGGAGATCTGGTGTATCCAACACCGGTACAGAACACTGTCGCAGCTCGAGATATCCTGTCAAATAATCCAGGCCCAGAACAGGTTTGATTGGGCATCAAGCTACTCACCAACGGTCTGGAACAGCAAAGGGCCGCGAAATCCGGAAGCAGAAAACTGGTGTCCAATTCCGACCAATGTCGCACGGACTCAGCCTAGAATGATATAAGGCCCCAACGGGTTCCGGAACAACATAACCGTTCTGACCAACGGGAAGACAACTACTCAAGAACCGGATCATCAGGACAGCATCACAGAGCTGCACGTGACTGGTGCAATGTAGCTCCAGCTGCTGAGCAAGAAGCAATTGTTGCATTGTATCCGATAAATCCTCCCCGCCGAGAGTCGAACGATCATAGGGGAGAGGACAAAGAGAAACATCGGGAGGAGGACCGTCAAAGGATGCCACCTCCTAGACCCACAAACTGTCCGGCTGAGCCCCACCATGATGGGAGTAACAGACGAAGGAACGACGGAAACCATGCCGAGACAAGCCGGCAGGGGGCTCGTCGCAATGAAGACCCTCCTCGGAACCGGAATAATGACGCTCCAGACGGAGGTCGGCGATCAGCCAGAAATAATCCAGCTGCTCCACCCTCTCCGCCAAGTAGCCATCACAACGGCTCCCAAGGAGGCCAAGGAGGGCGTCGTGGTGGAGGAGGTGGTGGCAGAAGCCAAAGTCCGACTCCAAGGCACCGCAGCCATAGCCGTCACTCAGGGCGACGATCTTTGTCTCCAAATGACGCAAGGCATAGGATTAACTCCAATATAGAAGCGCAGCACTATGAAAATGATGACATATACGTGGTCCCAAAGTGCTTCGGACCACGCATAAGAGCTACAAAATTACCGGAAGGATTTGCTATCTCAAGACACATTCAAGCCTACGACGGCATAGCTTGGCCAGACACTTGGCTACATGATTTTTTCCAAGCTTGCTGCATCGCCAAAGGCGGAAATAGCCTGGTTGCAACCTGATATCTCCCACTCATGTTGCGGAAGACGGCACGATCATGGCTCAATGAGCTTCTGGAGAACACCATCCACAATTGGTATGACATGCAAAGTGCGTTCTTTCGGAATTTCGAAGGCACATATCGGAGGCCTTGTACGGTCGGAGATCTACAGTGTTGCACCTAGAAAGCCGAAGAAACTTGCCGGGATTATCTCAGACAATGGATCGACACCAAGAACTCCTGTGAAGGAGTAAATGACCAAACTGCGATTGGAGCTTTCATTGCAGGTCTCCCAATTGGTTTACTACGTCATCACTTGAAGTGCGACAAAGTCACTAATTTGGGAGAGATGATAGAAACAGCGAGCAGGTATGCAGATGTCTACGACGATGCATAGGGATTATTGAATGCCCTGGCTATGCCACATTTGGCAAAACAACCAAAGCAATAGGCTCAGAAGCGCAAGAATACCTCAGAAGAAAAGCCCAACACGGAAACGGCAGTTGTCACTGCTACTTTCGGGTCTGGAGTACAAGGAGGACGTGGCGGTGGCCGCGAACGCGGTCGTGGGACGTCAAGAGTTCAAGGTAGAGGAGACCAGCAACCTGGCAAAACCTACTCTTGGGCCGACATTGCCAATAACCCATGTGTGCATCACCTAGACGCCAATGGGGGCTCGTCCCACACAAACACCGAGTGTCGTTTCAATGACGACCTTAAGAGAGATGATACGGCTGGCTACAGGGCTAAGCGAAAGAAGGGAAAGAGAAAAAGAGATCAAGGAAGATTCCGACATGGAGGAAGCTGATGCTTCAAATCCCAATCTGGAAGGGAAGAAAAAATTTCCGACCAAGAAATACACATACGTCACCTTCCTCGGATCTCAACCAGCAAAGGTCAAGAAAGCAGTTCTACATGAGCTAAACGCAACAGTTCTGGCTGTCCCTCAATTCTTGGACTGGTCGGAAGTGGCAATCACCTTTGACCTCGCTGATCATCCGCCTAAGTTACACAGGCGAGGAAAATACGCCTTAATCGTCAATCCACTTATTGACGGTTATGGTTTCGCCAAGAGTTTCATGGACGGTGGTAGCAGCATTAACATTTTGTATGTCAAAACGCTACGCCGGATGAAGATCTCGGAGACCCGGCTGAACCATGGCTCTGTGATCTTTCACGGGGTTATCCTAGGAAGACAAGCAAATTCCCTGGGAGAAATCACTTTGGATGTTACCTTTGGAACTCCAAAGAACTATCGGATGGAGGCACTTTCCTTCGAAGTGGACCCATTCAAGAGCGCGTACCACGCTATATTTGGACGTCCGGCTTACTGGGATTTTATGGCTCGTCCGTGTTACATTTACAATATGATGGAGATTCCAGGTCCCAACGGCGTGATCACCATCAGGGGAGACCCGAAGAAAGCGCGAGAATGTGAGGATGGAAATGCCGCCTTTCCTGAAGCCGTGATGCATGCCAAGGAGTACCAGGAGATCAAGAAGAGCATACATCCGTCTGAGATGCCCGTGACAAAGAAGGAGGTGACAAAGCCGAATCCAGAGTTCAAGCCATCAGAAGATACGAAGAAGATGCCGTTGAAGGATGATGACCCCTCCAAGGTGACCCAGATAGGCGTAGGCCTAGGTAGTGCATAGGAAAGCGCGCTCGTCAAATTCCTCAAAGCAAATCAAGATATCTTCGCATGGCAGCCATCTAACATGACCGGAATACCTAGGGAACTTTCTGAGCACTCTTGAAATGTAAACCCGAACGCTAAACCCGTCAAACAGTCCTTACGATGTTTCGGCAATGAAAAGCGTAAGGCAACAGCTAAAGAACTAGCATGGCTCGAGTTAGCCGGATTCATAGAAGAGGTCATCCACACTGAGTGGTCGGCCAATCCTGTAATGGTCCCTAAAAAGGACACCCCTGATTTAAGGATGTGTGTTGATTATACTGCCTTGAACAAGGCTTATCCCAAAGATCCGTTCGCGCTGCCTAGGATTGATCAAGTTATCGATTCTACGGCAGGCTCGGAACTCCTTTGTTTTCTCGACGTATATTCCGGTTATCACCAAATCCGGATGAAGGAATCTGACAAAGTCAAAACTTCATTCATAAACCCCTTCGGAACCTTTTGTTTTGTTGGGATGCCCTTTGGGCTGAAGAACGCAGGAGCTACGTACCAACGCTGACGCACAATGCAGCGTTGCCTCCACGATCAAATCGGACGCAATGTACATGCATATGTGGATGATATTGCGGTGATGTCCAAAAAGAAGGAAACATTGATTTCCGACTTGGAGGAAACGTTCGCCAATCTACAAAAATACAACATAATGCTTAATTCGAAGAAATGCTTCTTTGGAATCCCAGCCAGAAAATTGTTAGGTTTCATCGTGTCTCAAAGAGGCATATAGGTGAACCGAGACAAAATCAAGGCTATACTCAATATTTCCAGGCCAACTCGCCTGAAGGACATACAAAGACTAACTGGTTGCATTGCCGCAGTCAGTCGGTTTGTAAGCCAGCTCGGTGAAAGAGCCACACCATTATACAAACTCCTGAAAAATACCAAGGATTTTGTGTGGACTGATGAAGCTGAAGCTGCGCTACAATACCTGAAAACTGTACTCTCATCTGCTCCAATCCTTGCAGCCCCGGAACCACAGGAACCGATGTTGCTCTATCTCGCTGCGACAAACAAAGTCGTCAGTATTGTCATGGTAGTGGAGAGACCGAAGGAAAATCAGGAACACTTGGTGTAGCGTCCGACTTACTTTCTCAGCGAGGTCTTAACAGAATCGAAACAGCGGTATCCGCACTATCAAAAGCTAGCTTATGGTGTGTTCTTAGCATCTCGTAAGCTACGACATTATTTTCAGGAACATCCAATTACCGTGGTGAGCACAGCTCCCATGAGAGATATAATCAACAACAGTGACGCCACAGGACGTGTTGCCAAATGGGGCATAGAGCTCTTAGCTTTCAATACTGAGTACAAACCTCGGACAACAATCAAATCCCAAATCCTTGCCGACTTTGTTGCTGATTGGATAGAGACGAAGGAGAATATGACCCTCCTTGAGTCGGAATATTGGACCCTATATTTTGATGGGTCTAAGGCTCGCGTGGGCTCGGGGGCTGGCGTCGTGCTCAAATCACCCCAAGGAGATAAAATTTTATACGTGTTGCAGATCCACTTCACAGCGACAAATAATATGGCCGAGTATGAAGCACTGCTGCATGGAATCCGGATTGCTAAGGATATCGGCATCCGATGTTTGATGTGTTACGGAGATTTGGATCTTGTTGCTCAGCAAGTCTCGGATATTTGTAATGCAAATAAACACATGGCAGCATATAAAGCTGTCGTGGATGATTTATCTAAATCGTTCGAAGGGTTTGAGGTTCAACACATCCCTCGAGCAGAAAATGAGGAAGCAGATGCATTATCTCGAATAGGCTCTGCACGGAAAGAGGTCCCGGATAGCGCTTTTTTAGAGCACCTCAAAGTTCCCTCAATAAAGGGAGTGGACGAGGAATATCCGACCAAATCTGACGCACCTCTAATAGAAATTATGGCTGTAATTCCCACCTGGACTCAACCCTACCTCGACTATTTGGTAGATGGCAAATTACCCGAAGACGAAGTTCTGAGCCAGTAGATCATCCGTCGAGCAAAAGCCTATACTATAGTTAGTGGTGAGCTCTATAAGCGGAGTGTGTCTGGGGTCTTTCAATGCTACGTATCTCCGGAAGGAGTGGAAATCTTAAGAGAAATCCACGAAGGCGAGTGTGGTCACCATGCCGCAGCCAAATCTTTAGTGGCAAAAGCTTTCCAAGACGGGTTTTTCTGGCTTACAGCCAAGGCAGATGCCGAACGGCTGGTTAATACGTGCAAGGGCTGCCAAAAGTATGCCAAACAAGCTCACGTTCCGGCTGATCAGCTGCAAACAATACCTATATCATGGCCTTTCGCGGTCTAGGGGCTTGATATGGTAGGACCGTTCAAACGGGCTCCAAGTGGATTTACTCACCTCTTAGTGATGGTGGATAAATTCACCAAATGGATTGAGGCTAAACCCGTCACTAGTTGTGATGGAGCAACAGCCAAAAGATTTGTCGAAGATGTTATAATCTAGTATGGTTATCCGCATAGTATTATCACGAACAATGGGAGTAATTTCTCTATGGGAGAACTTGCCGAATTCTGCAACGAACAAAATATCCGGCTTGACATTGGGTCAGTCGCACATCCGCAGGCTAATGGACAAGTCGAAAGAGCAAATGGTTTAATCCTACAAGGCCTAACATCGAGACTCGAAGCACCCCTACGACGTGCTGCGGGGGCTTGGGCAGAGGAATTACCTTCTGTAATATGGAGTTTACGAACAACTCCGAATAGGTCAACCAGATACACACCTTTCTTCTTGGTCTATGGCGTAGAAGCAGTTCTTTCTAGTGATTTGATTCACACTTCTCCTAGAGTGTCCGTGTATATTGAAGAGGATGCCGAGATTTCTCGACAAAATGATCTCGACTTAGTCGAAGAAGTTCGCGTCGTTGCTGAAATGATATCAATAGCCTATTTAGCAGAAGTTACACAAGTATCATAGCCAGAGAGTCAGAAACAGATCTTTCAATAAGGGCGATTTGGTTCTCCGGCTTGTGCAACAAAGAAATCACAAACTTTCCCTAGTATGGGAAGGGCCATTTTTAGTTAGTCGAGTATTACACAATGGTTCATACTACCTAACTGATATGAGGCCAGTCAAAGAAAGACATGCTACTAAGAAGAGAAAGAGAGCTGGAGGCAGTACAAATCCGGATGAGTTAGACAGACCATGGAATGTTGCTCAGCTATGTCCCTTTTATTCTTAGTTTATCCTTCTTTGTAATCATATATGTGTACATGTTCTATGAGAAATAAAAGTTTTGGTTGCCTCGAATTTTTTCTGAGAAGTTTTTACCATCTTATTTCCGAATGATCATGTCACAGTCAAAAATCCCAGAATACTTGAAAGTACTTTATGCTCATATTCATTCTGGTTTAGATTTCCGATTCTAAAATTGCTACCTTTTGGTATAAATCTATATTTCCTAGTCTATACTTTGGTTATTTGTCTGATTGCCGGATGCGGGTATTTTCTGAGTAGTGAATTGTTGGTACTGGAAGCCGGCTTTGTTTCCGAGTTTAAACTGGTTTAGCAATTGAGCTCCGCTGCTCGGCAAAGTTTCCATGCTGAAAGTTTAGCCGACTCACGAAAGGGACGAGGCGGAAAGCCAAATAAACGATAAGTATAGACAAAAAAGTACAATTGCTTATGCAAACATTTCAAGCACACAATATTTAAGCCAATAGTGCTGAATATATAAAAACTTAGCACTATCAAAAGTATCATACTAAATATTTATAGACCCATAATGTTTTTGGAATAACACATCTGTTTTTCCTTGATAACTTATGATGCAGGAGGACAGGTAGGAGCTGCCGGCTCGCTGGACACATCAGCTGCACCCTGATAACTATCCGAGATGTCCAAACCCGATATGGTTTGTTCATCGTCGGAAACTTTGGCTGCTTCTTCGGGAGGTGGAGGCGGCGTGTCCACGCGGGTGAAGAAGGGAGTGTCGTAGATGGTCAAGTCAGCTACATGACACCCATATCCGGCGTAGGTGTCCATGACAGCCTTGATGTCTTGCTCCTGTCCGTCTTCGTCCACCTTACAATACCCTCTGGTTACTTGCCAGATCTCCATGTTTCCATGGTGGCTCATAACCATGGTGCGAGCATTTTCTGCTGCGGTTCGCGCGTAGGACATGTTCCAGTCCTGGACAAGCTATGGCATCTCCTTTGCCTTGTCTCGCACCTGAAAGTCGGACATGATATGCATATCCGACACCTTGAGGGCTTCGCCAATATCCTCGATGGATTTACGGAAGTCATGGAGAAGATCGCCGACTTGTGAAAGCCAGTGGGTGCGAGGCTCAGAAGAAGCGGAGTCCATCAAGTTCATAGGACCTGTGCATATAAAGAAAAACGGTTAAATAAATCCGACATCGAAAGAGTCGAAGAATGTAGACAAGTCAGAATGATGGAAACATACCAAAGATGACGTCATCAACTTTGGTTTTCTCTTCACGAAGGCTCTCGAGTTCAGCCCGGAGCGCCTCGGAAAGGTCCTTCTCTCTGAATAGCTCGTCGTTGAGATCCGAGATTTTCTTCTCATGGAGTGCAATCTTGCGATCACGCTCCACGGTGGCCATGGAGGAGGATTCGAGAACTTGAGCAATAATCTTGTCATGATCTGCCTTGAGCTGGTTTAGCTCTTGGTGGAGATCCTTGTTTTCCACCACCAAGGTCTTTAGATTCTTGGCCTCTTCGATCATAGCATAGGACTGCTTTACTAGTGTTGTAAGTCAAAAAGAACAACAGTTCAACAAAAATATTCGACTATGAAAAATCAAGACAAGGTTTGAGTCTCGGAAAGTTTACCTTCGGCCTCATCCTTGGACACTTTTAGTTCAGCATTTTCAAGTCGGAGAGCCTTGATCTCTCTCCGCTTGTTGCATATATTCTTCAACAATTCCTGGTTATATGAATTAACTTTCTGTAAGTCAGAATACCCAGAGTCAGAAGTATACTAAAGACTCGGGCTAATACTGTAACTAATATCAGCATGAGCCTTGGGGGCTACACTAGTTCATTCTTTGGCATGCTAAGGAAGCATAAACCCGGATTGTATATCAAACTTCATGCTTGGGGGCTAGAGGATATGATATAAAGTACCATAAATAAAAACATGAGTTGGAATTCCGACTTACATGATGTTCATGTGTGAGCTTGCTCAGGCACATGTTCACCTCAGTAGTAACCTTCTCGGCGAGGGTGAGTGGAATAACCGGAGGTGGTGGAAGCACACCAGCTCTTAAACCCTCGTCGCGAAGGCGGACTTGTTCGAGAAGATCGAAGTACTTGATGTCCTCTGCTTCTTGTGCTTCTTCTTCGGCAGAAAGATTTCGGCTTTCTAGGCATTGCAGGGCCAGCCACTGATTTCCTTCGCAGATTTCCGAGATAAGCCAAATTTGGAAAGTCCCGGATTGTTCAGGAGATTTTCGGCGAAGGTCTCTGTCAAGGGATCATTACCCGAAGAGGTTTCACCCTTATCAAAACCTGAGTCGCCCATGGTGACGTCAGTTTGCGACTCAAGGATCGCTGGCCCTGTTATGGGAGCCGGATCTTCTACAATGACCGAGGATGGAGTAATCACTATCGCTACAGAAGGTTGAGGGGTAGGAGTCGGAGGAGCCACAGCGGGAGAAGCCAAAGTTAGCTTCGTCTGATGCAGGGGCTTTGAAGTAGTTCCCTTCCCCTTGCCCTTGATGAGCTGCTTAGATCTAAGAAAGTAACAGAATGAAGAACATTATATCTCGGAAGAAATCATGAAGTAATGTACAAAGGCAGAAGTTGTGTAGAAAGTTACCTCTTCACAACTGGCACTTCCTTTGTGCTGATAGCCACTGTCGGAGTTTTGCGCTTTCTAGGCACAACGTCCGGCAGTGGGACCAATTCCTCCTCCTGAGAAAACTCAGGAGGATATCCCTCGATAGGAGCCAATTCCGACTCGGGGAGGTCGGCAAGCTGAAAAGAAGATAATATCTCAGTATTGCGAAATAACTTAAAGGTGAAACACATAAAAAGGGTTTACTGCTAAAGCTTACTGGCACTACAGGGTCTTCCACTGTATGCATGTCTAGAGATAAATCCGGAATCTTTCTCTCAATCCACTCCTTTATCAGCCATTTTATTTTGCTTATATAATCTTGTGGCTTTAAGGCCCTGGGGCTTATGCGGAGGGAGTCATTTTTCGACGCTGTGATGGAATGCATCAGTTGGTCGCCGTGGTGCTGGAGAGGCTGGATCCGGCGTGCCACCCAGCAGTGGACCAAGTCGGACCCTCTAAGGCCCTTGTGCTTCATCAGATATTCAATCCGCCTCTTGGCGAGAAGTAGATCGTCACTAAGGGCCGGAGGGGCCTCATCCCAAGATGGTTGAGGCGTGGCGGCTCCATCGACGAAAGCCGGCGAAGCACTAGCTTTGTTGGGAGCAGGAATATCCTTGTGATAGAAAAAGGTAGCCGACCATTGTTTGACCGACTCACTAGCTAAAATCTGAGGATAGACGCGCTCACGCCTAACCGAAAAACTAATTGTACCGGTAATGTAAGGATTACCGGCAGTGATAGAGTTTCTCCGGACATGGAAATAGTACCGGAAGAGAGTGATACTCGGCCTAATGCCGAGATACCCCTCACACAAAGCCGCATAGGCGCTCATATCTAAGATAGAGTTTGGGGGAGATGGTGAAATTGAACACTGTAATGATCAATCACCTCAGAAAAGAAATCGGAGGGAGGAAAGGAGAAACCTATGTCGAGGTGGGTGCCGAAGTGCACTCGCTCGCAATTGAGAGGGTTGGGGATGGCTTCGCCGAAGCCGCTCCACCAATCGCCAGCGCGGAGGAGCCCTTCTTCTTCGACGCCGCAGAGCTTATCGTCGTCGAGGACGCACGGGATCCAGACCACATGATTGCTCTCCTTTCCGCCGCCACTGTAGTCGCTGCCGTCGCTGCTGTGCCAGAAGATGAAGTGGAAGCCATTTTCTGGGTGCGCTGGTGACCTTGGTTGGGCAGCGCTGGGAATTTCTGGGGGCAAAGGAGCTCTGTGCACGTGGGAGAAGTGGAGGAGAAGGAAACGACATGGGAATAGGTGAAGGAGATGAGGAAGAGGAATCCTCACCCCTTATAACCACCGAGCCATGCCAAGATTCATGCAAATGACAAAGTACACATGCCATGTGTCGTGGAAAGAACTGGGAAGCCCCCACGCGATGATTACGCCGCCTCGATCTCCACGCACGCATTGAAACAGTGCCTCGGTTCTGCGAACGGCGGACCCACCAACGGTCGTGCTGACAGGAGATGTCTGTCAGTGACGTGACTTGACCATGACCAGTGTCAGATGACGTCGGAGACCAAGTTCCGGCTTAGTTTGAATATCTAGCTGGAAATCTGAATAACGTACTAATAGGTCCGACTTATTTTTGAGACCCGGATCGTATCTTTTGTTTTGAAGTTTCAAGAACCCTTCAACATTCTGCAAGCCGAAGATGAAGCTAGACGATGATGAATCCGACTTTGGATCTTGGAGACTTCCGGGGGCTGCTGTTGGCCGGGTATCCTCACAGTTCCTCACTGACCAGGGTGACTCACTTTGGGTTAGATCTTTGCTTCACGGGCGGCCCAGACATGGAGAAGAGACGGAGTCTAGTCCGGCTACGGGAAGGCCCAGAAGCCTTACCGACATATGCCCATAGTGTTACTTGTAGTTCAAGATGTACTCTGTAACCGACTCTTAGTCGTAGCCGGATAGGTCTCTCCTGTAAACCCTAGGCCGGATATCTATATAAGCTATCCTAGGGAGAGCCTTTAAGGCAACAGAATAGTCTACAATCTCAACTCGCACAGGCGAACCCTTGTAATCCATATTCTGGCTCTGCCGTATTACTAGATTGCTAGTAGAGTAGGATCCGTCCAAAGCCAGCGGATTTGAACCTGGGTAAACTTGTGTGCTCACCGTCCCGGAACACCGTACGTCTCACACCCCTCTCTTCCACACGCCTCGAGGACCCCCTCATGGCATACTTGTCATCAATCCGACGACAGCCCTTGTAGTTCAAAATTTACCTACTTTGGTTTTATTGACAAAATGTCATTTAATTATGCGAAATTAACTAGAAGGCCTGAAAATTCATGAAACTTGTTAACCATGAAACATACTCTATTTTTTGTGAAATTTAGTGTGTTGTGGCATTTAGAGCCATACTCTTTGCGTTTTCTTTAAAAAATAATTATATGTGGCACTTCTAAAATAATTTAACAAAATTCTATACATAAAAGTTGAAAAGTCCAATTAACAACATTAGTATGCCATGCCAAGATGCACCTTGTCTACCCGAAATGGACACAACCTTTGTCATTATTTAACTTGAAACCCAAGTATATGTTAACACATCGCTGGTCATATCGTGAAGAAGTGTTTTTAAACCTTGTCAAAATTCATGTTTATCATTTACGAAAGAGGACACCATACATAAGTGATTAACATTTTTTATTGTTTTCTTTACTTTTCTTTAATTTATACCAATTAATGGGACGAGTGATGCAGATATGACCTTGACATTGGTAACTTGGCTTAAAATGTGAACAATGTTCATACATGGTTATTCAACTATTGTGTCGCAAGTTTTTCGAAAGTTGTCCAAATCCATGTTTGTAGTTTTCGTCCAAACAAGCACAAATATAAGAGGACACCATTTAAATTTCAACTATGTATCATTACCACCCCCCTCCCACAAAAAACTATGTATCATGACCCATATTGAAATAAGTATTTTCATATAGTACTAACATGTGGTGGAAATTATCTATATTTTCCTAGAATACAGTGAGTGCACTCTAAGCCTAATTATCCCGACGTACTTAATTACTAAAAACAAATCCTATCACTTGGAAATTGAAAAGCATTTTCCTAAAAGTTCAGAACTCTCATTGACAACATTATTTAGCAAAGCCAAGATGCTTCGTAGAACGAGATATAGTACACTGCCCGCCTCTTCTCTGGGCGCCATTTAATTTTGCACTCGGGCATGCTTCTTCCGTGGGGGGCGGGACGAGACCTCCTCGTTGTCATCCTCGGCCTCCTCCCCACCATCGTCCTCGGCCTCCTCCCTGTCGTCGTCTTCGGCCTCCTCCTCAAGGTCGACCTTAGACTCCTCCTCTTCCTCAGTCTCATCTTCCATCTTATCGGAGTCGCTTGGTGTTGGTGGTGGTATCCCTTCAAAAAAGCACTGCCAGTTGCTATCTTCTTCATCAGAGGAGTCAGACAGTGGCGGCAGCCATGGCCCATCGACTGAGTCTGGGCTTCCAGGTGGAGTTTCGGGGGCTTTCCCATTTGTCAGGTCAATCGACGTGTTCTGGAGAGAGTTGTCATACGACATTTTGGAAGGAAATAGAGAGAGCTCAAGTTCTAAGCAGTGGTGGGTTGGGTGTTTTGGGTGAAGGTAGGGGTGCGTACTGTTCCAATTTATAATGTCTATTTATAGTCATGCTTGTGTTAATACCCTAAAAACTATCCCAAAATATCATAAATAGATTGTACCAGACTCGTCCCATCAACAAAAAAAGGACCAGACTTGTCGGTTCTTGATTTTTCTTGGCCCAGAGAATTCAGGAGGCGCCCCACTTTATCCAAAAATGAAGAGAATCATGCAGATCATGCTGAATTATTCGGTGTCTCTTACTTCCTCCGTTAAAAATTAAGTATCTATAGTAGTACATACTTATCTAGCTACAGTACTACTAGTATACGTATACTCTTCACTAAGTTGCGTCACCGAACTTGATTGATGGTGGTATGGTGTGGGCCTCATCTTTTTTTGCACCGTTGCATCTCAGACTAGAAGTATAATCATTGCGTGAAAGCTTACACGGGAAGGAAGGAGAAATGGAGAGGATAGTGGATGGATGGTGAGAGGGGGGCAAAGGAGAGAGAAAATCTACTACGTAGTATGTAGTATGTGTACTAGTACCGCGTATCACGACCCATCGTAATATGTAAACTTTTAGCTGAAGTTAGATAGGAACCATTATTAACTACAGTATGTGTGGCTTGTGGCATTCTGAACCATATTATTTGGACTTTCTTCACAAAAAACATCACCGTCCTCACTGGGAAAATTGAAAAAAAATCCTAATTGTTGGAAACTCCCACATGCAACAATGCTTACTATGCCAAGATGCACCCATCTACTAAACTACCGTGGGAACTCTATCAAATTGTAAACTATGATGTCAATATGGCCTTGATGACCTTGGTCGTTCGGATTGAAATAAACCGGATGTCTGGCCGATCTTTTGGATAACCTTCCCTCCCGATGTTTGGGAAGCAAGTGAAAATTTTGAAAACCGGAAAAGTTTAAATTTTTGGCCGACAAGGACCAAAGTGGTTTCCTTCCTATGTACTCCTCCTCGTCCCTACTCCACACCAACGCGCTGATGCCGAACACGCCAGAGACATAGAGTCGCCGTACCAAGGCACATGTGCACGCGCCACGCTGTGGATGAGGGGAGAGAGATCAGCCGGACCGGTGCGCGAGGGGAAAGGGGAGGAGAGATGGAGCATAGAGAAGGAGAGAGAAAACACACGATTTGTTTTGCGTGCATAGGTCCTGAAATTTACAACTAGTTGAGTGTACACTGTAAGGCCGCAGGAGTACCTCGTGTCAGAAACCCATCATAACTTTGCTCTGACATGGAACCGCCTTCAACTTCTCTTCGCTGCTGCCCTCTTCCCCTACCAACATTGTATTCTCTCAACATGTACATCGTGTGGACAGAGGTGACCATATGTCTAAGCAAAGAAATATACTACTCCCGCACTGTGTAAAAAGCACACCTTAATAAGGCTCAGATAGTAAATCGTATGACATATCATCACTATAAAAATTATAATTGGTAAAGCACAAAAAATTTATAAATTTGATCAACATCTATACTATACTACTATAGTGGAGCAGTTTTGAATTGGATCCATAGCACCAATCCTGACCATTGGGCTATTGGATCCAATGGTTCAGAGAAGCTGGATTCGTGTTGAATAGTACCTAGAGCAAACTCCACCATGCATGTTCTGCAACCATCATGTCACCACCCCCAAAATTTCATAGCACAGTAGACTGTATTCTCTCTACTTATATATACTACTATAGTGGAGCAATTTTGAATTGGATCCATAGCACTAATCATGACCGTTGGGCTGTTAGATCCAATGGTTCAGAGCAACTAAATTCGTGTTGAATAGTACTCCCTCCGCCAAAATATAAGGCGCTTAAGGATTAGTCAAAAGTCAACATTTTTTAAGTTTGACCATGATTATACACAAAAATATAAAAATTTAGAATACTAAATTAATATCAATAGATTCACCATAAAGTATATTTTCTTAATATGTCCATTCAATATTGTAGATGTTGATTTTTTTAAAATATTTGGTCAAAGTTAATAAGGTTTGACTTTTGATCAATCCTTAGGCGCCTTATATTTTGGGACGGAGCGAGGGAGTACAAACCTAGATGCTAAAATGGAAAAGAAGATCCAACTGTTAGCAATGTTTGGATTTGCCAGTCTTGATCCAACTGTTAATGTTCAAAGTTAATCTCTACACGGTATGTAGTGGTATGGTATATATTGTAAGAGACAAGAGACAAGATAAAGATAAGATAGAAGTACTGCGAATGGCCGATCTAATGGTAGGTCTCATAAGAGCGAGGTGCTTGAGAGTTAACACAGTTGGTGGAAGTACAAGTTACATTAAGGACCTCATAAAAAATGAAAATTGCATCCAACAAGTCCGTGCATTTAGCATAAGGACCCTTAAACCGAGTAATTAAGTTCTATGTGTTTTGAGGTTTGTGCATACTACTGTTCATCGTGCTAAAGACTATCCGTAGAATCTTTATAGATGCTAAAAATGGAAAAGAAGATCCAACGGTTAGCAATGTTTGGATTTGCCAGTTTTGATCCAATGGTCAATGTTCAAATAAGTTAATCCCTACACTATGTAGTGGTGGTATGCATGGTATTGTAAGAGATAAGAGACAAAGATAAAGGTAAGATAAGAAGTACTATGAATGGTCGATCTAATGGTAGGTCTCATAGGAAGCGAGGTGCTTTGAGAGTTAGCACGGTGGGTAGAATTACAATTTACATCAAGGACCTCATAAAAAATAAAAATTGCATCTAAGTCCATGCATTTAGCACAAGGACGACCCTAAAACTTAGCAATGAAGTGTGTGTTTTGAGCTAGAGGTTTACGTATACTAGCAGTCATTATGCTAAAGACTATTAGTAGAATATTTCTAGATGCTAAGAATGGAAAAGAAGATCCAATGTTAGCAATGTTTGGATTTACCTGTCTTGATCCAACAGTCAATGTTCAAAGTTAATATGTACACTATATGTAGTGCGTGGTATGCTACATTATTGTAAGAGGACAAGATAAAGATAAGATAATAAGAATACTACGAATGGTCGATCTAATGGTTGGTCTAGTAGGTGCGATGTGCTTGAGAGTGAACACGGTTGGTGGAAGTACAAGTTACATATCAAGGACCTCATAAAAAATGAAAATTGCATCCAAGTCCATGCATTTAGCACAAGGACTAAAACTGAGCAATGAAGTGTGTATTTTGAGGTTTGCGCATACTAGTGTTCATCGTTCTCATCAAGATTATTAGTAGAATCTTTTTAGATGCTAGGAATGGAAAAGAAGATCCAATAGTTAGCAAAATGTTTGGATTTGCGAGTCTTGATCCAACTTGTCGTCAAAACTCTTGTTGGATGGTTTCTCATTTATTAATTGTGACCCCCGATGGGTACCTCCAAAAGCTTTTTCGTAGAACTTTCACAGTAACCTAAAGTTTACTTATACAAGTTCAAATCTGGCATATTTTCGATATATCGACATAAAGTCATTCAAGTGGGTGGAGTTAGGTAGGCAATTTTGAATTGGATCGATAGTACCAATCGTGGCTGTTGGGCTGTTAGATCCAATGGTTCAGAGTAGTTGGATTCGTGGTTAACAGTATCTAGAGCAAACTCCACCATGTTCTAGATAGTTATTATTAATATACTTAATGTATGTCTTTTTCTCTAACAAGACTATTGGTTAATAACAACTTAATGTTCGTTAAATCACATTTTATACAGTATATACGAGTGTGGCACATGCCTGTGTGTGTGTGTGCGCGTGTGTATGTGTATGTGCGTGTGAAAACTTTGGCTTGTGGCATTTATTTAGATCAATATTCTTCAGACTTCCTTTACGGGAGAGAACGATCATGACATGACTAGGAAAATTGAGAATGTCCTTAGCTGGTAGTTGGAAACTCACACCGACAACATTGTTTACTACAAGAAGATGCACCCATCTACCTCTAAAAAGACATTTAATTCAAGAGCAGTCTATCATGCTTACTTGTAGCTCAAGTCTAACTTAATTTCATTAAATTGATGCAAAATCTTAGCAAGAAGTTGAACCGTACCTGTATATCATCAAAACTCTTGGTGGTTCCCAATATATTAATTGACCCCTCCCCCTGATAGATATGGGTAACTACAAGAGAGATCTTTCGTCAAACTTTCAAAGCAACCTACAATTTACTTGTTGCAGTTCAATTTGTACCTAATAATTTTGATAAATCGGCATAAAATCAATCAAGTGGGCGAAGTTAGCTAGGAAGTTTGAGAAGTCATAAAACATGGGAAATCGTAAGTACAATATGTTGGTCCACAATATATGTCTAAAAACTTGCCTCGTGTGTCATTCAGATCCATATTCTTTAGACTTGCTTTACGGGAAAGAACAATCTCGTCATCATACTCAGAAAATTGAGAATGTTCTTTCCTGAGATAGTACGAAACTCATAGTGATGGAATTATTTACTACAACAAGATGCACCTATAGACCCCCGAAAAGACATTTAATTCAACATCAATCTATACCGCACTTACTTGTAGCTCAAGTTTGACCTAATTTTGTTAAATTGTCAAGATGCAAAATCTGTCTTAGCAAGAAGTTAAACCTATTGTCAAAACTCTTGGTGTTTTGTGATATATTAATTGACCCCTTGATGGGTACCTCTAAAAGCTTTTTCAAAAAACTTTCAAAGCAACCTACAATTTTCTTAGACATGAGGCTAGTAAATTTCTAAGCTACGTATAGTAAGGGCATGTGCAGTGTCTAGAAGTAGCTATGAAAACTACTTTGGGTCTAGCATTTAGAACTGAAGTGGGTCCACACAACCATGTTAAAAAGAAAATAGACTGTTATCCACTGAATAGTGGGCCCTCCTAATTGATTCTCTTAGACATAAGTCTAGCACTAGAATCACCTTGAAGAATATTTTTGTTAGCACTACCCACTCTACCATTAAGATATATGTTTAAGACTTGACATCGTGCTTGCTTTGATGTCTGGGGCCAATGGGCTCACTACCATGGGGCCCCATTGTTATTAGTGGTCTAGTTATATCCTATAGCAGCCAACGAATGTTAGCTCTGACTCCTCTAGCTCTTCCTTCTCGATGAAGCCTCGACGCTCGGCTTTGAAGGATGGTTACGAGGGCAGTCGGTGCCTATGGTGACTTCGTCAAGCTCAAGCCCCCCACTGGACAGTCTGAAGACACAATCTTTCGCAAGTGCTCATAGGGGTAGGATGTGCGTTCATAGGGGTGAGTGTGTGTATGCATTTGTGAGTGTGTGCGTTTTGTAGTGGATTTTCGCAAAAATGAGAGAGACGGGCCTTCCATTTGTATTAAGTTTGCTCGGTTTTCCCAAAGTAATTGTGATGGTCAGTGGTGTCTACGGTCTATGGGCTCACTACCGAGGGCCACATTATTAGTGGTTCAATTACATCCCATAGCAGCCAACGATTATGAGCTCCAACCCCCTTGCACTTCCTTTGCCACGAAGCCTCGGCGCTCGACTTTGAAGGATGGTTATGAGGATAGCGAGAGGCGACGTTCCCGTTAATATATAGCGAGGTGCCTATGGTGACTTCGTCAAGCTCAAGCCCCGCGAGATCAGTGTCAAGATCCAGTCTTTCTGAAGTGCTCATAGGTGTATGGTGTGCGTACCTGCATTCATAGGGGTGAGTGTGTGTATGCATTTGTGAGCGTCTCCATTTTGTAATGGGTTTCCGCAAAAAGAGACGGGGGCCTTTGGTTTATTTACTTATTGAGTTTTGATATGTTTTCCAAAAGTACTCCATGTAATACAAGTCAAACTAGGTGAGTGATGTTTGGGGGCCCACAGGCTCTCTAGCGCGGGCCCCAGTTATCAGCGGTTGAGTTAAATCCAATATGTAGTAGTACCCAGCGAATGTGAGGACCGGCTCCCATACCTCTTCCTTCTCCACGAAGCCTCTGCGCTAGGCTTTGAAGGCGTGCTCTTTTTTCGAGCAATGTCGGTGGATTCAGTCATGCCGGTCTGGCGAACGACGGGGGATCTTGATGCGCAAGGTGGTCGGGATAGGGTAAGTACGCCAGAGTTCACGGTCACTTTATTTTCTCGAATTCAGCCTATGGGTTCTCTCCTTTTGGGGTTTTTCTCTATTCTGCCTGTCTCGGTCGACGATGTTTCCTGGGTTCAGATGCCAGCACGAATGGTAGACGCAAAGTGGTACGCCATCATTACCGATGCAGATCTATGGCTCTGGTGAGACTGCGCCCTGACACCCCGTCGCCACGTCACGTTCGAGGGAACGAACATCGGCCGCAGGTTCTTGGGTTGCAACTATGAATGTGAGCGATGCACGTTCGTCCACTAGGTAGATCTACCGCACTCACTTTTGCTATAGCGCGCGATGATGTCGCTGTGGTTACAACTCGAGATCCGCGATGACCTCGAAGAGGAGGAGTAGGAGCGCCATCAGATGCATGCCGAGGATATGGCTGTAGAGTTAACGGATGTCTCCAACTCACTGTAGTCAGTCGTAAATAGGATATATGCTCTTAGATTTGGGTAATTAGAGTGAGAATATAATTTTGTGGCCCAAAAGTTGGGGTGGACAGGCAACGCGGTACCCAAGTTGATTTTTATCACCGCGATTCGAAAAGTTGGGGTGCCAATTGCTGAGAGGGGTCTTTCGAGTGAATGATGGCCAAACCAAATATTTTCAAATCGCGCCCGTTAAGTCAGGATATTCCGTTACACTAGTTCCTGCTGTGCCCCTCCTTCGCCGGTCACTCTTCTTAGCCACCCTGCACGTGTCGTAGAGGCAAATCCATTACTGTACTTTCCTAACTCTCGACACTGAATCTTGCTGCGGCGGCGGCGGTCCCTTTTCTTCCCTTCCCCGACCCTAAATCTGCCGGTGACGGAGGACCTTTTTTCTCCCTCCCTCGACACTGAATCTGGCGGCGGCGGCCAGCATGTCTTGCAAGGCGAAGGTTGTAGCTACGTCGCCGACTGAAAAGGGTCCGTCGGGGCCCAAGTCTGGGGCTCAACGTGTAGTTGCGGCGAGGTCTTTAGCCCCCGTTAGCGAGGAGGCCAGCAAGGATTCTGCTCCCAAGGTACCTGCGAGCAGCGGGTTGAAGAGAAAAGCAAGGCCGGCGGCGGATTGTTCGGGTCCGGTGGGCAGATGCAGCACTCAGATCTCGAAGAAAAAAACCCGGGAGAAGAGCGAGAGGTGAATTTTCTTATCTGTGCCTTATCTTGCAAGTAGATTAGTTACGGCATAATAGAATCGAATGAACTGAAATGTTCCCCTTTTTAATCAAATTAGGCACAATTTTGATACAAGTGACCTATATGAGTTCACAGTTCATGTTCGGCAGTACACTGCAAAGCTTGATTTTGGTTGCGAGAGGGTTGTGTTCGGGCAAGATGTGCATCTGCTTGTGAATTGCAAAGAGGTTGTGTCTGTTTCGCAGCTGGTAGATATGCTTGCCGCTAGAATTCCCTGGGGTTCTAGACAGAGGACAAAATTGGTGTGGCGCAACAGGAATGATACCTATCAGCAAATTGAGCACTCCCATGAGCTTCAGATGGTTTGGGAGTGTGGTGCAGCTGATCGTAAGGTGAAAGTTGAAGCGATGATTGATGATATGTATGTAGATGTTCGAGATCTTGCTGCTAGAGCTTCTGCTCCTAGAGAATACGGACCAATAGATGCTGATTTGGATAAGTTCAGTATATGCATAGAGGTGGATTCATACATGGCAAAACTTGATGAGTGAGTTAATAAGCCAGTTTCGTCATGTACTGTGGAGATCACTGTCGATTCCAAAAACATAACTCTTGATGAAATGAGAGAGATGATCGGTAAGGAAATCACTATTGGCCCTAAGCAGATGGCAAAAATCCGTTGGTGGCATCATAAGAAGCAGCAATTCATAGATGTTTTGGATACTAAAGATCTTATGCAGATTATGCAGCGAAAGAAGTGAACCAGGAAGGTGTTCTTCCTTGGTACCATTTCTGATGTTGTTGAACAGGTTATAGTGGATGTAGATGCCCCTGTAGTGGTTGAACAGAATGAGGTGGTCGACGTTGATGAGATCTAATGAGAGCTGCTACCCTGGGCTTGCCATATGGACCACGGGGTTCCCCTGCCTGTATTTGTAATATTGACTGCTGTTGCATTTAGAGCGTGCTTATGTGATTATGTTTGTTGAGAGATTGCGATATAATGCTGTGTGAGCTGTTGAGATTTTCGGACATGTCACTCACTTAAACCATCGTTGTTGTAATAAGACATAAGTGCATTGTAGTTGACATGATTATGTTTCTTAAGATGACGTACCATACTTGTTTCAGTTATTATGTTTGTTGGGACATTGTAATGTAATGTTTTGTAAAACCATGACTGGACTAGTGATGCATAAATACATTGTAGTTGACATGATTATGTTTCTTGAGATGATGTACTGTACTTGTTTCTGATATTTTGTTTATTGAGAGACTGTAATGTAATGTTTTGCGAAACCATGATAGGACAAGTGATGTGTAAGTACCTTGTAGTCGACATGATTTTGTTTCTTGAGTTGATGTAATATACTTGTTTCTGTGATTACGTTTGTTGAGAGATTGTAATGTGATGTTTTGTGAAACCATGTTGTGGTTATGTTTGTTGGGAGATTATAATGTAATGTTTTGTGAAACCATGACTGAAGAAGTGATGCATAAGTACCTTGTAGTTGACATGATTTTGTTTCTTTGGATGATGTAATATACTGGTATGTTTTCGTTATGCAATGAAATTGGGATGGAGGGAGTGCAGGTTTAATATTTGAAATGAGAATGTGTGAAGAGAATCCATATCAGGCAGGAGACAGTAATCCAGGGAAAGGGCATGGTATCCATTAAACTATTGTAACATGCCAATTTAGTCATCATTGCAGCGGTAGAAGGGCTGCTCTCTCTCTCTCTCTCTCTCTTTCTCACCGACGCTGTCGCCATTGCAGTCGCATTCGCCATGCTGTCCTTGAACAACGAGGACGACCAGTCGAGCAGCGACAGCCTTCTCTCCGACATCGAGTATTCCTTCCACGATGTTAGTTCCTCTGTTTTCTCGGGCTAGGGTTAGGGAACGGTAAATCACTCGATCCGAGCCCGACCAGATGTGCATGCAATCGTGTTTGATTTCAGCTTTGCGTTTACCTATAGGTACCAAGGACGATCTACGACTCCGAATGGGAGGGCCTAGATCTCGATGGAGAAGTGCCATGTGACCATGGGCTAAAACTAAGGAGATATGTTGCATTCGAAGGCAGTAACAATGGGAGAAGGTTTTTGGGTTGTACAAATCAGGTTTGTTTACATTATGTGCAACTGTGACATGAAGTAAAATGTATCGTGCATGTTCATAACACTATAGTGTCTGTGTTTTTAGGTTGGCCCGGTGTGTAAAGCAGTAGAGTGGGTGGATCTTGATTGGCCAGATGCACTTAAGAAATGTTTGGCACAGTTATGGGAGATGTATGAGTTGGAAAGGTCGGGGAGATTTACTGATGTAAGTGATGCAGTTGGAAAAAATTATAAGTTGTCGGTACGAAATAAGGAGTTGGAACAAGAAATCGAGAATTTGCAGTCAAAGCTAACTGACGGAATCAATGGGAGCTTGGTTGTTGGAACTGCAAAGAAGCTTCAGGATAGTCACAGGTTGCTGATTCATAATGCAGAAAAGGAGAGGGATCAGCTCAAGGAAGACAAGAAGAAGCTAGAGTGCTGCATTGCGGATCTGTTGAAGGAACTGAAGAAGGCGCGCGAGGGTGAACAAGGACAGACTATAGAGGATAAAGGAAATTCGAGATGAATAATTTATGTTGTACCAATGCCTGAAACTAGTTAACTGTAAGACTTGCAGTTGCGCTTTCCGAACTAAGCCAAACTCAATCCTCGAGCAAACTAATTTCAGATGAACACACATATCGTGCATAGAGTTAAGTTCACGCTCACAAAATCACCACTGTAGAGGATAAACCAGGCAGTTCAGTACTAAATAGACATATGTTGTGTTCAAGTGAGCCTAGCCCGGAGCTTCCTGTTTTCCTCCCTAAGATTGGCCAGCTCCTTCAGTACTATGTCGTGCTTCAGCTCTAGGTTCCAGCGCTCCGTCACATGGCATAGAATTTTGTCCGTAGCCATACGATTTTCCTTCAAGATCCCTTTCATGATCTCCGTCTGCTTCCTAGCCGAGGCGCGACCTTCACTGTGTAGCTTCGCCCAGTCGGTGTTTAACTCCTTCAGTTTCTGGCACTTGTTAGAAAGGACCACGAATTCAGCGCGCAGTTGGTCAAAGGCTAGTTTCTGGGAATTCCGCTTCTCCCTTCGGATTGCTATCTTGTCATTTAGCCAGGTCACCAGGTTCTGGTCGATCTTTTGCCTCTTTCCCTGCAACAAAAATACATGGTATGGTTTGTTCAGTTCACCAGGACAAGCTGGTTAGTTTCCATAATTAACTGAATCGACTAGTGGCACTATCATAATTTCAAGGAAGAAGAAATCTAGGACTAATCAACATTTTATGAATCGACTAGTGGCACTATCATAATTTCAATTTTGAAGAAAAATAAGATTTATCAGCAGTTTAGTGTGTTGTGGGTTTTTCCCAATATCACCAAATAGTAGTGGGAGAGTGGCAAACTCATAATGCAGAAACCCATGTCCAGATACATATGGAAAGAGAACATGGTGTCCATTCATGAACATGAACACCAACACATGTCTGGATAGATAAGGAGTTGCCCTAGGATTCTTATTGCACCCTATAATGGGAAGCAGACATGGGCATTGCTCCCTGAACCCTAAACATTACAAAAGGAGAGGATGACGAACTGGTATTCGTGTCCCCGCTAACAAGAATTAGACTTGGGCATTGCTCTGGTACGCCTCCAGACATGCCTTAGCTCCTCGTTCTCTTTCCGAACACCCTCGAGTACGGTGATCCCTCTGCTCATGTCCGCCTTCATCTCCTTGACTGCATCCAGGCAATGGTTCCTGTCATGATAGGCTCGGATGGTAGCCTTGGTTTCCTTGACGCGTCCTCTGAGTGCCTCGCTGACTTCGTCCTGCAGGAGAATGCACCTTTCCACAAGATTCTTCTTCTCCTCCGTGAGCTCGTTGATTATCTTGATGGCCTGTTCTTGCCTGATCAAGTAACGGTCGAGCACTTTCTGCAGCCTAACGGTGTCACGTGCAAAATCTAGCGAGATCTCCTTCTGCATAGATAATTGCTTGTGTAGGCTCTCATTATCTTGGGTGAGGGAGCGTGCAAGCTCATGTTGGTTGGAAATCTTGGAACTGATCGCGGCCACCTTCTCACGGTACTCGGCCTTCGATCGCTGCATCATTCATGTTAATTGAAATAGGAATTCTACAATTACACTCCAGGTCCCAGGTGAATACTAATGCAGATCAAAAAAAATCCCCGTTGAATCTATTAGCCGCAGTGTTAAAAAATGGACCTGGAGATCTATTCATGACCACGATAAACTAATCCTAATCACAAAAAATCCATAGTGAATCTATGAACAACGGTATTAAGGAAAGACCAAGAGATCCAGTCATATTCATGAAAACAAATACAACTCGCAAAAGAAGAAGAAAAACCAATGCGGGGCGGGCAACATCTAAGAAATCCACATCATAACTTGGAGAAATAACAGCGTGGAGATTTGCTACCTCACTGACACATGGAACAGGGCCGAACGGGTCCTGTAACGCCTCCGTCATGGTGGATTCGGGCTCCACAGCCGACCTGTAATACGTAGAAGATGAAGAGCAAGAAGAAGAAGAAAAACAAGAAGAAGCTGATTAAGATCATGATGGAGAGGGAGATGGAGAAGAGGTAGAATAAGGAGACCGTACTGGGAGGAGCCCTCGCCTGCTAGAACATTTGGCGCCATTGTCGGGGGAGATTGGGCCTCGATGAGAGGGTGGGCTTGAGCGGCTAGTAGAGCAAGAAGTGCCTTGCGGCGATTTCTCTCCCTTTTATCCGCGAGGATCGTCGACCGGCCTCTCCCCTCCTTAGTGGAGCCATGGCTTGCAGGGTGAGTGTGGCAGAGGCAGGAGGAAGGAGATAGTGATTACTAGTGTGGGAGAAGAGTAAAGAGTACATGCCGTGGTCCAGTAGTACTAGTACTACTCCCTCCATCCCAAAGCTTAAGGCATATATATTTTTTGAAAAGTCAAGTCATGTAAATTTTGACCAAATTTTTAGAAAAATCTATCAAGAACTATTATTATATAGATTCCATGTGAAAATATGTTTCATGATGTATGGAAGGGTATGGATTACGTATTATAAATATTAATATTTTTCTCTAAAAACTTGGTCAAACTTTAGTTGGTTTGACTTTAAAAAAAGTTATATGCCTTAAGCCTTGGAACAGAGGTAGTAATATACAAGACCACCGTGTGCGGTCTACCTTCTCAAAGAAGCCAGGGAGACAGAGGTAGGGAATCGATGGGACTTGTCTTTATTGCGATGGACACTTCAATGGTCTTCGCCGCCGCCCAAAATCCAGTATATAATAAGGGGAGTGCAAGCCGGGTGGTCGTCACGGGAATCGGCGCTCACATCCCGCGTGCGTCTGTCACGTGTTGATGGGGCAATGACGCGTGCAACAGCTGCACAATCACGTCGGCACGTCCAACTCCGTCGAACTCCACGTGACAGGCACGCACGGGATATTTACAAGTCTAGAATACGTTGTGCCACTTTAGTTGTGATCAAATTATGTTCAGTACACGAGATATTACTTTTTTTTTGATAATCGACAAATGCACGCGTGGACACGATGCACGAAACCGCTGCTCGTCCTTGATCATATCGGCACCCCACTCTGTGTACCCGCCATCGACCATTCGGAGCAACTACCTCGAGCACGATGCCCCCTCGCCGTGGCAATGGCAGGTCCAAGCCGTCCACTGACCGTCATGCGTCCCCGGCTCTTCGCTGCATCGTCCGCGCTCACGAGTCGCCTGCTGAGGCAACACGTCATGTCCGACCGCGCCAGGATCCATCGACATCGGCACTCGAGGACACCGCAGCGTCGAAGCTTGTACCGGCCGCGCAGGAGGAGCGTGGGGGTACCTACAGCGTCGGACGAGCGCAAAGTAGCAGCCAGGATGGGGGCACGTGTTGTGCCGACGAGTACGGACAAGAAGAGGAATGAGAAGAAGACCAGGAAGAAGAGATGAGATAGCTATTTGGACGAGTCCGACTCGGCCAACGAGGAGGCGTTCATCGATCAGTTGGAGGCAGGAGCGGAGGAGAGTGACGTGGACCCGTGGGACTATGAAGAGGAGGAGGAGGAGGACTCCGACGAGGAGATAGCACGCTTATTCGAGGAACGGGGCGGTGTCGAGTCGTCAGAGGAGGGCACCGACGGCGGCGATGGCGGGGACCATGGCGTTGACGAAGACGAGGACGAACCGAAAGACGAAGACGATGGCTTCTTCGAAATATGATCATTTATTTTATTTATTTTAGTTAGATAGATGGATTTCCACTTGTTTATGGGGGTTTAGTATCGGTGGCACTGATAGAGAGGTGGCACAGATTGACCATGCATTAAAAAAGTGGAGAAGGGAGGGGTTATCCTGCCCGTTGGATCACATGGGATCAACGGTTGGTGGAGACGATCCGCGTGACATCTCTGTCAGCCAATCAGGGCATACCACCCAGAGTGAGCACATGTTTGGGATCTCCAAACGTTTGGGCTTTTGTGAGATTTGTGACAGAGAGAGAGGGGAAATCTCTTTTCACAATCCGCCTATGGATCCACCTGTACAATTCAAATGTCATTGCATTTGTGCTCTTTTCACAATCCACCCATGGATCCACCAGTGTCATTTTGCATGTGTATTCTTTTTAGTAACAACAACCAGAGTCATTTTGCATGTGTGTTCTCTTCACATACCACCTATGGATCCACCAGTGTCATTGCATGTGTGTTCTTTTCACTAATAACAACCTGAGTCATTGCATGTGTGTCCTTTTCACATACCACATATGGATCCACCAGTGTCATTGAAATGTGTGTTCTCTACAGAGACCACACATGGATCCACCAGTGTCATTACATGTGTGTTCTTTTTAGTAACAACAACCAGAGTCATTTTGCATGTGTGTTCTTCTCACATACCACCTATGGATCCACTAGTGTCATTGCATGTGTGTTCTTTTCACTAACAACAACCAGAGTCATTGCATGTGTGTTCTTTACACATACCACATATGGATCCACCAGTGTCATTGAAATGTGTGTTCTCTACAGAGACCACACATGGATCCACCAGTGTCATTGCATGTGTGTTCTTTTTAGTAACAACAACCAGTCATTTTGCGTGTGTGTTCTTTTCACATACCACCTATGGATCCACGAGTGTCATTGCATGTGTGTTCTCTTCACAATCCACCTATGGATCCACCAGTGTCATTGCATGTGTGTTCTTTTTAGTAAAAACAACCAGTGTCATTGCATGTGTGTTCTCTTCAGAGACCACACATGGATCCACCAGTGTCATTGCATGTGTGTTCTTTTTACTAACAACAACAAGAGTCATTGAAATGTGTGCTCTCTTGAGAGACCACACATGGATCCACCAGTGTCATTGCATGTGTGTTCTTTTCACTAACAACAACCAGAGTCATTGCATGTGTGTTCTTTTCACATACCACATGTGGATCCACCAGTGTCATTGCATGTGTGCTCTTTTCACAATTCACCCATGGATCCACCAGTGTCAGTGCATGTGTGTTCTTTTTAGTAACAACAACCAGAGTCATTTTGCATGTGTGTTCTTTTCACATACCACCTATGGATCCACCAGTGTCATTGAAATGTGTATTATTTTCACAATCCACCCATGGATCCCACCTGTGTCATTTTGCATGTGTGATCTCTTCACATACCACCTATGGATCCACCAGTGTCATTGCATGTGTGTTGTTTTTAGTAATAACAACCAGAGTCATTTTTCATGTGTGTTCTTTTCACATACCACCTATGGATCCACTAGTGTCATTGAAATGTGTATTATTTTCAACTACCACCCATGGATCCACTAGTGTCATTGCATGTGTGTTCTTTTTAGTAACAACAACCATAGTCATGTTGCATGTGTGTTCTTCTCACATACCACCTATGGATCCACCAGTGTCATTGCATGTGTGTTCTTTTCACTAACAACAACCAGAGTCATTGCATGTGTGTTCTTTTCACTAACAACAACCAGAGTCATTGCATGTGTGTTCTTTTCACTAACAACAACCAGAGTCATTGCATGTGTGTTCTTTTCACATACCACCTATGGATCCACCAGTGTCATTGAAATGTGTATTATTTTCAACTACCGCCGTTGGTCACAAAGAATCGGGACGCAGAACTAACCAGCAACCGCTCTGGGCTTCTAGAAGCCCCGATCCCCGATTGTTAGGCGCCGTTGGATCGGGGTGCGTGGACGATAGTGATGTCCTTCACGAGGGCGATCCACGAGAAGTCTGTTCTGCGAACTGATTGGCTGTGGCAACTACGCTGGGCCTACGCCCTTGCCTTTATCCCCTTAACCTCGGGGCCGAAAATCAGATCTTGTTCCTTCATCGCCATGGAGAGGGAGAGGCCCAAACTCAGCTTGCACGAGGCTCAGATGTTTGCCCACTACGGCATACTCGCGCCGCCGATAGCGAGGCTTCCTACCGGCTTCGAGCTCAGCTACGCTGGGGTTCCTATCGCGCCGCTCTTGCGTGAAAACACGTTGGCGAGGCAGATCGAGGAGCGCCGCCGCCAGCTGTCGGAGCGGAAGAGGGCAATGGCGCGGTACTTGCGTACAAGCACGTACTGGCGAAAGCTGTTCAAGAAGGAGCGGGCTGTGTTAATTGAGCTGTGCGGAACCCACCGGCGGGAGATCCACCCGGATCTATGCAACCCTGAAGGGAGGCAGCGCTTCTGGGCAGTGCCTGGGCGTACGACCTCCACCATTATCGATGCAGCACGCCGTGAAGAATCCATGAGGAGGAGGAACACTGCCGGGAACGTCGTCATCGATTCCGACACGGAGGAGGCTGGTGGCGACGCGGACAACATCGTCAATGATGGAGACTGCAGGAGCGTCATAGTCGATTAGGGCCACTTAAGCATAAATTAAATCTATGTACGATATCTTAATGCGCTCTTTGGACCTGGGTCACCTGAGTCATGGTCGATTATCGTCATAATCTATATATGTTGGCCATATTTTAGCTGTCTTTGAAACTAGTCGATCGAAACTCGTCTGATCCTCAAAATAAAGTTCGCGCGTTCCCTGACATATCTGATGGGACAATGCATTGACTCTGCTCCTAGCATTGATGGCACAACTGTAATTTGGAGTGCGCCTGAGGAGAAGGGATCGAGCGTGTTGTAATAGTGTACTACTCCTGTCCAGATATAACTGACTTAGTTTTTTTAGATATTTAATAAATGTGTCTATACCCAAAACATGTCTAGATACATGTTTTAGGTTTCTTTGTCTTTCAAACTAATCAAAAGTCGTCAAATTCTGAACAAACAAAGTCATTACGTTCACACCTGATGGGACAATACGCTGACTCTGCTACTTGATGGCACAACCATAATTCTAGAGTGCGCCAGAGGAGATGGGAATGCAAGGGAGATGGGAACTAGTAGCTGCGTCCAAACGCAGGTAAAAAATTAATGTAATAATATTTTTAAAAATGTAATCTGGTCCACATGACCCCATCACAGACACGTTGCACGCGCTAGATATAAGTAAAGACGGCACGGCTAGTTTAGTTTCAATGATATAATTCAACATAGGATGTTACCATGCACGCATCTTTCTGCTCCTCTTATTAGTCTGCTAGCCCACGCTGCAATAAGCATCAGTTGATGAGGATAAAAAAAATGATAAAATGGCAAATAAAACAATTTTTAAGCTTACCTTTCATCCGGAGAATCGTACAAAGATGATGATGGGGATATGCCTAAGGGGGTATGCTCAGCAGTGGGTTTCGAGTGGGCCGGAAGGCCCGCGAGTACGCCTGAAGGACAGCGACTGGACTTCGAGGAAGGAAGAGGCCCATCGACTGGCGACTAGAAGCCCAGGAGCGTAATAGAGGCCCAGTTGGATTAGGTCAAAGGCTCCCGGATCCTTATCTTGTTCGGGGGCAACTTGTAAACTCTGGGAGGTGCTTCATATATAAACCTCCCTAGGGTATAGCAGGGACTCACATTCCATCATACACCCCCTCAAGCGACTCGCCGCCCAGCCGCCGAGCTCGCCACCCTTGTAACTCGCTCTCTCATAATCTAACCTAGCAGGAGTAGGTCTTTACCCTCCGGGGGGCCGAACCTAGGTAAACCCTTGTGCGCCTGCCCCCATCTCGCACCGCAGATGGCCGCCAACTCTTCCTCATGAAACTCTCAATCGCCGCCTATGGCGGTGACTGCCGTGGCCATTTCCACGATAGTGGCGCCCACTGTGGGGAATAGTGGGACTGGCCTCAGTTCTGCGGCGAGACCCTACTCGCCGATCGAGCGGCCGCTCGCCACCGGCCGCATGATCGCCTTCGGCGGGATCTTGCAGATCCTGCCCAACAGCTACATCCCGGCGTCGCGCCCGATCACACACGCCGCGGTGATGCCGATCGGCTCCATCAACCTCTTCGTCGGCTTTACTGGCGCGATCGACCCAGCCGCGACCATGATCGTCGGCGGATCGCCTCCACACCGCGATATGCTCTCGGAGGAGCAGGTTCGTTCCATCAGGGGCCTCGTCACCGAGTACGACTCGGCCGCTAGCGACGCGGTCGAGACCAACGTCGCCACCAACGACGACGCCGACTCCGCGACCCCCGCGTCAGCCAACGGATCCATCACCGCCGCGTCACGAGAGGACTTCATCACGCGAGTCTCCAACCCCGAAGATTTCGAGGATCCCTCCATACTGGGGATCTTCGACTCCGACTCCGGCTCGGAATCCCTCGAGGATCTTCGCGCCAGATCCAATCGCTTCAACGCGATCTACATGGCGGGAAGCGTGGCCGCCCCGCCAGATCCATTCTCCACGCCGATTCCGCCGACCGCGACGGCCACGGAGGTGGAACAAGCCCGCCTGCGGCTCCAAGAGGCGCAGCGCAACAAACTCGCCGAGAGCGAGAAATACTGCCTCGAACGAGAGACGGCGAAGGAGCTGTCTCTCTTTCACCAGCGCCGCATCAGGACCCGCCTGAACCCCGATGTTCAGGGTCGCGTCCTGAACTTCAACGAAGAGGGCGACCCCACACGTGCCGCCGAGCGCGAACATGGCGAGAACGCGCCGCCAGGAGGAGGCAACCCCGCAAGACCACCACCTGGAGCACCGGCGAATGGGGCCCCTCCACCACCCATGGGCCGTGCGCCCCCACCTGACCAACCACGCATCATCATCTCGCCTCAAGCTCGGGACGCCAACAGGCTACCACTGTACTCCACCCCGATAGACAACATCATCGCGGCCGACGCCGCGGTCGCCAACCTCGATGTCCAAGGCGAAGACGCGCTACAGATCCAGTACGCCAAAGCCCTACTCGTCAGGGCCGTCGAGCAGCAAGCCGCAGGAGTAGATCTGCGTGGGCGGATGTATTCCCGCTCGTCAGCAAGCAAAGCGGCATCGAGCGGCCACCCAACCATGGCCAACGCGATAGTTCGCCCACCACCCTAACCACTGCCAAACCAACCGCGAGCCGCCAACCCCGCGTTGTCGACAAACGAGCCGTGACCTGCGAACAACACCGTCGCCGCAAACGGGCAACCACTCGATGCCCGAACACATATCATCAACAATCAGGCGTGGCGGTCACGCCAGCCCTACGACTTGCGACACACCCTCACCAACCACAGCGACCCGGAGCCAAGAGGCTCACTTAGTCGAGTCGGGCCACAATGCTTTGGACCCATGATCCGCGGGGAAAAATACCCCGCCAACTTCAAGGCCCCCAAGGAGATCGAGAAATACGACCCGACGTATGACCCCGCCGTTTGGCTGGACACATATCTCATGGCAATGGGGATCGCAGGCCACACCGACCTTCTCGCGGCTCGCTACCTCCCCCTGATGATGGAGGGTGCGACCCGGCAATGGATCAATACGCTACCCGCCGACAGCATCGACCCCTGGGAAGAAATGCGGGACGCCTTCGTCAGGCACTTCGAGGGTTCCTACACCTGCGCCACCACCATCGAGGACCTAGAGCGATGCATCCAGGGACAATGCGAGTCGACCCGCCGGTGGATCCAAAGGTGGCCAGAGCTGTGGATAAACGCCTCCGGCATCCACCCAGACACGGCAATACACTACTTCAAAAACACGTGCCGGTACGAACCTCTGGTCGCCAAGATCAAGAGGGTCTACCGGATGCTCGACAACATCCCCGACCTCCTCGAGATTGCCAAGCGCTACGTGGAGTAAGATCCCAACCAAGACTTTGACGACGAGTCGGGAGGAAGACGATGCACCAGCATCCATGACAGCGGGCGACTACGCGACATGCGCTATAGCAACACCCGCATCACCGGCAAGCACCGGACCGATGGGCGAGTCGACTTTGTCGCCAACGCCAGGTACGGCCAACGCAACTCCAAGAACTACCGCCGCGACGGAGGAAACTACCGCGCCAACAACGCAACGAGGCCAAAATTTGACCCCGCTGCCCTGCTTAATCAGCCCTGCATCTACCATAGCAGAAAGGGAAAACCAGCCACCCACACCACTGCCGACTGCCACTCTCTCAAAGAGATCAAGAAGGCAAGACGTGCAAGGGAGGATCCCAACAACAACCAACCGTGGGACAACGGGAACGGCGGTGGCTTCGGAACCGCTGTCGGGTCGCTTCATACCTTCACCGGGCTTGGCACCAAGCGTGAGAAGAAGGTACTCGCCCGCGCGGTTGCCGTCAATGCGGTGACGCAAGTCGACATCCCCCACTTCCTAAACTGGTCCGAGCAAAGCATCACCTGGAGTTGCCAGGACCACGCGCCAAGAATTGAGTATCCAGGGCGAGTCGCCCTGGTGGTCAGGCCAAAGGTGGCCGACTACTGGCTGCCCAAGACACTGATGGACGGTGGGAGCTCCATCAACATCCTATACCTCGACACCTTCAAAAGGCTCCAGCTTCCAGAAACAGCCATCGAGCCAACACTGACGACCTTCCACGGCATCGTCCCCGGTCAGAAGGCGTACCCGATCAGAAAGGTGACGCTGCCAGTCACCTTCGGCACCCCGGCAAACTACCGCACGGAGAGGATCGTCTTCGAACTAGTAAACTTCCGCAGCCCCTACCACTGCGTCCTGGGCCGCCAGGCATTCGCAAAGTTCATGGCGACCCCACACTACGCCTACAACATGATGAAGCTCCCCGGACCGAGCAGCATCATCACCGTCCACGGTGACCCCGATATGGCCGTGGAATGCGAGGAAAAGGGTGCTGAGCTCGCCGACACCGTCATCGCCGCGGAGACTGACCACACGGAGGAGCTCGCGAAATACGCGGGCAACATCAACAAGGACGATCACACCATCCTGAAAAAACCAATCGCCGCGAACTCAACGTTCGAGGCAACCACGCACACCCGCACCGTCGAGCTCGTCCCAGGCGACTCCAGCCAGACGGTCACCATCAGGGCGCATATGAGCCCCGCATAGGAAAGCGCGCTCATCGGGTTCCTCCGTGAGAACCGCGACATCTTCGCATGGAAGCCATCTGACATGCCAGGTGTCCCGAGGGAACTCGTTGAGCACAAACTCAATGCCGACCCCAAAGTGCGACCAGTAAAACAGTCGCTATGGCCCTTCAATTAAGAACACCATCGAGCAATCGCCGAGGAGGTCCAGCGCCTGCTAGCCGCAGGCTTCATCCGGCCAATTAAGTACTCCAAGTGGCTGGCAAACCCAGTCCTGGTTCTCAAAAAGAACAACACCTGGAGAATGTGTATAGACTACACCAACCTCAACAGCGCCTGCTCGAAGGAGGAGTTTGTCCTACCGCGCATCGATCAGATCATCGATTCGACTGCGAGATCGGAGTCGCTGTGTTTTCTCGACGCTTACTCTGGTTATAACCATATCAAGATGGAGGTCGAAGACGAAGAGAAGACGGCGTTCATCACGCCATTCGGCGCTTTCTGCTACACGGCCATGACATTTGGCCTCAAGAACGCAGGCGCCACATATCAGAGGTGCATGCAGGAGTGTCTAGCGAGCCAAATTGGCCGCAACATCCATGTATACATAGACGACGTGGTGGCCAAATCCACCTGCCAGGACGATCTGCTCGCCGACCTAGAGGAAACCTTCGCAAATCTACGGAGGTACAACATCAAGCTGAACCCCGGAAAATGCACCTTCGGCGTACCCACTAGACAACTTCTGGGGTACATAGTCTCCAAGAGAGGCATTGAGGCCAACCCCACCAAGATCGACACCATCGCGCGACTCGAGAAACCCGAGTGCCTGCGCGACGTCCAAAAGTTGGCAGGGCGAGTCGCGGCTATCAGTCGCTTCATCCCCCGACTAGGCGAGAAGGCAATGCCCCTATACCGCCTGATGCGCAAGAACCCAATGTTCCAATGGGACGCAGAGGCTGACAACGCACTGAAAGCACTCAAAGAAGTGCTACTCGCGGCACCACTACTCGTCGCGCCACTCAACAGAGAGCCAATGCTCGTCTACGTCGCGGCCTCCAATCGGGTCGTCGGTGCCGTGATGGTCGTTGAACGACCAGAAGAGGGCAAGGAGCGCCCCATACAACGCCCAGTATACTACATCAGCGAAGTCTTAACAGACTCACGACAGCGCTACCCGCAATACCAAAAACTGGTGTACGCGGTATTCCGGGCACAGCGGCGACTCCCACACTACTTCCAGGAGCACCCTGGTATCCTCCGCGCCCCTACAAGACATCATACGCAATCGCGATGCGATTGGGCGAGTCGCCAAGTGGGCCGTAGAGATCGGCGTCCATAACATCAAATACGAGCCCCGAAAAGCGATCAAGTCGCAGGCCCTAGCCGATTTCCTCGCCGACTGGGAAGAGGCACAGCAGCCAGAGAAGCTGCCATACCTCCACTACTGGTCGCTCCACTTCGACGGCTCCAAGAACGCCGACGGCGTGGGGGCTAGGGTCATACTGACCTCCCCCAAAGGAGACAAGCTCCGCTACGTGCTCCACCTCAACTTCACACCCTGCACCAACAACATGGCGGAATACGAGGCCCTCCTCCACAGCATGAGAGCCGCCAAGGAGATGAACATCAATCGCCTACGATACTACGGCGACTCCGACCTAGTCGCCGGCCAAGTGGCCGGGACATGCGACACTGTTTCCCCAACAATGATAGCATACCGCTAGGCTGTCGACCAACTGGGAGGACACTTCGACGGCTACTCTGTCGAGTGGATCGACAGGCGTAAAAACAAGGAGGCGGATGCACTTTCCCGCATCGGGTCGGCTCAACAGACGCCACCAGTAGGCGTCTTCCTCGACATCATCCACAAGCCCTCCATCAGCCCACCAAAGGAGATCGACGTCGCGATTCCACTACAACCAGAACCGGCCTTAGTCGCCATGGTTGTAGAACCTAGCGACTGGAAAGCGCCATACCTCGCCTTCCTGGAACACAAACTCCTACCGAGTAACGAGACAGAGGCCCGAATGATCGTACGCCGCTGCAAATCCTTCGTCATCATCAATGGCGAGCTCCACAAGCGTAGCGTGACCGGCGTGTTCCAGCGCTGCGTACAGCCAGAGGAAGGCCGCAAGATCCTCCAGGACATCCACGCTAGCGACTGCGGCCATCACGCCGGCGCCAAGTCGCTAGTCGCCAAGGCCATGCGGCACGACTTCTACTGGCTCACCGCACACGCTGACGCCACCGACGTTGTCCAAAGATGCGTTGGATGCCAGAAGTACGCCAACCAGACGCACCTTCCTGGTTCGGCGCTCAAGACAATCCCCATCACGTGGCCATTCGCCGTATGGGACATGGACATGGTCGGCCCGTTCAAGAAGGCCCCTTTGGGCTTCACTCACCTCTTGGTCGCAGTCGACAAGTTCACCAAATGGGTGGAGGCCAAGCCGATCAAGAAGTGCGACGGCAAGACGGCTACCAAGTTCCTCCGCGAACTCATCTACCGGTACGGCTACCCACATAGCATCATCACAGACAACGGCACCAACTTCGCCAAGGGGGCCATGGCGGAATTCTGTGAGGAGCACGGCATACGACTCGACCTCGCATCAGTCGCCCACCCAGAGTCAAACGGTCAAGCAGAACGCGCCAACCAGAGCGTCCTCCATGGTCTCAAGCCGCGACTACAGGTGCCCCTCGAGCGCACCCCAGGATGTTGGGTCGATGAGCTCCCCTCTGTGATATGAGGGATCCGCACCTCCGTCAACCGATCAACAAGATTCAGGCCTTTCTTCATGGTGTACGGCGCTGAAGTCGTAATGCCAACAGACCTGGAGCACAACTCCCCTTGAGTCGCCAACTACGTCGAGGCGGCCAACGAAACCGCCCGCCAAGACTGCGTGTATCAACTCGACGAAGCACGCGACCTGGCTCGCTCCCGCACCGCCATATACCAGCAGGGACTTCGCCGCTATCACAGCCGCTGAGTGCGCACTCGCACCTTCCAGGAAGGCGACATGGTCCTACGACTGGTCCAAGATAAAAAGGGCATGCACAAGCTATCCCTCCCATGGGAGGGGCCATTCGCCATAGGCCGAGTCCTTGGCAACGACGCTTACTACCTCATCGACATACGGGGTGACGGCCAACTGGAGGTCGGGAGGCCATGGAATATAAACCTCCTCAAAAAGTTCTATACTTAGAACCTCACACTGTACTCCATCGGCATATATAATGAAATTCATTTGGATCGCACAAATTGTGTCCACTCGCCATATTCTTGTGCCACTCGCACTCGTACATACTAGCAATATGCTACCTATGGAAGTCAACCTCTGGTCGAGCAACCAGCACGGCCAAGTAGTGCGGCACAAGGGCACCAGAAAAATCCGGGCCTTGGGTCGTCCACGAAAAAAGCCAACCCGGAGCCGCCATTGGAGTCGCCTAGCCCGACTGGCCCGCCGGGCCAAGACATCCGACACACGCTTCTCACAGCGACCTGTCCCCCCCACCCTCGCGCAAAGCGACTCGAACGGTTAAGTACCACGCACGGGGACTCCGCAAAACAGGGATCCCACGCGGCTCGGGAACACACCCAGTAAGAGAGCTGCCTAGGGCTCGCCAAGCGACTGGCTCTCCGGGCCAGGGGAGGAGACGCGTTACAAACAACGCATTCGTAACCTGCAACAGGATCACGACCAATACGGTCTAGCACAATGCTCGGGGACTCGTTCACAAACGAACCTCACCCGCACTCGGGGACTCGCCGCCAGGAGACGCGAGGGGCAAAAACATTGTTTTATATGATGAAATGGTGTTCTCTATATAGTAGTGTATGCATGATGAAATCTTGTTTTATTTGTTCTACATATACTTTAGCTGGTATTTGTGTTTTGATAGTATGTTGTATTAGGAGTATTTGTTTCGCAGTAGGCTTTTTTATTTGATCTGAATTAGTACTACCATTTAGTTAGTGCTTCCTGTAGAAGAGTTTGTGCCGACACCTAAATAATTACTAGACCTTGGTTGCACACCATTTTTGCATGCTTGAATCAGAGCTAATTCAGACATTTGTTTGTTGTTATGTTAAACAAACATTCTTTTATCAGAGATCTGTATTTTCATACGCGTGGTAGATAATCATTCTCCCTGACTTGGATCCCTGAAATAGAGGGAGAACGGCCTATTTTTTAAATTATTCTTTGGACAATCTCTGAATTCAAAATCACCGTCAACCGCCAAAACCTACCGCCTACCCTGTTTCTATCGGAGGCATGAGTTGATATGAGTCTCGCCTTAAATTCCTGACCAGATGGCATTCGAACTACATAACCTTTTTTATAGTAATAAAAACTTGGCCGGCAGTCAAATTCAAAATCATAATCGACCGGGAAAATAACCCACCGACCTCGAAGCATTTTGCACCCCCTCTGTTTCAAACATTTTTAGGAAAAATCACCCACCGAGGTAGTACCATTTTTATATTATTACATGGACCCTAGACAAATTTAAAATCTGAGTGAAGCGGCAAAATTTACCGCCTATGTTGTGTGAATGGAAGGTATCCAAGTTTCTGTGGAAAAAAATGTTTATGGATGATCAGTTGATGTGACTCTCGGCCTTGAATTCCTGGAAAGATAGCGTACGGTCTACTACCTTTTGTGTTAGTAGATGGAGGCTAGCCAAATTCAAAATCTCCATCGAGCGGCAAAATCAACCACCTACCAAGCATTTCCCGCCCTACCGTTTCAAAAACTTTGAGCCAAAATATCCCACCGACCAGGGGAGTACCATTTTTCTATTATTATTATTAGATGGGCGCGAGCCAAATTACAATTCTCAATCGAGAGGCAAAACCACAAACCGACCTTGAAGCATTTCGCGCCCTTCCGTTTCAAAAACTTTAGAATTTAAAATTCCAAATCTACCCATTGTTTAGACGACAAATGGGCATGCTAAAGTCGGTAGCTCCGGGGCACAATCGTAATTATTTTTTCTGCTCACCTCTATGGTCCCGATTCCCCTAGTTTTTCCCGCCGGCCCTCCCAAAAATCCCAAGCTCATATGTCCCCTCCACGACCATCGCGCGCACCAGCTTGAGCTACGGTCTCGTGCACCGCCGTGCAGCCACTTCACCGATGCTCACCCACCAGATCTAGGAGTTGCTGTGTCGTTCACCATGCCGATGGCGTCACCGACCGCCTAAGTTCTACTTCCTCTCCGGCGAAAGCTACCCAATCGTACCGGATCCGCTTCACCGGTGTCCACCGGGCGTGATCTAGTTCAAAGAGTTCCATGTCCACCGCTCTAGACCAGCTGTAGGGTCGTCGCTGTTCACTGCACCGGATCTGCCTCAGCGATGCTCTCATCCACCGCTTTCAAGCCAGCTCGACCGCCCAAGATCTGCTTCCCTGACGCCAACAACCACTGCAACCGCAGCACCCTCAGTGACCTGGACGTCACTCGCATGGTACCGATGATGCTTAGACGCCTCTCCGACCAAGGTTAACCAAATCTCCAACTCGTTTTTGTTTTGTTAGCGGTATAGCAGGTTCAAGCCTGTCGTAGTGAACTGCATTTCTGTAATCGTGGTAGTACATACAAGTCACTGGGCACGCCTGTTCTTCATGCTAGTACATACAATGTCAGGCGTGCAAGCACTTACAGTGACTATAAAGTTGTTGGCACTCCTTACGTATCAACTTGGGAAACCGTGGAAACTCACAGAACACTATCCATGCCATGGGATACATCCTACGGGATTACGTCCCTTAATAGCGCAGTAATTCGATTGGTGTCGATTGCTGACTGTGTGGTTATGAGGATGATGTGAGCAGCGGTTGCTGCCTATTTGTCCAAATACGGAGTTCCTCCCACACATACACAATAGAGAATGTTCATGATGATAATGTTATCTTATCTCCTTATAATGCTAGTGGTGTATCCGCTACTCCCTGGGAACGCTTTTTCCCTATTGCAATTCCAATCTCTCTTACATACGCGATACTTACTTTCTGTATTCAGTTGTTTTACTTTACTTTATTGTTTCTCTTATACCTAAAACCCAAAAACACCCTTTTACAGAATACTCACATTTTATCTAGTTACTTAGAACTTTATTTAGCATTTCTTATTTCAATAGTTATTATACTTCAGACTCCTGCTCCCTGTGGGATTGATATCTTTATTTCAAAACTAGCTACAAACGATTTGTGCACTTGCAGTCATTAGTGGGATGCTTAACTCATCCTTGGATATTATAAATCATCACATACAAGATCTATTCTCAATTTCTCATACCAAATTTATAACTCAAGTCTCAACTATTACATCATAGACTTAAACTTGAGCCAGCAAATTATAGGATTGGGTCTACTGGGCACATTCCTATTATAGGTAGCACCTCATAGTAGCTAGCATAACAACCTCTTAGCTCTCAGGAACTTGTTCTTTACAAACTCTCATATAAACAGATAAACCAATCATCTTCGCATACTAGTTAGGAATCCTTTCTTTTCATCTAAAACTCTCCACGGAGTTTTATCAGTATAAATATCAAGTGTATCATCATTTAAAGGAATTGAAATCCTTATCTGATACATGAATGGATCATTTAAATAGTTAATCATAGAGAGAAGTTGACATGTTCTTAAACTCAACTACTATATATCATTATAAGTAAGCTCCATAATTAAAACCACTAAGATTCCTCTTGAACAAGCCATCAGAGAAATTTGAATAAATAGCCAGCAATCATATTTTAGTACTGAAGCATATCAACAACCAACTAATAACCATCTGACATACTTAGATCATCATCATAGTATCACAAGCCTAAAGAGTGACAGTAAGTGAAGTTCTGACAATATTTTCACTGACAGGAACCACTATTAGCAACTCTAAATCGTATAGTAAATCATTCTACATAGGTAATCACAAAGGGGTATACATGAGCAATTTCATCATATTTGATGAACATGGCAACAAGGGTTGAATCCTAGCACAAGGGATGAAATCTAGTTCTTCATTGCAAGCACACAGAGAGTAAATAGAGAGGCAGAGAGGGGAAAGAAGAGGAACTTACCCGGAGTCCTCACGAGTTTAGAAGAGGAAGCAGAGTAGCCAGAATAAGAGACGAGGACGGCGGCATGGGGAGCACCCAGGGGGCTCTGCAACCCATGCCAAGCCGCAGTCGTGGAGGATCCAGAGGAAGGGCAACAACATATAGCCACCAAAGCATGAGAGTAGTGCCAAGGAAGCGACGGAGCACCGAATCATCGGCAGTGTTCGAACCGTAGACATCTGGGAGGAGACGACATGGTCAGGGGAGGGCTCGAAAGCCAAATCGAGTTGGAACGATCGATCGAGCGTCGTCAGTTGTCTCATCTTGCACCATGGCAGTGACCAGGAAGGTCGGAGATGACCGAAATCGCTCGCGATGGCGGCAGCGTCACATCACCACAGAGGGGAATGGCTGATAAGAACACGAGCGCATGCTAGTGAAGGGAGAGGGGTACTGGGCCGACCTGGGCCAGTATCGGAGAGGCAAGGGTTTCACCCAACTCAGATCGGCCTGGTCGGACGTGGTCCAGGCCCAGGTTTTAAAGAAATAGAACCCTAATCCAATTATTAAAATACGAGCCCGTGGCCTTTATTGGCAGAGGGGGTGTATGGTGGGCAAGGTTCAAGGATGATCTAGGGCAGGGGAGGAAGAAATCCAACTGACCCACACATTTTTCAAGGCATGCCTCTCTGAGGTTTCGGCCTCCAGCCCTCGCTGGTGTCACTCTGGCGCCATCGCTCACCTTTTTCTAGTTCCATGGGTCCCTCTTCATTGGATTCCTCTGGTGGTTGTTGGAAGATCACCTACTCTGGGGTATCCACTGGTGGTAAGTTTCTTGAAGGCACTTTGATTCCTCGGCTGATCGTTGGCTGGTTATTCTCAATGCAAATGGTTCGCCACTTGAAGGAAAAAGCCTTGAAAATGGGGAGGTGATTTCTATTGGATATGTAGTGAGGTTCCCCTCTCATCTTTCTAGAGTCAATGATCTTTCTATATTTCTTGGTGGATCTGCTTCTGGTTTTGAACCCGATGAAGATATTGGTCTTAAATGGCATGTACTATGCTTTTCATTGTTGGTGGATGATCTGAGTCAATCCCCAAGTATTTTAGTGCTCTATTCTCGTGCTAAGAGACTGGTACTCTTCAACCAAAACAAGGTTGTGATTGATGCAAGATATCTTCTACAAGATGAAAAGATCTCATCTGGTATGACCCTTGATCTGATTGTCAAAAGAGTGGCTGTGGGAGCACAAATTATTGAAGATCAGAATATTGGTAACATACATGCTAAAACTGAGATGATTTCCAAGGCCACCTCATTGGATTTTTCTAAAGGCAAAGATTTTGAGGTAAACATCCTCAAAAAGTTTGGCCACCATGTTAATTTTTCTGGAGGTTTTAGAAGAAGACCCTTCTTTCTGGTTTGTTCATTTGGACGTCAAAAATTCAAATTTGATATCCATACTGTTGGCATTGCTCTTCAATCATGTTTTCGTGGCTCTGCTTCAAAATTTCATGTCAAATTATTGCAAGACAGAACTTATCGATTTTCGGTTGCTTCTCGAGCAGTGGGTTTTGAAATCTATAATACATCAATTTTTTCGAATGAGTTTTTCCTCATGAAAATCAACTTGTGGGGTGAAGGAGGTCCAAATTGGAGATTTGAGGAAAAAGAATATTACAAGGAAATTGACAAAGATTGGACATTTGTCACGTACAAAAAGAAAAATAAATCGACCGTTTTCGGTCGTCTTTGTTTCCCGGCTATTTCTTCGGGCCCTCCATGCAATGATAGAAAAATTATGGGTGACAATAATGTGCATAAACCTGGCACGACTTTTGCAGAAATCCTGGTTAATGGTGGACTTAAAGAGGAGGAGAAATGAATAATGTGCAACAATCCCGCTGCAATTAAACTGCCCGGTCTTTTGCCATTTTTGAAATACCCTACCTTCCCTTCTCTCTCTTGGCTCGACAAGTCCTACCTTAATTGGTTCAAGGCCCACGTTTTAGTGCAAATTACGCGACCCAGGGTGTTCGGCTGTCTAAAAGATTTTGCCCTCTCCCAGCAAAAATAAAAATCTGAAGACCCTGCCTCCTCAAGTCCCACGCCTGCAGAAACCCCAACCACCCCACTCTGCTCGTCACTAGCGACAACTATTGTTGCAATGGCGAATCTTACAATTAATTCGTAGCCTTTCCTCCCTCCTGGCTTCCAGATTTTGCAAGTGGAAGGGTGGAACCGTACCAAGAGAGTGGTGGTTCCGCGTCACCCTCGTTCTCATGAATAGTGCGCCATCGCCAACATTCATCCCCTTCCTCCAGGTCTAGTTCCTTTTTAGAATGTAAGAGATGTGCTCCTGGATTTCCTTAACAATGTTGCTAGGGTGGATTTTCATGCCATTCAGAACTACCCCTTCAGCTCTGCATATGTGCAGTTTAACAATGTCAGGACAAAGAGCGTCTGATCGATGCTAGTCCTATCCCTTTCCAAGATGTCACTATTTCCTTCGCCAAGCACAATGAGGGCATCAACTGGCGCATGACACAGTTCAACAATGAGTGTTGGGTTATGCTTGTTGGTGCCCCACTTGACCACTGGCATACTGAAGACCTGAATGTTGTCTTCTCTGATATTAGGAAGGTTCTTCTTTGGGAAAGGGACCCAGAGTAGAAAGGCAGAATCGTTACTAATCTTAGAGTTACTGATTTAGTTGTTGTGCCAAAAAAGTGTCAGGTTTACCATTGGAGACCTTGTTGAGTCTGAATCATGGACATTTTCTGTGGATATTTTAAATAGCAACCTCCTTGGTGGGGGCCCACCTGATGAGGATCCCCTGCTAGATGACAATGAGGATCCACATCCTCTGCTTGACCTAGGACCTTAGTTTGGACCACCTCCCCCACCCCCTCCCCCGCAGCATGTTGGTGAGGCTGGTGGCTGGGATCACTGGGTTGCTAGGAATGATGTTGCACCTTAACCTGATGGACATGCTATAGGATGGGGCCAATGGAATGCTGCACCTATGTAAGGTCCTATTTTTGCTGCTAGGGTGGATATCCCTATTGACAACCTCAACTTGCCTCCTCAAGAAGCTAACAGTGCAGTCACTGGCTCTGTCCCCACTGTTAACATCTCCTCTGACAAACAATCTATACATGCTAATGATGATCATGAAGTGGAGCAGCAGATTGTTGAAAATCTTCAAGATGTTGGTATGGGGGAAGGTCTTTTGAATATACTTCAGAACTACCAGGAATATAAGGACGAGGCTCAGCATGACAATGGGTCCAATGATCAGGATGACTGGATGTTAGAAGATGCTGATCTCCTTTCACCAAATGAGGCCCACCTGCAAGTGGTAATGGTTTGCACACCTTTTGTTCATATTCCTGATGTGCTTGGTGCTAAGCAAACCTTCACCAAGCAAGGCCTGGATCTTTGGGATAGGTTTTTTTCCCCTCACATCAACAATACTTCATTTGAAAAGAGTAGCCTGACGTGTGACATTCTTGTAAGTTGGTTCAACTTTATAACACTCATGCTCCTTACTCCTAAGAAATTCAGTTGGGCAAAACACTTTCTTAATTCTCCACTATGGGAAATTATTAAAGAACTAATTACTGAAGAAAATACCTGCGTGAATTACTGAAGAAAATTCCTAATGAAGGTGTTGGACAGATGCCCCTGCGTGAATATTGAATCCTCCCTAAACATGCAGGCCCCCAATGCTCCCTCCAAAAAAAGAAGTGGAAAGGAGCCACTTGTGGATACTGAGGTGAGAAGGAGTCCTAGGATTTTGGAATTAAATGGGGGTTTTAAAAGCCATGTAAATTGTTCTGATTTGAACTTTCTATCTTGCAATGCTGCTCCACCTTGCCTCTGTAATAAAGTTGTTAAGAATCTTGCTGATTCTTTTTGTAAAGTCAAAGAGGGAGAACTGGAGAAAAAGTTACTGAAAAAGAGCAGGATCATAGAAATTGACATCAAGCCACTTGGCAAGACTGGACCAAAGAAGAGTGGAACTGACACAATTCAGAATGGCAAGAAGAAGGGTGTGGCTACTGAAACCTATGGTTAGCAGTCCAAGAAAAAGACCCCAAAATCGATGTCAAGATATATCACAACTTAAGATATTTTGTGTCTGGGTCATTTGCTCTTTGGACATGTAATGAGCTCACTCTGCTCTATATGGATATATTATCTGTTATGCTATGTGGATTCTATGATATGGTCAGTTCTATCTGTGTGATTACATATCTTGTGTCAGCAAAAAATCCTTGTCACCTGGTTTATTATGGATAACAAAATAAAATGGAATATCTTGAACTGGAATCTTAGAGGCATTAACTTTGAGAAAAAGTGGTTAGCCTTATAATGCAAAATTCTTGAGTCTGATTGTGACATCATTTGCCTTCAAGAAACCAAAAGGGAAAACTTTGACCTGAATTACTTAAAAAATTGCCCAAGAAAGTTTGATAGCTTTGATTTTCTTCCCTCCATTGGTGCTTCTGGGGGAATTATTATTATTTGGAACAGTTCTCTTTGTTGACATAGAGCTTTCCAGAATGAATTCCCTACTTCTGTCACTTTCACTTCTCATCTTTCAAATGACACCTGGACTCTCAGCAACATTTATGGACCTTGCCAAACTGAAAGAAAAGATGATTTTTTGATTGGTTTTCCCATATTGATATGCCTAATAATATGGATTGGTTAGTTCTTGGGGACTTTAATTTCATCAGAAGGCTATCTGACAAAAACAGGAGTGGAGGAGATGTAAATGATATAATGTTATTTAATGAAGCTATCACTAATTTGGGCCTGATAGATTTTCCCACTTAAAGGTAGAAAATTCACATGGAGCAATATGCAAAAAAATCGTCTGCTAGAAAGGCTGGATTGGTTTTTTTACTTCTAGTTCTTGGACACATAGTTATCCCTCTACTTTTGTTTACCCTCTTTCCAAACCCACATCTAATCATCTCCCTTGTGTCATCTCTATTGGCACCAATATTCCAAAGACTCAAATTTTCGGATTTGAAAACTTCTGGTTGCAACATAGTGATTTCAAACAAATTGTGTAGAATGCCTGGAATATACTAGTTGGACACAGTGATAGTGCAAAAAAAATGCCAAGCTAAAAAATGTGAGAAGAGGTATTAAGATTTGGGCCAAACAGATCCCTTGTCTAAAGTACCAAATTAAGAAGGTCAATGAAACAATTGATCTCCTGGATGTGCTTGAGGAAACTAGAATTCTAACTGTCAATGAATGGCACCTCAGAGATTTACTGAAGTCACATGTCATTACTTTACTTCAGAACCAAAATGCCTATTGGAAACAGAGAGGGAAAATCAAATGGGTGAAATTAGGGGATGAAAATACAAAATTCTTTCACTCTAAGGCTACTATCAGTTATAGGCACAATTATATCTCAATGCTAAAGAATGAAAATGATCAGGAGGTCTTTGGGCATTATGATAAAGATGTTCTTCTTTGGCAAGCTTTCAAAACAAGAATGGGTACATCTGAAAAGAGTGAGATTCTTTTCAACCTTGAGGATTTCTGTGGCAATGGCATGTCTGAGGAGACAAGAAAGTCTCTTGAAATACCTTTCTTGGACAAGGAAATTGAGGATGTGATTAGAGAACTCCCAAATGATAAATCACCTAGACCTGATGGTTTTAATAATGAATTCATCAAAAGTTGTTGGCCCATAATTGTAAGTGATATTAAGAAGCTTGTTTCTGACTTCTATGATGGGAACATCTCTCTTGAGAGTATTAATTCCTCCTTCATTACCCTCATTCCAAAAGTGGAAAATCCTACAACCCCTGCAGAGTTCAGACCTATTTATCTCCTCAACAGTGTCCTCAAGATTATTACCAAACTCCTAGCCAACAGACTGCAGGAAATTATTCTAAAGCTGCTTCACAAGAATCAATATGGTTTTCTCAAAAAGATTGCCTAGGGTGGGCTTTTGAATACCTTTTTCAATGCCATTAATCCAAAGAAGAAATTTTAATTTTAAAACTGGACTTTGAAAAGGCATTTGATACAACTGAGCATTCCACCATATTAAAGATTCTAAGGGCAAGAGGTTTTGGAGAGAAATGGACTGAGATGATCTTTGAGTCTGGTACTTCTAAAGTTCTTCTAAATGGAGTCCTAGGGAAAAGTTCTACTGCAGAAGAGGGGTGAGACAAGGGGACCCTTTATCCCCTCTCTTGTTTGTCCTTGCTACTGACCTTTTATAATCAATTCTGAATAAGGCGATGCACCTGCAGCTTCTGACTCCACCTTTAAGATGTCCCTCCTGTACTGATTTCCCTGTGATTCAATATGCTGATGACACTTTAGTGGTTCTAAAAGCTAATGCTAGCCAATTGCTATGTTTAAAATCTCTACTCCACACCTTTACTCTTTCCACAAGTTTTAAAGTGAACTATATGAAATCTAGAATGATGCCAATAAACTTAAGCCATGACAGACTCACCCATTTTACCCAAACAATTTGCTGCCAAAATGAATCCTTCCCTTCACCTATCTTGGACTGCCACTCAGTTTAACTAAGCCATCCATGGAACATTTTCTACCTATTTTTCAGAGAGTAGAAAGAAGATTATGTGGCATTGCTGATTTTTTAAATTATGGAGGAAAACTTCAACTGGTTAAATCTATCATGTCCTCTCTTCCTTTATTCTTTATGAGTTGCTTGGATGTGCCTGTTGCCATCAAGGATCAGATCATAAAATATATAAGACATTTCCTCTGGAGAAAGAATACTGAGGATGTTCAGGAAAAAGGACAGGCTCTTGTGGCATGGGAAAAGATTTGCAGGCCAAAGGACCAAGGGGGTCTAGGAGTGCTTGACCTCAGCATACAAAACACTTCTCTCCTCTTAAAAAACTTGGATAAATTCTTCAATCGCCATGATATTCCTTGGGTTCATCTCATTTTGGGCACATACTACCAGAATGGAAAGTTACCTGGAAGAAGCATGGAAGGCTCCTCTTGGTGTAAAACTCACATTAAATTAATTGAAACATTTAAGGCCATGGCTAGATGCAATTTGAGGTCTGGGAAAATTGTCTATTTCTGGACTGATCTTTGGCAAGATGAATGCTTACAAAACAAATTTCCACACCTGTTGTATTTTGCAAAGTCTTCAAACATCAGTGTCCAGGAGTTTGTCCATACTGAATTCTTAGAAGACAATTTTCACCTGCCTCTTTCTCAGTAAGCATACTCTGAATTTATAATTTTGGAAGATATCTGTCAGGAGATTTTGCTAGCTATCCAAGAAGAACAACCTGATAGATGGAGTTATATTTGGGGATCCGACAATTTCACTATCAAAAAGGCTTATTATGCTATGGTTGGATATACTCCTACCCCACCACATTTATCTTGGATTTAGGTATCTTCATGTCAACCCAAACATAAATTCTTCTTCTGGCTATTGCTTTTGGACAGATTAAACACAAGGAACTTGCTAGGAAGGAAACAATTTACTTTCCCATCTATAATTGTGCAACTCTCAACTACCCTTTGGAGGAAACCTTGGTTCACTTGTTTTGGGATTGCCCTTTTGCAACACTCTGCTGGAATTACATATTTCCAAACAGAGCAGTAGACATCTCTGCCTTTCATGCATTTGTGGACATAAGAACCAAATTGAATTTACCATTTGCAATGGAGATAATCATCCTGGCCACATGGGGAATCTGGATTTGCAGGAATAACAACATATTTAATGATAAAAGGCCAACCCTGGAAGGATGAAAGACAATTTTCTACCAACAAATGAGATGGGTGCAATATAGAATTAAAAGAAAGCACCAAGAGAGATTCCAAGCATGGCTAAACCATCAATAAGATCAGAGATAATTACTTAAGTTTGGTTTTCCCTCCTAGAGGTGGATTATGTTTTTCTTTAGATCTCTCTACAATTCTGTAAATATTACAAAATATATAAAGAAATATTGTAATGGGGTTTTTCCCTACTGTTCTACCTCAGTTTTTTTATTAAAAGACCAAAATACCCTTGAGGCTAAATATGCTCTAGAAAAATAAATAAAAATCTTTAAAATAAATGTAATTTTTCTAAATGATCACAAAAATATAATCTACCTAGGAAAAATACTAAATTATATTTTGAGTTGATAAATTTTAAATGAATGATTAAGAACATCTATTCTTACATGGAATTGTCTAAAAATAAAGATAATACCTAAAAATAAATAAAATTCACTTTTGTGAGTCTAAATAAATTTTAAGTATAAGAAAAATACTATTTTGTATTTTAGTCAAGAAAATTAAATTATGTATTTCCAAACATTTATTCTTTTAAAGAATTTTCCAAAGATTAAAATAATATTTAAAAGTAAATAAAAATCATCTTTAAGATCTTTGCTAGGTTTACTTTAGTAGAAATATACAAGATGTATTATTTGAAAAGGATTTCAAATAATAAATTAACAAATTCCTATTTATCCATTTTATAGAAATTCTTATTTAAACTTATTATAATTCTTCAAGATTACTGTTTAAACAATGAATAATCTTATAGCCTCATGAAATATCACAATATTGAATAACCCATTAAATTTAAGTGCTAAATCTAAAAACATAATTTTGGACTCTAATAAAGCCTAAATACAAATCACTAATTATTTAATACTTGCTTAGAGTCTTAAATCAATTATAACTAATAACCTCAAATTAACCTTTAACATCATTCACGTTGTTGATGATGAATAATCTCATATCTCAACTCTTACCTAACATAACTTTGAGGTTAAATAGAAATTCAACAAACCATATAATGAGATCACCGTATCTCATAATTAGCTTTAACTATATAATCTCCTTCTAAGCTTAGATTCATAAAGTTATACTCAATACCTACACAAATTTGTCTTCGATCATATTGTAGAAGCTCTTAAACTCGACCACGATATAAAAGATACTACATTCTAATCCAAGTTATCTTTTATAGTTAACTTTGGTATGTTACTTAATCAACCAGCTGCGCACTAACTTAAAGATTATTGAAGCAATCCAAATAGCCATCAATTGTAATCTAACAACACCACACATTACTTAACTTGATGTAATAGGTACTTTCTTCAAAAGTTATTCCTTTTGCCACTTCAAACAAAAGCATTAGTCAATATGCTAACAATGACCCACTTGAATTATAATACCCTTAAAAGTGTATACCAATCAACATGTACTAACAACTTCAATAGAATCTTCTAGATGCTAGAATGGAAAAGAAGATCCAACGGCTAGAAATGCAGGATTCATGAGTCTTGATCCAACGGTCAACATTCAAAGTTATTCGTACACTATATAATGGTAAGATAAGATAAGATAAGATAAGATAAGATAAGATAAGATAAGATAAGATACTAGTAGGTTGCACGTGCCCTGCAGGTGAGGCTCGGATAATAGACGTCTGGCATATCATCACTAAATAAAATTATAATAGGTAAAGTGGAAAAAATATAAATGTGATTAACATCTATAAAGTATGGGTGTATATTTAGTTCGTCTACTTTGTATCATCATGTGTAGAAGTCAAATATTATTAGCTACCTAGCACTTGAATTTTTTGGTAACATGGTCTAGAGAAACGAGGAAGAAGATTTTAGTATGATGGAGACGTGTGTTTTGAGAGGTTTATGCATAGTGCATTCATTGTGTTCAAGACTATCAATAGAATCTTCTAGATGCTAGAATGGAAAAGAAGATCCAATGGCTGGAAATGTTCAGATTCGCGATTCTCGATCCAACGGTCAATATTCAAAGTTATTCGTACACTATATAGTGGTAAGATAAGATGTCTAAAAACATGGCTTGTGGCATTCAGATCCATACTCTTCAGTCTGTCTTTACAGAAAGGAACAATCTCATCGTCACTCGGAAAATTAAGAATGATATTTCCCGATATTTGGAAACTCACATCGATGACATTGTTTACTACAAGAAGATGCACCCGTCTACCTCCGAAAAGACAATTAACACAAGAGATATCTATCGCATTTACTTGTAGCTCATGTTTGATATAATTTCGTTAAATTGTCAATATGCAAAATCTTAGCAAGAAGTTGAACTTGTTGTAAAAACTATCGGTGGTGGTTTGTGATATATTAAATCAGCCCCCAATGGTTACCTCCAGAAAACGTAAATCTTTCAATGCAACCTACAATTTACTTGTAGTTCAAAATTGAACTAATTTCAATAAATCAACATAAAATCAATTTCTAGTGGGCCAAGTTAGCTACAGAATAAGTTTGAAAACTCATAAAACATGGGAATCATAAGTACAACATGAGGGTCCACTATATATGTCTGAAAGCTTGGCTTGTGGCGTTCAGGTCCATATCCTTCGGACTTTGCTTACGAAAACGAACAATAATCTCATCATCACTCGGAAAATTGAGAATGGTCTTTCCTGATATTTTGAAACTCACACCGGCAGTACTAATTACTACAAGAAGATGCATCCATCTACCTCTAAAGATACATTTAATTAAAGAAAAATCTATCGCGCTTACTTGTAGCTCTAGTTTGAGCTAATTTTTCGTTAAATTGTCAAGATGCAAAATATTAATTAGAAAGGAGTTAAAAACCTATTGTCAAAACTCTCGGTTGTTTTCTGATATATGAATTGAGCCCCCAATGGGTACACCTCCAAAAGTTTTTTGTAATTCTTTAGAAGAAACCTACAATAATTTAGTTGTTGTAGTTCAAGTTTGACCAAATTTCGATAAATATAGGCATGAAGTCGTTCAAGTGGGGCAAAGTTAATTAGCTACATAGGGAGTTTGAAAATTAATAAAATATGGGAATCGTAAGTAAAACACGTTGGTCCACTTAATATGTCTAAAAGTTTGGCTTATGGTATTGAGATCCATATTCTTCAGACTTTCTTTACATAAAAGAACCATCTCGTCATCACTCGGAAAACTAAGGATTTTCTTTCCTCATAGTTAGAAACTCACACCGACGACATTCTTTACTAGAAGAAGATACACCCATCTACCTAGGGACACGTGCGTAGCGCCATGCTGTGGACGAGGGGAGAGAGATCAGCTACACCGGTGCGCGAGAGGAAAGGGGAGGAGAGATGGAGCATAGGAAAGGAGAGAGAAAACACATGATTTGTTTTGCGTGCATAGGTCCTGAAATTTACAACTAGTAGAGTGTACACTGTAAGGCCACAGGAGTACCTAGTGTTAGAAACCCATCATAACTTTGCTTTGACATGGAACCGCCTTCAACTTCTCTTCGCTGCTACCCTCTTCCCCTGCCAACGTTTTATTCTCTCAGCATGTACATCGCGTGAACAGTGGTGACCATATGTCTAAGCAAAGAAATATACTACTCCCGTATTGTGTAAAAAAGCACACCTTAATAAGGCTCAGATAGTAAATCATATGACATATTATCACTATAAAAAATTATAATTGGTAAAGCACAAAAAAATATAAATTTGATCAACATATATACTATAATACTATAGTGGACCAGTTTCGAATTAGATCCATAGCACCAATCCTGACTGTTGGGCTGTTGGATCCAATGGTTCAGAGAAGCTAGATTCGTGTTGAATAGTACCTAGAGCAAACTCCACCATGCATGTTCTACAACCATCATGTCACCACCCCCAAAATTTCATAGCACGGTAGACTGTATTCTCTCTACTTATATATACTACTATAGTGGAGCAGTTTTGAATTGGATCCATAGCACTAATCATGATCGTTGGGCTGTTAGATCCAATGGTTCAGAGCAACTGGATTCGTGTTGAATAGTACTCCCTCCGCCAAAATATAAGGCGCCTAAGGATTAGTCAAAAGTCAACTTTTTTTTAATTTGACCATGATTATACACAAAAATATAAAAATTTAGAATACTAAATTAATATCAATAGATTCACCATAAAGTATATTTTCTTAATATGTCCATTCAATATTGTAGATGTTGATTTTTTTTAATATTTGGTCAAAGTTAGTAAGGTTTGACTTTTGACCAATCCTTAGGCGCCTTATATTTTGGGACGGAGCAAGGGAGTACAAACCTAGATGCTAGATTGGAAAAGAAGATCCAACGGTTAGCAATGTTTGGATTTGCCAGTCTTGATCCAACTGTTAATGTTCAAAGTTAATCTCTACACTATATGTAGTGGTATGGTATATATTGTAAGAGATAAGAGACAAGATAAAGATAAGACAGAAGTACTGTGAATGGCCGATCTAATGGTAGGTCTCGTAAGAGCGAGATGCTTGAGAGTTAACACGGTCGGTGTAATTATAAGTTATATTAAGGACCTCACAAAAAAATGAAAATTGAATCCAACAAGTTCGTGCATTTAGCACAAGGACCCTTAAACCGAGTAATGAAGTACTATGTGTTTTGAGGTTTGCGCATACTAGTGTTCATTGTGCTAAATACTATCAGTAGAATCTTTCTAGATGCTAAGAATGGAAAAGAAGTTCCAACGGTTAGCAATGTTTGGATTTGCCAGTGTTGATCCAACGGTCAATGTTCAAATAAGTTAATCCCTACACTATTTAGTGGTGGTATGCATGGTATTGTAAGAGATAATAGACAAGATAAAGGAAAGATAAGAAGTAATGCGAATGGCCTATCTAATGTTAGGTCTCGTAGGAGCGAGGTGAAAGTACAAGTTACATGAAGAACCTCGTAAAAAATGAAAATTGCATCCAAGTCCATGCATTTTAGCACAAGGACCCTAACACTGAGAAATGAAGTACTATGTGTTTTTAGGTTTGCGCATACTAGCGTTCATCGTGCTAAAGACTATCAATAGATCGAATCTTTCTCAATGCAAAGAATAGAAGAAAGATCCAACGGTTAGCAATGTTTGGATTTGCCAGTCTTGATCCAATGGTTAATATGTTCAAAGTTAATCCCTACACTATGTAGTGGTTTGGTATTGTAGGTGATATGAGACAAGATAAAAGATAAGATAAGAACTACTGCGAATGGCCAATCTAATGGTAGGTCTCATAAGAGCGAGGTTCTTGAGAGTTAACACGGTGGCAAGAATTACAATTTACATCAAGGATCTCATAAAAAATGAAAATTGCATCCAAGTCCATGCATTTATCACAAGGACCCTGAAACCGAGTAACGAAGAACTGTGTGTTTTGAGGTTTGTGCATACTAGTGTTTATCATGCTAAAGACTATCAATAGAATCTTTATAGATGCTAATAATGGAAAAGAAGATCCAACGGTTACCAATGTTTGGATTTGCCAGTCTTGAGATCCAACGGTCAGTGTTCAAAGTAAGTTAATCCCTACACTATGTAGTGGTGGTATATATGGTATTGTAAGAGATAAGAGACAAGATAAAGATAAGAAGTACTACAAATGGCCGGTCTAATGGTAGGTCTCATAAGAGTGAGGTGCTCGAGTGGTCGGTGGAAGTACAAGTTACATCAAGGACCTCATAAAAAATGAAAATTTCCATCCAAGTCCGTGCATTTGGCACAAGGACCCTGAAACCGAGTAATAATGAAGTACCATGTGTTTTGAGGTTTGTGCATACTAGTGTTCATCGTGATAAAGACTATCAGTAGAATCTTTCTAGATGCTAAGAATGGAAAAGAATATACATCGGTTAGCAATGTTTGGATTTGCTAGTCTTGATCCAACGATCAATGTTCAAAGTTAATCGGTTAGCAATAGTTTGACCTAATTTCATGAAACAGTGAGCAAAGTTTGACCTAATTTCATTAAATAGTTAGGATGCAAAATCTTAGCATGAAGATGAACCTGTCATCAAAACTCTCGGTGGTTTTTGATATATATTAATTGGCCCTTCCCCTCGATGGGTACCTCCAAGAGCTTTTTCGTAAAACTTTCAAAGCAACCTACAATTTACCTGTAGTAGTCCAAATTTTACCAAGTTTCGATAAATCAACATAAAATCATTCAAGTGGGTGAAGTTAGCTAGGAAATTTGAGAACTAGTAAAACATGGGAAAATCGTGTTGGTCCACTATGTATGTGTGAAAACTTGGTTTGTGGCATTCAGATCCATAGTCTTTGAACTTTCTTTAGGGGACAGAATAATCTAGTCATCACTCGAAAAATTTAGAATGTTCTTTCCTAAGATAGTTGGAAACTCACACTGGCGGCATTGTCTACTACAAGAAGATGCACGTATAACTACCTCTGAAAATACTTTTAAATCAAGAGGAATCTATTGCACTTACTTGTAGCTAAAGTTTGGCCTAGTTTTGTTAAACTGGCAAGATGCAAAATCTTAGCAAGAAGTTCAATTTGTCATAAAGAATCTAGTTGGATGGTTTCTCATATATTAATTGTGACCCCTCGATGGGTACCTTCAAAAGCTTTTCGTAAAACTTTCACAGTAACCTACAATTTGCTTGTAGTAGTTCAAATTTGACCTAATTTTGATGAATCGACATAAGGTCATTCAAGTGGGCAAAGTTAGGTAGCGGGTTTGAGAATTCATAAAACACAGGAAATCATAAGTACAATATGTTGGTCCACTAAATATATATGTGTGAAAACTTGGCTTCTGGCATTTAGATCGATAATTTTCGAACTTCCTTTACGAGAGAGAATAATCTTGAGATCACTCAGAAAATTGAGAATGGTCTTTTCATATAATTGGAAACTCACACCGACGACATTGTTTACTACAAGAAGATGCACCCATCTACCTCCGAAAAGACATTTAATTCAAGAGCAATCTATCGCGCTTACATGTAGCTCAATTTTGACTTAATTTTGTTAAATTGTCAAGATACAAAATCTTAGAAAGAAGTTGAACATATCATCAAAGCTCATAGTGGTTTCTGATATATTAATTCACCCCCTCCCCGAAGTGTACCTCCAAAAGCTTTTTCATGAAACTTTCAAAGCAACCTACAATTTACATGTAGCTCAAATTTGATCTAATATAATTTCGATAAATTGGGATAAAGTCATTCAAGTTGGCAGAGTTAGATAGGAAGTTTGAAAGCACATGAAACATGGGTATCGTCAGTACAACATATCGGTCCACTATATATATATGTGTGTGTGTGTCTGAAAACCTGGATTGTGGCATTTAGATCCATATTCTTTGGACTTTCTTGATGAAAAATAACAACCTTGCTTGTCATCTCTCAGAAAATTGAGAATTGAATGTTCTTTCCTGATAGTTAGAAACTCACACTGACGAGATTGTTTACTGTATATTGATTTCTTTGCCAATAGTATACTATTTAATACTGTATATAGTTTGGTCAAACTTTCTAACGGTTGACTTTGACTAAACCTAATATGCTGAGTAATACTCCCGCCGTTTAGAAATATAAGACGTTTAGCTTTGTGAAATGAATGTATCTAGAAGCCTTTTAGTGTATGGGCATCTAGATACATTCGATTCACAAAGCTAAAACGTCTTATATTTCTGAATAGAGGGAGTATTAAATAAATGGAGTATAGGATAAGATTAGGAAAACAACATTTTTTAAGAACCCTCACAAGCTTTTTATTAGCATCACATATCTGAGTATTACATTGACACTGATGATTAACCAAACTGCAAATAGAGCAAACCCAAACACATACGGAGTAGTAGTACAACTTAACGACTTCTATGGGGACTCCGCGGTCTTCTCAGGCGACTTGGTAGCATCCTCTGCGGGCAACTTGGCTGCATCCTCCGCGGTACCATCACCAAGCAGGGACTCGTGGATGCTGGGCAGCACGCCGCTGTGCGCGATGGTAACACTGGCCAACAGCTTGCTGAGCTCATCGTCGCGCATGACGCCAAGCATCACGTGCCTCGGGATGATGCGGATCTTCTTGCTGTCCTTCGCGGCTTGCCCGGTGAGCTCCAGCACCTCGGCGGTGAGGTACTCGAGAACGGCCGCGAGGTAGACGGGAGCCCTAAAGCCTATGCGCTCGGAGTACCGACCCTCCTTGAGGTAGCACTCGATCCGGCCGACGGGGAAATGCAGCCCGGCCTTGACATCAACACATGCTTCTTCCTATGGCTGCCTGGTGCGAGACTGGGACTTGGAGTGGCGATAGCAGGATTCGGAAGCCGGCGACATGACTTATTTTTCTCCACGTCCTTTGTCGCCGCCACCTGGGTCTTCTTCTTCCCACGGGGAGCTCCGGTTTTCGGAGCCATAGCTGCAAAGTCTAAGAGGAAGAAAGGTTAATCATGGAGGGTCGGTGAAGGTGCCCATGTCCCTTGTATTGAAAATTTAACAAAGCTGTCTTTACTATTTTACAAGTATGAATTTTTAATAGGAGTACTACTAAAAGGCTGTGTGCATGTTTCCTCACTTTCTTTCACTTTTTTGAAACATGGCCATATGTGTCAGCATGAAAATACATACAAAGAAGTTGTATCTTTGAAAACAATAGTCGGTTTTCAGTATGACTACGTGGGTACAATAATTAGTACTATATGAATTTCTTACAAATTTACAATCAATCTATCACGCACTTGTAGTTCAAAATTTACCTAGTTTGGTTTTATTGACAAAATTTCATTTAATTATGCGAAATTAGCTAGAAGGCCTGAAAATTCATGAAACTTGTTAACCATGAAACATGCTCTATTTTGTGTGAAATTTAGTATGTTGTGGCATTCGGAGCCATACTCTTTGCCTTTTCTTTAAAAAATAATTATATGTGGCACTTCTAAAATAATTTAACAAAATTCTATACATAAAATTTGAAAAGTCCAATTAGCAACATTAGTATGCCATGCCAAGATGCACCCGTCTATCCGAAATGGACATGACCTTTGTCATTATTTAACTTGAAACCCAAGTATATGATAACACATCGCTGGTCATATTGTGAAGAAGTGTTTTTAAACCTTGTCAAAATTCATGTTTACCATTTACGAAAGAGGACACCATACATAAGTGCTTAACATTTTGTTATTTATTTCTTTACTTTTCTTTAATTTATACCAATAAATGGGACGAGTGATGCAGATATGACCTTGGCATTGGTAACTTGGCTTAAAATGTGAACAATGTTCATACATGGTTATTCTACTATTGTGTAGCAAGTTTTTCGAAAGTTGTCCAAATCCATGTTTGTAGTTTTTGTCCAAACAAGCACAAATATAAGAGGACACCATTTAAGTTTCAACTATGTATCATTACCACCCCCCTCCCGCAAAAAAACTATGTATCATGACACACATTGAAATAAGTATTTTCATATAGTACTAACATGTGGTGGAAATTATCTATATTTTGCTAGAATACAGTGAGTGCACTCTAAGCCTAATTATCCGGACGTACTTAATTACTAAAAATAAATCCTATCACATGGAAATTGAAAAGCATTTTCCTAAAAGTTCGAACTCTCATTGACAACATTATTTACCAAAGCCAAGATGCTTCGTAGAACAAGATATAGTACACTACCCGCCTCTTCTCTGGATGCCATTTAATTTTGCACTCGGGCATGCTTCTTCGGTGGGGGGCAGGAAGAGACCTCCTCGTTGTCGTCCTCGGCCTCCTCCCGGCCATCGTCCTCGACCTCCTCCCTGTCGTCGTCTTCGGCCTCCTCCTCAAGGTCGACCTCAGACTCCTCCTCTTCCTCAGTCTCATCTTCCGTCTTATAGGAGTCGCTCGGCGTTGGTGGTGGTGTCCCTTCGAAAAAGCGCTGCTAGTGGCTATCTTCTTCATCAGAGGAGTAAGAAAGCGGCGGCAGCCATGGCCCGTCGACTGAGTCTGGGCTTCCAGGTGGAGTTTTGGGGCCTTTCCCATTTGTTAGGTCAATCGACGTGTTCTGGAGAGAGTTGTCATACGATATTTTGGAAGGAAATAGAGAGAGATCAAGTTCTAAGCAACGGTGGGTTGGGTGTTTTGGGTGAAAGTAGGGGTGCGTACTGTTGCAATTTATAATGTCTATTTGTAGTCATGCTTGTGTTAATACCCTGAAAACTATCCCAAAATATCATAAATAGATTGTACCAGACTTGTCCCGTCAACAAAAAAAGGCTTATACCAGACTTGTCGGTTCTTGATTTTTCTTGGCCTAGAGAATTTAGGAGGCGCCCCTCTTAATCCAAAAATGAAGAGAATCATGCTGATCATGCTGAATTGCTTGGTGTCTCTTACTTCCTCCATGAAAAATTAAGTGTCTATAGTAGTACATACTTATCAAGCTACAGTACTACTAGTATACGTATACTCTTCACAAAGTTGTGTCACCAAACTTGATTGATGGTGGTATGGTGTGGGCCTCATCTTTTTCTGCACCACTTCATCGCAGACTAGAAGTATAATCATTGTGTGAAAGCTTACACGAGAAGGAAGGAGAAATGGAGAGGATAGTGGATGGATAGTGAGAGGGGGGCGAATGAGAGAGAAAATCTACTACGTAGTATTGTAGTATGTGTACTAGTACCGCGTGTCACGACCCATCGTAATATGTAAACTTTTAGCCGAAGTTAGATAGAAACCATGATCAACTACAGTATGTGTGGCTTGTGGCATTCTGAACCATATTATTTAGACTTTCTTCACACAAAAACATCACCGTCCATACTTGAAAATTGAAATTCTTTTTTTCCTAATTGTTGGAAACTCCCACATGCAACAATGCTTATTACGCCAAGATGCACCCATCTACCAAACTATCGTGGGAACTCTATCAAATTGTAAACTATGATGTCAATATGGCCTTGATGACCTTGGTCGTTTGGGTTGAAATAATCCCGATGTCTGGCCGGTCTTTTGGATAACCTTCCCTCCCAATGTTTGGGAAGCAAGTGAAAATTTCGAAAATCGAAAAAGTTTAAATTTTTGTCCCACCAAAGACCAAACTGGTTTACTTCCTATGTACTCCTCCTCGTCCCTACTCCACACCAACGCGTTGCTGCTGAACACGCCAGAGACATAGAGTTGTCGTACCAAGGCACATGTGCGCAGCGCCACGTTGTGGATGAGGGGAGAGTGATCAGCCGGACCAGTGCGCGAGGGGAAAGGGGAGGATAGATGGAGCATAGAGAAGGAGAGAGAAAACACACGATTTGTTTTGCGTGCATAGGTCCTGAAATTTACTACTAGTAGAGTGTACACTGTAAGGCCGCAGGAGTACCTCGTGTCAGAAACCCATCATAACTTTGCTCTGACATGGAACCGCCTTCCACTTCTCTTCGCTGCTTCCCTCTTCCCCTGCCAACATTTTATTCTCTCAGCATTTACATCGCGTGGATAGCGGTGACCATATGTCTAAGCAAAGAAATATACTACTGCCGCATTGTGTAAAAAAGCACACCTTAATAAGGCTCAGATAGTAAATCGTATGACATATCATCACTGTATAAAATTATAATTGGTAAAGCACAAAAAATTATAAATTTGATCAACATCTATACTATACTACTATAGTGGAGCAGTTTTGAATTGGATCCATAGCATCAATCCTGACCATTGGGCTGTTGGATCCAATGCTTCAGAGTAGCTGGATTCGTGTTGAATAGTACCTAGAGCAAACTCCACCATGCATGTTCTACAACCATCATGTCACCACCCCCAAAATTTCATAGCACAGTAGACTGTATTCTCTCTACTTATATATACTACTATAGTGGAGCAGTTTTGAATTGGATCCATAGCACTAATCATGACCGTTGGGATGTTAGATCCAATGGTTCAGAGCAACTGGATTGGTGTTGAATAGTACTCCCTCCGCCAAAATATAAGGCGTCTAAGGATTAGTCAAAAGTCAACATTTTCTAAGTTTGACCATGATTATACAGAAAAATATAAAAATTTAGAATACTAAATTAATATCAATAGATTCACCATAAAGTATATTTTCTTAATAGGTCCATTCAATATTGTAGATGTAGATTTTTAAAAAATATTTGGTCCGAGTTAGTAAGGTTTGACTTTTGACCAATCCTGAGGCACCTTATATTTTGGGACGGAGCGAGGGAGTACAGACCTAGATGCTAGAATGGAAAAGAAGATCCAACGGTTAGCAATGTTTGGATTTTCCAGTCTTGATCCAACTGTTAATGTTCAAAGTTAATCTCTACACTATATGTAGTGGTATGGTATATATTGTAAGAGATAAGAGACAAGATAAAGATAAGATAGAAGTACTGCGAATGGTTGATCTAATGGTAGGTCTCATAAGAGCGAGGTTCTTGAGAGTTAACACGGTCGGTGGAAGTACAAGTTACATTAAGGACCTCATAAAAAATGAAAATTGCATCCAACAAGTCCGTGCATTTAGCACAAGGACCCTTAAACCGAGTAATGAAGTACTATGTATTTTGAGGTTTGTGCATACTAGTGTTCATCGTGCTAAGGACTATCAGTAGAATATTTTTAGATGCTAAGAATAGAAAAAAAGATCCAACGGTTAGCAATGTTTGGCTTTGCCAGTTTTGATCCAATGGTCAATGTTCAAATAAGTTAATCCCTACACTATGTAGTGGTGGTATGCATGGTATTGTAAGAGATAAGAGACAAAGATAATGGTAATATAAGAAGTACTACGAATAGTCGATCTAATGGTAGGTCTCGTAGGAAGCAAGGTGCTTTGAGAGTTAACACGGCTGGTAGAATTACAATTTACATCAAGGACCTCATAAAAATGAAAATTGCATTTAAGTCCATGCATTTAGCACAAGGACGACGTTGAAACTTAGCAGTGAAGTGTGTGTTTTGAGCTAGAGGTTTACGTATACTAGCGGTCATCGTGCTAAATACTATTAGTTGAATATTTCTAGATGCTAAGAATGGAAAAGAAGATCCAATGGTTAGCAATGTTTGGATTTGCCAGTCTTGATCCAACGGTCAATGTTCAAAGTTAATCCGTACACTATATGTAGTGAATGATTGATGACCCACAAGTATGGGGGTGTATCGCAGTATTTTCGATAAGTAAGAGTGTCGAACCCAACGAGGAGCAGAAGGTGCTGGCTAGTGGTATGGATCAGGTATTCTTTGCAAATACTTAGCAAACTGATTTTTAGGGGTTTTTGATAGTGCAAGTAAATAAAGTACAAGTAAACAAAAGACAATAAGAATAAATGCAGCAAGTGGCCCAATCCTTTATTCAGCAAAGGACAAGCCGGTTGTACTACTTAAGATGACCAAACGTTCTCGAGGACACATGGGAAGACTATCAAGTGCTTTCGCTTCACATAGTTGATTAATATTCTTTAGCTTGCTAAGTGTTGTGTGGGTGAACCTGTGCTAATGTACCAACCTTCCTAGTACTAATACATACTTGTGATTATACCCCTTGCAAACATCCGTAAGTACAAGAAAGTAATTAAGGTAGAAACCTAACAACAGCTTTAAACTCTAAGACCCTGGCGTCCCTTGTGCAATGGTTTCCTAACGGGGGTTCAGGTTTTTGTCACTCCGGCAATCCCTACGATTAGTAGCCAAATACACAATGCATTCCCCTGTACCCATATAGGTGAAGTGTCATGTAGTCGACGTTTACATGACACCACTAGAAGAAGTACACCACAACTTAAATATCGAACTATTGAATCTTTCTCAACACAATTCTGCTACTAACAACATGACTTCTCCCATGTCCTCAAGAACAAAACGACTACTCACAAGACATCATGTGGATCATGATCAGAGATGGAATAATGATGTATAACAATCTGAACATAAACAATAATTCAATGGTTCCACTCAATAGCATCAACTACAAAGAGTAATCAACACCGGGAAAGTTTCCCCTAAGAACTATGCAAGATTCAACCCAATTGTTACAGCAATATGGAGATGCTGATGATGGTGATGATGGTGGTGATGATGATGATCCTGATGAAGTCCAGCTTGATGGTGGTGTTGATGGCGATGATCTCCCCTCTCCGGGAAGGAATTCCCCCGGCAGAATTCTGTCTGCCGGAGAGATCTTTCTCTCTCGGTGTTTTCCGCCTCGTAGAGGCGGCAGAATCTTTCTCTGGTCGCTCCCCGAGTCTTAGGGTTTTGGGAGGATAATATACGCCAGAGGGGAGAGCTGGAGGTGGACCAGGGCGGCCACACCACCTGGTGGCGCGGCCTGGGGTGGCCCACGCGAGGTGGTGGTGTGGGAGAATATCATTTTGCGGCCCGAAAGTTGGGGTGTACAGGCAACGCGGTACCCAAGTTCCTTGAAATCAGTCGGGGTGACTAAAGTTGGTGTGCCAAATACTCAGAGGGTCTTTTTCAGCACGAATTCATCTTTATGTTTCAATACAAAAAATCAGGCTAACAGCCGTCAAGTTGGGCCCCCCTGTCAGTTCTCGCCATTATGTCGCTCCTGTCGCTTAGGCGGGGTGGCTATCATGTAGGCTTGCAGCGTTGGCATAGTGGATAGGACAACACCCCCTACCCAGTGTATTGACGTGACAAAACAGGGCACATGTATCGGTGTTATAATTATTTTTTGTTTACTCAGAAGCTGGAACGGCCACCGCCACGCGTCTCTCCTTGGACTTCCGTCCCAATCGTTAACCGCTACCTTAAAAGCGCATTCACGGTTCCACCATTCCCCTGCCTCGCAGAAACCACTCTTCTTCATGTCATCTACTATCTTCTTCCCGTCTTCTCCTTGCCGCCATGGAAGATCTACGCACTCTAGAGACAAGCTTCACTACCCATGACAATAAGAAGATAGACGTTGTCTACACCAACGATGAGGAGACAGTGGTGCGTGTCCTGAGGATGTACGAGGGTTGGCTTGGGATAGACGAGGACAAGTTTGTGGGATTGGACTTCGAGTACACCCCGGAGCACCCATATGAAGGGAGTGAAGTCACCGTCGTTCAACTGGCCATGCGGAAACACGTCCTCGTCTACCACCTCTCCCGGTTTGTAGATCTGCTCTCTATAGCTAACCGCTTTTAGGTTTTTCTCCTCTTGTCCTTTATCCACTTGCTCATCTTGCAACTACTGGATTTTATTTAGGACCAAATAAATTAGGGTTTGCCTATGTCTCAATCGACTGAGATTTTCTTTAGTCTCAATCACCTAAGAAAAGTGCAACCGTAGTTAAAAGAAATGTGCAACTCGTTCAGTCGACTGAGAAATAGCAAAACCGAATAAATTATGACAATACAATGTTGGGAGTCTTGAACTTGCATTTACTAAACTTTTCAAAATTATATTGAGATGATGATCTTGCATTGACAAAATATTTGTAGTTACAAATTTTGGTGATGACAAACTACATACTTTCAGGACTGATAGGAAATGTCCGGTGTTGCGCCAGTTCATTGTAGAAAGGGGAATTGTTTTCTGCACTGTCGATAAAAGAACTGATTTTTCGAAATTGTATCAAGAGGAAATTATAATTCCTTCAGAGTCTTGTCAAGATCCTAGCGGGCTTGAGGAAGGATGGAATGGCATTACTCGCAACTAGAATCCTCGATGAGTCGTACGACAAAATGAAGGAAGATTTCCCTACGGATAGGCACGATTTCTAGGACGAGTGGCTATTGTCTGATATAAACCTAAAGTATATAGCCATAGATGCTTACGTGACCTACCAGCTGTACAAGAAGATCCATTTTTTTCTACGCTACCTCGTGTTTTGCCCTATTTGCAAGAGGGAAGACGAGCTTAGGGGAGCTCTTTGTAGAAAATGCAGAATAGCTGAGTTTGAATATGCATATGCAAAGAAATTGGCTGCATCTGAAGCAGCTGACGGAGAGGCTGCATAAGCAGCTGAAAGAGAGCTTGTAGCTGAAGAAGCAGCTGATAGAGAGGTTGCAGCTGAAGCGGCAAACATAGAGGCAGCATCTTCTAGCGGCAACAATCAGGCCTATGATGCACCGCTAATTGTGCCGCAAGACGCTGAAGATAGGGAAGCCAAGTCAGATGCCAGGTGGGACAAAGCAGTTCGTGAGATGTGGAGTACCTGGAATGGTCGCAGTTCGTCGCCTAGGAATGATGGCAAGCGCCTCAAGTGGTCTGATGAGGAGTGATTTAAATTTTACTTGTCAGTGTTACGTTTCTGTTTTGTGAACTCAGTAGCTTGCCAAGATGTCTAGCGCCTCAAGTGATACTAGTAAAATAAATTTAACCCTCGTTGTGTTATGTTTATGTATGTGTCTTATAGCTTGTCAAGATGGTAGCTTCTTAACTGGAGGTTTGAAAGAGTGCCCTTTTCCTCTCTCGCTAAACATATATGTTTCATTTTACCCAAATTGGTAGCAAATCTAGAGAAGATTCTCACTTTGATATTTCGTTCCCTTTTGGACCTCTTTTTTCCTCCGATCAGGTAGCAAATATAGAGCAGCAAATCACACCAGGAAGACTACATTCATTCAAAAAACAAAAAAAATGTAGATATAGCTGTGCGCAACTAAATAGGATATAGCGATAGAAAGTAGGTTGCTTAACGAGGTTCGATGCATTCAGCCAGAAATAGGATATATCTAGAAAGAAGTTGCTTAGCAGCAGCAGCAGCCGCCGCAGCTGTAGGCACATCCTGCAAGCGCCCGCCTTGCGGAAGGGTCAGTTGTAGTAGGGGGCCCTGAGGAAGCCGTCGTACTTGTCGGCCCGCAGGCTCCTCAGCACCTGACGAGCCTTGGTGTGAATGGACTCGTCATCGCTACAGACGTTGCTGCCGAAAACCTATTGGAAGAAAAGGAAAATGGGAGAGTAGATGGTGTAAGAATATCGAGCAATCGAAATGCGAACAAGCGAATCCTAATAAAACAACATCTAGCATCCAACGATGGGAATAGTGTTGGATAATTAGGCACAATTTCCATGATTAATTCCAGAATATTAAACATGACAATACCAGCTAAATTTTAAATAGATTAGCCCATTATTTCTAACAAACGGTAGAAGAACCAGGGGAGGGGAGCAAACCCTAGTTACCTCCGACCATAGGTCGTCGATGCCGGTGTCGTAGGGGTTTTGCGGAGCGATGTACTTATCCGGATCGTAGGTGCCCAAGAAGTGTGTGATCTGCTTGTGACCGGCGGGGGCCTCCTCGCCGGCGGGGGGCTCCTCTTCGGCGGCTCCGTTGGTAGCGGGGACGGGAGCCTAGACGGGAACGGCGGCTGCCATCGATGCCTCGACTGGGGCCTAGACAGGGACAACGGCTGCTTTCAACGCATCAAGGGGGACCGGAGAGGAGACAGGGGCCTCCTCACCGGTGGCCACGGAGGCGACGATGGCCACCTTATCCTCCTCGGCCATCGCCGGCGCGGACGAGGTATTCTCGGGAGTATGCGGATGCTGGTGGGACAGTGGAGAGGGTTGCATGGGGACAGTGAGTGGGAGTAGGAGTGGGTGTGTGGAGAGGGGCTCTATAGTTAAGGTGGATAGAAGCAAGGCACGTTTCGTTGCACCACCGTGCAACGCGCCGTGTAGTCTATTGCACCGTGCACCGCGACACGCACACGGTACGCCACGTTTTTTTCCCGGGCCATGCATGGTAGTTCTGTATTGAGCCGCATGCAAAGGGCGCACACATAATTTCTATGTACAAAGTTTGACATGGCCCTAAAATTGGTGATAGTTAAAAGTGGAAATGTAGAGGGGAAGGTAGGTGGCTGTACGGCGAGATTTGTGGGGTTGTGATAGATTCGATAAAGGGATGTGTTGATGGCTGCAAGTGACTCGATGAACCGGAGACGTTAGGTCTTGTCGAGCTCAGATGTTCGGCCTCCGGCTAGTGCGTCCAAGCTTCTTATGGTGGGCCCCAGTTGGAAGTGAGATTGAGAGCCGCTGCGTAAAAAATGGGATGTGTCTTATTAAAATCAAGTGGCAATAAACTGCAGTTGTCCATCGATGATCGTGCACTCGATGACGCATGTGTTGTGGCGTAGTAGTAGCAGTAGTAGGCTTTTCAGACTTGATTAAACGTGACATGACCGCTCGACGACTTTTTCCATGGACGGCATCGTGTTCCTTCTTGTAGAGGGAGACGTCAAGATAGGGCCTCATCAAGATGGTAGCTCGTTCACTATTAGTTTGAAAGAGTACCCTTTTCCTCTCTCGCTAAACATATATGTTTCATTTTGCCCAAACCGGTAGCAAATCTAGAGAAGATTCTCTCTTTGATAATTCGTTCCCTTTTGGACCTCTTTTTGCCTCTGATCAGGTAGCAAATCTAAAGCAGCAAATCACACCAGGCAGAATACATTCATTCAGAAAACAAAACAAATGTAGATATAGCTGTGTGCAGCTAAATAGGATATAGCGATAGAAAGTAATAGGTTGCTTAACAAGGTTCGATGCATTCAGCCAGAAATAGGATGCAAGCAAAATATAGAAAATCAAAAGAAACTGCTTAGAAGCAGCTGCTGCCGCAGATGCAGATACATTCAACGAGACATCCAACCCGTTCATTTGCCAGCGCCTCCACCTCCCTCCGGCGCCTCCGCCACTTCTTGTTGCCTAGTCCCTTGATCTTGGGGGCCTTGGACCTGATTGGAGGCATGCGACCCTCGTTGATGGCCACCCGCTGGAGGTTTTGGAGGTGAATGCCGAGAGCCCGGTGTTTAGCGATGTAGGCATTGATGTTCAGGATCTCGCGCTTGTTGCCTTTGTGGATGCCGGAGCCCGCGGCCTCTGTATGATTCAGTAAGGTGTTGAAGCCGGTGCCGCCGGCGGCGCGACTCGTCAAGCAGTAGGCGATCCCCTTGCGGAAGGGGTAATTGTAGTAGGGTCCCGTGAGGTAGTCGTCGTACTGGCCGGCCCACAGCCTCCTCAGCACCTGACGAGCCCTGGTGTGAATGGACTCGTCATCGCTGTAGACGTCGCTGCCGGAAACCTATTGGAAGAAAGGAAAATGGGGGAGTAGATGATGTAAGAAGATCGAGCAATCAAAATGCGAACAAGCGAATCCTAATAAACCAAGATCTAGCATCCAACGATGTGAACGGTAGAAGAACTAGGGGAGGGGAGCAAACCCTAGTTACCTCCGACCATTGGCCATCGATGCCGGTGTCGTAGGGGTTCAGCGGAGCGATGTACTTATCTGGATCGTAGGTGTCCAAGAAGTGCGTGATCTGCTTGTGACCGGCGGGGGCCTCCTCGCCGGCGGGGGGCTCCTCTTCGGCGGCTCCGTCGGTAGCGGGGATGGGGGCCTGGACAGGAACGGCGGCTACCATCGATGCCTTGACTAGGGCCTAGACAGGGACGGCGGCTGCTTTCAACGCGTCGAGAGGGACCGGCGAGGAGAGGGAGGCCTCCTCGCCGGCGGCCACGGAGGCAACTATGGCCACCTTATCCTCCTCGGCCATCGCCGGCGCGGACGGGGTATTCTCGGGAGTTTGCGGATGCTGGTGGGACAGTTGAGAGGGTTGTGTGGGGACAGTGAGCGAGAGTGGGAGTGGGTGTGTGATACGTCCATTTTGCATCACTATTCTATGTCATAATTCACTGTTATTCATTGATATATTTTGTATTGAGAGGTGATACTTATATTATTTCATCTGTTTTTGCATGGTTGATGACTTTTGGAGCATGGACCGCTGTAGTCAGGATTCTGATGGAAAAGGTGCTGTTTGGAGGCAAAATTTGCGAAGATCAGAAAATCCGGAAAAATATACGGAAAATCCTATTTTTCAGAAGACAAAGGAAGCCACAAGGGGAGCTGGAGATGGGCCACAGGGGGCCCACACCACCCCCTGGCGCGGGCCACCCTGGGTTGCGCCACCAGGTGGTGTGGCCGCCCTGGTCCACCCCTGGCACTCCCCTCTGTCGTATATTATCCTCCCGAAACCCTAAGACTGGGGGAGCGACCACAAAAAGATTACGCCGCCTCTGCGGGTCGGAAAACACCGAGAAAGAAAGATCTCTCCGGTAGACAGATTTCTGCCAGGGGAATTCCTTCCCGGAGAGAGGAGATCATCGCCATCAACACCACCATCAAGATGGACTTCATCGGGATCATCATCATCACCACCATCATCACCATCAGCGCCCTCATCACCATCTCCATATTGCTGTAACAATTGCATTGAATCTTGCATAGTTCATAGGGGAAACTTTTCGGGTGTTGATTACTCTTTGAAGTTGATGCTATTGAGTGAACCATTGAATTATTGTTTATGTTCAGATTGTTATACATCATTATTACATCTCTGATCATGATCCATATGATGTCTTGTGAATAGTTCGTTTTGTTCTTGAAGACATGGCAGAAGTCATGTTGTTAGTAGTGGAATTGTGTTGAGAAAGATTCAATAGTTTGATATTTAACTTGTGGTGTACTTCTTCTAGTGGTGTCATGTGAACATCGACTACATGACACTTCACCTATATGGTCCTAGGGAATGCATTGTGTATTTGGCTACTAATCGTAGGGGTTGCCGGAGTGATAGAAACCCGAACCCCCGTTAGGGAACCATTGCATAAGGGATGTAAGGGTCTTAGAGTTTAAAGTTGTGGTTAGGTTTATACCTTAATTACTTTCTTGTACTTATGGATGTTTGCAAGGGGTATAATCACAAGTATGTATTAGTCCTAGGAAGGTCGGTACATTAGCACAGGTTCACCCACACAACACTTAGCAAGCTAAAGAAGATTAATCAACTATATGAAGCGAAAGCACTTGACAGTCTTCCCATGTGTCCTCGAGAACGTTTGGTCATCTTAAGTAATACAACCGGCTTGTCCTTTGCTGCATAAAGGATTGGGCCACTTGCTGCATTTATTCCTACTGTCTTTTATTTACTCGTACTTTGTTTACTTGCTTTATCGAAAACCCCTAAAAATCCAGTTGCTAAGTATTTGGAGAGAATTCCTGATCCATACCACTAGCCAGCACCTTCTGCTCCTTGTTGGGTTCGACACTCTTACTTATCGAAAATACTGCGATACACCCCCTATACTTGTGGGTCATCAAGACTATTTTCTGGCGCCGTTGCCGGGGAATGAAGCGCTATTGGAGAGTGGATCTGGTAAAGGAAACTTCTACTGTGAGTATTGTTTACTTCTGCTAGTTGCTTTATTTTCGTTATGGATAATTCGCTGAGTTTCTTATTTGGTAATGCTATTACCACTACTAAGGTAGTAGATAAGCCACCACCTGCTGAGAATGATGTTTTTAAAATACCTAGAACAATTATTGATCGTGTTATGGATAACTACTATGTTGGGGATGGAACTGTCCATCCCGGTGATCATTTACTCTTTATACACGAATTATGCGGGTTGTTCAAGTGTGCAGGTGTTACTACAGATCAAGTTAAGAAGAAGTTATTCTCATTATCGCTGAAAGGAAGAGCTAAGGAATGGTATAAACTGCTGAAGAATGGTCAAGCTCTGGAATGGGAGGAAATAGTGCCTCTCTTTTATTCAAAGTTTTATCCTCCTAGTGAGATTCATAAAGATCGGAATCAAATATACAACTTTTGGCCTCTTGATTGAGAGATTACAGCTCAAGCTTGGGGGAGATTGAAGTTACTAATGTTCAAATGTCCCATTCATGAGCTCCCCAACAATATTATTATCAATAAATTTTATGCAAGGCTCCCTCTACGTGACAAAGATTTATTGGACACTTCTTGTGCTGGGTCATTCACTCGTATGGAAGAAGAAGCTAAATGGGATCTTCTGGACCGTATTAAAGACAATGTTGAAGCTTGGGAGAATGACAAAGGTAGAAAGTCAGGTATAAATTATGATTATGAATGCATTGAATCTTTTATGGGAACTGATGACTTTCGAAATATTACTAATGCTTATGGTCTTGATTTGCAAGTTATTACAAATTGCTTTAGAGCTTTTGCTTCTTATATTGAAATTCCAAAAAGGGAGTGGAATAAATACCATGCACCTTACAAAGATATTGTGACTGTGTTCCTATTGGGAGTGCTGAGTATTGCATTATTGATCCCATCCTACCTGAACCTTATATCGAGAAGATTCTCTTCCCAGAAAAGGTAAAGGATCATCCTATGATAACTAATGTAATCACCAAAAGTGAAAAGAGAACTGTAAAACCTGATGAACAAATAAACATTGAACCTGTGGTAGCAATTGTGAAAGACCTTGTCACTAAAAGCATAGAAGATGGACACATAGTCTTTTGTGAGGATGCTTCTAATATTGTTTCACATCCTAATAGAATTAAAAAAGCTAGTGTTCCTGTGCTTTCTGTTAGAATTGGTCATCATTGCTATTATGGTTTATGCAATATTGGTGCAAGTACCAGCGCTATTCCTTATGAACTTTATAGAGAAATTATGCATGAAATCAGTCCCTCCGAATTGGAAGAGATTGATGTGGTTATTCACCTTGCTAATAGAGAGATCATGGAAGTTCTTTGTGGTAAGATTAAGTACCCTGCTGATTTTCTAGTACTCGGTTCAGCTGCTAGTAAAACTTATCCTATTATTTTTGGTAGACCTTTCTTGAGTACTTGTGGAGCTATTATAGATTGCAAAAGGGAGAAAATCTTTAATAAGTTTGCTAGGAAATCTTATGAGTTTAATTTCTCGAAATTTGCTAAAGAACCTTGTGAAGAGGAAACCCATAATGAGGATTTTAGAGTTGAACAACTGGCTTCTATTTCTCTTGCTCCTAACAATGCTTTGCAGCAATTTATGGAAGATCATGAAAGTGAAATCTTCATGGAAGAAAGGAATGAGATTGATAAGATTCTCCGTGATCAGCCTAAGATGCTTAAGCATAACTTGCATGTAGAAGACTTGGGTACCAAGTTGCCACCTAAAAAGGATCCGGTTTTCGATATAAAACCTCTCCCTAATGATCTTAAATATGCTTATATTGATGATAAAAAGATATATCCTGTTATTACTAGTGCTAAACCTTCAGGAAAGGAAGAAGAAAGGCTATTGGAGGTTTTGAGAATACATCGAGGAGCTATGGGCTATACTCTGGATGATTTAAAAGGAATTTCACCTACTATATGTCAGCATTCTATCAACCTAGAACCAGATGCAAAGCCCGTAGTAGAGCACCAACGACGTTTAAATCCTAGGATGAAGGAAGTGGTAAGGAATGAGGTATTGAAACTCTTTGATGTTGGTATTATTTAGCCTATTGCTGATAGTGAATGGGTTAGTCCTGTTCATTGTGTTCCTAAAAAAGGAGGTATTACCGTTGTTCCTAATGATAATGATGAGCTTATTCCTCAAAGAATAGTAGTAGGCTATAGGATTTGCATCGATTTTAGAAAAGTCAATAAAGTTACTAAGAAAGATCACTACCTACTTCCTTTTATTTATCAAATGTTGGAAAGGTTGACTAAGAAGACCCATTTTTGTTTTCTTGATGGTTATTCTGGTTTCTCTCAAATTGCTGTTAAACAACAAGATCAATAAAAAACTACTTTTACTTGTCCTTACAGAACTTATGCTTATAGATGTATGCCTTTTTGGTTTATGTAATGCTCCTGCTACTTTTCAAAGGTGCATGTCTGCTATCTTTCATGGTTTTTGCGAGGAAATTGTAGAAGTGTTCATGGATGACTTCTCTGTCTATGGAACTTCTTTTGATAATTGTATGCACAACCTTGATAAAGTTTTGCAGAGATGTGAAGAAACTAATCTTGTCCTTAATTGGGAGAAATACCACTTCATGGTTAATGAAGGGATTGTCCTTGGGCATAAAGTTTTTGAAAGAGGCATAGAAGTTGATAGAGCTAAGGTTGAGGCAATTGAGAAGATGCCATGTCCAAGAGACATCAAAAGTATTCGCTAGTATCCTTGGTCATGCTGGTTTCTATAGAAGGTTTATTAAATACTTTTCTAGGATATCAAAACCCCTTACTAATCTTCTTCAAAAAGATGTACCCTTCGTTTTTGATGATGATTGTAAGGAAGCTTTTGAAACTCTTAAGAAGGCTTTAACAACAACCCCTATTGTTCAACCACTTGATTAGAGTTTACCCTTTGAAATAATGTGTGATGCTAGTGATTTTGCTGTAGGTGTTGTCCTTGGGCAACAAATTGATAAAAAGTTAAACATTATTCATTATGCTAGTAAGACTTTAGACGCTGCTCAAAGGAATTATGCCACTACTGAAAAATAATTTCTAGCTATCGTTTTTGCTTGTGATAAGTTTAGACCCTATATTGTAGACTCAAAAGTCACCATTCATACTGATCATGCTGCTATTAAATACCTTATGACGAAGAAGGACGCTAAGCCTAGGCTTATTAGATGGGTGCTGCTTTTCCAAGAGTTTGATTTACATATAGTGGATAGGAAAGGTGCTGAAAACCCTATAGCTGATAATTTATCTCGATTGGAAAACATCTCTTTTGACCCTATGCCTGTTAATGATAGTTTCCCAAATGAGCAGTTAGCCGCGGTAGGGGTAAGCTCGCAAGGGAGCCCTTGGTACGCTGATTATGCTAACTTTATTGTCTCCAAGTATTTGCCTCCAACTTTTACAGCTCAGCAAAGGAGGAAGTTCTTCTATGATTTGAGACATTAGTTTTGGGATGACCCACACTTATACAAAGAAGGAGTGGATGGTATTATGCAAAGATGTGTTCCAGAATATGAACAAAAGGAGATATTGCGTAAATGTCATGGTAGTGCTTATGGAGGACATCATGCAGGAAATAGAACTGCACAAAAGGTGCTACAATCAGGTTTCTACTGGCCTACCCTTTTTAAAGATGCAAGAAAATTTGTTTTATCTTGTGATGAATGTCAGCGTGTTGGTAATATTTCTAGACGCAATGAAATGCCTATGAACTACTCTCTAGTTATTGAACCCTTTGATTGCTGGGGGTTTGACTTTATGGGTCCGTTCCCTCCCTCGAAAGGTTACACTCATATTCTTGTTGCCGTTGATTATGTTACTAAGTGGATAGAAGCCATTCCTACAAAGAGTGCTGACGGGGAGACTTCTCTAAAAATGCTTAAGGATGTAATCTTTCCTAGGTTTGGAGTGCCTAGGTATCTCATGACTGATGGGGGTTCTCGTTTCATTCATGGTGGTTTTACAAAGACCCTTGCTAAATATGATGTTAATCATAGAATTGCTTCAGCCTATCACCCCCAAACTAGCGGGCAAGTAGAGTTATCAAATAGAGAAATCAAATCCATGTTGCAAAAGACTGTTAATAGATCTAGAAAAAACTGGGCTAAAAAGTTGAATGATGCTTTATGGGCTTATAGAACTGCCTACAAAAATCCTATGGGGATGTCTCCTTATAAAATGGTTTATGGGAAAGCTTGTCACCTACCCTTAGAATTAGAACATAAAGCCTATTGGGCAGTTAAAGAACTAAATAGAGATTGTAAGCTCGCTGGTGAGAAAAGATTATTTGACTTAAGTTCTTTAGATGAATGGAGGAGTGAAGCCTATGAAAATGCTAGGCTCTTTAAGGAAAAATTTAAAAGATGGCATGACAAGCGAATACTTAAGAGAGAATTTCATGTTGGTGAGAAGGTTCTATTGTATAGGTCTCGTCTCAGATTTTTCACAAGAAAACTACTGTCAAAATGGGAAGGACCTTTCATTATTGAAGAAGTATACCGTTCAGAGCAATAAAGATTTCTTCTTTAAAATACAATACTACACATGTAGTGAATGGGCAGCGACTCAAACACTATATTGCTGGAGATTCTTATAATGAAGATGTTGATGCCTTTCAAGTTATAACTCCGGAAAGATTTATCAAGGACCAAATTCAGAGACCTGCAGAGCCCACTTCCAAATAGGTAATAGTTCTGGTAAGAAAAGTTCCACGAAAATACTATCCAACTATATTTATGTAGTTTTTAGTCAATAAGAAAAGTTACGAAGCGAAAAAGGGACGAAAATGGAGCCAGGGTGGCCCACACCACCCTGTGGCACGGGCCCACCCCTGGCCGCACCACCAGGTGGTGAGGCCACCCCAGACTCCGCCTCCGACCCGTTTTCGCCTAGTACCTTCCTTTTGTTATGAAACTTCGTAATATATAATCCCTTGGGTCTTCCGAGGTTCGTATATCATGTTTTCATCGTGTTTTTGTTTCGATCTGTTTCTGCCAGGTAGAGTCCCAGATTTGGAGCCACAATGTCTTCCTCTGGATCAGCCAAGGGAGATTCCTTAGAAGATATCATCAACCCATACATAAGAGAGTTGAAGATTCATCCCAAGGAGCTGTTGCTTGAAGATGGGGAGGTCCGGATAAAAGAGGTTCAAGGCCCTAAAGGTGAAGGAAGTCTGGAGGATAGGATGGAAGCACTGGAGCAAGAAGTCTTTAGGTACAAGAAGATGGCGGAGCTCCAAGTGGATATCATCCATAAGATTTGTTCCGAACTCATCGCCGAGCACCAAAATGAGACTTCTGAACTCAAAGACGAAGTCCTCTCACTCTACCAAACAACCAACGAACTGCAAGCACAGTTCTATGACGTTCAAAATCAAAATTGTGAGTATGAGGTTAGGTTTAAACGCATAAGTGCTGCTGCAAGTTTCAGGATGTTGGAAACCACGATGTCCTTTGTTGATGGGAAGCCCTTACCCTGGAAGTCGGACGAAGATGAGAGGATACCACCACCACTAAAGGAGTAATTCGTCATCAGGTTTGGCATCCCCTTGGTTTGTTCCAATCTTGGGGGAGTGCCGCGGTATCACATCACTATCTTCTATCTTTTTACCTTTTTAGTAGAGTCATATCATGAATAGAGGAGTTATTATGTAGTATGGTTTGCATTATGGAAGTGTCCCCTCTCTCGTTAGATATGTATCCCTTGGTGTGAGTTGCCGTTATGGAATATTAATGAGAAGTTCTATCATTTATTCTTTTGCATAGCTTATATTAGTTTTCAATTCGTGGTTTTATGATTGATCTTGTTGTTAGTATTGGTACCACTTTGGGATCATTGAGTTAATTTAGTTGGTTTTGGCAAACCTGGCTCGGTCAGTAGCACACTATTTTTGAGAGTTGAATGAAAAAGATAGAAGTACTCTAAAGAAAAAATAATTATTTCATCATCTTTCTTTCTTGATTTGCTCATAAGTCTAGTATTCTCTAGTTAAGATCTTTTGTGCTTCCAAGGAAGATTGCATGTTTGTCTTTATCACTTATATGTTTGTTTGTTTCCATCAACTCTTATACTTGCTACCCAGCTTTGCTAGCCAAAAACCTATACTGAGAGGGAATTCTTCTCGTGCATCCACTCCTTAAAACCAAAACCTCTGCCATTTGTGTCCACCATACCTACCTAGTAGCATTATTGCTATTCCAAGTAAATTCTTGTTTTATCTACCTCCCAAATTAGACTTGTTATGTGAAAATTAGTGATTAAAGCTCTCACGAACTTGATGGCACACTTTACTTTTTTGCACTTAATAAACTTGAACCATTGTGCTCATCTATGATACACATATGCTTACGATGACAAGAACTTACCGGTGACTAAACTTGAGTAGCATGAGGAGCGACCCTCGTATTCAAGGGACATGAGATTCTCAATTTACAACTTCTCAATGCATATCCTCAAATTTCATCACTTTAACCTTAATCACCTAAAGATGCCTATGATAGGGGAAATGAGAGCTGAAAGCTAGTAAGTACCATAATTTTTGGGAGCTCTTTATGAGACTTGCAATCCCTGCTTCCCTCTCTGAAGGGCCTTTCTTTTACTTTGTAGTTGAGTCAGTAAAACCTACTCCCTTCCATCTCAGCAAGTATTTTGAGTCGATGTGTTTCATTCATTCATATGATGATTTATTCAATCATGTTTCTTATGTTCCTTGTTTTGCACATTGTCTTATCTTGATGTTTACTACTTTGAAAGCTATCATTGAAAACCAGTTATTTGTGAACTCCAGCAAATTATCAACTATTCTTCGACCAAGAGCTAAGTTTGCCATTACCAATTATGATTTACTTTATGTATCTTTATTGTGTTTCCTTTATTCATTACAAGTTGAGTTATATAATAATGAGTTGTCTTCTATTATGATCTATGTATTTGATGAATGTGATGCTTCTTGTCCGTATTCTTTTATTGACTCTTCACTTCATAAACCTGAGGCCATGTTTATTGAGCTCAGTTTCGCTTGGGGACAAGCGAAGTCTAAGCTTGGGGGGAGTTGATACGTCCATTTTGCATCACTATTCTATGTCATAATTCACGGTTATTCATTGATATATTTCGTATTGAGAGGTGATACTTATGTTATTTCATCCGTTTTTTGCATGGTTGATGACTTTTGGAGCATGGATCGCCACAGTCAGGATTCTGATGGAAAAGGTGATGTTTGGACAAAATTCGCGAAGATCAGAAAATCTGGAAAAATATACGGAAAATCCTATTTTTCCAGAAGACGAAGGAAGCCAGAAGGGGAGCTGGAGATGGGCCACAAGGGGCCCACACCACCCCCTGGCGCGGGCCACCCTGGGTCACACCACCAGGTGGTGTGGCCGCCCTGGTCCACCCCTGGCACTCCCCTCAAGCGTATATTATCCTCCTGAAACCCTAAGACTCGGGGAGCGACCATAGAAAGATTCTGCCGCCTCTACGGGGCGGAAAACACCGAGAGACAAAGATCTCTCTGGTAGACAGATTTTTGCTGGGGGAATTCCTTCCCGGAGTGGCGAGATCGTCGCCATCAACACCACCATCAAGCTGGACTTCATCGGGATCATCATCATCACCACCATCATCACCATCAGCACCCTCATCACCATCTCCATATTGTTGTAACAATTGCGTTGAATCTTGCATAGTTCATAGGGGAAACTTTCTCGGTGTTGATTACTCTTTGTAGTTGATGCTATTGAGTGAACCATTGAATTATTGTTTATGTTCATATTGTTATACATCATTATTCCATCTCTGATCATGATCCATATGATGTCTTGTGAGTAGTTTGTTTTGTTCTTGGGGACATGGGAGAAGTCATGTTGTTAGTAGTGGAATTGTGTTGAGAAAGATTCAATAGTTTGATATTTAAGTTGTGGTGTACTTCTTCTAGTGGTGTCATGTGAACGTCGACTACATTACACTTCACCTATATGGGCCTAGGGGAATGCATTGTGTATTTGGCTACTAATAGTAGGGGTTGCCGGAGTGACAGAAACCTGAACCCCCGTTAGGAAACCATTGCACAAGGGACGTAAGGGTCTTAGAGTTTAAAGTTGTGGTTAGGTTTCTACCTTAATTACTTTCTTGTACTTACGGATGTTTGCAAGGGGTATAATCAAAAGTATGTATTAGTCCTAGGAAGGCCGGCACATTAGCACAGGTTCACCCACACAACACTTAGCAAGCTAAAGAAGATTAATCAACTATATGAAGCGAAAGCACTTGACAGTCTTCAGATGTGTCCTCGAGAACGTTTGGTCATCTTAAGTAATACAACTGGCTTGTCCTTTGCTGCATAAAGGATTGGGCCACTTGCTGCATTTATTCCTATTGTCTTTTATTTACTCGCACTTTGTTTACTTGCTTTATCGAAAACCCCTAAAAATCCGTTTGCTAAGTATTTGTAGAGAATTATTGATCCATACCACTAGCCAGCACCTTCTACTCCTTGTTGGGTTCGACACTCTTACTTATCAAAAATACTGCGATACACCCCCTATACTTGTGGGTCATTAGTGTGCGGAGAGGGGCTCTATAGTTAAGGTGGATAGAAGCAAGGCATGTTTCGTTGCACCACCGTGCAACGCGCCGCGCAGTCTACTGCACCGTGCACCGTGACACGCGCACGGTACGTCACGTTTTTTTCCCGGGCCATGCATGGCAGTTCTGTATTAAGCCGCATGCAAAGGGCGCACACACAATTTCTATGTATGAACTTTGACACGGCCCTAAAATTGGCGATTGAGAGCCGCTGCATAAAAAATGGGATATGTCTTATTAAAATCAAGTGGCAATAAATTGCAGTTGTCCATCGATGACTGTGCACTCGATGACGCATGCGTTGTGGCGTAGTAGTTGAAGTAGTAGGATTTTCAGACTTGATTAAACATGACATGACCGCTCGATGACTTTTTCCATGGACAACATCGTGTTCCTTCTTGTAGAAGTCTCGCTGAGGGAGACGTCCGTGCTGTCTCACGCTGTACTGTGAAGGCAACGACGTGTGCAACAATCATCGTTGGATCACACAGAATCAACGGTTGGTGCGAACGATCCCCGTGACAACTGTGATAACCAATCAGGGAGTAGTAGACAGGGTGAGCATAGGTTTGTGCTTCTACAAAGATAGAGAGGGGGCAAAACTGAGTAGTACCACATAAAACCAAGGGTGATATTGAGTAGTATAAAAATGGAAAGTGAGTGTCTTGTACAATGAAATACATCGTGGCATATATCAAATTATGCCAATATAGATCCACTAGAGTTCATTCGATGTCTGTTCTTCTCATAAACAACGTAAGGATCCACTAGAGTTCATTGCATGTGTGTTCGATCCACGAGTGTCATTGCATGTCTACTCTTTTCATTAACCATAATTAGAGTCACTGCATGTCTGCTTTTTTCATGAACCACAGTTAGAGTCATTGCATGTGTGTTCTTCTCACAAACCATATCATGAACCACACCCAGTGTCATTGCATGTGTGTTCTTCTCATAGACCACACATGGATCCACTAGTGTCATCGCATGTCTGCTCTTTTCATTAACCACAGTTAGAGTCATTGCATGTGTGTTCTTCTCATGAACCATAGCTAGAGTCATTGCATGTGTGTTCTTCTCACAAACCATATCATGATCCACACCCAGTGTCATTGCCTGTGTGTTATTCTCATTAACCACACATGGATCCACCAGTGTCATTGCATGTCTGCTCTTTTCATGAACCACAGTTAGAGTCATCGCATATCTGCTCTTTTCATGAACCACAGCTAGAGTCATTGCATGTGTGTTCTTCTCACAAACCACACATGGATCCATCAGTGTCATTGCATGTATGTTCTTCCCACATACCCAGTGTCATTGCATGTGTGTTATTCTCACAAACCACGTAAGGATTCACCAGTGTCATTGTATGTGTGTTCCTCTCATAGACCACACATGGATCCACCGATGGCATCGCATGTCGGCTCTTTTCATGAACCACAGTTAGAGTCATCGTATGTCTGCTCTTCTCATGAACCACAGCTAGAGTCATTGCATGCGTGTTCTTCTCACAAACCATATCATGAACCACACCCAGTTTCATTGCATGTGTGTTCTTCTCATTAACCACACATGGATCCACCGGTGTCATTGCATGTCTGCTCTTTTCATTAACCACAACTAGAGTCATTGCATGTCTGTTCTTTTCACAAACCACATATCACCAGAGTCTTTGCATGTGTGTTCTTCCCACAGACCACACATGGATCCACCAGTGTCATTGCATGTGTGTTCTTCCCATGAACCACACATGGATCCACCAGTGTCATTGCATGTGTGTTATTCCCATGAACCACACATGGATCCACTAGTGTCATTGCATATGTGTGATTCTCACAAACCATGTAAGGATCCACTGGTATCATTGCATGTGTGTTCCTCTCATAGACCACACATGGATCCACCGGTGGCATCACATGTCTGCTCTTTTCATGAACCACAGTTAGAGTCATCGCATGTCTGCACTTTTCATGAACCACAGCTAGAGTCATTGCATGTGTGTTCTTCTCACAAACCATATCATGAACCACACCCAGTGTAATTGCATGTGTGTTCTTCTCATTAACCACACATGGATCCACCGGTGTCATTGCATGTCTTCTCTTTTCATTAACCACAGCTAGAGTCATTGCATATCTGTTCTTTTCACAAACCACATATCACCAGTGTCATTGCATGTGTGTTCTTCCCATGAACCACACATGGATCCATCAGTGTGATTGCATGTGTGTTCTTCCCATGAACCACACATGGATCCACCAGTGTCATTGCATGTGTGTTCTTACGATGAACCACACATGGATCCACCAGTGTCATTGCATGTGTGTTGTTCCCATGAACCACACATGGATCCACCAGTGTCATTGCATGTGTGTTATTCTCACAAACCACGTAAGGATCCACCGGTGTCATTGCATGGGTGTTCCTCTCATAGACCACACATGGATCCACCGGTGGCATCACATGTCTGCTCTTTTCACGAACCACAGTTAGAGTCATCGCATGTCTGATCTTTTCATGAACCACAGCTAAAGTCATTGCATGTGTGTTCTTCTCACAAACCATATCATGAACCACACCTAGTGTCATTGCATGTGTGTTCTTCTCATTAACGACACATGGATCCACCGGAGTCATTGCATGTCAGCTCTTTTCATGAACCACAGCTAGAGTCATTGCATGTGTGTTCTTCTCACAAACCACATATCACCAGTGTCATTGCATGTGTGTTCTTCCCACAGACCACACATGGATCCACCAGTGTCATTGCATGTGTGTTCTTCCCATGAACGACACATGGATCCATAAGTGTCATTGCATGTCTGCTCTTTTCATGAACCACAGCTAGAGTCATAGCATGTGTGTTCTTCTCACAAACCACATATCACCAGTGTCATTGCATGTGTGTTCCTCCCACAGACCACACATGGATCCACCAGGGTCATTGCATGTGTGTTCTTCCCATGAACCACACATGGATCCACCAGTGTCATTGCATGTCTGCTCTTTTCATGAACCGAAGCTAGAGTCATTGCATGTGTGTTCTTCTCACAAACCACATATCACCAGTGTCATTGCATGTGTGTTCTTCCCATAGACCACACATGGATCCACCAGAGTCATTGCATGTGTGTTCTTCCCATGAACCAAAAATGGATCAAACAGTGTCATTGCATGTCTGCTCTTTTCATAGACTACATATGGATCCACCAGTGTCATTGCATGTGTGTTATTCTCACAAACCAGGTAAGGATCCACCGTTGTAATTGCATGTGTGTTCCTCTCATAAACCACACATGGCTCCACCGGTGGCACCGCATGTTTGCTATTTTCATGAACCACAGTTAGAGTCATCGCTTGTCTGCTCTTTTCATGAACCACGGCTTGAGTCATTGCATGCGTGTTCTTCTCACAAACCATATCATGAACCACACCCAGTTTCACTGCATGTGTGTTCTTCTCATTAACCACACATGGATCCACCGGTGTCATTGCATGTCTGCTCTTTTCATTAACCATAGCTAGAGTCATTGCATGTGTGTTCTTCTCACAAACCACATATCACCAGTGTCATTGCATGTGTGTTCTTCCCACAGACCACACATGGATCCAGCAGTGTCATTGCATGTGTGTTCTTCCCATGAACCACACATGGATCCACCAGTGTCATTGCATGTCTGCTCTTTTCATGAACCACAACTAGAGTCATTGCATGTGTGTTCTTCTCACAAACCACATATCACCAGTGTCATTGCATGTGTGTTCTTCCCACAGACCACACATGGATCCACCAGTGTCATTGCATGTGTGTTCTTCCCACAGACCACACATGGATCCACCAGTGTCATTGCATGTGTGTTCTTCCCATGAACCACACATGGATCCACCGGTGTCATTGCATGTTTGCTCTTTTCATAAACCACATATGGATCCACCAGTGTCATTGCATGTGTATTATTCTCATAAACCACGTAAGGATCCACCGGTGTAATTGCATGTGTGTTCCTATCATAGACCACACATGGATCCACCAGTGTCATTGCATGTCTGCTCTTTTCATGAACCATAGCTAGAGTCATCGCATGTGTGTTCTTTTCATGGACCACATATCACCAGTGTTATTGCATGTGTGTTCTTCCCACAGACCACACATGGATCCACCAGTGTCATTGTATGTGTGTTCTTCCCATGAACCACACATGGATCCACAAGTGTCATTGCATGTCTGCTCTCTTCATGAACCATAGCTAGAGTCATTGCATGTGTGTTCTTCTCACAAACCACATATCACCAGTGTCATTGCATGTGTGTTCTTCCCACAGACCTCACATGGATCCACCAGTGTCATTGCATGTGTGTTCTTCCCATGAACCACACATGGATCTACCAGTGTCATTGCATGTCTGCTCTTTTCATGAACCACAGCTAGAGTCACTGCATGTGTGCTCTTCTCACAAACCACATATCACCAGTGTCATTGCATGTGTGTTCTTCCCACAGACCACACATGGATCCACCAGAGACATTGCATGTGTGTTCTTCCCATGAACCACAAATGGATCCAACAGTGTCATTGCATGTCTGCTCTTTTCATAGACCACATATGGATCCACCAGTGTCATTGCATGTGTGTTATTCTCACAAACCACGTAAGAATCCACCGGTGTAATTGCATGTGTGTTCCTCTCATAGACCACACATGGATCCACCGGTGGCATCGCATGTCTGCTCTTTTCATGAACCACAGTTAGAGTCATCGCATGTCTGCTCTTCTCATGAACCACAGCTAGAGTCATTGCATGTGTGTTATTCTCACAAACCATATCATGAACCATACCTAGTGTCATTGCATGTGTGTTCTTCTCATTAACCACACATGGATCCACCGGTGTCATTGCATGTCTGCTCTTTTCATTAACCATAGCTAGAGTCATTGCATGTTTGTTCTTCTCACAAACCACATATCACCAGTATCATTGCATGTGTGTTCTTCCCACAGACCACACATGGATCCAGCAGTGTCATTGCATGTGTGTTCTTCCCATGAACCACACATGGATCCACTAGTGTCATTGCATGTCTGCTCTTTTCATGAACCACAGCTAGAGTCATTGCATGTGTGTTCTTCTCACAAACCACATATCACCAGTGTCATTGCATGTGTGTTCTTCCCACAGACCACACATGCATCCACCAGTGTCATTGTATGTGTGTTCTTCCCATGAACGACACATGGATACACAAGTGTCATTGCATGTCTGCTCTTTTCATGAACCACAGCTAGAGTCATTGCATGTTTGTTCTTCTCACAAACCACATATCACCAGTGTCATTGCATGTGTGTTCTTCCCACGGACCTCACATGGATCCACCAGTGTCATTGCATGTGTGTTCTTCCCATGAACCACACATGGATCCACCAGTGTCATTGCATGTCTGCTCTTTACATGAACCACAACTAGAGTCACTGCATGTGTGCTCTTCTCACAAACCACATATCACCAGTGTCATTGCATGTGTGTTCTTCCCACAGACCACACATGGATCCACCAGAGACATTGCATGTGTGTTCTTCCCATGAACCGCAAAGGGATCCAACAGTGTCATTGCATGTCTGCTCTTTTCATAGACCACATATGGATCCACCAGTGTCATTGCATGTGTGTTATTCTCACAAACCACGTAAGAATCCACCGGTGTAATTGCATGTGTGTTCCTCTCATAGACCACACATGGATCCACCGGTGGCATCGCATGTCTGCTCTTTTCATGAACCAGAGTTAGAGTCATCGCTTGTCTGCTCTTTTCATGAACCACGGCTTGAGTCATTGCATGCGTGTTCTTCTCACAAACCATATCATGAACCACACCCAGTTTCACTGCATGTGTGTTCTTCTCATTAACCACACATGGATCCACCGGTGTCATTTCATGTCTGCTCTTTTCATTAACGATAGCTAGAGTCATTGCATGTGTGTTCTTCTCACAAACCACATATCACCAGTGTCATTGCATGTGTGTTCTTCCCACAGACCACACATGGATCCAGCAGTGTCATTGCATGTGTGTTCTTCTCATGAACCACACATGGATCCACCAGTGTCATTGCATGTCTGCTCTTTTCATGAACCACAGCTAGATCATTGCATGTTTGTTCTTCTCACAAACCACATATCACCAGTGTCATTGCATGTGTGTTCTTCCCATGAACCACACATGGATCCACCGGTGTCATTGCATGTTTGCTATTTTCATGAACCACATATGGATCCACCAGTGTCATTGCATGTGTGTTATTCTCATAAACCACGTAAGGATCCACCGGTGTAATTGCATGTGTGTTCCTATCATAGACCACACATGGATCCACCAGTGTCATTGCATGTCTGCTCTTTTCATGAACCATAGCTAGAGTCATCGCATGTGTGTTCTTTTCATGGACCACATATCACCAATATCATTGCATGTGTGTTCTTCCCACAGACCACACATGCATCCACCAGTGTCATTGTATGTGTGTTCTTCCCATGAACCACACATGGATCCACAAGTGTCATTGCATGTCTGCTCTTTTCATGAACCACAGCTAGACTCATTGCATGTGTGTTCTTCTCACAAACCACATATCACCAGTGTCATTGCATGTGTGTTCTTCCCACAGACCTCACATGGATCCACCAGTGTCATTGCATGTGTGTTCTTCCCATGAACCACACATGGATCCACCAGTGTCATTGCATGTCTGCTCTTTCCATGAACCACAGCTAGAGTCACTGCATGTGTGTTCTTCTCACAAACCACATATCACCAGTGTCATTGCATGTGTGTTCTTCCCACAGACCACACATGGATCCACCAGAGTCATTGCATGTGTGTTCTTCCCATGAACCGCAAATGGATCCAACAGTGTCATTGCATGTCTGCTCTTTTCATAGACCACATATGGATCCACCAGTGTCATTGCATGTGTGTTATTCTCACAAACCACGTAAGGATCCACCGTTGTAATTGCATCGGTGTTCCTCTCATAGACCACACATGGATCCACCTGTGGCATCGCATGTCTGCTCTTTTCATGAACCACAGTTAGAGTCATCATCTGTCTACTCTTTTCGTGAACCACAGCTAGAGTCATTGGATGCGTGTTCTTCTCACAAACCATATCATGAACCACACGCAGTGTCATTGCATGTGTGTTCTTCTCATTAACCATACATGGATCCACCGGTGTCATTGCATGTCTGCTCTTTTCTTTAACCATAGCTAGAGTCATTGCATGTGTGTTCTTCTCACAAACCACATATCACCAGTGTCATTGCATGTGTGTTCTTCCTACAGACCACACATGGATCCAGCAGTGTCATTGCATGTGTGTTCTTCCCATGAACCACACATGGATCCACCGGTGTCATTGCATGTTTGCTATTTTCATGAACCACAGCTAGAGTTATTGCATGTGTGTTCTTCTCACAAACCACATATCACCAGTGTCATTGCATGTGTGTTCTTCCCACAGACCACACATGGATCCACCAGTGTCATTGCATGTGTGTTCTTCCCATGAACCACACATGGATCCACCGGTGTCATTGCATGTTTGCTATTTTCATGAACCACATATGGATCCACCAGTGTCATTGCATGTGTGTTATTCTCATATACCACGTAAGGATCCACCGGTGTAATTGCATGTGTGTTCTTATCATAGACCACACATGGATCCACCAGTGTCATTGCATGTCTGCTCTTTTCATGAACCATAGCTAGAGTCATCGCATGTGTGTTCTTTTCATGGACCACATATCACCAATGTCATTGCATGTGTGTTCTTCCCACAGACCACACATGCATCCACCAGTGTCATTGTATGTGTGTTCTTCCCATGAACCACACATGGATCCACAAGTGTCATTGCATGTCTGCTCTTTTCATGAACCACAGCTAGAGTCATTGCATGTGTGTTCTTCTCACAAACCACATATCACCAGTGTCATTGCATGTGTGTTCTTCCCACAGACCTCACATGGATCCACCAGTGTCATTGCATGTGTGTTCTTCCCATGAACCACACATGGATCCAACAGTGTCATTGCATGTCTGCTCTTTCCATGAACCACAGCTAGAATCACTGCATGTGTGTTCTTCTCACAAACCACATATCACCAGTTTCATTGCATGTGTGTTCTTCCCACAGACCACACATGGATCCACCAGAGTCATTGCATGTGTGTTCTTCCCATGAACCACAAATGCATCCAACAGTGTCATTGCATGTCTGCTTTTTTCATAGACCACATATGGATCCACCAGTGTCATTGCATGTGTGTTATTCTCACAAACCACGTAAGAATCCACCGGTGTAATTGCATGTGTGTTCCTCATATAGACCACACATGGATCCACCGGTGGCATCGCATGTCTGCTCTTTTCATGAACCACAGTTAGAGTCATCGCATGTCTGCTCTTTTCATGAACCATAGCTAGAGTCATTGCATGTGTGTTATTCTCACAAACCATATCATGAACGATACCTAGTGTCATTGCATGTGTGTTCTTCTCATTAACCACACATGGATCCACCGGTGTCATTGCATGTCTGCTCTTTTCATTAACCATAGCTAGAGTCATTGCATGTTTGTTCTTCTCACAAACCACATATCACCAGTATCATTGCATGTGTGTTCTTCCCACAGACCACACATGGATCCAGCAGTGTCATTGCATGTGTGTTCTTCCCATGAACCACACATGGATCCAATAGTGTCATTGCATGTCTGCTCTTTTCATGAACCATAGCTAGAGTCATTTCTTGTGTGTTCATCTCAAAAACCACATATCACTAGTGGCATTGCATGTGTGTTCTTCCCAGAGACCACACATGGATCCAGCAGTGTCATTGCATGTGTGTTCTTCCCATGAACCACACATGGATCCACCGGTGTCATTGCATGTCTGCTCTTTTCATGAACCACATATGGATCCACCAGTGTCATTGCATTTGTGTTATTCTCACAAACAACGTAAGGATCCACCGGTGTAATTGCATGTGTGTTCCTCTCATAGACCACACATGGATCCACCAGTGGCATCGCATGTCTGCTCTTTTCATGAACCATAGTTAGAATCATCGCATGTCTGCTCTTTTCATGAACCACAGCTAGAGTCATTGCATGTGGGTTCTTCTCACAAACCATATCATGAACCACACCCAGTGTCATTGCATGTGTGTTCTTGTCATTAACCACACATGGATCCACCAGTGTCATTGCATGTCTGCTCTTCTCATTACCCACAGCTAGGGTCATTGCATGTGTGTTCTTCTCACAAACCACATATCACCAGTGTCATTACATGTGTGTTCTTCCCACAGACCACACATGCTCCACCAGTGTCATTGCATGTGTGTTCTTCCCATGAACCACACATGGATCCACCAGTGTCATTGCATGTCTGTTCTTTTCATGAACCACAGCTAGAGTCATTGCATGTGTGTTCTTCTCACAAACCACATATCACCAGTGTCATTGCATGTGTGTTCTTCCCACAGACCACACATGGATCCACCAGTGTCATTGCACGTGTGTTCTTCCCATGAACCACACATGGATCCACCGGTGTCATTGCATGTGTGTTCTTACCATGAATTACACATGGATCCACCAGTGTCATTTCATGTATGTTATTCTCACAAACCACGTACGGATCCACCAGTGTCATTGCATGTGTGTTCCTCTCATAGACCACACATGGATCCACCGGTGGGATCACATGTCTGCTCTTTTCATGAACCATAGTTAGAGTCATCGCATGTCTGCTCTTTTCATGAACCACAGCTAGAGTCATTGCCTGTGTGTTCTTCCCACAAACCACATCATGAACCACACCCAGTGTCATTGCATGTATGTTCTTCTCATTAACCATACATGGATCCACCGGTGTCATTGCATGTCTGCTCTTTTCATTAACCATAGTTAGAGTCATTGCATGCGTGTTCTTCTCACAAACCACATATCACCAGTGTCATTGCATGTGTGTTCTTCCCACAGACCACACATGGATCCACCAGTGTCATTGCATGTGTGTTCTTCCCATGAACCACACATGGATCCACCAGTGTCATTGCATGTCTGCTCTTTTCATGAACCACAACTAGAGTCATTGCATGTGTGTTCTTCTCACAAACCACACATGGATCCACCAGTGTCATTGCATGTGTGTTCTTCCCATGAACAACGCATGTGTGTTATTCTCACAAACCACGTAAGGATCAACTGGTGTCATTGCATGTGTGTTCCTCTCATAGACCACACATGGATCCACCGGTGGCATCGCATGTCTGCTCTTTTCATGAACCACGGTTAGAGTCATCGCATGCCTTCTCTTCTCATGATCTACAACTAGAGTCATTGCATGCGTGTTCTTCTCACAAACCATATCATGAACCACACCCATTGTCATTGCATGTGTGTTCTTCTCATTAACCACACATGGATCCACCGGTGTAATTGCATGTCTGCTCTTTTCATTAACCACAGCTAGAGTCATTGCATGTCTGTTCTTTTCACAAACCACATGTCACCAGAGTCATTGCATGTGTGTTCTTCCTAGAGACCACACATGGATCCACCAGTGTCATTGCATGTGTGTTCTTCCCATGAACCACACATGGATCCACCAGTGTCATTGCATGTGTGTTATTCTCACAAACCACGTAAGGTTCCACCGGTGTCATTGCATGTGTGTTCCTCTCATAGACCACACATGGATCCACCGGTGGCATCACAAGTCTGCTCGTTTTATGAACCACAGTTAGAGTCATCGCATGTCTGCTCTTTTCATGAACCACAGCTAGAGTCATTGCATGTCTGTTCTTCTCACAAACCACATATCACCAGTGTAATTGCATGTGTATTATTCCCACAGACCACACATGGATCCACCAGTGTCATTGCATGTGTGTTCTTCCCACGAACCACACATGGATCCACAAGTGTCATTGCATGTTTGCTCTTCTCATGGACCACATCTAGAGTCATTGCATGTGTGTTCTTCTCACAAACCATATCATGAACCACACCTAGTGTCATTGCATGTGTGTTCTTCTCATTAACCACACATGGATCCACCAATGTCATTGCATGTGTGTTTTTCTCGCAAACCACATATGGATCCACCAGTGCCAAGATTGGTGACCGCATCGTTTACGGGCGCGTGGTGCACCGGGATATCCGCAACCGAGAAGGGCGGGAGAGGTTCTGGTCCGTCCCTGGACGGACCAAGTTCACCATCATCATCGCCGCTCGCCGCGAAGAGGTGCTTCGTGTCTCGTACAATGCGGAAATCGTGGAGGTTCCGTCCGATGAAGACGAGGAAGCCAGCGGCTCGGAGGACAGCGGCAGCGGAAGTGAAATTGTTTACTAGTGGTTGAATTAATGTAGGATGTGAAATCGCACCTTTGTTTAGAAGAATGTGTGGTTGAATTAATGAAATGCCTCGATTTAGATCTCTGTCTCGATTAATTTTTGAAAGAATTTGTGATTTAGATCAATTTCTGCCTCGATTTAGATCTCTGTCCTGGATTGGGAATGTGACCGTGGACCAAAGACCATTTTCTACTAGTGTATTCTGACATTGGTGGTTTGTTTAAACGTAATATACGTGGATTTGGCCGCATGCAAATGGCACAACCACAATTTATAAAGTGGAAGCACGTACACCCAGTTACTAGAGATCCGGGAGCTTCGCTAGATGCAGGGGATGGAGGAGCAGAGAGGCGGTGAGATAGACGGGCTCAAGATTAGGCCAGAAAGTGGTAACGATTTCCTCCTCATCTGGGCATTATCGGTGAGAACATTGTTGTTTATGTTGCCATGTCGTTGTGCAGCATCTGAAATAAGTTGCTGCTTCGTGGAGTGTGGCAGCTTAAATAATTTATTTCTATGGCACTTACATTCCGTCGTATTTGGAGACCTCTTGCCCCTCAGCAATCGTGGAACCGGTGGATCCTTGTTTTCAGATAGCAGTGGCACAATCACAATTTCAGATTCAACTACTGACTCGGGCGTTTCCAAACCCTGAGTCGCGGTACATTTTACTCAGAGAACGTGGGTAGATTGTTTCGCCCAGCAACGTGCCACACAGAGCTCCAGAATTTAACAGAATTACATATATAGGTTCAAGTTCAACACATTAGTATGCATCTTCATTGCCAGCAGCCTTCTTCCGTAGCCTGGGTGCCAAGCCTTCACGTCCACTGGCTTCTTCATTTCCTGCCTTCTTCCTCTTCCTTGGTGCCAATTTTCTTAGCTTCACGTACTCTGCATCGGCGGGACAATGGGCACCAGAATCGTGTCCAGCATCATCTTTCCACTCGTTTTTAATTTCTTCGGGAAGCAAAATGACTGACCCGGCAGTCATGTTTCTAACCTTGCGGCGCTTCCTGTCAAAGAAACAAGACTGTTGCATAACTGCCAAATATCTACAAAGTAAATAAAACAAAAATTACAATTCAGCACAAACATGTGAACCCCAAGCGACCTTTGCTAACTAGGAGCTAATTGGGTTCGAGCAACCACCCTGTCCAAGAATAGAAGGGCGACTCCTAGTTGCAGCAGCTTCCACATCTAGTACATGACATTTCAGGTCAAACATGGCAGTCGAAGCATACCTTTTCATCAACCCAATTAGCTGACTATCACACGTTATAGGAACCATGATGCCACGTTCATCCATGAAGCTGTACTTTGTAGTCTGCTTCGGCCATAATTCAACATGATTACGCAGAGCAGCAACCATACCAGATATAGTGCAGATTTGTGCATGCGCTTCTTCCATCGTGAAACAATGGTGTCCATACCTCTTGCCCTTAGAGTCGTACATGTAGAGGACTACCGTAACCAGGTAAGGGGGGTCCGCGCAGATCCCACTTGACAGAAAACTGTGGACAAAATATGTTTGTCAGCATTGGGCTAACAAACAATTTCAGGTTCAGCAGCCAGCTAGCAGTTATAATTAGTGCGAATAGCAAAGAGAAGGGTAGCTCACCCGCTTGTAGCCAGAACTTCTTCTTCCTTGATAGTAGGATCTGCCATCCTCCGAACTGCTTGGCTCGTCAGCGGTGGAGGCGGGCTAGAGCCTCGCAACGGCGGCTACGACATGCACCATTGGAGCTCGGTAACAGTGACTGGGCACAGCAACTGGGTGCAGTAACTTGGCCCCGGAAGTCAAATGTCCGAAGGGATCGTCCTGTCTAGAGGGTGGATTCCGACACTGCCGGTGCTAGGGGAAAGCTGGGAGTGGATTTGTGAATTTGGTCAACGCACCATGCTCCTTTATTATCTCGTTTCGCCTAAGTGGTTGCCGCATTGGCGCTCGCGTCACGGAAATATTACTGACATGAGGGTCTCGACCGTCTACTTCACGGGGCAGTTTCACGGCATGTTTGGATTTGGTAGGGGTGAGACGAGTTTGCATCGAAATGGCCTCTCTCGGTAGTTGGCGGCCCAACTTTTCGAAACGCGGTAATTTCAGGCAACTTAGGTACCGCCATGCGCTAGCCTGCCAATTTTGGTACCGCAGACGAACAAGCCCGTGGTGTGGGCCCCATGTGGCCCATCTCCACTCCTCCTTCTAGCAGTCTTCGTCTTCTGGAAAAATAGGATTTTCCATATATTTTCCTGGATTTTCTGATCTTCGCGAATTTCACCTCCAAACAGCCCCTTTTCCATCAGAATCCTGACTACAGCGGTCCATGCTCCAAAAGTCATCAACCATGCAAAAACAGATGAAATAACATAAGTATCACCTGTTAATATGAAATATATCAATGAATAACAGTGAATTATGATATAGAATAGTGATGCAAAATGGACGTATCAACTCCCCTCAAGCTTAGACTTCGCTTGTCCCCAACCAAGACTGAGCTCAATAAACATGGCCTCAGGTTTATGGAGTGAAGAGTCGATAAAAGAATACGGACAAGAAGCATCACATTCATCAATACATAAGTCATAATAGAAGACAACTCACCATTATATAACTTAACTTGCAATAGGTAAAGGAAACACAATAAAGATACATAAAGTAAATCATAATTGGTAATGGCAAACTTAGCTCTTGGTCGAAGAATAGTTGACAATTTGCTGGAGTTCACAAATAACTAATTTTCAATGATAGCTTTCAAAGTAGACACCAAGATAAGAGCAATGTGCAAAACAAGGAACATAAGAAACATGATTGAATAAATCACCATATGAATGAATGAAACACAACAACTCAAAATACTTGCTGAGATAGAAGGGAATAGGTTTACTGACTCAACTAAAAAGTAAAAGAAAGGGCCCTTCGCAGAGGGAAGCAGGGATTTCAAGTTTCATAAAGAGCTTCCAAAAATTATGATACTTACTAGCTTTCAGCTCTCATTGCCCCTATCATAGGCATCTTTTGGTGATTAAGGTTAAAGTGACACAACTAAGAGGATATGCTTGACAAGTTATAAGTTGAAATATCATGCCCCTTAATTACGAGTATTGAACCTCATGCTACTCAACTTCAGTCACAAGTATGCTCTTGTCATTGTAAATACATATGTATCATAGAGAACCGCCAACAGGGTACCCCTTGCACATGACACAGGAGCTATCCCATAATCAAAATGACAAGGCAAGTAGACAATGAGCATCTGAGCGATCCTTTTATTTTCTATTTGCATAGGTTTTTATTGAGGATGCTTCATAGAATGCTCACTACAGTTATGCTGCAAGTTTCCACCATGATTAGGCATGCCTTAGGCTAGCGGCCTAGACGTTTCTCTAACACACATATAAACTCCATGATCTTACAAGTTCCCCTTTTATTTCACACCGCCGGGATCCATAGGCAAAAGAATCATGATATCAACTAGGTACAAAGTACCAATGCGGTGTTGAAAGCGTTCCCCATGATACATGGTTCTACTAACTTCAACTCATAAAGCACAAGCATATACGCAACAAACAAGGACCCAATGGTTCAAGTTTATTAGGTGTAAGAAAATAAGGTGTGCCATCAAGTTCGTGAGAGCTTTAATCACTAATTTTCACATAATAAGTTTAATTTGGAAGGTATATAAAAACATGAATTTACTTGGAATAGCAATAATGCTAATAGGTTGGTATGGTGGACACAAATGGCAGAGGTTTTTGGCTTAAGGAATGGATGCACGAGAAGAATTCCCTCTCAGTACAAGTTTTTGGCTAGCAAGGCTGGGTAGCAAGTATAAGAGTTGAAGGAAACAAACAAACATATACGTGATAAAAACAAACATGCAATCTTCCTTGGAAGCACAAAAGATCTTAACCAGAGAATACTAAACTTATGAGCAAATCAAGAAAGAAAGATGATGAAATTATATTTCTTTAAGAGTACTTCTATCTTTTTCATTCAACTCTCAAAAATAGTGTTGCTACTAACCGAGCCAAGTTTGCCAAAACCAACTAGATTAACTCAATGATCCCAAAGTGATACCAATACTAAAAACAAGATCAGTCATATAACCATGAATTGAAAACTAATATAAGATATGCAAAAGGGTAAATGATGGAACTTCTCATTAATATTCAATAATGGCAAATCTCACCAAGGGATACATATCTAACGAGAGAGGGGACACTTCCATAATGCAAACCACCCTACACAATAACTTCTCTATTCATGATATGACTCTACTAAAAAGGTAAAAAGATAGAAGACAATGATGTGATACCGCGGCACTCCCCCAAGCTTGGAACAAACCAAGGGGATGCCAAAACCTGATGACGAATTACTCCTTTGGTGGTGGTGGTATTATCTCAATGAGCTTTTTGACCAATTTCCCCAAGTCCTCAATCTCGAAGGTGAGAGTACAAATCAACTCCGAGTTGTGCTCGATGCGGTGCATGATCATGTCAGGTTGTGAATCCCAGCTCTTGCGATTCTTTCCCCACTCTCCTTCCTTGCAGTCTTCTTTTCCTGCATGGTTATGGATAAAGGTATGGAAGGGACTCTTGGTGCTTGGAGAAGGTGCCTGTAGTGCCAAACAGTGACGCGGAGGCTTCCCTCCAGTTGACATCCGTGCAGTCCTTCTAATCCTGGCAGGGTTCGCCACCACTCCTATGCTTGCAACGGTAGTGCCGATGTGCGGATGTAGGCTTTGCTTCGTCTCCTCTTCACCTTCACTCTTTATCTCCTTCTCCTGCCCGGGGTCTTGGAGATCCTCCTCCATAGGCTCCTTTCCCTTATCCTTGGCGGACACCATTGTGCTCTAAACTTTCAAGAGTAGTTCCGGGCAGAAACAGATCAAAACGAAAACACGATGAGAACACGATATACGAACCTCGGGGGATCCAGGGGGATTATATATTACGAAGTTTTACAACAAAAGGAAGGTGACTGGGAGAAAACGGGTCGGAGACGGAATTCGTGGCGGCCACACCACCTGCTGGCGCAGCCAGGGGGCGCGCCAGGGGGTGGTGTGAGCCACCCTGGCTCCCCTTCCGTCCCTCTTTTGCTTCGTGGCTTTCCTTGTTGGATAAAAACTGCAAATATAACTGGATAGAACTTTCGTGGAACTTTTCTTACCAGAACTATTACCTATTCGAAAACAGACTCTGCAGGTTTCGGAATTTGGTTTTTGATAAATTTTTCTGGAGTTATGACTTGAAAAGCATCAACATCTTCATTATAAGAATCTCCAGCAATGTAGTACTTAATTATCTTCCCATTCACCACTTGTGTAGTGTTATCTTTTAAAGAAGAAATCTTTATTGCTCCTAAACGGTACACCACTTCAATAACGAAAGGTCCTTCCCATTTTGACAGTAGTTTTCCTGCAAAAAATCTGAGACGAGACCTATACAATAGAACTTTCTCACCAACATGGAATTCTCTCTTAAGTATTCGCTTGTCATGCCATCTTTTAACTTTTTCGTTAAAGAGTCTAGCATTCTCATAAGCTTCACTCCTCCATTCATCCAAAGAACTTAAGTCAAATAATCTTTTTTCACCAGCAAGCTTACAATCTCTATTAAGTTCTTTAACTACCCAATAAGCTTTGTGTTCTAATTCTAAAGGTAGGTGACAAGCTTTCCCATAAACCATTTTATAAGGAGACATCCCCATAGGGTTTTTATAGGCAGTCCTATAAGACCATAAGGCATCATTCAACTTTTTAGCCCAGTTTTTTCTAGATTTATTAACAGTCTTTTGCAAGATGGATTTAATTTATCTATTTGATAACTCTACTTGCCCACTAGTTTGGGGGTGATAAGCTGAAGCAATTCTATGATTAACATCATATTTAGCAAGGGTCTTTCTAAAACCACCATGAATGAAATGAGAACCTCCATCAGTCATGAGATACCTAGGCACTCCAAACCTAGGAAAGATAACATCCTTAAGCATTTTTACAGAGGTCTCCCCATCAGCACTCTTCATAGGTATGGCTTCTACCCACTTAGTAACATAATCAACGGCAACAAGAATATGAGTATAACCTTTCGAGGGAGGAAAATGGCCCATAAAGTCAAATCCCCAACAATCAAAGGGTTCCATAACTAGAGAGTAGTTCATAGGCATTTCATTGCGTCTATAAATATTACCAACACGCTGACACTCATCACAAGATAAAACGAATTTTCTTGCATCTTTAAAAAGGGAAGGCTAGTAGAAACCTGATTGTAGCACCTTTTGCGTGGTTCTATCTCCCGCATGATGTCCTCCATAGGCACTACCATGACATTTCCACAATATCTCCTTTTGTTCGTATTCTGGAACACATCTTCGCATAATACCATCCACTCCTTTATATAAATGTGGGTCATCCCAAAAATAATGCCTCAAATCGTAAAAGAACTTCCTTCTTTGCTGAGTTGTAAAAGTTGGAGGCAAATACTTGGAGACAATAAAGTTAGCATAGTCAGCATACCAAGGGCTCCCTCGTGAGCTTACCCCTATTGCGGCCAATTGTTCATTCGGGAAACTATCATTAACAGGCATATGATCAAAAGAGATATTTTCTAACCGAGATAAATTATCAGCGACAGGATTTTCAGCACCTTTTCTATCTAAAATATGTAGATCAAACTCTTGTAAAAGCAGCACCCATCTAATAAGCCTAGGCTTAGCATCCTTCTTCGTCATAAGGTACTTAATAGCAGCGTGATCAGTATGAATGGTGACTTTTGAGTCTACAATATAAGGTTTAAACTTATCACAAGCAAAAACGACAGCTAGGAATACTTTTTCAGTAGTAGCATAATTCCTTTGAGCAGCATCAAGAGTCTTACTAGCATAATGAATAACGTTTAACTTTTTATCAATTCATTGCCCAAGGACAGCACCTACAGCAAAATCAATAGCATCACACATTATTTCAAAGGGTAAACTCCAATCAAGTGGTTGAATGATAGGAGCTATAGTTAAAGCCTTCTTAAGAGTTTCAAAAGCTTCCTTACAATCATCATCAAAAATAAAGGGTACATCTTTTTGAAGAATATTAGTGAGGGGTTTTGATATCTTAGAGAAATCTTTAATAAACCTTCTATAGAAACCAGCATGACCATGGGTACTACGAATACCTTTGATGTCTCTTGGGCAGGGCATTTTCTCAATTGCCTCAACTTTAGCTCTATCGACCTCTATGCTTCTTTCGGAAACCTTATGCCCAAGGACAATCCCTTCATTAACCATGAAGTGGCATTTCTCCCAATTAAGAATAAGATTTGTTTCTTCACACCTCTGCAAAACTTTATCAAGGTTGTGCAGACAATTATCAGAAGAAGTTCCATAGATAGAGAAGTCATCCATGAACACTTCCACAATTTCCTCACAAAAACCATGAAAAATAGCAAACATGCATCTTTGAAAAGAAGCAGGAGCATTACATAAACCAAAAGGCATACATCTATAAGCATAGGTTCCGTAAGGGCACATAAAAGTACTTTTTTCTTGATCTTGTTGTTTAACAGCAATTTGAGAGAAACCGGAATATCCATCAAGAAAACAAAAATGGGTATTTTTAGACAACCTTTCTAACATTTGATCGATAAAAGGAAGTGGGTAATGATCTTTCTTAGTAACTTTGTTAACTTTCCTGAAATCAATGCACATTCTATAGCCTACTACTATTCTTTGGGGAATAAGCTCATCATTGTCATTAGGAACAACGGTAATTCCTCCTTTTTTAGGAACACAATGAACAGGACTAACCCATTCACTATCAGCAATAGGGTAAATAATACCAGCATCAAGGAGTTTCAATACCTCATTTCTTACCACTTCCTTCATCTTAGGATTTAGACGTCGTTGGTGCTCTACTACTGGCTTTGCATCTGGTTCTATATTTATAGCATGCTGACATATAGTATGAGAAATCCCTTTTAAATCATCCAGAGTATAGCCCATAGCCCCTCGGTGTTTCTTCAAAACCTCCAATAATCGTTCCTCTTCCTTCCCTGAAAGTTTAGAGCTAATAATAATAGGATATATCTTTTTATCATCAATGTAAGCATATTTAAGATCGTCAGGGAGAGGTTTTAGATCGAAGACCGGGTCCTTTTTAGGTGGCAATGTGGTACCCAAGTCTTCTATAAGCAAATTATGCTTAAGCATCTTAGGTTGACGATGGAGAATCTTGTCAATCTCATTTCTTTCTTCCATGAAGATCTCACTTCTGTGGTCTTCCATAAATTGCTACAAAGCATTGTTAGGAGCAATAGAAATAGAAGCAAGTTGTTCAACTCTAAAATCCTCATTATGGGTTTCATTTTCACAAGGTTCTTTAGTAAATTTCGAAAAATTAAACTCATAAGATTCCCCATCAAACTTAGTCAAGATTTTCTCCCTTTTGCAATCTATAATAGCTCCACAAGTACTCAAGAAAGGTCTACCAAAAATGATGGGATACGTTTTACTAGCAGCTGAACCAAGTACTAGAAAATCAGCAGGATATTTAATATTACCACAAAGAACTTCTACATCCCGCACAATACCAATTAGAGAGATGGTCTCTCTATTAGCAAGGTGAATAACCACATCAATCTCTTCCAACTCGCAGGGACTGATTTCATGCATAATTTCTTTATAAACCTCATAACGAATATCACTTGAACTTGCACCAATATCACATAAACCATAATAGCAATGATCACCAATTATAATAGAAAGCACAGGGACACTAGCCCTTTTAGCTTTATTAGGATGTGAGACAATATTAGAAGCCTCCTCACAAAAGACTATGTGTCCATCTTCTATAATTTTAGTGACAAGGTCTTTCACAATTGCTACAACAGGTTCAATGTTTATTTGTTCATCAGGTTTTATAGTTATCTTTGCACTTTTAGTGATTACACTAGTTATCATAGGATGATCCTTTACCTTATCTGGGAAGGGTATTTTCTCAATATAAGGTTCAGGAAAGATGTGATCAATAGTGTAAAACTCAGTACTCCCAACAGGAACACAGTCAACAATATCTTTATAAGGTGCATGGTACTTGCTCCATCCCTTTTTGGGGATTTCAATATAAGAAGCAAAAGCCTTAAAACAATTTGTAATAACTTGTAAATCAAGACCATAAGCATTATTAATATTTTGAAAGTCATCAGTTCCCATAAAAGATTCAATGCATTCATAATCATAATTTATACCTGATTTTCTTCCTTTGTCATTCTCCCATGCTTCAGTATTATCTTGAATATGGTCTAGGAGATCCCATTTAGCTTCTTCTTCCATGCGAGTGAATGATCCAGCACAAGAAGCATCCAATAGATCCTTATCATGAAGAGAAAGCCTTGCATAAAAGTTATTGATAATAATATTGTTGGGGAGCTCATGAATGGGACATTTGAGCATTAGTAACTTCAATCTCCCCCAAGCTTGAGTTGTAGTCTCTCCATCAAGAGGCCAAAAGTTGTATATTTGATTCCGATCTTTATGAATCTCACTAGGAGGATAAAACTTTGAAAAAAAGAGAGGTACTATTTCCTCCCATTCAAGAGCTTGACCATTCTTCAGCAGCTTATACCAGTCCTCAGGTCTTCCTTTCAGTGATAATGAGAATAACTTCTTCTTGACTTGATCTGTAGTAATACCTGCACATTTGAACAACCCGGATAATTCGTGTATAAAAAGTAAATGATCACCGGGATGGACAGTTCCATCCCCAACATAATAGTTATCCATAACACGATCAATAATTCTTGTAGGTATTTTAAAAGTATTATTCTCAGCAGGTGGTGGTTCGTCTACTACCTTAGCAGTGGTAGTAGCATTACGAAATAACAAAACTCAGCGAATTTTCCATATTGAAAATAAAGCAACTAACAGAAGTAAACAATACTCATAGTAGAGGTTTCCTTTACCAGTTCCACTCTCCAATAGCGCTTCACTCCCTGGCAACGGCGCTAGAAAATAGTCTTGATGACCCACAAGTATAGAGAGTGTATCGCAGTATTTTCGATAAGTAAGAGTGTCAAACCCAACAAGGAGCAGAAGGTGCTGGCTAGTGGTATGGATCAGGAATTCTCTACAAATACTTAGCAAACGGATTTTTAGGGGTTTTTGATAGTGCAAGTAAATAAAGTACGAGTGAACAAAAGACAATAAGAATAAATGCAGCAAGTGGCCCAATCCTTTATTCAGCAAAGGATAAGCCGATTGTATTACTTAAGATGACCAAACGTTCTCGAGGACACATCGGAAGACTGTCAAGTGCTTTCGCTTCATATAGTTTAGTAATCTTCTTTAGCTTGCTAAGTGTTGTGTGGGTGAACCTGCGCTAATGTACCGACCTTCCTAGGACTAATACATACTTGTGATTATACCCCTTGCAAACATTCGTAAGTACAAGAAAGTAATTAAGGTAGAAACCTAACCACGGCTTTAAACTCTAAGACCATGACGTCCCTTGTGCAATGGTTTCCTAACGGGGGTTCAGGTTTCTGTCACTCCGGCAACCCCTATGATTAGTAGCCAAATACACAATGCATTCCCCTAGGCCCATATAGGTGAAGTGTCATGTAGTCGATGTTCACATGACACCACTAGAAGAAGTACACCACAACTTAAATATCAAACTATTGAATCTTTCTCAACACAATTCCACTAGTAACAACATGACTTCTCCCATGTCCTCAAGAACAAAATGACTACTCACAAGACATCATGTGGATCATGATCAGAGATGGAATAATGATGTATAACAATCTGAACATAAACAATAATTCAATGGTTCCACTCAATAGCATCAACTACAAAGAGTAATCAACACCGGGAAAGTTTCCCCTAAGAACTATGCAAGATTCAACCCAATTGTTACAACAATATGGAGATGGTGATGATGGTGCTGATGGTGATGATGGTGCTGGTGATGATCCCGATGAAGTCCAACTTGATGGTGGTGTTGATGGCGACGATCTCCCCTCTCTGGGAAGGAATTCCCCTGGCAGAATTCTACCTGCCAGAGAGATCTTTCTCTCTCGGTGTTTTCCGCCCTGTAGAGGCGGCGAAATCTTTCTATGATCGCTTCCCGAGTCTTAGGGTTTCGGGAGGATAATATACGCCAAAGGGGAGAGCTGGAGGTGGACCAGGGCAGCCACACCACCTGGTGGAGCGGCCTGGGGTGGCCCGCGCCAGGGGGTGGTGTGGGGCCCCTGTGTCTCATCTCCACGCCTCCTTCTGGCAGTCTTCTTCTTCTAGAAAAATAGGATTTTCCATATATTTTCCCGGATTTTTTGATCTTTGCGAATTTCGCCTCCAAACAGCCCCTTTTCCATCAGAATCCTGACTGCAGCGGTCCATGCTCCAAAAGTCATCAACCATGCAAAAACAGATGAAATAACATAAGTATCACCTCTTAATATGAAATATATCAATGAATAACAGTGAATTATGATATAGAATAGTGATGCAAAATGGACATATCAGTGGTATGTACGTTATTGTAAGAGATAGGACAAGATAAAGATAAGATAATAAGAATACTATGAATGGCCGATCTAATGGTTGGTCTAGTAGGTGCGATGTGCTTGAGAGTGAACACGGTTGTTGGAAGTATAAGTTACGTATCAAGGACCTCATAAAAATGAAAATTGCATCCAAGTCCATGCATTTAGCACAAGGACCCTAAAACTGAGCAATGAAGTGTGTGTTTTGAGGTTTGCGCATACTAGCGTTCATCGTTCTCATCGAGACTATTAGTAGAATCTTTTTAGATGCTAGGAATGGAAAAGAAGATCCAACAGTTAGCAAAATGTTTGGATTTGCGAGTCTTGATCCAACTTGTCATCAAAACTCTCGTTGGATGGTTTCTCATATATTAATTATGACCCCTGATGGGTACCTCCAAAAGCTTTTTCATAGAACTTTCACAGTAACTTAAAATTTACTTATACAAGTTCAAATCTGACCTATTTTCGATATATCGACATAAAGTCATTCAAGTGGGTGGAGTTAGGTAGGCAATTTTGAATTGGATCCATAGTACCAATCGTGGTCGTTGGGCTGTTAGATCCAATGGTTCAGAGTAGTTGGATTCGTGGTTAACAATATCTAGAGCAAACTCCACCATGTTCTAGATAGTTATTATTAATATACTTAATGTATGCCTTTTTCTCTAACAAGACTATCGGTTAATAACAACTTAATGTTTGTTAAATCACATTTCAAATAGTATATACAAGTGTGGCACGTGCCTGTGTGTGTATGTGCATGTGAAAGCTTTGGCCTGTGGCATTTATTTAGATCAATATTCTTTAGACTTCCTTTACGGGAGAGAATGATCATGACATGACTCGGAAAATTGAGAATGTCCTTTCCTGGTAGTTGGAAACTCACACCGACGACATTGTTTACTCTATCATGCTTACTTGTAGCTCAAGTCTAACTTAATTTCATTAAATTGATGCAAAATCTTAGCAAGAAGTTGAACCGTACCTATATATCATCAAAACTCTTGGTGGTTTCCCAAATATTAATTGACCCCTCCCCCGATAGATATGGGTACCTACAAGAGAGATCTTTTGTCAAGCTTTCAAAGCAACCTACAATTTACTTGTTGCAGTTCAATTTGTACCTAATAATTTTGATAAATCGGCATAAAATCAATCAAGTGGGCGAAGTTAGCTAGGAAGTTTGAGAACTCATAAAACATGGGAAACTGTAAGTACAATATGTTGGTCCACAATATATGTCTGAAAACTTGCTCGTGTGTCATTCAGATCCATATTCTTCAGACTTGCTTTACGGGAAAGAACAATCTCGTCATCACACTCAGAAAATTGAGAATGTTCTTTCCTGAGATAGTACGAAACTCATAGTGATGGAATTGTTTACTACAACATGATGCACCTATAGACCTCCGAAAAGACATTTAATTCAAGATCAATCTATATCGCACTTACGTGTAGCTCAAGTTTGACCTAATTTCATTAAATTGTCAAGATGCAAAATCTATCTTAGCAAGAAGTTAAACCTATTGTCAAAACTCTTGGTGTTTTGTGATATATTAATTCACCCCTTGATGGGTACCTCTAAAAGATTTTTCAAAAAACTTTCAAAGCAACCTACAATTTTCTTAGACACGAGGCTAGTAAATTTCTAAGCTCCGTATAGTAAGGGCGTGTGCAGTGTCTATAAGTAGTTATGAAAACTACTTTGGGTCTAGCATTTAGAACTGAATGAAGGAGATATGCCCTAGAGGCAAATAATAAATAGGTTTTTATTGTCATATCTCAATTAGTTTATAATAGTTTCATATTGTGCTATAATTGTGCCAAGTAGAAACATTGGTATAGGTGTGGTATGAAACAACCAAGTCCCTAGTAGCCTCTATTCATACTAGTTCGTTGGTCACGAAGATGATCTGGGTTTCAAGATCATGGGCATTTATGCCGACTGACAACGAGATCATATCATTGGAGAATGATGTGGTTGGACATTCCTCGAAGGATTGCAACACGATCAAGTCATATAGTTCATTGTTGGAATAGCTATACCTAGACTCCTTCTCCTTAGACCGTGAGCCCATATTACTCACTGTCTCCCTAGGCTGCTTAGACTCTATCAACCGGCATCTGGTAATACGGTGGCCATAAAGGTGTACGTTGGGTATTTCGAAGGAACAGTAGATGAAATGTGACTGCAAGACCGGGATTTGTTCATCCACATGATGGGTAAAGATACATACGGCCGACTTGGTGAGATTACATCTATAAATGTTGGAACGTGTGACTAGGTCACGGGGATGTAATATCATGGTAACAAGAAAACAGAACTTGTTGTGAACGAGATTGAACAAGGTATGGGATACCAGTGATTGGATTTCGGACAAGTTGTATCGAGAAACAAAAGGAAGAGGATGCTACATTTAGACGGTTCAAATGACATTGTCATCGGGAATGCATAGGGGTCACATGGACATCCCTGATCCCTCTATTGATCATTGATATAGATCATGTCTAAAGCATTCTCGAGCCGTGAGAGGATACACTTAAGGGTACGATGACAGCGATCATTCGTAAGATGGAATCACAGTAGAGAAAGAGAGAAAGCCGGAATCATTCCGTGGAGAGGTCCGAAGTTATTCGAAGAAAGAATAAAGGAAAAGACCAGAAAAGTGTTTTCGGATAAACAGGAATTTAAATATATATTTATTATATGTTAATTGTGAATTAATATATTCTAAATAATATTTAGATTAAAATTTGTAAAGGCAACTTTTATATTAGGCCAAATCCCAGAGGGAAAAGGCCTAGAATAAAAGCTGCAGAAAAATAAAAGAAAAAAGAAAGAGAAACAGACATGTGGGCGGCGGATAATATCCGCCGCATAGGGCGGGCATCAGCTAGCCGCAGCCGCTGCTAGGCCAGCTCGACCCGGCCCAAGAGGAGCTCGCGAGGAGCCAGTCAGCAGGCTGCGCTAACTGGGCCGCTGGCAGGGCAAACGGCCCACCCGGGCAGGCGGGGTCTAGGCGAGCGGGCCGCTGGCTGCTGCCGGCCCACCCGGGCAGGACTGAGGGCGGGTGGCTGCCTTGGGCCGCTGGCGTCGCGGGCCGCGGGATGGGTGGCCGGCCCACCCGGCCAGCTGCGGTCACAACCAGGTAACGCGCGAGCTGGGCTGCCAGGGGCGAGCCGGCCCATCCGGTTGCTCCTCCTCCTAGGCTGTTGTGCTGCCTCTTGCTGTTGGGCTGAGCTGATTCAGCCCATCCGGCTGGCACATGTTTTTCTGCCCCTTTTCTTTTGAGAATAGTCCCACATGGCTTAGCCTTTGAGAAAGGCACACCCCCTCCGCCTATATATAGGGGTGCCCATGGGTGGGATTATATACACAATTAGAGAAGTCCTTTGGTTGACTTTCTCCCTCCCTCTCTCTATACCTTGTGACCATGGCCCCAAGTCTGGGTTGTGCGATCAAGGCACACCTACAGTACGCCGTTGCGCTGCAGGGATTCCTAGCCGGATATCGACTTCCGCACTCCCGGCGGGATCGGGGAGCCGGAGGTCTCATCGTGTACCGAATGTGTACGAAGACACGAGGCACAACACTTGGGGCGCTTAAATGTCGTGAGCCGGAGCTGTTGCACGATGAAGATGAAGAAGAAGCAAGGGTGACCTGCGTGAAGCTTCGCGACCTTGAGGTCGGATTTGAGTACGACTACTTTAACCACGTTCCCCGCGGAACGTTAACCGCGTATGGTCTACAAGGGTATGTATTCTCTATGCTCCGGCCATTACCGCATTACTACATAGATAGATCCTAGGCAAGTTTTGGGGTTACATCGTAGGAAATTTTTTGTTTTCCGCACCGATCCCCAACAGTGGTATCAGAGTTGATCTATGTGTAGGAGTGCTGTATGGCCAGTACACACAAGTATTGTGCGGGCATTGATCCCATAGTTGTTACCCTCTAACATGTACTTGTTTATATCGCGGTATTGTTTGATGAAGCGGCCCAGACCGACCTTACACGTATTCGTACGCGAGACTGGTTCCACGCTCAACAAACGGCTTGTATCGTATAACTGGCTAGCGGGTGTCTGTCTCTCATTCGATAGTTGATATAACATTTACAATGGAGGGCCCCGAAAGGGGTGTAATAGAGACAACTGTCGGATCCATGTTGTGGTTGGAAAGTTCGTAGTTTAGAAACGGTTCTATTGCGAAATCCCTAACAACCATGTAAAACTTGCAATAGATAAAGTAGAGGCATCTAACTTTATTTTGTAGGGGGCATGTGATTATGATATGGCATTGGTCGTTATGAAGGTAAAGTAGTTTACTTTTATGTTACTAAGTAGCATAGTAGTAGTCATCGTTCCGATGGACGACCTGGTGGAGGCGTCGTGGACTTGGCGTCAAACCAAGGGCAAGATGGAGATCATGCCGGAGCGCTCGATGGAGATCAAGGCACAAGAAAGACCATATCATATCACATTATACATATGATGTTGATACCTGTTTTACATCTTATTGTGTGCTAGTATTTAGATACTCAACGGTAGCAAATAAGATAATCTCTATTTAATTCCAATGTTCCGTGTTCCCCTTGTGTGTGCACCACCAAGAAAGTTCTTTGGTATGAGGTTGGCCGTGATGATCGGGGGTCAGACATATCTATGTTCGCATATAGTGGGTGTAAGCCATGTTGCACAGCGAATACACACAAGTTAGATTTGGCGAGCCTAGCATGTACAGACATGTCCTCGGAACACAAGAGATCGAAAGATCGAGCATGAGTCACATGGATGATGTGATTGGCATTAGTGAATGTCTACCTTTGATAATGCACTGATGGCCGTGATGATCGGGGGAGGTGCAGAGGATAGGGATCATGCAATCACTAAAATCGTCCAGGGGATGACAATTTTAGTGGAGACCAATTATAAATTGATCTCTTATTATAAACTTAGTCTAGATGTCTGTTTGCAAATATCTTAGTAGACCTTGGCCTATCCCATTGAGGTCCTTTGCGACCATGGGAATATATTGCTTAATATGGAACTTAGCAAAAGGGCCCAACTTCATAGATTAATAGCCATGCCTGAGGGATATCCTCATAAAAGGTGATCTCTCTTCTTGATACAATAACCATTAGGAGATAATTCAATGACTCCGGATTGTTTGCAAAAACACTTAGTGATCTTGCATTAGAGTTGAGAACTCTTAGAAGGGATTGATTGCAAATGGAGGTCATGGATGAAAAAGGTATATGTTAGATATACAAAATTATAAATGTGGTTTTTTCAAAACTCGTTGCAGTTTGCAAAGTATTTGATACTTGTCCCATTTTGTGAAAATAGGAGGATCTGCTTGAGAATTGCTAGTTTTGAGGCAACGTGACTTGATGACGGCAAGCAAAACAGTTGATGGCCAACATCACGTCTTCCCTCAAAGTTTATCATCTTGATTAGTGGACTTGAATATAAATTTGTAATCCCTGTTTGTGTGTCTTGCTTTTGCCAAGACGATTATTCATATGAATAAGTTACAAGCCAGTTTGTACTATTCTTATGAACAATACCTTATGGTCACATTACAATTACAAACAAGTTATTCTCATCACTATATTAATGATAATAGTTTAAACATTTATAAAGGATTAGAATGCTAAAAGATATCCAAAGCTTAATAATGAAAAGACACTACAGTTTAAGTCATTTTGGTTATTGCATGTTTTTTATGAAAGATCGGGGTCCTAGATGCTTAATCTAGATACTTTGCAAAACCATGCCACTCGGGCAGAATGACTAAAACTCCGCATTCTGGTAAAACGGTGATATGCGAAGAAATGTTGAACCTTATACATAGTGATGTATCGAATTTTCAACAAATAGTGGAAATCATTAGTTAATTGCGGACTTAAGTGAATAAGTGTATTTACTTAATGAAACATGAAGTTTGAAATGATTTGAATTGTTCAAATGAGTTCATAACTAAATGGGATATTGAATTAACTGAATTAACAAGTCTCTTCAATTTGATCGACATGACTGAGGTATTCAAGTTAAATTTAGCATAAAAGGAACTTGTGAAAGATGTTTCACAAATTATGATAATTGGACGAATTCAAACTATGTTGAAATGTCTAAACATCATGATCTTTATGTATTAAGATACATATGGTATAATATTATCTCTTATGAGGGGTTATAGTTATCGTTTAGAGTTAAAGATCAAAATAAGCAAATACTCATTTGAAATACAAAGGAACATCTAAAAGATTCGTGGAAACAACACCATAAGTGTTATGGCACGTTCGAGTTTCTGGAGATTTCGACAAGTCGAAGTCGTGGCGAATAAACAAGTCTTTGTAGAGCATTCTTAGGAAGCTGTGAATGCATCGTCCACAATGGGCAAACCAGTTGTTGTCCAAAGCTGATGTGTCTTGATGAAGATATAGGTGGAAGAAAGTAAAAGATCAAAACAAGGTTTTTGACCTTGCCTCCGAATTGTTGAGTGGCGCAGCGGAATTTGTTTCTTGAAACCAAACTCTACAAATAGAGGAGAAACTGTTGATAATGATCATAAAGTTTCAGGGAATGCTTTTACGAAAGAAAGTAGGATTCAACTATATATTCTACAAATTCGTGGAATTATATTGTTGATTCACTTGTCATGTTTTGAACAAGTCATACCTACGAAATACAAAGAAGCGTGATGGACCTAAGTACGAGAAATGAATGGTCATTGAAATCTCGATAGTGGAATTCTCGATTTGATGATGATCAAAGAACTTTGGAATGTCCAAGATTATTGAGAGGACCTAGTTTTGAGTGACAGCTAAATGAAGTCCCTGGATCTCAAACATGAATGTCATATTTGAGTGGGAGCGTGAAATCATTCTAGGATATGTGGACGACATATGTGAATGATGTGATCGGTGTTAATAATATTTAAGTTAGGATGAAGTTGAAGTTATTAAACAATAAAATCTATCGAGATAGATTGGTGAGTTTAATAAACACTAGATGTCGAATGCTTCCTAGACTTGATTCTAAAAGATGTTCAGAATGTCCTAAGCAAGATTCTGAAGTAGCTCAGAATGGAACAAGGTAAGAAAGAAGTTCTTACTGTATGAAGCATTGAGTGTTGCAACTATGGTTGAAAGAAAGAGATGCATTGCATCTGCTATGCCTCAGTCATAGGTTCTTCCATATAACCATGTTGTATACTCGACGTAATGTGACCCAAAGTTCTGGTTGATAGGACAAAGTCTTAAATGTAAGAACGTTTCTTTAAGTGATTCCTGAGTTGATCACTGAACCAGAATTAAGTTTGTACTTAAGTACCAAGAAGCAATGTAAGTGGCATAAATGCATTTCATGCACTAGGTTCTACATAGATATAGAAGTATAAAGGTTGCATCTGATGTGATGTACAATGTTATGGCGGGGCTAGTTCGCTTTTAACGTAGAATGATGTGTCCCAGTGCCCAGTGCCCATGAGAAAGCCCTCGAGGTTAATCTAATGTCACTTTAAGATCCTAGAATCTGGCCTCGTTCTGCTGCCATGACTATAGTTCATACACAAAGGATAACAAAGTGTGTTTCGAAGTTTAGATGACAACGGTGAAAACGACCGTCATCATGAACACTAGCAACAAAATCTCGCTTTGTTGCCAAAAAATACTTCGACCCATTATACGATAATGGTATGAATGTCAAAATTAGGAAGACATTAATGATTTGCAAAAGACATAATGATCTAGTAAAACAGAACATGGACATGACGTTTCCCATGAGCATGCATGATCTGTAAACGCATATGGTATATGGTTTATATGAGTAAAATGCAAACTTGGTTATTTGTACTCTAGTGCAAGTGGGAGACTGAAGGAGATATGCCCTAGAGGCAAATAATAAATAGGTTTTTATTTTCATATCTCAATTAGTTTATAATAGTTTCATATTGTGCTATAACTGCGCCAAGTAGAAACATTGGTACATGTGTGGTATGAAACAACCAAGTCCCTAGTATCCTCTATTCATACTAGTTCATTGGTCACGAAGATGATCTGGGCTTCAAGATCATGGGCATTTCTGCCGACTGACAACGAGATCATATCATTGGAGAATGATGTGGTTGGACATTCCTCGAAGGATTGCAACATGATCAAGTCATATAGTTCATTGTTGCAACAGCTATATCTAGACTCCTTCTCCTTAGACCGTGAGCTCATATTACTCATTGTCTCCCTAGGCTGCTTAGACTGCATCAACCGTCATCTGGTAATACGGTGGCCATAAAGGTGTACGTTGGGTATTCCAAAGGAACAATAGATGACATGTGACTGCAAGACCGGGATTTGTTCACCGACATGACGGGTAAAGATACATACGGCCGACTTGGTGATATTACATCTATAAATGTTGCAACATGTGACTAGGTCACGGGGATGTAATATCACGGTAACAAGAAAACAGAACTTGTTGTGAACGAGATTGAACAAGGTATGGGATACCAGTGATCGGATCTCGGACAAGTTGTATCGAGAAACAAAAGGAAGAGGATGCTACATTTAGAAGGTTCAAACGACATTATCATTAGGAATGCATAGGGGTCACATGGACATCCCTGGTCCCTCTGTTGATCATTGATATAGATCATGTCTAGAGCATTCCCGAGCCGTGAGAGGATACACTTAAGGATACGATGAGAGCGATCATTCGTAAGATGGAATCACAGTAGAGAAAGAGAGAAAGCCGTAATCGTTATGTGGAGAGGTCCGAAGTTATTCAGAGAAAGAATAAAGGAAAAGACCGGAAAAGTGTTTTCGGATAAATAGGAATTTAAATATATATTTATTATATGTTAATTATGAATTAATATATTCTAAATAATATCTAGATTAAAATTTATAAAGGCAACTTTTATATTAGGACAAATCCTAGAGGGAAAAGGCCTAGAATAAAAGCTGCAGAAAAATAAAAGAAAAAAGAAAAAGAAACAGCCACGTGGGCGGCGGATAATATCCGCCGCACAGGGCGGGCGTCAGCTGGCCGCAGCCGCTGCCAGGCCAGCTCGACCCGGCCCTAGAGGAGCTCGCGGGGAGCCAGCCAGCGGGCTGCGCCAACTGGGCCGCTGGCGGGGCAAACGGCCCACCCGGGCAGGCGGGGTCCAGGCGAGCGGGCCGCTGGCTGCTGTCGGCCCACCCGGGCAGGACTGAGGGCGGGTGGCTGCCTTGGGCCGCTGGCGTCGCGGGCCGCGGGATGGGTGGCCGGCCCACCCGGCCAGCTGCGGTCACAACCAAGTAACGCGTGAGCTGGGCTGCCAGGGGTGAGCCGGCCCATCCGGTTTCTCCTCCTCCTAGGCTGTTGTGCTGCCTCTTGCTGTTCGGCTGAGCTGATTCAGCCCATCCGGCTGGCACATGTTTTTCTGCCCCTTTTCTTTTAAGAATAGTCCCACATGGCTTAGCCTTTGAGAAAGGCACACCCCCTCTGCCTCTATAAAGGGGTGCCCATGGGTGGGATTATATACACAATTAGAAAAGTCATTTGGTTGACTTTCTCCCTCCCTCTCTCTATACCTTGTGACCATGGCCCCAAGTGTGGGCTGTGCGATCAAGGAACACTTGTAGTACGCCGTTGCGCTGCAGGGTTTCCTAGCCGGATATCGACTTCCGCACTCCCGGCGGGATCGGGGAGCCGGAGGTCTCATCGTGCACCGGATGTGTATGAAGACACGAGGCGCAACACTTGGGGCGCTTAAATATCGTGAGTCGGAGCTGTTGCACGATGAAGATGAAGAAGGAGCAAGGGTGACCTGTGAGGAGCTTCGCGATCTTGAGGTCAGCTTCGAGTACGACTACTTCAACCATGTTCCCCGCGGAATGTTAACCGCGTACGGTCTACAAGGGTATGTATTCTCTACGCTCTGGTCGTTACCGCATTACTACATAGATAGATCCTAGGCAAGCTTTGGGGTTACATCGTACGAATTTTTTTGTTTTCCGCACCGATCCCCAACACTAAAGTGGGTCCACACAACCATGCTAAAATGAAAAATAGACTGTTATCCACTAAATAGTGGGCCCTCCCAATTGATTCTCTTAGACATAAGTCTAGCACTAGAATCACCTTGAAGAATCTTTTTGTTAGCACTACCCACTCCACCATTAAGATATATGTGTAAGACTTGACATCGTGCGTGCTTTTTATGTCTAGGGCCAATGGGCTCACTACCGTGGGGCCCTATTGTTATTAGTGGTCTAGTTATATCCTATAGCAGCCAACGGATGTTAGCTCTGACTCCTCTAGCTCTTCCTTCTCGATGAAGCCTCGACGCTCGGCTTTGAAGGATGGTTAGGAGGGCAGTAGGTGCCTATGGTGACTGTCAAGCTCAATCCCCCCACCGGATAGTCTGAAGACACAATCTTTCGCAGGTGCTCATAGGGGTAGGATGTGTGTTCATGCGTTCATAGGGGTGAGTGTGTGTTTGCATTTGTGAGCGTGTGCATTTTGCAGTGGATTTTTGCAAAATTGAGAGATATGGGCCTTCCATTTGTATTAAGTTTTGCTCGGTTTTCCCAAAGTAATTGTAATGGTCACTGGTGTCTAGGGTCTATGGGCTCACTACCGAGGGCCACATTATTAGTGGTTCAATTACATCCCATAGAAGCCAACGAATATGAGCTCCAACCCCCTAGCACTTCCTTCGCCACGAAGCCTCGGCGCTCGACTTTGAAGGATGGTTATGAGGGCAGTGAGAGGCGACATTCCCGTCAATATATAGCGAGGTGCCTATGGTGACTTCATCAAGCTCAAGCCCCGCGGGATCAGTGTCAAGATCCAGTCTTTCTGAAGTGCTCATAGGTGTATGGGGTGCGTACCTGCATTCATAGGGGTGAGTGTGTGTACACATTTGTGAGCGTCTCCATTTTGTAAGGGGTTTTCGCAAAAAGAGACGGGGGCCTTCGGTTTATTTACTTATTGAGTTTTGATCTGTTTTCCAAAAGTACTCCATGTAATGCAAGTCAAACTAGGTGAGTGATGTTTGGGGGCCCACGGGCTATGTAGCGCGGGCCCCAGTTATCAGTGGATGAGTTAAATCCAATATGGAGTAGTAGCCAGCGAATGTGAGGATCGGCTCCCCTACCTCTTCCTTCTCCATGAAGCCTCTATGCTAGCCTTTGAAGGTGTGCTCTTTTTTCGAGCAATATCGGCGGATTCAGTCATGCCGATCCGGCGAACGACGGGGGATCTTGATGCGCAAGGCGGCTGGGTTAGGGTAACTACGCCAGAGTTCACGGTCTTAGTTTATTTTCTCGAATTCAGCTTATGGGTTCTCTCCTTTTGGGGTTTTTCTCTATTCTTCCCGTCTCGATCGACGATGTTTCCTGGGTTCAGATGCCGGCACGGATGGTAGACGCGGAGTGGTACGGCATCATTACCGATGCGGACCTACGGCTCTGGTGAGACTGCGCCCTTGCGCCCCGTCGCCACCTCACGTTCGAGGGAACGAACTTCAGCCACAGGTTCTTGGGTTGCAATTACGAATGTGAGCGATGCACGTTCGTCCCCTGGGTAGATCTACCGCACTCATTTTCACTATAGTGCACGATGATGTCGTTGTGGTTACAGCTCAAGATCCGCGATGACCTCGAAGAGAAGGAGCGCCATCAGATGCATGCCGAGGAGATGGCTGCAGAGTTAACGGATGTCTCCAACTCACTACACTCAGTCGTAAATAGGATAGATGCTCTTAGATTTGGGTAATTAGAGCTAGACATTAGGTTCTTAACCAAGTATGGTCTGCAATCTAGATATTTAGCATGCTCATGATGCTTTTGGTGGCTAGCTGTAGATTCCACTAATAATTAAGTAATCCCCTTTTGTTTACTAGTACTCACCATCTCATAGTACTACCACGTTAAATTACACTAGCTTAATTAATATGGGAGTAGTTGACAGTCTGCTTACAGCCCTTCTGGAGTTTGTGGTTACTACTAATTGATCTGGTTTATGTGTTACTGGTATCTCTATCTATATACGAGTATCGCTACATTTTTTGCACATTTGTGCACCTCCCCTGTCGCGCACCTTCTTTACCCAGCAGCGTCCACCTTTGCATCGCATCAGTGCAACCTCCGGTGAGTCCGCAACCATCTGGATGGTTGTTTAGGTGATTGCTATTTGAAATAGTAGATCTATATGCCACATTAGGAAGCTGGGATTACCATGGATGTAGCCATGGAATTAGTTATAAGGTCCACTAAAAATAGGTAAGTATATGCGGCCAAGAAGAGTCTTTTGAGGATGGGAAGCTTGCCCCTGGCTTTATTTCACAGAACGGTCCTCTGCTAAACAATGCAGATGTAATTTGCTGCATATCATTCATAAACAGATTGTTGTTTGTCGGTGTCCTGCATTGCTGAGTTCTTGAAATTATATTGTTCGTTAAAGGGAAACACGCCCAATCCTTGGCATCAGATTAATGCACGTATCCTTCTTTGGATTGCGAAGTTGGTGTGTTCTTTCCTAAAATTTACTGGTTTTGCTGTATTTCATTTAGCATCATGCGCATGTCCCACCCGTGGAGGAGGCATTATCGAGTGACAAGTGTTTTTATGTATCAAGCTGCTTTGCTGGAATTTCAGTAACCTATGCTTTGTCCCCGAAAACATTTTTTCGATAAAGAGCGCTTTATTACTTAAAATGTCCCCTAAAATATACTGATCATTTTTGTTGCATCATGATTTGCAGAAATGGAGTCATTCTGATCTGTTGCCACTTATTACTAAGGCCAAGACTGCTCATGTGCCAGCTAAGAAGGCAAACCCTGAAGTACAGCCCTTTTCATGTCGGTTATGTTTCCCATGTTTGGGAAATATGCCTCTCTGGTTCTTTGTCATTTGCAGTACCACTGTGGAGCTTGCACGATGTGTGCAACTAAATTTGGATTGTGAAACGAGAATTTGGTTTTTTTTAAATGAGAATCTGGTTTAATTTTGGATTTGTTATCTGCAGTTTCTACCTTACTCATATTGCTCATGGCGTAATGGTGCTGGTCACTACAAGGATTTGACAATTGCCCGTCTCCAATAGAAATACAAAGCTCATAGACACATGATTTTGTGCCTTCAAGAGAAAGTGAAACAACGGGACAAACAGATTAGGCGCTTGAAGGAAGAAGTGTCCACATCCACTAAGCGGATAGTTGATTTGACTGTAGGATGGAATACATCAATTTCAGTTGCTCATGATGCTACTATTGATTTTCAAAAGTTTGTGGCTGACAAGTTAGTCCCCGAGTTGCCTGATGTGGATGGCGACGAGCTGATTGGCCAGGTGTACGACCAGAACTTGGAACATGCGGGAATGCAAGCTGACAGTATTTTCAATTCGGCTCTAGAAGCAGATGAGACCCTGACAGAAATTCGAGATTCTCCACGCCCATACAGTCTTGATCCTGCAAAAGATGAGGAAATTTGTAAACCATATTGACTGCTCTACTTTCATTTTTGAAGGGATTGGGTCTCTTGTGAGATTGACTGTTTGTTAAGTCAGGTATTATAACTATATTTTTTTTGCTCTGCTGGTGTGTTGTGTCCATGAATCTATATATTTGATGTACTATTATGACATATATATTGGACCTAGCTTTATGTGACTATATTTGGCAACAACAGTCATCTTATTCGAACTTGTGGTGGTTTTTATCTTTCAATTTTTTTCCTTCTGAGATCTGTTAATAATGATGTTAATGCTAGTTGCGAGTGATTTTTTAGCATGTTTCTGGTAGTAAACCAAAACTTGTAGTTGTAGATTGTGGAATTTTAGGTCGATGTTTGAACTCTAGATCTTAATGTCATAGAAAGGGCAGGCTTCTACCACCTGGAATATTTTACCCAGCAATTAATTGTATCACACGGATAAGTGCACAAACTTGATGTCTGTTGGCGGGAAACTGAGCAATGCAAGTGCACAAACTTGTATCAGCCGTGTGGTTGCTACTATTAATACAGCCGTGATTTCCCCTAAAAAGGCGGGGTTCGCAAAAAATAAAAATAAATAGTAGGGCGAAAGTTAGTTTCGAGTTGGAGGTAGCTCAGTCATGTGCCCCTCGACCCCATCGTCATCTTCTCCGCATGGCCGCCCTCCCTCGACCGGACCATCCCTGCCGCTCCACCATTGAACACCACCGCACCGTTGTTCGCTGGTATGTACGCACCTATGCTTTCTGAAGGATAGAATGCATTTATTTTTGGGCATTGCAAGCTAAATAAGCTCGTGGCGTTTACAGGAAATGGAATCAGCGTTGGCAGATGCATTTGTTGCATCGGCGGGTGCTTGTAAAGCATAGGTGGATGCTAAAGCAGCACCAGCGGATACATGTGAAGCGGATGCGGAGGCCGATGCTTGTACCGCATCGGAGTCTTGGGAAGTGTTGAGTGATGCTTGGAAAGCGGTGGAGGCGCAGTAAAAATCCTCGTCGGCTGCTGCTGGAACAAATTCGGATATGTTGGTTGCCGCTGCCAAAGCGACGGCTACGTGGGATGCTAGGAATGTGTCAGCTCGTGGTCATGCGTCTTCAGCGTCAACAGCTGTGGCTCGTCATTCGTCGGCGGCGCCTACTCCATCTTCTCAGAACTCGTCGACCCCATTGGAAGTTCTGCGTTGGATTTTGTCTCCCTGACTTCCTCCCTCTTTTGTGTATTTTGCTCCGGGGGTTTTTCTGGACGCATTGGATATTAGTTTAAACTAGTAGTACTGGGAACATAAAATCTATTTAATCACAAACTAGTGATCCGAATGGGATGAAACTTTCACAAGATTCAAACCTAGGCACCGATGATTTACTGATTTTTCGTCAAATTTATTCGAATAGTTTTACTTTTTAGTTCAAAATCTGAACTACTGTCATACGTTTGATCTAAGATGGAAGGTAGATCCTGGGGCAACTCACCGTGAGACTTGGGTTCACCAAGTCACTGAAGCTATGTCCGTTTTTCTCCTCTTCTTTATGATAAAACCAGAAAATTTAGGTGGGGGCCTTTCTGTCCTCCCAGGTGACCTAAAAAAGTTCTTCATTCCCTTTGCCCAGTTCAAACATGCTGAAGCATTTTGCGGTACTTTCGTACTACTCTGGTTGATTGCTTGTGATGTTTAGGTTATTTTGTTGACAGACTCTGCTTTTTAGGTAGTTTTTCATATGGGTGCAGTTTAGGAAATTTCGTTGATAAATGTTCCTGTCAAAATGTATGATGCATTGTGGTGTTTACTTAATTCTTTTTTAGGGTTGTGCATTGTGCATTGTGCTCTTTACTTAATTCTGCTGATTCACTTGTGCTATTTGCATCATCCTACCAGCTTCGGTGGAAGAACATATGCAACAATTAACGACTTGCCAGGCGATGTATTTGGTCAGATTCTTGTCAGGTTTCCTCCGCACCCATCCTGCATACTGAGGGCATCAGTTACCCAAAAATGTTGGATGGACTTCATGGGAAGCAACGATTTCAAAAGGATAACCCTGTAACACAACAGAGGAATGTTGTTACTTGGGTTTTTCACCAACAGCTCCGAGGACGCTCGATTCTTAACAGATCATAATCTTGACCAATCCATCTTCCAGAAGCTGAACAGGCTGGTGGAAGTACATAAAGCCTACAAACCATATGTACTCGGATGTTGCAATGGTAGGGTGCTACTTCATTACCCTCAAGGGTCTAACATGATAAAGGCCTGGGATCCAATCAGTGGAAGTGAAACAGTGATACCAGAACCACCAATTTGGCGGAGACGTGAGTATGATAGCGGCACAATTCTCTGTTCGAGAAATCATGGGAAATTGTCTTCACACTGTTGCAGCAATTTCTAGGTTGCTTGGATAGTAACCAATGGTAACCAAGCACTGGTGCAGAGGTACTCATCAGAGTTAGGAAAATGGGAGGACTGGATTGAACCTACAGAGATGCTGGCTATGATTGATCGCATGCCGTCAACTCTCATAGGGGACATTTTGTACTGGCCAACAATGAACTCCAGATATATAATTGCCTTCGATAACGTGACAACAAAACTATGTTATATTGAGTGCCCCCATGAGACACATGATATTTCCAGACGCAATTTTGTCATTGCTAAGGGGCATAATGGAGATATTGCCCTTGCGTCTATAAGAGACTTCAGTCTAAACACGTGGTCCGGTGGAAGATCATCAACGGGCAAATGGGAAGCTTGGGTGCCTCATATAAAGGTTGAGTTGGATACTCTCCTTGGCCTTGATAAATCATGGGCATATGGTGGGAAAGATGCAGTAAGGTTACTCTGCGCATTTGAGGATAGCGAAATGGTGGTTATATGGGCGAAGGAGGGAGTATTCGAATTAGATCTCAGCAGCATGAAGTCTAAGAAGTTCAAATCTCGTAAACGTTCGTGTACTTTACATCCCTACATTATGACACCTGGTTAGTGCAGTCATTCATGTGCAACACTTGCATTTTTGAACACCTATGATTTTTCTGATCATTTTGTTCATTTCCTTTAGCAACCGACGTGATTCGGAGTGCTGATTCAGACTGCAACATCAAGGAGATGAAAATAACACTCGGATGAACAAGCAAGGGTTGTTTGGGCAAGCATGTGTTTGGCCAGGTTGTGTTATTTGAAGCTACAGTCTGATGTTTGTTTGTTTTGGTAGCTGATGGAACTGTTATGGCACCTTTGTTTGTGCTGCAGTCACAGTGGCAGGGGCTGGAATATTAGAGTTGTCTGTTCGTTTTGGGGGCCTATGTGTGTCTAATTAAACATTGTTTTATACGATGAAATGGTGTTCTCTATATAGTAGTGTATGCATGATGAAATCTTGTTTTATTTGTTCTACATATACTTTAGCTGGTCTTTGTGTTTTGATAGTATGTTGTAGTAGGAGTATTTGTTTTGCAGCAGGACTTTTTTATTTGATCTGAATTAGTACTACAATTTAGTTAGTGCTTCATGTAGAAGAGTCTGTGCCAACACCTAAATAATTACTAGACCTTGGTTGCACACCATTTTCACATGCTTGAATCAGAGCTAATTCAGACATTTGTTTGTTGTTATGTTAACCAAATATTCTTGTATCAGAACTCTGCATTTTGATATGCGTGGTAGTGTTGGGTCCGCAGCATAGAAAACAAAAAATTTCCTACGATGAGAACTATACGCCAAGATCTATCTACTAGATACAGAGCAACGGGTGGACATATATCCATGGAGAACTTACCCTCGAAGACAACGAGTTTTGTTAACGAGTAGGAACTCGTGGTTGATGTAGTCGTCCGCTTGCCAATCTCAAGATCGTGTGGAAGTCCGAGCGCCGCAAATCAGCAGCGCATCCGTCCTTGCACACACGGTCAAGCCACCGGACAACCTCCACCTCCTCGCTCCAGCGAATCAGCGGAAGCAGCAACTCCTTCCAGAAACAAGGCCACCGGGAACATGTATCTCGCTAATCCGAGACCATGGGGGAATATCTAGAGGGGGAGAGAGATCCTTCACAAGGAGGTGTGAGGATGAAGGAGGGAATGGGTGGCCTTTTATAGGAGGAGGGGGGCGCCCCCTCTCTCCATGGCCTTCGCATGGGGGGTGACCCATCACCTCCCCCATTCATGTGGTGGTAACCCCTCCACATTAAAATGCCTCTTCACATTCCCTTTTAAAGTCTCCACTTTAAATGCATTAAATTTCTCCAAATTTAATGCTCTCTCATTTAATAAAACTCTTTTATTTATTTTATTCAGAATTTTGTTAATTACTTTAATTAACAAACATTCACATAAAACCCCTTGCAACATTTCAATATTACATGCAGAACCACTTTCTGCAATTTCAACCGAAACAATTCCGGTTTCTATCAAAACAATTCCTGTTTCTATCAAAACATTTCCTGCGCTTTGCAAACCTTTTGTCTGGAACATATGTGCTCCTAAATGGTGTCCGGCAACCCTTAAGTGTGTCACCCTATGGTTCGCGAATAATGCAGACATGATTGAGACTCCTCTCAGATCAATAATCAGAAGCGGGACCTGGAGATCCATACTGACTCCTGCATATTCAATGATGACTTCTGTGATCGTGAGAACCTTTAACGTCAGCAATTTAATCCCTTTGTCTCATGATATAATACATGTCCGAGATTCGATCATCGGTATCCAAATACCTAGTTTGATCTCGTTACCGACATGCACTCTTTTCTCGTTCCCGTGATATAACATTCTAGTGATCACATCACTTGCTTGCAAGCTATCTTAATGTGATATCACCGAGAGGGCCCAGAGTATATCTATCCGTCATCTGGATTGACAAATTCCACTCTTGATCCATGAGCCTCAACATAACACCTTCGTAGTACTGAACCCATCTTTATAGTCACCCTGTTACGGTGTGACGTTTGATGTTATCAAGATACTCTTCCGGTGTTAGCAATTAACATGATCTCATGGTCTAAGGACTAAGACTACTTTGTATGATGTTATAGCAATATAAACATAATGACTTGATCGTAATGCTATACTTCAGATGAATGTTCATCACACCATTTCACAAATGTTGTGACCTTGTTATTAACAACATCCAATGTCCATGATCAGGAAACTTTGATCATCTTGTTAATCAACAAGCTAGTCTATAAGAGAGGCATAACTAGGAACCCTTTTTGTTTATAAAACACACATGTATTGATGTTTCCTATCAATACAATTATAGCATGCAAAATAAACATCTATCATATACAAGAAATATATAATAACAACTTTATTATTGCCTCTCAGGGCATATTTCCTTCAGTCTCCCACTTGCACTAGAGACAATAATCTAGTTTACATAGTGATAAATCTAACACCCATGGAGTTCTGGTGTTGATCATGTTTTTCCCTAGGGAGTACTTTAGTCAACGGATCTGCTACATTTAGGTCCGTGTGGACTTTACAAATCTTTATATCTCCATCCTTGACATGCTCGTGGATGGAGTGAAACCGACGCTTAATATGTTTGGAATTCTTGTGAGACCTTGGTTCCTTTGCGTTGGCGATGGCTCCACTGTTGTCACAATAGATCACCATCGGGTCCAACGCACTGGGAACCACACCCAGTTCTGTAATGAACTCTTTCATCCAAACTGCCTCCTATGCCGCTTCTGAAGTAGCAACATATTTTGCCTCCGTTGTTGATCCAGCCACCACAGGTTGTTTGGAACTCCTCCAACTAACTGCTGCTCCGTTCAAGAGAAATACGTATCCGGATTGAGACTTAGAGTCATCCGGATCGGTGTCAAAGCTCGCATCGACATAACACTTAGCGACTAGCTCTTCTTCACCTCCGTATATAAGAAACATATCCTTAGTTCTTCTCAAGTACTTGAGGATGTTCTTTACCGCTATCCAGTGTTCCAAACCTGGATCAGATTGGTACCTACTAGTCAAACTAATAGCATGTGCCACATCCGGTCTTGTACATAGCATGGCATACATAATAGAGCCTATGGCCGAGGCATAGGGGATCTTATCCATCATCTCTCTTTCTTCCGCCGTAGCCGGACTTTGAGTCTTACTCAATGTCTTGCCTTGCAACATAGGTAAGAACCCCTTCTTACTTTCGTCCATATTAAACTTCTTTAATATCTTATCAAGGTATGTACTCTGCGATAGCCCAATTAGGCGTCTTGATCTATCTCTATAGATTTTAATGCCTAATATATATGAAGCTTCACCAAGGTCCTTCATCGAAAATTTGCTGTTTAGATAACTTTTAACACTGTTTAAAAGATCTATATTATTTCCAATCAATAATATGTCATCCACATATAATATCAGAAATGCCACATTGCTCCCACTCACTTTCTTGTAAATACAAGCCTCTCCATAAGTTTGGACAAATCCAAACTCTTTGATCACCTCATCAAAGCGGTGATTCCAACTCCGGGATGCTTGCTTCGGTCCATAGATGGATCGCTGAAGTTTGCACACCTTATCAGCATCCTTAGGATTGACAAAACCCTTTGGTTGTATCATATACAACTCTTCTTCAATATTACCATTGAGGAACGCAGTTTTGACATCCATCTGCCATATTTCATAATCGAAATATGCAGCAATTGCTAACATAATCCTAACCGACTTAAGCATCGCTACGGGAGAGAATGTCTCATCGTAGTCAACTCCTTGAATTTGTCGAAACCCCTTTGCGACAAGTCGAGCCTTATAGATGGTTACATTACCATCAGCATCAGTTTTTCTTTTGAAAATCCATTTATTCTCAACGGCCTTTCGATTGTGAGGTAAGTCCACCAAGGTCCAAACCTAGTTTTCGTACATGGATTCCATCTCGGATTTCATGGCTTCTAGCCATTTGTTGGAATCAGGGCTCATCATCGCTTCTTCATACATCGCAGGGTCATCTATTTCATCAATCATGAAATTCATAACAGGATTGCCGTACAGTTCAGGAGCTGCACGTGTTCTGCTTGACCTGCGAGGTTCGGTAGTGTCCTCTTTCGGAGTTTCATGATCAATATCATTAGCTCTCTCTTCATTAGGTGAAGTCAACTCCGAAAAAACTTCCGGTGCTGCGCTACTCGCCATTTCATGAAGAGAAGGTTCAATAACCTCTTCGAATTCTACCTTCCGACTACTCACACCTTTCGCGAGAAACTCCTTCTCAAGAAAGGATCCATTCTTGGCAACAAAGACCTTGCCCTCGGATCTGTGATAGAAGGTATACCCAATCGTTTCCTTAGGGTATCCTATGAAGACGCATTTTTCCGCTTTGGGTTCGAGTTTATCCGGTTGAAGTTTCTTCACATAAACATCACATCCCCAAACTTTAAGAAATGACAGCTTAGGTTTGTTTCCAAACCATAATTCATACAGTGTCTTTTCAACGGATTTAGATGGTGCCCTATTTAAAGTGAATTTAGCGGTTTCCAGTGCATAACGCCAAAATGACAATGGCAAGTCAGTCAGAGACATCATAGATCGAACCATATCCAATAAAGTACGATTATGACGTTCTGACACACCATTACGTTGTGGTGTTCCGGCAGGCGTGAGTTGTGAAACTATTCCACAGTCTTTCATATGTGTGCTAAACTCGTAACTAAGATACTCTCCTCCACGGTCGGACCGCAGAAATTTGATCTTTCTGTTACGATGATTTTCCACTTCATTCTGAAATTCTTTGAACTTTTCAAAGGTTTCAGACTTATGTTTCATCAAATAGATATACCCGTATCTACTCAAATCATCTGTGAAAGTAACTTAATAACGATATCCACCTCGCGCCGACACACTCATTGGTCCACACACATCAGTATGTATGATTTCCAATAAATCCGTCGCCCGTTCCATTGAACCAGAAAACGGCGTTCTAGTCATCTTGCCCATAAGGCATGGCTCACATGTATCAAATGATTCAAAATCAAGTGATTCCAAAAGTCCATCAGAATGGAGTTTCTTCATGCGTTTAACGCCAATATGACCTAGACGGCAGTGCCACATATATGCAGATATATCATTATCAAGTTTAATCCTTTTAGCATCAACATTATGAATATGCGTAATACTACTATCGAGATCCAATAGAAATAAACCATTCAACACAGGTGCATGACCATAAAAGATATTATTCATATAAATCGAACAACCATTGTTTTCAAAGTTAAACGAATAACCACTTTGCATCAAACATGATCCGGATACAATGTTCATGCTCAGTGCAGGCACCAAAAAACAATTATTCAGGTTTATAACTAATCCCGACGGCATATGGAGAGGCAGCGTTCCGACGGCGATCACATCAACTCTTGATCCATTGCTGACCCGCATCGTGACCTCATCCCTTGCTAGTTGTCGCTTGTTCCGCAGCCCCTGAACTGAGTTACATATATTAGCAACCGATCCCGTATCAAATACCCAGGTGCTACTACGAGTACTAGTCAAGTACACATCAATAACATGTATATCACATATACCTTTGTTTGCCTTGCCGGCCTTCTTATCAGCCAAATACTTGGGGCAGTTGTGCTTCCAATGGCCAGTCCCCTTGCAATAGTAGCACTCGGTGTCAGACTTAGGGCCAGCTCGGGGTTTCTTTTCAGGCGCGGCAACAGATTTGCCGCCATTCTTTCCCTTCTGCTTGCCTTTCTTGTCCTTCTTGAAACCGGTGGTCTTATTGATCATCAACACTTGATGTTCTTTCCTAATCTCCACTTCTGCAGTCTTAAGCATTGACAGAAGCTCGGGAAGAGACTTCTTCATGCCCTGCATATTATAGTTCATCACGAAGCTCTTGTAGCTAGGTGGCAGAGATTGGAGAACACGATGTATGCCTAAGTCAATGGGAATCGTTATTCCCAAGGACACAAGCTTATCGGCGTACCTAGACATTTTGAGTACATGGTCACTAACAGAGCTGTTCTCTTCCACCATGCAGCTAAAGAACTTTTTAGAAGCATGATAACTCTCTACGGCAGCATGGGTATCGAAAATCATTTTGAATTCTCCCATGGTACCAAAGGCATTGCCATTTTCGAAACGTTTTCGAAGTTCTGGCTCTAGCCCATACAGTATGCCGCAATGAACTAAGTTGTGGTCCTCCTGACGAGTTATATAGACGTTCTTTTCCTCGTCAGGGGCATTAGGAGCTGGTGGGGGCCTAGCGGCGCCTCTAGCACATATTGCTTTTGTGCAGCAGTGAGGAGAATCCTCAAATTCATAGCCCAGTTGGTGAAGTTGCTACCATTCGCAGCAAGCTTCTCTTTCTCCATGAACACATTGAAATTAAAAGCAGGTGGTCCATCTACAACAGAATTTGTAAAATATATTTAGACTAAGTTTTATGATAGATTGAGTTCAACTAATCCAAATTACTAATGAACTCCCACTCAAAAACGACATCCCTCGTGTCCTTTTGGTGATTACATGAACCAAATCCACTACACCAAGTCCGATCATCACGTGAGTCGGTGTAGCTTCAAAGGCGAGTATCTATATAGGCATCATATCAACTATATGACTCATGCTTAACCTTTCGGTCCGTGTTCCGAGGCCATGTCTGTACATGCTAGGCTCGTCAAGTAAGAACCTTAGTATTCGTGTGTGTAAAACTGTCTTACACCCGTTGTATGAAAGCGTAGAGTCGAGAACACCCGATCATCACGTGATGCCTCAAAACACGATCCACAAAACGGTGCATACTTAAGGAAGAACACATTTTATCTTGATATCTAAATGAGGGATCATCTTATAATGCTACCAAAAGCGCCAAACTAGCAATATAAGATGCTAACATCTAATGTGTGAAGTGAGGTGATATGGTCCATGCATTTGATCTCCATCATTTGCATCGTGGTATGATCTCTATCATTCCTTTGTGTGTAAGGCCAAGGTCTATGGAACTTACACGTTAAGTGAGTTGTAAGAGTATCTATCATACATCTACTTACAACAATACCATATCAAGACACTAGCCCAGCAACGATCTAAACTAGACGCCTCTAATTTATCAATTGCAAGTTTTACGTGGCTTAGGGCTTTTAGAGATAGAACCGGTCTTACCTACGAACATGAACCACAACGAGGATAACCAAGTTATTAGCAACTCGTTGTAAATCAGATATTGACTATAGTAGGAGAGACAGACACCCGCCAGCCACTTATGCAAAACAAGTTGCATGTTAGTCGTGGAACCGGTCTCATGTACGATGACATGTAAGGTTGGTCCTGGCCGCTTCATCCCACTATGCCACCAATATCCAAAGTACATAGAAGATGCAATAATATAATCATCATCGCCCACATATAAACATATGTGTACTACCCGTGCAAAGCACCTACGCATAGATCAGGCTCTGATACCACTGTTGGGTCCGCAGCATAGAAAACAAAAAATTTCCTACGATGAGAACTATACGCCAAGATCTATCTACTAGCTACAGAGCAACGGGTGGACATATATCCATGGAGAACTTACCCTCGAAGACAACGAGTTTTGTTAACGAGTAGGAACTCGTGGTTGATGTAGTCGTACGCTTGCCGATCTCAAGATCGTGTGGAAGTCCGAGCGCCGCAAATCAGCAGCGCATCCGTCCTTGCACACACGGTCAAGCCACCGGACAACCTCCACCTCCTCGCTCCAGCGAATCAGCGGAAGCAGCAACTCCTTCCAGAAACAAGGCCACCGGGAACATGTATCTCGCTAATCCGAGACCATGGGGGAATATCTAGAGGGGGAGAGAGATCCTTCACAAGGAGGTGTGAGGATGAAGGAGGGAATGGGTGGCCTTTTATAGGAGGAGGGGGGCGCCCCCTCTCTCCATGGCCGTCGCATGGGGGGTGACCCATCACCTCCCCCATTCATGTGGTGGTAACCCCTCCACATTAAAATGCCTCTTCACATTCCCTTTTAAAGTCTCCACTTTAAATGCATTAAATTTCTCCAAATTTAATGCTCTCTCATTTAATAAAACTCTTTTATTTATTTTATTCAGAATTTTGTTAATTACTTTAATTAACAAACATTCACATAAAACCCCTTGCAACATTTCAATATTACATGCAGAACCACTTTCTGCAATTTCAACCGAAACAATTCCGGTTTCTATCAAAACAATTCCTGTTTCTATCAAAACATTTCCTGCGCTTTGCAAACCTTTTGTCTGGAACATATGTGCTCCTAAATGGTGTCCGGCAACCCTTAAGTGTGTCACCCTATGGTTCGCGAATAATGCAGACATGATTGAGACTCCTCTCAGATCAATAATCAGAAGCGGGACCTGGAGATCCATACTGACTCCTGCATATTCAATGATGACTTCTGTGATCGTGAGAACCTTTAACGTCAGCAATTTAATCCCTTTGTCTCATGATATAATACATGTCCGAGATTCGATCATCGGTATCCAAATACCTAGTTTGATCTCGTTACCGACATGCACTCTTTTCTCGTTCCCGTGATATAACATTCTAGTGATCACATCACTTGCTTGCAAGCTATCTTAATGTGATATCACCGAGAGGGCCCAGAGTATATCTATCCGTCATCTGGATTGACAAATTCCACTCTTGATCCATGAGCCTCAACATAACACCTTCGTAGTACTGAACCCATCTTTATAGTCACCCTGTTACGGTGTGACGTTTGATGTTATCAAGATACTCTTCCGGTGTTAGCAATTAACATGATCTCATGGTCTAAGGACTAAGACTACTTTGTATGATGTTATAGCAATATAAACATAATGACTTGATCGTAATGCTATACTTCAGATGAATGTTCATCACACCATTTCACAAATGTTGTGACCTTGTTATTAACAACATCCAATGTCCATGATCAGGAAACTTTGATCATCTTGTTAATCAACAAGCTAGTCTATAAGAGAGGCATAACTAGGAACCCTTTTTGTTTATAAAACACACATGTATTGATGTTTCCTATCAATACAATTATAGCATGCAAAATAAACATCTATCATATACAAGAAATATATAATAACAACTTTATTATTGCCTCTCAGGGCATATTTCCTTCAGGTAGATAATCACTCTCCTTGACTTGGATCCCTGAAATAGAGGGAGAACGGCCTATTTTTTTAATTATTCTTTGGACAATATCTAAATTCAAAATCATTGTCGACCGCCAAAACCTACCGCCTACCCCGTTTGAATCGGAGGCATGAGTTGATGTGAGTCTCGCCTTAAATTCATGACCAGATGGCGTTCGAACTACAGAACCTTTTTTCTAGTACTAAAAACTTGGCCGGCAGTCAAATTCAAAATCGTAATCGACCGGGAAAATAACCCACCGACCTCGAAACATTTTGCACCCCTCTATTTCAAACATTTTTAGGCAAAATCACCCACTGAGGTAGTACCATTTTTATATTATTACATGGACCCTAGACAAATTTAAAATCAGAGTCAAGCGACAAAATTTACCGCCTATGCTGTGTGAATGGAAGGTATCCAAGTTTTTGTGCAAAAAAATGTTTATGGATGATCAGTTGATGTAATTCTCGCCTTGAATTCCTGGACAGATAGCGTACGGTCTACTACCTTTTTTGTGTTAGTACATGGAGGCTAGCCAAATTCAAAATCCCAATCGAGCGGCAAAATCACCCATCTACCAAGCATTTCCCGCCCCACCGTTTCAAAAACTTTGAGCCAAAATATCCCACTGACCGGGAGAGTACCATTTTTCTATTATTATTATTATTATTATTATTATTAGGTGGGCGCGAGCCAAATTCAAATTCTCAATTGAGCGGCAAAACCACACATCGACCTTGAAGCATTTCGCGCCCTTCCATTTCAAAAACTTTAGAATCTAAAATTCCAAATCTACCCATTGTTTAGATGACAAATGGGCATGCTAAAGTCAGTAGCTCGAGGGCACAATCGTAATTATTTTTTCTGCTCACCTCTATGGTCCTGATTCCCCCAGTTTTTCCCGTCGGCCCTCCCAAAAATCCCAAGCTCATCTGTCCCCTCCACGACCACCGCGCGCATCGGCTTGAGCTACGGTCTCATGTACCGCGGCGCAGCCGCTTCACCGACGCTCACCCACCAGATCTAGGAGCTGCGGTGTCATTCACCACGCCGATGGTCTCATCAGCTGCCTAAGCTCTACTTCCTCGCTGCCGAAAGCTACCCAACCATACTAGATCCGCTTCACCGGTGTCCACCGGGCGTGATCTAATTCAAAGAGTTCCATGTCCACCACTCCAGACCAGCTGCACGGCCGCCGCTGTTCACTGCACCGGATCTACCTCAGCGACGCTCTCATCCACCGCTTTCAAGCCGGCATCAACCAGCCAAGATCTGCTTCCCTGACGCCAATAGCCACCGCAACAGCAGCACCCTCGGTAACCTAGACGTCACTCGCACGGTACCGACGATGCTTAGACGCCTCTCCGACCAAGGTTAACCAAATCTCCAACTCGTTTTTATTTTGTCAGCGGTATAGCAGGTTCAAGCCTGTCGCAGTGAACTGCATTTTTGTAACCATGGTAGTACATACAAGTCACTAGGCACGCCTGGTCTTCGTGCTAGTACATACAATGTCATTAGACATGTTGGTTTACATTCGCTTCTCTACAAATATCAAGTCATGCACATGTCTGTTATTTTTTCATGCACATGTTCTTATCTTAGCTGCTCCGTACACCAGTAAATGCCTACTATTGTGTAGTTCTTGCAAAATGTAATGTCAGTGGAAAATATTAGTGTGGATTCCCTGCTACACAGTTACTGACTCTATCTGGTTATTTCTGAGCTAAGTTCCTGCTATTATTTCCTCCCTGGCATCATTCTGCTATCCTGTGGTACCCATTCAAACTCTTCGTACCAGTTCGATTATAATTTTGATGTTTCCATCTGGTTCTTCAAAAGCTGCAACACTGACTATTTTCATTTTCTTTGCGTAGAGCTCAAAAAGGCAACACTGAACATGTTGGTTTGCATAGCCTACAGGTCCACCGGCGATGCCATTATATATTTTCTATATCTGGTGCTGGTTCGTCCTAATCAACAGTATAATTATTCTTTACTGTATAGTTCATTCGTGTTTTCCATTCCTTCTCAACAAGTTCTGGTATGATGCGGTCATAATTTCTATGTGGTTCATTCTTAGCTATGATAGTAACTTCATGCCATTGTGTAGCTCACCGCAAATTCCGAGCCACCCAATGTCTTTTGCATTCCAGGAGATACCACTGCTTCCATATATATTTGTTGAAATGACATGGCTAGTTTATACTAAAATTCAGAGAAACACTTTGTTTGATTGCTCATTTCACTGTTGGCATACTTGTCTAATGCTTGTTTGTCCTATTCTACAGGTTCACAAGCCACACCAATATATCTCGTATCTGGTGATTCGTCCTAGGCAACGACATAACTATCCTCTACTATATAGTTCATTCGAGGTTTGCATTCCTGCTCTACAAGTTTGTATTATGCAGTTATAATTCCTATCTGGCTCATTCTTAGCTATGAGTAGTTTGTCTTCTTTGTTGTATTAACTTGTTATTAGTTAGTTTCAGACTGCAATTATTGCTATCGCCACCAAAGAGGGGACTGCAAGATCATATCTCAAGGTGGTTTTCCAATGTAGCTATCACACTCAAAGGGAGATGTAGTTAATGGATTGAGAAAGCAAATTGAGGACTCTGCTATCAACTTGATTCGCAACTGAAGTGCTGAATTTTCTTTCCCTTTTGTTCATATTTTGTAATATTTTTAAGAAGTTTGCAGCTGATGTAAAATCTAGATAACTCGCATAGGCTATGTAGGCATTTAGTTGACGCCGTCCACGCATGGTTGTACCATAACTGCGCCAGCCAGGTCGTTCAGGTTTCAGAGTTCCCAAAACAGTAACGGTAACTAGCCAAAATAGTAACATGACAAAACAGTGACAGACCAAAATAGCAACGGTAATTGGCTAAAATAGCAGCGTGACAAAACAGTAACAGGCCAGAACAGTAACAGACCAGAACAGTAACAGGCCGAAACAGTAACAGGGCAAAAGATTACTAGGCCAAAACAGTAATAGGCCAAAACAGTAATAGGCCTAAACAGTAACAGGCCAAATAGTAGCAGGCCAAAACACCAACAGACTAGAACAGTGGCAATCCAGCACAATAACATGCCTAAATACTAACAGGCCAGAACAGTAACATGCCTGAATAGTAACAGGCCCGAGCAGGGGCAACCAGCACAGTAATAGGCCAGAACAGTAAAGGGCCACAACAGTATATAGTAAACGGCCGGAATAGTAATGAGCCAGAATAGTAAAAGGCCAGAACAGTGTCGGACCTTCTCAAAAGTGGGTCGTTCGTAGGTGGCCCATGACAAGTTGGGAGAATAGTGACGGGCTGGCCGTGGACTTTAACATTATCGGGCCTACTTGACATAGCATGTTAATGGGCCGCACAGTATTCAAAAAGTGTGGGCTTTTGTAGGCCGAAATAGTAACGGGCCTGACATTCGCGGGCCACATCTTTGGACCCATTTAAAACATTGTCGGGCGAAATAGTAACGGGCCGTAATCTTATTGGGCTTTCTTGATGGGCTGGCCCACTTTATTATGAGTAGGCCTTGGCTGGACCTGGCTTCTACCACGGTTTCTGTGGCCGTTAACGGCGATAACTGATGACCCACAAGTATAGGGGTTGTATCGCAGTATTTTCGAGGGAAGTGAAACCCAATTTATTGATTCGACACAAGGGGAGCCAAAGAATATTTATAAGCCTTAACAACTGAGTTGTCAATTCAGCTACACCTGGAAACAATCTTGCTAACAGCAGTTTATCAGTAGCAACAGTTTTGTAGTAGGAGTAGTGAAGTAATAGCAGTAGTAAAGTAAAGACAGTAGTAACAATTGCAGTAAACAGTAGGATTCACGTGCGGTAGGCATAGGGATGGATGGACGGGCGTTGCATGGACAAGACAATTCACATGGCAATCAGAACAAAGGGCAATTGCAGATAAATAAGATAAAGCATCCAAGTACTAGATAATCCTAGACGTTCCATATATAGTCATACGTGCTCGCAATGAGAACTTGCACAACATCTTTTGTCCTACCAGCCCGTTTGCAGTGGGGCCTCAAGGGAACTACTGGCAATTAAGGTGCTCCTTTTAATAGAGCACCGGAGCAAAGCATTAACACTCCGTGAACACATGTGATCCTCACATCAAAGCCATTCCCTCCTGTTATCCCGATTTCTATCACTTCGGGCCATTGGTTCCGGACAACAACGTTTGTATACAACTTGCAGGTAAGACCATAAACAATACTATCATAATGAATCAATAACATGTTCAGATCTAAAATCATGGCACTCGGGCCCTAGTGACAAACATTAAGCATAACAAGTCACAACAAAGTCAAAAAGCACTAATAGTAGATACTAGGAACCATGCCCTAACAATCTGATGCCATTACATGAACGATCTCATCTAATCCCTACCATCCCCATAGCCTACAGCGGGGGATTACTCACTCATAGATGGGGGAAACATGGATGGTCGATGGAGAAGCGATGGTGATGATCTCCTCCAATTCCCCGTCCCGCCAGGGTGCCGAAATGGAGTTTCTGGAGCTATTTCGTGGAATCTGGTGGTGGCGGCGGAGCGGAACTCCTTCTAGAAAAACGTCGAACCCCCCTGAGTTTTTAGGTCAGAAGGCATCTTATAGGCGAAGAGGGAGACCGAGGGGGTGTCTGGGGCGGCCAGACCACCCCCTGGCGCGGCCAGGCCTGGCCCGTGCGGCCAGGTGGTGTGGCTGGGCCCCAGCCCCTCTCCGTGTCGTATTCTGGCTCGTGGTGTCCCTCGGTCAAAAACTGACTTTGGCTTTGTCCCGTCCAATTCCGAGAATATTCATTTTCTGACTTTCCTGGAACCAAAAACAGCAGAAAACAGGCAACTGGCACTGTGGCTCTTGTTAATAGGTTAGTCCAAGAAATCATATGAAAAGTACTCCAAAGTGTGGACAAAACATAAGAAAGTAGATAAAACCAAGCATGGAACATCAAAAATTATAGATACATTTGCAATGTATCAACATCCCCAGGCTTAACTCATGCTCGTCCTTAAGTAGGTAAGTGAAAAAGAAAGAATAATTTTTGAGGTGACATGCACCATCATAAACTTGATCAAAGTATTTGTAAAACATTCAAGCTGGGATCATAGTACTTCAATCATAACATGAAAGACAAAGTTCTACAAATAAGACAAAGAAACTATGTTGAAACATGAAAAGGCACAAACAAAAGATTCATGAATAACAATGCTTTGCAAGACGTTTGTTTGTTTCACATAAAGAAAACATGGCATAGTAGCATTCAGCTTGTCCCTCATAGAGTAGCAAATATAAATGCATAGGACACCTTCAAAGTTCATAAGAGTAACTAGATACAAGTAGTTTAAAACAAGCAATATCAAGTTATGCATCAATCAACTAGTCTTGGGACAATGCACAGAGAACTAAGAATGGCCACTATGCTCTCAAAGTAGGTGCATAGAGATAGAAGGTGAAGACTCGATATAAAAGTGGAAGAAAGGCCTTCGTAGAAGGAAGCAGGGATTCAAGTTTCATAAATAGCTTCCAAAAATTATGGTACTTAATAGCTTTCAGCTCTCATTGCCCCTATCATATCTTGAAGTGATTAAGGCTAAAGTGAACAAACTATGGTGTATATGCTTGACGAAGTATAAGTAAGAAATCTCATGTCCCTTGAATAAGAGGGCCGCTCCTCATGCTACTCAAGTTTAGTCACCGGTAAGTTCTTGTCATCGTAAGTACATGTGTATCATAGAGAACCGCCAACGGGGTACCCCTTGCCCGATGATACGGAAGAATCGCCATATCAAAATGACAAGGCAAGCAGACAACGAGAATTTCAGCAATCTTCTTATTTACCATGGGAATATGGTGCTTTTTTCTCTCTTTCCTCTTTTCATATATCTCTTTTTTCTATTTTTCTCTTTTTTCTCAATATAGGACTCTCTTTTTTTATAAGAAGAATGCTTCATAGACAGCTCATTATGGTTACCCTGCAGGTTTCCACCATGTCAGCATGGATTAGACCAGCGGCCCAGGCGTTTCTCTAACACATATACATAACTCCATGGACTTACAAGCTCCCCTTTCATTTCACACCGACGACATCCATAGACAAAAGAGCATGATATCAACTAGGTACAAAGTACAAGTGCAATGTTGAAAGCGTTCCCCATGACAGCATGGTTCTGCTAATCCCCAACAAATAAGTGCAAGCATATACAACATAGACGACACAATGGTTCAAGTTTATTAAGGGCAAGAAAAGTAAAGTGTGCCATCAAGTTCGTGAGAGCTTTAATCACTAGTTTTCTCATAGCAAGTTTAATTCGGAAGGTAGATAAAACATGAATATACTTGGAATAGCATATGCTAGTAGGTAGGTATGGTGGACTCTTTGGAATAACTTGGTTTAAGGAGTTGGATGCATTAGTGGAACTCATACTTGGTTGCGGAGGCTAGCAAAAGACTGGAGCGACAAACTAAGAGAGCAATAATGGCCATAATCATGCAGAACGACAAAACATCAGTGAACAAAGCATAAAGTGATACTACAAGTTGAAAACTAAAGTATCATCAAGGCTATGGTGACTTGGGATAGTCATAACATGGTGTGAGCATGTGCCAAGTCAACCCAAATAAAGCATCAAAAGAGAATACCACAATACTATGCTTTAATATGCTAAAACAACGCATGATCCTTCCAAGGCACATTAAGCAATCTCAATTGTTTATAACAAGTCATGCTACAGAAAAGAATACTAAGCATAAAGCCAAAATAATATCAAGCATGGCATGACAAAGCATAGGCCACAGTTAAAAACAAGCTCTCTTCACCACTTAAGCATGAACTTTCCTACTCTTTTCCAATCCAAACCAAACTATTTGAAAACCAGTGTATGAAAGAGGGGGTCCAACCAATTTATTCAGAAAACTAAGAAAACCAAGCAAACAAAAAACCAAAACGAAAATGAAAAAGAAGACGCTCCAAGAACAACACAACTGTGCATGAAAGAATAAAAATGAAGCGTTTGGAAGAAACCTGGGATTTTTATTGATGAAGAGGGGATGGCTTGGGCATCCCCAAGCTTTGACACTTGTACTTCTTGGATATTTCTTGGGGTGACACATGTGGCATCCCCAATCTTGAGCTTTAGTCCATCCTTCATCTTATTACTCATTCCTTCCATACACCTAAATTTTTTTCTTTATACAAAACTTCACACAATCTTTATTAGCAACATTAGTGCACTCAAGATAATAAGTCTTTGGGTTCAGTTTCAACACCAATAAAACTTCCATTAAAACACTAGCTAATGTGGCAGTTCCCTCAAAAAGCTCAATTCCCCAAAAGAACTCAAAAAGGAACCAACAAGAAGCAAATGCAGAAAATGGTAGAAACCTGTCAAACCAGACCAGCAGGTAAAGAAGAATTTTTTCTAAGACCTTCTATTCCTCAAATCAAAAAGTGTTGAACTAAATAAAGTTGGATAACAACCTGGGGCAGAAGCACAAAAATTTACGCCTCAAAAGGACGTACAAAGTTTATACATGAATTTTTACAGTAAAGCACATAAATCTGTTTCGGGACAGCAACTTTCCCAACCATTACTTCTCTCTCATTAGAGGTTACTCTTGGCACATAAAGCAAATAAAAAGGATAAGGAGCAGTTATTACTGAAGTAATAACTTCCAAGACTCATCTAAAACTTTTGGGTTATCTCCCAATAAGTACTTTTCTTTAACGCCTTTAAGTTAGGCATGATAGTTTGAGAGGAAGCTCACATAAGAAATGTGAATTGAAGTAAAAGAGAGCATCAAGAAGAAAATTCAAAACACATTTAAGTCTAACCCACTTCCTATGCATAGGAATCTTGTATGCAAATAAATTCGCAGAGAACAAAGTGACAGGCATAGGAAGATAAAACAAGAGTAACTGCAAAACTTTCAGCACATAGAGAGGTGTGTCAATACCATGAAAACTTCTACAACCATATTTTCCTCTCTCATAATAATTTTTAGTAGCCTCATGAGTAAATTCAACAATATAATTATCACATAAAGCATGCTTTTCATGATCTACAAACACATAATTTTTATCAAGCTCAAAATAGTGGGATTAAAACCTTCAAACCCACTTTTAACAATTCTATACAAGATGGCGGATCATTCAATATAGGACCATCGTCTAGAGCTTTATCACAAATATTTTCTAAGTAAAACTCTTTAGTACCATGCAATCAAAGTTAAGCACAAATAAAGGATTAGCATAGATAACATGAGCATAACATTCATCCTCCTTTGGTAAGCGTGGGGGACAATCAAATAATGTAAGGGATAAAGAGTTACTCTCATTAGAAGGTAGGCATGGGTAGCTAATCCATTCTTCCTCCTTTTGTTCATCACTCTCCTGCTCTTTTTCATCTAATGAGCTTTCAGGTTCATCAATTTCTTCTTCCATAGGATCCCGCAAGGCATTAGTCTCTTCCATTTGTGGAAAGCATCTATTAATAAATTCAAGAATATAGCCATTTTCTTCTGTCATGGAAATGGCCACGGTAGTCGCTGCTATAGGCAGCGATTGAGTGTTTCGTGAGGAAGAGTTGGCGGCCATCTGCGGTGCGAGATGGGGGCGGATGCACATGGGTTTACCCAGGTTCGGCCCCCCGGAGGGTAAAGACCTACTCCTGGTAGATTAGATTATGAGAGAGCGAGTTACAGGGGTGGCGAGCTCGGCGGCTAGGCAGCGAGTCGCTTGAGGGGGTGTATGATGGAACGTAAGGTCCCAGGATACCCTAGGGAGGTTTATATATGAAGCACCTCGCCAGGGTTTACAAGCTATCCCCGAATAGGATAAGGATCCGGGGACTTTGGACCTAATCCGACTGGGCTTCTGCTATGCTTCTGGGCTTCCACTCGCTAGTCGATGGGCCTTTCCTTCCTTCATGGTCTAGTTGTTGTCCTCCAGATGCACTCGCAGGCCTTTCGGTCCACTCGGAATGTTCTGCTGGGCATACCGCCTTTGGCATATCCCCATCAGTAGTCCCCGGGGCCATCGTTGATGCAGGCGCGGGCGTCCTTTTGGGCATCCAGTCGAGTCGGCGATGGACTTTATTAGAACCGAGGAGAATTTCTCCATGGCTCCATTCGTCACTTCAATGAACATCACTGCCGCTCAATCGCCGCTTTGACGAGAGGAAAGACTGGCGGGTGGCGAGTAGACCAAAGGAGCTGGACCGTCAAATCTGGTCAAACTATCCGTTGGAATTTCCAACGGTAACTACGGCGCAATTACCGTGAGTAACGGCTATCCCGATTTTGGCGGGTGACGTCTCCCATATAAGGGGAGTGATGGATCAGCTTCGCAATCCTCCTTCGCATTCTTCATCCTTCCTCATTTGCTCTTCCTTTCTGCTTCCTCCCGACTTACTCTCTCCGCGTCGCGCGATTCCACTTCTCACTCGATGGTGCCTCCCAAGGGCTCATGGGGGAAATCCAAGTGCACCACGCCCAACTTAGATCCTTCGAGGACGCCGGGGTGCTCCGCAAGGGGAATTAGCGGGTTCCCCCCTCCTCCAAGACCGAACCGAAACTGCGACCCGGCGAGTTCATCTGCTTCACCAGTCATCTTGAGAGGGGCTTAGGGTTCCCTACCTCGCTCTTCTTCCATCGCTTCTGCGCGTACTACGCGATCAAGCCCTCCGATCTTGGTCCACACAGCATCGAGCAGCTGGCGATCTTCGAATGCTACCTTGGCTGTAGGCCATATTTCCCGCTATGGCTGGAGCTCTTCCACGGCCGCATCGGGTGTGAGGCGTCCAGCGGCTTGATGCTAGCCGCAGGAGGGCTCACCTTCCAGTTGAAGCCGAAGGCCAACTTCGTCAAGCTCCTCCTGCCGAAGAAGGCCGCCAGCGAGTGGAAGAAGAGCTGGTTCTATGTCAAGGAAGCCACTCCCTCCGGCGAGGTATCTCTTCCTAAGTTCGTCGCCGAGAGGAGCGAACCCCGTCGGTTGGTGCCGAAGAAGCTTCCTGAGGATCAGCGGATGGCCGTTGCGGAAATGATGGATCAGATCCAGAAGCTGAAGGATCAGGGGTTGGTCCCGATCAACCTCTACAATTGCTGGCTCGGGCGGCGCCTGGTCCCGCTGGCGGCCCGACCGCACTGGATGTACGAATACAGCGGGAAGCATGATCCGTCACGAACCAGCAAGGAGTCGTGGGAGGCCGAGGACTACAAGGCTGCCCTGAAGAAAATTACCGACGCGGAGTTCACTGGCACGGCGGTCGGGGTCGCCCCGTATACTCCTGTGAAGAATGAAGCTCCCACAGTAAGTTTTCTTTCCGATCACTGCATCCGTACCTCAATTTCAGTCTTCTCGCTTGGTGTGTTCTGACTTGTGGTGATTCTCAGCTTTTTCAGGTATTGGAGGGTTGGCTCCCTCCGCTTGACGAAGAGGTTCCCCAGGAACTGGAGGAGGATTCTAAGGGGGATCCTTCCGACAGCGACGGGGAAGAAGAAGAGGTCCCTCCCCCAGCGCCTGTGGCTCGCAAGACCCGGATGCAGAAACAGCGAGAGGGCGAGGCGAGCCGTAGCTTGGACGAGTTTGAAGAAGGCGACGAGGTCGCCCAGGAGCAAACGTCCCGGCGCATCGCTATGCCGTCGAAGCCCCCACGCCAGCCCAAGTCGCCAGCAAAAAGGCCTGCGTCACCGGCCAGGTCGTCAGTGGTGTTCGAGTCGGATGACGACTGCGATGACGAAGGATCTCCCGAAGTCTCGCACAAGGCCCCAAGGGACGCAGTCCCGACGAAGGGGTTGGAAGGCGAGGACACGGAGGTGGTAGTAGAGGTTCCCCTGGCGACGATCGAGCCGACGGCCTCGGGGGTCCCAAGCCAAGAAGCGGCTGAGGCCGCGTCGGAGTCGCCGCAAGTCGCCGCAACCGTCGAAGGCGGCTGCATCGGAGCCGAAGATCCCGGCGACTGCAGCTTCATCGTCAAGGAAGCCCTCGGTTTCGTGGGCTTCATACGTCTTCGAGAGGGGGCTCAGCCGCAAGCTGGGTCCCGAATTTGACAAGCCCGCCCACATCAGTACCGGGCTTCGTGTCCTTCCAGTCACCAAGTAAGTTGCGCTTCCTCGTCCCACTTTGCCTCGTTTCTTTCGTGTTGTTGTCGTGCTGATTGGAGGGGCTCACGCAGGTCGGGGGCCAAGAAAATTGGTCGCCCCTCGGTCGCTAAGATGCCATCAGCCACTGGCGTGGGGGAGGGCGGTCTGCCCAAGAAGAGGAAAGCCTCCGACGATGTTGCAGCCGCTGAAGCTGCGAAGAGGCAGAAGGGGGGCGTTGACGATGCTACGACCAGGGGGAGCGCCGCGGAGCCAGCTGTCGCGCCAGTCGCCAAAGAGGTGGCGGCGACGCAATCGAAGCCAGTGCTGGCGGCATCCGTGCCGGAGGCGCCGGTCTCGGCGACCAGCGCGCCTGCCAAGACGTCGGCGACGTTCCCTCGTTTCATGGCAAAGGGGTTTCCAGGTGTTGCGGACACGCAATATCCGCAAAGTCCGGAAATCATGGATGCGGATATTGGGTCCCGCCGCGGAGACACCTCCTTCACAGTCCCATCGACTAACGCTGCTGAACTTCACAAGATGCTCGGCGTTGCTATTCAGGTATGTCCAGTGCCCAAATTCCTAGTCGTTAATTTCAGCGGCTAGGGATTGTTTTTTGTTTCCTTCCTTCTCTAGTCCCCGAGTTCCTAGTTGCTGAATTCAGCGGCTGGGAACTGGGTTTTGTTTTTCTTCCTTCTCCAGTCCCCGAGTTCCTAGTCGCTGAATTTCGACGGCTAGGAAATGGGTTTTGTTTTTCTTCCTTCTCCAGTCCCCGAGTTCCTAGTCGCTGAATTTCGGCGGCTGGGAACTGGATTTTGTTTTTCTTCCAATGCTTAGTTGGGTTCTTTGTTTACAGGGGTTACAATAGGAGTCGACTGATCGGCAGGTTGCACGAGAGCACTTGGAGCGTGACTTGCGCGAAGCGCAGGAGGTGAACCGGCGGCTTCAAGAGACAATTGGTGAGTGACTGTTTGGCTTTATTTTCTTTTCCTGGTGTGAACTGGTTTGTGTGCAATACTTTGATATCTTCTCTTGCAGATGGTTTCCCGGCTGAGGTCTCCAAGGCCCGTGAGGGGTATGTCCCACTCGCCGAACTGGACGCGGCGAATGGGCGAGTAGCCTCCCTGGTTAAGGACTTGGAGGAGGCCAAGGCGGCCTCAATTTCTTCAGAGGAACGGGCGAAGGCTGTCGTCGCCGCGGCTGAAGAAGAACGCAAGGCCACCGACTCCATCATTGTGGGGCTGCATAACGAGCAGAAAGCCTTGGAGAATCACGTCAAGGAGAACTGTCGCAAGCTCCTTGGTGAGTCTTTTGTCTTTGCTTGACCCTTTCGTCTGGTCCCTGCTGTGGGGATTTCGTAGTTTCACTGACCCCTGACTCTTGCGGCTATGGTAGGCCAAAGCGACCCGGTTGTGCAGACGTACAGCGCCTCGCAGTGCGTGACTGCCGTGGTGAATGCAGCCACGGCCTCGGCGTTGTGCGTCCAAGCAGCTCTCCAGGGCATGTCTCCTACCGAGGTTATCCCTGGGGGGTTGACGGAGGTATGGCGCTATCTGGAGGAGGTACCCGCCGTTGTGGAGTGGATGACACGCTCGGTGTTTCGACGCGGGGCTGCCACGGCGTTGAGCTTGGGTCTCGCGCATTTCCCCGATGACTTCGATCTTGACGATGTGACGAGTGGCTATCCGTCGGCGACCGGCACGGTGGAGATGTCGGAGGTGCTGAGGCTGACCGCAAAGGCCACTCCTTACGCCGATCGTGTCTTGGCGATGGGAGATCTGCTGCCATATCAGGAGACGGTGTTGGCGTCTGGCGACCCCGAGCCGGAGTACCGCGACATGAAGTCGGAGCATCCCTTCCGGTCATCGGTGTCGAAGTCGCTGACAACGTATCCGACAAACCCGTGGCAGCCTTTTGTGCGCGTCAAGGGTGGTGGTGGTGCCTCGTCATCAGGTCCTGTAGAGTAGACAATGTAATTTGCCAAGTTGTTATAAATGCCGAGTGGCGAAAGTTGTAAGATACTTTTGCAATATGAGCCACGGGGGGTCGATCGCCTTGTGTTTTGATGAGTAATGTATCTTGTGTTTTTGCCTATGTATTGTTTTGATTGAGCGAGTCCCCGGGCGCGTCCGCCTTTTAATGGGGTATAACTCGATTGTATACTTGTGTGTATTTCGTGTGTTTACGTGTTGTTTTTATCCCTCGCGTCTTCTAAGTGGTGAGTCCCCGAGTGCGAGTAGGATTGACTTATGAGCGAGTCCCCGAGGTGGTGCCCGACCGTACTGGTCGTGATGCTGTTGTAGGTTGTGAGTGCGTTGTTTGTAACGTGTCTCTTCCCCTGGCCCGGAGAGCCAGTCGCTTGGCGAGCCCTAGGCAGCTCTCTTACTTGGTGTGTTCCCTAGCCGCGTGGGGGTTTCCATTTTGCGGAGTCCCCGTGCATGGTACTTTACCGTTCGAGTCGCTTTGCGCGAGGGTGGGAGGGACAGATTGCTGTGAGAAGCGTGTATCGGATGTCTTGGCCCGGTAGACCAGTCGGGCTAGGCGACTCCAATGGCGGCTCCGGGTTGGCGTTTTTTCGTGGATGACCCAAGGCCCGAATATTTCTGGTGTCCTTGTGCCGCACTACTTGGCCATGCCGGTCGCTCGACCAGAGGTTGACTTCCATAAGTAGAGTATTGCTGGCATGTACGAGTGCGAGTGGCACAAGAATATGGTGAGTGGACACAATTTGTGTGATCCGAATGAATTTCATTATATATTCCGATGGAGTACAGTGTGGGGTTCTAAGTATAGAACTTTCTGAGGAGGTTTACATTCCATGGCCTCCCGACCTCTAATTGGCCATCACCCCATATGTCGATGAGGTAGTAGGCGTCGTTGCCAAGGACTCGGCCTATGGAGAATGGCCCCTCCCATGGGGGGAAAGCTTGTGCATGCCCTTCTTGTCTTGGGCTAGTCGTAGGACCAGGTCGCCTTCCTGAACGGTGCGAGTTCGCACTCGGCGGCTGTGATAGCGGCGAAGTCCTTGCTGGTATATGGTGGTGCGGGAGCGAGCCAGGTCGTGTGCCTCGTCGAGTTGGTCGATGTTCTCTTGGCGGGCGATCTCGTTGGCCGCCTCGACGTAGTTGGCGACTCGAGGGGAGTCGTGCTCCAGGTCTGTTGGCATTACGGCCTCGGCGCCATACACCATGAAGAAAGGCATGAACCCGGTTGATCGGTTGACGGAGGTGCGGATCCCCCATATCACAGAGGGGAGCTCGTCGACCCAGCATCCTGGGGTGCGCTCAAGGGGCACCTGCAGTCGCGGCTTGAGCCCGTGGAGGACGCTCTGGTTGGCACGCTCTGCTTGGCCATTTGATTCCGGGTGGGTGACTGATGCGAGGTCGAGTCGTATACCATGCTCCTCGCAGAGTTCCGCCATGGCCCCCTTGGCAAAGTTGGTGCCGTTGTCTGTTATGATGCTGTGTGGGTAGCCGTACCGGTAGATGAGTTCACGGAGGAACTTGGTGGCCGTCTTGCCGTCGCACTTTTTGATCGGCTTGGCCTTGACCCAGTTGGTGAACTTGTCGACTGCGACCAGGAGGTGAGTGAACCCAGACGGGGCCTTCTTGAATGGGCCTACCATGTCCATGCCCCATACGGCGATTGGTCACGTGATGGGGATTGTCTTGAGTGCCGAGCCAGGAAGGTGCGTCTGGTTGGCGTACTTCTGGCACCCGACGCATCGTTGGACGATGTTGGTGGCGTCGGCGTGTGCGGTGAGCCAGTAGAAACCGTGTCGCATGGCCTTGGCGACTAGGGACTTGGCGCCGGCGTGATGGCCGCAGTCGCCGGCGTGAATGTCCTGAAGGATCTTGCGGCCTTCTTCTAGTTGTACACAGCGCTGGAACACGCCGGTCACGCTGCACTTGTGGAGCTCACCGTTGATGATGACGAAGGATTTGCAGCGGCGCGTGATCATTCACGCCTCTGTCTCGTTGCTCGGTAGGAGTTTGTCTTCTAGGAAGGCGACTAAGGCCGGTTCTGGTTGCAGTGGGATCCCGACGTCGATCTCCTTCGGTGGGTTGACTGATGGTTTGTGGATGATGTCGAGGAAGACGCCTACTGGTGGCGCCTGTCGGGTCGATCCGATGCGGGAAAGGGCGTCTGTCTCCTCGTTTTTGCGCCTGTCGATCCACTCGACAGAATAGCCGTCAAAGTGTCCTCCCAACTGGTCAATGGCTTGGCGGTACGCGATCATTGTTGGGGAGACAGCGTCACACGTCCCAGCTACTTGGCCGGCGACTAGGTCGGAGTCGCCGTAACACCATAGGCGGTTGATGTTCATCTCCTTGGCAGCTCGCATGCCGTGGAGGAGGGCCTCGTATTTCGCCATGTTGTTGGTGCATGGCTTGAAGTCGAGGTGGAGCACGTAGCGGAGCTTGTCTCCTTTGGGGGAGGTTAGTATGACCCCAGCCCCCGCGCCGTCGCGTTCTTGAAGCCGTCGAAGCGGAGCGACCAATAGTGTAGGTATGGGAGCTTCTCTAGCTACTGTGCTTCTTCCCAATCTGCGAGGAAATCAGCCAAGGCTTGTGACTTGATCGCTTTTTGGGGCTCATACTTGATGTTGTGGACGCCGATCTCGACAGCCCACTTGGCGACTCGCCCGGTTGCCTCACAATTGCGTATGATGTCCTGCAGGGGCGCGGAGGAGACCACCGTGATTGGGTGCTCATGGAAGTAGTGTGGGAGCCGCCGCTGTGCTCGGAATACCGCGTACACCAGTTTTTGGTATTGCGGGTAGCGCTGTCGTGAGTCCGTTAGGACTTCGCTGATGTAGTATATAGGGCGATGTATGGGGCGCTCCTTGCCCTCTTCCGGTCGTTCGACGACCATCACGGTGCTGACGACTCGATTGGAGGCCGCGATGTAAACGAGCACTGGCTCTTTGTCGAATGGCGCGGCGAGTAGTGGTGCCGCGAGTAGCACTTCTTTGAGTGCTTTGAGTGCGTCGTCAGCCTCCGCGTCCCATTGGAACGTTGGGTTCTTGCGCATCAGGCGGTAGAGGGGCATTGCCTTCTCGCCTAGTCAGGGGATGAAGCGACTGAGAGCCGCGACTCGCCCTGCCAACTTTTGGACGTCGTGCAGGCACTCGGGTTTCCCGAGTCGCGCGATGGTGTCGATCTTGCTGGGGTTGGCTTCAATGCCTCGCTTGGAGACTACGTATCCCAGAAGCTGTCCGGTGGGTACGCCGAAGGTGCATTTTCTAGGGTTCAGCTTGATGTTGTACCTCCGCAAGTTTGCGAAGGTTTCAGCTAGATCGGCGAGCAGATCGTCTTGGCGGGTGGATTTTACCACCACGTCGTCGATGTAAACGTGAATGTTGCGGCCAATTTGGCTCGCTAGACACTCATGCATGCACAATGTGGCGCCTGCGTTCTTAAGGCCAAACGTCATGGCCGTGTAGCAGAATGCGCCGAATGGCGTGATGAACACCGTCTTCGACCGCCATCTTGATCTAGTTATAACCAAAGTACGCATCGAGAAAACACAGCGACTCCGATCCCGCGGTCGAGTCGATGATCTGATCGATGCGCGGTAGGACGAACCCCTTCTTCGGGTAGGCGTTGTTGAGGTTGGTGTAGTCGATACACATTTTCCAAGTGTTGTTCTTTTTGAGAACCAGGACTGGGTTCGCCAGCCACTTGGAGTATTTGATTGGTCGGATGAAGCCTGCGGCTAACAGGCGCTGGACTTCCTCGGCGATTGCTCGGCGGCGCTCTTCATTGAAGGGCCGTAGCGACTGCTTTACTGGTCGCACTTTGGGGTCGGCGTTAAGTTTGTGCTCAGCGAGTTCCCTCGGGACACCTAGCATGTCAGATGGCTTCCATGCGAAGATGTCGCGGTTCTCACGGAGGAACCCGATGAGCGCGCTTTACTATGCGGGGCTCATGTGTGACCCGATGGTGACCGTCTGGCTGGAGTCGCCTGGGATGAGCTCAACAGTGCGGGTGTGCGTGGTCGCCTCGAACGTGGAGTTCGCGGCGATCGGTTTCTTCAGGATGGTGGGATCGTCCTTGTTGACGTTGCCCGCGTATTTTGCGAGCTCCTCCGTGTGGTCGGTCTCCACGGCGATGACGGCGTCGGCAAGCTCGGCGCCTTTTTCCTCGCATTCCACGGCCATGTCGGGGTCACCGTGGACGGTGATGATGCCGCTTGGCCCGGGAAGCTTCATCGTGTTATAGGCGTAGTGTGGGGTCGCCATGAACTTTGCGAATGCCTGGCGACCCAGGACGCAGTGGTAGGGGCTACGGAAGTTCACCAGCTCGAAGACGATCCTCTCTGTGCGGTAGTTTGCTTGAGTGCCGAAGGTGACTAGAAGCGTCACTTTCCCGATCGGGTACGCCTTCTGACCGGGGACGATGCCATGGAAGGTCGTCAGTCTTGGCTCGATGGCTGTTTCTGGGAGCTGGAGCCTTTTGAAGGTGTCGAGGTACAAGATGTTGATGGAGCTCCCACCATCCATCAGCGTCTTGGGCAGCCAGTAGTCGGCCACCTTTGGCCTGACTACCAGGGCGACTCGCCCTGGGTACTCGATTCTTGGTGCGTGGTCCTGGTGACTCCAGGTGATGCTCTGCTCGGACCAGTTTAGGAAGCGGGGGATGTCGACTTGCGTCACCGCATTGACGGCAACCGTGCGGGCGAGCACCTTCTTCTCACGCTTGGTGCCGAGCCCGGTGAAGGTATGTAGCGACCCGACGGCAGTTTTGAAGCCGCCGTTGTTCCCGTTGTCCCGAGGTTGGTTGTTATTGGGGTCCTCCCTTGCACGTCTCGCCTTCTCAATCTCTTTGAGAGAGTGACAGTCGGCGGTGGTGTGGGTGGTGGGTTTTCCCTCCCTGCTATGGTAGATGCAGGGCTGATTAAGCAGGGCGGCGGGGTCGAATTTCGGCCTCGTCGCGTTGTTGGCGCGGTAGTTCCCGCTGTCGCGATAGTTTCCTCCATCGCGGTGGTAGTTCTTGGAGTCACGCTGTCCGTAGCCCGCGTTGGCGACAAAGTCGACTCGCCTGTCCGTCCGGCGTTTGCCAGTAATGTGGGTGTTGCTATAGCGCATGTCGCATAGGCGCCCGCTGTCATGGATGCTAGGGCGACGTCTCCCTCCCGACTCATCATCGGAGTCTTGGTTGGGGTCCTCCTCCGCGTAGCGCTTGGTGATCTCGAGGAGGTCGGGGATGTTATCGAGCGTCTGGTAGACCCTCTTGATCTTGCCAACCAGGGGTTCGTACCGGCACGCGTTTTTGAAGCAGTGTATCGCCGTGTCTAGGTGGATGCCGGAGGCGTTTATCCATAGTTCTTGCCACCTTTGGATCCACCAGCGGGTCGACTCGCGTGGTCCCTGGATGCATCGCTCCAGGTCTTCTATGGTGGTGGCGCGGTTGTAGGAGCCCTCGACGTGCCTGACGAAGGCGTCCCGCATTTCTTCCCAGGAATCAATGCTGTCGGCAGGGAGGGTGTTGATCCACTATCGGGTCGCACCCTCCATCATCAGGGGAAGGTAGCGAGCGGCGAGCAGGTCGTTGTGGCATGTGATCCCCATTGCCATGAGGTATGTACCCAACCAGACGGCAGGGTCATACGTTGGGTCGTACTTCTCGATCTCCTTAGGGGCCTTGAAGGTGGCGGGGTATTTTTCCCCGCGAATCATTGGTCCAAAGCATTGCGGCCTGATTCGGCTGAGCGACCCTCTTGGCTCTAGTTCGCCGCGGTTGGTGAGGGTGTGACGTAGGTCGTAGGGCTGGCGTGACCGCCACGTCTAGTTGTTGATGATGTTCGTTCGGGCGTTGATGGGTTGCCCGTTGGCGGCGACCGTGTTGTTTGCCAGTCGCGGCTCATTGGTTGAGAGCGCAGGATTGGCGGCCCGTGGTTGATTTGCCAGGGGCTGGGGTGGTGGGCAGACTAATGCGTTGGCCACGGAGGGGTGGCCGCTTGATGCCGCCCTACTTGCCGAAGAGCGGGAGTACATTCGCCCCTACGGGTCGACTCCCGCGGCTTGTTGCTCGACGGCCCTGACGAGTAGGGCCATGGCGTACTAGATCTGTAGCGCGCTGTCGCCTTGGACATCGAGGTTGGTGATCGCGGCATCAGCCGCAACAACGTTGTCCATCGGGGTGGAGTACAGTGGTAGCCCGTTGGCGTCACGGGCTTGAGGCGAGATGATGATCTGTGGTTGGTCCGCTGGGGGCGCGCGGCCCATGGGTGGTGGAGGAGCCCCAGTCGCCGGCGCTCCCGGTGGTGGTCTTGTGGGGTTGCTCCCGCCTGGCGGCGCGTTCTCGTAGTATTCGCGTTCGGCAGCGCGCGTGGGGTTGCCCTCGTCGTTGAAGTTCAGGACGCGGCCCTGAACGTCGGGGTTCAGGTGGGTCCTGATGCGACGCTGGCGGTAGAGTGATAGCTCCCGCGCCGTTTCTCGCTCGAGTCGGTATTTCTCGCGCTCGGCGAGTTTGTTGCGTTGCGCCTCCGCGAGCCGCAGGCGGGCTTCCTCCACCTCCGTGGCCGTCGCGGTCGGCGGGATCGGCGTGGAGAACGGATCTGGTGGGGCGGTCGTGCTTCCCGCCATGTAGATCGCGTTAAAGCGATTGGATCTGGCGCGAAAATCCTCGAGGGATTCCGAGCCGGAGTTGGAGTCGAAGATCCCTAGGATGGAGGGTCCTCGAAATCCTCGGGGTTGGAGACTCGCGTGATGGAGTCCTCCCATGACACGGCGGTGATAGATCCGCCGACCGATGCAGGGGTCGCGGAGTCGGCGTCGTCGTTCAGGGTGTCGTCGTTGGTGGCGACGTTAGTCTCGACCGCGTCGCTGGCGGCCGAGTCGTACTTGGTGACGAGGCTCCTGATGGAACGGACCTTCTCCTCCGAAAGCAGGCCGCGGTGTGGCGGCAATCCGCCAATGATCACCGTCGCGGCTGGGTCGATCGCGCCGGTGAAGCCGATGAAGAGGTTGATGGAGCCGACCGGCATCACCGCGGCGTGGGTGATCGGGCGTGATGCCGGGATATAACTGCTGGGCAGGATCTGTAAGATCCCGCCGATGGCAATCATGCGACCGGTGGCGATCGGCCGATCGATTGGCGAGTAGGGTCTCGCCGCAGAAATCAGGCCAGTCCCGCTATGCCCCACGGTGCGCGCCACTGTCGTGGAAATGGCCACGGCAGTCGCTGCCATAGGCAGCGATTGAGTGTTTCATGAGGAAGAGTTGGCTGCCATCTGCGGTGCAAGATGGGGACGGATGCACATGGGTTTACCCAGGTTCGGCCCCCCCGCAGGGTAAAGACCTACTCCTGCTAGATTAGATTATGAGAGAGCGAGTTACAGGGGTGGCTAGCTCGGCGGCTAGGCAGCGAGTCGCTTGAGGGGGTGTATGATGGAACGTAAGGTCCCAGGATACCCTAGGGAGGTTTATATATGAAGCACCTCGCTAGGGTTTACAAGCTATCCCCGAACAGGATAAGGATCCGGGGACTTTTGACCTAATCCGACTAGGCTTCTGCTACGCTTCTGGGCTTCCACTCGCCAGTCGATGGGCCTTTCCTTCCTTCATGGTCCAGTCGCTATCCTCCAGATGCACTCGCAGGCCTTTCGGTCCACTCGGAACGTTCTGCTGGGCATACCCCCTTTGGCATATCCCCATCATCTTCCTTGTAATTATCAAAGAAAAATCTAAGTATACCATAAACCTCATATTTATAAGGTGAATCATCAATATTTTCAAGCAAACTAGCAAGTTCAAATGCACCCTTCCAAGCAATAAATTCTTCAATTTGTTCCACATCATAAAAGTCACAATTTCCTTTAACATAAGAAGGTATGGTAACATTATCATTATACTCACATTGAAAAGGAAGGTGTTTATACCTCTTACAGCAACAAGATCTATCAAAGGAATAAGTAACATTATAAGTAGAGCACACGTTTCTAGAAATGGTATACAATTTATCAATTTGTTCCCATAAGTGTTTCCCTTTTTGTGACAAGCGGTGTTCCTTATAATAATATTTTGATCTTCCGTGAACCCACCTTGCCTATAAGATCCAGTTTCAAAGAAAACAACCATTGATAGAAAGCATGATAAAGCAAGAGAATAACAGACCAACGAAAATAACAACTAGAGTAGGAACTAAATTTTTTGTAGTTTTGATAATGAAACAAGCAAGCAAAGTGGAAATAAACTAAGCAAAACAAAAATAACAAAGTAAAGAGATTGGTTATGATTATGCATGAACAATAGTGATTCCAAGTGAACTTGATAAATAAAGCTATGCTCCCCGGCAACGGCGCCAGAAAATAGTCTTGATGACCCACAAGTATAGGGGGTGTATCGCAGTATTTTCGAGGGAAGTGAAACCCAATTTATTGATTCAACACAAGGGGGGCCAAAGAATATTTATAAGCCTTAACAACTGAGTAGCAACAGTTTTGTAGTAGGAGTAGTGAAGTAACAACAGTAGAAAAGTAAAGATAGTAGTAACAATTGCAGTAAACAGTAGGATTCGAGTGCGGTAGGCATAGGTATGGATGGACGGGCGTTGCATGGACAAGACAATTCACATGGCAATCAGAACAAAGGGCAATTACTGATAAATATGATAAAGCATCGAAGTACTAGATAATGCTAGGCATGTGTTCCATATATAGTCATACGTGCTCGCAATGAGAACTTGCACAACATCTTTTGTCCTACCAGCCCGTTTGCAGTGGGGCCTCAAGGGAACTACTGGCAATTAAGGTGCTCCTTTTAATAGAGCACCGGAGCAAAGCATTAACACTCCATGAACACATGTGATCCTCACATCAAAGCCATTCCCTCCGGTTATCCCGATTTCTGTCACTTCGGGGCCATTGGTTCCGGACAACAACATGTGTATACAACTTGCAGGTAAGACCATAAACAATAATATCATAATGAATCAATAACATGTTCAGATCTGAAATCATGGCACTCAGGCCCTAGTGACAAGCATTAAGCATAACAAGTCGCAACAAAGTCAAAAAGCACTAATAGTAGATATTAGGCACCATGCCCTCACAATCTGATGCCATTACATGAATGATCTCATCCAATCCCTACCATCCCCATAGCCTACGGCGGGGGATTACTCACTCATAGATGGGGGAAACATCGATGGTCGATGGAGAAGCGATGGTGATGATCTTCTCCAATTCCCCGTCCCGGCAGGGTGCCAGAACGGAGTTTCTGGTGCTGTTTCGTGGAATCTGGTGGTGGCGGCGGAGCGGAACTCCTTCTGGAAAAACGTCGAACCCCCTGAGTTTTTAGGTCAGAAGGCATCTTATATGCGAAGAGGGAGACCGAGGGGGTGTCTAGGGTGGCTAGACCACCCCTGGCACGGCTAGTCCTGGCCCGCGTGGCCAGGTGGTGTGATCGGGCCCCAGCCCCTCTCCGTCTCGTATTCTGGCTCCTGGTGTCCCTCGGTGAAAAACTGACTTTGGCTTTTGTCCCGTCCAATTCCAAGAATATTCATTTTCTGACTTTCCTGGAACCAAAAACAGCAGAAAACAAGCAACTGGCATTGTGGCTCTTGTTAATAGGTTAGTCCAAGAAATCATATGAAAAGTACTCCAAAGTGTGGATAAAACATAAGAAAGTAGATAAAACCAAGCATGGAACATCAAAAATTATAGATACATTTGCAATGTATCAGTAACCGACCGTTAATGGTGGTAACCGGCCATTAACGGTGGGTGCCACGTGGAATTTTGCATGACATCAGCAGTCAACATGGCTGGCGAATAGATCTACGATGGAACAAGTTTTCGTGGCTGAAGGGTGTGATCCGCCACGGTCAGGAAAAAAACTTAGTAGATTATTTTGTAACGGGGCTTTTACCACGATGGGCATCCGTCGTAGAAGACTTTTTAGCCACGAAAAACAGGCCTTCAACCACGAAAAACATCTGTTGTAAAAGCCAACTTTTCTTGTAGTGAACTAGGAAAGATCACTATCCTTTACCGTTCATAGATCAAACTTTAGAAAGGTTAGCAAACCATACTCATTTTTGCTACTTGGACGGATACTCTGGTTTTTCTCAAATAGTTGTTCATCCGGATGACCAACTTAAAACAACTTTCATTAGTCCTTATGGTTTACATGCTTACCGACGTATGCCTTTTGGTTTATGTAATGCTCCCGCTACTTTTCAAAGATGCATGACTGCTATTTTTGTGGATTTTATAGAACTTATAATGTAAGTATTTATGGATGACTTTTCTGTCTATGGAACTTCATTTACTAATTGCTTGGATAATCTCAAAAGAGATTTGTAGCGATGCGAAGAAACCAATCTTGTTCTAAACTAGGATAAGTGCCACTTTATGGTCAAATAAGGTATAGTCCATGGACACAAGGTATGAGGTAAGGGAATTGGAGTTGATAGAGCTAAGGTTGAGGCAATAGAGAGAATGCCACAACCTAGGGACATTAAAGGTATAAGAAGTTTCCTTGGTCATGTGGGTTTTTATAGAAGGTTCATTAGAAATTTCTCTGTAATATCTAAACCTTTGACTATCCTCCTGCAAAAGGGAGTAAGATTTAATTTTGATGATAAATGTCTTGAAGCCTTTGATAAACTCAAAAATGCTTTATCCCGTTCTCCTATTATTAAACCACCTATCTGGGATACAACCTTTGACTTAATATGTGAAGCTAGTGATGATGTTGTAGGAGTAACTCTAGGATAACACATTGGTCATAGATTTAACATTATACATCATGCTAGTAGAACTCTAGATGGTTCTCAGAAGAAATACCCTAAGGAAGAAAGGGAACTTTTTGCTGTATTTTTCTCTTGTGATAAATTCCGTTCTTACATAGTTGATGCAAAGGTAAGAGTTATACGGATCATGATGGTTTAAAATAACTCCTTGAGAGGAAAGACCATAAGCAAAGACTGATCTATTGGATTCTTTCACTTCAGGAATTTGAGTTGCAGATTATGTAGAGGAAAAAAATAAAGATGTTGGATGCAGTGTCCATGTTTGCCCAGCAATACACCAATCTTGTTGAGAGGAACTTTGGTCCTGGTGATTTTTATTTACGATAATTACTCAATGAACTAAGGTCAATTCCTCCAAGAGAGAAGAAGTCTTTGTTGTTGGAGGAGCTTTTCATCCCTGAATAAGAAAATGGTAAGCGCAAGGTAAGTGTTCTTACCTAAATAAGTGATTTGTCTTCACAAATTTTACTAAATTTTTTCCTTTGAATTTGTGTTTTTTTGAAGTTTTAGAGGCTTTTTACCAACTATACTGGAGGAACTATATGACCGGAGAGGAATCTCCCACCGTATAGTTGGTCGTTAAACTCTGTGTATCATCTTCATGAAATTGTTTTCAATATCTGAGCCTATACGGTCGCAACTATACGACCGGAGCCAAAATTCCGGCTGTATAGTTGGTCATTAAACTCTCATATACTTTCAATTTTTGGTGTATGTATCTATACGGTCGCAACTATACGAATGGAGCCAAATTCCGGCCATATAGTTGGTCGTCAAACTCTCACACACTTTTGATTTTGGGGGTCTGTATCTATACGGTCACAACTATACGACCAGAGCCAAAATTCCGGCTGTATAGTTGGTCGTTAAACTCTCAAACACTTTTTGTTATACATTTAAAAAAAGAGAAAGGTTATTGTCGGTTCCGAGTCGTGATTTAATCGACTTGGACTCTTGATATTTGGAAATATCTGCCCGGAACCAACTATACAGCCAGAGCTATACGGGTCGCGCCCGTATAGTTGGTCGTTATGCGGTAGGGCACTTCCAAATCCGTGATTTCTTTCCTTGTTTCGTTAAGATTCTTTTCTTGGGTGACAATTTGGTGTTTCTCACGAGTTTTACTGACCTCTAACCCCCCTTATATACTGCCATTGTCTCTCTCTAATCATAATCTACAGGAACCAATCTAGCAATGCGCTATCCCGTCCCAGGTCGTGGGAAACCCATGGGGCTCATTGCTCCGCTCTAGTAGCCCATCCATGGAGGACGATGACAAGGAGGTGGAGAGGTTTAGCCCGAGGTACAAGGAGTACATCGAACCAAGCTAATACAACAACGATTTCGATGATGAAGTGGTTGACATCTACATCCGCCGTGACGTCTATGATCCACCAAAGATCGATTGGGTGGCAATGAAGAAAGCTCAACAAGAGAGATAAGATCGCAAGTTGCATGTAAGAGGGCGTGTGGAGACGGTCAAGTTCATCACCACGGATCCAAGGTCGCACAAGCGTAAGGAATTATCTAATATTGGTGCAGGTGCTAGCAAGGGAGCGAAGGCACCACTCTTGAAGCCAACTATTGGTGCTCGTATGAAGGTTAAGCCTCAAGAAGTGTGGACGTACGATTTCCACTTCCCCGATCCATCCATTATGGATGAGGAAGAAGAAGTTGTCCCTAGGACCAAGGATCACTTGTGGGAAATAGAGATATATCAGAAGCAAGAGTGTCTCCATCGCGTTGAAGTCCGTCACCGTCTCAATGAGATAGAGAAGAAGGAAGACCTCCTTCCATTGGTGACTAAGCTTGCAGATAGAGTGGACACTCTGCAATCTAATTTGCGTAGGTGCTACAGCCACATCACTGCCCTGGAGGATACCAACAAGAAGCCACGCACCGCGGTGTTGCACGCCATGGCGCCACAGTGATCTACAATAATCACGGTATCAAATAATCACAAGGGATTATTTGATCCTGCCTAGCTTGATTCCAAGATTGGGGAGATATTTAAGACCTTGTAATCTATCTTATAAGTTTTTATTACTATTTTTGCATTAGTTCAAACTAGCAATAAAGTTTGCATCATTAGAATTCCCTTCAGGAATAGTCAATCCCTTTAATGAAATTCCGAGTTTATTATTACATATGGAGCAATATTGAGTTTGTGTTTGCTTTATTGGATATATGAATGGCTTGAGTATAATTTACTTGCACTTGATGATAGCAATAGGAGTCTTCCACACCATTGGTATTAATGGAATACATAAAGAATAATTTGGTCAATATGTTCTAAGTCTACGGTTTGATTTACAAAGAAAAATTATCTATACAGTTAAGTTGAAAAAGAAACCTTGAACAAAGGAAAATAAAAGTGCTATCAAAATAGAGTGAGAACAAGTCGAGGTAGAATCTCCAAGTCATAAGAATGCTTCATATACAATTGGAATTTGATAATTGAGATCGTTAAGCTTTGAAATTCTACATGAAGTGGAATGTATGGCTAGCTCCTTTACACAGCACTTAAACAAAAGTGTGAGCATATATACAAAAGAGAAGAAAAGAAAGAAGAAAAAGGGTGAGTGTGCAAAGAGCAAATAGGCATATACCACTATATTGTAGTATGACAAAGAGACACTTTTGAGATTTTGAATCCCAAGTGAATACATTGATCCTAAAACACTTGGGACTACCTCGCGAACTCATTCGGTTGAACCGGATACTTTTACATTATGTTGAGATTCATCTTTTATGAACTATTGATCACTAAGGTGTGGAAGCCTGCTAATACTATTCAGATGGTTCGAGAAAGGTACTATTCATGAACTTATTCCTATGTATCGTATATGATAAACACATGTCGCAACTGCCTCATTTATTTTAACTGACTCAGCTTCATGAATATGAGGATCGCATCCATTAAGCTAAACTTGCTCGGGGCGAGCAAGAGTCTAAGCTTGGGGGAAGTTAATGAGTGCATATTTGCATCATGTTTTACACTATTATTTTGCATTGTAGATGTAGGATCTTGGTATTGTACGGCGCTCGCGCGCACATTTTATGTCTATTTCACCAGGATCAGGACAGATGATGGATCCAATGGATACAATTCTTGGAGCAGTTGTACTATGGATAAAAGGAGTCAAAAACAACGTAAACCGCATATTTGGGAACTATTAATAATATCAGAAGAAAACCAGAAGCGAATAAAGGAGACAAAGGGCTCAACGACCAACTATATGACCGGAATAAATTTTTCAGCCATATAGTTCCGGCTGTATAGTTGGCGCCGCCTTCGCCTCCTAAAATAGTTTCACCCCGTGCAACTGGATCGGAGAGACGACATACAGAACACCTAGAAATCACCGAAACCTCACCTCCGGAAGGCATCTGGAGGGGGAACTTGTCCACCAAGGATCCATCTTCGCCATGCGCAGATCTAGAAGGCTAAGGCATCGATCTTCATCATCCACCGTTGCATCACTACAATCTCCATCCATCCCATCTACATCTTGTCTAGATCTTGTTATAATTTCCGTACTCGTTGTGGATTTATACAAGTACTATTCATCTATGATAGATCCCATTGTTATTGCCATGATGTTGATTGCATCCATGTTTGAGTAGATCATTAGTTCTTGGGGAGATGGAGAAACCCTAGTATGATATTGAAATAAGATAAAGTCTATTATGACATTCATCGTTGTGACCATGTGTTAGATTGTCTTTATCTTGATGTTGAGAGAAGTCGACCTCTCAATATTTGCCTCTCATGGGGACTTGATGGAGGGAACTACTTGTTGGTAGACAGAGGCGTGCTAGCACTTACAGTGACTATAAAGCTGTTGACTCCTTACGTATCAAGTTGGGAAACCGAGGAAACTCACAGAACACTATCCATGCCATGGGATACATCCTACGGGATTACGTCCCTTAATAGCATAGTAATTCGATTGATGTCGATTGCTGACTGTGTGGTTATGAGGATGATGTGAGCAGCGGTTGCTATCTATTTGTCCAAATACGGAGTTCCTCCCACACATACATAGTAGAGAATGTTCATGATGATAATCTTTATCTTATCTCCTTATAATGCTAGTGGTGTATCCGCTACTCCCTGAGAATGCTTTTTCCCTATTGAAATTCCAACCTCTCTTACATACGCGATACTTACTTTCTATATTCAGTTGTTTTACTTTACTTTATTGTTTCTCTTATACCTAACCCAAAAACACCCTTTTACACAATACTCGCATTTTATCTAGTTACTTAGAACTTTATTTAGCATTTCTATCGTAATATTTATTTCAATAGTTATTAGACTTCAGACTCCTGCTCCCTGTGGGATTGATATCTTTATTTCAAAACTAGCTACAAACGATTTGTGCACTTGCAGTCATCAGTGGGATGCTTAACTCATCCTTGGATATTATAAATCATCACATACAAGATTTATTCTCAATTTCTCATACCAAATTTATAACTTAAGTCTCAACTATTACATCAGAGCTAAACTAGAGCCAGCAAATTATAGGATTGGGTCTACTGGGCACATTCCTATTATAGGTAGCACCTCATAGTAGCTAGCATAACAGCCTCTTAGCTATCAGGAAGTTGTTCTTTACAAACTCTCATATAAACAGATAAACCAATCATCTTCCCATACTAGTTAGGAATCATTTATTTTCATCTAAAACTCTCCACAGAGTTTTATCAGTATAAATATCAAGTGTATCATCATTTAAAGGAAATGAAATCCTTATTTGATACATGAATGGATCATTTAAACAGTTAATCATAGAGAGAAGTTGACATGTTCTTAAACTCAACTTCTATATATCATTATAAGTAAGCTCCATAATTAAAACCACTAAGATTCTTCTTGAACAAGCCATCAGAGAAATTTGAATAAATAGCCAGTAATCATATTTTAGTACTGAAGCATATCAAGAACCAACTAATAACCATCTGACATACTTAGATCATCATCATAGTATCACAAGCCTAAAGAGTGATAGTAAGTGAAGTTCTGAAAATATTTTCACTGACACGAACCACTATTAGCAACTCTAAATCAGTATAGTAAATCATTCTACATAGGTAATCACAGAGGGGTATACATGAGCAATTTCATCATCTTTGATGAACATGGCAACAAGGGTTGAACCCTAGCACAAGGGATGAACCCTAGTTCTTCACTACAAGCACACAAGGAGTAAAGAGAGAGGCAGAGAGGGGAAAGAAGAGGAACTTACCTGGAGTCCTCGCGAGTTTAGAAGAGGAAGCAGAGTAGCCGGAATAAGAAACAAGCACGGTGGCACGGGGAGCACCCAGGGGCTCTGCAACCCATGCCAAGCCACAGTCGTGGAGGCTCCAGAGGAAGGGCAACAACATATAGCCACCAAAGCATGAGAGTAGTGCTAAGGAAGCGGCGGAGCACCGAATCACCGGCAGCGTCCGAACCCTAGACATTTGGGAGGAGACGACATGGTCAGGGAAGGGCTCGAGAGCCAAATCGAGTTGGAACGATCGACCAAGCATCATCAGTTGTCTCATCCTGCACCGTGGCAGTGACCAGGAAGGTCGGAGATGACCGCAATCGCTCGCGATGGCGGCAGCATCACATCGCCACAGAGGGGAATGGCTGATAAGAACACGAGCGCGTGCTAGTGAAGGGAGAGGGGTACTGAGCCGACCTGGGCTAGTACCAGAGAGGCAGGGGTTTGACCCAACTCAGATGGGCCTGATCGGGCGTCGGCCAGGCCCAGGTTTTAAAGAAATAGAACCCTAATCCTATTATTAAAAGACGATCCCGTGGCCTTTATTTAGAGAGGGGGTGTATGGTGGGCAAGGTTCAAGGATGATCTAGGGAAGGGGAGGAAGAAATCCAACTGACCCGCACGTTTTCCAAGGCATGCCTCTCTGAGGTTTCGGCCTCCAGCCCTCGCTGGTGTCACTCCGGCGCCATCGCTCACCTTTTTCTAGTTCCATGGGTCCCTCTTCATTGGATTCCTCTGGTGGTTGTTGGAAGATCACCTACTCTGGGGTATCCACTGGTGGTAAGTTTCTTGAAGGCACTTTGATTCCTCGGCTGATCGTTGGCTGGTTATTCTCAATGCAAATGGTTCGCCACTTGAAGGAAAAAGCCTTGAAAATGGGGAGGTGATTTCTATTGGATATGTAGTGAGGTTCCCCTCTCATCTTTCTAGAGTCAATGATCTTTCTAGATTTCTTGGTGGATCTGCTTCTGGTTTTGAACCCGATGAAGATATTGGTCTTAAATGGCATGTACTATGCTTTTCATTGTTGGTGGATGATCTGAGTCAATCCCCAAGTATTTTAGTGCTCTATTCTCGTGCTAAGAGACTGGTACTCTTCAACCAAAACAAGGTTGTGATTGATGCAAGATATCTTCTACAAGATGAAAAGATCTCATCTGGTATGACCCTTGATCTGATTGTCAAAAGAGTGGCTGTGGGAGCACAAATTATTGAAGATCAGAATATTGGTAACATACATGCTAAAACTGAGATGATTTCCAAGGCCACCTCATTGGATTTTTCTAAAGGCAAAGATTTTGAGGTAAACATCCTCAAAAAGTTTGGCCACCATGTTAATTTTTCTGGAGGTTTTAGAAGAAGACCCTTCTTTCTGGTTTGTTCATTTGGACGTCAAAAATTCAAATTTGATATCCATACTGTTGGCATTGCTCTTCAATCATGTTTTCGTGGCTCTGCTTCAAAATTTCATGTCAAATTATTGCAAGACAGAACTTATCGATTTTCGGTTGCTTCTCGAGCAGTGGGTTTTGAAATCTATAATACATCAATTTTTTCGAATGAGTTTTTCCTCATGAAAATCAACTTGTGGGGTGAAGGAGGTCCAAATTGGAGATTTGAGGAAAAAGAATATTACAAGGAAATTGACAAAGATTGGACATTTGTCACGTACAAAAAGAAAAATAAATCGACCGTTTTCGGTCGTCTTTGTTTCCCGGCTATTTCTTCGGGCCCTCCATGCAATGATAGAAAAATTATGGGTGACAATAATGTGCATAAACCTGGCACGACTTTTGCAGAAATCCTGGTTAATGGTGGACTTAAAGAGGAGGAGAAATGAATAATGTGCAACAATCCCGCTGCAATTAAACTGCCCGGTCTTTTGCCATTTTTGAAATACCCTACCTTCCCTTCTCTCTCTTGGCTCGACAAGTCCTACCTTAATTGGTTCAAGGCCCACGTTTTAGTGCAAATTACGCGACCCAGGGTGTTCGGCTGTCTAAAAGATTTTGCCCTCTCCCAGCAAAAATAAAAATCTGAAGACCCTGCCTCCTCAAGTCCCACGCCTGCAGAAACCCCAACCACCCCACTCTGCTCGTCACTAGCGACAACTATTGTCGCAATGGCGAATCTTACAATTAATTCGCAGCCTTTCCTCCCTCTTGGCTTCCAGATTTTGCAAGTGGAAGGGTGGAACCGTGCCAAGAGAGTGGTGGTTCCGCGTCACCCTCGTTCTCATGAATAGTGCGTCATCGCCAACATTCATCCCCTTCCTCCAGGTCTAGTTCCTTTTTAGAATGTAAGAGATGTGCTCCTGGATTTCCTTAACAATGTTGCTAGGGTGGATTTTCATGCCATTCAGAACTACCCCTTCAGCTCTGCATATGTGCAGTTTAACAATGTCAGGACAAAGAGCGTCTGATCGATGCTAGTCCTATCCCTTTCCAAGATGTCACTATTTCCTTCGCCAAGCACAATGAGGGCATCAACTGGCGCATGACACAGTTCAACAATGAGTGTTGGGTTATGCTTGTTGGTGCCCCACTTGACCACTGGCATACTGAAGACCTGAATGTTGTCTTCTCTGATATTAGGAAGGTTCTTCTTTGGGAAAGGGACCCAGAGTAGAAAGGCAGAATCGTTACTAATCTTAGAGTTACTGATTTAGTTGTTGTGCCAAAAAAGTGTCAGGTTTACCATTGGAGACCTTGTTGAGTCTGAATCATGGACATTTTCTGTGGATATTTTAAATAGCAACCTCCTTGGTGGGGGCCCACCTGATGAGGATCCCCTGCTAGATGACAATGAGGATCCACATCCTCTGCTTGACCTAGGACCTTAGTTTGGACCACCTCCCCCACCCCCTCCCCCACAGCATGTTGGTGAGGCTGGTGGCTGGGATCACTGGATTGCTAGGAATGATGTTGCACCTTAACCTGATGGACATGCTATAGGATGGGGCCAATGGAATGCTGCACCTATGTAAGGTCCTATTTTTGCTGCTAGGGTGGATATCCCTATTGACAACCTCAACTTGCCTCCTCAAGAAGCTAACAGTGCAGTCACTGGCTCTATCCCCACTGTTAACATCTCCTCTGACAAACAATCTATACATGCTGATGATGATCATGAAGTGGAGCAGCAGATTGTTGATAATCTTCAAGATGTTGGTATGGGGGAAGGTCTTTTGAATATACTTCAGAACTACCAGGAATATGAGGATGAGGCTCAGCATGACAATGGGTCCAATGATCAGGATGACTGGATGTTAGAAGATGCTAATCTCCTTTCACCAAAAGAGGCCCACCTGCAATTGGTAACGATTTGCACACCTTTTGTTCTTATTCCTGATGTGCTTGCTGCTAAGCAAACCTTCACCAAGCAAGGCCTGGATCTTTGGGATAGGTTTTTTGCCCCTCACATCAACAATACTTCATCTGAAAAGAGCAGCCTGAAGTGTGACATTCCTGTAAGTTGGTTCAACTTTATAACACTCATGCTCCTTACTCCTAAGAAATTCAGTTGGGCAAAACACTTTCTTACTTTTCCACTATGGGAAATTATTAAAGAACCAATTGCTGAAGAACATACCTTTACCTTCATCATTCCTAATGAATGTGTTAGACAGATGACCCCCTGCGTGAATATTGAATCCTCCCCAAACATGCAGGCCCCCAATGCTCCCTCCAAAAAAAGAAGTGGAAAGGAGCCTCTTGTGGATACTGAGGTGAGAAGGAGTCCTAGGATTGTGGAATTCGGTTTTAAAAGCCATGTAAATTGTTCTGATTTGAACTTTCTATCTTGCAATGCTGCTCCACCTTGCATCAGTAATAAAGTTGTTAATAATCTTGCTAATTCTTTTTGTAAGGTCAAAGAGGGAGAACTGGAGAAAAAGTTGTTGAAAAAGAGCAGGATCATAAAAATTGACATCAAGCCACCTGGCAAGACTGGACCAAAGAAGAGTGGAACTGACACAATTCAGAATGGCAAGAAGAAGGGTGTGGCCGCTGAAACATGTGGTTAGTAGTCCAAGAAAAAGACCCCAAAATCAATGTCAAGATGTATCACAACTTAAGATATTGTATGTCTAGGTCATTTTCTCTTTGGACATGTAATGAGCTCACTCTGCTCTATATGGATCTATTATCTGTTATGCTATGTGGATTCTAGGATATGGTCAGTTCTATCTGTGTGATTACATATCTTGTGTCACCAAAAAATCCTTATCACCTGGTTTATTATGGATAACAAAATAAAACGGAATATCTTGAACTAGAATCTTAGAGGCATTAACTCTGAGAAAAAGTGGTTAGCCTTAAAAAGAAAAATTCTTGAGTCTGATTGTGACATCATTTGCCTTCAAGAAACCAAAAGGGAAAACTTTGACCTGAATTACTTAAAAATAATTGCCCAAGAAAGTTTGATAGCTTTGATTTTCTTCCCTCCATTGGTGCTTCTATGTAACACCCTCGAATCGGCCCTATGCAAGTTTTAGCGCTTCCCGCCAAACCCGCGTAGAAACGATTCAAGGACGCCCACCAGGCACTTTCGTGCGGGTGGAAAACGAAGTAATACCATTACACATTAGTCCACGATGGAACCCACAGAACATATATATACAACAACGACTCCATGAGTCAAGAATACAGATATACAATACAAAGATCCCAAATCACCTTGAAAACGATAGAGCGTCCGACTACAGACAAGATGCAAATGGGGCTAACAGCCTTGAAGAATAACCAATGGCGTCCATAACCCTGCCCAGGCCAAGCCGAAAGGGTAACCCTGCTGACGACGTTGATCTCAAACCTGCTAAAACAAAAGGGGTGCCGAAAAAGGGCAAAGGAAAAAGAGGAGTGTCAGTACTGAGGCCAGTACACGGAGAGGCTAGAATTCGGCAGCTCTCGCCTACATAGGTATGGTGGGCTGAAGCGGCAGCGAAGCATGCACTAAACAACCTATAGAGACTCGATAAACTGTTGGCTATTAGAGAGAGATAAGAAAGACCTATTCGGAACCAAACTTATACTAGCACCAATCATACACGTCCTGGTATTCCCCCTCGAGACCAAACGAGGAAGTCAACCCGAGGAACTCACACAGTTGGCAGTTTTATTCATTCCATTATAGTTGCAGCACTTACTAGTCAGATATAGATAGAATGAGTCATCCTGATAGCATAAGTAGTGGGCAGTTTTAGTTAACCATTCAGTTGTAGTTGCAGTACTTACTAGTCAGATACCATTAGCATGTGACATCCCAAACCTAGCAGTTGTTGGCACTTTTATTTCATTCCATTGGAGTTGCGATACTTACTAAGTAGGTATAACATGACACGATACACACTAGTTCCACCAGTTGTTGGCACTTTTATTATCCATTCCATTGTACTGAAGCTGATTACTAGTCACATATTAAGTCAAATTTATAGCACTACTTTAGTTATGCTTGTCTATGATCGAGATACTGTGCTCCAAGTCGTCCATAACCACGGACACAGCTTTCAGAAAGATTTACCCTGCAGGGGTGCACAAATAGCAACACACACACAATCAACCTCGGAAAAACCAAATCAAAACCCAACGAGGCTTTCACGACAAAGCAATCACAGGATTCATAAAATATTTCAGGGGGCCACCCCACTAAGCTACCCGCGACGAAGTTGGCCGGCTTCGAGATGGACCCAGGGTTTGTGTGGACGGCGGTAAACGACTAGGAACCCGAAAGTGTGATTGGGCTTGTCGATACAGCGAAAACGTGTCACGATCCAAAACAGTACAGGTGCTCCATGCACAATCTTAAATAAATCAGTAAAACATGGCATAAGTACGGGATAGTAATAAAGTCCCAAACTAGTTTGTGGCCCCAAGAAATAAGAAATGAATCAAGCTCTGGGTAAGGGGGATTCATAGATTCTCCCATATGTGGGTAGTGCGAATAGTCAAGGAACAGGTATCAAGTACTCGGGGCCTACGGGACACAAGTGGGCATAAAAACCAAATAGCATATATTACCCACTGGTGCCTCTTTCATTAGTTTTCCCAGCAATTTAATAGTTGTATTTAAAGTCATGATCATCTCCACCATTAAGCATCTCCACCATTTATCATGTGCCAACTTGTCGTCACGGTGGAACGACAACGACGCGAAGCAACACAGAAGCAAGCAACTACGACTCGCAAGGCCGACTATCTATCAAACAATAGGCAATAGGATGTGTCCATGGCAATATAGAGGCTGCAAGGAGTATAAATGGTACACGGAAACTAAAGCATCGCAATACGGGTAGCAATAGATCAACTGGAGGAAGTAAATACTATAAATGCAAAATAGGTAGAAACGGGGAGAATGCTCGCCTGGGAAAACACTGCCGACGGAACATATCCGGATAACTTGTCAATACTCGCATCCAGTCATCGGCCTATTCCGCGAAGAAGCAAACACTAGAAGAAACACCGGATGCAATATTTAATACTACGGCAGAAGATCCGGCATGATTATGAGATGATGCATGGCATGGCACAGATGCGGTGCAATTAGGCTATAATAAGTGGAACCAGGGTCCCGAAAAATAATTATATGGTTCAAGTTATTTATCTACCACGCAAATTAAATGTTGGATTAGCAAGACAAAACATGGCATCGGTTCGATACATCAATTTTAATGGAGCTGATATAAGACTAGATTAGCCCGCATATAGATTCCATATTTAATTTAGGTGAATCGACTATTTAACCCAACCCACCCGATGACATCTATGCAAGCATGATAATTTAATGATGTGACAGGTATATGTCATATTATAAAAATAGAGGCTTAGGGTCACACATCTGGGTTCGGAAGATCTTGGTTTCCGAGGGTTCGGGTCCGGTCTCAGGGTTCAGGGAAGCGAGGTTCAGACTCTGGGGTTCAGGGTCTTCGGATCTATGAAGGAGATCATGGCGTTCCGAGGAGAAGATCTTGGCGTGCCGAGGGTTCGGTCTTCGAATCCCGGGAAGGAGGTCTTGCAGTTTTCCGTGAAGGCGATCTTGACACTCAGTGCCTGTGAAGTAGATCTTGTCGTCGTGAAGATCTTGTCGGGTCCGCGTATCGGGTCGGTATTGGTGTTCGGGATGAAAACTTGGCGTTCCGGTGGCGATCTTGGCGGTCTTCGGATCCAGGTCTTGGCGTCCGTGTAGGAGTTCTTGCCGATCTCCTCGGAATTCCGAGGGTACATCTTCACGCGTCGATGGCCTTCGAGGTCTCGCCCGGCGGATCCATGATGTAGATCTTGGCGTCATTTGTTGAGGTTCTCGGGTGTCGGTGCCGGACTCAGATGTGGCGTTGATGGTCTTGTGGTTCCATCTTGGTTTTTCGGTGAAGAACTCGGGCTTCGGGACTTGTTTGTCGGTGTCGGCCGCGGTTCTCGACATCGGTAGGTCTTGGTTTGGCATGGTTACTCGGGGAGGCGTGGTTTAACGTGTGGCAACTGAAGGAAAACAAACACACAGGCAGCCCCTACACGACATCTCGAGCGCATCGGAAACACAAGATAACCCCAAGACGGGGTTGGTGGCCAACATGACTTGGTGTAGGCCGTGGACGGGCACCAGCAAAGGACGGAGCGAGGAGGGTCGTGCTTGACATAGGAACGGCGCGGAGGCACTGCTCGCCGGCAGAGGCGTGGGCTTAGAGGAGGTGGAGACACCGGCGGCCTCGGAAGAAGCGCTGCGCACGGGGAGGAAAGGGGATGGGGCATCGGCGGCCGCTGCGGAGGGCGAAGCCAGGGGAGGCCGACGGTGGCGAAACGGAGCTCGGGACCGAAAGGGGACGCGTCCCCAGCAGGGGATGGCGAGGACGGCGGGCCGAGGCGGAAGGGGACGCGATGGCGAGGGCGCCGCTGCTGTACGGGGACAGGCGAGCTAAGCAGCGACGGGCGCCTATGGTGGCGGAACTTGGGCGGGACAGGGCGGCGAAGTGGGTCCCAGCGGCGGCGTTTCCAGGGATCGAGTAGGGGAGGTGGTGGCTCGCATCCAGGCGGCGGAACACGCGATGCGGTGGAGGTTGACGGGGCAGAGGGGTTCGGCGAGGCTCACGATGGAGCAGAGGAGGCGAGCTCGGCCGGGGCACCGAGGCGCTTGGGCGGCTCGGGGAGGAGGCATCGCGGGGTGGAGCTTTCTGGCGAAGGCCTGGAGACGGCCGGTAGAGAGGAAGCGGAAGCCGCGGGCGAGCATGTCGACGACGCGGTGACCTCGAGCAGGTGATGGGGGCCGAGCGCATGACGGTGGAGCCCTAGCGGCGTGGTGGACGAGGTGGGCCAACCGGCGGTGGCAGAGGGCACCTGCGGCGGTGGTTGCTCGGGATCGAGGGCACGCGGGGTTAGGTGGGGATGGAAACGAGGGACAAGCCACGAGGGAGAGAGCAGGGTGGGGCCCGCGTGCGCGGACACGTTGTGTACGCGGTGCGTGGGGCAGAGTGATGGTTAGTGAGCGAGGAGGCGTGCGCGAGTGGGGAACGTGGGGCTAGGGCTCTGCGCGGGACACACGCGCATTGCGTGCTGCTGCAGCGTGGCTTGCACGCGGCTGGGTCGGGGTGGTCTGCGGGGTCGTGTACCGTGCACGGTAGGCATGTCGCGCGCGACTGCATGTGCTACGGTGATGAGTAGGTGAGCGTGTACCGCTGCAGCGGCGGCGGCTGGGGTGGGTTGGTGCTAGAACTAGGGTTAGGGCAGTGGGGTGGTAGGTGGCTGCCGGTTGGGCCTTTTGGGCCTGGCCGGTGGCTGCCTCCCCCACTGAAAATATTTTATTTTTGTTTAACTTTTTAAAATATTTTATAAATAGTTTTTAGACAAATAAAATATCCAAGAAGACTGGTTTTATGATTTGAAATTAAAGGAGGGCTAATTAGAAAACAAAATAGGGTTTTTGCAAAGTACTTTTATGAACAAACATGCATGATGATGTCATGATGATGCACAAAGTAGAAACAACGAGCGATTTTCTGGTAGTGGTTTTAGCGGGGTGCTACATTCTGGGAGAATTATTATTATTTGGAACAGTTCTCTTTTTAGTGGACATAGAGCTTTCCAGAATGAATTCCCTACTTCTGTCACTTTCACTTCTCATCTTTCAAATGACACATGAACTCTCACCAACATTTATGGACCTTGCCAAACTAAAAGAAAAGATGATTTTTTGGATTGGTTTTCCCATATTGATATGCCTGATAATATGGATTGGTTAGTTCTCATCAGAAGGCTATCTGACAGAAACAGGAGTGGAGGAGATGTAAATGATATAATTTTATTTAATGAAGCTATCACTAATTTGGGCCTAATAGATTTGCCACTTAAAGGTAGAAAATTCACATGGAGCAATATGCAAAAAAAAACCTCTGCTAGAAAGGCTGGATTGTTTTTTTACTTCTAGTTCTTGGACACATAGTTATCCCTCTACTTTTGTTTACCATCTTTCCAAACCCCCATCCGATCATCTCCCTTGTGTCATCTCTATTGGCAGCAATATTCCAAAGGCTCAAATTTTCAGATTTGAAAACTTCTGGTTGCAACATAGTGATTTCAAACAAATTGTGTAGAATGCCTGCAATATACCAGTTGGACACAGTGACAGTGCAAAAAAATAATGCCAAGCTAAAAAATGTGAGAAGAGGTATTAAGATTTGGGCCAAACAGATCCCTTGTCTAAAGGACCAAACAAAGAAGGTAAATGAAACAATTGATCTCCTAGATGTGCTTGAGGAAACTAGAACTCTAACTGTCAATGAATGGCACCTCAGAGATTTACTGAAGCCACATGTCATTACTTTACTTCAGAACCAAAATGCCTATTGGAAACAGACAGGGAAAATCAAATGGGTGAAATTAGGGGATGAAAATACAAAATTCTTTCACTCTAAGGCTACTATCAGTTATAGGCACAGTTATATCTCAATGCTAAAGAATGAAAATGATCAGGAGGTCTTTGAGCATTCTGATAAAGATGCTCTTCTTTGGGAAGCTTTCAAAACAAGAATGGGTACATCTGAAAAGAGTGAGATGCTTTTCAACCTTGAGGATTTCTATGGCAATGGCATGTCTGAGGAGACAAGAAACTCTCTTGAAATACCTTTCTTTGACAAGGAAATTGAGGATGTGATTAGAGAACTCCCAAATGATAAACCACATGGACCTGATGGTTTTAATAATGAATTCATCAAAAGCTGTTAGCCCATAATTGGAAGTGATATTAAGAAGCTTGTTTCTAACTTCTATGATGGGCACATCTCTCTTGAGAGTATTAATTCCTCCTTCATTACCCTCATTCCAAAAGTGGAAAATCCTACAACCCCTGTAGAGTTCAGACTGGCCAAAGTCCTGGCCAACAGACTGCAGGAAATTGTTCTAAAGCTAGTTCACAAGAATCAATATGGTTTTCTCAAAAAAAGATCTATTCAAGATTTTCTGGGGTGGGCTTTTGAATACCTTTTTCAATGCCATAAATCTAAAGAAGAAATTTTCATTTTAAAACTGGACTTTGAAAAGGCATTTGATACAATTGAGCATTCCACCATATTAAAGATTCTAAGGGCAAGAGGTTTTGGAGAGAAATGGATTAAATGGATTGAGATGATCTTTGAGTCTGGTACTTCTAAAGTTCTTCTAAATGGAGTCACAGGGAAAAGTTCTACTGCAGAAGAGGGGTGAGACAAGGGGACCCTTTATCCCCTCTCTTGTTTGTCCTTGCTGCTGACCTTTTATAATCAATTCTGAATAAGGCAATGCACCTGCAGCTTCTGACTCCACCTTTAAGATGTCCCTCCTGCACTGATTTCCCTGTGATTCAATATGCTGATGACACTTTAGTGGTTCTAAAGGCTAATGCTAGCCAATTGCTATGTTTAAAAGCTCTACTCCACACCTTTACTCTTTCCACAAGTCTTAAAGTGAACTATATGAAATCTAGAATGATGCCAATAAACCTAAGCCATGACAGACTCACCCATTTTACCCAAACAATTTGCTGCCAAACTGAAGACTTCCATTCACCTAGCTTGGACTGCCACTCAGTTTAACTAAGATATCCATGGAACATTTTCTACCTATTTTTCAGAGAGTAGAAAGAAGATTATGTGGCATTGCTAATTTTTTAAATTATAGAGGAAAACTTCAACTGGTTAAATCTGTCATGTCCTCTCTTCCTTTATTCTTTATGAGTTGCTTGGATGTGCCTGTTTCCATCAAGGATCAGATCATAAAATATATAAGACATTTCCTCTAACTAGGGATGTTCAGGAAAAAGGACAAGCTCTTGTGGCATGGGAAAAGATTTGCAGGCCAAAGGACCAAGGGGGTCTAGGAGTGCTTGACCTCAGCATACAAAACACTGCTCTCCTCTTAATAAACTTGGACAAATTCTTCAATCACCATGATATTCCTTGGGTTCATCTCATTTTGGGCACATACTACCAGAATGGAAAGTTACCTAGAAGAAGCATGGAAGGCTCCTTTTGGTGGAAAACTGACATTAAATTAATTGAAACATTTAAGGCCATGGCTAGATGCAATTTGAGGTCTAGGAAAATTGTCTATTTCTAGACTGATCTTTGGCAAGATGAATGCTTACAAAACAAATTTCCAAACCTATTGCCTTTTGCAAAGTCTTCAAACATCAGTGTCTAGAAGTTTGTCCATACTGAATTCTTAGAAGACAATTTGCACCTGCCTCTTTCTTAGTAAGCATACTCTGAATTTATAATTTTGGAAGATATCTGTCAGGAGATTTTGCCAGCTATCCAAGAAGAAGAACCTGATAGATGGAGTTATATTTGGGGATCTGACAATTTCACTATCAAAAAGGCTTATTCTGCTATGGTTGGATATACTCCTACCCCACCACATTTCTCTTGGATTTGGGTATCTTCATGTCAACCCAAACATAAATTCTTATTCTAGCTATTGCTTTTGGACAAATTAAACACAAGGAACTTGCTGGGAAGGAAACAATTTACTTTGCCCACCTATAATTGTGCAACTCTCAACTGCCCTTTGGAGGAAACCTTGGTTCAATTGTTTTGGGATTGCCCTTTTGCAACACTCTGTTGGAATTACATATGTCCAAACAGAGCAGTAGACATCTCTAGCTTTCATGCATTTGCGGACATAAGAACCAAAATGAATTTACCATTTGCAATGGAGATAATCATCCTGGCCACATGGGGAATCTAGATTTGCAGGAATAACAACATATTTAATGATAAAAGGCCAACCCTGGAAGGATGAAAGACAATTTTCTACCAACAAATGAGATGGGTGCAATACAGAATTAAAAGAAAGCACCAAGAGAGATTCCAAGCATGGCTAAACGATCAATTAGATCAGAGATGATTACTTAAGTTTGGTTTTCACTCCTAGAGGTGGATTATGTTTTTCTTTAGATATCTCTACAATTCTGTAAATATTACAATATATATAAAGAAAAAATTGTGGTGGGGTTTTTCCCTACTATTCTACCTCAATTTTTTTATTAAAAGACCAAAATACCCTTGAGGCTAAATATGCTCTAGAAAAATAAATAAAAATCTTAAAAATAAATGTAATATGTCTAAATTATCACAAAAATATAATCTACCTAGGAAAAAAACTAAATTATATTTTGAGTTGATAAATTTTAAATGAATGATTAAGAACATTATTCTTACATGGAATTGTCTAAAATAAATATAATACCTAAAAATAAATAAAATTCACTTTTGTGGGTCCAAATAAATTTTAAGTATAAGAAAAATATTAGTTTGTATTTTAATCAAGAAAATTAAATTAGGTATTTCCAAATACTTATTCTTTTAAAGAATTTTCCAAAGATTAAAATAATATTTAAAAGTAAATAAAAATCATCTTTAAGATCTTTGCTAGGTTTACTTTAGTACAAATATACAAGATGTATTATTTGAAAAGGATTTCAAATAATAAAGTAACAAATTCCTATTTATCCATTTTATAGAAATTCTTATTTAAACTTATTATAATTCTTCAAGATTACTGTTTGAACAATGAATTATCTTATAACCTCATGAAATATCACAATATTGAATAACCCATTAAATTTAAGTGCTAAATCTAAAAACATAATTTTGGACTCTAATAGAGCCTAAATACAAATCACTAATTATTTAATACTTGCTTAGAGTCTTAAATCAATTATAACTAATAACCTCAAATTAACCTTTAGCATCATTCACGTTGTTGATGATGAATAATCTCATATCTCAAATCTTACCTAACATAACTTTGAGGTTAAATAGAAATTCCACAAACCATATAATGAGATCACTGTATCTCATAATTAGCTTTAACTATATAATCTCCTTCTAAGCTTAGATTCATAAAGTTATACTCAATACCTACACAAATCTGTCTTCGATCATATTAAAGAAGCTCTTAAACTCGACCACGATATAAAAATACTACATTCTAATCCAAGTTATCTTTTATAGTTAACTTTGGTATGTTACTTAATCAACCAGCATCACACTAACTTAAAGATTATTGAAGCGATCCAAATAGCCATCAATTGTAATCTAAGAACACCACACATTATTAAACTTGATGTAATAGGTACTTTCTTCAAAAGTTATTCCTTTTGCCACTTCAAACAAAAGCTTTAGTCAATATGCTAACAACCACCCACTTGAATTATAATACCCTTAAAAGTGTATACCAATCAACATGTACTAACAACTTCTATTGTACTTTACTTTCATCACCTGCCAATTACTTTTAGGAGCTTAATACAAGTTTATTTATAAAGTAAAACTTGATTGTAACACAAATATTTTATAAATCACCAAACTCAATCCATACCGATACATGGGGATTTACTTTGGAATTTATACAAAATGCATATCATTATGTATGCATAACAGAATACTTCTTCTTTAAACATTAGTCCTTGCCAGACCAATGATGCTATTTTCAGATATTGGAGTTTATACCGACTAGAAGATCCTGACTACATAATCTTGTAGTCAGAAAGGCAAGTTCACACTTGCTCATGTCCTTTGATTATTTTCTATGAAGTATTTGCAAACTGTTGTGTGATCACCTGCATTCAAAAAGGTTAGAAAACACTATTTTTGATAATAATGTAAACTATTGGTTACTGATCCAGGGTGATCATCTAATCTATTAAGTCTGGCAATTGGAATACCATTGTCTAGGAATATATCATCTAGGACTTAACAACCAATGTCACCAGTGATTCTAGCGCCGTATATCATGCGTTAACCATGAGATCTACAATGGCTCTAGGGAAGTCAGTTGGGTCTTCTTCCTTTCGCATGAACGGATGACCATCTCATGTGGTTGGTGTCCTTTCAAGGCTCAGCATGGGTGGGACCCCTTAGTCCTCATGATTTTGGTGTCTAAACTATCTATGAGCGGCTGCCATAGGTATAGTCAGTCCTTTATGGAGCTTTCTAGGGGCACAACCATCTCATAGTCTTCGGGAACCTATCAGAGTTGTAGCTTGCCCGAAAGGGGGCTTCATAGAGATGGGGTTGGTCCAAAGGGTCGTGTCTTCATGCAGGGTCACGGAGAAGAGCAGTGATTAGCTTGGATCTTACGTTGGGCCTCAAACCAAGGAAGTTTGAATAGGGACATACTCCCGGCTGTGCAACAAAGCTTAAGGTCTCTTATGGGTAAAGTAGCGCACCTCTACAGAGTGTAAGAACTATGACATGTTACTCCCTATTCCAGGAAGGAGCTGCGAACACTACAGGAAAGGAACTCCACGAAAGTTCTGGTAAACCTATGAAGGCTGATGGACATAGCTTTTCAGAATAAAAGCAACCTTTGAAGAAATGTTTACGAAAACATGCATAACCTACGACCTTTTGGTCTGTGGTTATAGTTACTACATCAAACTACTCCTTTTTAGTGAACTTGCTGAGTACACTCGTACTCAACCGTATTTTCATAACCCTTGCTAGATTTAGAAGCACTCAATGGCGAACTTATCCAATGGAGATCAACGGGGTCAACGTCTATAGCTGAAATCATAGAAGTCAAGCTGAAGCGTAGCATACAAATAATCTTAGAAACCAGAACCTACTTCTGTAGAGCATTGCTATAATAGCACTCGCAAGCCATAGTTATATAGTAGTAGTATTTCTAGAATCGACTCCAAATTTTTATTTCTGATTATCTTTTGTATATTATAATCCTCATTATATCGAGGAAGTTCTTTGGATCTTCTACAATGTGATATATGTAATATAAAGACATGTTCTGGACCCGTGATGTTTATGTTGTGCCATTCTGAGGGATGTAATACTACTGGAACAGTGTTTCATTGGTGTTATGTCAATGACAATAGTGTACTACATCATGTGGTGGTATGTTGGGTCACCGCAGACAACACCCACTCTCACTCCTATATATACACACATTTGGATAGGTAACCGGTAGCAAAACCAAATAGCTCTATGTGGGTTTGATACTCTTATTTTGAAGCTAATTACAATTGATATGTGCACTTGTATTCATAAGGAACGACCGAGTCTAACTGGTCTAGCTCATTACCTTCTGCGACCTTAAACTGCACTGGTAGGGGTGGCAACAACGACTTCACCTTATAGTCCTACACCCAGAACAAAACCTTAGCACTCAACAAATTTCAAACTACTACAACGGAAGGACAAAAGACAAATGAAGTACATAACACTTACCTTGGGTACCTTCTTACAAGCATAGAATGGAGCCACCAGCGAAGGCTTCGGAAGGACCTCATCATTGGTTAGCTTTGCCAAGCTCTTGATCTTCTTCTCCAGCTCAGCAGAAGACAGATTTTCTTCAAGATAACACGTCGGATCATTCTGACTAGTATGCTTCCAATTCGGGTGAATGCTAGCCTAAATAGGCTAGACACGTCACTCGAGGAAGGCTCGAGTTATATCAAATCCTTGCACAATTCGAGCGGGAGTCAGCTCCAGACTCTTCACTCACTTGTACAAGGCTTCAACATCATATGCTTCTGCAGGCACCACCTCGTTCCTCCAAGACCTCTTCCTCACCACTTGGGCATTCGGATCAAAATGCGATGGGCCATACTTATGCTCCCTCAACTTTTGGTCGCGGATGTAGAACCATTTGGCCCTCCATCCTTGCGTGGAGTCTACAATCTTGTAGGCAAACTGCTGCATATTTCCATGAACGAAAATGTTGCATCCACCAATAGGGTAAACTCCCTAAGTTCCAGCCCGCTTCTTCACAGAGTACAAATTTTTCCACAACCCTAAGTGGGGCGCAACGCCGAGCCAGCACTCGCAAAGAGTGATGAAACAAACAATATGAAGAATAGGGTTAGGGCTCATCTGGTATAGCTAAACCCCGCAGAGAAAAAGCACCCCATGAAGAAATTCGTGGGCTGGGAGGGACAAACCACGAAGGACGAAGGCAACGAGCATCACCTGAAACCCAAGAGGGGAGTGGGGGAATACCCCCAGGCCAGGAATCTGGTAATCTTCTTCGGGGGGAGTTGCCCATCCTGCTTCAGCTGGTGCAGATCTGAAGGATTCATGGTGGAGCGCTGCCAATCTCCGTTAGTGACCCTGGATGTGGTGGGGTTCTTCTTCTTGGGAACGACAGCGGTGCTAGAACCGGCTCGTCAGGCACCCTTGCCCTTGCCCTTCACCATGGCGACATTACGTATCCTCATGGAAGCGCGAAGGAATGTGCTTGGAAACACACGCAGCACGTCCAGTGCAGCAAGAAGAAGAATAATGGTGAGGCACGCACTAGAGGAAGATTGCGAGGAAGAAGATGTGGAAAATTTACTGTGTCGTCCCCTTTCCACACTACGCACACTTTCCCCACTACGCGCGCAATCTAGCAAGGACAAGTGGTGGGTGAGAACCAAACCATCGCCGCACTTTCCCCACTACGCGCGCAAATTGAGTAGGTGCAGTTAATACCCCATTTTTTACGCGTTGTGTGGTCAAATCCTTTTAGCCTTCCACTGGGGACCACTACGTCACATCCCATCTGTCATTCAGAATGACGGTTGAGCTCACTAGTATGTCATACCTAATGTCATCGTCCATTCAAACTCAAAGCATCTCATCAAGGAATACCATGGAACATTCGAATTGAATCCACAAGATAGACATCTGAGTCGAGTAACTCCTCAAATGCAGCAACGTATAAAGCTATGCCAATAGACCAAGGTTAAGTTTCTGTTGGGTATACGACTCGATCAGACACTCGGGGGCTACTCCTAATAGGAGCACTGGTTGCACACCCGATGATTTTTTGGGTCCAGTAAAAGCTTATCAACTTGTCTACTACATCAGTATAATACAAGACTCGAGTCTCTGACCGAATCTACGATTTAGCCAGGCACTCGGGGGATACTCCCATAGGGATCACTATTCAGGCATTCGAAAATGTGCTGGCACTAACGACATTCGCAGGATCATCCGAAGAACTTCTGAATCGTCATGACTACACAATCGATAACTTCCAGTTTTTGCTCGACTATACGACTCGAACAGACACTCGGGGGCTACTCCCATAGGGAACGCTGGTCGTACACCCTATAAAAATAAAAGATTCACATAATGGTCCATTGTGTCGACTCCGTCCATCATAATTAATGTTGACACGCTTACAACAATAGAATTAATTGGTGACTCCACCCACTTTACGTTACATTGTAAAGTTTAGAGACAACGTCTCCTTGGCCACCCAAAACACCTTTTTTGGTGATAAACATCAAATGTTGCGTCTACGATGTAAAGATAAGACCTATAGATACAATCTGATGGCCTGACAACCGCATCCGTTGCACTCTAGCAGTTAATACCACCCCAGTAGACGTGATGAAAATCCTGACGGACACATTGGGTACATATGCACTAATATTGGAGTTCAGCTCAGTAAGGACTCCGCGACATGAGTCAAACTACACCAGCAATTTCCGAGTTTGAGTCCGGGGACTCGAGTTTAAGTAGGTCATGTTGTTTTTGCCCGAGAGAAATTAACTGGTCCCGATCCGTCGGACGTACCAGGCACGTGTACCACAATATCTATGAACTAATCGAATGCTTTGGTCAAGCTCGACAAACTCTCAAGTTCGTACTAAGCAACAAACGACTTCTAAGTCTCCATACGAATCTATGATTTGAATGGACACTCGGGGGCTACTGACATAGGTATGCCCTACGGGTACCTACTATTGTCCCATCTAGTCTGGCCCAGCGGGAGTCCCATGTCATGATCTGCTGCTAACGGTGAAGCCCATGAAGATTCGGGTGAGGCCAAGCCCACGAAGGGTTCAACTCCTTGGCGGATACGACAGGATTAGATATGAAACTTTAGGGTTTCACCCTCAAATCTGTAACCGACTCAGATGTCTCTCGGGACCCGGCCTCCCCATATAAAGGCCTGGAGGGAACGATGAGGAGGATCATCGAAACTTTCATGCACACACCCGCCAGATTCAATCTGTGCACCATTGCCATCTCGGCGTCCTTGTAACCTTTGGTTACTCAATCAATCAAGAATAGAAAAGTAGGAGTAGGGTTTTCCCTCTAGGGGCGTGAACCTGAGTAAACCTCATGTCCCCTTTGTGTTTTTCGATTAGCCGATGAAGTCTCCAGCTCATCGCTCTTCCCTAAACCCAAGTCTATCAAGTATGGGCACTTACGTGATCACCCCACATCAGCCGGTGTGGCCACTTTTAGCGACAACCCCCAAAGCCCATTGGGGGCCAAGTTGGAGGGCCCCGGTGGAGATGCTCTTAGATCAAACGAATTCGGACGGTTGGGCACACCACTCACCATACATCACACGTAGATATCTCTTACACGCTTCTTCTTTCCTACATAGTTGTGGTCGTTCTCTGCTCTGTCGTCCATCCCACTCTTCCACCTTTGTTGTAGCGGACACCGTTCTTTGTGCCGTCAGAAAAGCCCCTCGTGGTGGCCTTGAGTTAGAACTCAAAATTTATGGCATCAATCTAGTATCCTTAGATTTGTCTTAAAATGTACTTTCATATTATAATGATTTGATGTCCTGTTTGTTGCTACTCTTTTTTATATTGACGGTATAAGTCTTTTTACTTAAAACAAGAGCTAGAAGCACACTTATTGCAATTTATTTGATAGTACTATTTATATTTGCAGCAGTTATTCCCTTGGTTGGTCAAAATTGTAAAACATATTCGTTTGCTCAAAAAAAAATTGTAAAATATAAAAACATTTGACTTAATATAACAGCACAAGTAAACTTATTCGTGGATGGAGAAAGTGGGTAGATATGGTATAAGCCTATAGGCGTGTATTGCAATTGTCGGAGGACCGATTTTCCACGTTTTGCGATGACGTGGGTGAAGGGATAGATTTGGTGTTTGGTCCACCCGGCCAACACTGGGCTGTCGCGAAAATACTGATACGTAGGCTCTTCTATATAGGCCAAATTGTTCCTAGGTTAGACACTTAAGACGACCTTTCTAGACGCGTTTTTCCCGTCCCCTTGCGGCGTTCAATCTTCGAAGGCAACACCCTGCACCGCTTCCTAGTACTCCATCGCCGCCAGCCTCCGTCCTCCGCCATTATAGCGAAAGAAAAAAGGTTTGCGATGTCGTCCGTCGAGAAGTCATCGCCGCCAGCCTCCGCCATTATCGCCAACACATCCAGGGGCTACCACATCCTCAAAATCGACGGGTACTCTCTCACAAAAGGGACCCACACCAGGAAGAGCCTCGATTCCTCCCAATTCACCATGTGCAGCTATCGTTGGCACATCAAGTACTCCCTCCTTCCCAAATTAGGATGCCTATTAGATTTTATCAAAGTCAAAGTTAAACTTTGACCAAGTATATATGAAATAATATAAACATCCACAACATAAACTCAATAACATAAACTCAATGTTATTAGAACCATGATGAAATATATTTTTGTATTATATGCATTTTGTATTCCAAAAATTACTATATTTTTATATATAATTGGTCAAAATTTAGAAAGGTTGACTTTGACCAAAACTAATAGACATCGGGAAGGAGGGAGTACTACCCAAACGGCGACAGCAGCGACAGCGCCGGTTTCATATCCCTTTTCCTCGAACTCGACGAAACTGTCATCAAGGAAGTGAAGACGCAGTCCATGTTCAGTTTCGTGGACAGCGTCACCATGGAGAAGCACCCTTCTCTCACATCGTTGAATGTAGACACTTTCAGTAGCAAGAGTCGCTGTTGGGGGCGTACCAAGTTCATCAAAAGGGAAGACCTGGAGAAGTCCAAGCACCTCGTTGACGATTCTTTCACTTTAAGGTGCGACCTCGCCATTATCAACGAGATCCGCGCCGAGGAGATGCCCGTGCCGGAGTTCGTCTCAGTGCCACCGTCCGACCTGACTCAGCACCTGGGCGATCTCCTCGCGACTGGGAAGGGCGCCGACGTGGTCTTCGACGTCGCCGGCCAGACGTTCGCGGCGCACCGGTCGTCGGTTTTCAGGGCGGAGCTCTTCGGCTCCATGAAGGAGGGTGAGGGCGGCACTGCAGATGTCATACGCGTACATGGCATGGAGGCGCAGGTGTTCAGAGCGTTGCTGCATTTCGCGTACACCGACTCGCTGCCGCCGGAGACGAAAACGGACGAGGAGGAGGAAGATGCCATGTGCCAGCATCTGCTTGTTGCTGCGGACAGGTATAGTTTTGAGAGGCTGAGGCTGGTCTGCGAGGAAAAGCTATGCAGGTGCATCGACGTGAGAACGGTAGGGACGATCCTGGCGCTCGCTGAGCAGCACCACTGCCAAGGGTTGAAGAAGGCATGCTTCCATTTTCTAGGCTCGCCACCAAATCTGACGGCAGCCACGGCCACTGACAGCTTCCAGCATCTGAGTAGGAGCTGTCCCTCCGTTATGATAGAGCTGATTGCCATGTCATCACGCGGTCACTCAGCCTAATCCTTGTCTTGCTTTAGATCTTTCTTACTCCCTCCAATCCATATTAATTGTCACAAGAGTATTAGAGTTGTCTATTTAACGCTTTGTGTAAGACTGCAGCATGTAGTTTCAGATTTTACTTATAAGAATTAACACATTTATTCCATTTACAGTGCTCCTTCCAATCCAAATTACTAATTGACTTGGATTTATCTAGATTCGGTTAGTTGACTTAAATTTGTCTAGATTCAGATGTATCTAGCACTAAAACATGTTTAGATACATCCCAATCTAGACAAATTCGAGTCAATTAATTTGGATTCGGAGGGAGTACTAGTTTCTTTGCAAATATGTTGTTCGGGATGAGTGCAAGTCAATATCAAACAGCAGGGGTGGTTATAACAAACAATACTTTTTCTTTTGAGGGAATAACAAACAATACATTATATGGAGAGGTATTAACTGTATGACCAAAAGATACGGCCAAAACGACAATGCAAACAAGCATGTTCACAGTAAGCTACATCTCCCCTCTCGGTATATTAAGAGGAATATTCTATTTCGCCACATCTATTGCATCAAGGTTCATGCGCCAACTGCTCCACTGCTACTTGGCGCCAGAAGCACGTCTGTAAATCTTACAGGTGGTATGCAGACGTATATAACTGTTTCTTAGATCTGATAGAGCTGTTCTGGCCATTTGGGGAAAGCTCGTTTGAACAAGCTCATGCATACGGTATCATGCTGCTGAACGCTGGTATTGAATATGCATTTCATTGAACCTGACAGGCAAGAATAAAGTAAGTATACAGGCACCAAAAAACTACTCAATCCAAGAGAACCGATACATTAGCAGGGTTAGAAGTCATACCATGAGTGCCGACAGTCTCCTTGATCCGGCCACGTCGGCCATGTTTTGACCACAGCTCAACGGGCTGCAAAAATAATGGTGTTAATATCACTCAACACAAATTGATATAATATTTTGCAATACAGCACAGAAATACTTGCCTTAAACCATCTGACATCTTCAGGATTGTGGAACATGTACCGGACTATTGCTTTAAGTTTTGAGACTCTCTGGGGATACCTGTACAGGTTGTCAAACAAGCCAGCGTGTATTAGATGAAGTCGAAGCAAGAAACATTCAAGGGGTAAAGAAACATGCTACCAAGCTTACCCAGTCAAAACGATTTTCTTGAGAATAATTTGGTCAGGATCCACAGTTTTCAGTGAACCTACAGCAGCAATGGCAGGTTGCTCCCCATCTCTGTTCTTCAAAACAATCAGAGGAGCCGGTGGAAAGGAAATTGGAGCATAGACGGAGGCAATAGAAAACCGCCCATGATGTAGAAATCTCTCCATCTTATGCTTATTGCAATTTATGTTGTCAGATGAAAACAGTGGCCTAGAAAAGGGTAAATAACAATTGGTGAGATACTCTGGGTATAAGCGCAATATTATATAACTATAAAAAGGAAATGGAAATACAATATTCTCTAGTATTCTAAATGGTAAGTCTGAACTTTCATTACCTTGCCATAAACTGCCGGAACCCAACATTGAAAATTAGAGGCTCCTTGCTTCTGATAGGAGCTTCATAGGAGTCATGCTTCTTTATGCTGAATGAAATAAATAGAAAGTGCCAATTAAAGCTCAGTCCATGGCGTTCTAACATTATATACCCCAAAAAGCTCCATTCATCAAACAAATACAAGTCTCGAAAACGAACATAATGTGCATGATGTGTACAAAAAGACAACAATCAACACAAACCTAGTTCAAGTTTACTACCTTCCTATTATTTAAATTAGTACTAAGGTCATATACAACTATAATTATATTGAATTCTCTATAATGCTTGGACTAAAACTGCATTTCAGCCATTCATACAACATGGGAATAATAATTAATATAAGCAAACTCATGAGATCCACGATAAAGACTATTCCACAACTAAGTACACATAATTCCATAAAATGGCCCGAACGTCTTTGTCAAGTAGAAAGAAAGGATGAATACCTGAAATGAAGAACTGAAATTTTCGATTCGTGTTGAAGAAGACCAGAAACAACCACAGGTGATCTCCTAGACGGATGGCAAAGTTTGGAGGCAACATCTGTAGGAACATTTTTCACGTGAAGCATTACATATGATCCTATTCGAGCACAGCCGTTCGAACTTCCTTCATCTAGCTCAGCAACTTTAGCGAGGACATGTTTTTGTGTTCGTGTGAACTTATCGAATGCAAATATTCTTGCATATTCAGGTGGCAAAGATTCCTGAGGTCCACAAAATGGAGAGAGAACGAACCATGTCATATGAAATACATAAGCTTTTTTATGAAATTTGCAGTAACCAGTAGTAGCAAAATCATGCGCACCTTAGGATCCCAGGATGATGTCCTAAATGATTTCAGTCCTCTGTATTTCGCAAAACGTTTTCTTGCCGGGACATCTAACGGTGTCTCCACCTCATCAGGAAATTCTGAAAGTGTATAAGATTTGCATGTCATATGTAGGAATCATATAAGGTATAGGGCTAGTACTAAACCTGGAGCTTAGTCACAACACTGAAACAACTATTCTGACAAGAATGCTCGTATTGGGCAGTTCCAAGCTCAGGTTCTGTATCCAAAATATTTTTAGAACTGATCATTTTTTTATCTCGAGTAAATTTCACAGAAGCAAAGCTTTGGGGGCAGGGGTGATGCAAAACCATTTAATTTCACTTCACATAACAAGTAAACTTTTGAGGCAATGGGTTAAAAAACTTGAGTTATCCCAGATCACCAAAGGAGATGTCCGACAAACCAATTCTTCATATTACAAAGTAGGACAGAACATGCCATTTGAAACATGTAATGTCCCCAGAAAAACTCAGAAATGTGAATACTACTATCTGATTCTCTGAAATAGAGGTTTGCCAGGTTATTACGAGTTATGACCAGTCCTCACCTATCTTACTAATTCCTCTTCCTTAATTTTACTAATGGACACAAATCCATAAATATTAATTGGCAAGATAAGTAAGCCATGTCACCATGAGTAAACCGTCATGATTTAACTGAAACTTAGAAGGATTTTACACATTTTCTGGGCCAGTATTGGAAGGATTCAAACTATAGTTTCGTACATAAGAAAAAAGGGAACTAGGTTTTAGACCCTGCATAATGTGCGCTTACTAAGAAGAATCTTTAACACTTGAAGACAGTTGAAAACGCATACCTTCATCATCAGCATTAGATTCTTTGATTTTCTTAATCTCTGCCTCTATCTGCTCTTTGGTCAGATCTTCATCATCCTGCAAACACACAAATGATACATCTAGTTTTTAAGACTCCTTTTCTTTAAAAGCAATACTTTCGAACTTTCGAAGACACGTACAGTATAACGTAACTTACCCCCATCTCAGTACCCCCAATACTTTCTTGGTCAAATTTCTCCGTAAAGTGAGATGCCGCGTCTACATCTGAACTATCACTGCCGTGCTCTGAGCGATCTTTCTCATCAATTACCATTCCAGCACCATCTGGGTTGTCATCCTCAGAATCACTTTCATCATCTGTTTCGTCAACAATCCAAGCAGCCTGCCAATAACATTGGTATGCTAATTTCCACTTTTATAATCATGAGCGATATTAGCAGTAAATAGTAAAACTTCAATAGCCATGTGAACCTGGTATTCTGAAGTGCCTCGGGGAAGTTTCCTCTTTACAACTTTATTACTCTGTTTATTGTTTTCATAGGCTTCCTCCATCTCGGCTTCTGTTGGCCAAGTCTAATCAAATATAAATAATACTGCAAGTTAGTAGTACTTAAAAATATATTCGACTTGTATTGGAAAAGAAAAATAATGTCATCGATAAAGAGGAACTCTTGATTGATGACTTGATTAGTTATGCAAAGTGAGAAAAATCAGTGCAGTTTGCAAGAATCTATAAGCATGGGGACTGAAATGAATATAGAGAGATCTGGCAAATAATCCCTAAAAAGATGTGCCCAGCAGAAACAAATATACCACTAAGCTCTCTACTGAAATGTGTGTTACACTTTTTGAAGGAAAAGAACATATTTTAAGAAATACATTCGTAGCAAACAAACTTAAAGCTCATATGCATGAGGCAACAACACGTCCAATGTAAAACAACAATTTTTCAACCCAAAAAAGGTACCATGCGTGAGTAAAATTGTGGCCCAGTAGAAAATAAGCACTAAATTCAAGTTATGAACAAAATAACTATGCATTAGTATTACAACATTAACTATTCATTATTAGTATAAAATAGTTTTCCTTTTCAGCACAAAAAAGCGAAAGATCATTAAACAATGACTTATCAAAATCATCTATTAATTAAGCAAGATCAGGGAAATTATCACCTGCTCTCCTGCAAGAGGATCTGGGATATTTTCAACAAGTAAGGGTTCCTGAATCAAGGGGTCTGGAACAAAGGTGTCAACAATCTGAAACGGCCAAACAACAAGGAGTTACAGAAGCGTTATTAAAAAACAGCATGTAAGGCAGAAAAATGAAAGAGAAAATAGAACTTATAAGTGAGAACTCATTGGTTCCCCAGCGAAGCACTATTTACGCTGGTTGATTCTATACCATAATATCATTCAATTTCTAAAGCTATGCATTTATCCTATATAACAAACCTGAATCTGATTATCATCCGAATCCATTACATCAGAGTTTTTCCTCTCACCAACAGGACATGGATCCTTGAGGATATCGATTTGCGCTAATTGAAAATCACCAGCACCTGACACATGGACCTTGATGGAGCAGCCAAGCAGGTATTAGAGTGGAAATGGATAAGACACCAATGACAAAATAAAACAAAGATCACCTACAAGCTGATTCACTGAAAGATTGTGGGTCCGCAAATATCCAGATACAAGCAAGGTGCACAATCCCATACTTTCGCCAGGTTTTATGCAGGCCTGAAAGAAATATTTTAAGTTAGAATCGTCGAATATCAAAGAAAAAAAGAATACAAGTGCACAGAAACTATACAAGAAGCCAAGAACTACAGTTGCTTTATTGCACAGGTAGTAAGCTTGATGATATCTCAGTATGATTTTGCAATGATACATGAGAACCTCTGATGGCAACTCTAATGTAAAGTACAACTTGATTTATTTATCTTTTTTACACCGACATGATTTGAGTTGTTTGTGTACAAAATTAACGGAGATGCAGTCAGTCTAAAACTTGCATGGACAAGTACATCCATGAGTTAATAATATATTGATTTTTAGACAGTGACAAAATATTTATGAATCAAAACCAATGTAACGAATCACAACCTAATTTATTAAATTTTGAGCTAGGGCATTAATACCATGGTTTTTAAGGCATCAAGGCGTCTTAAGGCGATCTAGGGGCGCTCTGACGCCTAGGCAGTAGGCACCTAAAGTGGTCAATTTTCAAGGCAGGGGAGGGGCGCCTGGACACCTAAGCGTAGCCTAGGCGACGCCTTTAAAACCATGATTAATACAGCAGTGTTGTTGGTAAGATCAACAAGAGTATGTGTTTAAGTTCTTTATTCCAAGTGTTTCAACAGAACCATGCTTGCTCAACAAATAGTATTCCCACACAAACTTTTAAGATGATAAAATCAATGCAGTTCCTTTTGGGGGGCAAACGTTCATGTTATAACCAGATAACAGTTACCAACTCTTCTATGAAAGAGATATGAGTGTAGGAAGTCATTCAACCTCCTCAGACATAACATAAGGTCTCTGGTTCCTCCAATGTGGTGATAAAAGGCGTTGCTCCTTGAAAAGCCGCATGAACTGGGAAAAATTAAGTCAATAACAAATAACCAAAAGGAGCATCAGGCGTATTGAATAAATAAAAGGAAAAGTTATCATGTTTTGTTATTTGAAACAACAAACAACACATAAATTACCATATGCAAATCATCCTTAGTTTCTGCAGCATAGAACTTGGAATCTTCAGGCAGCTCTGGAGAAACGAAAGAAACAACTGCTTTCTTCAATTCCTGCCTACTTTTGGTGTCGGATGGAAGATCCTGGTGATATTAAAAAAGAATTAAAGAGAGAATCACCAGATAATCACAAGATAGCGCCTTGAGTGAGAAAAGCTCATGATGGCAAACTTACTCGAATGAGAATAGCTGTACTAGGTAAGCCCATGGCACGAAAAACAGATAGGCATTGTTCTCCAAACTCATCAACTGGACTGCTTGAATCACCGTACAATGAATTTGCCGACACTACGAATGCTAACAAATCAGCAACCTAGGTAGGAAAATACAATTTGCATGGTCCATATTAGAGTTAAGAAATTTCGAAGAAACAAAATTCTATTGGGTTTGGTTGAAGAGCATACCTTTACCAGTTCCATGCATGAAACAAGATCGCCATACGGTGCTTGCAGTACCTTCACAAATATTATGACCAAGTAAATTCAATTAATGGGAAAACAAAACAAAAATAAATTAACACAGGTATATTTATAAAGAAGCCAAAAATGACACGGAATTGAGAACTATGAGCAGCCCACTTATGGTCCAAACATCTATAACAAAGTGATGCAATAACAGACATCAAGTACAATGGTTGGAAATAAATGTCCGCACTATGTCCCGGCACCTTTAGTACTTTATTCCTATTGAACTAACCGTGGTTCGAAGTTTATAGGTGGGAGAGGCAACGGTACTGGATGTCAGCTGCTCATTTCCTCCTGCTACAAATGTGAGAAGATCTTGGGCAAGTGGTCCAACATTTGCAGATGACGAAAGGGCACAAAGAACCTGCAAGAATCAGATATTACCTTATGTCTATTGTGCGACGGCAAGAAACAACAAAAAGAGATCATGAGAGAAAAGCCCGAGATTACTAACAATAACACGGGGTGCACTTGAAGACCCGGTAGATGACCGTTTCTCCTTTAGCAAAGCAGCACGTTTCTGATCACGGATCTGCAACCAAACTAAGCATTTCAGGTAATAGGATAAGAGGGGAAAACAATGATAGTAATAATCAAACTCTTTTAAGCATATACACAACACAAACATACTAAACACCAGAAGGTACCGGATAACATAATAAATTTATTGGATTAGAGAAATCTAGGCTTAATAAGGTACCAAATAATACGAACTGAACCAAAAGAATGTGCAAACTGAAAGGAAATGTGCAAGGCTTTCCCTTTATTTAGCAAGAACGGGGACAGGTCGAAAGAAAATGAGTTCCTGAGATTGTAAGCCAAAGCGAATTTAATTCCAAGAGTATATTATGTATATCAGTATATCAAGCGAACCAGAAGAAATACTAATGCATACTTGTTTTCTTTTAGATTATCACCAGCCCACTACAGAGCTTCCAAACTTATCGCCTCATAAACAGGTTAAATCGATGTTTCCCCCATGCACAGACATATAGAGAACATGGACTTTGTATCAGAGGTCACACCTAAACACAAGGAGAATGTAGAACACGAAAGCTATATATCTAAAATGATATGGCTTGTGCTCCACAGACTAAGGTTGAGGTCTTGGTATGATTTACAGCCCCTGCTTGAGCTCGCATAGTTGCAGGCCAATTGGCATTAACAGGAACCTGAGCTTATCTATAGCAAGTATGTTTGTACTGTGAAAACATGCATGATTCTTCTCACCTATCAATTTCTGGAGATTTGCATTATTGGTAGGTTGGCCATCTGGAGAAACCGCGACAAATTATTTCCAGGTTCAGCAATGATCGATACAACTTGAAAAATGGACTTGAGTAAGAGTTTGCTCAGGTTATCCATGTAACTAAATCAAGTAAGTATACAAAACATGGTTTAGAACTCTAGTCTGGCTTAGTACAGTTAAGTGTTTCTGTCAATGTACAAACATTCTCCCCCTCACTGCTTGTATAGCCTCTACCGTTCCAGTTATTAATATTCTTTACATGGTGCGATGTTCCCCACTTCTCCCACTGCTTGATGGCAAAAGAAACATTCGAGCTCAACTAAAGCGTTTTATACAGACTGAAGCAATCTCTTCCACTGGCTGATAGGACTGACAATTTTTTAGGCACTGCATGATTGTCTTGTTTTTCTGTTAATTTGATTATTCCCAGACTATTGTTCATATCCAAGTACCTGCTAGTGATTCTACTAGGCGGAAGTGATGTACTGGGATCGTGCTGGCTTTCATTGGGCTTATAGTCAACGCGAAGTTAGGTGCCCTCTTTCGACAATTTTGAACCCAGAATTATGTTGACTGACGATAAGCTTAATTTTGTAAAGAAGAAATTGTAATCTCCAAATTGTTACCGATCCATCGCCACATAGCAGCTAAAGCACAGAAAAAAAAGGGGGGAGGGGGGAGTGGAGCTCGCTGAGCTAGAATCTGACCGCTTTGCTCCGCTGGACGCGCGCGTTACGGGCGCCCTTGACTGCGGCTCGGTGGCTGCCCTCCGGCTTCCCATTCCTCTTATCTGCAGAAGCAACATCCAGGCCGCCATGAGATGTGGACTTTTACACGAAGGGCGGAACGGGGTGGATAAAACGGGGAGGAGGGAAGAGCTTGAGCTAGCTATACTGTACCGATCTTGTGCGAATGGCGGGAGGCCTTGGAGGCGAAGCGTGTCTTGTGCGCCTTGTTCACCTGCGAGCGAGAGCCGCCCATCTCGCCGGTGGCGGCGGGGCAGGTGGGCGAGCTTGTGGGTTTAGGGCTTAGTGCTGGCGGCGCGCAAGAGAACTCGCTCCGACCAAACCTCTTCGTCCGCCCTGGTTTTGTTACTCGGCTGATATTGGGCTGGACGAGGTGGGCGACCTGTGCGAATAGCGCTCTGGCCTCTGGGCTTGGGCCCAAGTGGCTGGTTTCTTTTCACAAGCCAATGCGCACGGGTAGAGCATCAGCGCAGGGAAGAAGTCGCATGGGAGGAGGCCGAGAAGTGGATGACAAGCAGTTCCCGGAGAGCCGGGGATGCAGCAGCGGCGGGTTCTCTCCGGTGGCCAGCGCCAGTGTAGCCCCGGGTTGGGACCGCGGCGGCGGCAACACCAGCGTCGCCGCTCGGGTCGGGTAGTAAGCGTGATCTCATCGAAGTCCTTGTTAAAATCTATTTCAAATTTTTAAACTAGAATTTTGCAAATGAGCTAGAAGTGAGATTTTGAGACGCTTGTCAGGCTGGACGGGAGGAATTTGGGAAGAGCATTTTCTTAGCATAGGAGAACATCTAATTGAGAACGTTTTCTACGGCTGAAATTATTATTCGAAACTCGCGAGCTTAACGAGTAGCTCGTGACTTAGTTTGAACTTGATGTCTAACGAGTCGAGCCAAGTTTTAGACGTGAGCTCGTTTGTTTATCTACTTGTTAAACTCTTTCAAATATAGAATTTAATTTTTTTATAAATGAATGTGAAACTGCTATTGTTTCTTGCACCTATAACGGTGTAGAGATACTATATTTTTGGTTGATCTTGTCTTTGTAAAATTATGAAAGTACTATCTTTGTTCTAATTCAGAATTAGTAGTTAAATTATTTGATGCATATTCACAACTTAGAATAGGATAAACGAGCTACTCACGAGTTTACCGAGTCGAGCCGGGTTCCAAATCTAAACTCGTACTATAAAGGAGCTGAGCGGAGCTAGCTCGTTAGTTGAATGAGTTTTAGCGAAGCTCGAATTCCAGCCCTAGTCATGTTAATGAAAATGCCACTCAACTCGGTTTGCAGAGCAGTGGCCTTGTTGTGTTGGGTTAGCCTCGTGCGAACTGTATGGCAGACCGATCCATTCTCGACATGGGATATGTTCGTTTGGTCTGTATGTGTCGGCCAGCGTAGACTTTTTTGCCACGGACCGCTTGCGAGGGGAACGGCTCCAGCGGGATGACCAATTTAACCCACCCTCCCCAAATCAAAAGTGACTTGTTTTCCAATTTCATATATATGGTTTTACATTGATGCAATATGCTATATATTTTTATTGAACCATATCATATATTAGTTGATGAACATATTTCAACATTCGCTCTCATTTCAATGTCTAAAACATGTGGAATGTCACATATGATTATATACACAATCAGCATGACAAATGTTTGCTGCTAACATGGCAACCATGGTAACGTACTCGCAACTGACAAAACCAAAAAATCGTCAAAACGTAACAATATGGGTTCTGGTTTCGGAGTCCCCTCGATACGAACTCGGCGGTGAAAATGGATCACTAAATAAATTAACGATTTATAAGATAAGTCATTTTGATTTCTTAAATTTTGCAATTAATATGATGATGTCATCACAAGGTAGCATATCCCTTCGTGCATGTGCGTGGTCTCTCCTATATAGAGAAAATCACGTGCAAAACTACCGCCACACGTGAAGAGTTTGGATACGACGCTTTTAATTAGAATTTTCCATCATTGCACAAAAAAAAGGAACAGAAGAATCCTAAAAAAACAAAGCCAAAATCCTTTTTTGCGGGCAAAACATTAGCCAACATCAGGTCAAACTAGATAAGAAAATTGTTACCTGCAAAAATAAAAATATATAAGAATTTTGTTCCTAAAATAATAGATAAGGAGATTCTGAAGTGGGACCCATGGAGACCTTTTTAATGTCCGATGAGTTGTCCGATGAGCTCCTACAACTGGAGAGGGCTAAGGCATGGTCCCACTTTTTCTCCTCTCGTTAGGGTTTGCTCTCCTCTCGCTGAGGCGATCGGCGTTGAGTAGTCCTACTGAACCTTTGTACCCTCCCCTCTCTGCTGATCACGACTAGGTCGCATGTCGCCCTTGTCGCCTTGGTGTTGGGTTTAGGGCAGTTCTCTCGGGCGGCCGTCTCCTGGCCGCTGAAGTTTCTAGGGTTTGATGGCATCTCATGCATCTAGCTCGGGCGGTGGTGAAGGATGATCTTGATGGGATGATGAAGCGACTTGGATTGGCCGAGGAGGATCTCGATGATGTTGTCTTTGAAGATCAAGAGCAGCCGCCGGCGAAGGCAACTAGATGGCTGGCGATTGCTAGAGTTTTCACTAATCGAGAATTTAGCGACTTCTGGTTCTTCAAAAGCATGAGGAACGCGTGGAATCTTGCGCAAGAGGTGAAGTTCCGATCTCTCCATGATAATAGATACACTATGCAATTTTCTTGCCTCGGAGATTGGGATAAAGTTATGGAGGGTGGTCTGTGGACTTTCAGAGGACACCCAGTTCTAATGGCGGAGTATGATGGATTCACAAAACCATCACTGGATGACCTCTATACTTTCAAGATGTAGATTCAAATTCACGATCTTCCAGAAGGATTTAGGCCCGTGCTTAAAGTTCTTGCATCAAAGGTGGGAGATGTGGATACACTGGAGCCGGCCTCGGCTGATTTTTTAGGGAACTTTTTTTTTGTGTGCGGGTCAAATATGATGTCAGAAAATAGCTGAAAATCATGGTGTGGATTGTTTCTTGTGAAATATGAGCGATTGCCGGATTGGTGCTCGTTTTGTGGCATGACTGGGCACCTTGGTACTGAACATGGTGATGGTATTCATCCCCCTAATACCTTGATATATAAAAACTTGAAAGCATCATGGGCGTGTGGCCCCGCAAGCAGGGGTAGAGGCCGTGGAAGGGGTTCGGGTCGTGGCCGTGGGAGAGAGGCCCCGCATGATCGTTATTCTAATGACTTTGAAGCTACACAACTCGCAAAGAATAGTGAAGGTGAGTTTGATGATCCTATGAATTTAGACCCTTCACGGAAGAGGAATAGTGGCGGAGGCAACGAACACAGTTTGCCAGTCATTCATGTCCTTAACATATTGGTGCAACAATTCCAATCAGCTCCACATGCTACTTATGCTAGCCCACCTCCAAAAGGAGATCCAAAGAGAATGAAGCCAGGAGAAGCTGACCATGGAAGCATGGATAGTGTTGACAATGTTGGGAAACTAGAATTTGATGGTTCGGAAAATGACTCTTCAAATTTGGCGGGCTCTGTGACGGGGCGCCGCCTGTCCCAACGAATCTCGTGAGTCTGAACTATCGAGGAGGGGGGAATCCTCATATAGTTCATGATGTTGCGACCTTAGCTCAGTCACACTCCCCCACCTTTTTTGTGTGAAACTAGGCAGAAAGGGATAAAATGAGAAGTTTGAGAAGCCGTTTTGGTTTGCGTGGCTTTGAGGGCATTGACAGTGAAGGATTGTCAGGAGGTTCGGCACATTACTGGCATAAATCGTTATCAATTGACATTCAAGAAGTCATCAGGAGATACATTGATGCTTTTGTTCATGTTTCTGCTAATGATCAGCAGTGGCGGTTGACATGCGTTTATGACGAGCCACATGTTGAACGTCGTCATCTTATGTGGGTTACGCTTTGTGATCTAAATTTAAGATCTGGTTTACCGTGGCTAGTAGCAGGTGAATTCAATGAGTGTGTGGGGTTTTGAGCATTTCTCCTCTACACCGATAGCTGAATACCAAATGTAAGCCTTCATTGATTTAGGTTTTGTCGGTGTGCCACATACATATGATAACAAGCGACCGGGTCATGCAAATGTGAAGGTCAGGCTAGATCGAGCAGTTGCAACAAATTCTTGGCACAGTGCATTTCCTCTTTACTCTGTCAAGCATTTGGTAACTCCTTGTTCGGACCATGTTACCTTATTTATAAAAGGAGAATTGGAGCCACCCATCATGGAAAGAGGAGTCGTCATTTTGAAGTAACGTGGGAGCGTGATCATACATTACTAAAGGTGATAAAGAATGTGTGGGTGTTGATACATTGCAAATGTATCTATAATTTTTGATGTTCCATGCTTGGTTTTTTATACTTTCTTGTGTTTTTTCCACACTTTGGAGTACTTTTCATAGGATTTCTTGGACTAACCTATTAACAAGAGTCACAGTGCCAGCTACCTGTTTTCTGCTGTTTTTGGTTCCAGGAAAGTCAGAAAATAAATATTCTCAGAATTGGACGGGACAAAAGCCAAAGTGCCTATTTTTATTGATTATTGATTCTATCATGTCTTTTTTATTGATTCTATCATCTATTTGATTATTGATTCTATCATGACTTCCGGAAAAATAGGCACTTTGGCTTTTGTCCTGTCCAATTCCGAGAATATTCATTTTTTGACTTTCCTGGAACCAAAAACGGCAAAAAACAGGCAGCTGGCATTGTGGCTCTTGTTAATAGGTTAGTCCAAGAAATCATATGAAAAGTACTCCAAAGTGTGGACAAAACACAAGAAAGTGGATAAAACCAAGCATAGAACATAAAAAATTATAGATACATTTGCAATGTATCAACATCCCCAAGCTTAATTCCTGCTCGTCCTCGAGTAGGTAAGTGATAAAAAGAAAGAATAATTTTTGAGGTGACATGCACCATCATAAACTTGATCAAAGTATTTGTAAAACATTCAAAGCTGGAATCATAGTACTTCAATCATAACATGAAAGACAAAGTTCTAGGAATAAGACAAAGAAACTATGATGCAACATGAAAAGGCACAAACAAAAGATTCATGAATAACAATGTTTTGCAAGAAGTTTGTTTGTTTCACATAAATAAAACATAGCATAATAGTATTCAGCTTGTCCCTCATAGAGTAGCAAATATAAATGCATAGGACACCTTCAAAGTTCATAAGAGTGACTAGATACAAATAGTTTAAAACAAGCAATATCAAGTTATGCATCAATCAACTAGTCTTGGGACAATGCACATAGAACTAAAAATGGCCACTATGCTCTCGAAGTAGGTGCATAAAGGTAGAAGGTGGAGACTCAATATAAAGGTGGAAGAAAGGCCTTCATTGAAGGAAGTAGGGATTCAAGTCTCATAAAGAGCTTCCAAAAATTATGGTACTTATAGCTTTCAGCTCTCATTGCCCCTATCATAAGCATCTTGAAAGTGATTAAGGTTAAAGTGACACAACTAAGAGGATTTGCTTGACAAGTTATAAACCGAAATCTCATGCCCCTTACTTACGAAGACCGAACCTCATGCTACTCAACTTTAGTCACAAGTAAGCTCTTGTCATTATAAGTACATATGTATCATAAAGAACCGCCAACGGGGTACCCCTTGCACATGATACAGGAGCTATCCCATAATCAAAATGACAAGGCAAGCAGACAATGAGCATCTCAGTGATCTTTTTATTTGCTTGCATAGGTTTTTATTGAGGATGCTTCATAGAGTGCTCATTATGGTGATGCTGCAAGTTTCTACCATGATTAGGCATGGCTTAGGCTAGCGGCCCAGGCGTTTCTCTAACACACATACAAACTCCATGATCTTACAAGTTCCACTTTTATTTCGCACCGCCGGGATCCATAAGCAAAAGAACATGATATCAATGGGGTACAAAGTACAAGTGCAATGTTGAAAGCGTTCCCCATGATACATGGTTCTGCTAATTTCAACTTATAAAGCGCAAGCATATACGCAACAAAGAAGGACCCAATGGTTCAAGTTTATTAGATGCAAAAAAGTAAAGTGTGCCATCAAGTTCGTGAGAGCTTTAATCACTAGTTTTCTCATAACAAGTTTAATTTGGAAGGTAAACAAAAGCATGAATATACTTGGAATAGCATAAGCTAGTAGGTAGGTATGGTGGACTCTTTGGAATAACTTGGTTTAGGGAGTTGGATACATGAGTGGAACTCATACTTGGTTGTGGAGGCTAGCAAAAGACTGGGAGCAACAAACTAAGAGAGCAATAATGGCCATAATCATGCAGAGCGACAAAACATCATTGATCAAAGCATACAGTGATACTACAAGTTGAAAACTAAAGGATCATAAAGGCTATGGTGACTTGAGATAGTCATAACATGGTGTGAGCATGCGCCAAGTCAACCCAAATAAAGCATCAAAGGAGCATACCACTATACTATGCTTTAATATGCTAAAACAACGCATGATTCATCCAAGGCACATTAAGCAATATCAATTGTTTATAATAAGTCATGCTACAACAAATAATACCAAGCATAAAGCCAAAACAATATCAAGCATGGCATGACAGAGCATAGGCCACAGTAAAAAACGAGCTCTTTTTACCACATAAGAATGAACTTTCCTACTCTTTTCCAAACCAAACCAAACTATTTGCAAACCAATATATGAAAGAGGGGCTCCAACCAATTAATTCAGCAAACTAAGAAAACAAAAGCAAACGAAAAACCAAAACGAAAATGAAAAAGAAGACGCTCCAAGAACAACACAACTATGCATGAAACAATAAAAATGAAGCGTTTGGAAGAAACGTGGGATTTTTATTGATGAAGAAGGGGATGCCTTGGGCATCCCCAAGCTTTGACGCTTGTACTTCTTGGATATTTCTTGGGGTGACACGCGTGACATCCCCAAGCTTGAGCTTTAGTCCATCCTTCATCTCATTACTCATTCCTTCCATACACCTGAAATTTTTCCTTCATACAAAACTTCACACAATCTTTATTAGCAACATTAGTACACTCAAGGTCTTAAGGTTCACTTCGAACACCAAATAAACTTCCATTAGAACACTAGATACTGAAGCACTTCCCTTAAAAAGCTCAATTCCCCAACAGAACTCAAAAAGGAACCAACAAGAAGCAAATGCAGAAAATGGCAGAAATCTGTCAAAACAGACCAGCAGGTAAAGACGAATTTTTTCGAAGACCTTCTGTTTCTCAAATCAAAAAGTGTTGAACTAACGAAAGTTAGATAACAACCTGGGTCAGTGGCAAAAAAATTCACACCTCAAAAAGACGTTCAGAGATTTTACACGAATTTTTACGGTGAATCACAGAAATCTGTTTCGGGACAGCAACTTTCCCAATCATTACTTCTCTCTCATTAGAGGTTACTCCTGGCACAAAAAGCAAATAAAAAGGATAAGGAGCGGTTATTACTGAAGTAATAACTTCCAAGACTCATCTAAAACTTTTGGGTTATCTCCCAATAAGTACTTTTCTTTAACGCCTTTAAGTTAGGCATGATAGTTTGAGAAGATGCTCACATAGGAAATATGATTTGAAGTAAAAGAGAGCATCAAGAAGCAAATTCAAAACACATTTAATTCTAACCCACTTCCTATGCATAGGAATCTTATAAGAAAATAAGTTCACAAATAGCAAAGTAACAAGCATAGGAAGATAAAACGAGAGTAACTTCAAAACTTTCAGCAAATAGAGAGGTGTTCTAGTACCATGAAAACTTCTACAACCATATTTTCCTCTCTCATAATAATTTTCAGTAGCCTCATTAATAAACTCAACAATATAACTATCACATAAAGCATGATTTTCATGATCTACAAGCACTAGAGCTTTATTGTAAACATTTTCAAAAGAATCCTCAAGAACATAACATTCATCCTCCTTTAGTAAGCATGGGGGACAATCAAATAATGTAAGGGGTAAAGAGTTACTCTCATTAGAAGGTAGGGATGGGTAGATCCATTCTTCCTCCTCTTGGTCATTACTCTCCTCCTCTTTTTCATCCAATGAGCTTCCAGTTTCAGCAATTTCTTCTTCCATAGGCTCCTGCAAGGCATTAGTCTCTTCCATTGGTGGAGAGCATCTATTAAGATATTCAAGAATATAGCCATTTTCTACCTTATAATTTTCAAAGCAAAATTTAAGTATATCATAAACCTCATATTTATAAGGTGAATCATCAGTATTTTCAAGCAAACTAGCAAGTTCAAATGCACCCTTCCAAGCAATAAATTCTTCAATTTGTTCCACATCATAAAAGTCATAATTCCCTTTAACATAAGAAGATATGGTAACATTATCATTATACTCACATTGAAAAGGAGGTGTTTATACCTCCTATAGCAACAAGATTTATCAAAGCAATAAGTAACATTATAAGTAGAGCACACTTTTATAGAAATGGTATACAATTTATCAATTTGTTCCCATAAGTGTTTCCCTTTTTGTGATAACCGGTGTTCCTTATAATAATATTTTTGTTCTTCCGTGAACCCACCTAGCCAGTAAGATTCAGTTTCAAAGAAACCAACCATTGATAGAAAGCATGATAAAGCAAGACAATAACAGACCAACGAAAATAACAACTATAGTAGGAACTATTTTTTTTTTGTATTTCTGATAAAGAAAGCAAAGGATTAAACGTATAGAACGGAAGGAAGTAATAGTTTGCAAAAAGTAAACACAAAGCAGTAAACAATTTGTAGATTGTATGTAAAAGAAAGGACCGGGGTCCATAGTTCACTAGAGGTGGCTCGCCTTAAGATAGATAACATGTTGGGTGAACAAGTTACAGCGGGGCAATTGACAAACATCGAGAAAGCATACAAGCATATACTAATCATCTTGACTCCTTTGAGACTTGATTGGGCATTACAACATTATACATAGACCGCCATCCAACTACATCTATGACTAATAATCCACCTTCAGGTTATCATCCGAACCCCCTCTAGTATTAAGTTGCAAGCAACAGATTATTGCTTTAAAAATTGCGTATAATGTAAACAATATGATTGTTCTATGAACAAATGATTGTTGTTTTGTCCCTAGTAGCAACAACACATCTAGTACCTTAGAGATTTATGTCACTTCCCCAGATTACTAGAGGCATGAACCCACTATTGAGCATAAATACTAACTCTTGGAGTTGCTAGCATCTACTTGGCCAAGATAGCTACTAACAACGGAAAGCATGCAAGATCACAAATAATAAAGACATGATAGAATCAATAATCAATCTGAAATAGCATCTCAATATCCATCGGATCCCCGGAAACACAACATGCAGAATTACAAATAGATGATCTTGATCATGAACAGAGCTCACGAGATCTAGACATGAAAGCACAAAGGAGGAGAACCAGCCATCTAGCTACTACATGGATCCGTAGTCCAAAGATGAACTACTCACACATCACACCGGAGGCTTGCATGATGATGAAGAAGGCCTCTAGGGTGAATTCCCCTCTCCGGCAGGGTGCCGGGAAGAGCTTCAGATCCCTCCTGATCTAGGGATGGAGATGACGGCGGCTACAGACTCTTTCGTGGATTTTTGATCGGGTACTTAGGGTTTTCGTCCCGAGGGCATCTTATAGGCAGAAGGAGAGGCCGAGGGGGTGCTGGGGTCCGCAAGACCACCCCCTGGCGTGGGCTAGGCCTGGCCGTGCGGCCAGGTGGTCTGGCCGCCCCCTAGCCCTTCTTCGTCTCGTATTCTGGCATCTGATGACTTCCGGAAAAATAGGCACTTTGGCTTTTGTCCCATCCAATTCCGAGAATATTCATTTTCTGACTTTCTTGGAACAAAAAACAGCAGTAAACAGGCAGCTGACATTGTGGCTCTTGTTAATAGGTTAGTCCAAGAAATCATATGAAAAGTACTCCAAAGTGTGGACAAACAAAAGAAAGTGGATAAAACCAAGCATGGAACATCAAAAATTATAGATACATTTGCAATGTATCAATCATGAACGGAGCTCACAAGATCTAGACATGAAAGCACAAAGCAGGAGAACTAGCCATCTAGCTACTACATGGACCCGTAGTTCAGAGATGAACTACTCACGCATCACATCGGAGGCTTGCATGATGATGAAGAAGGCCACCAGGGTGAATTCCCCCTCCGGCAGGGTGTCGGGAAGAGCTTCAGATCCCTCCCGATCTAGGGATGAAGATAACGGCGGCTACAGACTCTTTCGTGGATTTTTGATCGGGTACTTAGGCTTTTGGTATCGAAGGCAATATATAGGCGGAAGGAGAGGCTGAGGGGGTGCCTGGGCTGGCCACACCACCCCTTGGCGCCGCCAGGCCTGACCCGCGCGGCCAGGTGGTGTGGTGGCCCCTGGCTCCTTTCCGTCTCATATTCTGGCTCCAGATGTCTCCCGGTAAAATAGTGACTTTGGCTTTTGTCTCATCCAATTCCGAGGATATTCATTTTCTGACTTCCTATAACCAAAAACAGCAGAAAACAGGCAGCTAGCACTGTGGCTCTTGTTAATAGGTTAGTCCAAGAAATCATATGAAAAGTACTCCAAAGTGTGGACAAAACACAAGAAAATAGATAAAACCAAGCATGGAACATAAAATATTATAGATACATTTGCAATGTATCAACATCCCCAAGCTTAACTCCTGCTCGTCCTCGAGTAGGTAAGTAATAAAAGAAAGAATAATTTTTGAGGTGACATGCACCATCATAAACTTGATCCAAGTATTTGTAAAACATTCAAAGCTGGGATCATAGTACTTCAATCATAACATGAAAGACAAAGTCCTAGCAATAAGACAAAGAAACTATGTTGCAACATGAAAAGGCACAAACAAAAGATTCATGAATAACTATACTTGGCAAGACATTTGTTTTTTTCACATAAAGAAAACATAGCATAATAGTATTCAGCTTGTCCCTCATAGAGTAGCAAATATAAATGCATAGGACACCTTCAAAGTTCATAAGAGTGACTAGATACAAATAGTTTAAAACAAGCAATATCAAGTTATGCATCAATCAACTAGTCTTGGGACAATGCACATAGAACTAAGAATGGCCACTATGCTCTCAAAGTAGGTGCATAAAGGTAGAATGTGGAGACTCAATATATAAGTGGAAGAAAGGCCTTCATAGAAGGAAGGAGGGATTCAAGTCTCATAAAGAGCTTCCAATAATTATGGTACTTAATAGCTTTCAGCTCTCATTGCCCCTATCATAAGCATCTTGAAGTGATTAAGGTTAAAGTGAACAAACTATGGTGTACATGCTTGACGAAGTATAAGTTAGAAATCTCATGTCCCTTGAATACGAGGACCGCTCCTCATGCTACTCAAGTTTAGTCACCGGTAAGTTCTTGTCATCGTAAGTACATGTGTATCATAGAGAACCGCCAACGGGGTACCCCTTGCACGATGATACGGAAGAATCCCCATATCAAAATGACAAGGCAAGCAGACAATGAGCATCTCAACAATCTTCTTATTTACCATGGGAATATGGTGCTTTTTTTCTCTCTTTCCTCTTTTCATAATCTCATTTTTTTCTCTTTTTCTCAATATAGGACTCTTTTTTTATAAGAAGAATGCTTCATAGACAGCTCATTATGGTTACGCTGCAAGTTTCCACCATGTCAGCATGGATTAGACCAGCGGCCCAGGCGTTTCTCTAACACATATACATAACTCCATGGACTTACAAGCTCCCCTTTCATTTCACACCGACGACATCCATAGACAAAAGAGCGTGATATCAACTAGGTACAAAGTACCCGTGCAATGTTGAAAGCGTTCCCCGTGACAACATGGTTCTGCTAATTCCTAACAAATAAGTGCAAGCATATACAACATAGACGACACAATGGTTCAAGTTTATTAAGGGCAAGAAAAGTAAAGTGTGCCATCAAGTTCGTGAGAGCTTTAATCACTAGTTTTCTCATAACAAGTTTAATTTGGAAGGTAAACAAAAGCATGAATATACTTGGAATAGCATAAGGTAGTAGGTAGGTATGGTGGACTCTTTGGAATAACTTGGTTTAGGGAGTTGGATGCATGAGTGGAACTCATACTTGGTTGTGGAGGCTAGCAAAAGACTGGGAGCGACAAACTAAGAGAGCAATAATGGCCATAATCATGCGGAGCGACAAAACATCATTGATCAAAGCATAAAGTGATACTACAAGTTGAAAATAAAGGATCATAAAGGCTTATGGTGACTTGAGATAGTCATAACATGGTGTGAGCATGCGCCAAGTCAACCCAAATAAAGCATCAAAGGAGAATACCACTATACTATGCTTTAATATGCTAAAACAATGCATGATTCATCCAAGGCACATTAAGCAATATCAATTGTTTATAACAAGTCATGCTACAACAAAGAATACTAAGCATAAAGCCAAAACAATATCAAGCATGGCATGACAAAGCATAGGCCACAGTAAAAAACAAGCTCTCTTTACCACTTAAGCAATGAACTTTCCTACTCTTTTCCAAACCAAACCAAACTATTTGAAAACCAATGTATGAAAGAGGGGGTCCAACCAATTTATTCAGCAAACTAAGAAAACCAAGCAAATGAAAAACCAAAACGAAAACGAAAAAGAAGACGCTCTAAGAACAACACGATTGTGCATGAAACAATAAAAATGAAGCGTTTGGAAGAAACCTGGGATTTTTATTGATAAAGAGGGGGATGCCTTGGGCATCCCCAAGCTTTGACGCTTGTACTTCTTGGATATTTCTTTGGGTGACACGCGTGACATCCCCAAGCTTGAGCTTTAGTCCATGCTTCATCTCATTACTCATTCCTTCCATACACCTGAAATTTTTCCTTCATACAAAACTTCACACAATCTTTATTAGCAACATTAGTGCACTCAAGATAATAAGTCAGTTCTAAGACCAATAAACTTCCATTAAAACACCAGCTACTGTAGCACTTTCCTCAAAAAGCTCAATTCCCCAAAAGAACTCAAAAAGGAACCAACAAGAAGCAAATGCAGAAAATGCCAGAAATCTGTCAAAACAGACTAGTAGGTAAAGACCAATTTTGTCAAAGACCTTTTGTTGGTCAAATAAAAAAGTGTTGAACTAATTAAAGTTAGATAACAACCTGGGGCAGAAGCACAAAAATTCACGCCTCAAAAGGACGTTCAGAGATTTTACACGAATTTTTACGGTGAAGCACAGAAACTGTTTTGGGACAGCAACTTTTTCAATCATTATTTCTCTCTCATTAGAGGTTACTCTTGGCACAAAAAAGCAAATAAAAAGGGTAAGGAGCGGTTATTACTGAAGTAATAACTTCCAAGACTCATCTAAAACTTTTCGGTTATCTCCTAATAAGTACTTTTTAACGCCTTTAAGTTAGGCATAAGAAGCAAGAAAAAGAATCAAGTGTTCTCAAATGAAGAAGCATTAAAACCATATTTCTTGCCCTTACCTCTCTTACTTTTATTCTTAACCTTGGAGAAAATATGATTGTTTGGTGGAGAAGAAAGGTGCATGGTCCCCTTTCCCACATCTATTATTGCTCCAAGGAGTTCTAATAGGGACCTCCCAAGTGTAATTTGTCCTTTCCTGCACATTCAATAACAAGATAATAAGTAGAAATCATTTTCCCAAGGATCTTTGTAAACACTCCTTCAGCTATTCCAATAGGTAATATTGTAGCATTATTAGCTAGAGATATTTATTTTCCTCCTTCAATAAGACCCCAAAGATTCAAAGATTTATAAATATCTTTGGGCATAAGACAAAATTCAGACATGATATCACAACGAGCTTGAAAAGTTTCATTATTTATATCAATCTTTACTGCGGGGAGCCACTTTGATGGTTTAGAATTTATTGGAACATAATTATGATGCTCCCTAAGCATATTATAGCAATATTTTAAGCTAGTAGTGCGGGTCTCAAGAGTGTTTAATCTAGCAAATATGCTTGCGAAAGAAATATCAGTTTTGCTAGGCAAGTTGTAAGTAAGGATCAATTTATTTATAGCATTAATAGCATCATCCTCATTATATTGTAGGAAATCTCCTCCCACAACAGCATCTAAAGCATATCTATAGCAAAGAGCAATTCCAAGGTAAAAACTGCTAAGGAACAAGCTTTGAGTCATTTTAGGCTCAGTTTTTTCATGTAGATGAGAGATTCTAGACCAAGCTTCCTTGAAGCTCTCCTCAATTCCTTGTTTAAAAGTGAAAATCATTTCCTTAAGTGACATAGTGACTGGAGCAAGGCTAGACATAGTGGCAACTTAAGATAGAGACTAATTTTTGTGTGTTTTCAATAAAGAAAGCAAACTTGTAAAACTATTTTTTTATGTGTTTTTGATAAAGAAACAAGCAAACAAAGCAAAAGTAAACTAAACAAAACAAAAATAATAAAGTAAAGAGATTGGTTATGAGGGACTCCCCTTGTGAACATGTCCTTGACTCCCCGGCAATGGCGCTAGAAAAAGTTGTTGATGACCCAAAATATATCGAGCTCGTTGGGGAACCCCAAGAGGAAGGTATGATGAGCACAGCAGCAAGTTTTCCCTCAGTATGAAACCAAGGTTATCAATCCAGTAGGAGCAAGGAAACACCCCAAAGGTGTAGCTAGCTGAACTTTGGCAGGGCGCACTACCGGTGCCAGCAGCAACGTGGAGACCTGCACAACACAACCACAGAACTCTATCCCCAACTTGCGATGAGGTTGTCAATCTCACCAGTTTTGCTGAAAACAAAGGATTAAACGTATCGAATGGAAGGAAGTAATACTTTGCAGAAAGTAAACACAAAGCAGTAAATAGTTTGTAGATTGTATGTAAAAAAAGGATCGGGGTCCATAGTTCACTAGAGGTGGCTCTCCTTAAGATAGATAACATGCTGGGTGAACAAATTACAGCGGGGCAATTTACAAACATCGAGAAAGCATACAAGCATATAATAATCATCTTGAGTCCTTTGAGACTTGATTGGGCATTACAACATTATGCATAGACCGCCATCCAACTACATCTATGACTAATAATCCACCTTTAGGTTATCATCCAAACCCCCTCTAGTATTAAGTTGCAAGCAACATATTATTGCTTTACGAATTGCGTGTAACGTAAACAATACGATTGTTCTATGAACAAAGGATTGTTGTTTTCTCCCTAGTAGCAACAACACATCTAGTACCTTAGAGATTTCTGTCACTTCCCCAGATTACCAGAGGCATGAACCCACTATCGAGCATAAATACTAACTCTTGGAGTTGCTAGCATCTACTTGGCCAAGATAGCTACTAACAACGGAAAGCATGCAAGATCACAAATAACAAAGACATGATAGAATCAATAATCAGTCTAAAATAGCATCTCAATATCCATCGGATCCCCGCAAACACAACATGCAGAATTACAAATAGATGATCTTGATCATGAACGGAGCTCACAAGATCTAGACATGAAAGAACAAAGGAGGAGAACCAGCCATCTAGCTACTACATGGACCTGTAGTCCAAAGATGAACTACTCACGCATCACACCAGAGGCTTGCATGATGATGAAGAAGGCCTCTAGGGTGAATTCCTCTCTAGCAGGGTGCCGGGAAGAGCTTAAGATCCCTCCCGATCTAGGGATGGAGGTGACGGCGGCTACAGACTCTTTCGTGGATTTTTGGTCGGGTACTTATGGTTTTGGTATCGAAGTCAATATATAGGCGGAAGGAGAGGCCGAGGGGGTGCCTGGGCTGGCCACACCACTCCCTGGCGCGGCTAGGCCTGGCCCGCGTGGCCAGGTGGTTTGGTGGCCCCCTGGCTCCTCTCCATCTCGTATTCTGGATCCAGATGTCTCCCGGTAAAATAGTGACTTTGGATTTTGTCCCGTCCAATTCCGAGAATATTCATTTTTTGACTTCATGGAACCAAAAACAGCAGAAAACAGGCAGCTGGCACTGTGGCTCTTGTTAATAGGTTAGTGCAAGAAATCATATGAAAAGTACTCCAAAGTGTGGACAAAACACAAGAAAGTAGATAAAACCAAGCATGGAACATCAAAAATTATAGATACATTTGCAATGTATCAATGCCCCTCATCATTGTCTACCAAAGGATATTTGTAAGCCGCCTTTGATTTCAAATAAAGGGTGTTTGAAAGGTTTTTGGTTGAATGCAAAATAGTAATTAAAACAAGTAAAAGAAAGCAAGTAACAAGAGTGTGTGAAATATGGTTGAACTCAATTGGGCTAGAACGTTCTCGGGGATGTACCATACACCTCTAGCATGATATCATTATTCATAATTAGGATAATCTACTTCGTGTGTCATGATGTATGTGGAGGGAGCTTCATAATAAGATGTTCACTACAAGTCTCGTAGGCAGTCACTTTATTGAGCCAATAATGAGGTCAACTCTAAATAACCACTTCGATGATTGAGAGCAATCACCCATACAAGCCATCGGAATTAAGGGTCTCCCCATGGATATCGTAATTAGCTTAGGGAATCTCTCTTCATCCTCCTTTGATCGTGTAGGTTGCTAGCCGTAGCTGGTGCCAATTAGTCATGATAGCTTTTCGGGGCACGCTTCCAAGCACATCCAAAGGATTTCACCCTCTTCTTTAGTCCCGAAGGCAAATGATATGTGGCCGACTACACGACAATCGCACATCATAAATCATCATGGAGTACTAAGTCATACAAACACAAGAATATATCATCATTAATTCAATTTTATAATAGTGTTAGGGTTTCTCCATCTCCCCAAGAACAAGGATAAACTACTCACACATGGAAGTAATCAACGACATCATCGTAATCAAATGGATGGATAAAAGTATGGGGATAAATCTAGTGCAAACCACAATTGAATCTGGAATTACAATAAGATCTAATGAATGAAAGATGGGGGTAGTAGTGGTGATGGTGATGCAGCGGTTGATGATGAAGGGGATGATCGATGTCCTCCAATGATCCGTGAAGCAGCAGGGATTTTCCCTTCTCCAAGTTCCTCCTTCAGATCTCTTTCGGGTGTGGTTTTTTGTGGTTCAAGGTTGCTATGAATATCAGATATGTGATCCTTCTTTGCCAGGAGAAAGTATTTGACGAGGCGAACGCGATGCCGCATGGTACGGGCAGGCTCCGCCCGTACCACTCGTCGTTATTGTTGTCGAAGCCTTCCTCATGTTTGCTATGCTCCCAGGTGCAAAGGTAAATTAATAAAATGACTTTTATCACTTAAAAATATCATATTATAACATAATATGACAGTTCCAATTGATATGTTCATAAGAGACTCAGAAATTTGGAATCCTGTTGAAACAATGACAAAATGTGCGTGCAAACACAGTAAAATACAAAAATCTCTAATCTACTTATGCAAAAACAAAAGGTAAATACGCTTCAATTTTGGACTCATCAACTCCCCCAAGCTAGACTCTTGCTCGTCCCCGAACAAGATAGTGGCTTATGGACAAGATCATCATGTTCATGAGGCATGAGTTGTTACAATAAATGATGTAGAAATTTAAATAGGAATACAAAATCAGATGTAAAGTTACTTTGGAGGTATTATCATACCCTTACACATCACATGACTTAGAGGCTTCCACACCTTTTGGTATCAATGAAGTTATAAGAAGCTTCTAGTGATTCAACATATTTTAAAATCATAAGGTTAAATTAGTTAAGATCTTAACTTCAGTAATGAAGATTCATGATCATTATATTTATCTTTCTTTTTTCTTCCGCCTTGTAATTCTTTTGATAGCTGTTATTTTATCTCTTTAGTATAGCCACATGATCATGCTCACTACTTTTAATGGCTTTTAAAAACCCGTGACTATAATATGCTACCAAAATTCTTCTTCTCGTAGTTTAATCAATACATGTATTGGTGTGGAAGTCCCTAAAGTCATGACAGTTGTACAAGTATCATAAAACTCAACCTAATTCAATCATCTAATATAATAATCATGAATCAAAAGATAAATTCAAATATCATAAAGTCTCAAAACTCAATGGATATAATTCTTTTCTCGAACAGAAGGGAGCTTGAAGATGATGCAACTAATGCAAACTTTGGAATTGAAACCTAACACGTGTGTAGTAAAGTAAACATACTAAAAACTGTAAGATAGATTACAAGGTGTTACCGATATCCCCAAAGCTTGGATCAAGCCGGTGGGACCAAATAATTGCTTGCAATTATTCGATACCGTGGTAAGTCTTTAGTTCGTAGAAGAAGTCCTAGAATTACGAAGGCTTGTACAGAGCGTCTTGTTTGATGCTTCAAGGATCATGATGTGAATTCGACGTTGCTCGCTAAGTGTCTCCAATTGCTCCACAAGTGCCTTATACATCTCAATGGTTTTCTTTTGTGCATTGATGGACTATAGTCTAATGTCGAGATTGGCTTCTACTCCCTTCATTATCTTTAGGTCCATTTGGTCTAGATAATGACACAATAGCTCAATGTGTTTAGAGGATCCTGGAGATTTTACCTTGAGTTTCTTGATGCGACAGTCGAGTCTGTCTAGGGAAGCTTGGATGTATTCTCCTTGCTTCTTCAGCCTCTCCAAGTAGGACTCTCCGTCTTCCTCTAGATTGAGTTGAATTTCTTAGGAATCTCCTTCTTTACCCATGCTGAGGATGAACACTTTACGCCCTTCTTTGACCATCTCCATTAGCTTGAATCCATCTCCGACTCCTAACTGATCACATAGTTCTTCCTTCTCTTTCTTTTGCGCGACGGCTACCCCCTTAGCATCTTATGTGATCCTTGAAGAAGATCCATGGTGATCCTCCTTGGCTTGAACGATGTTCCATGGGTAATACATAGTTGCAAGGTTCCTAAGAGGGAAGAGTGACATGGCGAAGATCTGTTTGACAAATGGGGAAAATAAACCTTTTGGAAGGCTTATGAAGGTTTAGAATCAGGGAAAAATTCGTATTGGAAGAAAATGTGTCGGCCAAGAAAAGAATCCCAACAAATAAGGAAAGAAATAAGAGAAAAAAGGAAAGAAAAGCAGTCGTAATGACCACTGGTATGGGCGAACGCCCATACGGTGTGCCCATACCAGGTATTTTCCAAATATTCGACCTGCCGAAGGTGGTGAGTAACCAATCAACTAAGTGGTACGGGGGCGCCTGTATTTATTATTACCAACTTCGTTTTTTGACACAAGAATACGAGAATCGAATGGGAGGACACATAACTAGTAATGACCAGTCGTACAGGCGGATGCACCCATACAGAGCGGTCATATTGATATGTGAAAATCGAGCCAACCTTACTAACGGTTTAAAGAGCAGTGGTATGGGTGGGTGCGGCCGTACCGCTCGCTCGTACTGACCTCGTGAAATTGGCAATGGACTTAGAAAAGCAAGGGGAAACCAAAAATGCAAATAAAAATAGTAAAAGGTCAACCAAAACAAAGATGTCTCAAGATTTCAAATATCTTGTTCATCGAGAAGGAAAGAGTTTATTCAAGTGCCTTCATCTTATTTTAATTCTTGAATCAACTTTTTATTTTTTCCCTTTAAACAATGTTGGTCACAAGAAAATGCTAAAACCATTGTAAAGAGAAATTGAAAATTTCCTTTTAGAAATTATAGTTCCCGAGGGTATGCAAATGGTGACACTACCCTAGGCGGATCAATCTCCTCAATGTCTATGGATGCTTCCACATGTTCTTCCTTCCTTTGGAGAATCTATAAATCAAATTCTTGCAAAAGTGAAGTCCAACAAATCATTCTTGGATTAACGTCATTCCTTTCAAGAATCTATTTCAAGCCAACACGATCAGTATGCACTCTTACTTTTGAGTCAATAATATAAGATCTAAGAGAAAACCATTGCGAAGAATTCCTTTATAGCCATGGGATAATTCTTTTGGGCACCATTCAGGTACAGCTAGCATGATGAATGATATTGAGTTCATCACCATCATACTAGCAAAGAATTGCTCCAACAGATTCGTGGCTAGCCTCACAGAATAGATCAAAAGGTTTCTTCCAAATTAAGTGGTTTTATAGTAAGAGCTTCAAGAAGGGCTTGTCTTAATACATTGAAAGCAGCAAGATAGTTTTCATCAAAATTAAAAGAAACATACTTTTGAAGAAGGTTAGTTAGTGGTTTCACATTTTTTGAGAAATTATTAATGAATCTTTTGTAAAATCCAGCGTGGCCTAAGAAACGCATAATACCTTTTATATCGTGAGGAGGGGAAGCCTTTCTATTGCTTCAATCTCTACTTTATCAACTTCTATACTCTTACCTGAGATTTTGTGACCAAGCACTATACCTTCTTGAACCATACAATAACATTTTCCCATTTCAAGACTAGGTTAGTAATGACCCACAAGTATAGGGGGTGTATCGCAGTATTTTCGATAAGTAAGAGTGTCGAACCCAACGAGGAGCAGAAGGAGCTGGCTAGTGGTATGGATCAGGAATTCTCTACAAATACTTAGCAAACGAATTTTTAGGGGTTTTGATAAAGCAAGTAAACAAAGTACGAGTAAACAAAACACAGTATGAATAAATGCAGCAAAGGACAAGCCGGTTGTATTACTTAAGATGACCAAACGTTCTCGAGGACACATGGGAAGACTGTCAAGTGCTTTCGCTTCATATAGTTGATTAATCTTCTTTAGCTTGCTAAGTGTTGTGTGGGTGAACCTGTGCTAATGTACCGACCTTCCTAGGACTAATACATACTTGTGATTATACCCCTTGCGAACATCCGTAAGTACAAGAAAGTAATTAAGGTAGAAACCTAACCACAACTTTAAACTCTAAGACCCTTACGTCCCTTGTGCAATGGTTTCCTAACGGGGGTTCAGGTTTCTATCACTCCGGCAACCCCTACGATTAGTAGCCAAATACACAATGCATTCCCCTAGGCCCATATAGATGAAGTGTCATATAGTCGACGTTCACATGACACCACTAGAAGAAGTACACCACAACTTTAATATCAAACTATTAAATCATTCTCAACACAACTCCACTACTAACAACAAGACTTCTCCCATGTCCTCAAGAACAAAAAGAACTACCCACAAGACATCATATGGATCATGATCAGAGATGGAATAATGATGTATAACAATCTGACATAAACAATAATTCAACGGTTCACTCAATAGCATCAACTACAAATACTAATCAACACCAGGAAAGTTTCTCCTAAGAACTATGCAAGACTCAACTCAATTGTTACAGCAATATGGAGATGGTGATGAGGGTGCTGGTGGTCATAATGATGATGATGATCACGATGAATTCCAGCTTGATGGTGGTGTTGATGGCGACTAGGGGTGGGCATATTAACCGAGGACCGAACAACCGGACCGAAAACACCGAGACCGAACCCGAATAGACCGGAACCGAAAATTTTGGTCACACGTTCGGTTGTCACTTCCTAGGAACCGATATTTATTGGGGAGGTTCGGTTGTCGACTCCCCTTACCCGAAGTGACCGAAGAAACCGATCTATGGCCCAAAGGCGTACGTAATCCAGCCTAGTAAAACAGCCCAATACTTACTTCTAGTAACTCCTGTACTGTGAGTCTCTTCTCACGTACACTTGCACATACACAACATCACTGCATCCACGCTTCTGCCTGACTGCCTCCGCTCCTGATTCCCCATGACCCCACCCAATATTCTAATCCTACTTATGGCAGGTGCGCCGCCGCCTCTCCTCCTCCTCAACCTAGCCGGCGACGGTGGCCTGCAGCCTACGCTCCTCAAGCGGTCGGTGGCCTGCAGGAAACGCTCCTCTCAACCCCGGGTTTGGCCTGTAGCCAAAGCTCCTCCTCTCAACCTCGGCGGCTGGCGGTGGCCTGCAGCCGAAGCTCCTCCTCTCCACATGGCCGGCGGCGGTGGCGTGGAGCCAACGCTTCTTCTCTCCGATTTGTCTTTAATCCAGTTTATTACAGCGTGATGGCAACTTCTTTGTATTTCTGTGATTGGAGTATGAGATATGATGATTTTTGTATTTCTATCATTGGAGTCTAAGATCTGATAAGTTGACATCACGTTCTTCATTATACAGTCCGATTTTTTACTCTCGAGGATCTTATTTGTATCGTGTGCATCAGTTTTATTTGCATAATCAATTTTTAAAGCCTGCATGTTTATGTACATTCTCTAAGGCATTGGTTAGTTCGGTCTAAACCGAGACCGAACCGAAGTATTTGGTCACCGAACTCCTCGGTCATTAGTTTTCCCATTGATCGATTGGTCCTTATTTTTCAAGAACCGAATTTTATTAAAACTGGAAGGACCGAACCGATCGGTTCGGTCTAACCGAATGCCCAACCCTAATGGCGACGATCTCCCCTCTTCGGGATGGAATTCCCCCAGCAGAAATCTGTCTGCCGGAGAGATCTTTCTCTCTCGGTGTTTTACGCTCCGTAGAGGCGGCGGAATCTTTCTATGGTCGCTCCCTGAGTCTTAGGGTTTCGGGAGGATAATATACGCCAGAGGGGAGTGCTAGGGGTGGACTAGGGCGGCCACACCACCTGGTGGCGCGACCTAGGCTGGCCCGCGCCAGGGGGTGGTGTGGTCCCCCTGTGGCCCATCTCCAGCCCCTTCTGGCTTCCTTCGTCTTCTGAAAAAATAGGATTTTCCATATATTTTCCCGAATTTTCTAATCTTCGCGAATTTTGCCTCCAAACAACACCTTTTCCATCAGAATCCTGACTACAGTGGTCCATGCTCCAAAAGTCATAAACCATGCAAAAACAGATGAAATAACATAAGTATCACCTCTCAATATGAAATATATCAATGAATAAAAGTGAATTATGACATAGAATAGTGATGCAAAATGGACGTATCAACTCCCCCCAAGCTTAGACTTCGCTTGTCCCCAAGCGAAACTGAGCTCAATAAACATGACCTCAGGTTTATGGAGTGAAGAGTCGATAGAAGAATACGGACAAGAAGCATCACATTCATCAATACATAGATCATAATAGAAGACAACTCACTATTATATAACTTAACTTGCAATAAGTAAAGGAAACACAATAAAGATACATAAAGTGAATCATAATTGGTAATGGCAAACTTAGCTCTTAGTCGAGGAATAGTTGATAATTTGCTGGAGTTCACAAATAACTGGTTTTCAATGATAGCTTTCAAAGTAGTAAACATCAAGATTAGAGCAATGGGTAAAACAAGGAACATAAGAAACATGATTGAATAAATCATCATATGAATGAATGAAGCACAACAACTCAAAATACTTGCTGAGGTAGAAGGGAATAGGTTTACTGACTCAACTAAAAAGTAAAAGAAAGGCCCTTCGCAGAGGGAAGCAAGGATTGCAAGTCTCATAAAGAGCTCCCAAAAATTATGATACTTACTAGCATTCAGCTCTCATTGCCCCTATCATAGGCATATTTTGGTGATTAAAGTTAAAGTGACACAACTAAGAGGATATGCTTGACAAGTTATAAGTTGAAATCTCATGCCCTTACTTATGAGTACCGAACCTCATGCTACTCAACTTCAATCACGAGTAAGCTCTTGTCATTGTAAATACACATGTATCATTGAGAACCGCCAACGAGGTACCCCTTGCACATGACACAGGAGCTATCCCATAATCAAAATGACAAGGCAAGCAGACAATGAGCATCTCAGCGATCTTTTTATTTGCTATTTGCATAGGTTTTTATTGAGGATGCTTCATAGAATGCTCACTATAGTTATGTTGCAAGTTTCCACCATGATTAGGCATGGCTTAGGCTAGCGGCCCAAGTGTTTCTCTAACACACATATTAACTCCACGATCTTACAAGTTCCACTTTTATTTCACACCGCCGGGATCCATAGGAAAAAGAACATGATATAAACTAGCTACAAAGTACCAATGCAATGTTGAAAGCGTTCCCCATGATACATGGTTCTACTAACTTCAACTTATAAAGCGCAAGCATATACGCAACAAAGAAGGACCCAATGGTTCAAGTTTATTAAATGCAAGAAAATTAAAGTGTGCCATCAAGTTTGTGAGAGCTTTAATCACTAATTTTCACATAACAAGTTTAATTTGGAAGGTAGATAAAAACAAGAATTTACTTGGAATAGAAATAATGCTAATAGGTAGGTATGGTGGACACAAATGGCATATGTTTTGGTTTAAAGGAGTGGATGCACGAGAAGAATTCCCTCTCAGTACAGGTTTTTGGCTAGCAAGGTTGGGTAGCAAGTACAAGAGTTGAAGGAAACAAACAAACATATAAGTGATAAAAAGAAACATGCAATCTTCCTTGGAAGCACAAAAGATCTTAACTAGAGAATACTAAACTTATGAGCAAATCAAGAAAGAAAGATGATGAAATTATTTTTCTTTAGAGTACTTTTATCTTTTTCATTCAACTCTCAAAAATAGTGTGCTACTGACCGAGCCAGGTTAGCCAAAACCAACTAAATTAACTCAATGATCCCAAAGTGATACCAATACTAACAACAAGATCAGTCATATAACCATGAATTGAAAACTAATATAAGCAATGCAAAAGAGTAAATGATAGAGCTTCTCATTAATATTACGTAACGGCAACTCACACCAAGGGATACATATCTAATGAGAGAGGGGACACTTCCATAATGCAAACCATCCTACATAATAACTTCTCTATTCATGATATGACTCTACTAATAAGGTAAAAAGATAGAAGATAGTGATGTGATACCTGATGGCTTTGTGTATGGCGCCAGAAAAATGCTGGAGCATGGTTGATGTAGAGCTCGTTGGGAACCCCAAGAGGAAGGTATGATGAGCACAGCAGCAAGTTTTCCTCAGTATGAAACCAAGGTTTAATCGAACTAGTAGGAGCAAGGAAACACCCCAAACGTGTTACTAGCTGAGCTTTGGCAGGGCGCACTACCGGTGCTAGTAGCAACGTGGAGACCTGCACAACACAACCACAGAACTTTGTCCCCAACTTGCGATGAGGTTGTCAATCTCACCGTGTTTTGCGGAAAACAAAGGATTAAACGTATCGAATGGAAAGAAGTAATAGTTTGCAGAAAGTAAACACAAAGCAGTAAACAGTTTGTAGATTGAATGTAAAAGACAAGGGCTGGGATCCATAGTTCACTAGAGGTGGCTCTCCTTAAGATAGATAACATGCTGGGTGAACAAATTCCAGCGGGGCAATTGACAAACATCGAGAAAGCAATACATGCATATACTAATCATCTTGACTCCTTTGGAACTTGATTGGGCATTACAACATCATACATAGACCGCCATCCAACTGCATCTATGACTAATAATCCACCTTCAGGTTATCATCTGAACCCCCTCCAGTATTAAGTTCCAGGCAACAGATTATTGCTTTACGAACTGCGTGTAAAGTAAACAATATGATTATTCTATGAACAAAGGATTGTTGTTTTCTCCCTAGTAGCAACAACACATCTAGTACCTTAGAGATTTCTGTCACGTCCCTAGATTACCAGAGGCATGAACCCACTATCGAGCATAAATACTAACTCTTGGAGTTGCTAGCATCTACTTGGCCAAGATAGCTACTAACAACTGAAAGCATGCAAGATCACAAATAACAAAGACATGATAGAATCAATAATCAATCTGAAATAGCATCTCAATATCCATCGGATCCCCGCAAACACAACATGCAGAATTACGAATAGATGATCTTGATCATAAAAGGAGCTCACAAGATCTAGACATGAAAGCACAAAGGAGGAGAACCAGCCATCTAGCTACTACATGGATCCGTAGTCCAAGGATGAACTACTCACGCATCACACCGGAGGCTTGCATGGTGATGAAGAAGGCCTCCAGGGTGAATTCCCCTCTCCGGCAGGGTGCCGAGAAGAGCTTCAGATCCCTCCCAATCTAGGGATGGAGATGACGGCGGCTACAGACTCTTTCATAGATTTTTGATCGGGTACTTAGGGTTTACGTCCCGAGGGCATCTTATAGGCGGAAGGGGAGACCGAGGGGGTGCCAAGGCCACCACACCACCCCCTGGCGCAAGCCAAGCCTGGCCGCGTGGCCGGGTGGTGTGGCCGGCCTCTGGCCCCTCTCCGTCTCGTATTCTGGCATCTGATGACTTCCGAAAAATAGGCACTTTGGCTTTTGTCCCGTCCAATTCCGAGAATATTCATTTTCTGACTTTCCTGGAACCAAAAACAGTAGAAAACAGGCAGCTGGCACTGTGGCTCTTGTTAATAGGTTAGTCCAAGATATCATATGAAAAGTACTCCAAAGTGTGGACAAAACACAAGAAAGTGGATAAAACCAAGCATAGAACATAAAAAATTATAGATACATTTGCAATGTATCAATATCCCCAAGCTTAACTCCTGCTCGTCCTCGAGTAGGTAAGTGATAAAAAGAAAGAATAATTTTTGAGGTGACATGCACCATCATAAACTTGATCAAAGTATTTGTAAAACATTCAAAGCTGGAATCATAGTACTTCAATCATAACATGAAAGACAAAGTTCTAGCAATAAGACAAAGAAACTATGATGCAACATGAAAAGGCACAAACAAAAGATTCATGAATAACAATGCTTTGCAAGAAGTTTGTTTGTTTCACATAAATAAAACATAGCATAATAGTATTCAGCTTGTCCCTCATAGAGTAGCAAATATAAATGCATAGGACACCTTCAAAGTTCATAAGAGTGACTAGATACAAATAGTTTAAAACAAGCAATATCAAAGTATGCATCAATCAACTAGTCTTGGGACAATGCATATAGAACTAAGAATGGCCACTATGCTCTCAAAGTAGGTGCATAAAGATAGAAGGTGGAGACTCAATATAATGGTGGAAGAAAGGCCTTTTTATAAAAGAAATTAGGGATTCAAGTCTCATAAAGAGCTTCCAAAAAATATGATAATTATAGCTTTCAGCTCCCATTGCCCCTATCATAAGCATCTTGAAGTGATTAAGGTTAAAGTGAACAAACTATGGTGTACATGCTTGACGAAGTATAAGTTAGAAATCTCATGTCCCTTGTATACGAGGGCCACTCCTCATGCTACTCAAGTTTAGTCACCGGTAAGTTCTTGTCATCGTAAGTACATGTGTATCATAGAGAACCGCCAACGGGGTACCCCTTGCCGATGATACGGAAGATTCTCCATATCAAAATGAGAAGGCAAGCAGACAACGAGCATCTTAGCAATCTTCTTATTTACAATGGGAATATGGTGCTTTTTTCTCTCTTTCCTCTTTTCATAATCTTTTTTTTTCTTTTCTCTTTTTTCTCAATATAGGACTCTTTTTTTATAAGAAGAATGCTTCATAGACAACTCATTATGGTTACGCTGCAGGTTTCCACCATGTCAGCATGGATTAGACCAGCGGCCCAAGCGTTTCTCTAACACATATACATAACTCTATGGACTTACAAGCTCCCCTTTCATTTCACACCGACGACATCCATATACAAAAGATCATGATATCAACTAGCTACAAGTACCAAGTGCAATGTTGCAAGCGTTCACCATGAAAGCATGGTTCTGCTAATTCCCAACAAATAAGTGCAAGCATATACAACATAGACGACACAATGGTTCAAGTTTATTAAGGGCAAGAAAAGTAAAGTGTGCCATCAAGTTCGTGAGAGCTTTAATCAGTAGTTTTCTCATAACAAGTTTAATTTGGAAGGTAAACAAAAGCATGAATATACTTAGAATAGCATAAGCTAATAGGTAGGTATGGTGGACTATTTGGAATAACTTGGTTTAGGGAGTTGGATGCATGAGTGGAACTCATACTTGGTTGTGGAGGCTAGCAAAAGAGTGGGAGCGACAAACTAAGAGAGCAATAATGGCCATAATCATGCAAAGCAACAAAACATCATTGATCAAAGCATAAAGTGATACTACAAGTTGAAAACTAAAGGATCATAAAGGCTATGGTGACTTGAGATAGTCATAACATGCTGTGAGCATGCGCCAAGTCAACCCAAATAAAGCATCAAAGGAGAATACCACTATACTATGCTTTAATATGCTAAAACAACGCATGATTCATCCAAGGCACATTAAGCAATCTCAATTGTTTATAACAAGTCATGCTACAACAAAGAATACTAAGCATAAAGCCAAAACAATATCAAGCATGGCATGACAGAGCATAGGCCACAGTCAACAACGAGCTCTTTTTACCACATAAGCATGAACTTTCCTACTCTTTTCCAAACCAAACCAAAATATTTGCAAACCAATGTATGAAAGAGGGGGTCCAACCAATTTATTCAGAAAACTAAGAAAACAAAAGGAAATGAAAAACCAAAAAGAAAATGAAAAAGAAGAAGCTCCAAGAAAAACACAACTGTGCATGAAACAATAAAAATGAAGCGTTTGGAAGAAACCTGGGATTTTTATTGATGAAGAAGGGGATGCCTTGGGCATCCCCAAGCTTTGACGCTTGTACTTCTTGGATATTTCTTGGGGTGACACGCGTGGCATCCCCAATCTTGAGCTTTAGTCCATCCTTCATCTCATTACTCATTCCCTTCCATACACTTGAATTTTTTTCTTCATATAAAACTTCACACAATCTTTATTAGCAACATTAGTGCACTCAAGACACATTTAAGTCTAACCCACTTCCTATGCATAGGAATCTTGTACGCAAATAAATTTTCAAAGAACAAAGTGACATGCATAGGAAGATAAAACAAGAGTAACTTCAAAACTTTCAGCACATAGAGAGGTGTTTCAATACCATGAAAACTTCTACAACCATATTTTCCTCTCTCATAATAATTTTCAGTAGCCTCATGAATAAACTCAACAATATAACTATCACATAAAGCATTCTTTTCATGTTCTACAAAACATAGTTTTTATCAAGCTAAAAAATATTGGGATTAAAACCTTCAAACCCACTTTTAACAATTCTATAACAAGATGACTGATCATTCAAGATAGGACCATCGTCTAGAGCTTTATCATAAATAATTTCTAAGAAAAACTCTTTAGTACCATGCATCTCGAAGTTAGGCACAAATAAAGGATTATCACAGATAACATGAGCATAACATTCATCCTCCTTTGGTAAGCATGGGGGACAATCAAATAATGTAAGGGATAAAGAGTTACTCTCATTAGAAGGTAGGCATGGGTAGCTAATCCATTCTTCCTCCTTTTGTTCATCACTCTCCTCCTCTTTTTCATCTAATGAGCTTTTAGGTTCATCAATTTCTTCTTCCATAGGATCCTGCAAGGCATTAGTCTCTTCCATTTGTGGAAAGCATCTATTCATATATTCAAGGATATAGCCATTTTCTTCCTTGTAATTATCAAAGCAAAATCTAAGTATATCATAAAACTCATATTTATAAGGTGAATCATCAATATTTTCAAGCAAACTAGCAAGTTCAAATTCACCCTTCCAAGCAATAAATTCTTCAGTTTGTTCCACATCATAAAAGTCATAATTTCCTTTAACATAAGAAGATATGGTAACATTATCATTATACTCACATTGAAAAGGGAGGTGTTTATACCTCCTACAACAACAAGATTTATCAAAGCAATAAGTAACATTATAAGTAGAGCACACGTTGATAACAATGGTATACAATTTATCAATTTGTTCCCATAAGTGTTTCCCTTTTTGTGACAAGCGGTGTTCCTTACAATAATATTTTTGTTCTTTCGTGAACCCACCTTGCCAATAAGATTTAGTTTCAAAGAAACCAACCATTGATAGAAAGCATGATAAAGCAAGACAATAACAGACCAACGGAAATAACAACTATAGTAGGAACTATTTTTTTTGTATTTTTGATAAAGAAACAAGCAAACAAAGCAAAAAGAAACTAAGCAAAACAAAAATAACAAAGTAAAGAGATTGGTTATGAGGGACTCCCCTTGTGAAGATGTCCTTGACTCCCCGGCAACGGTGCTAGAAAAATGCTTGATGGCTCTGTGTATGGCGCCAGAAAAATGCTAGAGCGTGGTTGATGTAGAGCTCGTTGGGAACCCTAAGAGGAAGGTATGACGAGCACAGCAGCAAGTTTCCCTCAGTATGAAACGAAGGTTTAATCGAACCAGTAGGAGCAAGGAAACACCCCAAAGGTGTTACTAGCTAAGCTTTGGCAGGGCGCACTACCGGTGCTAGTAGCAACGTGGAGACCTGCACACCACAACCACAGAACTTTGTCCCCAACTTGCGATGAGGTTGTCAATCTCACCGTGTTTTGCGGAAAACAAAGGATTAAACGTATCGAATGGAAAGAAGTAATAGTTTGCAGAAAGTAAACACAAAGCAGTAAACAGTTTGTAGATTGAATGTAAAATACAAGGACCGGGATCCATAGTTCACTAGAGGTGGCTCTCCTTAAGATAGATAACATGCTGGGTGAACAAATTACAGCGGGGCAATTGACAAACATCGAGAAAGCAATACATGCATATACTAATCATCTTGACTCCTTTGGAACTTGATTGGGCATTACAACATTATACATAGACCGCCATCCAACTGCATCTATGACTAATAATCCACCTTCAGGTTATCATCTGAACCCCCTCCAGTATTAAGTTCCAAGCAACAGATTATTGCTTTATGAACTGCGTGTAAAGTAAACAATATGATTGTTCTATGAACAAAGGATTGTTGTTTTCTCCCTAGTAGCAACAACACATCTAGTACCTTAGAGATTTCTGTCACTTCCCTAGATTACCAGAGGCATGAACCCACTATCGAGCATAAATACTAACTCTTGGAGTTGCTAGCATCTACTTGGCCAAGATAGCTACTAACAACTGAAAGCATGCAAGATCACAAATAACAAAGACATGATAGAATCAATAATCAATCTGAAATAGCATCTCAATACCCATCGGATCCCCGCAAACACAACATGCAGAATTACAAATAGATGATCTTGATCATGAACGGAGCTCACAAGATCTAGACATGAAAGCACAAAGGAGGAGAACCAGCCATCTAGCTACTACATGGATCCGTAGTCTAAGGATGAACTACTCACGCATCACACTGGGGGCTTGCATGGTGATGAAGAAGGCCTCCAGGGTGAATTCCCCTCTCCAGCAGGGTCCCGGGAAGAGCTTTAGATCCCTCCCGATCTAGGGATGGAGATGACGGTGGCTACAGACTCTTTCGTGGATTTTTGATCGGGTACTTAGGGTTTACGTCCCGAGGGCATCTTATAGGAGGAAGGAGAGACCGAGGGGTTGCTAGGGGCCACCACACCACCCCCTGGAGCGGGCCAAGCCTGGTCGCGCGGCCGGGTGGTGTGGCTGGCCTCTGGCCCCGCTCCGTCTCGTATTCTGGCATCTGATGACTTCCAGAAAAATAGGCACTTTGGCTTTTGTCCCGTCCAGTTCTGATAATATTCATTTTCTGACTTTCTTGGAACCAAAAACAGTAGAAAACAGGCAGCTGGCACTGTGGCTCTTGTTAATAGGTTAGTCCAAGAAATCATATGAAAAGTACTCCAAAGTGTGGACAAAACACAAGAAAGTGGATAAAACCAAGCATGGAACATCAAAAATTATAGATACATTTGCAATGTATCAATACCGCGACACCCCCCAAGCTTGGAACAAACCAAGGGGATGCCAAACCTGATGACGAATTACTCCTTCGGTGGTGGTGTTATGCTCTTAGTTGACGTGAGGAAATATTCCAACATCTTGCGAAGCCTATTATTCTCCCATTGAAGCATGTCCACCTTCCTCTTCAAGTCTCGGTACTTATCACGGAACTCTTTAGTGACTCGTAGGGCTTCCGTTGATGCAGGGCAAGTGACTAAAGGTACCAGCTCTTGCTTGGGGTCTTGGAGGTCCTCCTCCATAGGTACCTTCCCTTTATCCTTGGCGGACACCATTGTGCTTCTAAACCTTCAAAGATAGTTCCTGGCAGAAACAGATCGAAACAAAGACACGACAAGAACACAATATACGAACCTCAGGGGATCCGAGGGGTTATATATTATGAAGTTTCATATCAAAAGGAAGGTACTGAGAGAAAACGAGTCGGAGGCGGAGTCCGGGGTGGACTCACCACCTGGTGGCGCGACCAAGGGTGGGCCCACGCCACAGGATGGTGTGAGCCACCCTGGCTCTGTTTCTGTCTCTTTTTCGCTTCGTAGCTTTCCTTATTGACTAAAAACTGCAAAAATATAGTTGGATAGTATTTTCGCGGAACTTTTCTTACCACAACTGTTACCTATTTGAAAGCGGGCTCTGCAGGTCTCTGAATTTGGTATCTAGTAGATTCTTCTGGAGTCACCGCTTGAATAATCATTAGTATATTCATCTTCATAAACTGATTACTTGAGCCATAAAACCTTTCTCTTCCTTATTACACCATTATCTCCACTTCCTGGAAATTTCTTTCACACAAAACTTCACACAGTTCTCATTAGCAACATTAGTATAAGTGAAGTGATAAAACCTTCTGAGTCCACTTTCAACTGAAAACCATCAAAACATAAGCTACTGTAGCAACTCCTTCCAAAAACCCGAAAAGAATTCAAAAAGGAAATCGAATAAAGAAGCAAATGCAAGAGTGGTAAAATCTATCAAAACAGACCAGTAGGTAAAGATCAATTTTTTCCAAAATCTTTTGTTGCTCAAGTCAAAAAGTGCAAAACTAACAAAAGTGAAATAACAACCTGGGGCAGAACCACAAACAATTACAGCTCAATCCGACATACAGAGATCTCTCACGAATTTTTATGGTGAAGCACAAAAATCTGTTTCGGGACAGCAACCTCCCCAAATCTTACTTCTCTCTCATTAGAGGTTGATCTTGACACAAAAACCAAACAAAAAAGGATAAGGAGAGGTTATTACTGAAGTAATAACTTCCAAGACTCAAAGAAACAAAAATAAACTGAAAGCAAAAATAAACTGGGTTGTTTCCCAAAAAGCTCTTTCTTTATAGCCATTAAGATGGGCAAGATAATTTTGAAGATGCTCACATAGGAATATGAATTGAAGTGAAAGAGAGCATTAAGAAGCAAAAATACACACATTTAAGTCTAACCCACTTCCTATGCAAGGGAATTTTGTAAACAAACAAGTTGTTGAAAACATAGGCTACTTGCATAAGAAGGCAAAACAAGTGCAACATAAAAACTTTCAGCATAAAACAAGGAAACTTGATATTATTGAGATACATAAGAACACTTTTCCCTCTCTCATAGTAACTTTCAGTATCATGCATAGACTTAACAATATAACTATCACAAGTACCATCGTAACAATGATCACTTATCCTAACAGAAAACACAGGAATACTAGCTCTCATAACACTATTTTGTGAAACAATATTAGAGGTATCCTTACAAAGGATAGTGTGTCCCTCTTCTTCATATTTTGTAACAAAGTCTTTCACATTTGCTATTATAGGTTCATCAACCATTTTTTATTAGGTTCAACAGCTTTATTCATACTTTCATCAACCATACTAGCTATCATAGAATGTTCCTTTATCTTAACTAGGAAATGCATTTTCTCAATGTAAGGTTCAGGTAAAACATGATTAGCAGTATAAACTTCAGTATTTCTTGCACGAACACTCTTAGCAATATCTTTATAAGGTTCATGATACTTGTTCCACTTCTTTTTAGGCACTTCAATATAGGAAGCAAAGGCCTTAAAATAATAAGCAATAGCTTGAGAGTCTAGACCATAAGCATTTTTAATGTTTTGCAAGTCATCAGTTCCCATAAAAGATTCAATGCATTCATAATCGTAATTTATACCTAACTTTCTACCTTTGTCATTCTCCCAAGCTTCAGCATTGTCTTGAATACGGTCCAGAAGATCCCATTTAGCTTCTTCTTCCATGCGAGTGAATGATCCAGCACAAGAAGCATCCAATAAATCCTTGTCATGTAGAGGGAGCCTTGCATAAAAGTTATTGATAATAATATTTTTGGGGAGCTCATGAATGGGACATTTGAGCATTAGTAACTTCAATCTCCCCCAAGCTTGAGCTATACTCTCTCTATCAAGAGGCCAAAAGTTGTATATTTGATTCTGATCTTTATGAATCTCACTAGGAGGATAAAACTTTGAATAAAAGAGAGGCACTATTTCCTCCCATTCCAGAGCTTGACAATTCTTCAACAGCTTATACCATTCCTCAGCTCTTCCTTTCAACGATAATGAGAACAACTTCTTCTTAACTTTATCTGTAGTAATACCTGCACACTTGAACAACCCGCATAATTCGTGTATAAAGAGTAAATGATCACCGGGATGGACAGTTCCATCCCCAACATAGTAGTTATTCATAACACGATCAATAATTCTTGTAGGTATTTTAAAAACATCATTCTCAATAGGTGGTGGTTCATCTACTACCTTAGCAGTGGTACTAGCATTACCAAATAAGAAACTTAGCGAATTATCCATAATGAAAATAAAGCAATTAACAGAAGTAAACAATACTCACAATAGAAGTTTCCTTTACCAGTTCCACTCTCCAATAGCGCTTCACTCCCCGGCAACGGCGCCAGAAAATAATCTTGATGACCCACAAGTATAGGGGGTGTATCGCAGTATTTTCGATAAGTAAGAGTGTCGAACCCAATGAGGAGCAGAAGGTGCTGGCTAGTGGTATGGATCAGGAATTCTCTGCAAATACTTAGCAAACGGATTTTAGGTTTTTTTGATAAAGCAAGTAAACAAAGTACGAGTAAACAAAAGACAGTAGGAATAAATGCAGCAAGTGTCCCAATCCTTTATGAAGCAAAGGATAAGCCGGTTGTATTACTTAAGATGACCAAACGTTCTCGAGGACACATGGGAAGACTGTCAAGTGCTTTCGCTTCATATAGTTGATTAATCTTCTTTAGCTTGCTAAGTGTTGTGTGGGTGAACCTGTGCTAATGTACCAACCTTCCTAGGACTAATACATACTTGTGATTATACCCCATGCAAACATCCGTAAGTACAAGAAAGTAATTAAGGTAGAAACCTAACCATAACTTTAAACGCTAAGACGCTTACATCCCTTGTGCAATGGTTTCCTAACGGGGGTTCAGGTTTCTGTCACTTCGGCAACCCCTACGATTAGTAGCCAAATACACAATGCATTCCCCTAGGCCCATATAGGTGAAGTGTCATGTAGTCGACGTTCACATGACACCACTAGAAGAAGTACACCACAACTTAAATATCAAACTATTGAATCTTTCTCAACACAACTCCACTACTAACAACATGACTTCTCCCATGTCCTTAAGAACAAAACAAACTACTCACAAGACATCATATGGATCATGATCAGAGATGGAATAATGATGTATAACAATCTGAACATAAACAATAATTCAACGGTTCACTCATAACATCAACTACAAATACTAATCAACACCGGGAAAGTTTCCCCTTAGAACTACGCAAGATTCAACTCAATTGTTACATCAATATGGAGATGGTGATGAGGGTGCTGATGGTGATGAGGGTGCTGATGGTGATGATGATCCCGATGAAGTCCAGCTTGATGGTGGTGTTGATGGCGACGATCTCCCCTCTCCAGGAAGGAATTCCCCCGGCAGAAATCTATCTGCCGGAGAGATCTTTCTCTCTCGGTGTTTTCGCCCCGTAGAGGCGGTAGAATCTTTCTGTGGTCGCTCCCCGAGTCTTAGGGTTTCGGGAGGATAATATATGCCAGAGGGGAGTGCCAGGGGTGGACCAGCGCGACCACACCACCTGGTGGCGCGGCCTAGGCTAGCCCGTGCCAGGGGGTGGTGTGGCCCCCTGTGGCCCATCTCCAGCCCCCCTTCTGGCTTCCTTTGTCTTCTGGAAAAATAGGATTTTCCGTATATTTTCCCAGATTTTCCGATCTTCGCGAGTTTTGCCTCCAAATTGCACCTTTTCCATCAGAATCCTGACTGCAGCGGTCCATGCTCCAAAAGTCATCAACCATGCAAAAACAGATGAAATAACATAAGTATCACCTCTCAATACGAAATATATCAATGAATAACAGTGAATTATGACATAGAATAGTGATGCAAAATGGACGTATCAGTTAGTATCTTCACATATTTGCAAAACTTTATGAAGGTTATGAAGATAGTGATTAAATGAAGTTCCATAAACAGAAAATTCCTCCATGAATACTTCCATAATACTTTCAACATAATCAGCGAATATAGTAGGCATACATTTTTGGAAGGTGGCAAGGGCATTGCAAAGACCAAAAGGCAACTACTATAAGCATTAATCCGAAAGAACAAATAAAGGTTGTTTTTAGTTGGTCATCAAGGTGAACATCAATTTGAGAAAAAATAGAATAACCGTCCAGATAGCAGAAATGAGAATGCATAGCAAGCCTTTTTAGAGTTTGATCTATACACGGTAAAGGGTAATGATCCTTTCTAGTTTCCTTATTAAGTTTTCTATAATCAATACACATATTTTGACCAACAACCGTTCTAGTAGGTATCATCTCATTGTGTTCATTTTCAACAACGATAAATCCACCTTTCTTAGGAACACAATGAACATGACTTACCCATTCACTTTCCTCCACATGAAAGATGATCCTTGCATCTAATAAACAAATTACTTCCTTCCTTACCTCTTCCTTCATGTGAGGTTTAAGTCACCTCTAAAATTCTGCAACCGGATGGGATCCTTCTTCCATAAATATTACGTGGTTGGCTATCGAGGGAATAATCCCTTTCAAGTCACTCATCGAATACCCATGAGCATTCCAATGCATCTGGAGAACCATCATTAAGTTTTCCTCCTCTTTTTCTGCAAGGTTAGAACTTATAATAACGGGGGAATTATTATGTCCATCAAGAAACCTATATTTCAATTCCTTGGGTAAGGTTTTGAGAATAGGAGGTGGAGGTGCCTCATCTCCTTTCCTTATAGGTTCTTCGTACTTTTGATTCATCTCGGGATCCACCTCAGGTGTGGAGTCAAGATAATCATCCACTTCCATTTTTTCTATGTCGAGGAGGATGTTATTATTATCGACTAAACTTCTTGCTAAATCATCATCATGAGTCTCAATAACTACCGAAGCAAGATTAACGATATTACCTTCCTCTTCTTGTCCATACTAATAATCGCCCAAATCCTCGATCGCTGCTTGTGGTCAAATTTGGAAAAATGAAAGTCCATTTTCTCTTCACCAAACTTGAGAGATCGGTTTGTCTCTTGCAATCAATGTTTGCTCCTGTGGTGTTCAGAAAGGTTCTTTCGAAAATTCCACTACTCCTCCAAGCTGATCAAAGAGATCGTTGATCCCTAGAAGGGGATATTTATTCTTGATGGTTTTTGCATTGAGAGCACAGTAGTCAACACAAAGTTGATCAGTTCGGTCTCGCTTCTTCACAAAGATTGTTGGACTGCGCCAAGAGGAAGTGCTATGCTGAATAAAACCCAACTTCTCGTCTTCATCAAGCTACCATTTGAGTTCGTCCAACTCTTCAGGACCCATCTTATAAGGCTGCTTGGAGATAGGAGCGATTCCAGGTTCAAGATCAATAACAAACTCGACCTCTCGGTTAGGAGACATACCTGGTAGCTCTTCTAGAAAAACATCTAGGAACTCATGGACCACTAGAACACTTTGCTAGGCTTCCATAACATCAATGTTCTGGACACCCAAGGAGTAGAGCTGAATAGACAGAGTTTGCCTTGGAGAATAGACTATATGGTCTGCAGGAATTTTCAGAGAAACTGAGTATTCAAGACAATCAATTATGGATCCATTTGCAGCCAACCAATCCATGCCCAAGATGACGTCAATATCCGAGTTGCCAAGAATTATAAAATAGATCAGAAAGGAAGAACCCCCAATTTGAATATGATTGTCATGACTGATCTTTGAAGCCCTCATGTTTGAGCTCGGCGATTGTACCACAAGGCGATTAGACAAGGAATCCAAAGACAACCCATTATTTTCTGCAAACTTGAAGGATATGAAAGAATGTGATGCTCCAGAATCAAATAAAACTCGTGCAGGGGCAGAGTTTATGGGAAGCGTACCCATCACAACTCTAGGTGCATGCTCAGCTTGAACAATGTTGATGTTGTTGGCGCGAGCAACAGTTGACCCAAGATTTGTGTTGATGTTGAGAGCCCGTGGTGCAAGTGCACGAGCAGCAGTTGTTGAAGCAGGTCTTGAAGGGGGTGGAGGAAGAGCCTTGTTGTTCATTGGACAGTTCCACTGCTGGTGTCCAATGATCCGACAAGCGAAGCCGCACCACTCGGGCGAGGATCAGAGTATCTAGGAAGTCCACTATACGGTGCTCTAGGGTAGTTGTTGTTGTAGCCCCTTGGAGCAACGTTGTAGAAGTTTAGTGGCCTTGGCGAGAAGCTTGACGGTATGGGCGGAGCAGGGAGCAACGGTGCGGTATTAGGGATCCACACACGATGCTTAGAAGGAGCAGCCATTGCCGAGGAACCACCAGTATCATGGCTGTGCTCCTTGGATTCTTCATAAGCTTGTTTACTTGCTTCCTCTTGAGGAGCCGTTTGCTAGAGCTTGAGAAAAGAGCTTGGAGTAGTATGAGTGAGAGCATACTTGATTGATGCATTGAGCCCTTGGTGGAACCTCTTTTGACTTTTCTTATCATCAGAAACCTCGTCACCTCCATAGCAAGATATATTAGCGAAGTTCTTGATATAAGTGTTGACATTGTCATTCCCCTGCTTGAGATTCAGAAACACATCCTTCATTCGTTCCATGACAATTTTAGGCAGATACTGTTTCTTGAAAGCATCAGTGAATTGCCCCCATGATGGCTAAAATCTAAGTGGGCTTCATCTCTTAGATAGTTCTCTCACCAAAGAGTAACTTCTCCATGCAGAAGGTGAGTAGCGAACTTGACTCTGTCTTGTTCAACCACATCAGTGGTATCAAGCAACCTTGTGACCTCACAGAGCCAGTCATCGGCATCCAGTGGCTCGACGGTCACCTCAAAGTGCCATAGGTTGAACTTGAGGAAGTCCTTCATGTTGCCACGCTGGGGAGGCAGAGGGGGTGGTGCAAAATCATTCCTCTGGACACTCTCCTCAAACCTCCGCCGGTTCTGCTGCATAGTCCCTAGAGTGTTGGCGAGACTGACAAGTGCGGCACCAAGTTTTGGCAAACCCGGGATGTCATCGTTATTGCGGCGAGGCATCCTGTTATTGATGGAAAAACTTGCATTAGTACCATAATGGAGAATTATTAATAATCCAAAATATCACTAAAATGGAATTAACCATGATTAAAGGATACAATTTACTAAGATGATATTAAAATATCAAGCAAAGTTTATAGCACCTAAAAGATAGTTAGCATATCGCACACGACTGAAAAAGGAGTGTGAAACACAAATCTACCAAAGATTTTTTCGCGAATTTTGGCATTAAAATACCAACTAGATGCGCAAAACCACTTAATAGATAGAGATTAATAACTCCATATAATGTGAAAGCATACTTAAAGAACGAACACCCCTAAATATATCGCGTCGGTTACCAAAGAGTCGGATAGATCGCGTCAGTTTACAAATAAGCCTTTCGGTATGGAATGTATCAATAGTTGATAACCAAAGGCAAATTGCGAAGCAAGGTTGGATGCAACAGATAGACAAGGGATTAACACATCCTATAGTACCACAGATACCCCGAACACGTGAATCCTAGTTTGAATTTTTAGAAAAGGATAGACAAATGTTACACTTCCTTACCAAAAAAGGGTGGGTGCGTGGGTAAGAAGAAAAATAGAAGTAGTCATATTCTCACGTTTAGTTTTTCCCTAATATAAATAAGTACCAAAATATTTACTAGACTGACAACGACCATCTTAGCTGAGACCCTGAAGGGCACAATGGCTCTGATACCAATTGTAATACCTCGAACCCTATGCTCTAAGAAACAAGCTAGGAATGAACCCAAAAGTGGATAAGGGATAATACCGCGGAGGCCCAAGGCCACCCACGTGTAAGCCCATAGAAGCGGAGCAGGGCACGATACCGGCCAACCACCCTACCCACTTTCAAGAACATCGTGACAAGATCGAGTGACGTAGTCGACAGGTATGCGAGCAAAACATACACAAGTGTGTATGCCAGCGACATACATTAGTACATCAGAGTCAGCCATCTAAAACAATAGAAACAAAAAATATTCAATGCCATACAGCAAGATCCAAATATCCTAGATAGAGATAATAGTTTAGGATACATCCTCATACATCACACATCAGAGTATCAAGCGGAAGCGGAAAACAAGATCCGAGTACGGACAAGAAGCAAATTGGCATAAGATGCCCTGAAAATAAGCACATCCCGCCCACAGATCTCACGGATCTCCATCCCTGGAATCTCTACACCTGACAGTCGTTGCCACCATCATCGGTCTCTTTGACCCAGTAACCTTCTTGTGAGTAAAACTGTCCATATGAACCAAATATTTATCATGTGAGACCCTCGGGGTACTCAGCAAGTCTTAATGCATCTAAAGGAAACAACATGCGGTGACGTAATTGTAGCGAAAGATAATAGCTAAACAGTTCTATAGAGACACGCTACAACATTGCCCAACTAGTTTTGGATGGATGCTCGTTACTTAGAAAGAACAGTTATATCAACAACATAAATAAACATCGCTCGCCCTCCTTCTCACTTATCGACGAGAAGGCGGAAGAACATCCCATCAGTTGGCAATTTTATTAACCATTCCATGAGTGTTGCACTATTTACTAGCCATGCTTTAGTCAAATTAAACATGATACTTTAGTTATAGTTATCTATGATTGAGAAACTATGCTCCAAGTCGTCCATAACCGTGGACACGGCTTTCAGAAAGATTAACCCTACAGGGGTGCACAAATAGCAACACACGCACGATCTACCTCGGGAAGAACCAAATAAAAAGCAACGAGGGCTCACGACAATGCATTCACAGGATTCAAAAATTATTTCGAGGGGCCACGCCAATAAGCTACCCGCAACAAAGTTGGCCGGCTCCGAGACGGGCCCAAGGTTCATGACGACGGCGATAAATGACTGGGAACCCAAAAATGGACCGGACTTGTCGATACTGCATAAACATGGCACGAGGTTCCTAAACAGTATAGGTGCTCCACACGCAATACTAATAAAGCAGTAAAGCATGGCATAAGTACATGATACTAATAAAGCCGCAAACTAATTGTGGCCTCAAGAAATAAAATGTGAATCAAGCTCAAGCTAAGGGGAGTCATGGTCCCACATGCAGATAGTGCGATAGTCAACGAACATGAATCAAGTACCCTGGGTCCTACAGACACAAGGGAGCACGAAAGAACTAAATAACAGGTATTGTCCACCGGTGTCTCTGTCTTTAGTTATCCCATTACTACTCAGTTTAAGTTGTTTAGGTACCTTGTTAATCAAAGACTCGAAAACAAACTCTACACATGTAGTTCTACTATTCGCATGGCTCAAACAACTCTTGTAGTAATAGCTCATAGGATTGAGGGTACAAGTTTCAGTGAGGTTTAAAAGTGAAGGCTATGCATTACTTAGCATTCTAATTTAATGGAATCATGACTCAATGATGCAAGAATAAGATAGAGGCATAGGTGCTATATGTATGCAAGCATGGGGAATTGCTTGTCTGTCAGATCAACAATAGGGTAACCGGGATCCTGATAGTACTCTTGGTTCTCCTAATAGTTCCATTGCTCAACGTCTGTCCGGAATAAAAGCCAAACACACAAAGGGCCATAATAAATAAAGTGCACAATCATATGAATATATGCAATAAGCAAACAAAGTATGCCATGATGTAATGATGCAGAATTGCATGGTATAACATAGCATGGCATGGGTAAGGTGTGAGAATAATAATAAATCACTTTAATTAATTATTTAGACATGTTTTACTCCCATAAATAGTTCTGAATACTTAATATTTATATGATGCATGCTTCAATTGATAACATGGAATGCATAATCAGAACGAGCTTATTGATTTAGACATATTATTTGTCGAATTTGGAATTAAGATTTAAAGTTATGAATTTCTTAAGTAAATGCATTTATTGACATTTAAATAATGTTGAAATTCTAAATTGCTCAAAAATTATTTTGGATGACATGTTTGAATTCCTGGAATTTTTCTGACCAGAAAACATATATCATTTGTATTACTTGAATTTATGAATTTTAAACAATATTTAATTGCAGAATAGTTAAAATAGGGTTAAAAGTCAGAGGTGTGATTGGTTAGAGTCAGATCGGGGAAAATTTAAAAATAGGGTTAGATTCATATTTGAAAATGATTCATATTTCATTCTAAAAGTTTTGTCAAATTCAAATTAATTTAAAAGATATGAATTTCATTAGATATACTAAATATTCTAATTTTTATTTTTGAATTCAGAAAAAGGCTGAAACTTTTTTTAGTCAGGTGTTTGTTAGCCACGGTCGATGACATGCAGGCCCAGTGCTGACTCAGCACTTCGCTGGCAGATTCTGTTGCGCAGGAACTTTTCTTACTCCAGCGCAACATACCCACAACAACTTACGGGTGGGATCTGATGGCCCAAATATATCGAGCTCGTTGGGGAACCCCAAGAGGAAGGTATGATGAGCATAGCAGCAAGTTTTCCCTCAGTAAGAAACCAAGGTTATCAATCCAGTAGGAGCAAGGAAACACCCCAAAGATGTAGCTAGCTGAACGTTGGCAGGGCGCACTACCGGTGCCAGCAGCAACGTGGAGACCTGCACAACACAATCACAGAACTTTGCCCCCAACTTGCGATGAGGTTTCAATCTCACCGGTTTTGCTGAAAACAAAGGATTAAACGTATCGAATGGAAGGAAGTAATAGTTTGCAGAAAGTAAACACAAAGCGGTAAATAGTTTGTAGATTGTATGTAAAAGAAAGGACCGGGGTCCATAGTTCACTAGAGGTGGCTCTCCTTAAGATAGAAAACATGCTAGGTGAACAAATTACAGCGGGGCAATTGATAAACATTGAGAAAGCATACAAGCATATACTAATTATCTTGACTCCTTTGGAACTTGATTGGGCATTACAACATTATACATAAACCGCCATCCAACTGCATCTATGACTAATAATCCACCTTCAGGTTATCATCCGAACCCCCTCTAGTATTAAGTTGCAAGCAACATATTATTGCTTTACGAATTGCGTGTAAAGTAAACAATACGATTGTTCTATGAACAAACGATTGTTGTTTTCTCCCTCGTAGCAACATCACATCTAGTACCTTAGAGATTTCTGTCACTTCCCCAGATTACCAGAGGCATGAACCCAATATCGAGCATAAATACTAACTCTTGGAGTTGCTAGCATCTACTTGGCCAAGATAGCTACTAACAACGGAAAGCATGCAAGATCACAAATAACAAAGACATGATGAAATCAATAATCAATCTGAAATAGCATCTCAATATCCATCGGATCCCCACAAACACAACATGCAGAATTACAAATAGATGATCTTGATCATGAATGGAGCTCACAAGATCTAAACATGATAACACAAAGGAGGAGAACCAGCCATCTAGCTACTACATGGACCCGTAGTCCAGAGATGAACTACTCATGCATAACACCGGAGGCTTGCATGATGATGAAGAAGGCCTCCATGGTGAATTCGCCTCTCCGGCAGGGTGCCGGGAAGAGCTTCAGATCCCTCCCGATCTAGGGATGGAGATGACGGCGGCTACAGACTCTTTCGTGGATTTTTGATCAGGTACTTAGGGTTTTCGTCCTGAGGGCATCTTATAGGTGGAAGGAGAGGCCAAGGGGGTACTGGTTCGGCCAGACCACCCCCTGGCATGGGCCAGGCCTGGCCACGCGGCCAGGTGGTGTGGCCGGCCCCCTGCCCTTCTCCGTCTCGTATTCTGGCTTCAGATGTCTTCTGAAAAAATAGGCACTTTGGCTTTTGTCCCGTCCAATTCTGAGAATATTCATTCTCTGACTTTCCTAGAACCAAAAACAGCAGAAAACAGGCAGCTAGCACTATGCCTCTTGTTAATAGGTTAGTCCAAGAAATCATATGAAAAGTACTCCAAAGTGTGGACAAAACACAAGAAAGTAGATAAAACCAAGCATGGAACATCAAAAATTATAGATACATTTGCAATGTACCAACATCCCAAGCTTAACGCCTGCTCGTCCTCGAGTAGGTAAGTGATAGAAAGAAAGAATAATTTTTGAGGTGACATGCACCATCAAAGACTTTATCAAAGTATTTGTAAAACATTCAAAGCTGGGATCATAGTACTTCAATCATAACATGAAAGACAAAGTTCTAGCAATAAGACAAAGAAACTATGGTGCAACATGAAAAGGCACAAACAAAAGATTCATGAAATAACAATGCTTTGCTAGACGTTTATTTCACATAAAGAAAACATAGGATAATAGTATTTAGCTTGTCCCTCATAGAGTAGCAAATATAAATGCATAGGACACCTTCAAAGTTCATAAGAGTGACTAGATACAAATAGTTTAGAACAAGCAATATCAAGTTATGCATCAATCAAATAGTCTTGGGACAATGCACATAGAACTAAGAATGGCCACTATGCTCTCAAAGTAGGTGCATAAAGGTAGAAGGTGGAGACTCAATATAATGGTGGAAGAAAGGCCTTCATAGAAGGAAGTAGAGATTCAAGTTTCATAAAGAGCTTCCAAAAATTATGGTACTTATAGCTTTCAACTCTCATTGCCCCTATCATAAGCATCTTGAAGTGATTAAGGTTAAAGTGAACAAACTATGGTGTACATGCTTGACGAAGTATAAGTTAGAAATCTCATGTCCCTTGAATACGAGGGCCGCTCCTCATGCTACTCAAGTTTAGTCACCGGTAAGTTCTTGTCATTGTAAGTACATGTGTATCATAGAGAACCGCCAACGGGGTACCCCTTGCCCGATGATACGGAAGAATCCCCATATCAAAATGACAAGGCAAGCCGACAACGAGCATCTCAGCAATCTTCTTATTTACCATGGGAATATGGTGCTTTTCTCTCTCTTTCCTCTTTTCATAATCTCTTTTTTTCTCGTTTTTTTCTCAATATAGGACTCTTTTTTATAAGAAGAATGCTTCATAGACAGCTCATTATGGTTACGCTGCAGGTTTCCACCATGTCAGAATGGATTAGACCAGCGGCCTAGGCATTTATCTAACACATATACATAACTCCATGGACTTACAAGCTCCCCTTTCATTTCACACAGACGACATCCATAGACAAAAGAGCATGATATCAACTAGGTACAAAGTACCCGTGCAATGTTGAAAGCGTTCCCCATGACAGCATGGTTCTGCTAATCCCCAACAAATAAGTGCAAGCATATACAACATAGACGACACAATGGTTCAAGTTTATTAAGGGCAAGAAAAGTAAAGTGTGCCATCAAGTTCGTGAGAGCTTTAATCAGTAGTTTTCTCATAACAAGTTTAATTTGGAAGGTAAAAAAAGCATGAATATACTTAGAATAGCATAAGCTAATAGGTAGGTATGGTGGACTATTTGGAATAACTTGGTTTAGGGAGTTGGATGCATGAGTGGAACTCATACTTGGTTGTGGAGGCTAGCAAAAGAGTGGGAGCGACAAACTAAGAGAGCAATAATGGCCATAATCATGCAAAGCAACAAAACATCATTGATCAAAGCATAAAGTGATACTACAAGTTGAAAACTAAAGGATCATAAAGGCTATGGTGACTTGAGATAGTCATAACATGCTGTGAGCATGCGCCAAGTCAACCCAAATAAAGCATCAAAGGAGAATACCACTATACTATGCTTTAATATGCTAAAACAATGCATGATTCATCCAAGGCACATTAAGCAATCTCAATTGTTTATAACAAGTCATGCTACATCAAAGAATACTAAGCATAAAGCCAAAACAATATCAAGCATGGCATGACAGAGCATAGGCCACAGTCAACAACGAGCTCTTTTTACCACATAAGCATGAACTTTCCTACTCTTTTCCAAACCAAACCAAACTATTTGCAAACCAATGTATGAAAGAGGGGGTCCAACCAATTTATTCAGAAAACTAAGAAAACAAAAGCAAACGAAAAACCAAAAAGAAAACAAAAAAGAAGAAGCTCCAAGAAAAACACAACTGTGCATGAAACAATAAAAATGAAGCGTTTGGAAGAAACCTGGGATTTTTATTGATGAAGAAGGGGATTCCTTGGGCATCCCCAAGCTTTGACGCTTGTACTTCTTAGATATTTCTTGGGGTGACACACGTGGCATCCCCAAGCTTGAGCTTTAGTCCATCCTTCATCTCATTACTCATTCCTTCCATACACCTGAAATTTTTCCTTCATACAAAACTTCACACAATTCTTTATTAGCAACATTAGTGCACTCAAGATAATAAGTCTTAAGTTCTAACACCAATAAACTTCCATTAGAACACTAGCTACTGAAGCACTTCCCTCAAAAAGCTGAATTCCTCAAAAGAACTAAAAAAGGAACCAACAATAAGCAAATGTAGAAAATGGCAGAAATCTGTCAAAACAGACCAGCAAGTAAAGACGAATTTTTTCAAAGACCTTATGTTGCTCAAATCAAAAAGTGTTGAACTAATGAAAGTTAGATAACAACCTTGGGCAGAAGCAGAAAAATGCACGGCTCAAAAGGACGTACATAGATTTTACACGAATGTTTACGGTGAAGCACATAAATCTGTTTCGGGATAGCAACTTTCCCAATTATTACTTCTCTCTCATTAGAGGCTATTCTTGGCAAAAAAAGAAAATAAAAAGGATAAGGAGCGGTTATTACTGAAGTAATAACTTCCAAGGCTCATCTAAAACTTTTGGGTTATCTCCTAATAAGTACTTTTCTTTAACGCCTTTAAGTTATGCATAAGAAGCAAGAAAAAGAATCAAGTGTTCTCGAATGAAGAAGCATTAAGATCAATACCAGAAATATCTTCAACAAGGCAAGGTATATCATCCAAATAAGTTCTAGAGGATCCTCTCTCAATGCTCTTAGGTTCACTATTTTTATCAAAAGGGTTTTCAAGAACAATCCAATCAAGATTCTTCTCTATGGCTTCATGCATTGCCACCAGATTAAAGGGTATTGGTATCTTAGTTTCCTCCCCATTAGGTTCAGTTTTGTTCATCGTTTCTCGTGTACCAACAACATCTACACATGAGCCTAGCATATTGAAACATTCAAAGACTTTTCTAGCTTCCTTGGCAACATCATAGAATTCCTTAAACAAAGTTTCTAGAATAAAATCCCTCTTTTCAGGGTCCTCAATTTCTTTAAGCTTAAGAAACATTACTTGCATTAAGGGGTTGAGGTTAACAAACCTAGCTTCCAACATGTGAACTAAAGAAGCTGCATCAATCTCATAGTTTGGAGCAAGTTTTGCAAGGGATCTATCCTCAGTATGCTCATGTTTACTAACATGATTAAAGAATTCTTCAATATGATCTTTTCCAATTATGGAACCACTACCTATTGAAAGGTCTTTCAAAGTGAATTTAGGGATCAACATGGTGTGCTAAGGGGAAGGTAACAACTAAAGGGGACTTAATTTTTGTGTGCTTTGATAAAGAAAGCAAACTTGTAAAACTAATTTTTTGTGTGTTTTTGATAAAGAAACAAGCAAACAAAGCTATAGTAAACTAAGCAAAACAAAAATAACAAAGTAAAGAGATTGGTTATGAGGGACTCCCCCTGTGAAGATGTCCTTGACTCCCCGGCAACAGCGCCAGAAAAAGTTGTTGATGGCCAAATATATCGAGCTCGTTGGGGGAACCCCAAGAGGAAGGTATGATGAGCACAACAACAAGTTTCCCTCAGTAAGAAACAAAGGTTATCAATCAAGTAAGAGCAAGGAAACACCCCAAAGGTGTAGCTAGCTGAACGTTGGCAGGGCGCACTACTGGTGCCAGCAGCAACGTGGAGACCTGCACAACACAACCACATAACTTTGCCCCCAACTTGCGATGAGGTTGTCAATCTCACCGGTTTTGCTGAAAACAAAGGATTAAACATATCGAATGGAAGGAAGTAATAGTTTGCAGAAAGTAAACACAAAGCAGTAAACAGTTTGTAGATTGTATGTAAAAGAAAGGACCGGGTTCCATAGTTCACTAGAGGTGGCTCTCCTTAAGATAGAAAACATGTTGGGTGAACAAATTACAGTGGGGAAATCGACAAACATCGAGAAAGCATACAAGCATATACTAATCATCTTGACTCCTTTGGAACTTGATTGGGCATTACAACATTATACATAGACCACCATCCAACTGCATCTATGACTAATAATCTACCTTCAGGTTATCATCCGACCCCCCTCCAGTATTGAGTTGCAAGCAACAGATTATTGATTTATGAATTGCATGTAAAGTAAACAATATGATTGTTCTATGAACAAAGGATTGTTGTTTTCTCCCTAGTAGCAACGACACATCTAGTACCTTAGAGATTTCTGTCACTTCCCCAGATTACTAGAGGCATGAACCCACTATCGAGCAGAAATACTAACCCTTGGAGTTGCTAGCATCTACTTGGCCAAGATAGCTACTAACAACGGAAAGCATGCAAGATCACAAATAACAAAGACATGATAGAATCAATAATCAATCTGAAATAGCATCTCAATATCCATCGGATCCCCGCAAACACAACATGTAGAATTACAAATAGATGATCTTGATCATGAAAGGAGCTCACAAGATCTAAACATGATAGCACAAAGGAGGAGAACCAACCATCTAGCTACTACATGGACTCGTAGTCCAGGGATGAACTACTCACGCATCACACCGGAGGCTTGCATGATGATGAAGAAGGCCTCCAGGGTGAATTCCCCTCTCCGGCAGGGTGCCAGAAAGCGCTTCAGATCCCTCCCGATCAAGGGATGGAGATGACAGCGTCTACAGACTCTTTCGTGGATTTTTGATCGGGTACTTAGGGTTTTGGTCCCGGGGGCAATATATAGGCGGAAGGAGAGGCCGACGGGGTGTTGGGGTCGGCCAGACCACCCCCTGGCGCGGGCCAGGCCTGGCCGCATAGCCAGGTGGTGTGGACGGCCCCCAGACCTTCTTCGTCTCATATTTTGGCTTCAGATGTCTTCCGGAAAAATAGGCACTTTGGCTTTTGTCCCGTCTAATTCCGAGAATATTCATTCTATGACTTTCCTGGAACCAAAAACAGCAGAAAACAGGCAGCTGACGCTGTGGCTCTTGTTAATAGGTTAGTCCAATAAATCACATAAAAAGTACTCCAAAGTATGGACAAAACACTAGAAAGTAGATAAACCAAGCATGGAACATAAAAAATTATAGATACATTTGCAATGTATCAGGGTCGGAACCCACGGGGCCACAGCGCACACGCGGCCCATGAAGCGGCGACACGTGTGCAAGCTGGGGATGTTTTCGTGAATATTGAAAACTTCCGGTTGCTTTTTATAAAATATTGCTGGACAATTCGACGGAGAGGCTGACAGGTGGGGACACTGGGTGGACCGCAAGTTGCGGACGAAAAGGTGCAGGGGTTTTGTGCAAAATGTACTCGAGCTACTGTGCTTCTTCTCGCATGGTTAACTAACAAAACTGACAACGCGCGATGCATACAAAAATTACAGTGCACGGGGGTTCGATCTGGCGACGCTGGGCTCGTGCTTACGAAGCGGAACCACTGCGATTGATGCGGGTTGGTGCTAGGTTGCGGTTGTTGTGCTAGGTGAGGTTCATACGCTCGCCTCTAACGGCCACGAACTAGCAGCGCAGCCAGCTAGGGTTCTAGGAAGCGCGGTTGGGCCCCCTCGACGCGGTGCAGCGACGCAGATGCGAATGTGCACACGCATGACCGAGGCGGCAACACAGCGGTGGCAGGCGAGCGGGGTGGCGACAAGCGGCGGTGCACGATAGGTGTTCGATGAAAAGAATGACCAAACTAGGAAGCAAGGCAACATGGGATGATGTCCATGGGGTCGGGCTGCTCACCGCGGGTGAGGTGATGTAGTCGAACGGTCTCGAGGCGACGACGATATGGGACGGTGCTCGTGCCCTGGAATTAGGAATTCTGGCTAGGCTTCATTGCATGCTGCGTGTTCTGGTGCTCCACGCCTTCGTCTCCATGTTCAAGCAGGTTCAGGAGGTGGTGCCAATTCCTCCTCGACACCAGGGGCTCCTCTCCTCCTTCTCTCCTTGATGGAAAAAGGTGGAGCAGAAGGTGGCGGCGGTGGTGGTAGGTAGGGCTAGCAGAGGAGGGATGGGGAGGAACAGAGGGTTTTGGGCAGCGCCCAGGGTGAGATCTGAGCGACCAGGAGGGTTGGTGGCATCTAGATAAGGACAGGGAGAGAGGGAGCTCGGGTTAGGTTGCAAAAGCAACTTGGGTTGCTTTTCTCCTTCCTATCTCTCTCGATGGATGTCAGGGGACCGGAGTTAGGTTAGCGGGGCGTGGGTTAGCTAGGGCGGCTTGATCAGCAAGCAAGAGAGAGGAGTGACATGGCAAGATGGTGGCCAAGCTTGCATGGTCACCATGGGTGGCTCGGGTTGGGACTAGGGTTAGCACGGTGGGGAGGTGATGGGGTTGTGGTGGTGTTGTGTGGTGGTGTTGGTGTGGTTTGAACCAAACCACAAGAGGGAGGGGCTCGGGTTAGCTAGGTTAGATTATATAGATAGGTATAGTTAGTTAACTAGGTTTTATTTGAATAAAAGAAGCATTTGAAAAGTTTGATTCATACCAAGCAACACTTTGTGTTACAAGCTTGGAAACAAGAAACAAACAAAATAGTAAAAGGGAGGGGATGGGTCACTTGTTAGCATGGAGATGCTCATGTGATTTAAATGCACCAAAATTCAAATAAACCTCGAACAAACTCTCATGAATGAAAAAAGAGAAGGAATGGTGATGTTGATGACCAAGTTGAAAGTGCATGTGTGCCCCCATGTGTGGTTTTGGTAATTAAAGACATTCTTTATGGACTTATATTTGCATTGAGTTTTACCTGTAGGATTTGTCCATATGCAATGCTTAAACCATATGTTGGCTTCAAAGTTTGGAGAATAAGAAAGTAAAGAAGATCAAGTGATGACCAAGATGTTCAAGGAGAGATCCAAATGTTGTTCATGTGAGAGTTGAGCCTATGGCAAGTGTGTCTTAAAGAATAAAGTTGGAGTGATCTCTCACATGTACCTTCAAGACACCAACATAATGAAGAAAGAAGAAATGATGTGCAAGTTCAAGATGAACCATCTCGGAGAGATAATTTGCTTGAAGCTTTCCATCCTATGGTGATCATGGATATGGGAAGATGATTTTCCCAAAAGAGAAGCTCTACCATAGTGGATTATGGGGAGCAATTTGCAAGTCTTCACCAAGCTAGCGCAATCAAGAAAGGTGTTCCATCTTGAGGGGTAGAAGATTGTCATCATCAAGCTCAAGTGGAATATGCGCAATGAAAAGGTATGTTCTTGATAAGGTTTCCTTCTTACCGGTCTCGTGGTGTTAGTTGGAGAGATCGGTTTATAGGATAGATAACCGTACTATCAAGAGGGGCTCTCGAGTGAGTAACTTGATCATATCCTTCAGAGAGAGCTCAAAACTTTGCATACTTGGCATTATCTTTCTTGGTTGTTATTTTAATCTTATACATGTGAAGTTCTAGAGCTTGTGTTAATATTCATAAAAATCTCTAGTTCATCGATAACGGATTTCATATGCATTCTCTATTGCGTTTTCGATGTTGGAGGTTTTACCGGTTCGTCTTTTTGAGAGAGGTCAAACCTTTTGTCATTTGGTTCTGTCCTCTCTTTCTGGACTATGATGTTTTTCAGTATGATATTGTAGAGCTTATTGTCCTCTTTAAAACGAGCTCAAGATCATCAAACTCGGAGTTCGGATGCAAAAGTTATGGTTGTTTTCGTATTGGTCTTTCTGCCAGTTTTTGTAAGACCGGAGATTCCGGACTAAATCTCCGGTCTATCTCCGGACCGTGTACTGATTGTCCTCCAGTTTGTCCCCGTTTGGCTTGCGTACACTAGAGACTCCGGTCCCAGTCCGGAGACTCTAGACCGGGCGATTCCTGGGCCTAACGGTTGGATTTCTAGGGACCTATTTAAGGGCCCCTTCTTTCCCAATGGTTCCCTAACCTTTGTTGTAAGTTTTCTCTCCATTGTTGACCTTCTTGAGCTTGCTATCCCTCAATACCTCCTATGATTCTTGCATATTTTCGAGGGATTTGAAAAAGGAGATCTAGATCTACAACTCCACCAATCAATCTCTCCTCTAAGTGAGGGGAACATCTTGGGATCTAGATCTTGGAGTATTTTGTGGATTTCCTTCATTGTTCTTCCTCTCTTATTCCCCAATAAGCTTTTGTAGCTTTGGTGGAATTTGGGAGAGAAGGACTTGAGCATTTCTTGTGTTCTTGCCATTGCATTTGGTGCATCGGTTCGAGTTCTCGATGAGGATTCGATTGGGTGAAAGGTGAGAAGCTTTTTACTCTTGGGTTCTTGGAACCCTAGACGGTTTGGTTGTATTGCAGGTTTGTGGATTCCTTGGGGAGTCCAATTAAGTTGTGGAGCTTTCCCCAAGCTTGTTAGTTGGGAGCCTCCAATTGAGTTGTGGAGAAGTGCCCCAATCTTGTGAGAGGTTCCGGATTGCCACCGACAAGTGCACCGATAGTGGAAGTGTGGATTGATCCCATTGGGGTGAGATTCATAGGAGAACAAGGGAGGCCTTTTGTGGCGTTGGTGGTTTGAAACCACCCCCTCTCAAAACGAGACGTACTCCATTGTTTGGAGGAATTCGGTAAAACATCGTCGTACCTGCGTGCCTCGGTTATCTCTATACCCGAGCTCTTACTTATGCACCTTACTTTGTGATAACCTTCGTGCTTGAAGTCTATATCTTGCTATCACATAGTTGCTTGTCTTGCTTAGCATAAGTTGTTGGTGCACATAGGTGAACCATAGTATATATAGGTTTTTTGCTTTACAAAGTAAACGCCAGCTTTATTCCGCCTTTGTTAAGCCCATCTCGTAGAAGTTTTTAACCGCCTATTCACCCCCCCTCTAGGGGACATCTGTGTTTCAATTTTGCACTTGAAGCAAAAAATCTCAGCTGAATTCTTGACTTGTTCTTGACCCTTCTTATTGTTGCTCTTGGACTTCTTCTTGTTAGTGAATGTGTTCTTGACATTGGATTTGAATCCAAGCCCACTCTTGTCATTTGGGGATTTTTTCACACTCAAGATCTTGTTGAGTGTGGTCTTCCCTTCGTGACTCTTTTTTAAGTCATTCTTCAAATAATTTACTTGAGCCTTGAGCTCTTTGATTTCCTCTACATGGTTAGTGACAACACATATACTAGAGGAAGTAGAAATTTCAATGCTAGAGAAATAAGGCAAAGAATGTAATTCATCACAAGATTTAGCAATAATGTCAGTGGACAAATTACAAGGACTAGCACATGGCAATATAGCATTATTTGTAGAGATTGTGCTAGAGATCCCATGAGGCTCAAAAGATGTTAGCTTTGTACAGCTAGCCTTATGAGCTAACTTTAGCCTAGCATGGGATGCTATAAGATCCTCATGAGAGCTTGATAGCTTACCACGACTTTCTTTCAAGATCCCATACTTGCTAGTTATCAAATAAGTTGAGTCTTTAGCTCAACATTCTCCTTCAAAATAGATGCTTCACGAGAAATAGAGTTAGTAGCACAAGCATAATAATTAATTGTAAGAGGCAAGGACAACTTCAAAATCTCTTTTGACTAAGAGGCTTTAAGTTGCTCATGTGACTCAGTGAGTTTGATGATCTCACCCTTGATGACCCTAGAGCCATTTTTGAGGTGCTCAAAATCCTCAAGGAGTTTAGCATAAGCGACTTGAAGCTCATCATTTTTACTTTTGAGACCACTAGCCACCTTAAGACCTCTATCATGAGATTCCTTAACTCTAGACAACTCTAGAGTAAAAGTCTCCTCAAGAGATTCCTTAGTGGTTTATTCCTCTTCAATAGCTTCATTTAGATGTGCAATTTGATTAGCATACTCACGCTCAAGGCTACTCATTTTATCAATGGTGTTCTCATGCTCCTCAATTTGTTCTTCTAACTTATCAATATGTTCTTTGCTCTTAATAACAAAGTCTAAGATTTCAACGAAGTTAGAGCAAGCAATATTATTCTTAACAAGAGCATGATAAACCATCTCACCCTTTTCATATAAATCATCAACATCCAACTCTTCTACCTCATTATCCTCATCCCCATCATCACAATAGGTATTGGGTTCCAAAGTGGAGTTACCTTTGAATCCCTAGCCATAAGGCATAGGTGGGTACCATGAGATGATGATGATGGTGATGATGATGATGAATTATTTGAAGCTTCATTCAAGATCTTGTCTTGGCCAATAGGATCTTCGTTTTCCTCTACATGGTTAGCAACACAAGTACTAGAGGAAATAGAAACATTTTTATCATGGCAACAAGGCAAGGAGAGCATATCATCATGAGATCTATTGGGGCAATGTATACATGATATGCAAGGATTATAAACACTAGCATGTAACTCATATAGAGTGCTAGACGTGTTTAAGTCCAAAGATGAACCATTGCAATGAGATAGAGAAGAAGTATCAATAAGAGTAAGCTCACTATCAACATTGCAAAGTTAACCACCACTCACCATATCATTACATTGTGTCTTACCACACTTTGGTGAAGTGGAAGAAAAATAGAACTCATCTCGACCGGAAGTGGAAGCAATACAATATTCCTCAATAATGTTTGACACATCATATTTATCTTGAAGTTTTGTCCATAACTCACGAGCGCTCCAAAAAGGAATGATTGAAGATGTAACTACATAGCTCAAAGCATTAACAAGCACATTAGAAGCTTGAGCATCAATAGATAAGTTTTTCTCATCTTCGCAAGATAGATTTTCGAAATCCATAGGATGAGAAAAACCTATATCTAGAATACACTCCAAATGTGGGTCCATGTCCCGAAAATGAATAAGCATACAAGTTTTCCATATATCAAAATTTGTGCCATCGAATATGAACATTTCATTGTGCACTAATCCCCTAGCCGACATCTTTACTCTCAAGGCGGTGAAGCCTAAAATGAGAGACCGGGCTCTGTTACCAATTGAAAGGACACAAATGTCCCCTATAGGAGGGTGAATAGGCGGTTAAAAACTTTTACAAGATGGGCTTAACAAAGGCGGAATAAAACTAGCGTTTACTTTGTCAAGCACAAAACCTATGTATACTATGGTTCACCTATGTGCACCAACAACTTATGCTAAGCAAGACAAGAATATAGACAGCACGAAGGCTATCACAAAGTAAGGTGCATAAGTAAGAGCTCGGGTATAGAGATAACCGAGGCACGCAGGGACGACGATGTTTTACCAAGTTACTCCTAACAATAGAGTATGTCTCGTTTGTAAAGGGGGTGGTTTCAAACCACCAACGCCACAAAAGGCCCCCCTTGTTCTCCTGCGAATCTCACTCCAACGGGATCGATCCATGAGACATTGGAAACGTATCTATAAATTTTGATGTTCCATTCTTGTTTTATATCTACTTTCTTATGTTTTGTCCACACTTTTGGAGTATTTTTATACACTTTCTTGGACTAACCTATTAACAAGATGCTACAGTGCCAGCTGCCTATTTTCTGCTGTTTTTGGTTCTAGGAAAGTCAGAAAATGAATATTCTCGGAATTGGACGGGACAAAAGCCAAAGTCAATATTTCACCGAGGGGGACATGGAGTCAGAATACGAGACGGAGAGGAGCCAGAGGCCGCCCACAACACCTGGTCACGCGGCCAGGCCTGGCCCGCGCCATGGGTTGGTGTGGCCGCCTAGGGCACCCCACGACCTCCCCTTTCGCCTATAAGATGCCTCCGATACGAAAACCCTAAAGAATCCAGCCTCTAGCCATGAAAAGTTCTACAGTGCCGCCGCCACCGAAGGGGAGATTCGAGGGACAAAAAGTCTCTGTTCCTGCATCCTGCTAGGACGGGGAAGTGCCCCCGGAGCCATCTCCATCGATCTCCACCACCATCTCCATCACCGTTGTTGATTCCCATGATGAGGAGGGAGTAGTTCTCTCTAGAGGCCGAGGGTTCTGCCGGTAGCTATGTGTTCATCTCTCTCTCTATGCACGGTCATATTGTGATCACGAGCTCTGTAATCAAGTAGATCTACCTTGCTACTCAAGTGCTTTAATAGATCTCCGGCTCTCCCCATGTGTGTGAAAGTGACAGCGTGCACACCATGGTGGCACTTAGGCTAGAGATTACAAATACTTGTTATGAGTTATATTTGGAGTTGGATGTTTCTATGAAATTATGGTGTTTGTTGGAACCATCTAGAGCTCAAGTTGACAGTTTGGGGTTACTTAGATGGGGAAAGCAAACTTTGAGGAGTGTTGTTATAGCCCTACCATGGATTAGAGTGTCCAACCGAAGAGTAGTTAAGAGTAGTATCATAAAGAGAAGATATTTATATGAGAGTGTTCACTAGTGAAAGTATGATCCCAAGGCCTTGTTTCTAAGCATTGAAACACCATTTGCAACTAGATCTGTTACATGTTTACTTGCTTCCATCTTTTTGCCTTTAGTCTTTTCCTCCGGTCAAGCTCTTTTCTGGCACTGTTGTCTTATATCCATACCACTTGTATTTTACTATCTCTTCTCCAAAATAGTGCACCTATACACCTGACAAGTGTATTGGGTGTGTTGGGGACACAAGAGACTTCTTGTATCTTGATTGCAGGGTTGCTTGAGAGGGGATGCCTTTGACCACTTCCTCCATGAGTTTGATAAACCTTGGGTGATCCACTTAAGGGAAACTTGCTGCTGTTCTACAAACCTCTGCACTTGGAGGCCCAACAATTGTCTACAATAATAGAAGTGTGTAGACATCAAGCTATTTTCTGGCGCTGTTGCCGGGGAGGTAAGGTAAAAGGTACTCACATCCTTTGGCTACTAAGCTATCTTCTAATACTGTAGCTGGTGTGTGAGTGCTCGAAGTTATTTCCTTTAGATTCTGCAATTATATCTTTTTGTTTCTTGTTTTTATTTTCACTAGTTAGGCTTAATGGAAAAAAAAATAGAGAGCTTTATAGTATTTATCTTGAGTTAGGACATGAAGTGTTTGAAGAGAAAATTTAAAAACCTATGGAACTTTATTTGCATGCTAATAGCAATGTTGTTAGTATGAATTCTTTGGACACCATTATTGCTAATGCTATGGAAAAGTCTAAGCTTGGGGAAGCTAGTTTTTGTTAAAATGATCTTTTTAGTTCCCCAGCTTTGGAAGATAGCTATTCTATTGCTTATGATGATACAAAACCTCCAATATATGATGATTACAATGATGAATATGATATTTTCAGTCCACCTACTATTAAGGAGGAAATTAATTATGACTACAATATGCCTCCTATATTTGATGATTATGGCGATGAGAATAATAATGATAGCTATTTTGTTGAATTTTCTCCCACTATGATTAATAAGAATGACTATGCTTATATGGAGAGTAATAATTCTTTTATGCAAATGGCTCATGATAAGAATCTTTTATGTGATAGTTATATTGTTAATTTTATTCATTATGCTACTGAAAGTTATTATGAGAGAGGGAAACATGGATTTATGTATCTCAACAATATTAAGTTTCCCCTCTTTATGTTGAAAATTTTGAAGTTGCACTTGTTTTGCTTTCCTATGCTTGTTGCTTTGTGCTTTCATGACTTGTTTCTTTACAAGATAATTTTTCATAGGTAGTGGGCTAGACTTAAATGTGCTTTGAATTTGCTTCTTGATGCTCTCTTTTACTTCAATTCATATTTCTTATGTGAGCATCTTCCAAACTATCATGTCTAACTTACAGGCGTTAAAGAAAAGTACTTATTGGGAGATAACCCAAAAGTTTTAGTTGAGTCTTGGAAGTTATTACCTCTGTAATAACCTCTCCTAATCATTTTTGTGTGGTTTTTGTGCCAAGAGTAACCTCTAATGAGAGAGAAGTAATGCTTGGGAAAGTTGTTGTCCCGAAACAGATTTTTGTGCTTCGCTGTAAAAATTCGTGAAAAATATCTGTACGTCGGTTTGACCTGTCAATTGTTGTGCTTCTGCCCCAGGTTGTTATCCAACGTTCGTTAGTTCAACACTTTTCGATTTGAGCAACAGAAGGTCTTCGAACAAATTGGTTTTTACCTGCTGGTCTGTTTTGACAGATTTCTGCCATTATTTGCATTTGCCTCTTAATCTCTTTCTCTTTGAGTTCTCTTTGATCACTTGAAATTTCATAAGGAAGTGCTACAGTAGCTTGTGTTTTAATGGAAGTTTTACTTGTGTTGAAACTGAACCAAAAGACTTATTATCTTGAATACACTAATGTTGCTAATGAAGATTGTGTGAAGTTTTATATGAAGGAAATTTTCAAGTGTAGGGAAGAGTAATGTGATAAGATGAAGTATGGACAAAAGCTCAAGCTTGGGGATGCCACCCGTGTCACCCCAAGAAATATCCAAGAAGTACAAGCGTCAAATCTTGGGGATGCCCAAGGCATCCCCTTCTTCATCAATAAAAATCTCAGGTTTCTTCCAAACACTTCATTTTTATTGTTTCATGCACAGTTGTGTTGTTCTTGGAGTGTCTTCATTTTTGTTTTTGGTTTTCGTTTGCCTAGTTTGCTTAAATAAATTGGTTGGACCCCCTCATTCATACATTAGTTTTCAAATATGTTGGTTTGGATTGGAAAAGAGTAGGAAATGTTCATGCTTACGTGGTAAAAAGGAGTTTGTTTTTGACTGTGGCCTATGCTTTGTCATGTCATGCTAGATATTTCTTTGACCTTATGCTTAGTGATTATTGCTGTAGCATGACATGTTATAAACAATTGAGATTGCTTAATGTGCCTTGAAAGAATCATGCTTTGTTTTAGCATATTAAAGCGTAGTATTATGGTATTCTCCTTTGATGCTTTATTTGGGTTGACTTGGCGCATGTTCACCATGTTAATACTATCCCAAGTCACCATAGCCTCTATGATCTTTTAGTTTTCGACTTGTAATATCACTTTATGCTTTAATTAATGATGTTTTGTCACTTTGCATGATTATGGCCATTATTGCTCTCTTAGTTGGTCGCTCCCAGTCTTTTGCTAGCCTCCATAACCAAGTATGAGTTCCACTCATGCATCCAACTCCAAATAAAACCAAGTTAGTCCAAAGAGTCCATCATACCTACCTATTAGCATTTACTATTCCAAGTATATTCATGTTTTTATCTACCTTCCGAATTAAACTTGTTATGAGAAAACTAGTGATTAAAGCTCTCACGAACTTGATGGCACACTTTACTTTTCTTGCCCCTAATAAACTTGAACCATTGTGTCTTCTATGTTGTATATGCTTGCACTCATACGTTAGGGATTAGCAGAACCATGCTGTCATGGGGAACACTTTCAACATTGCACTTGTACATTGTACCTAGTTGATATCATGCTCTTTTGTTTATGGATGTCGTCGGTGTGAAATGAAAGGGGAGCTTGTAAGTCCATGGACTTATGTATGTGTGTTAGAGAAACGCCTGGGCCGATGGTCTAATCCATGCCTAATCATGGTGGAAACTAATATCTACGCACTTCTATTCTTGTAGACATTTGTTGGGACTCCAAGTGCAGAGGTTTGTAGAACAGCAACAAGTTTCCCTTAAGTGGATTACCCAAGGTTTATCGAACTCAGGGAGGAAGTGGTCAAAGGTATCCCCTCTCAAGCAACCCTGCAATCAAGATACAAGAAGTCTCTTGTGTCCCAACACACCCAATACACTTGTCAGGTGTATAGGTGCACTAGTTCGGCAAAGAGATAGTGGAATACAAGTGGTATGGATATAAGACAACGGTGCTAGAAAATAGCTTGATGGCGTGGAAGAGACTAAAGGAAAACTGAAATAAAGATGGAAGCAAGCAAACATGTAACATATCTAGTTGCAAACGACGTTTCAATGCTTAGAAATAAGGCCCAGGGATCATACTTTCACTAGTGAACACTCTCATATAAATATCTTCTCTTCATGATACTACTCTGAACTACTCTCCGGTTGGACACTCTAATCCATGGTAGGGCTATAACAACACACCTAAAAGTTTGTTTTCCCCATCTAGATAACCCCACACTGTCACCTTGAGCTCTAGATGGTTCCAACAAACACCACAATTTCATAGAAACATCCAACTCCAAATATAACTCATAACAAGTATTTGTAATCTCTAGCCTAAGTGCCACCATGGTGTGCATGATGTCACTTTCACACACATGGTGAGAGCAAAGATCTATTAAAACACTTGAGTAGCAAAGTAGATCTACTTGATTACAAAGCTCATGATCACAATATGATCATGCATAGAGAGAGAGATGAACACATAGCTACCGGTAGAACCCTTAGCCTCGAGGAAGAACTACTCCCTCATCATCATGGGAATCAGCAACAGCGATGGAGATGGCGGTGGAGTCGATGACATGGCTCCAGGGGCACTTCCCCGTCTCGGTAGGGTGCCAGAACAGAGACTTTCTATCCCCCGAATCTCCCCTTCGGTGGCGGCAGCGCTGCGGAACTTTTCATGGCTGGAGGCTGTTCGGTTTAGGGTTTTCGTCCCAAGGGCTTCTTATAGGCGAAGGAGCAAGGTTGGTGGCCGGCCAGGGGGCCCACACCATGCCCTAGCGCGGCCTAGGGCTGCCCACGCCAAAGGGTGGTGTGGCCGCCCTGTGGCCCCCCTTCGTCTCTACTTTGGGCTTTGTGAGTCTTCCGGTAAAATATTAACTTTGGCTTTTGTCCTGTCCAATTCTGAGAATATTCATTTTCTGCCTTTCCTGGAACCAAAGAGCAAAAAACAGGCAACTAGCACTGTGGCATCTTGTTAATAGGTTAGTTCCAGAGAAGTGTATAAAAATACTCCAAAGTGTGGAGAAAACATAAGAAAGTAGATATAAAACAAGCATGGAACATCAAAAATTATAGATACATTTGCAACGTATAAACATCCCCAACCTTAAGTCCTGCTCGTCCTCGAGTAGGTAAGTGATAAAAAGAAAGAATGATTTTTGTGGTGACATGCACCATCATAAACTTGATCAAAGTATTTGTAAAACATTGATAGCTGGGATCATAGTACTTCAACATAGCATTAAACACAAAGTTCTAACAATAAGACATAGCAACTACGTTGCAACATGAAAAAGCACAAACAAAAGATTCATGAATAACAATGCTTTGCAAGACGTTTGTTTGTTTCACATAAAGAAAACATAATGAGAATGGTATTCAGCTTGTCCCTTATAGTGTAGCAAAACATAAATGCATAGGACACCTTCAAAGTTTATAAGGGTGACTAGATACAAATAGTTTAATAACAAGCAATATCAAAGTTATGCATCAATCAACAAGTCTTGGGACAATGCACATAGAACTAAGAATGGCCACTATGCTCTCTCAATATGTGCATAAAGATATAAGGTGGAGACTCAACATGAAAGTAAAAGAATGGCCTTCATAGAAGGAAGCAGGGATTCAAGTCTCATAAAGAGCTTCCTAAAATTATGGCACTTATTAGCTTTCAGTTCTCATTGCCCCTATCATAAGCATCTTGAATTGATTAAGGTTAAAGTGAACAAACTATGGAGTATATGCTTGACAAAGTATAAGTTGGAAATCTCATGTCCCTTGAGTACGAGGGTCGCTCCTCATGCTACTCAAGTTTAGTTACCGGTAAGTTCTTATCATAGTAAGTACATGTGTATCATAGATAACCGCCAATGGGGTACCCCTTGCCCGATGATACGAAGAATCCCCATATCAAAATGACAAGGCAAGCAGACAACGAGCATCTCAGCAATCTTCTTATTTACCATGGGAAAATGGTGCTTTTTTCTCTCTTTCCTATTTGCTCATCTCTTTTTTTCTTTTTTTTCTAAATCTCTATCTCTTTTTATAAGAAGAATGCTTCATAGATTTCTCATTATGGTTACACTGCAGGTTTTCACCATGATTAGGCATGGATTAGACCAGCGGCCCAGGCGTTTGTCTAACAAACATACATAACTCCATGGACTTACAACCTCCCCTTTCATTTCACACCGACGACATCCATAGCCAAAAGAGCATGATATCAACTAGGTACAATGTACAAGTGGAATGTTGAAAGCGTTCCCCATGACAACATGGTTCTGCTAATCCCCAACATATAAGTGCAAGCATATACAACATAGACGACACAATGGTTCAAGTTTATCAAGGGTAAGAAAAGTAAAGTGTGCCATCAAGTTCGTGAGAGCTTTAATCACTAGTTTTCTCGTAACAAGTTTAATTCGAAAGGTAGATAAAAACATGAATATACTTGGAATAGCAAATGCTAATAGGTAGGTATGGTGGACTCTTTGGAATAATTTGGTTTCATTTGGAGTTGGATGCATGAGTGGAATTCATACTTGGTTATGGAGGCTAGCAAAAGACTGCGAGCGACCAACTAAGAGAGCAATAATGGACATAATCATGCAAAGTGACAAAACATCATTAATTAAAGCATAAAGTGATATTACAAGTCGAAAACTAAAGGATCAAAGAGGCTATGGTGACTTGGAATAGTCATAACATGGTGTGAGCATGCGCCAAGTCAACCCAAATAAAGCATCAAAGGAGAATACCACAATACTATGCTTTAATATGCTAAAACAACGCATGATTCTTTCAAGGCACATTAAGCAATCTTAATTGTTTATAACATGTCATGCTACAACAAAGATCACTAAACATAAATCCAAAACAGTATCAAGCATGGCATGACAAAGCATGGGCCACAGTCAAAAACAAGCTCTCTTTACCACTTAAGCATGAACTTTCATGCTCTTTTCCAATCCAAACCAAACTATTTGAAAACTAATGTATGAATGAGGGGGTACAACCAATTTATTCAAGAAAACTAAGCAAACCAAGCAAATTAAAACGAAAAACGAAAACGCTCCAAGAACAACACAACTATGCATGAAACAATAAAAATGAAGTGTTTGGAAGAAACCTGGGATTTTTATTAATGAAAAAGGGGATGCCTTGGGCATCCCCAAGCTTTGACACTTGTAACTCTGGAATATTTCTTGGGGTGACACGGGGTGGCATCCCCAAGCTTGAGTATTTGTCCATTCTTCATCTCATTACATCATTTTTTCCTTACACCTGAATTTTTCCCTTCATACAAAACTTCACACAATCGTCATTAGCAACACTAGTGTACTCAAGATAATAAGTATTTTTTGGTTCAGTTCCAACACAAGTAAAACTTACATTAAAACACAAGCTACTGTAGCATTTCCCTTCAAAAGCTCAATTCCCCAAAAAGAACTCAAAAAGGAACCAACAAGAAGCAAATGCAAATAATGGCAGAAATCTGTCAAAACAAACCAGCAGGTAAAAACCAAATTTTTCAAAGACCTTCTGTTGCTCAAATCAAAAAGTGTTCATCTAACGAAAGTTATATAACAACCTGGGGCAGAAGCACAAAAATTCACGCCTCAAAATAACGTACAGAAATTTTACACGAATTTTTACAGTGAAGCACAAAAATATGTTTTGAGACAGCAACTTTCTGAAGCATTACTTCTCTCTCATTAGAGGTTACTCTTGGCACAAAAATCAAATAAAAAGTATAAGGAGCGGTTATTACTGAGGTAATAACTTCCAATACTTATCTAAAATTTTGGGTTATTTCCCAATAAGTACTTTTCTTTAACGCCTTTAAGTTAGGCATGATAGTTTGAGAAAATGCTCACATAAGAAATATGAATTGAAGTAAAAGAGAGCATCAAGAAGCAAATTCAAAGCACATTTAAGTCTAGCCCACTACCTATGAAAAATTATCTTGTAAAGAAACAAGTCATGAAAGCACAAAGCAACAAGCATAGGAAAGCAAAACAAGTGCAACTTCAAAAATTTCAACATAAAGAGGGGAAACTTAATATTGTTGAGATACATAAATCCATGTTTCCCTCTCTCATAATAACTTTCAGTAGCATAATGAATAAAATTAACAATATAACTATCACATAAAACATTCTTATCATGAGCCATTTGCATAAAAGAATTATTACTCTCCCTATAAGCATAGTCATTCTTATTAATCATAGTGGGAGAAAATTCAACAAAATAGCTATCATTATTATTCTCATCACCATAATCATCAAATATAGGAGGCATATTGTAGTCATAATTAATTTCCTCCTTAATAGTAGGTGGACTGAAAATATCATATTTATCATTGTAATCGTCATATATTGGAGGTTTTGTATCATCATAAGCAATAGAATAGCTATCTTCCAAAGCTGGGGAACTAAAAATATCATTTTAACAAAAACTAGCTTCCCCAAGCTTAGACTTTTCCATAGCATTATCAATAATGGTGTCCAAAGAATTCATACTAACAACATTGCTATTAGCATGCAAATAAAGTTCCATAGGTTTTTAAATTTTCTCTTCAAACACTTCATGTCCTAACTCAAGATAAATACAATAAAGCTCTCTAATTTTTTGGTTGTTTTCCACTAAGCCTAACTAGTGAAAACAAGAAACAAAAAGACAAAATTGCAGAATCTAAAGGAAATAACTTCGAGCACTCACACCGAAGGATGTGAGTACCTTTTACCTTACCTCCCTGGCAACGACGCCAAAAAATAGCTTGATGTCTACGCACTTCTATTCTTGTAGACAGTTGTTGGGCCTCCAAGTGCAGAGGTTTGTAGAACAACAGCAAGTTTCCCTTAAGTGGATTAGTCAAGGTTTATCAAACTCAGGGAGGAAATGGTCAAAGGTATCCCCTCTCAAGCAACCCTGCAATCAAGATACAAGAAGTCTCTTGTGTCCCCAACACACCCAATACACTTGTCAGGTGTATAGGTGCACTAGTTCGGCGAAGAGATAGTGAAATACAAGTGGTATGGATATAAGACAACAGTGCTAGAAAATAGGTTGATGGAGTGGAAGACACTAAAGGAAAACTGAAATAAAGATGGAAGCAAGCAAACATGTAATAGATCTAGTTGCAAACGGTGTTTCAATGCTTAGAAACAAGGCCTAGGATCATACTTTCACTAGTGAACACTCTCATATAAATATTTTCTCCTCATGATAGTACTCTAAACTACTCTCCGGTTGGACACTCTAATCCATGGTAGGGCTATAACAACACACCTCAAAATTCGCTTTCCCCATCTAGATAACCCCACACTGTCACCTTGAGCTCTAGATGGTTCCAACAAACACCACAATTTCATAGAAACATCCAACTCCAAATATAACTCATAACAAGTATTTGTAATCTCTAGCCTAAGTGCCACCATGTTGTGCACGCTTTCACTTTCACACACATGGGGAGAGCAGAGATCTATTATAGCACTTGAGTATCAAAGTAGATCTACTTGATTACAAAGCTCATGATCACAATATGATCATGCATAAAGAGAGAGATGAACACATAGCTACCGGTAGAACCCTTAGCCTCGAGGAAAAACTACTCCCTCATCATCATGGAAATCAGCAACGACGATGGAGATGGTGGTGGAGTCGATGGAGATGGCTCCGGGGCACTTCCCCGTCTCGGCAGGGTGCTGGAACAAATACTTTCCGTCCCCCGCATCTCCCCTTCGGTGGCGGCGGTGTTTATTAATCCAAATTGTGGTGTTTGTTGGAACCATCTAGAGCTCAAGGTGACAGTGTGGGGTTACCTAGATGGGGAAAGCGAACTTTGAGGAGTGCTGTTATAGCCCTACCATGGATTAGAGTGTCCAACCGGAGAGTAGTATCATAAAGAGAAGATATTTATATGAGAGTGTTCACTAGTGAAAGCATGATCCCTAGGCCTTGTTTCTAAGCATTGAAACACCGTTTGCAACTAGATCTGTTACATGTTTGCTTGCTTCTATCTTTTTTGCCTTTAGTATTTTCCTCCTATCAAGCTCTTTTCTGGTACCGTTGTCTTATATCCATACCACTTGTATTTTACTATCTCTTCGCCGAACTAGTGCACCTATACACCTGACAAGTGTATTGGGTGTGTTGGGGACACAAGAGACTTCTTGTATCTTGATTGCAGGGTTGCTTGAGAGGGGATACCTTTGACCACTTCCTCACTGAGTTCGATAAACCTTGGGTGATCCACTTAAGGGAAGCTTGCTGCTGTTCTACAAACCTCTGCACTTGGGGGCCCAACAACTGTCTACAAGAATAGAAGTGTGTAGACATCAATCCACACTTCCACTATCGGTGCACTTGTCGGTGGCAATCCAGAACCTCTCACAAGATTGGGGCACTTCTCCACAACTCAATTGGAGGCTCCAAACTAACAAGCTTGGGGAAAGCTCCACAACTTAATTGGAGGCCCCAAGTAATCCAAACCGTCTAGGGTTCCAAGAACCCAAGAGTAAAAAGCTTCTCACCTTTCACCCAATCGAATCCTCACCAAGAACTCGAACCGATGCACCAAATGCAATGGCAAGAACACAATAAGTGCTCAAGTCCTTCTCTCCCAAATTAACCAAAGCTACAAAACCTTATGGGGAGTAAGAGAGGAAGAACAATGGAGGAAATCCACAAAAGACTCCAAGGTCTAGATCCCAAGATGTTCCCCTCACTTAGAGGAGAGATTGATTGGTGGAGTTGTAGATCTAGATCTCCTCTTTCAAATCCCTCAAGAATATGCAAGAATCATAGGAGGGATTGAGGGATAGCAAGCTCAAGAAGGTCAATAATGGAGGGGAAAACTTGCAAGAATTGTTGGGGAACCATTGGGGAAGAAGGGCCCCTTAAATAGGTCCCTAGAAATCCAACCGTTAGGCCCAGGAATCGCCCGGTCCAGAGTCTTCGGACTGGGACCGGAGTCTCCGGTGTACCTAGGATAAACAGGGACAAACTGGGGGACAATAAGTACGCGGTCCGGAGACCGGAGATTTAGTCCGGAATCTCTGGTCTTACATAAACTGGCAGAAAGACCAATACGAAAACAACCATAACTTTTGCATCTAGACTCCAATTTTGATGATCTTGAGCTTGTTTTAAAGAGGAAAATAAGCTCTAAAAGATCATACAGAAGAACATCATAGTCCAGCCAGGGAGGATAGAACCAAATGACAAAAGGTTTGACCTCTCTCAAAAATACGAAGAGGTAAAACCTCCAACATCGAAAACGCAATAGAGAATGCATATGAAATCCGTTTGCGATGAACTAGAGATTGTTATGAATATTACCACAAGATCTAGAACCTCACATGGATAAGATCCAAATAACAACCAAGAAAGACGATGCCAATTATGCAAAGGTTTGAGCTCTCTCCGAAGGATATGATCAAGTTACTCACTCGAGAGCCCCTCTTGATAGTACAGTTATCTATCCTATAAATCGGTCTCTCCAACTAACACCACGAGACCATACGAAGGAAACCCTATCAAGAATATACCTTTGCCTTGCGCATATTCCACTTGAGCTTGATGATGACGATCTTCTACCCCTCAAGATGGAAAACCTTTCTCGATTGCGCTAGCTTGGTGAAGACTTGCAAATTGCTCCCCATACTCCACTATGGTAGAGCTTCTATTTTGGGCAAACCATCTTCCCATATACATGATCGCCATAGGATGGCAAGCTTCAAGAAAATGATCTCTTCGAGATGGCTCATCTTAAACTTGCACATCATTTCTTCTTTCTTCATTATGTTGGTGTCTTGAAGGTACATGATGATCCACAAGTATAGGGGGTGTATCGCAGTATTTTTGAGGGAAGTGAAACCCAATTTATTGATTCGACACAAGGGGAGCCAAATAATATTTATAAGCCTTAACAACTGAGTTGTCAATTCAGCTGCACCTGGAAACAATCTTGCTCACAGCAGTTTATCAGTAGCAACAGTTTTGTAGTAACAATAGTAAAGTAATAGCAGTAGTAAAAGTAAAGACAGTAGTAACAATTGTAGTAAACGGTAGGATTAAAGCGTGGTAGGCATAGGGATGGATGGACGGGTGTTGCATGGACAAGACAATTCATATAGCAATCAGAACATAGGGCATTTGCAGATAAATAAGATAAAGCATCCAAGTACTAAATAATCATAGGCATGTGTTCCATATATAGTCATACGTGCTCGCAATGAGAACTTGCACAACAACTTTTGTCCTGCCATCCCGTTTGCAGCGGGGCCTCAAGGGAACTACTGGCAATTAAGGTGCTCCTTTTAATAGAGCACCGGAGCAAAGCATTAACACTCTGTGAACACATGTGATCCTCACATCGAAGCCATTCCCTCCGGTTATCCCGATTGCTGTCACTTCGGGGCCTTTGGTTCCGGACAACAACGTGCGTATACAACTTGCAGGTAAGACCATAAAAAATACTATCATAATGAATCAATAACATGTTTAGATCTGAAATCATGGCACTCGGGCCCTAGTGACAAGCATTAAGCATAACAAGTTGCAACAAAGTCAAAAAGCACTAATGATAGATACTAGGCACCATGCCCTAACAATATGATGCCATTACATGAACAATCTCATCCAATCCCTACCACCCCCATAGCCTACAGCTGGGGATTACTCACTCATAGATGGGGGAAACATGGATGGTCGATGGAGAAGCGATGGTGATTATGATGGCGATGATCTCCTCCAATTCCCCGTCCTGGCTGGGTGCCAGAATAGAGTTTCTGGTTCTGAATCACGGAATCTGGTGGTGGCGACACCGCGGAACTCTTTCTGGAAAAACGTCAAACCCTCTTTGGTTTTTAGGTCAAGGGGCGACTTATAGGCAAAGAGGGAGGCCGAGGGGGCAGCCGAGGCGGACACACCACCCCCAGGCGCGGCTTGGCCTGGCCTGCACGGCCAGGTGGTGTGGGCCCCTCGTGGCCCTACTCCGTCTCGTCTTCTAGCTCCGTGAGTCTTCTGGTGAAATAGGATTTTCGGCATATTTTCCGGGATTTTTCCTGATAGTTGATTTTCTGCACAAAAACTAGACACCAAGGCAATTCTGCTGAAAACCGCGTCAGTCCGTGTTAGTTGTATCCAAATCACACAAGTTTAGAGGAAAAACAATAGCAAAAGTGTTTGGGAAAGTAGATACGTTTTGGACGTATCAACTCCCCCCAAGCTTAGCTTATTGCTTGTCCTCAAGCAATTCAGTTAAAAACCAAGTGCGATAAAAGAAACTTTCACGAACACATTTGCTTCATAAGATGTATATATTCTCAGCATATGATCAACTACTCAGACAATTCAAAATAAAGAGTATGCAACTAAGTTTACTTAAGAGTCACTGCAAGCTATGAAGAGATTCCAACTCAAAAATAATAAGTAGCGTGAAACATAAACATAAGCAACATTGCAATGCTCATAACAAGGTATGATAGAGTGGTATCTCGCTTGCCTTTGATTGTAGGGCAAACATAAATGCCAAGGCACCTCTAAAGTTCAAGTGAAGACTAGAAGTAAAGATATCAAAGATACAAGCATCAAAGTCATAACACAATTAATCAAGTTTTGAGGCAAGCACATTACACTAAGAATGACAACTATGCTCTCAGGAAAGTGCTCATAGAATATGTGGAGACTCAACAAGTAAATGAAAAGGTTTTGAAAAGTTTGAAAGGCTTCCAAATGCTGAAAGTATGGTACTCATTAGCTTTGAGCTCTCATTTCCCCTATCATAAGCATATTTAAATGGTTAAGGTTAAAGTGACACAACTAAGAGGATATGCTTGACAAGTTATAAGTTAAAATATCATGCCCCTTACTTACGAGTACGAACCTCATGCTACTCAACTTCAGTCACAAGTAAGCTCTTGTCATTGTAATTACATATGTATCATAGAGAACCGACAACGGGGTACCCCTTGCACATGATACAACAACTATCCCATAATCAAAATGACAAGGCAAGCAGACAATGAGCATCTCAGCGATCTTTTTATTTGCTATTTGCACAAGTTTTTATTGAGGATGCTTCATAGAATGCTCATTATGGTTATGCTACAAGTTTCCACCATGATTAGGCATGGCTTAGGCTAGCGTCCCAGGCGTTTCTCTAACACATATACAAACTCCATGATATTACAAGTTCCCCTTTTATTTCACACCACCGGGATCCATAAGCAAAAGAATCATGATATCAACGTGGTACAAAGTACCAGTGCAATGTTGAAAGCGTTCCCCGTGATACATGGTTCTGCTAACTTCAACTTATAAAGCGCAAGCATATACGCAACAAAGATGGACGCAATGGTTCAAGATTATTAAGTGCAAGAAAGTAAAGTGTGCCATTAAGTTCGTGAGAGCTTTACTAACTAACTTTCTCATAACAAGCAAACATTTTATTCAGAAGAAAACAAGGCATATTGAATATGCACGGAATAGCAAATGATGCTAATAGGTAGGTATGTTGGACACTTTCGGCAATATTGGTTTTAGGGAATTGGAAACACGAGTAGAGCTCATTCTTAGTGCAAGTGAAGGCTAGCAATAGTAAGGGAGCGACAAACGAGAGAGAAATAACTGTCATAATCATGCTTGCAACAAAACAAGACTAATCATGGCATGAAAGTGATTCAAGACCCCTGAGGCAAAATAATTCATCGAGGCTTAACTGATTATTGTTTCAGTCATATGCATGCATGAGCATGTGCCAAGTCAATTCAAGTGAAGCATTCAGAGGAGGATACCACAGTGTCATACCAAGTTATGAATAGAGCAATGCAAGCAAACATTCATATGACATGCTACAACTATTAGCAAGCTGGAGTTAATCATAAGAAAGCAAGAACTACTAAGCATCCATAAATAACATACACCCTACATGAACAGACTAAGCATGCCCACAATGATGAGTATATGTACAAAAATGAAAACAAATAGAGTTCGTTACCAGCCTCTTACCACACCTCAAGTTGTCATTAATCCTCATTACTTCCTTTCACTTGTGTGGCTTGAATAATAACATGAAACCAAATTCCACTGAGGACTGCTGAACCCTGCAACAAACTTCACAAAACCAAGAAGAACAACAAATATTTTTGGTGTTTTTAATTTTTAAAGGGAAGAACCAAAAAGGAAAAACAAGCAAAGCAAAATCTTTTTGGGTTTTTCGAATAGTTCAAACAAAGCAAAAAGGAAAAAAGCAAACCCAAGCAAAAAGAAGAAGAAGCAAACAAAGAGAAACAACAGAAATATTTTTGGTCTTCTTGTGTTTTAGAAAGCAAAAGCAAAGAAAGAACAAAAACTAAAAAGAGAACAAAACATGGATATACCAAGTACCGACGAAACATGATATAGAGATGAGTGTGATGTCGGTGTACCTCCCCCCAAGCTTAGGCTTTTGGCCTAAGTGGGTATCAATCCCAAGCTAGACAAGATGGAGTGCCTCCATAGTACGACAAGGAAGTACCCTCGTCCTGGTATGAGCTCGAGGACGCCCCACCGTAGTGCGTAGAGTAGTCATAAGAGGGCACATCCTCATGGTGCTGCCTGTGAAAACCAAGAAAGCGGAGCTGCTCGTACACCTCCTCCTTAGAACGCGACCACGACCTCCTATGAACACTGAACAAAGTAGATTGCGGCAAAGGAATCTCCCTTTCATCCCCGTCAATAAACAACATCATGTATACTAAAATGTCCGTATCAGAGTCAGCAGTGATGAAGTGATGTGTTTTCATGACAGCAAGATCAAGCCTTTATGGTGCCAATATAGCATCATTAGGATCCACAGAAAGTTCTAACGCAGTAACCATACGTGAAGTAATAATGCCCCCATAAATAGGTCCCTTAGCAGCTAGGCGGCGAGCAATGAGAGAGCCAAGATTGTACTGAGTGTCATTATTAAGTGCAGCAGCTAGGAAGGCTAAATGATAATTGGAGATATTACTCGTATTCTCCCTACCAAGAATGCTAGTAGCAATATAATAAGCAAAGTATCTAAGAGCTGGGAGTTGGATGTTTCTTATCTTCCCGCGCTGAGCTACGCGGTCATCGTCATTTGTCACACTTCGATAGAGCTCCAGCAAATCAGCGGGCCGACCTTGGATCTTCTTCACGGTCCCCGTCATGCCTATACCTGTAATACTGCAAAATCTTTCCAATGACTTGGTAATAGGCTGATTATAAATTCTGAAAGAAATAGTTGACTAATAGGGGGTGTTAGTGAAAACGAAACTCTCAACGAAAGTTTTCATGAGCATGGCATATTGCTCACTCTCATCCTCCATGTATGAGGTCAAACCGACCCTCTGAACCAGTAGTAAGAAATCATCGAGGATCCCTACAGCTTGCAAAAAGGTATAACAAGGAAAAGTAGATGGGTGAGCATCCCCCTCATCTCCTTCATTGCCAAAGCGTGGTGCAATGAGATCTTCATTGTATGAGGGCCTAAACTGAGAGGCTGATCTTGAGGGCCTTGACCTCCTAGGTGTGTCCCTCTCAAATATTTCTCCAAAGGTGGGGTTGTTCATCTTTGATATTCTAAATTTAAACATCAATTACACAAGTGATTGCAAAGTGAATATATAATGAAGGGCACTACTCAAAGGGACTTGTAAGAGGCCTAAACATGCATCAAAACAATATCTCTAAGCATTGAACAAGCTTACAAGCTCTCATAACCTGTCACCTACAGCAGCAAAATACTCAAGATATAAACCACTAAACACAAATCTACTTGGACAAGCGGAGGAGTCACATATCGGAGAACAAATGCTCCAAATTTCAGTAGCAAAGATGGGCTGGGAAAGGAGATCAAAAAATCATGGGCAAGAACAACAAGAACGCGATTTCGAGCAAAGAAATGATGTTTTCTCGGGAGAGAGAAAGAAGTGGGAAGTGAGAGAGTGAGTGGAGGGCCAAGGGTGGCCCACACCATGGCCAGGCACGCCCCTGGGCTGGACGCGCCACCAGGTGGTGTGCCTGCCTGGTGGCCCCCCTAGTACTCTCCAGGCACTTATCTGCCCCCTTTTTCACATAAAATTTAATATGAATTTTCTGGGATTTTTCGAGATACTTTATTTTTGAGCAATTTTCAGGTATAGATGAATGATTTTCTAACAGAAAAAAGTTTCTAGAATGATGCAATGACAAAACAAAGCTAAAACTTCATAAGTTCTAAGACACTCTAATATGCAAGCAACTAACAACAGAAAAGTAAACTAAACGAAAGCAAAAACTAGAAAAGATAAAATAAAAGTAAGCGGGGATAATCATGGTGAAAACATTGTTTTGTTCATTAAAATCCCTTTGTTAACAAGGTTGATCAGGTCTTGTTACCAAAACAATTTATATGAAACAAAACTTTGTGTTCCACTAATGATTATGTTACCTCAACTTTGATAGCAATGGTCCCAATCATAATAGTTTCATATTTTTCTCTTGGTATGGGACACTATAATTCACCAACTTGAATGCCCTCAACATGTTCAATTGAATTTAAACCATAAGTCCTATCAATCTTCTTGGGGAAATAGACAGTATGCTCCTTGTCATTAACATTGAAAGTCACCTTTCCTTGATTACAATTAATAATAGCTCCTGTAGTATTAAGAAAAGGTCTCCCAAGAATAATAGACATATTATCATCTTCAGGCATTTCAAGCACAACAAAATCAGTTAATATCAAGAAATTATGAGACACTTGAACAGGTACATCCTCACATATACCAACAGGAATAGTAGTAGATTTATCAGCCATTTGCAAAGATATATCAGTTGGTATTAGTTTTTCCAGTTGAAGTCTTTTGTAGAGAGAAAAAGGCATAACACTAACTCCTGCTCCCAAATCACACAAAGCAGTTCTAACATAAGTATTTTTAATAGAGCACGGAATAGTTGGGATTCCTGGGTCTCCAACTTTCTTTGGAACCTTACCATTAAAGGAATAATTAGAAAGCAAAGTAGAAATTTCTTCATTAGGAATCTTCCTTTTATTCGAGACAATATCCTTCATATTCTTTGAATAAGGAGGCAATTTAATAGCATCAGTCAAAGGAATTTGCAAGAATAAAGGTTTCATCCACTCACAAAACTTATTGTAGTGTTCATCTTCCTTTGACTTGTGTTTCTTATCAGGGAAATGCATAGCTTTTTGGACCCAAGGATCTCTTTCACTACCATGTTTCTTAGCAATAAAATCTTCTTTAGTGTATTTAGTATTCTTAGTGTAACTTTTAGGTTCTTCTTCAACTTTTTGTTTATCAGGAGCATCATTTTCTTCATTACCACTTTCAGTTTCGGCATCAGAGACAGATATACTATTAGGATCTTTAGCAGGTTCAGAGGGTTCTACAATAGTTTTATGTTTATTTTTTCTTTTCTTAGGAGTAGTACCACTATTTTAAGCTTGTTGAGAATCCTGCTCAATTCTTTTTGGATGCCCCTCAGGATATAGAGGATCCTGGGAAGCAGCACCACTTCTAGTTCTAATTTCATAAACATGTTTTTCTTTAGCTGCATTAACTAGGAAGTCTTTTTGTACCTTAATAAGCTGATCAGTTTGAGTTTGAACCATTTGAAAATGTTTAACAAGCATTTTAACATCATTAGAGGTTCTTTCCACAATATCCTTCAACTCAACAATAGCTCTTGTGTTTTCCATTAAATGATTTTGCACCCTTTTATTAAAGTTATCTTGCTTAACAATAAAAATATCGAATTCTTCTAAGCATTGATTAGGAGGTTAGAGTAGGGGATATCACCTTCATCAAAATGTTGGAGAGAGTGTACAGCAATAGTGGATGAGTGGGGAATTGGCTTATATAATTCTTCTATAGGAGGTAAATTCTTGACATCTGTAGCTTTAATTCCCTTCTCCTTAAGACATTTCTTGGCTTCCTTCATCACTTCATCATTTAGTTCAATAACTCCCCTCTTTTTTGATGTTGGTATAGGCGTAGGTATAGCTGGTTCAGGTATAATTGTTTCAGGTATAGCTCGTTCAGGAGGAGTCCAGTCTTCATAATTCTTGCTTATTTTAGCCATTAATGCCTGAGCTTCCTTGGGAGTCATATTCCTGAAAACACAATCAGCACAACTATCCAGGTATGTCCTAGATTCTTCAGTTAGTCCATTATAAAATATGTCAAGAAGCTCATTCTTAGGTAATGGACATCCAACCTGTGCATGAATCAAAGCACAAAACCTTGCCCATGATTCAGGCAATATCTCTTTTTCTCCCTGTCTAAAATCAAAAAGTTCCTGCAAAATAGCATGTCTAGCACTAGGAGGAAAATATTTATGTAGGAAGGTACTAATCAAGCAATCAGGGATATCAATAGATCCAGGAGGTAAATTATTAAACCAAGTTTTAGCTCCTCCTTTCAGCGAAAAGGGGAAAATTTTAGCAACAAAGTAGGTGTGCATCTTAATATCATCAGAAAATAGACCACTCATGGTAGAGAGCTCAGTCATATGTGCTACCACACTTTCATTCTTAGTCCCACAAAAGGTTCTTTCTCACCAATAGCTATGTAAGATAGATTAAGAGAGAAATCATAATCCTTATCTTTAATGTTTATGGGAGATGCAACAAACTTAGCATTAGGAGACAATTTGGGTTTTATAGTACGCCTCTCAAGGAGACTCATAATAACACTCCTATCATGGGTGTTTTGGCATTCTTTAATAAATTCATCGGTCATCTCTATATAATCGTCTTCATTATCATAGCTCTCTCTAGACTCAGGTGAATGAACAGGTGTAGTAGTGTCTTCATGAGGAGTTTCAGTATTTTGAGCTATAGTTCTAGCAAGCGTAGCATCTAGGAAAGGACCTAATGAACCACTATTATCAAGCACAGTAGAAGTAGCATCATAAGTATCAGAAGTTTCAGACTCAGCAGTAGTGGCAGTGTGTGTAGCATGTGTATGTGGTGGTCTAAGGATCTTACTCATAACAGATGGTGAATCAAGAGCAACAGAGGTGTTTAGAACCGTACCTCTTCTTGTAGTGGATAGTAAAATAGGAACCTTGCCATCACGAGACTTACCCATGATGGATGGATGGCAGCGAACAATAGTGATTCCAAGTGAACTTGATAAATAAAGCTATGCTCCCCGGCAACGGCGCCAGAAAATAGTCTTGATGACCCACAAGTATAGAGGGTGTATCGTAGTATTTTCGAGGGAAGTGAAACCCAATTTATTGATTCAACACAAGGGGAGCCAAATAATATTTATAAGCCTTAACAACTGAGTTGTCAATTCAGCCGCACCAGGAAACAATCTTGCTCACAACAGTTTATCAGTAGCAACAGTTTTGTAGTAGCAATAGTAAAGTAATAGCAGTAGTAAAAGTAAAGACAGTAGCAACAATTGTAGTAAACAGTAGGATTAAAGCGCAGTAGGCATAGGGATGGATGGACGGGTGTTGCATGGACAAGACAATTCATGTAGCAATCAGAACATAGGGCATTTGCAGATAAATAAGATAAAGCATCCAAGTACTAAATAATCATAGGCATGTGTTCCATATATAGTCATACATGCTCGCAATAAGAACTTGCACAACATCTTTTGTCTTGCCAGCCCGTTTGCAGCGGGGCCTCAAGGGAACTACTGGAATTAAGGTGCTCCTTTTAATAGAGCACCAGAGCAAAGCATTAACACTCCGTGAACACATGTGATCCTCACATCAAAGTCATTCCCTCCAGTTATCCCGATTTCTGTCACTTCGAGGCCTTTGGTTCCGGACAACAACGTGTGTATACAACTTGCAGGTAAGACCATAAACAATACTATCATAATGAATCAATAACATGTTCAGAACTGAAATCATGGCACTCGGGCCCTAGTGACAAGCATTAAGCATACAAGTTGCAACAAAGTCAAAAGGCACTAATAATAGATACTAGGCACCATGCCCTAACAATCTGATGCCATTACATGAACGATCTCATCCAATCCCTACCATCCCCATAGCCTACATCGGGGGATTACTCACTCATAGATGGGGGAAACATGGATGGTCGATGGAGAAGCGATAGTGATGATGATGGCAGTGATCTCCTCCAATTCCTCGTCCCGACAAGGTGCCAGAACGGAGTTTCTGGTTCCGAATCGCAGAATCTGGTGGTGGTGGCGCAGCGGAACTCTTTCTGGAAAAACGTCAAACCCTCTTTGTTTTTTAGGTCAAGAGGCGACTTATAGGAGAAAAGGGAGGCCGAGGGGGCAGCCGAGGCGGCCACACCACCCCCAGGCGTGGCCTGGCCTGGCCCGCACGGCCAGGTGGTGTGGGCCCCTTGTGGCCCTACTCTGTCTCATCTTCTGGCTCCGTGAGTCTTCTGGTGAAATAGGATTTTTGGCATATTTTCTGGGATTTTTCCTGATAGTTGATTTTCTGCACAAAAGCTAGACACCAAGGTAATTCTACTGAAAACAGTGTCAGTCCGTGTTAGTTGTATCCAAATCACACAAGTTTAGAGGAAAAACAATAGCAAAAGTGTTTGGGAAAGTAGATATGTTTTGGACGTATCAGTACATATGAGATATCACTCCAACTTTATTCTTCAGGACACACTTGCCATAGGCTCAACTCTCACATGACCAACCTTTGGATCTCTCCTTGAACACCTTGGTCATCACTTGATCTTCTTTACTTTATTATTCTCCCAACCTTGAAGCCAACATATGGTTCAAGCATTGCCTATGGACAAATCCTACAGGTAAAACTCAATGCAAACTATAAGTCCATAAAGATTGTCATTAATTACCAAAACCACACATGGGGGCACACATGCACTTTCAATCTCCCCCATTTTGGTAATTGATGATAGTCCCTTTGAGAGGGTTTATATAAGGAAATACTGAAACAAAATGTTGTGCTAACATCAAATACAACACACGTATGTGATGTTAGTACAACCACAATATTGAGCAAACTCCCCCACAATCTATGCATGTGTGGATGAACTTGAATTTCATTGCATATATTGCTAACCATTACCGGTGGTGGAGTTTTCTCTATATATTCAAGTTGCCATGCAACACACTAAGACTCAAAGCACACAAGGCAAGTGTTTAAGTACAAAACCCAAAACATACAATACCAAAAGGTGGCCATGAGGCTCCACATACTTAATATTGTGAAAACAATAGAGGTGATATATGGGAGCATGTAGATTTGGAAGTGGATCCATCTTATTATATATGAGCTAGACATAATACCAAAAGAAATGCAAATGCTCACATATATTTTGAGTGATGGAATTACAAGGTGATGGCAAAGAAAGGTGGTGGAGTCAAGAAAAGATATGCCCCCAACTCAACTTGGGCATGAAGCAATTTTTCAAGAAGTAAATACAATATATCAAGAGGCAACTACGAGTGATACAATATAATGCATATGGGATAAGAACCAAATAGAGGGGTTCTATATGATGCTCAAATGTAGTGTGGCATGGTGACATGAGCATGATATAATGATGATGCAATTAATAACATGTAGGAAGTATCATTTTATTAATAGACCATGTAGAATTACAAGGTTTAAAACATTGGGATGCTACAATAATGGGACAATAAACATCAGTAGGCATATCGATAAGTACAAAATCAATGGGATACTTATATGGTCCAATACAGATTGGAACATCTCTAGTTATTCCCATAGGGACTCTGAGTGTCTTATCTACAAGCATTATAGTCATGTCAGTATCCTCTAATTCAGCTGGGGTTAGTTAATTTTGATTTTCAAATAAAAATTAAAGGGGATTACGTTAACAGCTGTTCCAATGTCGTAGAGACCATAATAAGAAGTTCCACTAAAAGTACAAGGAAGAATAGGTTTACCAACTTCTTTAGCTTTTACCTTCCTCCAACAAACTGTGAAGCTTTGGTGTCTAGGTTTATCATGTTGCAATGTGTAAACATGGTTAGAATATCTTCCTTCGTTGGTTCCCCGGTCTCCTGTATACTTACTTCGTTAGTTTTTCTTGTTTGCGCCTCTTCTTCCAGCTTCTCGAAGAACATCCTTTCTTCTTCACGTTGATATTCGAGCTGCTGAGCCATCATATGTTTTCTCACAGTCCTTGGAAAAGGAAGGGGTTCAACATATGGGGGTATCTCCCTTAATGTCTCAACATGAGCTGCAATTATTGGATCATATTTTTCAGCTGGCTCGTGGGGAGGATTATATTGAAGCCAATCTTTCTCCGGAGCTACAATGTGTTCTATAAAAGACTCAAGGATTTGCAAAATAATATCATCATCAAGTTGAAGTTCATCAATAGTTTCCTTCACTTTACCGGATTCTTCATAAGCATTGAGACAATCATATTCAATCTCCTTTGCCACCTAAATCAAATCCCCATGTTTCCCTATTGTGGCGAATATGTTCTAGAAGTTCCCAGGCTTTAGTTATAGTTAGCTCCATAAAAGAGCCTTCGGAGTTTGTGTAAAGCTCGTGTTTAATTTCTTAATTAAGTCCCCCATAGAAAATATGTAAAACATGCAATTCAGGTAAATCATGATGGGGACATTTATTAAGTAGGGATTTATACCCTTTGAAGGCCCTTACCAAGCCTTCACCTGGGCGGTTCTTGAAGTTCGTGATCGCCCTTCTTACTTCAGCTGTCTTTACCTTGGGAAAGAATCTAAATACGAATTCTCCTTTGAGTTTTTCCTGGGTATCTATTTTCTCTGCAGGGCAAATTCTATACCAAGCTAAAGCAGTGTTGGTTAGAGATTCGCTAAACAATTTATGTTTTAGTTCATCATCAGAATAGCTTCTCAATTTAAGTGTCCAACATAACTTGGTAAAATGCATTAAATGAGTGTAAGGATCCTCATCGGGATCAACTCCTACAAAAGTTTTATCTTTAATAATAGCAATAAAGTGAGGGTTAACCTCGTATTCTAGTCCGCTCCAACTCGAGAATTCTTTGGCAAGTCCTCTATTGAACTTCCCGAGGTGTTTAGCTGCAATGAGCCGATTCATCAGTCCAAGTGTAGTCATGGTGCATACTTGAAACTAGCAAACAACTTTTGTAAAACAATTAGTAGAATAAGCAACTAAGAACAAAGATCAAAAGCGCTTAGCTCCCCGGCAACGGCGCTAGAAAATATCTTGATGATTGCAAGTGCACAGATCGATTGTATCTCGTTTCGAAATAAGAGTATCGAACCCACATAGAGCTATTTGGTTAAGGTCTTTATGCCCCTCATCACTGTCTACCAAAGGATACTTGTATGCCTTTGATTTCAAGTAAAGGGTGTTTGAAAGGTTTTTGGTTTAATGCAAAATAGTAATTAAAACAAGTAAAAGAAAGCAAGTAACAAGAGTGTGTGAAACATGGTTGAACTCAATAGGGCTGAAACGTTTTCGGGGATGTACGATACACCTCTAGGATGATATCATTATTCATAATTAGGATAATCTACTTCTTGTGTCATGATGTGTGTGAAGAGATCTCCATAATAAGATGTTCACTACAAGGCTCATAGGCAGTCACTTTGTTGAGCCAAGAATGCGGTCACCTCTAAATAACCACTGCAATGTCTGAGAGTAATTACCCATACAAGCCACCACAATTAAGGGTCTGCCCATGGATATCGTAATTAGCTTAGGTAATCTCTCTTCATCCTCTGATCGTCAGGTTGCTAGCTAGTGCCAATTGAAAGATCGATATAAGCAACTAGAGGGGGGGTGAATAGGTGCTACTCAATTTTTAGCTTCTTTTCAATTTAAGGCTTGACACAAAGTAAGTTCTCTAGATGTGCAACTAAGTGATCGAACCTATATGACAAGCAAGCAAGCAACAATAATAAGGAGTAAAGGATAGAAATCACCAAGAGGGGACATGGAGATGTTTTCCCGAAATTCCTTCCTTTTGAGGGAAAGTACGTCTCTGTTGGAGGGGTGGGCAGTACTAAGACCACCAGCACCACAAAGTCCTCACCTTATTATCCTGAGCACCCGCCTTGCAGCAAGCACACGATCCACTATGCGGTGACCTTGAAGATGGCGACCGAAACCTTGTACAAAACCTTGGGGAACTTCTCCACAATAGAATTGGAGGCTCCCAAGACGACCTCGAAGCTCTTACACACGAGGATGAGCTATGGAGGGCGACTTCTTCAAGTTAGGGCTTCCTCAAACCCTAGAGCAACAACAACTTACACAAATGGTGGGGAAAGACAAACCCCTTTGGTGGAAAGCTAGGTCTGGGTCTCCTCCCTCAAATCCCCACGGGGCAACAAGTTTGAGTGGCTAGAGAGGGAGATCTAGGAGGTTGGAGATCAACATTAATGGAGAAGAGAGAGTGAAGCCGTAACCTTCACTTGGAGAAGAAGGGGGTATATACTCCCTAGAAAAATAGCCATTGTTGCATCACTAACCCCAGAGTCTCCGGTCTGGGGGGCGAAGCCTTCGGGCATGGCCGGAGTCTCCGAGGTGGGTGATAGCTGTGAGATTCGACACCTTTTTTTAGTTTTTATTCATGGTTTTCCTCTAGATTTGTTAGTTTTCTAGCTTTAACTAATGTTAATACTTTGGTAGCAAAGAAAACTTGGTTTTTAATGTGTGTTTCAGGTTCTGAACATTAATAGAAGGTTTTATCAAGGGAAGCACAATATTCAGGCAAAAACAAGCAAGTCCCTCTTTGGAAGCAATCAAGGGAGGCAAACAGACGCTTTAACGAGAAACTATACGGCGGGAACATTTTTCGGCCATATAGTTCCTGCCGTATAGCTACCGCCGCATCTGTCTTGTCAAATGGGACAACTTCCATGAACAGGCTAGAGGCGAAATCATAACACTGCAACCGCCATCCCATCCAGAAAGGAGAAAGAAGAGATCCGGAGAAGAAGGGGAAGACGTTCTTCATCTTGCTCCACGATCTTCGACCTCCTAGCCATCACACCCTCATAGCCATTACTTATACTTGAGAGAGAGACAGATCTTCACCTTTCAAGATTAGGGTTTGAGATTGTTTCTTCCTATCTTGAATTGTGTTGGATTACTTTTCTATTCCTATTGTGGATCTCCACGGTAACATCGAGAAGAACTCCCTTTATTTAATTATATTGATGATGCTTTCTTCTTTCATGTGTGAGTAAGTTCCTTGGGCGTGGGAGATGTAAGGGATTGGTGAGATGTGATGTGCCTCCATATATTTTCCATTAGTTTGTGATTGATTTTAATTACTATATTATGTGTGCTTGACTATCTCTGGGATTCCTAATGCTTGTTGTCCAATTAAGGGCCCAGACAACATGATGCTTTGTTCTACATGGATAAGATCTTGTTCGCTAGCAGACCGGCGACCCTCGAGTGACACGGGGATATTAATGGGAAACTAGTAGACTCGTGGATAACGAGGAACCACCGGGCTTATTGCATTAGTCCGATCCAAGGAGCTTAATTACTAAGCAACCTGAAGGATATTAATCGTCTAGTGTCTGACCATGGTTTTGGTAACATACTAGTAGGATTATTGAAGTTGGGACGAAATCTACCAAGAGGAGTTCCAGCTAATTATGGGTTGCTCGCTTACACATATACTTATAAGATTACAATTGTTACGCCTACCACTCGTCCACCTGGCACAATCACTATCACCATGAACTGTATCTCCCCGCGCCTTTTCGCCGTCTGCAGAAAACAACAGACAACCAAATCATTCTTTACTTTTATGCTTTTTATTTCTGAAGTTTACATTTTAGTTTTATTTAAATACATCCAGTTTAATCCAAATTCCATTCTCATTTTCATACTTGCAGTCAATTCACTCGAAGACCTATGACAACGTTGGGTGTGACAGAGACTTCATTCATAAACACTTACCTTTGGGCTCCCTGTGGGATCGATATCTATACTTCGAAACTAGCTACAAACGATCTATGCACTTGCAGACATCAAGCTATTTTCTGACACCGTTGCCGAGGAGCTAAGCGCTAAGTGTTTGTCTCTTTACATTTCAGGTATTACTACTACAAAATGGTCTCTCTAGGAGACAAAGGGTCTACATGCTCTGGTAGGACCTATTTACCAGATTATTTTGAGCGCGTGCCTATTCAAAGGTGTGAATAAATTATTGAAAAACTTTTAAGATCAGACAAAGTTGAAGTTTAAAACCTGGGTGATTTTATGGAAATCATGTCCATTTATAGGACAACTTCCAAGAAACCTGAGAAAACTCTCACGGAATACAATGCTCTAAACGTTGCTTTCCTTAAACAACCAATAGAATTTCCTAACCTTGGAGTTAGAGAATATCGATTTGATAGTGGAATTATTAAAAATTTGTAGGAAAAAGCTTTTAGTGGAAGGGAAGATGAATACCCAGGAAGACATATTAGAGAGTTTGACCATTTGATGCCAACACTTGGACCAAAAGGTTTGCCAAGAGATTTATCTCGTCTAATTTTTTTCCGTTGGTCTCTTAAAGGTAAAGCTCTAGACTGGTTATATTCTCTCCCTCATCATTATATTAAATGTTGGGAAAACTGTATTGTCAAATTCATAAACAGGCTTAATCCTTTGAAAAAGGTAACTAAAACTAGAAAGAATGTAGGCAACTTTAGTCAGAACGTGGGAGAAAACTACCCACAAGCCTGGGATAGATTCTTTGGAATGATCAATAGAATTCCTAATCATGGCTATTATGAATCAACTATTTGCCATTTATTTTACCATGGTCTTAATACTCAAAGCAGAGAGTTGCTCGACTTATCAATAGGAGGATCGATTAATAATTTAATTGTTAAAGCATGTTTGGAATTAATGTCTACTAGGGCTAAGAATGATTCTATATACAATCTTGATTTCGACACTAAGTCGGAAAAGGGATGCTTCGTATAAATCCTGATCTTATGCCTGAAGTATGCAAAACTATGAAAGAAAAAGGTATACCTTCTGAACTTGTTAAGGAAAACAAAGTAGACTTGTTACAAGTTTTTACTGAAGAAGATGAAACTAGAATAATTTTTCAAGAATTAAAACATCGACAAGAAAATCTCATAATAACCTACATAAGCATTTTCAAAAACATAAAAAGATTTTAGCGGAACTCACGGAAAATTATGATGAGATTGGCCAAGAAATAAAATTATTTCACAAGTATCTTAGTATGATTGAAACCAATATGAACAAATATCATCTGTTTATCAAATTTTTCTTCGAGATGATATAGATATTCCTGTTTCTAGTAATGTTGTTACAAGGAGAGGTGCAGTTGTTACAGGACCATTAGGACCGCCAGAATATGAAGCTAAAAAGAGCTAAAGGAAAAAAGGCTAGCTCAAAGCAAGCCAAGAACATGATACACTGGTGGATCCTCAAGATGAAACTACTAAAGAAACACAAGATCAAACTAAGGAGGACCAAAATGATGCACATGATGACCGTTATGAGTCTGATGCAGAGACAGTTGATCCAAGAGAAGAAAAAGAGACAAGCAATGATGATGAATTTTTTGTAGTAGAAAAGAAGAAAAGCGATAAGCAACAACAAAAGAAAGCAACAAAAGAGCCTGACCCCCCACAAAAGGTAAAAGACAAGAATAAGAAAGGAGAGCAAAAGCTTCCTTATCTAGATCGAAAAAAGAAAGCACCAGATCAGGTAATCTATGATTCTTTCAGAAAGGCACTTGGTGATCTTTTCCTAGAAATTCCATTTGCGCATGCAATAAAAGTTCCCACCTATTCTAAATTCCTTAGTGATATTCTTAGTAGAAAGAAAGAAATAACTGAAATCGTTGCCATGGTGAATAGTTATCCTGCTAATGGGAAGCTATTGTCTAAATTGGGGGATCCCGGAATACCAACTATTTCATGCTCAATTGGCAAAACTGATATTCACAATGCCTTGTGTTATTTAGGTGCAGGAGTTAGTGTAATGCCATATTCCCTCTATCAAAGGTTTGGATTAGGGGAGTATTCCCCTACTACTATCACTTTACAGATGACTGACAAGTCCACTAAACAACCCATTGGTATGATTAAGGATGTTCTACTTAGAATAGATGAGCATGTTATTCCCACTGATTTTATTATTATTGAGATGCCATAGGATGAATTTTTTTCCATAATACTTGAAGACCTTTCCTTAGTATTGCAGGAGCATCAGTCGGTTGTGCCGAGGGAAAAATAATCTTCAATGTCTATGATGCTGAAATCATCCGGTATTTTCCCAAGAAGCTAGAAGCAGGAGAAAGATATATTCCACCGGCAAAACGAGTTCATGTGGTAAGTGCCTTCAATAAGGGGCAACCCAAGGTAGGAATTAGAGAACAAAGAAGGGGTTGAGTTATTCAACCATTCTTAATAAAATGCTTAATGGGAGTCAACACATCACATCAATTAAATAAATTAAAGAATAAAATGTTCATCGCATTCCTACAACTTTTTTCATAGATATTCTTGCGGAAGCGTGCCCGTGAAGATGCAGCTGTCAAAAAGTAGTAGAAACATCGATTGAACAAATGTAGAATAAGTATAAAAATGAAAGTTTGAGTTTTATCTACAAGGACTAGCTCCATCATTTAGTTCAGACTAAAAAGTAAATCTCTAGTTGAGGAAAATAAATTAGGTTGTAGTAAAATTCTACTCTTTATATGCTAATGTTGGTCGGAAGTTTGTACTGTCATTTTTCTGTCAAAAACAAGGTGTTTCGCTAATTTTCAAGATAAGAAGGTATTCTTGAAGAAATAGAATTTTTTTGATGCATATTGATGGTTTAACGACCAACTATACCGCGGGAATAAAAATTTCGGCTGTATAGTTTAGCCATATAGATATCTTTGCCATCAACAAATTTTATTTCGAAGGTACAGAAGATTTAACGACCAACTATACGGCAGGAATAAAAATTCCAGCCGTATAGTTCCGGTCGTATAGATATCAATGCCTTCATCAAATTTCTTCTGAAAGGTACTGACAGTTTAACGACCAACTATACGGTGGGAATAAAAATTCCAACCATATAGTCATGGTCGTATAGATATCGATGCATGTTTTAAACAATTTATCTCGAGGATACAAAAGGTTTTACGACCAACTATACGCCGGGATCATTATGATCCAGCCGTCTAGTTGCGTCTGTATAGCCGTGTACTGGCATAAAGAAACCCTAGTTGGTGGCGCCGCTGCAACTATACGGCGGGAACTACATATCCCGCCCGTATAGTTGCGGCCGTATAGTTCGGCGCGACTTCATAATCACGCTGGGGCGGCTAGGTTTCTTCTCCTTCCTCACTTTTTCTCTCATATTCTCTCTCCAAACCTCTCAAAACCCACCTAGAACTCTTGATTCTTCGCGGATTTCGTTCGTTTGAGTGGGGGAATTAACAGATCAGTATGTTTCTCTCCCTATCCATGCTTTATTTTTAGAATTCCATGGTTGAAACTCTCACATTGATCTAGTGGATGAACTAAAGCTTGTTTCGTTTTTCCTATTGATTTCTCATGCTAGGATTAGAATTTTCCACATAGAATCATTCGTATAACATGTACAAATTATATCCCTAAGGTTTTATGGTGAATTTTTTTAGTGCATCAAGATGAACAAAATTGGTAGCATTTTTGGCAAGGGCAAGCGCCAACGTGGTGAGAGCTCATGGAAGAGGGTCGAGCTCAACCCTAAGTTGGCCATAGTTTCGTCGAGGAGGGTGTTGCCCACATGTTGGGCCGATCACAGCTTTCTCACCGTTGCCGGGTTGAGGGCGTACTTTGACCTCATGTGTGATAAGGCCAGGCTAACACTACTCGGCTACGCAAGCCACAACACCTACGCCAATCTCACTTATGAGTTCCTTGCCTCCTTATACGATGACCACAGGGAGAAAGGTAATGCATGCACGGTAAGCTTCACCATGAACCATCGGCACTATGAAATAACTTTTGAACAATTTTGTGATGCTTTTGGCTTCCCTCATGTTGGGGAGTCAACTATTACTAACCTGTATAGCGCCACAAGTGGTGAAACTTGGGAAGTTATTTTTGTTAATGGTGGCAGTGAATTCTACCAGAAGAAGATGTCCACCATTCAGAACCAAACAATTCGCTACTATGCCTTGTTCCTCGCCAACACACTGCTGGGAAGAGGAGATACCGGTTCCATGGCCAATGCGGACATGGCAATGATCACCAAGGCACTCTTCCCCAATGCACCGCAAAGCCCCAATCCCGAAGCTATACTCATCCATCATTTTCGTCACCAAAGCAACAAGACGAAAGGTGACTGTAACATTCCCAACATTAGAGCTTAAAAATAAGCTGAGATAAGGTCTGTGCATTGCATTCATGCATAGAAATCCGGGGAATTTTCGCACAAAACTAAAAGAGATATAGAGGGATCGAGATCTCTCTTGTTTGGATGGAAATGTCAGGGCAACATGACCTCTATGGAACCAATGTGTTTGAGGAAGAGTGATTGAAATTCAATTCAAATTTGAGTCATAGTATAATTGAGTATTCGAATGATACATTTGAATATAAAGATAAGTGAAAATGAATGATAATAATAAATAAATAAATGAATGATTATTTATAAATAATGTACAAATAGTTACAAAATTCTAGAATACAAAATAAGAAGTTACACTTGATTTTATTATAATTAGAAGTACAAATAAATTAAATCCACTGCTGTGCACTCACCTCATGGAGGCACCACAGCAGTAGATCTAATGACAACATAAGCCACTAAATTATTTAAACACAAACCTCGAGTACCAAATCTGTTTTATTTAAACACTGGCCTCAGCCTTTGCATCATGGTCAAGAGACCATTTATAGTATAAATGAGGCATATGAATGACCAAAGAAAGATCAGGTAGATGATCTTTTCTACTATGCATCCTCGAAGTAGGTACCACAACAACCACATCATCTATGAAGGACACAAGGCACAATCCTTGTACACAGGGACTAGCCAACAACTCAGAGAACCAACCTCACCATGTACTAATTAAATTAAATAATTTTCCTAGGGTAAACCACTAGAAATCATTCCAAGTAAAGCTTAATCCATATTGGCAGCACAAATATGTCAAACAATTCCGTCTGCAAGTAATAACACATATACATAAATCATCTTCCTAGTCCCCAATCTAGGAATCATTTTATTCTTAGAAATCATGTGAAGAAACAACCACAAGTTGATTGCTATTTTCTATCCTATAGTATAGGAAGCACATTAATAAGCTAAATAACTTTTTCCCAGTAGAAAGCATCACAAAAAGGGTCAATACTGTCCATCACTAGGCCACAATATGCAAGCTCTCAGGAAACCACTAAGTTAAATCATCTTCCTACAAGAAGATAGGAATCACAACAAGAATGAATCCACACAATACCAACTAGGCAATGACAGAATGTTCTCTGACAGAGAACAGAGGGACAAAACATGCACAACAGAGTGGTTATCTGATAGAGAGCAGAGTAACAGATCATAATCAATAGTGGTTGGCAATACACCAACCGTAGGACCTCATCAAGGATTTGCATAGATTAACAAAGGAGCCCAGCTAAACATTACTACATGGGGGTGATGACCCACAAGTATAGGGGATGTATCGCAATATTTTCGATAAGTAAGAGTGTCGAACCCAATGAGGAGCAGAAGGTGCTGACTAGTGGTATGGATCATGAATTCTCTGCAAATACTTAGCAAATGGATTTTTAGGGGTTTTCGATAAAGCAAGTAAACAAAGTACGAGTAAATAAAAGATAGTAGGAATAAATGCAGCAAGTGGCCCAATCCTTTATGCAGCAAAGGACAAGCCGATTGTATTACTTAAGATGACCAAACATTCTCGAGGACACATGGGAAGACTGTCAAGTGCTTTTGCTTCATATAGTTGATTAATCTTCTTTAGCTTGCTAAGTGTTGTGTGGGTGAACCTGTGCAAATATACCGACCTTTCTAGGACTAATATATACTTGTGATTATACCCCTTGCAAACATCCGTAATTACAAGAAAGTAATTAAGGTAGAAACCTAACCATAGCTTTAAACTCTAAGACCCTTATGTCCCTTGTGCAATGGTTTCCTAACGGGGGTTCAGGTTTCTGTCACTCCGGCAACCCCTACGATTAGTAGCCAAATACACAATGCATTCCCCTAGGCCCATATAGGTGAAGTGTCATGTAGTCGACGTTCACATGACACCACTAGGAGAAGTACACCACAACTAAAATAACAATCTATTGAATCTTTCTCAACACAATTCCACTACTAACAACATGAATTCTCCCATGTCCTCAAGAACAAAATGAACTACTCACAAGACATCATATGGATCATGATCAGAGATGGAATAATGATGTATAACAATCTGAACATAAAAAATAATTCAATGGTTCACTCAATATCATCAACTATAAAGAGTAATCAACACCGGGAAAGTTTCCCCTAAGAACTAATGCAAGATTCAACCCAATTGTTACAGCAATATGGAGATGGTAATGAGGGTGCTGATGGTGATGATGGTGGTGGTGATGATGATGATGATGATCCCGATGAAGTCCAGCTTGATGGTGGTGTTGATGGCGACGATCTCCCCTCTCCGGGAAGGAATTCCCCCGGCAGAAATCTGTCTGCCGGAGAGATCTTTCTCTCTCGGTGTTTTCCGCCCCACAGAGGCGGCGGAATCTTTCTATGGTTGCTCCCCGAGTCTTAGCATTTCGGGAGGATAATATACGCCAGACGGGAGAGGTTGGAGTGGGCCAGGGTGGCCACACCACCTGCTGGCGCGGCCTAGGGCTGCCCGCGCTAGGGGGTGGTGTGGGCTCCCTGTGGCCCATCTCCAGTCCCCCTTATGGCTTCCTTCATCTTCTGGAAAAATAGGATTTTCCATATATTTTCCCGGATTTTCTGATCTTCGTGAATTTTGCGTCAAAATAGCACCTTTTCCATCAGAATCCTGACTGCAACGGTCCATGCTCCAAAAGTCATCAACCATGCAAAAACAGATGAAATAGCATAAGTATCACCTCTCAAAACGAAATATATCAATGAATAATAGTAAATTAAGACATAGAATAGTGATGCAAAATGGACGTATCAACTCCCCCCAAGCTTAGACTTCGCTTGTCCCCAAGCGAAACTGAGCTCAATAAACATGGCCTCAGGTTTATGGAGTGAAGAGTCGATAAATAATACGGACAAGAAGCATCACATTCATCAAATACATAGATCATAATAGAAGACAACTCACTATTATATAACTCAACTTGTAATAGGTAAAGGAAACACCATAAAGATACATATAGTGAATCATAATTAGTAATGGCAAACTTAGCTCTTGGTCGAAGAATAGTTGATAATTTGCTGGAGTTCACAAATAGCTGGTTTTTCAATGATAGCTTTCAAAGTAGTAAACATCAAGATAAGAGCAATGTGCAAAACAAGGAACATAAGAAACATGATTGAATAAACCATCATATGAATGAATGAAACACAACAACTCAAAATACTTGCTGAGATAGAAGGGAGTAGGTTTACTGACTCAACTAAGAAGCAAAAAGAAAGGCCTTTCGCAGAGGGAAGCAGGGATTGCAAGTCTCATAAAGAGCTCCCAAAAATTATGATACTTACTAGATTTCAGCTCTCATTGCCCCTATCATAGGCATCTTTTGGTGATTAAGGTTAAAGTGACACAACTAAGAGGATATGCTTGACAAGTTATAAATTGAAGTCCCATGCCCCTTACTTATGAGTACCAAACCTCATGCTACTCAACTTCAGTCACGAGCAAGAACCGCCAACGGGGTACCCCTTGCACATGACACAGGAGCTATCCCATAATCAAAATGACAAGGCAAGCAGACAGTGAGCATCTCAGCGATCTTTTTATTTGCTATTTGCATAGGTTTTTATTGAGGATGCTTCATAGAATGCTGACTATAGTTATGCTACAAGTTTCCACCATGATTAGGCATCGCTTAGGCTAGCGGCCTAGGTGTTTCTCTAACACACATATAAACTCCATGATCTTACAAGTTCCACTTTTATTTCACACCGCCGGGATCCATAAGCAAAAGACCATGATATCAACTAGGTACAAAGTACCAAATGAAGTGTTGAAAGCGGTCCCCATGATACATGGTTCTGCTAACTTCAACTCATAAAGCGAAAGCATATACGCAACAAAAGAAGGACCCAATGGTTCAAGTTTATTAAATGAAAGAAAGTAAAGTGTGCCATCAAGTTCGTGAGAGCTTTAATCACTAATTTTCACATAACAAGTTTAATTTGGGAGGTAGATAAAACAAGAATTTACTTGGAATAGCAATAATGCTACTAGGTAGGTATGGTGGACACAAATGGCAAAGGTTTTGGTTTAAAGGAGGTGGATGCACGAGAAGAATTCCCTCTCAGTACAGGTTTTTGGCTAGCAAGGTTGGGTAGAAAGTATAAGAGTTGAAGGAAACAACCAAACATACAAATGATAGACAAACATGCAATCTTCCTTGGAAGCACAAAAGATCTTAACTAGAGAATACCAGACTTATGAGCAAATAAAGAAAGAAAGATGATGAAATTATTTTTCTCTAGAGTACTTCTATCTTTTTCATTCAACTCTCAAAAATAGTGTTGCTACTGACCGAGCCAGGTTTGCCAAAACCAACCAAATTAACTCAATGATCCGAAAGTGATACCAATACTAACAACAAGATCAATCATATAACCACGAATTGAAAAGTAATATAAGCTATGCAAAAGAGTGAATGATAGAACTTCTCATTAATATTCCATAACGGCAACTCACACCAAGGGATACATATCTAAACAGAGAGGGGACACTTCCATAATGCAAACCATACTACACAATAACTCCTCTTTCATGATATGACTCTACTAATAAGGTAAAAAGATAGAAGATAGTGATGTGATACCGCGGCACTCCCCCAAGCTTGGAACAAACCAAGGGGATGCCAAACCTGATGACGAATTACTCCTTCGGTGGTGGTGGTATCCTCTCGATGAGCTCTCTGATGAGTTTCCCCAAGTCCTCAATCTCGAAAGTGAGATTACAAATCAGCTATGAGTTTTGCTCAATGCGGCTCATGATCATGTCGTGTTGAGAATTCCAGCTCTTGCTATTCTTTCCCCATTCTTCCTCCTTGAAGTCTTCTTTTCCTGCATAGCTAGAATGAGGCAAATCCCAATTGGAGGGTAATTTCCCCTTGGGCATATTCTGGTATTGATGCTCATGGATAAGGGTATGGAAGGGATTCTTGGTGCGTGGAGGAAGTGACCAGGGATCTGAACGGTGATGAGGAGGCTTCCCTCCAATTGACATAGTCCTGACAGGGTTTGCCACCACTCCAATGCTTGCAATGGTTGTGTCGGTGTGCTTTGCCTCCTCTTCATCTTCACTCTTGATCTCCTTCTCCTTCCCGGGGTCTTGGAGGTCTTCCTCCATAGGCTCCTTTCCCTTATCCTTGGCGGACACCATTGTGCTTCTAACTTTCAAAGAGTATGTCCTGGCAGAAACAGATCGAAACAAAAACACGATATACGAACCTGGAAGATCCGGGGGGGTTATATATTACGAAGTTTCATATCAAAAGGTACTGGGAGAAAACGAGTCGGAGGAGGAGTCTGGGGTGGCCTCACCACCTGGTGGCGCGACCAGGGGAGGGCCCGTGCCACAGGGTGGTGTGAGCCACCCTGGCTCCATTTCCGTCCCTTTTTCGCTTCGTAGCATTCCTTATTGACTAAAAACTGCAAAAAGATAGTTGGATAGTATTTTCGCGGAACTTTTCTTACCAGAACTGTTACCTATTTGAAAACGGACTCTGCAAGTCTCTAAATTTTGTATTTAGTGGATTCTTATAGAGTCACCACTTGAATAAGATCAATATCTTCATCTTCATACACTTATTACTTGAGTCATAAAACCCTTCTCTTCCTTATTACACCATTATCTCCACTTCCTGGAAATTTCTTTCACGCAGAACTTCACACAGTTCTCATTAGCAACATTAGTATAAGTGAAGTGATAAAACCATTTAAGTCCAACTTCAACTGAAAACCATCAAAACATAAGCTACTGCAGCATCTTCTTCCGAAAACCCAAAAAGAATTTAAAAAGGAAATCAAATAAAGAAGCAAATGCAAGATTGGCAAAATTTGTCAAAGCAGACCAACAGGTAAACATCAATTTTTTCAAAACTCTTATGTTGCTCAAATCAAAAAGTGCAAAACTAACGAAAGTTAAATAACAACCTGGGGCAGAAGCACAAAACATTACAGCTCAAACTGACATAGAAAGATCTCTCACGAATTTTTACGGTGAAGCACAAAAATCTGTTTCGGGACAGCAACTTCCCCAAATCTTACTTCTCTCTCATTAGAGGTTGATCTTAACACACAAAACCAAACAAAACGGATAAGGAGCGGTTATTACTGAAGTAATAACTTCCAAGACTCAAAGAAACAAAAACAAACTGAAAGCAAAAACAATTTGGGTTGTCTCCCAAAAAGCTCTTTCTTTATAGCCATTAAGATGGGCATGATAATTTTGGAGATGCTCACATAGGAATATGAATTGAAGTGAAAGAGAGTATTAAGAAGCAAAAACACACACACATTTAAGTCTAACCCACTTCCTATGCAAGGGAATTTTGTAAACAAACAAGTTGTTGAAGCCAGAGGCTACTTGCATAAGAAGGAAAAAGAAGTGCAACATAAAAACTTTCAGCATAAAACGAGGAAACTTGATATTATTGAGATGCATAAGAACACTTTTCCCTCTCTCATAGTAACTTTCGATATCATGCATAAACTTAACAATATATCTATCACAAGGGCCTTCGTAACAATGATCACTTATTCTAACAGAAAACACAGGAATACTAGCTCTCATAACACTACTTTGCGAAACAATATTAGAGGTATCCTGACAAAGGATAGTGTGTCCCTCTTCTTCATAATTGGTGACAAAGTCTTTCACATTTGCTATTATAGGTTCATCAACCATTTGTTTATCAGGTTCAACAACTTTATTTGCACTTTCATTAACCATACTAGCTATGATAGAATGTTCCCTTATCTTAACTGGGAAAGACATTTTCTCAATGTAAGGTTTAGGTAAAACGTGATTAGCAGTATAAACTTCAGTATTTCTTGCAGGAACACTCTTAGCAATATCTTTATAAGGTTCATGATACTTATTCCACTTCTTTTTAGGCACTTCAATGTAAGAAGCAAAAGCCTCAAAATAAGAAGCAATAGCTTGAGAGTCTAGACCATAAGCATTTTTAATATTTTGAAAGTCATCAGTTCCCATAAAAGATTCAATGCATTCATAATCATAATTTATACCTGACTTTCTACCTTTGTCATTCTCCCATTGACGAGGGTTTAACTCATCAATGCCCATTGTTATGGACTTGGGTTTTGGACAAGGAGGGAGCACTGGAGACATCTATCGGCTAGCAAACAAGCACACATGGGACAAAGATTTACCCAGGTTCAGGCCTCGTAGAGGTCCCTACTCCTGCTTGTCTGCTCGTGGAATTATCGAAGGAACCGAAGGTTACAATGGTGGGCAGATGCAATCTGGCGAGGGTTGTGGAAACTAGGGTTGCGTGTGTCCTCCTCCCCTCCCCTCCTAGCCCTTATATAGATAGGCTAGGTCTCGGGTAGCAGGTCGAGTCGGTTACAAGTTAGGGTTTTCCCCTTCAAACTTTCTATCTTTAGCTTTCTTGTTCTTCAAGTCAATCGAGAGTTTGTAGGTTACCCGAGTCCTTCAGTTGGGTCTGGGCGACACCGTGGGCCTTTACGTATTTAGACCGTATATACCAAGCTCGAGTACCTGTAGGGTATACCCATGTCAGTAGCCCCCGAGTGTCCAGTGGAATCGCATATTCGACTAGGGACTTTTGAAGTCTTTCGAGTGCATGAATGAGTATATTTCGACTGCTTTATTTGTGTCATAGGGATTGTTGATGTACGTGCCTGATATAACCGAAGTATCGGTATCAGTTAACCACCTTAGGGTGAAACAACGCAATCTACTCGAACTCGGATCCCCGGACTCGAATCCGGAAAAGTGCTGGTGTAATTTGACTCAAGCCGCGGAGGTCTTACAGGAGTCGAATTCCAGTTATATGGGTGTGAGCACTCGACGCGTCCGTCAAGGCATGTCCATCGTACCTGTAGGCACGGATACATTTCTGGTAGTGCACAGCTAATGTGTTGCCAGTCCTTATTTAGGTCTTACCTTCACGCTGTAAGCGTGGCATCCGAATTTTATCATGCGGAGACGATTCGGGTGACCCAGGAGATGCAGTCTCTTTGTAGGGAAAAATTATGAGGCGGTGTTGCCATGGGCTTCGAGTGTGGATGTTATCAACACACAGTTTTTGTATAAATAATCATAGGGTGCGCGACCAGCGCTCTCTATGGGAGTAGCCCCCGAGTGCCTAGTTGAGTCGAAGACTCAGGCGGGGACTAAAGAACTTTCACGACTGTTGTCATCTTTTGTTCGCTTGTTTCAATCGAATTTGTTTCCGGCGCTCCCTATGGGAGTAACCCATGTCCAAAGTCGAATTATGTTTCGAGTAGTTGGGTTTGGCTTGATAGTCCATGTTCCTGAAAAATAAAAATAAAAATCATAGGGTGCGCGACCAGCGCTCCCTATGGGAGTAGCCCCCGAGTGCTTGGTGGACTCGAAGACTCGAGCAAGGACTAAAGTAGTCAAAGTCTTCTGCTACGTAGCTTTGATGACGTCAGTGCTGACGATTTCATGACCTCAGTTGCCCGCGTAAGCGAGTTTGACGAGACGTGACGAGCAGTGGGTCCCACTTTCTGCCTTTGATTTGACTGGGCGTGTGTAATCTTTATTTTAACTGCGCCTCCTCGATTTCTGCGCGTAATGGGGGTAGTGGAGGGACGGTTCGCACTTCCGCTCCTCCACGTGTCCAGCACGATGTTTGCCACGTGTCCAGTAGGGTTTTTCTGAGCCGTTGGATTGCATCTTCCAGGGTTTAAGTAGCGGCGCTGCAACGGTAATTTTCTCATCTGCTCTCATTCATCCTTTGCTTCCATCGCCATTGCCGCTGCTCCTCTGTTTTCTCTGTGCTCGTTTCTTCCACGAGGCTATACCAGCTCCGCTCGTTTCTTCCATGATGCGGGACCAGCTCCGCTCGAGTACCTGTAGGGTATACCCATGTCACCCATGCTTCAGCATTGTCTTGAATACAGTCCAGAAGATCCCATTTAGCTTAATCTTCCATACGAGTGAATGATCTAGCACAAGAAGCGTCCAATAAATCTTTATCATGTAGAGGGAGCCTTGCATAAAAGTTATTGATAATAATATTGTTGAGGAGCTCATGAAATGGGACATTTGAGCATTAGTAACTTCAATCTCCCCCAAACTTGAGATGTACTTTCTCCATCAAGAGGCCAAAAGTTGTATATTTGATTCCGATCTTTATGAATCTCACTAGGAGGATAAAACTTTGAATAAAAGAGAGGTACTATTTCCTCCCATTCCAGAGCTTGACCATTCTTCAGCATCTTATACCATTCCTCAGTTCTTCCTTTCAGTGATAATGAGAATAACTTCTTCTTAACTTGATCTGTAGTAATACCTGCACACTTGAACAACCCACATAATTCATGTATAAAGAGCAAATGATCACCGGGATGGATAGTTCCATCCCCAACATAGTAGTTATCCATAACACGATCAATAATTCTTGTAGGTATTTTGAAAACATCATTCTCAGCAGGTGGTGGCTTATCTACTACCTTAGCAGTGGTAGTAGCATTACCAAATAAGAAACTCAGCGAATTATCCATAACGAAAATAAAGCAACTAACAGAAGTAAACAATACTCACAATAGAAGTTTCCTTTACCAGTTCCACTCTCCAATAGCGCTTCACTCCCCGGCAACGGCGCCAGAAAATAGTCTTGATGAACCACAAGTATAGGGGGTGTATCGAAGTATTTTCGATAAGTAAGAGTGTCGGACCCAACGAGGAGCAGAAGGTGCTGGCTAGTGGTATGGATCAGGAATTCTCTGCAAATACTTAGCAAACGGATTTTTCGGGGTTTTCGATAAAGCAAGTAAACAAAGTACGAGTAAACAAAAGACAGTTGGAATAAATGTAACAAGTGGCCCAATCCTTTATGCAGCAAAGGACAAGCTGGTTGTATTACTTAAGATGACCAAACATTCTCGAGGACACATGGGAAGATTGTCAAGTGCTTTTGCTTCATATACTTGATTAATCTTCTTTAGCTTGCTAAGTGTTGTGTGGGTGAACCTGTGCTAATGTACCGACCTTCCTAGGACTAATACATACTTGTGATCATACCCCTTGCAAACATCCGTAAGTACAAGAAAGTAATTAAGGTAGACATCTAACCACAGCTTTAAACTCTAAGACCCTTACATCCCTTGTGCAATGGTTTCCTAATGGGGGTTCAGGTTTTTGTCACTCCGGCAACCCCTACGATTAGTAGCCAAATACACAATGCATTCCCCTAGGCCCATATAGGTGAAGTGTCATGTAGTCGACGTTCACATGACACCACTAGAAGAAGTACACCACAACTTAAATAACAATCTATTGAATCTTTCTCAACACAAATCCACTACTAACAACATGACTTCTCCCATGTCCTCAAGAAGAAAACGAACTACTCATAAGACATCATATGGATCATGATCAGAGATGGAATAATGATGTATAAAAATCTGAACATAAATAATAATTCAATGGTTCACTCAATAGCATCAACTACAAAGAGTAATCAACACCGGGAAGTTTCCCCTAAGAACTAATGCAAGATTCAACCCAATTGTTACAGCAATATGGAGATGGTGATGAGGGTGCTGATGGTGATGATGGTGGTGATGATGATGATGATGATCCCGATGAAGTCCAGCTTGATGGTGGTGTTGATGTCGACGATCTCCCCTCTCCGGGAAGGAATTCCCGCGGTAGAAATCTGTTTGCCGGAGAGATCTTTCTCTCTCGGTGTTTTCCGCCCCGTAGAGGCGGTGGAATCTTTTTGTGGTCGCTCCCCGAGTCTTAGGGTTTCGGGAGGATAATATACGCCAGAGGGGAGAGGCTGGAGTGGGCCAGGGTGGCCACACCACCTAGTGTCACGGCCTAGGGCTGCCCGCGCCAGGGGGTGGTGTGGGACCCCTATGGCCCATCTCCAGCCCCTTCTGGCTTCCTTCGTCTTCTAGAAAAATAGGATTTTCCATATATTTTCCCGGATTTTCTGATCTTCACGAATTTTTCCTCAAAATAGCACCTTTTCCATCAGAATCCTGACTGCAGCGGTCCATGCTCCAAAAGTCATCAACCGTGCAAAAATGGATGGAATAACATAAGTATCACCTCTCAATACAAAATATATCAACGAATAATAGTGAATTAAGACATAGAATAGTGATGCAAAATGGATGTATCAGGGGGATGGACCCTGGAAAATAGGGATGAACCCTGAATGGGGGATTTGTTGCAGTAGACACATGGCACATAGCAGAGGGAAGAGAGAGCACAAAGAGAGAAGTAGAAGAACTTACTCGAGGTCCTCACGAGTATATAGAAGAGGAAGTAGAGGCCGAAGTCGAGGCAGCACACGGCAGCATGAGGAGCACCCCAGAGGGGGCTGCAACCCGCACCGAGCCGCAACCACGGCGGCCACAGGAAAGGGCGACACCCCACCATCGCTAAGGCACCAGAGCAGAGTCGGAAGGGCACCGGAGCGCCAAGTCGCCGATGAGCTCCTAACCCTAATCACCAGGGGAAAGTAGAAGCACCACCAGCAAAGAGCGTGAGCCACGAATTGAAGAGGGTAGAGCAGCGTAGCACCGTCGACAAAATTGTCCTGCACAGCAGTGACAACCGGGGAGGTCCTGGACGGCCGTAATCGACCGACGATGATGAGGTGAGCCGCGGTCGCCCGAGCAACCGAGAGAGGAGAGGATAAGATCGCGCGAGCAAGAGACGGCAGAGACTGGGCCGGTGGGGGTGGTCCAGTAACCCTAGGTTGGTTGAACCCAACCTAGTGGGCCGGATCGGACTGGGCCAGCCTAGTGGGCCAGGCACGTATTTCATAGAGGGCTTATTTAAAATATCTAATTACAAATATACCCCTAGAGTTAACTAAGCTCTAGAAAAACATAGAAAGATCCTAAAAATATATATAATATATCAAAAAGATCACAAAAATAATATGTACCTAAGAAAAATATAACCTTACTTGTTTAAGTTAAATAAAATACAAATAAATGCTAAGGACATCAAAACTCTAATTAAAAGTTAATAAAATAAGGAGAAAGTCCCAAAAATGAATAAAAATCATTTTTGCATATGAAAATAAATCTACTATTTTACAAAAATACTAACTTAATTTTTTTACAAATAAAACTTGGAACAAATAGTGAAGGACATTTAAACCTTTATAGAATTTTGTAAACATAAAAACAATACTTAAAAATAATTAAAAATCGGTTTTAAGATCTTAAATAAATATACTTTACTAGAAAAATACTCAATATATTATTCCAATGGGTTCCAAGATTTTAAAGTAATAAATTCCTATCTATTTTATAAATACATATTTTATAAATTCTATAAAAATATTTCTTAAATAATAATAATCACAATCCTATATATAACACGTTAAATCCCTAATAATTAAATACTAAGTCCAAAACTATAACTTGGATCTATAATAAAACTTAAGTTTAACTTATTAACCTTATAAAACTCTTTTAAAATCATAAATCCAATCTAAACCAACAATTTTAAGTAAATTTTGAACATCATAAAAATAAATGATATTTATCTATTAACTATTCTTAAACATGATTCTAGCTCTAATAGATTATTCAAATCATCTAAATTTACTTTCCTTAATAAGACAAACTATATTCATAATAACAAATCACATTTAAACCCATCATTCACTTAAGATGAAGGTGAATGATCCTATACTTTCAAACATGCTTGTTGCAAGATTTAAAGCTTATTAATACTTTTAAACACATCACACCCTAAGTCTAATTATGTTTTTATAGTTAACTTTTTTCTGTTCCAAATTAAGTCATAAGGCATTTCGAATCCAAACTTATCAAACAAACGCAAATGACATCGAGCACATTCTAATAACCATAAAGATTGGTTAAACCTTATCAACGAAACCTTTATTCAAAAGTTATTAGTTTTGCCACCTCAAAAAAAATCTCATAATAAGTTCTTCAACTCTTATCAATCTAAAACATGAACTTCCATAATAGTTGCATAATACCAAATAACTCTAATCATGTGTTGTTATACTTACTTTGAATCATACATGTTAGTAATAAGTTCCTTGTATTTATATATTTGTTTGTAAAGTAAACTTGTAGACAAATTAAATCTTAAGGAAATCACCCAAGCTTAACCTAGTCACCATATTAGGTATTACTTCGGGGTTTTCCAAACTGCATTACATTACTTATGCATCACAACATATTGCTTCTTTAAACATTTGTCCTTACCGGACCAATGATGTTGTTTACAGAATTTGGATCTTCTATTATCTTGAAGACCGTGAGTGCATAGTCTTGCAATCACAAAAGGCAAGTTCACAACTTACTCATGTCCTTTGATTATTTTCAATCAAATGCTTGTAACTCAAATATTGTCATCACCTGCATTTCAAAAAGATCAGAAAACACTATTTTCATAATAATATAGTTATGGATTATTTACCAAATGGTAATAATCTATTGATACAGCTCTAGTGGTAAAGGAACATAATATCTAGGACTTAACAACCAATGTCGCCAGTGATTCTAGCGCCGTATATTACGCGTCAACCATAAGACTTGGAATGGGACGGGAAAGTCAGCTGTATCTTCTCCCTTTCGCATGGACGGATGACCTTATCATGAGGCTATTGATTTCTCGTGGAGAATCCAGCACATGGGTGGGACCCCCCACGATCTTGGTGTCTAGATTATCTATGCATTGCTGTCTTGGGTCAGAGTTCACCATAGCTAATGGTGACCGCTAGACAGAGCTGCTTATAGACTCTCTGAGAGGCTACCCAAAGAGTAACCGTGGTAGTTGTCTCGGGGGATCGTGTCTTCATGCGGGGTCATGGAGAGGGCAGTACTGGCTTGGATCTTAGGCTGGGCCCCATACCAAGGAAGTGTGGACAAGCTCGCGGCTTGGTTATGCAACAAGGCTAAGGTCTCGTATGGGAAAAGTGACGCACCTCTGCAGAGTGTAAGAATTGTGACATGTTACTCCCTGTTCTGGGAAGGAGCTACGGACGCGGCAGGAAAGGAACCCCATGAAGGTTCTGGTCAACCGGTGAAGGGTGTCGGACATAGTTTTCAGAATAAAAGCAATCTTTGAAGAAATGTTTACGAAAACCTGCATTGCCTACGACCTATGGTCCATGGCTGTAGAGATAGTGCATCATACACTCCTTTTTAGTGAACTTGTTGAGTACGCTCGTACTCAAACGTACCTTCTTAACTGTCATTGAATCGGAGGCGAGAGCGGGCGGCCATCTACAGTGTGATATGGGGGCGGATGCACCCGGAGGGTAAAGACCTACTCCTACTAGATTGGATTAAAAGGGAGCGAGTTACAATGGCGGCGAGCTCCGCGTCTAAGCAGCGAGTCGCTTGAAGGGGTGTATGATGGAAAGTAAGTCCTTAGGATACCCTAGGGAGGTTTATATATGAGGCACCTCGCTAGGGTTTACAATTTACAACCGAACAAGATATGGATTCGGAGGCCTTGACCTAATCCGACTGGGCTTTGAGTACGCTTCTGGGCCTCCAGTCTCCAGTCGCCAGGCCTTCTCCTTAGTCACATTCCAGTCGCCGTCCTGCAGGCCCACTCGCGAGACCTTTGGCCCAATCGAAACATCCTATCGGGCTTACCCCATTCGACATATCCCCATTAGTAGTCCCCGAGGCAATCGTTGATTCAGATGCAGGTGTCTTTTTGGCAGTCGGAGTAGGCGAGTCCAATTTGGATGCCCAGTCGAATCGGCGGTGGACTCCACAGAAACCAAGGAAATTTTCCCAAGGTCCCCAGTCGTTGCTTCGGCAAATGCTACCACTGTCAAGTCACTGCTTCGGCGAGTGGACAGAGGTCAGTTGCAAGCGAGTCGAATAGAGGAGTTGGACCGTCAATTTGGTCAAAACTATCAGTTGGATATTCCAACGGTAACTTCAGCGTAATTACCGCGGGTAATGGCTACCCCGAGTTTGGCGGGTAGCACCTCCTTATAAGGGGAGTAACAGATCAGTTCTGCAGATCCTTTCCTGCATTCTTCATTCTCGCGCACCCATTTCTTATGTCTTCCGTCGATCCAATCCCTTCGCACTGAGCGACCCCACATCCTTCCTAATGCCGCCTCCAAAAGGTTCACGGGGGAAATCCAAGTGCACCACGGCTCAGCTCAAGTCCTTCGAGGACACTGGAGTCCTCCGTAAGGGGAACTGGCAGATCCCCGCGGCTTCCGAGATCGAGCCGAAACCGTGGGCCGGCGAGTTCATTTGCTTCCCCAGTCACCTAGAGAGGGGTTTGGGGTTCCCCACTTCACTATTCTTCCGGCGTTTCTGTGCGTACTACGCAATTAAGCCGTCGGATCTTGGTCCGCATAGCATCGAGCAGCTGGCAATCTTTGTCGCCTTCTCAAATGCTATCTTTGCTGCAGGCCATACTTCCCGCTGTGGTTGGAGCTTTTCCACGGCCGCATCGGGCGCGAGGTGTCCAGCGGCCTGATGTTGGTGGCCGGTAGCGTCACGTTCCAATTGAAGCCGAAGGCCAACTTCATCAAGCTCCTATTGCCGAAGAAGGCCACGAGCGAGTGGAAGAAGAGCTGGTTCTACATGAAGGAGTCCACTCCCTCCGGTGAAGTAGTGCTTCCCGAGTTCGTCGCAGAAAGGAGTGAACCTCGCCGGCTAGCGGCGCACAAGCTCCCCGAAGACCAGAGGATGGCTATCGCAGAGATGATGGACCAGATCTAGAGGCTGAAGGACCAGGGGTTGTCCTTGATCAACCTCTACAACTGCTGGCTCGGGCGGCGTCTGGTCCCGCTAGCGGCTCGGCCGCATTGGATGTATGAGTACAGCGGGAAGCGCGACCCCTCCCGGACCAGCAAAGAGTCGTGGGAGGCCGAAGACTACAAGGCCGCCCTGAAGAAGATCACCGACATGGAATTTACAACCACATTGGCCAGGCTCGCCCCATACGTTCTCATGAAGAACGAAGCCCCCACAGTAAGTTTTCCTTCCTCAAATTTCCTTTTAGTCACAATGTCTGTGGCGCAATTTGCAGTCGCATCGTCTGATACTTATTTTGGTTGTTCTCAGTTGTTCCAGGTGCTGGAGGGTTGGCTCCCTCCGCTCGATGAATAGGTCCCCCGAGAGCTCGAAGAGGCCTCCGAAGGCGACGAGGAAGAGGGGGGGCTTCCTCCCTAGCACCTACGGCCCGCAAGACTCGTATGGAGAAGCAGTACGAGTTCGAGGCGAGTCGTAGCCTCGAAGAACACGAAGGAGGCGACGAGATCGTGCAGGAGCACACTTCTCGGCGCATGGCCATGCCGGCAAAGCCCGCACGCAAACCGAAGTCACCAGCGAAGAAGCCGGCGTCGCCATCCAGGTCGGCGGTGGTGTTTGAGTCAGATGACAAATCTGATGATGACGCCCCCGAAATTTCACACAAGATCCCGGAGGGCGCGATTCCGATGATGGGGTTGGAGGCTGAGGACACCGAAGGGGCGGTAGAAGTTCCTCTGGTGGTGATTGCACCAATAGCTTCGATGGCGCCATAATAGGAGGTGGCCGAGGCCGTGGCCTCCAAGTCGCCACAACTTTCAGGAGCGGCCGTGTCTTCGGAACCGGAGATTCCAGCGACCGCGGCTTCGTCATCAAGGAAGCCCACGGTGTCGTGGGCTTCAGATGTCTTCGAGAGAGGTCTCACGTGCAAGCTAGGGCCGGAATTAGACAAGCCCGCCCACATCAGCACTGGGTTGCGCGTGCTCCCGGTCACCAAGTAAGCTTCGAGTTTTTCCTTCCAAATCGTGTTCCGTTTTTGTGTTATCTCTATGCTGACTTTGGAGGTTTGGCAGGTCTGGCATCAATAAGATTGGTCTCTCTTCGGTGGCGAAGATTCCGCCAGTCGCCGCCACAGGAGAGGGCGATCTCCTTAAGAAGAGAAAGCCAACTGAAGACGTCGCGCCTGCGGAGGGCGCGAAGAAGCGTAGGGGTAGGGTCGACGATGTTGTGGCAATGGATAGCGCCAAGGAGAGTGATCTTGCTACGGTCGTCGAAGAGGTGGCGGTTACCCGATCGGAGCCAGCCACGGGCGCTCCGACGACGGAACCGTCGGCTCCGATGACCAGTGCCCTGGCTAAGCGACGTTTCCGCACTTCATGGCAAAGGGGTTTCTGGGCGTGGCGGACAACTAGTCTCCACAGAGCCCAGAGATCGTTGATAAAGACATTGGATCTCGTCGCGGGCATACCTCCTTCATGGTCCCTTCGACGGACGCCGGAGAACTTCACAAGATGCTTGGCACCACCATTCAGGTACGTCCAGTCCCCGAGTGTCTAGTCGCTAAATTTCAGCGGCTAGGCATCGAGTTTCTTCTAGTCTCCAGTCCCCGAGTTCCTGGTCGCTGAATTTCAGCGGCTAGGAACTGAATTTCTTCTAGTCTCCAGTCCCCGAGTTCCTGGTCGCTAAATTTCAGCGGCTAGGAACTGATTTCTGTTTTTGTAAGTGCTAACTTTTTGTTCTTCTTGCAGGGCTTGCAGAGGGAGTTGACAGATCGACGGGCCGCAAAGGAGCATCTGGAGCGGGATCTGCGCGTGGCGCAGGAGGCAAACCGGCGACTCCAGGAGACTGTTGGTGAGTACTTGATACATTTTCGGCTGCGAGCTGTTGGTGTTCGGTAGTGTTGACAGTCGCTTTTTCCCTGTTCAGATGGTCTTCCGACTGCGATTGCCAAGGCCCGAGAAGGATATGTCCCAATTGCCAAGCTGGACGTGGCGAATGGACGTATCGACTCGCTGGTCAAGGAATTGGAGGAGGCGAAGGCGGCCTCGATTTCTTCTGAGGATAAGCAAAGGCTATGGTCGCTGGGGCTAAAGAGGAGCGAAAGGCCGCGGACTCGATCATCCTAGGGCTGCAAAGCGATCATGCCACACTAGAGAAGCACGTCACCGAGAACTGCCGGAAGCTCCTTGGTGAGTCACTGTTTCTTTTTTCTTAACGTGTGCGGTGAGTCCTCGAGTGGGGGAATCCGTAGTGTCACTGATGTCTAAAGTTGCAGTAGTGATAGGGCAAAGCGACCTGGTTGTGCAGACCTTCAACGCCTCACAGTGCGTGACTGCCATGGTGAACGCGGCCACTACCTCGATGTTGGGCGTCTAGGCAGTTCTTCAAGGAATGTCCTCCACCGAGGTTATTCCTAGGGGACTGACTGAAGTTTGGCGCTATCTAGAGGAGCTAACCAACATCGTGGAGTGGATGGTGCGCTCAGCTTTCAGGTGCGGGGCCACCACGGCGTTGAGTCTGGGGCTTGCTCACTTTCCTGACAACTTTGACCTCGACGACATCACCAGCGGCTACCCTTTGGGGACTGGTACGGTGGAGATGTCGGAGATACTGAAGCTGACCGCCAAGGCCGCCCCTTCGCTGATCGGGTGTTGGCGATGGGGGACCTTCTGCTGTACCAAGAGACGATGGTGGCGCCAGGCGACCCCGAGCCGGAGCATCGTGATCTAAAGTCGAAGCAGCCCTTCTGGTCGGCGCTGTCGAAGTCGCTGTCGACCTACCCAATGAACCTGTGGCAGCCATTTGTTCGTGTCAAGGGTGGTGTGGACGCTTCATCATCGGGGCCTGCGAAATAGACAGCCTTTCTGGGCGATTTGTAAGATATGCCAAGTGGCGACTACTTGTAAAATGAACTATATTTTTATGAGAGTAAGAGGAGTCAATCGACTCGCAATGCACGCTTGATTTCGTGTTGTGTTTAACTTTTGTGTGAGAGAGTCCCCGAGCACGTCCACCCTTTAATGGGGTATAACTCGTTTGTATACGTGTGTGTTTGCTTTGGTTTTTGTTCTTTGTCTTTTGCGTTTTCTGAAAGGGGCGAGTCCCCGAGCGCGAGTAGGATTGTTTTGGGTGCGTGCCTCTTGCGAGTTGCTGATGCGTTGTTTGTAACGCGTATCCTCCCCTGGTTCAGAGAACCAGTCGCTGGGCGAGTCCAAGGCGGCTCTCTTACTTGGTGTGTTCCTGAGCCGCGTGAGAGTTTCCACTTTGCGGAGTCCCCGTGCGTGGTACTTAACCGTTCGAGTCACTTTGCGCGAAGATGGAAAGGACAGGTCACTGTGAGAAGCGTATACCGGTCGTCTTGGCCCGGTGGGCCAGTCGAGCTAGGCGACTCCGATGGTGGCTCCGGGTTGGCGTATTCGTGGATGACATAAGGCCCGAATGTTGTCAGTGCCCTTGGGTCGCACTACTTAGCCGTGCCGGTCGCTCGACCAAGGGTTGACTTCTGTGGGTAGCATATTGCTAATTGTACGAGCGCGAGTGGCACAAGAGTATGGCGAGTAGGCACAATTTGTGTGATCGGAATGAATTTCATTATATATCATCTGGGTACAAGTTTGAGTTCTATGTATAGACCTTTCGGAGAAGGTTTACATTACATGGCCTCCCGACCTCGAGGTGGTCATCGCCTCGTATGTCGATGAGGTAGTAGGCGCCGTTGCCAAGGACTCACCCTATGGCGAATGGCCCCTCCCATGGGGGGAAGCTTGTGCATGCCCTTCTTGTCCTGGGCCAGTCGTAGGACCATATCGCCCTCCTAGAAGGTGCGGGTCTAGACTCGGTGATTGTGGTAGCGGTAGAGCCCCTGCTGGTAGATGGCGGTGCAGGAGCGAGCCAGGTCGCATGCCTCATCGATCTGGTCCATGCTGTCTTGGCTGGCGATCTCGTTTGTCGCCTCGACGTAGTTGGCGACTCGAGGTGAGTCGTGCTCCAGATCGGTTGGCATTACGGCTTCGACGCCATACACCATGTAGAAGGGTGTGAACCCCGTGGAACGGTTGATGGAGGTGCGGATTCCCCATATTACAGAGGGGAGCTCTTTGTCCCAGCATCCTAGGGTGCGCTCTAGGGGCACTTGAAGCCGTGGCTTGAGCCCATGGAGGACGCTTTGGTTGGCGTGTTCTGCTTGGCCGTTCGACTCCGGGTGGGCGACTGAGGCGAGGTCGAGTCGTACGCCGTGCTCCTCGCAGAACTCTGCCATGGTGCCCTTGGTGAAGTTAGTGCGATTGTCCGTTATGATGTTGTGCGGGTAGCCGTACCGGTAGATGAGCTTGCGTAAGAACTTGGTGGCCGTCTTGCCGTCGCACTTTTTGATCGGCTTGGCCTTGACCCATTTGGTGAACTTGTCGACCACGACCAGGAGATGGGTGGAGCCGGATGGGGCCTTCTTGAATGGGCCTACCATGTCCATGCCCCATACAACGAATGGCCATGTGATGGGGATGGTCTTGAGTGTCGAACCAGGGAGGTGCGTTCTGTTGGCGTATTTCTGACACCTGAAGCATCGTTGGACGATGTCGGTGGCGTTGGCGTGCGCGGTGAGCCAGTAGAAACCGTGGCGCATGGCCTTGGCGACCAGCGACTTAGCGCCGGCGTGATGGCCGCAATCGCCGGCGTGGATGTCCTGGAGGATCTTGCGGCCTTCTTCTGGCTGTACGCGGCGTTGGAACATGCCAGTCATGTTGCGTTTGTGGAGCTCGCCGTTGATGATGACGAAGGATTTGCAGCGGCACACGATCATTCGTGCCTCCATCTCGTTTCTTGGGAGGATCTTGTGCTTGAGGAAGGCGACGTATGGTGCCGTCCATTCGCTAGGCTCCACGATCATGGCGACTAGGGTCGGCTCGGGTTGTACTGGTATCCCGATGTCGATCTCCTTCGGTGGGCAGACTAAAGGTTTGTGGATGATGTCAAGGAAGGCGCCTGCGGGTGGTGTTTGTCGAGCCGACCCGATGCAGGAAAGGGCATCTGCCTCCTCATTCTTGCGTCTATCGATCCACTCGATTGAGTAGCCGTTGAAGTGTCTTCCTAGCTGGTCTACCGCTTGGCGATATGCTATCATCATCGGAGAGATGGCGTCGCAGGTTCCGGCGACCTGGCCGGCGACTAGGTCGAAGTCGCCGTAGCACCGTAGGCGGTTTATGTTCATCTCCTTGGCAGCCCGCATGCCATGAAGGAGGGCCTCGTATTCTGCCATGTTGTTGGTGCAGGGCTTGAAGTTGAGGTGGAGCACGTAGCGAAGCTTGTCTGCCTTAGGGGAGGTCAGGATGACCTCAACCCCTGCACCGTCGGCGTTCTTGGACCCATCGAAGTGGAGCGACTAGTAGTGGAGGTATGGTAGCTTCTCAAGCTGATGTGCTTCTTCCTAGTCTACGAGGAAGTCAGCCAGGGCTTGCGACTTGATCGCTTTGCGGGGCTCGTATTTGATGTTGTGGATGCCGATTTTGACGGCCCACTTGGCGACTCGCCCGGTCACCTCGCGGTTGCGTATTATGTCTTGCAGTGGTGCAGAGGTGACGACCGTGATAGGGTGCTCCTGGAAGTAATGTGGGAGTCCCCGTTGAGCTCGGAATACCGCGTATACCAGTTTCTGGTACTGCGGGTAGCGCTGTCTTGAGTCTGTCAGGACTTCGCTGATGTAGTAGACGGGGCGCTGTATGGGGCGTTCCTTGCCCTCCTCTGGCCATTCGACGACCATCACGCCTCTGATGACTCGAGTGGAGGCCGCCACATAGACTAGCATTGGCTCTTTGTCGACTAGGGCGGCGAGGAGTGGTGCCGCGAGTAGCACTTCTTTGAGCGCTTTGAGTGCGTCGTCCGCCTCCGCATCCCATTGGAACGTGGGGTTCTTGCGCATTAGGCGGTAGAGGGGCATTTCCTTCTTGCCGAGCCGGGGGATGAAGCGGTTGAGAGCCGCGACTTGCCCGGCCAACTTCTGGATGTCGCATAGGCACTCGGGTTTCCCGAGTCGCGTGATGGTTTCGATCTTGCTGGGGTTAGCCTCGATGCCTCGCTTGGAGACCACGTATCCCAAGAGCTGTCCAGTTGGGACTCCGAAGGTGCATTTTCCTAGGTTTAGCTTGATGTTGTATGTCCGCAGATTTGCGAAGGTTTCGGCCAGGTCGGCAAGTAAGTCATCCCAGCGGGTGGAATTTACCACCATGTTGTCGATGTAGACGTGAATGTTGCGGCCAATATGGCTCGCAAGGCACTCCTACACGCACCTTTGGTACGTGGCGTTGGCGTTCTTGAGGCCGAACGTCATGGCCGTGTAGTAGAAGGCGCCGATTGGCATGTTGAACGCTGTCTTCTCCTCATCCCCGACCACCATTTTGATCTTGTTGTACCCAGAGTACGCGTCGAGGAAGCACAGGACTCCGATCCCGCAGTTGAGTCGATAATCTAGTCGATGCGCGGTAGGACGAACTCCTCCTTCGGGTAGGCGTTGTTTACGTTGGTGTAGTCGATACACATTCTCCACGTGTTGTTCTTTTTCAGAACCAGGACTGGGTTTGCCAGCCATTTGGAGTATTTTATTGGCCGAATGAAGCCTATGGCTAACATGCATTGCACTTCTTTGGCGATTGCTCGGCTCGCTCTTCATTGAAGGGTCGTAGCGACTACTTTACTGGTCGCACTTTGGGGTCGGCATTTAGTTTGTGCTCAGGGAGTTCCCTCGGGACACCTGGCATGTCAGAAGGTTTCCATGCAAAGATGTCGCGGTTCTCACGGAGGAACCTGATGAGCGCGCTTTCCTATGCGGGGCTCATGTGCGCCCCAATGGTGACCGTCTGGCTGGAGTCGCCCGGGACGAGCTCGACGGTGCGGGTATGCATGGTCGCCTCGAATGTGGAGTTCGCGGCAGTTGGCTTCTTCAGGATGGTCAGGTCGTCCTTATTGATGTTGCCCGCGTATTTCGCGAGCTCCTCCGCTTGATTAGTCTCCGCGGCGATGACGACATCGGCGAGCTCAGCGCCTTTGTCCTCGCATTCCACGGCCATATCGGGGTCGCCATGGACGGTGATGATGCCACTCGACCCTGGAAGCTTCATCATGTTGTAGGCGTAGTGGGGGGTCGCCATGAATTTGGCGAATGTTTGGTGTCCCAGGACGCAGTGGTAGGGGATGCGGAAGTTCGCCAGCTCGAACACGATCATCTCCGTGCGGTAATTTGCCGGTGTGCCGAAGGTGACTCGCAACATCACTTCTCCAATCGGATACACCTTCCGACCGGGGACGATGCCGTGGAAGGTTGTCAGGGCCAGCTCGATTGCTGCTTCTGGGAGCTGGAGCCTTTTGAACATGTCCAGGTACATGATGTTGATGGAGCTCCCGCCGTCCATCAGTGTCTTGGGCAGCCAGTAGTCATCCACCTTGGGTCTGACCACTAGAGCGACTCACCCTGGGTATTCGATCCTAGGCGCGTGATCCTGGCGACTCCAGGTGATGCTCTGTTCAGACCAGTTGAGGAAGCGAGGGATGTCAACTTGGGTCACCGTGTTGACAGTGACTGCGTGGGCGAGGACCTTCTTCTCATGTTTGGTGCCGAGCCCGGTGAAGGTGTGTAGCAAGCCAACGGTGTTGCCGAAGCCGCCGACGTTTCTGTTGTCCCGGGGTGGGTTGTTGTTGGGGTCCTCCCTTGCTCGCCTTGCCTTTTCGATCTCTTTGAGAGAATGGCAGTCTATGGTGGTGTGGGTGGCGGGTTTCTGCTCCCTGCTATGGTAGATGCAGGGCTGGTTGAGCAGGGCAGCGGGGTCAAATTTCGGCCTCGTTGCATTGTTGGCGCGGTAATTTCCACTGTCGTGGTATTTTCCTCTGTCATGGCAGTAGTTCTTGGAATCGCGTTGGCCGTAGCCGGTGTTGGCGATGAAGTCGACTCGCCCATCCATGCAGCGCTTGCCGGTGATGCGAGTGTTGCTGTAGCGCATGTCGCGTTGTCGTCCGCTGTCGTGGCCGTTGGTGCGGCGTCTTCCTCCCGACTCGTCATCGGAGTCCTGGTTGGGGTCTTCCTCCGCATAGCGCTTGGAAATCTCGAGGAGGTCAGGGATGTTGTCGAGCGTCCGGTAGACCCTCTTGATCTTAGCGACTAGGGGTTTGTACCGGCACGCGTTCTTGAAGCAATGTAACACCGTGTCCAGGTGGATGCCGGAGGCGTTGATCCACAGTTCCTGCCACCTTTGAATCCAATGGCGGGTCGACTCGCGTTGTCCCTGGATGCATCGCTCCAGGTCCTCGATGGTGGTGGAACGAGTGTAGGAACCCACGAAGTGCCTAACGAAGGCATCCCGTATTTCCTCCCAGGAGTCGATGCTGTCGGCGGGGAGAGTGTTGATCCATTGCCGGGTCGCACCCTCCATCATCAGGGGGAGGTAGCAAGCGGCTAGCAGGTCGGTGTGGCCGGCGATTCTCATCGCCATGAGGTATGTGTCCAGCCAGACCGCTGGATCGTATGTCGGGTCGTACTTTTTGATCTCCTTGGGTGCCTTGAAGTTGGCAGGGTACTTTCCCCTTGGATCATAGGTCCGAAGCATTGGGGGGCGACTCGGCTGAGCGAGCCCCTGTGTTCGGGGTCACCGCGGTTGCTGAGGGTGTTCCTCAAGTCGTTGAGCTGGCGCGCCCGCCAAGCCTAGTTGTTGACGGTGTGCGTGTGGGCATCGATGGGCTGCCCGTTGGCGGCGACCGTGTTGTTCACCAGTTGCGGCTCGTTGGTGGAGAGCGCGGGGTTGGCGGCCCGTGGCTGTGCCGCCAGGGGCTGCGGTGGTGGGCAGGTCACGGCGTTGCCGACGATGGGGTGACCGCTTGAGGCCTCCCTGCTTGTCGAGGAGCGGGAATACATCCGCCCCCGCGGGTCGACTCCCGCGGCTTGCTGCTCGATGGTCCTGGCGAGTAGGGCCTTGGCGTACTGGATCTGTAGTGCGCCCTCTCCCTAGACGTTGCGGTTGGTGACTGCCGCGTTGGCCGCGACGCCGTTGTCCATCAGGGTGTAGTAAAGTGGGAGTCCGTTAGCGTCACGGGCCTGTGGCGAGATTATGATTCGCGGCTGGTCCGACGAGGGTGCGTGATCGATGGGTGGTGGCGGGGCCCCAGTCGCCGGTGCGCCGGGTGGTGGTCGATCGCTTCCGCCTGGTGGTGCATTCTCGCAGTATTCACGCTCCACTACACGTGCGGGGTCGCTCTCGTCGTTGAAGTTTAGGACGCGACCTTGTACATTGGAGTTCAGGCGGGTCCTGATGCGGCGCTGGTGGTAGAGCGAGAGCTCCTGCGCCGTCGCCCGCTCGAGGCGGAATTTCTCGCGCTCGGCTATCTCCTTCCATGTCACCTCCTCCAGTCGCTGGCGGGCTTCCTGCACCTCCGTGGCTGTGGCGGTTGGCAGGATCGGTGTGGAGAACGGATCTGGTGGGGCGGCCGTGCTGCTCGCCATGTAGATCACGTTGAAGCGATTGGATCTAGCGTGGAAGTCCTCGGGGGACTCTGAGCCAGAATCAGAATCGAAGATCCCGAGGATGGAGGAGTCCTCGAGGTCCTTAGGGTTGGAGACCCGCGTGATGGAGTCCTCCCATGATGCCGCAGTGATAGATCCGTTGACCGAGGAAGGGGTCGCAGAGTCGACATCATTGTTTAGGGCCGCATCGTCCGCGGCGGTGTTGGTCTCGGCCGCGTTGCTGGCGGCCGAGTCGTACTCAGTGATGAAGCTCCTGATCGAGCGAACCTGCTCCTCCGAGAGCAGATCGCGGTGCGGCGGCGATCCACCAACGATCACCATCGCCGCTAGGTCGACCGCGCCGGTGAAGCCGGCGAAGAGGTTGATGGAGCCGACCAGCATTATCGCGTTGTGGGTGATCGGGCGCGACGACGGGATGTAGCTGCTGGGCAGGATCTATAGGATCCCGCCGATGGCGATGATGCGGCCAGTGGTGATCGGCCGATCGATCGGCGAGTAGGGTCTCGCCGCAGAACTCAAGCCAATCCGGCTAGGCCCCACGGTGGGCGCCACTGTCGTGGAAATGGACACGGCAGTCACTATAGTTGGCAGCGATTGATTGAATCAGCGGCGAGAGCTAGCAACCATCTGTGGTGCGAGATGGGGGTGGATGCACATGGATTTATCCAGGTTCAGCCCCCAGAGGGTAAAGACCTACTCCTGCTAGATTGGATTAAAAGGGAGCGAGTTACAATGGCGGCGAGCTCGGCGTCTAAGAAGCGAGTCGCTTGAAGGGGTGTCTGATGGAACGTAAGTCCTTAGGATACCCTAGGGGGTTTATATATGAGGCACCTCGCTAGAGTTTACAATTTAAAACCGAACAAGATATGGATTCGGAGGCCTTGACCTAATCCGACTGGGCTTTGAGTACGCTTCTAGGCCTCTAGTCTCTAGTCGCCAGGCCTTCTCCTTAGTCCCATTCCAGTTGCCGTCCTGCAGGCCCACTCGCGAGACCTTTGGCCCAATCGGAATGTCCTGCCAGGCATACCCCATTCGGCATATCCCCATCATTAACCCTTGCTAGATTTTAAGCCGTTAAGACGACGTCAATATCAATTTTTGCTCAAGAAATCATCATCGACAACTCAAGTTCTTCAATAAAGTCAACATATACATCCGCTGAAGTGAAGGCAAAGCCTCTATTTAGATAGGAGTAGATACCCTAGCCATAAAACCTACTTCTATAGAGCATTGCATTAGTAGCAATTGCAAGCCAAATAGTTTAGGTGTTAGTCTTATTAGACAGATAGTTCTAAATTATTATTTCTAGTTCTTCTTTGTAAGAAGTTCTTTCTTTCTCTTTAACCTAGAGTGTTCCCTAGATCTTTTGTAAAGAGTCGAGTTGTAATCTATAGTCGTGTCTTGGACCTGTTGTGTTTCTGTTGTACCACTCTGAGGGATGTAATACTAGTGAATGGTGTTTCATTGGTGTTATGTCAACGACTATAGTGTACTACATCATGAAGTGGTATGCTGGGTCACCACAGCTGGTATCAGAGCATATGCTTTAACTTTAGGTTGGTAAACCTAGTAAATGGGTAGAACCTGCAGGAAGGATGTTAGAAACCATAAAGAGTTCTCTAGAAATATGATGGATATTCAATTGGGAATAATCTTGTCATGTTACTAGTGCGATGATTATTTATTATGAAATTTTAAATGAGTACCATGAGTTTTAACTCAAGATGACTGATGATAATTTCTTATCTATAGTACAAGAATGGCACCTAGGTATCCACCTCGGAATGTTCAAGTATTGAACAAGACCTTAGATGATTATGAAGATGACTGTACAATCACTCTAAGACAACTTCTATGGAGCTTGGATTGTAAGTCTCGACTTCTGGTCAAGGTTTATAGTTTTTATGACGGACGGATATTGGCCAAGTACCGTATCCTAATCATGTTACCCAAGAAGTTGGGAGTGCGTGGAGAAATGCCATCGGGAGAAGCAAGGTGTATGGCAACAACCTATCAGATTGCAGTAGTAGCAGCCATCACCAAGATAAGGGAACAGAATTCCAAGGCACTAGAAGGTACTACCTATACTGCTATACCTCACGAAACCCTTAGTTCTGATCCAGAGTTAGATCATTCTGCTTTGGTCAGGACTAAACCTACTCTGGCAATAGAGTCTATAGGATCATTATAAGTCTTTACTGGACACGTTTCATAACACTAATCAAGTGCTAGTTCAAGAGTTGGACACAGTCATTGAGGATTTCACTGATCCTACAAAGGCTGTGGCACGTAGAAAGAAGTTAGTTAAAGAAGCAAAGCACCCGAAGCCAGTATTTTCAGGAGAGGTGTTTGAAGAAACAGAGTTTAATGACCCACACTCTGAAGTCTATGCCTATTATCCACTTGAACCTTAGCAACCAGTAGACCCATGGACCAAATATGAGGAGGAATAGAAGATATGGAATGCACCCAACCCCAATAATGCTGTTAGAGGTAATACCGGATGGGAAGGCCCGTCTTATGATGAAGTCACGGGAAAAGCTATACCTTGTGAATTGGGTAAGGGAGTAAAAACCAATTATAATCCTATAAAATCATATGGACCCTATGGGGGTAATAATACTCCCATTGAGCTGGAAGAGTGTCCTAGTAACTACTACACCAATATGCACGACTAGATTGTGGAACAAGCAAAGAATACCTCTTACTTTCAAGATGCGCCTAGAGGAGGAAAAAAGAATACTGAAGGAGATAATGAGTATGATAGTCATTTCTCAATGGCTAATCTCACTCTTGGTACTTCTACTCAAGGTTACGCACCTACTGGATGTTTTGATGCACCAGAAGGCAGTCGTCGAACTTCATGCCATCGTGGACGAAGACTCTAGAAGCACGGAAGTGAATGAAGAAAGTAACAAGGGAAGTAATCCATAAAGTAGCGTGCTTGAATAATGTTCATATTGGGTAATGCGTATTGTAGTGCTTGAGAGGCTTGCGCAAATAAGTGAGAGTATGCTCACATGAGCAAGAAATCCCTTGTAATATAAGGAGGTAGTGTACAGAGGGAGTGTCTTGCTGCGGTTGGGAGTTGTAAGATTTCGAAGACATATGTTTAATACATGGTATATGTTTGAGTATTTCTTGGTTTTTCTTGGATCTTCTTGATTGACTAGATCTGTGCATGAAAGTTTGGCTTGGTGTGCAAATACATGTGTATCATCAAGTTATTACTTGATGTCATAGACCTAAATAGAAACAAGAATTCGTGTAAGGGAGTGACGAGTTCCGACGATCAAGATGAAGATTTGCAAGAAGAAGGAAGCTAAATATAAGGTGTATCAACACTATTTTGAAGGATGGATCAATTCCAACTTATTATTAGTTGGTAATAAGAGGGATTATTAGTGTATAAAAGGTGTGGAGCAACATGAAGGAATGAATTTAAGTTCACCCGAGATAGGTGATGTTGCTCAGAAGCTAATAAAGTAGTCATCCCAAGTTCATGGAAGTATCATGAATCAGTGCAAATAAGAAGTATTTGGAATAAGGGTGGTATTCAAGCTCATACAATTCAGAGAGAATGCCAGTAAGAAGTCGAAAACCTGTAGGGTAATCTATGCACCGTGGAGGATCCGCAGTTGGTATCCGTAGCTAGTATCCTAGTGGTGTAGTGAAGTAGGTCATCGTTGTGTAATTTAAAGAGTATAAAACCTGGCCTAAGTTAAGAAAGGCATAGAGAAGTATAAAATTGAAAGTGAACGACTTTCGAGACGTTTTCACGGCATCAGATTCACTGGTTAAAAGTACTATCTAGCAGATTAAAAGTAAGATAAGTAACGTTGGAAGATTCATTTCAGAGATCCCCAACTATGTGGGTGTACCACAGATTCTTTCGTAAGATCTTATATAGGTAAGATATAAGCTGGATGAAGACCGATATCCTAACTATTGAATTAATGGGTATTATACATGAAGTTTAGAGACCATTAGGAAACCCCAAGGGGGAGAGTAAACGATAAACACTGAAGTGTTGTTGTCTAACTTCCTGACTAAATGTTGGAGAAGAAGTACTGAGTCATGATGATATTAAGCCTTATTCTCATAAGGTTATAAGAATCCACCATTATAAAGTAATTTCGAGAGTATGTTCGGATGAAAGATCGAAGGAGATATAATAAATTAAACCTAGTGGACTAGTTCTAAAAGAAACAGCTGGTAAGATTGTTCCTAAGAAGGAGGAGAGCCTACTAAAATAGTTTAGTATATAGTAGAAGAAAAACCTTATTGGAAGGGACAAAATGTGTCCACAACCAATTCTAAATAGGACTGTAAGGGCATAAACCCAAAGAGATATAGGAAAATGAACTATATGGTAAAATAGAAACAATAGGATATTGTCGGAATGAAGAGGATTCAAGGAAAAAGATCTGAATACAGGATACCTCAATTATCCCCAATTGTGATCGCAATGGAATTTGAGAAATGGCGTGATCAATACAAGTTGACACCTCATTTCGAAACATAAGAGAGTACGAACTTCGGGGACGAAGTTTATTTTAAGGGGGAGAGTCTGTAACATCCCCGACATTAGAGCTTAAAAATAAGCTGAGATAAGGTGTGTGCATTGCATTCATGCATAGAAAATCCGGGGAATATTCGCGCAAAACTAAAACAGATATAGAGGGATCGAGATCTCTCTTATTTGGATGGAAATGATAGCGCAAGTGTGATTGATTTCGACATGACCTCTATGGAACCAATGTGTTTGAGGAAGAGTGATTGAAATTCAATTCAAATATGAGTCATAGTATAATTGAGTATTCAAATGATACATTAGAATATAAAGATAAGTTAAAATGAATAATAATAATAAGTAAATAAATGAATGATTATTTATAAATAATGTACAAATAGTTACAAAATTCTAGAATACAAAATAAGAAGTTACACTTGATTTTATTACAATTACAAGTACAAATAAATTAAAAGAGAGATTGACTTTACAATAAGAAGAAAATTTAAATTTATTAAATAAGTTATACAATATTACATTGTCTTCACATTATCCAAATGGAATATCAATTACAAATGAGTAAAAGAAAAACCTAAAACTTATTTCTAAGCTGTCTCTTTATCTTCTTTAGTCTTGTTCCCTACAAGCAAAAACAACAAACAAAAGAAATGGAAAACAAGGGGTATGGGGGTTATTATACTCTCAGGTTGGCAATGAAATGCATTGCTTGGTCATCATTGAGTGTTATTAAAAGGGGCCAATATAGAATCTGTTCTTATCAAGGTTTTTGTCTCAGAAAATTTGCATCACTTGCAATAGGGGGCCAAGTTTCACCATGAGTAAGAAATAGGGGACAGTCAAAACAGAAAAAGAAGACATCCTTACCCAAGCATATCCACCAGAGATATTTTTAGATCATGAAACTTGAAACAGCACAGGCCCCACATGTAAGCAGGCTAGCAGCTTACACACTGCATGCAACTGCTGTGGTGTCAACACAACAAGGAGAGTTCAGGAAGTAGATAAGGGAGGGAGCTGCCGTAGCACATCTGCTAGAGTACTATTCATTTCTCCACCCAAGCAAGGACTCCAGCACTTCACCTAATCCATCAAGGCACACAAGAGATAGAGCACCAGTCACAGTACAACACAAGCACCAGAGGTATCCATTTCACTTCATAGCCAAGAAAACCACACCAGCCAAACCATACACCTGATCATCCAAACGCTCACAAGATGGTGACTTAAGGAGGGGATGGAGTAGGTGGACATAAAGATCAAGGACAAGATTCCAGGATCCAGAAGTAGCAGGAGCAACACCAGGAGGTGAAGGACAAGATCAAACCAGCAAAGCAAGCTAGCAAGATCAAGCAACCAGATCAACCAACAACAACACCAACAGCTCAACTGTTGTGGTGAGTAATATAAAACCCTCACATGATCTAACTATCTCATCTAGATAAGAAGTCATGTGTGGTTTTATACTTAATCTCTCAGAAATCACCCAAGTGGGGTGAATCCATCATAGAGGAATTTTGAATACAAAAGCCATAAGTAGACTATACAAACTAAACCAGGATCTCAGACTATCCTGGATATAAAGTTATATTCCATATTCCAATATAAACATAGCCAAGATTATGAATTCTGGGCACATCTCTTAAAAGAGTAGCACCCGAGAATCCATAGATCTTATGGATCCATATAAGCACACCAACCATTTTATCAAAAGGATTCTAGAATAAGTAACTGGTATCAATACCAGAACATATCTATGAGGGATAGCAAGATAGAAAATTAGTTCCTGTGCCTCAGACCAACATCATTGACAGGGTCATAGCAGCAGCTCATGCTTATTAAATCCAGAACGAACAAAAAAATTTCTACCGCAAGAACGAACAAAACCCAGATCTAATCTAGATAAAAGCCAAGATCTAATCTATTAGACATGTGCAACGAGATAGATCTGTACTAACCCTTGTAGATCTGAAAGCGTTACGATATTAGATCTCGTGGTTGATGTAGTCGATCACTTGCCGATCTCAAGATCGAGTGGACGATCATTCCGGCGCCGCGTTCCGGCAGCGCTTCCGCAGTCGGTCACACGTGCGGAGTCGAAGCAGACCTTCCTCTCCCTGTTCCAGCGAGCAGCGGAGGTAGTAGATCTTCTCCACGGAATCCCAGCAGCACGACGGCGTCGTGGTGGTGGTGGAGTAGAGAATTCTGCAGGGCTTCGCCTAAGCCTGAGCAGAAGAAAGGAGGAGGAGAGAGGTGGCTAGGGCAAGAGTGGAGTAGTGGAGGGGGCCAGGGGTGCCGCCTCCACCCCTCTATTTAAAGGAGGGAGGCGCCATGGGGAGGTGGAGTCCTTGTAGGGCTCCCCTCTCCCTTGGCCGGCGGATTCGGAGGGGGGAGGAGTCCTCCTCCCCCACGACTCCTTGTCTTGCCCCACAAGGACTCCTTGATCCTTTCTTGGTTTTCAAGCAAACTCCAAGAAATCTTCCAGAACCTTCCGGAACATTCCGAAACCTTCTAGAATCCTCATACAAATACTCCGGAACATTTCCTAACTTAGAAAATGATCCTCAATATATGAATCTTATTCTTCGGACAATTCCGGAGCTCCTCGTGACGTCCCGAATCCAATCCGAGACTCCGAACAACATTCGGTCTCCAACACACATTCCATATCTACTTAAAACAACTTTGAACCTTAAGTGTGTCACTCTACGGTTCGTGAATATGCAGACATGATGGAGACACCTCTCCGATCAATAACCATCAGCGGGATCTGGAGATCCATAACGGCTCCCACATACTCAACGATGACTTCGTGATCGATAGAACCATTAACATACGAAACCAATTCCCTTTGTCACGTGATACTCTACTTATCCGAGGTTTGATCGTCGGTATGTCCATACCTAGTTCTACCTCGTTACTGATAAGTACTCTTTACTCGTTCCATGTTATGTCATCCCTTGTGACCCAGTCACATGCTTGCAAGCTAACTAGATGACATTCCACCGAGAGGGCCCAGAGCATATCTATCCGTCATATGGATGGACAAATCCCAATCTTGGTCCATGCGCTTCAACACATACTTTCAGAATACCCAATGACACCTTTATAACCACCCAATTACGAAGTGGTGTTTGATGTCATCAAAGTACCCATCCGGTGATGGTGATTAACACAACCTCATGGTCAAAGGATTAGGTTACTATGCATTTAAAAGCTTATAGCAATACGAACTTAATGACTTGATCTTATGCTATGCTTACTACGGGTGTGTGTCCATCACATCATTCACCTAATGATATGATCTTGTTATTAACGACATCCAATGTCCATGATCAGGAAACCATGATCATCCATTAATCAACAAGCTAGTTTAACAAGAGGCTTACTAGGGACTCTTTTATGTTTACAAAACACACAAGTATTAATGTTTCCGGTTAATACAATTATAGCATGGGATGTAAACATTTATCATAAACATAAAGATATAATAATAACCACTTTATTATTGCCTCTTGGGCATATCTCCAACAGTCTCCCACTTGCACTAGAGTCAATAATCTAGTTAAAAAACTCGTGCATTCAACACCTATGGCTTTCTGATGTTGTATAGACACTATTGCTAGTGGTAAATATAATCTTCGGATCTGACACTTCCAGGTCCGTGTGTATTTGCATGTCCTTGCGTTTCTATGCATTACTCATTCTCTAATGAGATGGCATTGTATAAATTTGGTCCTTTGGTGAGACCTTTAGTTCCTTGGGATTAAATCATGTTGATACAATTGTCGCACAATGTATCTTCATAATATTATCCCGCTATGAACCACACCTAGTTTGATAACAAACTACTTAACACAAATGCCGTCCTTTGCTGCTACTATAGCAGTTATATACTTAGCCTTTTGTTGTAGTATCCGTCACAATATCTCAACTTTGGAACTCATCCAAATCCATCATGGAACTTCCTTTCCATTACATTGTGCCACCCATAGTTTAAATTGAGATAAATTTAATTTGTATCTTGTGACCAAACTAGTATCAATGTAACACTTTACAATGAACTACCTTTAACTATTTGTCACTTATACATGATATATTCTTAGTTCTTCCAAAGCTCATAAGAATATCTTTACTATTGTCCAATGATCATCTTATGAATCATTCTGGTATATGCTCATAACATTTAGAGCATAGGACATATCTGGATGTGTACATCTCAAAGAATGATTGATCAAAATATTCTTGTGATTTCACCAAGTGTCAAAAACTTTGAATCTCGTGTCAACACACTTGAATCTTGATTTAGTCCTTTCCGTGCGTCAAGAACCTTTCTTGTTGTTTCCATATTGAACTCATTCAACATCTTATCTATGTACATTTGGCAAAACCATATTAGCGCCTCAATCTATTCATATAGACATTGATGCCTAATTCTTGAGTTATGCCTAAGTCTTTCATCGAAATGAAATTCTTAACCTGTGTCAATAAAAGATACATTATTTCTAATCAACAATATGTCTTTCACATAATGTATTAGAAATATGTCTTAGCGCTCCCACTTAATTTCTTGCAAAATGCAAACATCTTCATCGTCTCTGAAGATTTCAACTCCGCGATGCTCACTTCAACCATTGAAGTTTTGCATACTCTTTTAGCATCCTTTGAATTAACAAAAACCCTTTGGATCGTGTCATGTGCACGTCCTAGGTAACCATTCTATTAGAAGAACTTGTTTTGTTTGTTCAACTACCATATACCAAAATATATGTAGTGGTTGCTACATTAATCCGTCCAGACTAAATATCGCTATGAAAGATCAAATCTTATCATAGTCAATTCCTTGAACATTGTCGTAAACTCTTTCCGACATGTCGACTATTTCATAGATTTGAAACATCCATGTCTATTTCTTTATAGATCCAAACACGACTGATAGGCTTCACGCCTTTCCGGAGGGTCTTCAAAGTTTAGAAACTTGATTTCTCATGTATGAATACTATCACGGATTCCATGACTTCTAGTAATTTTATGGAGTCAGGGCCCATCATCGCTTCTTTGCATGTAGTCGGTTCATCATTGTCAAAACAATAACGACTTGCTTATCAAATCTTACTATTTGATTCTTATCGACCCACACGGTTCTGTAGGAACTTTAATCTCCGAGATCACACCTTTTGTAATCACGAGAGCCATGAGCATTGTGGCCGCCACCGGGAAACTTTCCGGCGCTGCGCTACTTAGCACATATAGCTAAGGTTCAACAACCTTATCAAAGTTCTATTGTCCTCCCACTTAACTTTTCACAAAAAATTCCTTCTCAAGAAACTTGACGTTCCAAGCGACAAACTCTTTTGTCCTCGGTGTTATGGAGAAATTCCCAACAAATTCTTTGGAATAACCTAGAAAGACGTGCTTATCCGACTTTGGTTGTAAACATTTTACTTATGCCTAGCATACCAAAAATTTAAGAAAGGACAACCTGGGTTTTATCCCAAACCATGACTTATATGGTGTCATTTCAACGGATCACGATGGAGCTCTTTTCAGTGTAAAAGCGGTAGTCACTAAAGCTTTAATATTTAATATATAATGGCAGTTTTATAAATGACACCTTTGATCTTACCATGTCAAACAAGGTTTCATTACATATCTTGAACACTCCATACTCCTATGGTGTTTTGGGAAATGCAAATCCATGGAACGATTCCTCAAATCTTAGGTGTTTTGCTAAACTTGTAACTCAAACATCTTTCTTTATGATCCAATCATAAACTCTTTTATTTTCTTGTTACAATGATTTTCCACTTCATCTTGAAAGTCTTTGAACATTTTTCAAATGTTTCATACTTCTTCCTTATTAAGTATACACATATACTCACTCAAATCTTCGGAGAAAGCATATGAAGTTGAAATCCATCACCCACGACTACACATAATGGACTATATACATCAATATGTACAAATTCCAATCAGTTAGTCGTCTGTTCCTCTTTTGGCCTACGAACGGAGTTTTAATTATCTCCAGGAAAGTATCACAAGCATCATTTGATCCAAATCAAAGACTCCAAAAATCCATCAACATGGAGTTTCTTCATATATCCTTTCAATATAATTTAAACGGCGATGCCACTTCTCAAGTGATCTTTCAATCATTTGTCTTGCGACATTTTAGCATTAGTTTTATGGTCGTTATTTCTCCTACCAGACTTGTATATTATCCATCTATTATGGAATACGGTAATTATTTGAACAACCTTTTGTCGTCATTATACCTGATCAAAATAACAATTATTGAAACAAATCTTGAAGGCAAGCTTTGATGTTAACGAGCAACACAACAACCCTTTGTTTGTTTTCGATGAACATCATCACATTTTCTCTTGCTAGTTACTTAGGCCATTGCAGTTCATGAATTGTGTTGTCTTGTATGACACTTCATACCAACCAATTCGGTATCCAATACCGGTATCCAATACCTAAGAACCACATTGTTTAACAAGCAAGGAATACAACCATAATATATATCTTCTATATGCCTAAGTTGGACATCTCCAACCTTTTATTTTCTTGCCAAATATTTTATAGATTCTCTTTCAGCAATTCCTTTTCTTTTAAAAGAATCTATCAACATCAATAGTGGTGTCATCAACATGACACATGGTACAAAGCGTATATAGTCAACTACTAATACCTTTGGACTTGCACTTTGAGGTGGATCACCATCATCAAATGTTTGGTGTTCTTTCAAAAATCCATTCTTTAGTAATCTTTTAGTGTAGTAAACATTTTACTTACATCTTCTATTCATGCTTATCATGACAACTTTCATGATCAAGCTACTATAGCTTATAAAGGTGAATTGCGAGTATAATGTTTCTTTTTCAAAACCTTTTGGAGGATTAGGACGACTAGCGTCTCCAACCTTAACACATTCTCATCAAATATGAGGACGTATACTCTATCATGTTGTAACCAACATATTGTTTTAGATATCGCAATACCTTTCACATATGATGGTTTCTGAAACATTGCTTTCAGCTCTTAGATAAACTTGATATTAAAAACAATCTTTTGAGTATCAAGAATCATGGAGGCAAACATGATACATTAGATACTAACACTGGAATTGTTACTCTTGATTTAATACTATTTATTAAACTTCATGGAGTAAATAGAGTTTGCTAAAAGTTTGCAATAGGACTTATAAACTTTAAATTGACATTCAAAACAATACGATACCAGTTCGTAAAGTAAATATCCAGAATTTCTATAGTTCCACTATCTCAACTATAACTAAGCGTAAGGTGGTGAACGGATGCCAATGACTACAACAAACTATGCAAATTCACTTTGATTGTGTTTATGATAAATTGAGTTCGGCTAATCCAAATTACAAATGAACTCCCACTCAAAACAACATCCCTCGAGTTGTTTTAGTGATTACACGAACCAAATCCACTACACCAAGTCCGATCATCACGTGAGATGATGTAGCTTTAAAGGCGAACAATCAACATGTTCATCGTATCATCCATATGACTCATGCTTTACCTTTCGGTATTCCGTGTTCCGAGACCATGTCTGTACATGCTAGGCTCGTCAAGGTTAACCTTAGTTTCCACATGTGCAAATCTGGCTTGCACCCGTTGTATGCACACGTAGAGTCTATCACACCCGATCATCACGAGATGCTTCGAAACAACGAGTCTTAGCAACGGTGCCAACTAAGGGTGAACACTTTATTACTTGATATTTAGTGAGAGGGATCATCTTATAATGCTACCGTCGCGATCTAAGCAATACAAGATGCATAAAGGATTAACATCACAGGCAATTCATAATTAGTGTGATATGATATGGCCCTTTCTTCTTGCGCCTTTGATCTCCATCTCCAAAGCACGGACATGATCTCCATCATCACCAGCATTGTGTCAAGGTCAGTGGCGCCGCTTCATGGTTGTCCATCATCACTAGCAACTATTACAACTACTTGGAATAAAGCTATTACAAGATGAATAGACATGCAGGTCTTAACAGAATTAAAGACAACCATTAGGCTCCTGCCGGTTGCCATATTACAACAAGGATCATTGCATACATCAAATATAATCACAAGCACATGATGGCCATATCACATCACAAAACCCCTGCAAAAACAAGTTAGACGCCTCTAATTTTCTTTGCATGTTTTACGTGGTTTGGGGCTTTCGAATAAGAACGGATCTTACCTACGAAACTGAACCACAACGTTGATACAAGTGCTATCAAGTTGCAACGTGTAAATTGGATCTATACTATGGTGAGAGAGACAGACACCCGCAAAGCCACTTGTGCAAAGCAAGTTACACGTCAAGCGTGGAGCAAGTCTCATGTGCGATGACATGTAAGGTTAGCCCGAGTCGCTTCATCCCACCATACCGCAAGATGCAAAGTAAACAAAGCAAAAGACGGCACGAGCACCAACGCCCACAAAACCATTGTGTTCTACTCGTGCAACAGATCTACGCATAGACACGGCTCTGATACCACTGATGGGTTCGTAGCATGGAAAACAAAAAAAAAATCTACCGCAAGAATGAACAAAACCCAGATCTAATCTAGATAAAAGCCAAGATCTAATCTATTAGACATGTGCAACGAGATAGATCTGTACTAACCCTTGTAGATCTGAAAGCGTTACGAGATTAGATCTCGTGGTTGATGTAGTCGATCACTTGCCGATCTCAAGATCGAGTGGACGATCATTCCGGCGCCGCGTTCCAGCAGCGCTTCCGCAGTCGGTCACACGTGCGGAGTCGAAGCAGACCTTCCTCTCCCCGTTCCAGCGAGCAGCGGAGGTAGTAGATCTTCTCCACGGAATCCCAGCAGCACGACGGCGTGGTGGTGGTGGTGGAGTAGAGAATTCTGCAGGGCTTCGCCTAAGCCTGAGCAGAAGAAAGGAGGAGGAGAGAGGTGGCTAGGGCAAGAGTGGAGTAGTGGAGGGGGCCAGGGGTGGCGCCTCCACCCCTCTATTTAAAGGAGGGAGGCGCCATGGGGAGGTGGAGTCCTTGTAGGACTCCCCTCTCCCTTGGCCGGCGGATTGGGAGGGGGGGAGGAGTCCTCCTCCCCCACGACTCCTTGTCTTGCCCCACAAGGACTCCTTGATCCTTTCTTGGTTTTCAAGCAAACTCCAAGAAATCTTCCAGAACCTTCCGGAACATTCCGAAACCTTCTAGAATCCTCATACAAATACTCCGGAACATTTCCTAACTTAGAAAATGATCCTCAATATATGAATCTTATTCTCCAGACAATTCCGGAGCTCCTCGTGACGTCCCGAATCCAATCCGAGACTCCGAACAACATTCGGTCTCCAACACACATTCCATATCTACTTAAAACAACTTTGAACCTTAAGTGTGTCACTCTACGGTTCGTGAATATGCAGACATGATGGAGACACCTCTCTGATCAATAACCATCAGTGGGATCTGGAGATCCATAACGGCTCCCACATACTCAACGATGACTTCGTGATCGATAGAACCATTAACATACGAAACCAATTCCCTTTGTCACGTGATACTCTACTTATCCGAGGTTTGATCGTCGGTATCTCCATACCTAGTTCTACCTCGTTACTGATAAGTACTCTTTACTCGTTCCATGTTATGTCATCCCTTGTGACCCAGTCACATGCTTGCAAGCTAACTAGATGACATTCCACCGAGAGGGCCCAGAGCATATCTATCCGTCATATGGATGGACAAATCCCAATCTTGGTCCATGCGCTTCAACACATACTTTCAGAATACCCAATGACACCTTTATAACCACCCAGTTACGAAGTGGTGTTTGATGTCATCAAAGTACCCATCCGGTGATGGTGATTAACACAACCTCATGGTCAAAGGATTAGGTTACTATGCATTTAAAAGCTTATAGCAATACGAACTTAATGACTTGATCTTATGCTATGCTTACTACGGGTGTGTGTCCATCACATCATTCTCCTAATGATATGATCTTGTTATTAACAACATCCAATGTCCATGATCAGGAAACCATGATCATCCATTAATCAACAAGCTAGTTTAACAAGAGGCTTACTAGGGACTCTTTTATGTTTACAAAACACACAAGTATTAATGTTTCCGGTTAATACAATTATAGCATGGGATGTAAACATTTATCATAAACATAAAGATATAATAATAACCACTTTATTATTGCCTCTTGGGCATATCTCCAACAGTCTCCCACTTGCACTAGAGTCAATAATCTAGTTAAAAAACTTGTGCATTCAACACCTATGGCTTTCTGATGTTGTATAGACACTATTGCTAGTGGTAAATATAATCTTCGGATCTGACACTTCCAGGTCCGTGTGTATTTGCATGTCCTTGCGTTTCTACGCATTACTCATTCTCTAATGAGATGGCATTGTATAAATTTGGTCCTTTGGTGAGACCTTTAGTTCCTTGGGATTAAATCATGTTGATACAATTGTCGCACAATGTATCTTCATAATATTATCCCGCTATGAACCACACCTAGTTTGATAACAAACTACTTAACACAAATGTCGTCCTTTGCTGCTACTATAGCAGTTATATACTTAGCCTTTTGTTGTAGTATCCGTCACAATATCTCAACTTTGGAACTCATCCAAATCCATCATGGAACTTCCTTTCCATTACATTGTGCCACCCATAGTTTAAATTGAGATAAATTTAATTTGTATCTTGTGACCAAACTAGTATCAATGTAACACTTTACAATGAACTACCTTTAACTATTTGTCACTTATACATGATATATTCTTAGTTCTTCCAAAGCTCATAAGAATATCTTTACTATTGTCCAATGATCATCTTATGAATCATTCTGGTATATGCTCATAACATTTAGAGCATAGGACATATCTGGATGTGTACATCTCAAAGAATGATTGATCAAAATATTCTTGTGATTTCACCAAGTGTCAAAAACTTTGAATCTCGTGTCAACACACTTGAATCTTGATTTAGTCCTTTCCATGCGTCAAGAACCTTTCTTGTTGTTTCCATATTGAACTCATTCAACATCTTATCTATGTACATTTGGCAAAACCATATTAGCGCCTCAATCTATTCATATAGACATTGATGCCTAATTCTTGAGTTATGCCTAAGTCTTTCATCGAAATGAAATTCTTAACCTATGTCAATAAAAGATACATTATTTCTAATCAACAATATGTCTTCCACATAATGTATTAGAAATATGTCTTAGCGCTCCCACTTAATTTCTTGCAAAATGCAAACATCTTCATCGTCTCTGAAGATTTCAACTCCGCGATGCTCACTTCAACCATTGAAGTTTTGCATACTCTTTTAGCATCCTTTGAATTAACAAAAACCCTTTGGATCGTGTCATGTACACGTCCTAGGTAACCATTCTATTAGAAGAACTTGTTTTTTTGTTCAACTACCATATACCAAAATATATGTAGTGGTTGCTACATTAATCCGTCCAGACTAAATATTGCTATGAAAGATCAAATCTTATCATAGTACTGTCCATCACAAACAGGGTCAATACTGTCCATCACTAGGCCACAATATGCAAGCTCTCATGAAACCACTAAGTTAAATCATCTTCCTACAAGAAGATAGGAATCACAACAAGAATGAATCCACACAATACCAACTAGGCAATGACAGAATGTTCTCTGACAAAGAAAAGAGGGACAAAACATGCACAACAGAGTGGTTATCTGATAGAGAGCAGAGTAACAGATCATAATCAATAGTGGTTGGCAATACACCAACCGTAGGACCTCATCAAGGATTTGCATAGATTAATAAAGGAGCCCAGCTAAACATTACTACATGGGGGTGATGACCCACAAGTATAGGGGGTGTATCGTAGTATTTTCGATAAGTAAGAGTGTCGAACCCAATGAGGAGCAGAAGGTGCTGGCTAGTGGTATGGATCAGGAATTCTCTGCAAATACTTAGCAAATGGATTTTTTGGGGTTTTTGATAAAGCAAGTAAACAAAGTACGAGTAAATAAAAGACAGTAGGAATAAATGCAGCAAGTGGCCCAATCCTTTATGCAGCAAAGGACAAGCCGATTGTATTACTTAAGATGACCAAACGTTCTCGAGGACACATGGGAAGACTGTCAAGTGTTTTTGCTTCATATAGTTGATTAATCTTATTTAGCTTGTTAAGTGTTGTGTGGGTGAACCTGTGCAAATGTACCAACCTTCCTAGGACTAATACATACTTGTGATTATACCCCTTGCAAACATCCGTAAGTACAAGAAGTAATTAAGGTAGAAACCTAACCATAGATTTAAACTCTAAGACCCTTATGTCCCTTGTGCAATGGTTTCCTAACGGGGGTTCAGGTTTCTGTCACTCCGGCAACCCCTACGATTAGTAGCCAAATACACAATGCATTCCCCTAGGCCCATATAGGTGAAGTGTCATGTAGTCGACGTTCACATGACACCACTAGGAGAAGTACACCACAACTTAAATAACAATCTATTGAATCTTTCTCAACACAACTCCACTAATAACAACATGAATTCTCCCATGTCCTCAAGAACAAAACGAACTACTCACAAGACATCATATGGATCATGATTAGAGATGGAATAATGATGTATAACAATCTGAACATAAACAATAATTCAATGGTTCACTCAATAGCATCAACTACAAAGAGTAATCAACACTGGGAAAGTTTCCCCTAAGAACTAATGCAAGATTCAACCCAATTGTTACAGCAATATGGAGATGGTAATGAGGGTGTTGATGGTGATGATGGTGGTGATGATGATGATGATGATCCCGATGAAGTCCAGCTTGATGGTGGTGTTGATGGCGACGATCTCCCCTCTCCGGGAAGGAATTCCCCCGGCAGAAATCTGTCTGCCGGAGAGATCTTTCTCTCTCGGTGTTTTCTGCCCCACAGAGGCGGCAGAATCTTTCTGTGGTCGCTCCCCGAGTCTTAGGGTTCTGGGAGGATAATATACGCCAGAGGGGAGAGGCTGGAGTGGGCCAGGGTGGCCACACCACCTGCTGGCGCGGCCTAGGGCTGCCCGCGCCAGGGGGTGGTATGGGCTCCCTGTGGCCCATCTCCAGTCCCCCTTATGGCTTCCTTCATCTTCTGGAAAAATAGGATTTTCCATATATTTTCCCGGATTTTCTGATCTTCGCGAATTTTGCCTCAAAACAACACCTCTTCCATCAGAATCCTGACTGCAGCGGTCCATGCTCCAAAAGTCATCAACCATGCAAAAACGGATGAAATAACATAAGTATCACCTCTCAAAACGAAATATATCAATGAATAATAGTGAATTAAGACATAGAATAGTGATGCAAAATGGACGTATCAACTCCCCCCAAGCTTAGACTTCGCTTGTCCCCAAGCGAAACTGAGCTCAATAAACAAATATGTCAAACAATTCCATCTGCAAGTAATAGCACATATACATAAATCATCTTCCTAGTCCCCAATCTAGGAATCATTTTTTTCTTCGTAATCATGTGAAGAAACAACCACAAGTTCATTGCTATTTTCTATCCTATAGTATAGGAAGCACATTAATAAGCTAAATAACTTTTGCCCAGTAGCAAGCATCACAAACAGGGTCAACACTGTCCATCACTAGGCCACAATATGCAAGCTCTCAGGAAACCAGTAAGTTAAATCATCTTCCTACAAGCATATAGGAATCACAACAAGAATGAATCCACACAATACCAACTAGGCAATGATAGAATGTTCTCTGACAGAGAACAGAGGGACAAAACATGCACAACAGAGTGGTTATCTGATAGAGAGTAGAGTAAAAGATCATAATCAATAGTGGTTGGCAATACACCAACCGTAGGACCTCATAAAGGATTTGCATACATTAATCAAGGAGCCCAGCTAAACATTACTACAAGGTGGATGAACCCTAGAAAATAGGGATGAACCCTAAATGGGGGATTCGTAAAGGATTTGCATACACCAACCCTAGTAGAAGATCATAATCAATAGTGGTTGGCAATACACCAACTGTAGGACCTCATAAAGGATTTGCATACATTAATCAAGGAGCCCAGCTAAACATTACTACAGGGTGAATGAACCCTAAAATTGGGAGGAGCCCAGCTAAACATTACTACATGGCACGGAGCAGAGGGAAGAGAGAGCACAGAGAGAGAAGTAGAAGAACTTACTCGAGGTCCTCGCGAGTATACAGAAGAGGAAGCAGAGGCCAAAGTCGAGGCAGCACACGATAGCACGAGGAGCACCCCAAAGGGGCGCTGCAACCTGCACCGAGCCACAACCACGGCGGCCACAGGATAGGGAGACACCCCACTATCGCCAAGGCACTAGAGTGAAGTCGGAAGGGCACCAGAGCGCCAAGTCGCTGGCGAGCTCCTAACCCTAATCGCCAGGGAAAGCAGAAGCACCACCAGCAGAGAGCGCGAGCCACGAATCAAAGAGGGTAGAGAGGCGTAGCACCATCGGCAATGTCGTCCTTCACATCAACGACAACCGGGGAGGTCTTGGACGGCCGAAATCGATCGACAGCGACGAGGCGAGCCAGAATCACCCGAGCGACTGAGAGAGGAGAGGATAAGATCGCGTGAGCAAGAGACGGTAGCGACTGGGCCAGTGGGGGCGGTCCAGTAACCCTAGGCTGGTTGAACCCAACCTAGTGGGCCGGATCGGGCTGGGCCAGCCTAGTGGGCCAGGCTCGTATTTCATAGAGGGCTTATTTAAAATATCTAATTACAAATACACCCCTAGAGTTAACTAAGCTCTAGAAAAACATAGAAAGATCCTAAAAATATATATAATATATCAAAAAGATCACAAAAATAATATGTACCTAAGAAAAATATAACCTTACCTGTTTAAGATAAATAAAATACAAATAAATGCTAAGGACATCAAAACTCTAATTTAAAGTTAATAAAATAAGGAGAAAGTCCCAAAAATGAATAAAATCATTTTTGCATATGAAAATAAATCTACTATTTTACAAAAATACTAACTTAATTTTTTTACAAATAAAACTTGGAACAAATAGTGAAGGACATTCAAACCTTTATAGACTTTTGTAAAAATAAAAACAATACTTAAAAATAATTAAAAATCGGTTTTAAGATCATAAATAAATATACTTTACTAGAAAAATACTCAATATATTATTCCAATGGGTTCCAAGATTTTAAAGTAATAAATTCCTATCTATTTTATAAATACATATTTTGTAAATTCTATAAAAATATTTCTTAAATAATAATAATCACTATCCTATATATAACATGTTAAATCCCTAATAATTAAATAGTAAGTCCAAAACTATAACTTGGATCTATAATAAAACTTAAGTTTAACTTATTAACCTTATAAAACTCTTTTAAAATCATAAATCCAATCTAAACCAACAATTTTAAGTAAATTTTGAACATCATAAAAATAAATGCTATTTATCTATTAACTATTCTTAAACATGATTCTAGCTCTAATAGATTATTCAAATCATCTAAATTTACTTTCCTTAATAAGATAAACTATATTCATAATAACAAATCACATTTAAATCCATCATTCACTTAAGCTGAAAGTGAATGATCCTATACTTTCAAACATGCTTGTTGCAAGATTTAAAGTTTATTAATACTTTTAAACACATCACACCCTAAGTCTAATTATGTTTTTATAGTTAACTTTTGTCTGTTCCAAATTAAGTCATCAGGCATTTCGAATCCAAACTTATCAAACAAACGCAAATGACATCGATCACATTCTAATAACCATAAATATTGGTTAAACCTTATCCATGAAACCTTTATTCAAAAGTTATTCGTTTTGCCACCTCAAACAACAATCTCATAATAAGTTCTTCAACTCTTATCAATCTAAAACATGAACTTCCATAATAGTTGCATAATACCAAATAACTCTAATCATGTGTTGTTGTACTTACTTTGAATCATACATGTTAGTAATAAGTTCCTTGTATTTATATATTTGTTTGTAAAGTAAACTTGTAGACAAATTAAATCTTAAGGAAATCACCCAAACTTAACCTATTCACCATATTAGGTATTACTTCGGGGTTTTCCAAACTGCATTACATTACTTATGCATCACAACATATTGCTTCTTTAAACATTTGTCCTTACCGGACCAATGATGTTGTTTATAGAATTTGGATCTTCTATTATCATGAAGACCGTGAGTGCATAGTCTTGCAATCACAAAAGGCAAGTTCACAACTTACTCATGTCCTTTGATTATTTTCTATCAAATGCTTGTAGCTCCAAATGTTGTCATCACCTGCATTTCAAAAAGATCAGAAAACACTATTTTCATAATAATATGGTTATGGATTATTTACCAAATGGTAATAATCTATTGATATAGTTCTAGTGGTAAAGGAACATAATATCTAGGACTTAACAACCAATGTCGCCAGTGATTCTAGCGCCGTATATTACGCGTCAACCATAAGACTTGGAATGGGACGGGAAAGTCAGTTGTACCTTCTCCCTTTCGCATGGACGGGTGACCTTATCATGAGGCTATTGATTTCTCGTGGAGAATCCAGCACATGGGTGGGACCCCTTAGTTCCTTGCGATCTTGGTGTCTAGATTACCTATGCATAGTTGTCTTGGGTCTGGCGGTCACCATAGCTAATGGTGACCGCCAGACAGAGCTGCTTATAGACTCTCTGAGAGGCTACCCAAAGAGTAACTGTGGTAGTTGTCTAGGGGGATCGTGTCTTCATGAGGGGTCGTGGAGAGGGAAGTACTGGCTTGGATCTTAGACTGGGCCCCATACCAAGGAAGTGTGGACAAGGTTAAGGTCTCGTATGGGAAAAGTGATGCACCTCTATAGAGTGTAAGAATTGTTACATGTTACTCCTTGTTCCGAGAAGGAGCAACAAATGCGGCAGGAAAGGAACCCCATGAAGGTTCTGGTCAACCTGTGAAGGCTGTCGGACATAGTTTTCATAATAAAAGCAATCTTTGAAGAAATGTTTATGAAAACCTGCATTGCCTACGACCTATGGTCTATGGATGTAGAGATAGTGCATCATACAGTCCTTTTTAGTGAACTTGCTAAGTACGCTCGTACTCAACCCTACCTTCTTAACCCTTGCTAGATTTTAAGCCGTTTAAGATGACGTCAACATTAATTTCTGCTCAAGAAATCATCATCGACAGCTCAAGTTCTTCAATAAAGTCAATGAAGTCAATATATACATCCGCTGAAGTGAAGGCAAAGCCTCTGTTTAGATAGGACTACATACCCTAGCCATAAAACCTACTTCTGTAGAGCATTGCATTAGTAGCAATTGCAAGCCTAATAGTTTAGGTGTTAGTCTTATTAGCCAGATAGTTCTAAATTGTTATTTCTGGTTCTTCTTTGTAAGAAGTTCTTTCTTTCTCTTTAACCTAGAGTGTTCTCTGGACATTTTGTAAAGAGTCGAGTTGTAATCTATAGTCATGTCTTGGACCTGCTGTGTTTCTGTTGTACCACTCGAAGGGATGTAATACTAGTGAATGGTGTTTCATTGGTGTTATGTCAATGACTATAGTGCACTACATCATGCAGTGGTATGCTAGGTCACCGTAGTGACATTCACATTGGTGGATTGGTTACCCACCTTGCCCATGCATTAAATATTACATTACCTGCTATGCAACCTGTTGACGGCTCCAAACTTATGGACGTCAAGTATTTAACTGCTTGTGGCTTCCTTGGTGTTTACCAAGCTAACAAGAGGCTCCAAGCATATTTGTTTGGTTATCTTGCTGATGCACAGGGTGAGCAGGTTCTATTGCCTTGTCCACAAGCCTTCTCAGTTGTGGAGAAGGACACTTGGATCCTCACCAAGGATCAAGTGATGGAGATTATGGCTGAACTCCAGCCTGATCAAGAGGAAGATAACAAAGGAGAGTAGCAGGATGAGGATGAGCACGAGCATGGGGATGAGAAGGAATACAACCCCGCGTGGGAGGGACAACAGCAGCAACAAGGGGGATCCTGTGACCCATGGCCCAATCAGCCGCAACATGGGTTCAACTACGTCCCCTATCAGGAATTTCAGCAGCTCAACCAGTGCGTTGGGGAGATTGACCACACTCTACAAGGAGTGAATGAAGATTTGAGCGCCTTGACTCACAACTTCAGTCACTTCATGACCCACTTCCCCGACTACTACCAGCAGTATCCGCACCAGCCGCCGAACAATAGCAACAACTGAGCCTGGCAACAACCTAGGCTTGGGGGAGGTTTGAAAACCTCCAAACCTTGCATTCATATTTTAATTTATTCTTTTGATTTATTTTACTTCTTCAAAATTGCATGTTTGCTTTCAGTTTGCATTCCTAAACAAAAAACACACAAAAATAGTTGTAACTTTTATTGCAAATTCGTTTCTTTGTTTCTCTCGAAGATTGCTCAATTTCAGGTGACTTGGCAATAGGGAAATATAGAGGGGATTCGACTCAAGTACGAGAACAAAGCAAGCAAGAGGAGGTATCACATTCCTTTCATCACCTTTTCTGCAATTTTAAATTGATCGTACAATTATTTACTCACTTGCACTAGAGTCACTCCCCACTTAGCTTCCTATCCTATAAATTCTATTCCTTTGCTAGTGTCTCCTTTTTAGCTTAGAAACAATGAGAAATGAACTTGGCCAAAATATTTCCTACACTTTTACAACAAGAAAAAGCATCCAAAAGATGAGTTGAGTCCATGTTTAGCCCAAAGGATTTGATTTTAGAACTACTCCATCCCATTTGAGCTTAATGTAAATAGACTCGATAACAGCCTTGAATAAAATCGTTTGATAAAATGGATGCTTCGAATTAGTAGAGATTATGCCACTCCTTTCTCTAATAATTACCATAAGATATTGCTTTACGCGTGCCATTACAACACTGTCGTGCTCCATGGGGAACTATTAACTCCGCTGGCCAACGAACGATCTAAATGTGGGAAACCACTTGATTTTGGCTATTAAGTTATGTAAACGTCTGTAGCAGCAATGTTATGATGGGAAAAATTTTAGTCTCCTCGTGGTTTCATGTTCCAAGTGAAGTTTTAGTACTCCTCTGACCCACTATTGCTCAACAATCATTTATTGGCATGGTCACGAGTGCACAACACAGTCCCAATTAACATGTTAAAAACAGTGGCATGATTTCTCTATGAAAGAGCTGAAGTTTTTGAAAGGCTAGGAATGGAAAAAGGTGCTTTGAGAGTCTTGAAATTTTCACATGGTAATAGATGAGTTGTTCTTAAATTGAATGTTCTTGGTGCCAACTTGTGCACTCTTAATTGATTAAAGAAACAAGAGCAGAAAGTTTTCACCTCTCAACAAGAGAGACACCAAAAGAATTTGTCTCACTCTCCTAGCTAAACTTTTGACACTTGCTCGGGCATATGATTTATTTCCTAGCAAGATATACGTGGTTAGGAAGTGGACCCAGTGCAATCTTGTGAATACTTGTATGATCATGTTTAAGATTGCAGGAATTGTGAAGAAAAGAATTTGACACCAATTCGAGCTTGTAAGTTCTTTTATTTCAGTCTCGAATCTCTGTTATTCTTCCTTATTTTCTTGTCACTCAAGGGCGAACAACATCTAAGCTTGGGGGAGTTGATAGTTGTGAGATTCGACACATTTTTTATGGTTTTCCTTTGGATTTGATCGTTTTCTAGCTTTACCTAACGCTAATACTTCAGTAGCAAAGAAAACTTGGTTTTTAATGTGTGTTTCAGGTTCTGAACATCAGTAGAAGGTTTGAACAAGGGAAACATAATATTCAGGTGAAAACAAGCAAGTCCCTATTTGGAAGCAATCAAGGGAGACAAACAGACGCTTTAACGAGCAACTATACGGCATGAACATTTTTTGGCTGTATAGTTCCTACCGTATAGCTGCCGCTGCCTCCGTCTTGGCAAAAGGGACAACTTCCATGAAGAGGCCAGAGGCAAAATCATAACACAGCAGCCGCCATCCCATCCAGAAAGGAGAAAGAAGAGATCCGGAGAAGAAGGGGAAGATGTTCTTCATCTCGCTCCAGGATCTTCGACCTCCTAGACATCACACCCTCATAGCCATTACTTGTACTTGAGAGAGGGAGAGAGAGATCTTCACCTTGCAAGATTAGGGTTTGAGAATGTTTCTTCCTATCTTGAATTGTGTTGGATTACTTTACTATTCCTATTGTGGATCTCCACGGTAACATCGAGAAGAACTCCCTTTATTTAATTATATTGATGATGCTTTCTTCTCTCATGTGTGAGTATGTTCCTTGGGCCTGGGAGATGTAAGGGATTAGTGAGATGTGATGTGCCTCCATATATTTTCCATTAGTTTGTGATTGATTTTAATTACTATATTATGTGTGCTTGACTATCTGTGGGATGCCTAATGCTTTCTATCCAATTAAGGGCCCAAACAACATGATGCTTTGTTCTACATGGATATGATCTTGTTCGCTAGCAGACTGGCGATCCCCTGCGTGACACGGGGATATCAATGGGAAACTAGTAGATTCAGGGATAACGAGGAACCACCATGCTTATTGCATTAGTCCGATCCAAGAGCTTAATTGCTAAGCAACCTAAAGGATATTAATCGTATAGTGTCTGACCATGGTTTTGGTAACAGACTGGTAGGATTATTGAAGTTGGGACGAAATCTACCAAGAGGAGTTCCGGCTAATTATGGGTTGCTCGCCTACACATTTACTTATAAGATTACAATTGTTACGCCTATCACTCGTCCACCCGACACAGTCACTATCACCATGAATTGTATCTCCCGTGCCTTCTTCGCCATCTGCAAAAAACAACAAACAACCAAATCATTCTTTACTTTGATGATTTTTATTTCTGAAGTTTACATTTTAGTTTTATTTAAATACTTCCAGTTTAATCCAAATTCCATTCTCATTTTCACACCTGTAGTCAATTCACTCGAAGACCTGTGACAACTTTGGGTGTGATAGGGACTTCATTCATAAACACTTACCTTTGGGCTCCCTGTGGGATCGATATCTACTTCGAAACTAGCTACAAACGATCGTTGCACTTGTAGACATCAGTGGGCGCTGGACTCTAGGCAGGACTCTAGAGGGGGTTACTGAACGCTTCTCGAGCCGCCCCGGAGTCAAGGCCGGAGACTAGCCTAGACTCTCCAGGCTCCATCCCCGGAGTCTCCGGTGGTGCGCTTGACTCCGGGTCCAACTCCGGACCTGGATACAGAGAGTTTGCCTGGGGTGGAGACCTGCCCGGAGACCTAGTCGGAGTCTCCGGTCCAAGACCCCAGAGACTCTGGGCCTGGACCCCAGAGTCTCCGGACTCAGGGAGGCAGCAGACCAAAGCTCCCAACAGACACCTTTTGTTCATGAAAAATTGAACCATTATCCTTCGAATACTAGAACACTATCTTGTTCCTTTATACGGATGAACCTGCAATACTTAGCACACGGTAAAAACTATCTTGTGTTGACATCAAACATCAAAACATGATTAGGGCAGGAAATGCCCTTTCAATCTTCCCCTTTTGGTGTTTGATGACAACACAAGGATTTGCACAAAAATATAAAAGCACAAGGTATAAGAGGTAGAGAGGCTCCCCCTCAAAGTGTGCATACACAAGATTTGCATATGAATATAAGTGCACAAAAACAAGGGAGGACACCCCCCCTAGATATTACAAACCTACCCATATACAAGAAGATAAGAATTGTTGTGTGATACTCATACCTTTGTACCAATAGATGTGGTGAAGAGATATATAAGAGCATCCAATAAGAGGGGTCTTCATCATACATGATATAAAAATCCATTGATAAGATAGATACCACATAGTCTTCACATACATAGTCACACAACATGGGTCCACAGATGATACATAACATAGGTCCAGAAATAAAGCAAGGCAGATAAGAACAAGTCACAAGCGGAAGAATCAAATGAAGGACGAGTTTGTGACTTTCCATGGAAATCCCATGCTAACTAATAGAAGCTTCTCCCCCTTTGGCATCGAGACACCAAAAGGGGACAAGAGCGAGACTACACGCCCCAACCGGATCACTCATCATCATCGTCCTCATCATCATCATCGGAACTCGCCTCAGAACCTTGATCATCATCAGTAGAAGGGACCTTTCCATGATGAGAAGAGGAAGAATCATCCTCAAACATGCACCAATCAACATAGCCTTGTGCTTAAGACCCACGATGAGGTTGTGGCACCCCGCTAAAACCACTACTAGAAAACTGCTCGTTATTTTTTTTCTGCATCATCATGACATCATCATGTTCATCATGCCACCTTGCGTGGAACATATTATTAAATCATTGCATTCAAATTATTACACTTGTGTTTGGTTCTTGATATATTTATTTGAGCTTGCCATTGCTTCCTCTCTATTTTAACCTCCCTCTATTCTATCTCTAGTTGGTGCCATTTGATATGGAACCATAATGTCCAAATTCTATTACTTGAGTTTTGCTATTTTATATTTGTCAAAATGAACAAATTGAGTTGGGGGCATCATCTTTTAAATTCTCGTTATCACTAACTTTCCAATCTATCTAGTCCTTATGATTAATTTCAATTCTACCACATATGACACCTGGGTTCCTTTTATTTGCCTTGTGGATTTAAATCATGTCCATTTGATTTGTGTGGATCTTTACATCTTGTGATCATCTATTTTTCCTTTCATTCTATTGTATCTCTATTCCATTCTATTATTTCTTTAAATCTTGGCTTGATCTATTCCTTTTTCTTGTTGGAATATCTTTTTAATCCAACCATGCTATGATCATCTATCCTTATCCCTGCTACACGTGGTATTTATTCTTTCCATTCTACATGTGAACACGCCACTATATTACTACATACATGCACTAATAGCCTTCTTGCTATCCCTCTACCTTGCTTAATCTCCCTATTTCTCTTATTCCTATACATACCTGAGGCCTTTTCCCTCTAATATTATTTTTTTCATCTCTTGTGATATTATAATTGTCACATAATGCATTGACTCTCCTTCCTACTTTTTATTCTTTTCTCCTCCTAAAATCATAGCTAAACCTTGCCATCCTAATACATATTTTTGAATCACAAATTATTGTATTAAAAACCATATTTTGTTTGCTTAAAAATATACGTACGGTTAAATATATGACGTAGTCTTTCTTTTTCTCATGTTAAAAAAAACAAATAATAGTTTTTGGTTTATTATAAAACTACAAAAGGTTTTCTTATTTTACTAAAAATAAAACTAGGCAAAATGTCCGTCTAAAGTTTTAGCCTAAAACTAGCCCCATCTAGTCTACTTTGGACTAGATAAATATCTCTTTTCCCTCCTTTCTTCCAAACCCTAGCCTCCAATCTCAGATCCCACCTAAATTCCCCACCTTTTTCTCCCTCTCCTCTCCTTCCTTCCGCCGCCGTTTCCTTTTGCAGCGTGAGGCGACAAACACTCGATCTGCATCTGCCTCTTTCTCTTGGTGAGCATGTTGTTTCAATTAATTTGCACCACGAGTACCAGACTCCATCATGGTCTCCTTGCCTTATTTCTTGAGATAGCAACCCGATCCACTCCACTACCTCAATCCATCTCCACCAACACTGCTCCTCTTATTTTCCCTGGCTGCACAGCAAACATCACACCACCAAATCGCTAGCAACTAGTGCTTCCATCGACTACCAACACCAGCCCCCAACTCACCGACAGCAGCACCATGTCCTCCTGCGCCATCGGCATGCTGCCTTGTCCCCTCGCATGCCCAACAACTGCGCTGGCTCCTGCATGATTCTATCACCACGCCAGGCCTCTGAATCTGTAGATGGGTCTTATCCCCGCTTCACTCTGCGCCCAAGAGGCCATCTGACTGCCCACCAAGTCAACGCAGCGGTAGTGCGCATTCTCCCACCGGCCCTATTCGTCCCTCTAGCAGAATACCTTTGTGCATCTTCTGTCGCCCGTAGGTGGGTCGACAATGTGTGTATTTTATCAGTCAAAGTGAGCTCTAACTCACTGTTTGTTCTCCGGTGCTTAGCAGTTGTGTCATCTTGTATTTCAGCAGCCACGTCTATCAAGTGTTTGATGAAATTCCTACAAGAATTTTTGGACCTGGAATTCCTCCTCCCGGCGTCTGTCCCGTTGTTAATTTTGCTACTCCAATAATAACCTAAAGATCATCTATTCCCTTCTCCGATCCAAACGTGAGGCCTCAAACCTTCCCTTACTTTTGTATAAATATAATATGTTTTGTCTCATTAAATCATTCGTTCTTGCATACATATCTTGCGGTCGCGGATAAATATAATGCACTTAAATAAAACATGGAGTCCATATGCGGGCGTTTCTAGTCTTATATTGACTCCATTTAAATTTGTGTAGAGAACCGATGCCATGTTTTGCCTTGTTAATATAACAATTAAATTGTGGGGTATCTAAATAACTTGAACCTCCTAATTAATTATCGGGACCCCGGTTCCGCTTAATATTGCCTAATTGCACCGCATCTATGCCATGCCATGTATCCTATCATAAGCATGCCGGATCTTCTGCCGTAGTATTAAATATTGCATCCAGTGTTTCTTCTAGTGTTTGCTTGTTCGCGGATTAGGCCGATGAGTTGATGCGAGTATCGACAAGTTCTCTGGATATGAACCTTCGGCAGTGTTTCCCAGGCGATCATTCTCCCCTTTCTACCTATTTTGCATTTATAGTCTTTACTTCCTCCTATTGATCTATTGCTACCCGTATTATGATGCTTTAGTTTTTGTGCACCATTTATATTCCTTGCAGCCTCTATATTGCCATGGACACATCCTATTGCTTGTTGTTTGGTAGATGGTCGGCCTTGCGAGTCGTAGTTTCTTGCTCATGTGTTGCTTCGCATCGTTGTCGTTCCACCGTTGACGGCAAGTTGGCACATGATAAATGGTGGAGATGCTTAATGATGGAGATGATCATGAATTTAAATACAACTTGATTAATTGCTGGGAATAGATATAACTAATGCAGAGGCATCGGTGGACAATAACAAATATTTGGTTTTTAACCGCTCACTTGTGTCCTGTAGGCCCCGAGTACTTGATACATGTTCCTTGACTATCGCACTATCTGCATATGGGACCATGAATCCCCTTAGCCAGAGCTTGATTCATTTCTTATTTCTTGGGGCCACAAAGTAGTTTGGGGCTTTATTACTATCCTGTACTTATGCCATGCTTTACCGCTTTATTTAAGATTGTGTGTGGAGCACCTGTACTGTTTTGGATCGTGCCACGTTTTCGCGGTATCGACAAGCCCAGCCACACTTTCGGGTTCCCAGTCGTTTACAGCCGTCGTCACAAACCCTGGGTCCGTTCCGAAGCCGGCCAACTTTGTTGCGAGTAGCTTAGTGGGGTGGCCTCCTGAAATATTTTATGAATCCTGTGATTGCTTTGTCGTGAAAGCCTTATTGGGTTTTGATTTGGTTTTTTCGAGGTTGATCGTGTGTGTGTTGCTATTTGTGCACCCCTGCAGGGTAAATCTTTCTGAAAGCCGTGTCCGCGGTTATGGACGACTTGGAGCACGGTATCTCGATCATAGACAAACATAACTAAAGTAGTGCTATAAATTTGACTTAATATGCGACTAGTAATCAGTTTCACTACAATGGAATGGATAATAAAAGTGCCAACAACTGGTGGGACTAGTGTGTATCGTGTCATGTTATACCTGCCTAGTAAGTATCGCAACTCCAATGGAATGAAATAAAAGTGCCAACAACTGCTAGGTTTGGGATGTCACATGCTAATTGTATCTGACTAGTAAGTACTGCAACTACCACTAAATGGTTAACTAAAACTGCCCACTACTTATGCTATCAGAATGACTCATGCTACCTATATTCGACTAGTAAGTGCTTCAACTATAATGGAATGAATAAAACAGCCAACTGTGTGAGTTCCTCGGTTTGACTTCCTCGTATGGTCTCGAGGGGGAAATGCCAGGATGGGTATGTTTGGTGTTAGTATCAGGTTAGATCTGAATAGGTCTTTCTTATCCCTCTCTAATAGCCGCCAGTTTTACTGGGTCTCTATAGGTTGTTTAGTGCATGCTTCGCTGCCGCTTCAGCCCACCATACCTATGTAGGCGAGAGCCGCCGAATTCTAGTCTCGCCGTGTACTGGCCTCAGTACTGACGCTCCTCTTTTTCCTTTGCCCTTGTCAGCACCCCTTTTGTTTTAGCAGGTTTGAGATCGACGTCGTTAGCATGGTTACCCTTCCGACTTGGCCTGGGCAGGGTTATGGACGCCATTGGTTATTCTTTAGGGCTCTTAGCCCCATTTGCATCTTGTCCGTAGTCGGACGCTCTATCATTTTCAAGGTGATTTGGATCTTTGTATAGTATATTTGTATTCTTGACTCATAGAGTCGTTGTTGTATATATATGTTCTGTGGATTCCATCGTGGACTAATGTGTAATGGTATTACTTCATGATCCACCCGCACGCAAGTGCCTGGTGGGCGTCCTTGAATCATTTCTATGCGGGTTTGGCGGGAAGCGCTAAAACTTGCATAGGGCCGATTCGAGGGTGTTACAGAGGTCGAGCCTGAGCATCATCAGAATCTTCAGCATCACTATCTTGCTCCCATTGGTGAAACTTCTTCAGAATATGCCTAACCCTCTTGTACGCCTCATATTAACCCTTGCAAATATCAATGTTCATGTATAGAAGAATCTTCTCTCAAAAGGTGGCCTTCTTCATTTGCCCCTTCACATAGTCACGAGAAAATGAAAGCATACGGGCATTGCTAGCATTCTTCCTCCTACCACGGACATGGCTGCTCACAGGAGGGCTATCCTCCTCATCCTCTCTAATCTCATCATCAGGCACTGGGAAAGAATAGCAACAAGGATCCGCACTGGTATTGGGAGCCTTGTGCTGCAATTGAAGAGGGGCATGAGAAACAATAGGCAGGCCCTCGAGCGGAGAAGGCAAGTTCATCTTCGCAAAGGTGGAAAGCACAAGCCTTGTGGCATAGGGGGAATAGGTGGGAGTCTTCTTCTCAGAGATGTTGATGGCCATTTCCACGAAGATGAAATACATGACGTCAACAGGAGTGGTAGGAGCATCGGGGCCTTTGAGGTACACGAAATGAGCAAGAGTCATAAGAGGAACTAAAGTTGACCGAATAGTGTGAAGATTGCCCGTTTGAGGGTAAATGTTCTCAAGAAACATGTAGATCAAGATGTGGAATGGTGGCCTTAGGTTCCTTGCTTCTCCAAGGACACCATTCTTGTTGTAGATAGAAGCTAGCGGCTTCTTGTTGTACTCAAGCCCGGTAGTCTCATGAATGCGACGACCAACCGGTTCATTCCTACCCTCAAATGGATACTCCAAGACCACAGCAAACTCACTCATGCTGGACTGACAATGGACCTCGCCAGTCATCCAAGTCATAGGAATCTCGTTTCCTTCTCCGAACATCAGAGTTGCAAAAAACTGATGCACAATCTGAACATTGTAGCTTTGCTGAAAACCCATGAGATGATGCAATCCAAGTTTCTTGCTGATCTAGAGAGGCTGAAAGAAGTATGTCTTGCTGTTCATGAAGCCAAAATCCAGAGGACACTACGGGCACATGGGCTTCTTCTCGGACATATGAGCATAAATCTCGGCCATGATCAAATACTTCTCACGCCTCCAGAAACGAGAATCCAGGTTGTTACATGTCATTTCATAGGACAACTGCCTCCTCATGACCCGGAACTCATCATTGTTCAGCCCTAAGAGAGTGGTGAGATTTTCATACTTGCGTTTCTTAGCAAGTTCCATACGACAAAGACACTCATCCTCTTGCTGCTTCAGTGACATTGCTTTCTTGCCCTTGGCCATTTCAGCTTGCTCCTCATGACTGTCATACAGTTGTCGACTGGACATCTTGCAAGGTTTCCCCCACAGTTCAGGGTCTTGGACTTGGTGCAATGAGGACGAGAGCTACCGGAACCATCTACACAAACAAGCAAGAAGGCATGAAAATACATCGAGAAATGAGTTTAGCAAGCCCTAGAAATATATGGTGGAAGAAGTATGAGAACATGATCGAAAATAGAGGAAAACCCTCAGAGTCCCCGATCTCTTCCCCCGGAGTTTCCGGCCAGGGTCGGAGTCTCTGGGTCATCGGAGTCTCCGGTCGTGGTGACCGGAGTCTCTGGCCTAGAAACATCGCGAGAGATGGGAACCTGGGGGGACTTCACCCAGTCGTAGATCGGTGTCTCAGGAACTTCCAGAACACAAATTTGCCGCAAAAATGCCAACAACCATGGACAAAGAGGTTCCTAACCGCATTCCTATCAAGGGAAACCCTAGGAAGAGAAAGAGAGGAGGGGGCACCTTTATCCATGGGGATGGCTCCTAGCCGGTGGTGAGGAGGGCTGGCAGCAGGGAGAAGAGGCAAAAACTGGCGGCAACGGCAGATCCGGGGCAGAGGAATCCTTGGTGGCAACGGACGGAGGAGGTAGCGGGTAGGTGAGGAGAGAAGGGACGCATGGGTGGAGAGGAGTAACTGGGAGTTACCCCCACCCCGACTCTCTACTCAACCCATGCGAGAAACTGCTAGGCCAGAGTCTCCGGGCCCCAAGGGCCGGAGTCCCCGAGCCACCGGAGTCTCCAGGGTTAAGTATCCAGCCTCCACTGCCAAAAAACGCCAGATTCAAGGAGGACATGCAAAACTCATACAAAATGGCACAAGGAAACCAAATGAAGAGCCAAAGAAGACACAAATAACCATAGAAGAAAATGGAACCATCAGGATGCAAAGAACACCTAGATACACACCAATGTGTGGGTCGGTGGTCGAGGCCACCATGTGTTGAGTATACTTGGCTTTGGCACCGCGAAGATATATCTTGAGTCCATTACCAAAACTCATCATTGAAGCTCACATATCACAAAATGATATAAATAGGATGATTTTCTTACGTTGGGCAAAATGGGGGAGGGATGGCCCAATCAATTAGGACCACACTCCCCTATGTCCATGCCTATATCTAGATAGGATAACATATGAATGCATGGGTATGGATGCATGGTCTCAAGACACATTGCTCGAATCAATGATATTTAGCTCATGCCTTAACTCTCAAAATCTCTTCTCATCAAGGGGATTGGTGAATAAATCCGCAAGATTCTTCTCGGTGCTAACATAAGAGAGGTCAATATCTCCATTATTCACATGGTCCCGGATGAAGTGATGACAAATACCAATATATTTGGTTCTTGTGTGTTGCACTGGGTTGTAGGCGATCTTGATTGCACTTTCATTATCACAAAGAAGAGGCACTTTGTCACAAGTGACACCGTAATCCTTTAAAGTTTGCCTTATCCATAACAATTATGCACAAAAACTAGCAGCCACAATATACTCGGCTTAGGCGGAGGAAAAGGCGACACAATTTTGTTTATTTGATGACCAACACACCAAGGACCTACCAAGGAATTGGCAAGCCCCGTAGGTTGATTTCCTTCCAACTTTGTCTCCCGCCCAATCTAAATCTGTGAAACCATGAAGAACAAAGCTTGAGCCCTTGGGATACCATAAGACAAAATTTGGGGTATCAACTAAATATTGAAAGATTCGCTTGACCACCACAAGGTGGCTTTCTTTTGGGGTGGCTTGAAACCGTGCACAAATACCCACACTTAACATGATATCTGGTCTAGATGCACAAAGATAAAGCAAAGAGCCAATCATAGATCAATATACCTTTTAATACACATCTTTACCCTTAGTATCAAGAGTAAGATCACAATTGAGGGGCATGGGAGTCTTGGATCCATTTAAATCCATCAACATGAACTGCTTGAGCATATCTTGAATGTATTTGGCTTGATTAATGAAGATACCTCCAATTACTTGCTTCACTTCAAAGCCAAGAAAGAATTGCAACTCCCCCATCATAAACATTTCAAACTCATCGGTCATTAGCTTAGCAAATACATCATTGAAAGCTTTGTTAGGAGAACCAAAAATAATATCATCAACATAAATTTTACATATGAACAAGTTTCCTCCAACTGTCTTAGTAAAAAGAGTGTGGTCGATTATCCCAACTTCAAAACCACGGTCTACCAACAACTTTCTAAGGTGCTCATACCACACATGTGGATCTTGTTTAAGACCATAGAGTGCCTTATCAAGTTTGTAGACATGGTTTGGAAACTTGGGGTCCTCAAAACCTAGAGGTTGCTTGACATACACCAACTCATTTAAGGGACCATTAAGAAATGCACTTTTAATATTCATTTGTTGTAACTTAAAGTTATGATGATATGCATATGCAAGCAAGATACGAATGGATTCAAGACGGGCAACGGGGGCGAAATTTTCACCGTAGTCGATACCCTCAACTTGGGAGAAGCCATCTTGCCTTGTTGCGAATAACCATCCCATTTGTATCTTGCTTGTTCTTGAAGATCCAATTTGTTCTGATGACATTATGGCACTCCTTGGGTCTCTCCACCAATGACCACACTTTGTTGAGCTCGAAGTTGTGAAGTTCTTCATTCATGGAACACGCCAATCCAGGCCTTCAAGCGCTTCATACACCTTTTGGGGCTCTACATAAGAAATGAAACTATTGTGGCCAACAAAGTTAGCCAATTGGTTACGAGTAGAAATGCCCCTTTCAAGATCACCAACAACATTTTCAAGAGTAATTCCTTCTTAGATGAGCTTGGTAATCATCCTTGCTTCATGACGAGCATGAGCTTCCTCAATGGATTCTTGAGAAGCTACTTGGTCATCACCACTATTTTGATCCTCGTCTTGACCTTGAAATTGAGCTTCCTCCTCTTCTTGAGCTTGCTCTATTTTTTACCTTGTCCATCCTCATGAGCTTGAACTTGGTCAATATGGGGTGAAGAACCCATCATTTACTTGAGATTGACCTTGATCATGAGCTATCTCTTCAACAATGGTATCTTGGTGGCTATGGGGCTGATGTAGATCTAGTGTAGGTGAAGGCTCCACTTGAGTAGAGCATTGTTCTTCTCCTTCCACCACAAGGGGTTCCTCAATGGGGTGGAAAAATCCCACACCCATTCATCTTATGGCTTGAGGAGGAATTTCATCACCTTTCTTGAGAATATAGCACTTGCACCCAAACACCCGAAGGTAGTGGATACTTGGCTTGTTACCGGTGAGGATCTCATATGGAGTCATATAAAATGCTTGCGAAGATAAACCTGGTTGGCAATATGGCATGCGGTTGAGATAGCTTTGGCCCAAAAGTTATATGGAGACTTGAACTCCGCAATCATGGTTCTTGCCATATCCATTAGAGTCCGGTTCTTCCTTCCCACCACACCATTTTTTTGAGGGGTATAAGGAGCGGAATATTGATGCTTGATCCCCTCATCACCAAGAAACTCATCTAAGGTGTAGTTCTTGAACTCAGTACCATTGTCACTTCTTATGGCAAAGATCTTGTTATGTTGACGTTGCACTTCATTGGCAAAGTTGATGACGGTTTGTTGAGTCTCACTCTTCTTTTTGAAGAAATATACCCATGTGTATCTTGAGGCTCATCAACAATAACCAAACAACACTTCTTCCCCCCAAGACTATCAAAGCATGGAGGACCAAAGAGATCCATGTAAAGGAGCTCCAAGATCCCATCGGAATATATGGTTGTAGTTGGGGGCTGTGCCATCTCATGGAGATTCCCTTTAATGCATGCCCTACACACACGATCTTTGACAAAAATCACATTATCTTTTAAACCAAGGATGTGGCCTCCCGTATGGAGACTTTGAAAAGACCTCATGTTGACGTGGGCAAGACGGCGATGCCAAAGCCATCCCACGTCACCTTTAGCCATTAGCCACGTCGCGGTAGGTGTGGATTTCTTATCTAAATCTACCACATACAAACCATTCTCGGTGTACCAAACAAAGGCTATAGAGAGATTGATGCTCCACATGAGAACCACAACCTTCGGGGTAAATTAGGCATTAAAGCCCATAAGCGTGAGTTGATGAACGGAAATTAAATTGTATGAAAGGGTTTTGACAAGCATAATGTCCACAATGGATATATCTGGTGTGACCACTACCTTACCCAAACCCAATACCTTAGAGGTTGATCCATCTCCATAAGTGACACACATATTAGAAGTATTAGGTCTCGTCTCGTCAAGCATCTCTTTGCTTCCGGTCATATGACTTGTGGAACCACTATCAACCACCCTATTTATTCCACCGGAAGCATAGATCTACAAGAAATCAATGCTTGGTTTTAGGTCCCCATTGTTGAATAGGTCCTCGTTTGTTAGTCACAAGAATCCTGGGAACCCAAATGGCCCAATGGTAATCATCACCATAAGATATTCCAACATATTTAACATAGACATGACCATCATAATATTTCATAAGAACATAGGATGGGTTATATTTTCCTCCAAAATCATTATGAGATGGTCCATCACCATTCCTAATGACACCTGGTTCCTTCTCTTTTGCCATCTCCCTCTCCTTCATAAAAGAATCACTTTGGAAGGGGGGAGAGGGCAAGTTCTTCTTCTTCTTACCCTTGTTCTTCTTATTTGACATGGATGTAAACCAAGTCCTTCCTTAGTCACATTGTCCCTTTGATTACTCAAAAGGGCATTTAGACTTTTCTCACCTTGGATGCATGAGACATGGCCTTTCTCAATTGTAGCTTTCAACTTATTGTTCTCCTCGAGAAGGTTTCCATGCTCACAACAAGGGTTTGTAGAACATGAAGCAATAATAGTTGGCATGATTGAAACATCTTTTGTTACTTGAGTTTGAAGTTGTTCATGTGACTTTGAAAGAGTAGAGAATTTGCTCAACAATGCCTCATGTTCCTTCTTGAGTTTCTCAAAACTTTCATTTAGCCTATCATGACCAACACCAAACTCAAGCTTTTCCTTTTTAAGAACATTAGAGAGAGTAAGAGCATGGTTGTGTTCTTTAACAAGTTTAGAGATATTTAAGTTAAAGGATTCTTCATGAGATATATACTTCTCTTCTAGGGTAACTCTTTTACTTTGCTCTTCCTCAAGAGCATTGGTCAAGGCGGCTACCTCCATGGCGGCCTCCCTAGCATGCCCAAACATCTTCAAGATGGAGTCATCCCTCTCGTCAATGATATAGCGTGCTTCACCTAGTTGACTTAAGAGGGCCTCAACACACTTGGATTCTCCTACCAAGTTATCCAAGCAACTAGTGGATTACACTACTTCCTTCTTAATCTTGAGACTCATTTCATCATCATATGATGATGCATCAATAGAAGGAGGAATAGTGGGTGGAGTTACCGTGGAGGCTTTAGCCATGATACATGTGGGGTTGGTTACGAGCTTGTCCTTATTTGGAGAATCAAAGAGGGATGTCGGCGAGGAGGTTGATGTAGTAGTAGCCACTAGACACGTAGACTTGGTGACGCACTTGTTCTCATTGGGAGAGCCGAAGAGAGATGTTGATGAAGAGGTTGTGGTAGTAGTAGCGGAAGTGGTGGAAATTGTGGCAATGGCAGCCATGCCCACAATCTCTCCATCATCTTCATCATCACTATCAATATCATTGTTCTCTTCATATTCTTCACGGGCCACCAACACATATTTTTGTGGCTCCTTCTTGTTGGGGAAGTTCTTGTTTCCGAAGTTATTGTTTGGGACTTTCTTGACAAAGTTCTTGTTTGGAGTGGGCTTGAACTTGGATTTCAAAATGAGCCTTCCTCCATGGTCTTCTCTCTTCTCATATGGGCACTCGATGATGAAGTAGTTGGTTTCTCCACAATTTTAACATGATCTCAACTTGGGTCTTGCACTAGTTATGGTAGTCCTTGATGGATTGCCCTTTCCTTGGGTCTTCCAAAACCTTCTTGAGACTAAAGCCAATTTCTCATGGAGAGCACACTTGATGTCTTCGTCATCACCTTCAATCATCCCCAATGAGTCAACTACTTATTCATAGACATGAGCCTTATCCTTCAAAGCAAGAGTTTGAGAATCCATTCTCTGAGCACGAGCAAGAGCATCATCGACGGTCTTGTTCATGATTCCAAGAGCCACAAACTCATTCAACACTTCATTGGAGGACATGGCATAGAATTATGCTCTTGAGTGAATATTGTTGGCCATTTCACGATGGAAGGGCAAGATGGATTGCATGAACTTGCGCTTGATCCACTTGTCATCCACATCCGTACTACCATGGTCAATCATCCTAATTGAAAGGGTCGTGACCCTTCGATAGAGATCTTCGAGTTTCTCATCCTCCTTCCCAACAAAGGCATCGGCTTCATAGTGCATTTCTTAAAACTTGGAGTTTTGAATGCTTTCATTGCCAAGATAGACTCGTTGAAGAGCATTCCAAGCTTCCTTGGCGGTGTAATAAGAGCAAATGTGGGTCATTTTCTCATGAGTCAAAGCATCTTGGAGAATGGCCATTGCAGTGGCATTGAGTGGATTGTTGATTTCCTCGGTGGGTGTCATGTTGTAGGGATTGTGTGGATAGAAGCAGAACTCCACAACCTTCCAAAGATAAACACTTGAACTTTTAAAGTGAGAGCACATTAGATATTGCCAATTGGCGAAATTAGATACATCAAGCTTAGGTGGTGGACTGATACATCCAAAACGTATCTACTTTCTAGAACACTTTTGCTATTGTTTCTCCTCTAAACTTGTGTGATTTGGCTACAACTAACACGGACTGACGCTGTTTTCAGCAGGATTACCTTAGTGTCTAGTTTTTGTGCAGAAAATCAACTATCAGGAAAAATCCCAGAAAATATGCCAAAAATCCTATTTCACCAGAAGACTCACGGAGCCAGAAGACGAGATGGAGGAGGGCCATGAGGGCCCACACCAACTGGCCGTGCGGGCTAGCCTAGGCCATACCTGGGGGTGGTGTGGCCGCCTCGGTCACCCCCTCAGCCTCCCTCTTCGCCTATAAGATGCCTCCTGACCTAAAAACCTAGGGGGTCGACGTTTTTCTAGATAGAGTTCTGCTACGCCGCCACCACCAGATTTTGCGATTTGGAACCAGAAACTTTGTTCTGGCACCCTGCCGGGACGAGGTATTGGAGGAGATCATCGCCATCATCATCACCATCGCTTCTCCATCAACCATCCATGATTCCCCCATCCATGAGTGAGTAATCCCTCACTATAGGCTATGGGGATGGTAGGGATTGGATGAGATCGTTCATGTAATGGCATCGGATTGTTAGGGCATGGTGCCTAGTATCTATTATTAGTGCTTTTTGACTTTGTTGCAACTTGTTATGCTTAATGCTTGTCACTAGGGCTCGAGTGCCATGATTTCAGATCTGAACATGTTATTGATTCATGATGATAGTATTGTTTGTGATCTTACCTGCAAGTTGTATACACATATTATTGTCCGGAACCAAAGGCCCCAAAGTGACAATAATCGGGATAACCGGAGGGAATGGCTTTGATGTGAGGATCACATGTGTTCATGGAGTGTTAATGCTTGCTCCGGTGCTCTATTAAAAGGAGCACCTTAATTTCCAGTAGTTCCCTTGAGGCCCCGCTACAAACGGGTTGGCAGGACAAAAGATGTTGTGCAAGTTCTCATTGCGAGCACGTATGACTATATATGGAACACGTGCCTATGATTATTTAGTACTTGGATGCTTTATCTTATTTATCTGTAAATTCCCTATGTATTGATTGCTATATGAATTGTCTTGTCCATGCAACGCCCATCCATCCATCCATATGCCTACCGCGCTTTAATCCTACTGTTTACTGCAACTGTTACTATTGTCTTTACTTTTACTATTGCTATTACTTTGTTATTGCTACTACAAAACTGTTGCTACTGATAAACTGCTGTGAGCAAGATTGTTTCTAGGTGTAGCTGAATTGACAACTCAGTTGTTAAGGCTTATAAATATACTTTGGCTCCCCTTGTGTCGAATCAATAAATTGGGTTTCACTTCCCTCGAAAATACTACGTATCTGTAGATGCGGAAAGCTCACTATTAGTGATGGATTTTTTACTGGGAGGAAGTTCATTCCCCTTTGTGTCGCTCATACTTCTCTTAGGCGGTTAAGCCAAAGAAGAGCACCTCGCTCTTATACCAATTGAAAGATAGGTATAAGCGACTAGAGGGGGTGAATAGGCGCTACTCAATTTTTAGCTTCTTTTCAATTTAAGGCTTGACACAAAGTAAGTTCTCTAGATGTGCAACTAAGTGATCAAACCTATATGACAAGCAAGCAACAATAATAAGGAGTAAAGGATAGAAATCACCGAGAGGGGACACGAAGATGTTTTCCTGAAGTTCCTTCCTTTTGAGGGGAAGTACGTCTTCATTGGAGGGGTGGGAGGTACTAAGACCACCAGCGCCACAAAGTCCTCACCCTATTCTCCCGAGCACCCGCCTTGTGGCAAGCACACGATCCACTATGCGGTGACCTTGAAGGTGGCGACCGAAACCTTGTACAAAACCTTGGGGAACTTCTCCACAACAGAATCCCAAGACAACCTCGAAGCTCTTACACACGAGGATGAGCTATGGAGGGCAAATTCTTCAAGTTAGGGTTTCCTCAAAACCTAGAGAAACAACAACTTACACAAATGGTGGGGAAACACAAATCCCTTTGGTGGAAAGCTAGGTCTAGGTCTCCTCCCTCAAATCCCCAAGGGGTAACAAGTTTGAGTGGCTAGAGAGGGAGATCTAGGAGGTTGGACCTCAACATTAATGGAGGAGATAGAGTTGAATCTGTGACCTTCACTTGGAGAAGAAGGGGGTATATATACCCCCCTAGAAAAATAGTCGTTGCTACATCACTAACCCCGAAATCTCTGGTCTAGGGGGCAGAGTCTCCGGACATGGCCGGAGTCTCTGGGGTGGGAGCTATACTCCAGGAAGGACTTTGTAGTGGGTTAATGAACGCTTCTCGAGCCACCCCGGAGTCAAGGCCAGAGACTAGCCCAGACTCTCCGGGCTCTAGCCTCGGAGTCTCCGGTGGTGCGCTTGACTCCGGGTCCAACTCCGGACCTGGATAGAGAGAGTTTGCCTAGGGGCGGAGACCTGCCTGGAGACCTGGTCGGAGTCTCCGGTCGAAGACCCCAGAGACTCCGGGCCTGGACCCCGGAGTCTCCGGACTTAGGGAGGCAGTAGATCGAAGCTCCCAACATGCGCCTTTTCTTCATGAAAAATTGAACCCTTCTCCTTCGAATACTAGAACACTGTCTTGTTCCTTTATACGGATGAACCTGCAATACTTAGCACACGGTAGAAACTATCTTGTGTTGACATCAAACATCAAAACATGATTAGTGCAGGAAATGCCCTTTCACCAGTAAGTCATACTGACACAAGAATAGATCATCTTTAATTCAATTTCATAATAGTGCTAGGGTTTCTCCATCTCCCCAAGAATGAGGCTAAACTACTCACACATGCAAGAAATCAACGACATCATCGTAATCAAATGGATGGATAAAAGTATGGGGATAAATCTAGTGCAAACCACATTTGAATCTGGAATTACAACAAGATCTAAGGAATGAAAGATGGGGGTAATAGTGGTGATGGCGATGCAGCGGTTAATGATGAAGGAGATGATGCGATGTCCTCCAATGATCCGTGAAGCAGCGGGGATTTGCTCTTCTCCAAGTTCCTTCAGATCCCTTTCTGGTGTGGTTTTTCATGGTTCAAGGTTGCTGTGAATGTCGGATCCGTGATCCGTCTTTGCCAGAAGAAAGTATTTTGATGAGGCGGACGCGTTGCCGCGTGGTATGGGCGGGCTTCGCCCGTACCACTGGTCTTTATCGCTTCTAAAGCCTTCCTCACATTTGCTATTCTCCCAAGTGCGAAGGTAAATCAATAAAATGACTTTTATCACTTAAAAATATCATATTATAACATAATATGCTAGTTCCAATTGATATGCTCATAAGAGACTCAGAAATTCAGGATCCTGTTGGAACAAGGACAAAAGGTGTGCGCAAACACAGTAAAATACAAAAATCCCTATTCTACTTTTGCAAAAATGAATGGTAAATATGCTTCAGTTTTGGACTCATTAATATTCTCCTATTTTTCAAGGCTGATCAGGCCCTATATGCTCAACAAGTGTTGGATCAATATGTAGATGTAACACCCCATCCACTGGGCCCCAGGGTTGTCACTCCTAGCAACTCAATAGGATATCTATACTGGTCCCACATACCAACACTAGTCTTTTCTGCGCACTTTGTTCTCACTTGTGCGCATCCGATACCCACTTCCCGGTTGGTCAGCCATCCTCAAATTGCTCTAGGCCAAGCACGCTTAACCTCAGAGTTCTTTTTAGATGGGCTTCTAGAAAAGAAGTTGCAACTTGTTGATATGGGTGTCCTATCAATCCTATTAAGCCATGCGCCAGGGTCTCACAGCGGAGGCGACGAGCCAGCTCATAAACCCCTCTAAGTGTTCCCTGCTCTTTGGGGAATCATGTCCATCACATGTTCAGGAACAAGTGTGTTCAGCGCTTAATGTAAGCGCCTTGATCTTTCAAGAGAAATATTTGGGATTACCCATGCCAGATGGTCGTATGTCTAGAGGTAAATTGCAAAATCTTCAACCATAGTTAACAAAAAGATTAGTGTTGTGGGGCAATGGAATATTGGATCAAGCAGGAAGAGAAGTTTTAATCAAGGTTGTGGAGTAGGCCCTACCAACTTTTATCATGGGCATTTTCAAGTTGTCATTTTTAGTTTGTGATGACCTAACCAAACTTGTTAGGAATTTCTTTTGGGAAAAAATGGTATAAGGAAAACTCAATGGAGGGCATGGGAGGAACTACAAAGGCCAAAGAAACAAGGTTGTCTTGGCTTTCGAGATTTCAAGAAATTTAATCAAGCACTCCTTGCCAAGCAAGCTTGGAGATTAAATTATTAAACCTGGCAGTTTGTGTGCAAGGGTGCTCAAAGCAAAGTACTATCCCAATGGAAACTTAGAGGATACTGTTTTATCAGGGAATGCCTCCTCAACCTGGACGACGATTTCATATGGTCTTGAATTATTGAAAAAAGTCTTTGTGTGGCGTGTTGGCAATGGCCAAAGTATCCGAATCTGAAGAGATGCCTAGATCCCGAGACCTAGATCTTATAGGCCCATCTCGCTCAAAAAAAAGATGTAGGTTGCGCCTTGTCTCAGAGTTGATTGACCAGTTTGGTGCCTGGAGGGTTGATTTGTTGAACCAAATTTTATTGCCAATGGGCGTCACTGAGATTCTCAAAATCAAACCATCTATAAGGCTATTACTAGACCATCTTGCATGGGCTCCCGAGAATCATGGCCTTTTCACCGTTCGAAGTGCGTATGTGCTGGCCATGGAGGAGTCGTGGCGTGACACTAGACAATCATCTAGCTTGGCACCTGATGGTAGAAGAAAGGAATGGGATCTTATATGGAAAAGTGATGTTCCTCCGAAGGTACAATATTTTGCATGGCGTCTTATTATAGATTCTTTATCCACATGGCAAAACAAATGTAAATGTACCCTAGAACCAAGTGATCTCTCCCTATCCGTGGAATCGAGACAGAAGATAATTTCCACCTATTTTTGAAATGACCTCTAGCAACACAACTTTGGGTATGTATGTCAGAAATCTGGCTCCTGCCTGCTATTGTTACTATACAAAATACAGGGACATAATGACTATTTAATGTGCTCTCTGGTTTGTCCAAGTCTAGGAAATGCATGGTATTAATAACCATGTGGAGGATTTGACATGTCTGTAATGAAGTCACTCCTGAAAAATAGCCTCCTCCTTTGGAAGTTTCCAGGCGTTTTCTTAAGAGCTATTTGGATTCTCTTACTCAACTCAAACACCATGCAACAGAGGATATTATAAAAGGGAAGTTCATTCTAGTACATGATGAGAACCATTTTCACTCCTCCACCAAAAATCCAATCGAAGTGCCTCTTTGTGGATGGGTCTTTTATGGAGGAAGCTTTTGGATCTCGGATGATCACCCGAGATCAAGACGGCTCAATTATTTTGTATGCTTGCCGAGATCTCCTATTTTGCGGTGATCCTCGTGGGGCTGAGCTACATGTAATTATGGAGGGTTTATCATTAATGCTACATTGGTGTTCTCTACATGTGATAATTGAAACCGATTATTTGGAGATATTAAAGCTACTAAATAGTGAGGAGTTAGATCGCTCGAAGTACGCGACCGTCATTGAAGAGATCAAGACCTTTCTTAAGGTACGTGACGCTTGTGTTACTCATGTAAGAAGTTGCCAAAATAAACGTAGTCACTACATGGCAAACTTTGATAGAACCCAAGGTCGTACGGCAGTTTGGCTCGGTTCTGGGCCAGATGAGCTAGTTAGCATTTTCCTTACCGATTGTTTTTCCTTACCGTTTGTAATCATGGATTTTATGAGTAATACAAGTGTTCTTTCCACAAAAAAACATAATTAAAAGAGTGAGGTGTTTTGGTTAATCTCGGTATCTTAAAAAACGAAATGGTATTTATAAGTTCCAAAAAAATCGAAATAAAATTGTTTTGGTCATTTTCTGCCACCGTTGAATCGATCACTTTAAATTGCTACTAAATCTGTCAAGTGCTACTGAATGTAAACTGGGAACCTATCAGATACTTTTCTAGTCTTATTTTGTACTACCGAATCTTTTAAATGCTACTGAATTTGTCAATTTTTTTGTCGTTGCTATTACTAAAGTATTTCATAGAGCTAATACTGATATACTGGTACTTGTTTAGATCAAGGGCAGTAGATGGCCGGTCTAGCTTTTGTTTTGAAACATGGCCTTGTCACAATCCGGATGAGGCTTGGGCATTTTGGGTTGCATATATGTTAGTCAGAGGCATTGATGTAAGAACGAGGTATGCATACAAAAGCAGACTTGATCATCAGGTTTGCATGCTCTAATGATGTAGTGTGTTCGGAGAAAAGGGGAAAACTCATCGTGCGCCAAGGTTTTTAGAGCTAAAACAAGAACTAATTATCTCTGTACTATTATTGAATTTCAATGTCTGTATTGCTAAATTGGCCACTTTGAGATGCTGTTGAATCTGTCAAGTGCGGCTGATTACAAACTGGGAATCTATCGATATTTTTCTATCTTATTCTATACTTCTGAATCTTTCAAACACTGGTACAAAATATGTCAAAAGTTTTGTCGTTGCTAACTGGCTATTTGCACTAGAGCTTTTGCTTTTCTATCATAGGAATCGTTGGATGTGTGTTTTGGACAGATATGAAAGGGGTAAAGGTATAACATGATTTCACCAAGTGAAGTCATAGGGTATCAGTCCAGTTTTGGCACGGGCGGAGGGCATGTCCATGGTTCTTTTGACTTTTCGCATGAATATCTGTCAAAAGAATTATCACTTTCCCCCTCCCATTGTGAGTCTTTGTTTCGAATCTGGCCAAGCCACATCACAGTGCAATTTTCATTAACAAGGAGAAGAAATCTAGCCCATTCCGCCCCTCTTTAGCTCAGAACATTTTAATTCGATCTTTTTGGGGTCAGGGCACTGCTGACCACAACCCACTAAAATTTGATAAAGGAATCCGTGGAGCACAACCCAGAACATTATATTTTAGCCTTTTCAGGGCCAGGGGACTGTTGAGCACATCACAATGAAATTTGAGAAAGGAGCCCATGGAGTATAGCCAAAAATATTTTTAATCTAGCCTTCAGGGCATTCCCCCCACCTCTTCAAAAAACCCGCATTCCCATGTTTTTAAGAAACTACTTCATTATGTGGCATTTTATGAATTGAGATATCACGAACGCTGTCCTTTTATATTTTAAAAGAGATAAACATGGACACAAATTATTTTTAAAAGACTAATACATAAGTTGTAGTACTAATAAACATTTAATGGTATCTTTTTATAGATATCTTTGGTGTAGTGGTAACTCACTCAGTTTAAGTCTATTTAATTCGAAGATCTTGAGTTTGAATCCCCTGTGGGCACACAGATATATATTGGGTTTACATTTTTCTCTTCTAGCAATATCACATTACGGAGAGGCTGACATCGTGGACCCACTAGCCTGCAGCGTCTCTCAAGTTTAATGGGCGGGTTTAAAAATACTTAAATACTTGTACAAAGAGGTTGGTATCAGGACCCACCATCCAGAACATACAAGGCTGCATCGGGGACCCACAAGCTGGAACATACCAGAGAGGCTAACATGGGGGGCTGATAGCTTCGATCTAGATTACGGATGTAGTATAGCTCTTTTCCCTAGTAGACCTAGGTTATCGAATCCTCGGGAAGCAGACAGCATAGTGAAGTTACTTTAATAGACCTTCGGGAGATTTAGAATTCTTTTTGTGTTTTACCGGACCAAGAGTTTGCTGTCTGTTGTTGTTGTCGATGATGGAGAGAGAGGGCCTAGGGCTTTCAGTTTCACCTGTAGCTGTGCAAAACATCTAATGGGAATAAAATATAATAATAAAGTATGCATGTAATTGTTAGAGCAAGATAATTATATGTGGGCAGTGCATCCATAATTTCTATTGCCTCCGCAACCGCTTATAGTAATAACCTACTAGTCTCATCCATAGAAGAAAGAGAACTAATGATATGCATAGTGACGTCGCCGTTAATCCCAAGTAAATCCCTCACATACAACCGTACTGAAGGGTTCGCAGCATAGAAAACAAAAAAAATTCCTATGATGGGAACTATACGCCAAGATCTATTTACTAGATACAACCAACGGGTGGATATACATCCATAGAGAACTTACCCTCGAAGACAACAAATCTTTGTTAACGAGATGGAAATCGTGGATGATGTAGTCGTACACTTGCCGATCTCAAGATCGTGATGAAGTCTAGCAGGTCCAGCCGGTCCAGCTCCAACACCTCCATCAGATCCAGCTCCAGCAAGTCCAGCACCACCAAGTCCAGCACTGCAAAGCAGCGGTGCATCCGTGATCGCACACACGTCCGGTACCCCGACAACCTCCATCCCTCACTCCAGAAAACCAGTGGAAGGAGCAACTCCTTTCTAGATAAAGCCACCGGGAACAGGTATCTCGCTAATCCGAGACCATGGGGAAAATACTAGAGGGGGAGAGAGAGATCCTTCACGAGGAGGTGTGAGAGGGGGGCCTTTTATAGGAGGACGGGGTGCCCCTCCCCATGGGAAGCGCCCCAAGGGGTGACCCTTCACCTCCTCATTCATGTGGTGGTAACTCCCTCCACATAAATTTGCCCCTTCACATTCTCTTTTAAAGTCTCCACTTTAAATGCATTAAATTTCTCCAAATTTAAAGCTCTCTCATTTAATAAAACTCTTTTATTAATTTTATTAAGAATTTTGTAATTACTTTAATTAACAAACATTCACATAAAACCACCTGTAACATTTCAATATTACATGCAGAACCAATTTCAGCAATTTCACCCGAAATAGTTTCGGTGTCTATTGAAATAATTCCAGCGCTTTCTTAAACCTTTATCTGAAACATATTTGCTCCAAATAGTGTCGGTATCCCTTAAGTGTGTCACCCTACGGTTCGCGAATAATGCAGACATGATCGAGACCCCTCTCAGATCAATAATCAGAAGCGGGATCTGGAGATCCATACTGACTCCTACACATTCAACGATGACTTCTGTGATCGTGAGAACCTTTAATGCTAGTAACTAAATCCCTTTGTCTCGCGATATATTACATGTCCGAGATTCGATCATCGGTATCTCCATACCTAGTTTGATCTCGTTACCGACATGCACTCTTTCTCGTTCCCGTGATATAACATTCTAGTGATCTCATCACTTGCTTGCAAGCTAACCAATGTGATATCACCGAGAGGGCCCAGAGTATATCTATCCATCATCGAGATGGACAAATCCCACTCTTGATCCATGAGCCTCTACATAACACTTCCGTAGCACCGAACCCACCTTTATAATCACCCTTTCATGGTGTGACGTTTGATGTTATCAAGATACTCTTCCAGTGTTAGTGATTGACATGATCTCATGGTCTAAGGACTAGGATTACTTCGTATGATGTTATAGCAATATAAACATAATGACTTTGATCGTAATGCTATACTTCGTATGAATGTTCATCACATCATTCCACTAATGTTGTGACCTCGTTATTAACAACATCCAATGTCCATGATCAGGAAACCTTGATCATCTTGTTAATCAACGATCTAGTTTATAAGAGAGGCATAACTAGGAACTTTACTTTTGTTTATTAAACACACATGTATTAACGTTTCCAAATTAATATATTAAAACATGCAAAATAAACATTTATCATAAACAAGGAATAAGATAATAACCACTTTATTATTGCCTCTCGGGCATATTCCCTTCAGTCTCCCACTTGCACTAGAGTCAATAATCTAGTTTGAAAAACTTTGCGTATTGAACACCTATGGCTTTATGGTGTTGCATATACGCGATTTCTAGTGGTTAACATAATCTCCGGATCTGACAGTTTCAGGTCCGTGTGTATTTGCATGTCTTTGCGTCTCTACGCATCACTCATTCTCAAATGAGATGACATTGTATAAATTTGATCCTTTGGTGATACCTTTAGTTTGTTCGGGTTAAAATATGTTGATATTATTGTCATACAATATATCTTCATAGTATTAGCCCACTTTGAAGCACCCCTAGTTTGATAACAAACTACTTATCACAAATGCCCTCCTTTGCTGCTAGTATAGCAGTCATGTACTTAGCCCTTTTGTTGTAGTATCCGTCACAATGTCTCATCTTTGGAACTCATCCAAATCCATCATGGAACATCCTTTCCATTACATTGTGCCACCCATAGTCTAAATTGAGATAAATTTTAATTTGTATCTTGTGACAAAACTACTATCAATGTAACACTTTACAATGAACTACCTTTAACTATTTTTCACTTATACATGATATATTCTTAGTTCTTCCAAAGCTCATAAGAATATCTTTACTATCATCCAATGATCATATTATGAATCATTCCGGTATGTGCTCATAACATTTAGAGCATAGGACATATCTGGATTTATACATATCACGGTATAATCGATCAAAATCTTCATGTGATTTTACTCACCAAGTGTTGAAACACTTGAATCTTTATACAATCCTTTCCATGCAGCAAGAACCTTTCTTGTTGTTTCCATATTGAACCCTTTGAATATCTCATATATGTACGTCTGGCACAACCATATTAGTGCCTCAATCTATCCATATAGATATTGATGCCAAATATTCCAGTTTTGCCCAAGTCTTTCATTGAAATCCTATTTTAATGAAATTCTTAATTTGTGTCAATAAAAGATACATCATTTCCAATCAACAATATGTACTCTTCATAATGTATTAGAAATTTGTCTTAGCGCTCCCACTTAATTTCTTGCAAATGCAACCATCTTCATCATCTCCGATGAATTTAAACTCTTTTAACAATTTCATCATGGTGAAGATTCCAACTCCGTTATGCTTACTTCAACTATTGAAGTTTGCGTCCCCTTTTAGCACCATTTGAATTAACAAAACCCTTTGGACCGTGTCATGTACACATCCTAGGTAACCATTCTATTAAAAGAACCTTGTTTTGTTTATTCAACTACCATATACCAAATTATATGTAGTGATTGCTACATTAATCCGTCAAGACTAAATATCGCTATGAAAGATCAAATCTTGTCATAGTCAACTCCATGAACATTGCCGTAAACTTCTTTCCGACATGTCGACTATTTCATAGATCTTAAATATCCATGTCTATTTCTTTATAGATCCAAACACAACTGATAGGCTTCACGCCTTTCTGGAGGGTCTTCCAAGTTCAGAAACTTGATTTCTTGTGTATGGATACTATCACATATTCTATGACTTCTAATCATTTTATGGAGTCAGGGCCCATCATTGCTTCTTTGCATGCAGTCGGTTCATCAATGTTAAAACAATAACGACTTATGTTTCAAATCTTACTATTTGATTCTTATCGACCCACACGGTTCAATAGGAACTCTAATCTCCGAGATCACATGTCATGACCCGAACCCAGTAAGGTTCGAAGCCCTATGTTTATAGTGCTAGCCCCTGGAACGAATAGCTAGCACCCACAGTTTAAGATGTAAACAAAGGTCATATTACATCGCATATCCAGGAATAAAAATAGTTCATTACAACTTACATAGCTCATATGACTATCTTATTACAAAGCAGCAGATATATATATAAAGCATGGAGTCCTTCATTTTTGGTAGGTGCTTTATTGGCCTTGGAATTTTCTTATTTCTTATTTCTTTTTCTTCTTAAGTAAACCATATATTTTTATCTATGGCTCCAAATAGTGTGAAACCAATTCCTATGGTTTTGTAATTTTGTTATTTACCATTATAGATTATTTAGGAATGCTCTTACTCAATCTTTCTATGGGACAAAGCCATAGTCTTGTATTGAACTTGATGGTGATTTCTCTTATTAGTGTTTAGGTTTCGGTTCTATCCTTTTTCTTCAGGGGTTGACAAGATACAAGTCATGGATGATTGCTTTTATCTTTGGATAGTTTGTTTGTCGCTTCCTCATTCAAAATTCTTTTTGTTTAAGTAAGGTTCCAATAGAGGAAAAAAAAGTTTCTTTTCCCCCTAAATTTCATCCTTTATTTTCTTTGTTTGTTTGTTTGATTTTTTCACATTTCAAAATTTGGAAAATTTTGGGATGTGACAGGCTACCACCCTTAAAAGGAATCTCGTCCCGAGATTCGAGAAGGCTAGAAACAATAGGTTGGTTTTAGGACAACTAGGGTACTACCACCCTTAAAAGAAATTTAGGTAGGTTGCAACTTGAGGTTCGACTATTGCTTCGACCTTCATCCGGATCTTGGATCTTCATGGGTCTTCCTGAAGGCTTGATGTATTCCATCCTTGTCTTGATGTTTTATCTTTTGAACTCGAAGATAGATGTGGCATTAGATAGGGACATGATTAGTGACTTCACATAGGAAACATGTTACTTGAGATATGGAGCATTCTCACAATTAGGGAATTGGTCAGTAAGCTCTTTATAAGTGTCCTATGTCTCCATAGATTTTGCAAGATTGCGGTCTTTCCACAACATCATCCTTGAAGTAATTGTTCTCATGGTCACTCTAGAAAGGGTTGTTGATCATGTTACTCATCTGAGTGGTCATCCTTTGCAATAATTGGGATTGGGATCCCAAGAACTTTATCATTTCTAGATCTAACTTAGTGTTGTTGTGGTTGTTGGCTAAAAACTTGCTTGTCACTTGATTCAACTTTGTTTTGCTGCTAGAAGTCGCATTGCATTAGGCATCTCATGGTTGTTGTCACCATCATTGATGTTGGAGTCGTGGTCTCTTAGATAAGTCATCTGTTTGGATTAGGTAGGGATTAGAATAGAAAAAGATTCCTAGGGAAAGAATTCTAGTCATACACAACAGATCACACAAAGAAATATGCAAGCAATTTCAATCATACATACACAACAATTTTTAAACATTACTTAGGCAAACAAAATATTATTGCCATACCACATAGATTGGTATGCCCCATAAACAATCACAAAATCGATTATTTAAAGGAATAACTAATGCGGTGGTCCAACTATAGGGTTCTACTTGATATTATTCCTTTGGGATTATTCCATCCTTCTCCATATCTAATGAATTAGGAATGAGATCAAGGTGTCCTTATGTCATCTTGTCACAAGGTCCTCCTAAGTCCTTGAAGTCCTTCCAAGTGTTGTGCAGTCTATGCCTAAGTATTTCTCCAAGTTCTTCAATATCCCTCCATGCAGCACTTCTCGTAGAGTGAGGTTCCAAGTTGGTGAATATCCAAAGTCCCATTGTCTTGTTGTTGTCTTCCTTGATAAATTTCTTGAAGATACCCAAATGAATCAAGATAGTTCCACAAGAACAAAAGCTAATATAACCTAGTAAAACCATAATAGATAAGTTTCTAATCCTAAGATCTTTCCTGATTTCTCTCTCTTCTTATTTTGTACAAAACTTGAACATCTCCATTTATCTTGACTCCTCTTCTTGATCCTGGAATGTCTTGTCATTTTCCTCGAGTTGGGCGTGTAACTCATCATTTCCTACGTAGTTGGTTGCTCCTATCATCAACAATATCCTTAATAAAACTCCTAAGTCCTAGAACTATCTGAAGAGAAAATCTTCCTTATGAAACTTCACTTGACTTCCTTTTGTGATGGAGATAGGTAGATCTAGCATGTTGACGATGTCGAGAAGTCCAAATCCAAAGTAGGTGGTCTTGAAGTCCTCATTGATCCTAAAGCGAAAGTCCTTTGAGGTGTTGAAGTCCTTAGCCATGCTGAAGATGAATTCCTTGATGATGCTAAAGCTGAAGTCCTTATCTATGCTAAAGATGAAGTCCTTTGCGACGTTGAAGTCCTTGGTGATGTTGAAGCTAAAATCCTTAGTGATGCTGAAGATGGACTCCTTAGTGATGATGAAGTTGAGGCCCTTTGCAATGATGAAGTGTAAGGTCCTTTGAGATAAAGTTGAGGTCCTTTGCGGTGATGGTGTTGAAGTCTTTTGTCATCAAGTTGAAAAGGGAGAGATATAGAAACTAAGGAAAGAATTTACAAGATTATTTGTAAATAACTTAGAAGAAATACAACTCCTGTTATTCTAAGGGGTTGTCCAAATCCTAGGGTTACAAACCTACAGGAAACACAATGCTCTGATACCATCTTTCATGACCCGAACCCGGTAAGGTTCGAAGCCCTGTGTTTATAGTGCTAGTCCTTGGATCGAATAGCTAGCACCCACAGTTTAAGATGTAATATCAAGAAACAAATGTCATATTACATCGCATATCCAGGAATAAAAATAGTTCATTACAACTTACATAGCTCATATGACTATCTTATTACAAAGCAGCAGATATAACTATAAAGCATGGAGTCCTTCATCTTCATTTGCCACAGGCAAACATGTTGGGTGCAGACTCGTAACCCCTACTCATCAAACTTCGCTATCATCAAGTAATCCTGCAACATGATAAGTTACAGCCACAAGGGTCAATACATTTTGAATTGTATTGGCAAGTGTCACTAGTATGTGGGTATAAAGTGGAACCTATTACTACATGCATATCTGGCCAGGTAGAGCTTTGGCTAGTTTGCAGCAAGAAAGTTTTTCCCTATCCTTTTATAAATAGTTTGCAACACTTATTATCAACTAAGTTACACTGGATACCCTCCAGGAAATATTTCCAATCACAACATAATGGTACCACTGATAGAAATCAGTGAACCTAGATAGAAATCAATGAACCAACAACCCTTGTTCACCCATCAAGTTTTAACTTAGGAAATTAGTATGATGAGATTCTTGATTCTGCTTCATTGTCTTGATGCTCAGAAATTGTGCATAACCGGGGACACGGCTAAGTACTTAGTTTTACCCTCTCGAGAGGTGGTGCACTTTCCCCACAAGACTCGACATGCATCGAGACGAGACTTTTCAGAAGCAATCTCTCAGACCACCACGGACGTGTTCCATCCTATCATCACTACCACCCTCTGTCCGTCTGGCTGAGTTCTCACAACTTAGTCGGTCAAGGCAGAGCCCATATGCCATGTGGCTGCACTGGAAGCTTCACGACAAGAATGTCTCCAATATCTTTATTCCTGGGTGGCCATCCACAAGTGCGATACACCAGCCGACCATAGATATAGCCCCCGAGTAACCACTCAACATAATCCAAGCAAGTCCCATTTCCACCCAGGTGTTTCATTGAGTACTTATTTTATTATAGAAAACATATATTTTCCAATACTCCATATAATCATAATATGATATTCCACCCCGAAAACTATAGCAGGGCTAAGCATTTCTAATCTTACGACGTTTCACCTACCAAGTAGAAATTAACATTCCCTATTCTACATAGGAGATATAGCATAGCATAATAATATAGTCTATCATGCATATACTACAAAAATCCACTAAGTATAATGAAAATAGTAGGACTTGATGATAGTGCCACTTGCCTTGATAGTGGAATATTTAGGTACTCTCCTTGATCTTGCAAAGATTACACTCCTCAAAGTCTACAACAATACAATCAAGCAAAAAGCACTCTCAAAACTAGCATCACAAAACAACACATGAATACAACGAAATACATGCAACCATACAACAAGATATTTTATTGAACAAGTTGTTACTGGTCCTTTTATGTAATTAAAGTTCCAATTGGAACCATTTTAGTGCAATTTGGTTATTTAAAGTATTTTTCTTTTACTAGGATAAGGCTTATTCAATGTGATACTTGCTACTACCATAAAATTATAAGTTTAATTTTTGCTTGTTTATGTTTATGGTCAGAGGGTTCAATACACAACCATTTGCAAAAGGTTTCACTCAAAAATAATTTTTAGAACATGTTTTATAGCCAAAATACACCACAAATGGTTCTGTATAAAACGTGATTTTAACCGTCATAAAAGTACCAAATTGTTGCTCTACTGTGTTATACTCATTTTTATGAATCCATAGACATATTATTTGCTAAATTTGGCCAAACAAAACTAAAGATATGATTTTTGCCAGTTCCTATGTTCATATGTCCTAAAAATTCGAAAATAGAAAATAATAAGACAAGTGGCAGATTTCTATTGGCCTGTACCCCTTCGGTAAGTGATCTATTGATATCCTTTAGATGAAGATCAAACGGACCAGGTTAGATCACCGGAAAAGCTCGCCGGAAAGATCGTCGGAATAGAGGGCACGAGCTTGGCGTTGCCGTTCTCGTCGCTAGGAACGTATCTGGAGTTGAAGAAGACGTGGACGGCGTAGAGGATGCCGAGGCGGTGCTTGGAGACGTGATGAATAGCTCATTCCTCTCTAGTGTTGGCGGAAATCCACGGATGGAGTGACGTACGATATCGGGCGGCGCGGTCAACTGCAACAAGAAGGTGAACAATGATGTCCTGGAAGTAGGCAACGATGAGTAGAGTATTCCAGTTAAAAGAATTGATAAGATTCTCACCGTGGACGACAAGATCTGACGATGAACTCGAATTTGGGGCTGAAGTTGGCATCGTTGGTATGTGATCTATAGAGCTCCTCTAGAGAAAGTCTGAGAACGAAAATGATGGAGGAGAAAGAGGAGAAGATGATGCTCTCTTCGGTTTTTGCTAAGGTGGTCTATGGAGGGAGATCGGGATACGTATGCCACTGATTGGCATTCGGAGCACCGGTTTGATATGAGAGATTAAAGCACTAAAGTGAGAAACTAATGGCCTGAATGAAACCTCCACTTGATTATAAACATTTTTATTTTGAAGTCGAAGAGAAACGGTCATTGGAATTGATGGGGGAGGAGAAGAAGGAGTACAACCATGAAGTGGTTGCTCTCTGTAGGTGGTGTAGGTGAAGGAGGAGGAAGAAGAGCGAGGAGAGATGGGCCAAGAAAAAGGAAGAGGCCCAAAAGAAAATAACATGAAGGGGAAAAATATAGGAAGGATAGCTGGGTGGGTTGGGCTCCTCTCAGGTGGCCGGCTGGATCGGCTTTTTTTATTCGTTTTTCTTTTTGTTTTTCTGTTTTATTCAATAACTTTTCATTTAGAGCTCTAAATGGATCCATTCAAATTTACAAAAATTTGTAAAATCAATAAGATCATTTTAGGATATTATCTATCTTATTTATTATCTAATTCAAACTATGCCATTTATAAATATTTACTTTGGCCTATATGGTTCTGTTTTTTACTTAGTTATCTTCCTTCATATGTTTTTATTTAAAACTCCAAAAAGGATCAAACCAATTTACAAAGTTTTATAAAATAATTCTTTACCATTATATGTTATTTAAATATACTTTTGTTCCATTTAGACATGGATTTTAGATATGGCTTATCTTGGCTTTGCAATATAATATTAGTTCTTTTTCTCTTTACCAAAAAATTATATATTTTGATTTATAGTTTCAAAAACAAAAAGGTGATTATCATTTGTATAATTCTATTTAATAATTATATTTATAAACCATTTAAGAATACTTTTATTTCATTTAGTTATTGATTTTTGGTAGGTGCTTTATTGGCCTTGGAATTTTCTTATTTCTTTTTCTTCTTAAGTAAACCATATATTTTTATCCATGGCTCCAAATAGTGTGAAACCAATTCCTATGGTTTTGTAATTTTGTTATTTACCATTATAGATTATTTAGGAATGCTCTTGCTCAATCTTTATATTGGACAAAGCCATAGTCTTGTATTGAACTTGATGGTGATCTCTCGTATTAGTGTCTAGGTTTCGGTTCTATCCTTTTTCTTCAGGGGTTGACAAGATACAAGTCATGGATGATTGCTTTTATCTTTGGATAGTTTGTTTGTCGCTTCCTCATTCAAAATTCTTTTTGTTTAAGTAAGGTTTCAATAGAGGAACAAAAAGTTTATTTTCCCCCTAAATTTCATCCTTTATTTTCTTTGTTTGTTTGATTGATTTTTTCACATTTCAAAATTTGGAAAATTTTGGGATGTGACAGGCTACCACCCTTAAAAGGAATCTCGTCCCGAGATTCGAGAAGGCTAGAAACAATAGGTTGGTTGCAGGACAACTAGGGTACTACCACCCTTAAAAGAAATTTAGGTAGGTTGCATCTTGAGGTTCGACTATTGCTTCGACCTTCATCCTGGATCTTGGATCTTCATGGGTCTTCCTGAAGGCTTGATGTATTCCATCCTTGTCTTGATATTTTATGTTTTGAACTCGAAGATAGATGTGGCATTATATAGGGACATGATTAGTGACTTCACATGGGAAACATGTTACTTGAGATATGGAGCATTCTCACAATTAGGGAATTGGTCAGTAAGCTCTTTAAGTGTCCTATGTCTCCATAGATTTTGCAAGATTGCGGTCTTTCCACAAGATCATCCTTGAAGTAATTGTTGTCATGGTCTCTCTAGAAAGGGTTGTTGATCATGTTACTCATCTGAGTGGTCATCCTTTGCAATAATTGGGATTGGGATCCCAAGAACTTTATCATTTCTAGGTCTAACTTAGTGTTGTTGCGGTTGTTGGCTAAAAACTTGCTTGTCACTTGATTCAACTTTGTTTGTGCTGCTAGAAGTCGCATTGCATTGGGCATCTCATGGTTGTTGTCACCATCATTGATGTTGGAGTCGTGGTCTCTTAGATAAGTCATCTGTTTGGGTTAGGTAGGGACTAGAATAGAAAAAGCTTCCTAGGGAAAGAATTCTAGTCATACAAAACAAATCACACAAAGCAATATGCAAGCAATTTCAATCATACATACACAACAATTTTCAAACATTACTTAGGCAAACAAAATATTATTGCCATACCACATAGATTGGTATGACCCATAAACAATCACAAAATCGATTATTTAAACGAATAACTAATATGGTGGTCCAACTATAGGGTTCTACTTGATATTATTCCCTTGGGATTATTCCATCCTTCTCCATATCTAATGAATTAGGAATGAGATCAAGGTGTCCTTATGTCATCTTGTCACAAGGTCCTCCTAAGTCCTTGAAGTCCTTCCAAGTGTTGTGCAGTCTATGCCTAAGTATTTCTCCAAGTTCTTCAATATCCCTCCATGCAGCACTTCTCGTAGAGTGAGGTTCCAAGTTGGTGAATATCCAAAGTCCCATCGTCTTGTTGTTGTCTTCCTTGATAAATTTCTTGAAAATACCCAAATGAATCAAGATAGTTCCACGAGAACAAAAGCTAATATAACCTAGTAAAACCATAATAGATAAGTTTCTAATCCTAAGATGTTTCCTGATTTCTCTCTCTTCTTATTTTGTACAAAACTTGAACATCTCCATTTATCTTGACTCCTCTTCTTGATCCTGGAATGCCTTGTCATTTTCCTCGAGTTGGGCGTGTAACTCATCATTTCCTACGTAGTTGGTTGCTCCTATCATCAACAATATACTTAATAAAACTCCTATGTCCTAGAACTATCTGAAGAGAAAATCTTCCTTATGAAACTTCACTTGACTTCCTTTTGTGATGGAGATAGGTAGATCTAGCATGTTGACGATGTCGAGAAGTCCAAATCCGAAGTAGGTGGTCTTGAAGTCCTCATTGATCCTGAAGCGAAAGTCCTTTGAGGTGTTGAGACTTGAAGTCCTTAGCCATGCTGAAGATGAAGTCCTTGATGATGCTAAAGCCGAAGTCCTTATCTATGCTAAAGATGAAGTCCTTTGTGATGTTGAAGTCCTTGGTGATGTTGAAGCTAAAATCCTTAGTGATGCTGAAGATGGAATCCTTAGTGATGATGAAGTTGAGGCCCTTTGCAATGATGAAGTTGAAGGTCCTTTGAGATAAAGTTGAAGTCCTTTGCGGTGATGGTGTTGAAGTCCTTTGTCATCAAGTTGAAAAGGGAGAGATATAGAAACTAAGGAAAGAATTTACAAGATTATTTGTAAATAACTTAGAACAAATACAACTCCTGTTATTCTAAGGGGTTGTCCAAATCCTAGGGTTACGAACCTACAGGCAACACAATGCTCTGATACCATCTGTCATGACCCGAACCTGGTAAGGTTCGAAGCCCTGTGTTTATAGTGCTAGTCCTTGGATCGAATAGCTAGCACCCACAGTTTAAGATGTAATATCAAGAAACAAAGGTCATATTACATCACATATCCAGGAATAAAAATAGTTCATTACAACTTACATAGCTCATATGACTATCTTATTACAAAGTAGCAGATATAACTATAAAGCATGGAGTCCTTCATCTTCATGTGCCACAGGCAAACATGTTGGGTGCAGACTCGTAACCCCTACTCATCAAACTTCGCTATCATCAAGTAATCCTGCAACATGATAAGTTACAGCCACAAGGGTCAATACATTTTGAATTGTATTGGCAAGTGTCACTAGTATGTGGGTATAAAGTGGAACCTATTACTACATGCATATCTGGCCAGGTAGAGCTTTGGCTAGTTTGCAGCAAGAAAGCTTTTCCCTTTTGCAACACTTATTATCAACTAAGTTACACTGGATACGCTCCAGGTAATATTTCCAATCACAACATAGTGGTACCACTGATAGAAATCAGTGAACCTAGGTTCCATTGATAGAAATCAATGAACCAACAACCCTTGTTCACCCATCAAGTTTTAACTTAGGAAATTAGAATGATGAGATTCTTGATTCTGTTTCATTGTCTTGATACTCAGAAATTGTCCATAACCGGGGCCACGGCTAAGTACTTAGTTTTACCCTGTCGAGAGGTGGTGCACTTTCCCCACAAGACTCGACATGCATCGAGATGAGACTTTTCAGAAGCAATCCCTCAGACCACCACGGACGCGTTCCATCCTATCATCACTACCACCCTCTGTCCGTCTGGCTGAGTTCTCACAACTTAATCGGTAAAGGCAGAACCCATATGCCATGTGGCTGCACTAGAAGCTTCACGACAAGAACGTATCCAATCTCTTTATTCCTGGGTGGCCATCCACAAGTGTGATACACCAGCCGACCATAGGTATGGCCCCTGAGTAACCACTCAACATAATCGAAGAAAGTCCCATTTCCACTCAGATGTTTCATTAAGTACTTGTTTTATTATAGAAAACATATATTTTCCAATACTCTATATAATCATAATATGATATTCCACCCCGAAAACTATAGCAGGGCTAAGCATTTCTAATCTTACGACGTTTCACCTACTAAGTAGAAACTACCATTCCCTATTCTACATAGGAGATATAGCATAGCATAATAATATAGTCTATCATGCATATACTACAAAAATCCACTAAGTATAATGAAAACAGTAGGACTTGATGATAGTGCCACTTGCCTTGATAGTGGAATATTTAGGTACTCTCCTTGATCTTGCAAATATTACACTCCTCAAAGTCTACAACCATACAATCAAGCAAAAAGCACTCTCAAAACTAGCATCACAAAACAACACATGAATACAACGAAATACATGCAACCATACAACAAGATATTTTATTGAACAAGTTGTTACAGCAAGGTTCTGAACACTACAAACACCTATTGGTCCTTTTATATAATTGAAATTCCAATTGGAAGCATTTATGTGCAATTTGGTTATCTAAAGTATTTTTCTTTTACTAGGATAAGGCTTATTCAATGTGATACTTGCTACTGCCATAAAATTATAAGTTTAATTTTTTTTGTGTTTATGTTTATGGTCAGAGGGTTCAATACACAACCATTTGCAAAAGGTTTCACTCAAAAATAATTTTTAGAACATGTTTTATAGCCAAAATACCCCACAAATGGTTCTGTATAAAACGTGATTTTAACGGTCACAAAAGTACCAAATTGTTGCTCTACCGTGTTCTACTCATTCTTATGAATCCATAGACATATTATTTGCTAAATTTGGACAAACAGAACTAAAGGTATGATTTTTGCAAGTTCCTATGTTCATATGTCCTAAAAATCCGAAAATAGAAAATGATAAGACAAGTGCCAGATTTCTATTAGCCTGTACCACTTCGGTAAGTGATCTATTGATAGCCCTTAGATGAAGATCAAACGGACCAAATTAGTTCACCAGAAAAGCTCGCCGGAAAGATCGCCGGAATAGAGGGCACGAGCTTGGCGTTGTCGTTCTCGTCGCTAGGAACGTATCTGGAGTTGAAGAAGACGTGGACGGCGTAGAGGATGTCGAGGCGGTGCTTGGAGACGTGATGAATAGCTCATTCCTCTCTAGTGTTGCTGGAAATCCATGGCTGGAGTGACGTACGATGTCGGGCGGCGCGGTCAACTTCAACAAGAAGGTGAATCATGATGTCCTGGAAGTAGGCAACGATGAGTAGAGTATTCCAGTTAAAAGAATTGATAAGATTCTCACCGTGGACGAGAAGATCTGACGATGAACTCGAATTTGGAGCTGAAGTTGGCATCGTTGGTATGTGATCTATAGAGCTCCTCTGGAGAAAGTCTGAGAACGAAAATAATGGAGGAGAAAGAAGAGAAGATGATGCTCTCTTCGGTTTTTGCTAAGGTGGTCTATGGAGGGAGATCGGGATACGTATGCCACCGATTGGCATTCGGAGCACCGGTTTGATATGAGATATTAAAGCACTAAAGTGAGAAACTAATGGTCTGAATGAAACCTCCATTTGATTATAAACGTTTTTCGTTTTGAAGTCGAAGAGAAACGGTTATTGGAATTGATGGGGGGAGGAGAGGAAGGAGTACAGCCATGAAGTGGTTGCTCTGTGGGTGTAGGTGAAGGAGGAGGAAGACGAGCGAGGAGAGATGGGCCAAGAAAAAGGAAGAGGCCCAAAAGAAAATAACATGAAGGGGAAAAAATAGACGAATGATAGCTGGGTGGGTTGGGCTGCTCTCAAGTGGCCGGCTGGATCGCCTTTTTTTATTCGTTTTTCTTTTTCTTTTTCTGTTTTCTTCAATAACTTTTGATTTAGAGCTCTAAATGGATTCATTCAAATTTCCAAAAAATTGTAAAATCAACAAGATCATTTTAGGATATTATCTATCTTATTTATTATCCAATTCAAACAATACCATTTATAAATATTTACTTTGGCCTATATGGTTCCTTTTTTACTTAGTTACTTTCCTTCATATCTTTTAATTTAAAACTCCAAAAATGATCAAACCAATTTACAAAGTTTTATAAAATAATTCTTTACCATTATATGTTATTTAAATATACTTTTGTTCCATGTAGAAATGGATTTTAGATATGGCTTATCTTGGCTTTGCAATATAATTCCAGTTCTTTTTCTCTTTACCAAATAAATTATATATTTTGATTTATAGTTTCAAAAACAAAAAGGTGATTATCATTTGTATAATTCTATTTAATAATTATCTTTATTAACCATTTAAGAATACTTTTATTTCATTTAGTTATTGATTTTTGGTAGGTGCTTTATTGGCCTTGGAATTTTCTTATTTCTTATTTCTTTTTCTTCTTAAGTAAACCATATATTTTTATCTACGGCTCCAAATAGTGTGAAACCAATTCCTATGGTTTTGTAATTTTGTTATTTACCATTATAGATTATTTAGGAATTCCATTGCTCAATCTTTATATGGTACAAAGCCATAGTCTTGTATTGAACTTGATGGTGATTTCTCTTATTAGTGTTTAGGTTTCGGTTCTATCCTTTTTCTTCAGGGGTTGACAAGATACAACTCATGGATGATTGCTTTTATCTTTGGATAGTTTGTTTGTCGCTTCCTCATTCAAAATTCTTTTTGTTTAAGTAAGGTTCCAATAGAGGAACAAAAAGTTTCTTTTCCCCCTAAATTGCATCCTTTATTTTGTTTGTTTGTTTGATTTTTCACATTTCAAAATTTGGAAAATTTTGGGATGTGACATCACAACCTTTGTAATCACGAGAGCCATGAGCATTTTAGCCGCCTCCGGGACACTTTCCGACGCTGCGCTACTTAGCACATATAGATAAGGTTCAACAACCTTATCAAAGTTCTATTGTCCTCCCACTTAACTTTTTGCGAAAAAAATCCTTCTCAAGAAACTTGACGTTCCAAGCGACAAACTCTTTTGTCCTTGGTGTTATGGAGGAATTCCCAACAAAATCTTTGGGATAACCTACAAAGACGTGCTTATCTGACTTTGGTTGTAACCATTTTACTTATGCATAGCATACCAAAATTTAAGAAAAGACAATTTGGATTTTATCCCAAACCATAAATTATATGGTGTCATTTCAACGGATCATGATGGTGCTCTTTTTAGTGTAAAAGCGGTAGTCTCTAAAGCTTTAATCCTTAAAACATAATGGCATTTTTATAAATGACACCTTTGATCTTACCATGTTAAACAAGGTTTGATTTGATCTCTCAAACATACCATACTCCTGTGGTTTATCGGGAAGTGCAAATCATGGAACAATTCCTCAAATCTTAGGTGTTTTGCTAAACATGTAACTCAAATATCTTCCTTTATGATCGAATCATAAACTCTTTATTTTCTTATTACAATGATTTTCCACTTCATCTTGAAAGTCTTTGAACGATTTTCAAATGTTTCATACTTCGTCCTTATTAAGTAAATATATAGATACATTCACTCAAATTTCTAGAGAAAGCATATGAAGCAAAAAGATCCATCACATATGGCTACACATAATGTACTATGTACATCAGCATGCACAATCTCCAATAAGCTAGTCATCCATTCTTCTTTGGCCTATGAACGGAGTTTCAATTATCTCGAGGAAAGTTTCACAAGCGTCAATTGATCAAAATCAAAAGACTCCAAAAATCCATCAACATGGAGTTTCTTCATGTTTACTTTCCAATATAATTCAAACAGCGATGTCACTTACTAAGTAATCTTCCAATCATTTGTCTTACGACATTTTAGCAATAATATTTATGGATGTGATTTCTCCAACTGGACTTGTAAAAGTTCATCCATCCTTTATGGAATGCGGTAATTATTTGAACAACCATTATTCTCGTAATACTGGAACAAAATAATAATTATTAAAACAAATCTTGAAGGCTATGTTTGACGACAACGAGAAACACAATAACACTTTATTTGTTTTCGATGAACATCATCACTTATTCTCTTGCTAGTTACTTAGGCCGTTGTAGTTCATGAATTATGTTGTCTTGTATGACACTTCATACCAACCAATTCGGTATCCAATACCGGTATCCAATACCTAAGAACCACATTGTTTAAGAAGCAAGGAATACATCCATAACATGTATATCTTCTATATACCTAAGTTGGACATCTCCAACCTTTTCTTTTCTGCTAAATATTTTATAGATTCTCTTTCAGCAATTCCTTTTCTTTTAAAAGAATCTATCAACATCTATAGTGGTGTCATTCACATGACACATAGTACAAAGTGTATATAGTCAAATACTAATACCTTTGGACTTGCACTTTGAAGTGGATCACCATCATCAAATGTTTGGCATTCTTTCAAAAATCCATTATTTAGTAATCTTTTAGTGTACTAAACATTTTACTTACATCTTATATTCATCCTTATCATGACAACTTCATGATCTATAGCCTATAAGGAAGAATCGTGAGTATAATATCAGTTCCCAAAACCTTTTTGGTAGATTAGGACGCCTAGCATCTCTAACCTTCACAAATTCTCATACAATATGAGAACATGTATTTTGTTAAATTATACTCTATCATATTGCAACCATAAACATTGTTTCAGATATCACAATATCTTTCACACATGATGGTTTCTGAAACAATTATTTCTGCTCCTAGATAACCTCGATATTAAAACAACTTTTGAATATCAAGAATCATGGAGTCAAGCATGATACTTAAGATACTAATATTGGAATTCTTACTCTTGATTTAATACTACTTATTAAACTTCATGGAGTAAATAGAGTTTGCTGAAAGTTTGCAATAGGACTTCTAAACTTTAAATTGACATTCAAAATAATATGATACCGGTTCGGAAAGTAAATATCCAGAATTCTAAAGTTCCATTATCTCAATTACAACTAAGCATAAGGTAGTAAACAAATGCCAATGACTACAACAAATTATGCAAATTCACTTCGATTTATTTTATGACAAATTGAGTCCGACTAATCCAAATTAGAAATGAACTCGCACTCAAAAACGACATCCCTCGTGCCTTTTTGGTGATTACATGAACCAAATCCACTACACCAAGTCTGATCATCACATGAGTCATTATAGCTTCAAAGGCGAGCATCAATATGGGCATCATATCAACTATATGACCCATGCTTAACCTTTCGGTCCGTGTTCCGAGGCCATGTCTGTACATACTAGGCTCGCCAAGTAAGAACCTTAGTACTCACGTGTGTAAAACTGTCTTAGACCTATTGTATGAAAGCGCAGAGTCGAGTACACTCGATCATCACGTGATGTCTCGAAACACGATCCATAGAACGGTGCATACTTAAGGAAGAACACATTTTATCTTGATATTTAAATGAGGGATCATCTTATAATGCTACTAAAACGCCAAACAAGCAATATAAGATGCAAAAATCATATGTGTAAAGTGGAATGATATGGTCCATGCATTTGATCACCATCATATGCATCGTGGTATGATCTCTATCATTCCTTTGTGTGTAAGGCCAATGCCTATGGAACTTACACGTTAGGTGTGTTGTAAGAGTATCAACTATACATCAACTTACAACATTACCATATCATGTCACTAGCCTAGCAACGATCTTAACTAGACGCCTCTAATTTATCAATTGCAAGTTTTATGTGGCTTAGGGCTTTCGAAGATAGAACTAGTCTTACCTACGAACATGGAACCACAACGATGATAAATAAGTTATTAGCAACTCGTTGTAAATCAGATATTGACTATAGTAGGAGAGACAGACACCCGCCATCCACTTATGCAAAACTAGTTGCATGTTAGTCGTGGAACCGGTCTCATGTGCGATGACATGTAAGGTTGGTCCGGGGCGCTTCATCCCACTATGCCACCAATATCCAAAATACATGAAAGAAGCAATAACCTGATCATCATCGCCCACATACTCTTATGTGTTCTACCCGTGAAAAGCACCTATGCATAGATCAGGCTCTGATACCACTGAAGGGTTCGCATCATAGAAAAAAAAAGTTCCTACGATGGGAACTATACGCCAAGATCTATCTACTAGATACAAGCAACGGGTAGATATACATCCATAGAGAACTTACCCTCAAAGATAACAAAGCTTTGTTAACGAGATGGAACTCGTGGATGATATAGTCGTACACTTGGCGATCTCAAGATCGTGATGAAGTCCAGCAGGTCCAGCCAGTCCAGCTCCAACACGTCCATCAGATCCAGCTCCAGCAAGTCCAGCACCACCAAGTCCAGCACCGCAAAGAAGCGGTGCATCCGTGATCGCACACACGTCCTGTACCCCGACAATCTCTGTCCCTCACTCCAGCAAAGCAGCGGAAGGAGCAACTCCTTTCTATATAAAGCTATCGGGAACATGTATCTCGCTAATCCGAGACCATGGGGAAAAATACTAGAGGGGGAGAGAGATCCTTCACGAGGAGGTGTGAGTGTGAAGGTGTGAGAGGGAGGCCTTTTATAGGAGGAGGGGGGTGCCCCTCCCCATGGCCGGCGCCGCAAGGGGTGACCCTTCACCTCCTCATTCATGTGGTGGTAACTTCCTCCACATAAATTTTCCCCTTCACATTCTCTTTCAAAGTCTCCATTTTAAATGCATTAAATTTCTCCAAATTTAATGCTCTCTCATTTAATAAAACTCTTTTATTAATTTTATTCAGAATTTTGTAATTACTTTTATTAACAAACATTCACATAAAACCCCCCAGCAACATTTCAATATTACATGCAGAACCAATTTCAACAATCTCACCCGAAACAGTTTCGGTGTCTATTGAAATAATTCCAGCGCTTTCTTAAACCTTTATCTGAAACATATTTGCTCCGAATGGTATCGGTATCCCTTAAGTATGTCACCCTATGGTTCGCGAATAATGCAGACATGATCGACACCCCTCTCAGATCAATAATCAGAAGCGGGACCTGGAGATCCATACTGACTCCTACACATTCAACGATGACTTCTGTGATCGTGAGAACCTTTAACGCTAGTAACTAAATCCCTTTGTCTCATGATATATTACATGTCCGAGATTCAATCATCGGTATCTCCATACCTAGTTTGATCTCGTTACCAACATGCACTCTTTCTCGTTCCTGTGATATAACATTCTAGTGATCTCATCACTTGCTTGCAAGCTAACCAATGTGATATCACCGAGAGGGCCCAGAGTATATCTATCCGTCATCAGGATGGACAAATCCCACTCTTGATCCATGAGCCTCTACATAACACTTTTGTAGCACTGAACTGACCTTTATAATCACCTTTTCACGGTGTGACGTTTGATATTATCAAGATACTCTTCCAGTGTTACTAATTGACATGATCTCATGGTCTAAGGACTAGGATTACTTCGTATGATGTTATAGCAATATGAACATAATGACTTTGATCGTAATGCTATATTTCGGATGAATGTTCATCACATCATTCCACTAATGTTGTGACCTCATTATTAACAACATCCAATGTCCATGATCAAGAAACCTTGATCATCTTGTTAATCAACGAGCTAGTTTATAAGAGAGGCATAACTAGGAACTTTACTTTTGTTTATTAAACACACATGTATTAACCTTTCCAAATTAATACAATTATAGCATGCAAAATAAAAATTTATCATAAACAAGCAATAAGATAATAACCACTTTATTATTGCCTCTCGGGCATATTCCCTTCAGTCTCCTACTTGCACTAGAGTCAATAATCTAGTTTGAAAAACTTTGCGTATTGAACACCTATGGCTTTCTGGCGTTGCATATACGCGATTGCTAGTGGTTAACATAATCTCCGGATCTGAGAGTTTCAGGTCCGTGTGTATTTGCATGTCTTTGCGTCTCTACGCATCACTCATTCTCAATGAGATGACATTGTATAAATTTGGTCCTTTGGTGAGACCTTTAGTTCGTTCGGGTTAAAATATGTTAATATTATTGTCATACAATATATCTTCATAGTATTAGCCCACTTTGAACCACACCTAGTTTGATAATAAACTACTTAACACAAGTGCCCTCCTTTGCTGCTACTATAGAGGTCATATACTTAGCCATTTTGTTGTAGTATCTGTCACAATGTCTCATCTTTGGAACTCATCCAAATCCATCATGGAACACCCTTTCCATTACATTATGCCACCCATAGTCTAAATTGAGATAAATTTTAATTTGTATCTTGTGACAAAACTAGTATCAATGTAACACTTTACAATGAACTACCTTTAACTATTTGTCACTTATACATGATATATTCTTAGTTGTTCCAAAGCTCATAAGAATATCTTTACTATCGTCCAATGATCATCTTATGAATCATTCTGGTATGTGCTCATAACATTTAGAGCATAGGACATATCTGGATTTATACATATCACGGTATAATCGATCAAAATCTTCATGTGATTTTACTCACCAAGTGTTGAAACACTTGAATCTTGATACAATCCTTTCCATGCAGCAAGAACCTTTCTTGTTGTTTCCATATTCAACCCTTTCAATATCTCATATATGTACATCTGGCACAACCATATTAGCGCATCAATCTAATTTCAGGTCCGTGTGTATTTGCATGTCTTTGCGTCTCTACACATCACTCATTCTCATATGAGATGGCATTGTATAAATTTGGTCCTTTTGTGAGACCTTTAGTTCGTTCGGGTTAAAATATGTTGATATTATTGTCATACAATATATCTTCATAGTATTAGCCCACTTTGAACCACACCTAGTTTGATAACAAACTACTTAACACAAATGCCCTCCTCTTGTGGCAAAACTAGTATCAATGTAACACTTTACAATGTACTACCTTTAACTATTTGTCACTTATTCATGATATATTCTTAGTTCTTCCAAAGCTCATAAGAATATCTTTACTATCGTCCAATGATCATCTTATGAATCATTCCGGTATGTGCTCATAACATTTAGAGCATAGGACATATCTAGATTTATACATATCACGGTATAATCGATCACAATTTTCATGTGATTTTACTCACCAAGTGTTGAAACATTTGAATCTTGATACAATCCTTTCCATGCAGCAAGAACATTTCTTGTTGTTTCCATATTGAACCCTTTCAATATCTCATATATGTACGTCTGGCACAACCATATTAGCGCATCAATCTATCCATATAGATATTGATGCCAAATATTACGGTTTTGCCCAAGTCTTTCATTGAAATCCTATTTTAATGAAATTATTAACTTGTGTAAATAAAAGATACATCATTTCCAATCAACAATATGTACTCTTCATAATGAATTAGAAATTTGTCTCAACGCTCCCACTTAATTTCTTGCAAATGGAAGCATCTTCATCATCTCCTATGAATTTAAACTCTTTTAACAATTTCATCATGGTGAAGATTCCAACTCCGCTATGCTTACTTCAACTATTGAAGTTTTCATGCCCTTTTAGCACCCTTTGAATTAACAAAACCCTTTGGACCATGTCATGTACACATCCTAGGTAACCATTCTATTAAAAGAACCTTGTTTTGTTTATTCAACTACCATATACCAAATTATATGTAGTGATTGCTACATTAATCCGTCAAGACTAAATATCGCTATGAAAGATCAAATCTTGTCATAGTCAACTCCATGAACATTGCCGTAAACTTCTTTCCGACATGTCGACTATTTCATAGATCTTAAATATCCATGTCTATTTCTTTATAGATCCAAACACGACTGATAGGCTTCACGCCTTTCTAGAGGGTCTTCCAAGTTCAGAACTTGATTTCTTGTGTATGGATACTATCACAAATTCTATGACTTCTAGTCATTTTATGGAGTCAGGGCCCATCATTGCTTCTTTGCATGCAGTCGGTTCATCAATGTTAAAACAATAACGACTTATGTTTCAAATCTTACTATTTGATTCTTATCGACCCACATGGTTCAATAGGAACTCTAATCTCCGAGATCACAACCTTTGTAATCACGGGATCCATGAGCATTTTAGCCTCCTCTGGGACACATTCCGGTGCTGCGCTACTTAGCACATATAGCTAAGGTTCAACAACCTTATCAAAGTTCTATTGTCCTCCCACTTAACTTTTCACGAAAAATTCCTTCTCAAGAAACATGACATTCCAAGCGAGAAACTCTTTTGTCCTTGGTGTTATGGAGGAATTCCCAACAAATTCTTTGGGATAACCTACAAAGACGTGCTTATCCGACTTTGGTTGTAAACATTTTACTTATGCATAGCATACCAAAATTTAAGAAAAGACAATTCGGGTTTTATCCCAAACCATAAATCACATGGCGTCATTTCAGCGGATCATGATGGTGCTCTTTTCAGTGTAAAAGCGGTAGTATCTAAAGCTTTAATCCTTAAAATATAATGGAATTTTTATAAATGACACCTTTGATCTTACCATGTCAAACAAGGTTTGATTTGATCTCTCGAACATACCATACTCATGTGGTTTATCGGGAAGTGCAAATCATGGAATAATTCCTCAAATCTTTGGTGTTTTGCTAAACATGTAACTCAAATATCTTCCTTTATGATCAAATCATAAACTCTTTATTTTCTTGTTACAATGATTTTCCACTTCATCTTGAAAGTCTTTGAACAATTTCCAAATGTTTCATACTTCTTCCTTATTAAGTAAATATATAGATATATTCACTCAAATTTCTGGAGAAAGCATATGAAGCAAAAAGATCCATCACATATGGCTACACATAATGGACTATGTACATCAGCATGCACAATCTCCAATAAGCTAGTCATCAGTTCCTCTTTGGCCTATGAACGGAGTTTCAATTATCTCGAGGAAAGTTTCACAAGCGTCAATTGATCAAAATCAAAAGACTCCAAAAATCCATCAACATGGAGTTTCTTCATGTTTACTTTCCAATATAATTCAAACAGCAATGTCACTTCATAAGTGATCTTCCAATCATTTGTCTTACGACATTTTAGCAATAATATTTATGGATGTGATTTCTCCAACTAGACTTGTAAAAGTTCATCCATCCTTTATGGAATGCGGTAATTATTTGAACAACCATTATTCTCGTAATACCGGAACAAAATAACAATTATTAAAACAAATCTTGAAGGCTAGGTTTGACGACAACGAGAAACACAATAACACTTTATTTGTTTTTAATGAACATCATCACTTATTCTCTTGCTAGTTACTTAGGCTATTGCAGTTCATGAATTATGTTGTCTTGTATGACACTTCATAGCAACCAATTCAGTATCCAATACTGGTATCCAATACCTAAGAACCACATTGTTTAACAAGCAAGGAATATAGCCATAACATGTATATCTTCTATATACCTAAGTTGGACATATCCAACCTTTTATTTTCTGCTAAATATTTTATAGATTCTCTTTCAGCAATTCCTTTTCTTTTAAAAGAATCTATCAACATCAGTAGTGGTGTCGTTCACATGACACATAGTACAAAGTGTATATACTCAAATACTAATACCTTTGGGCTTGCACTTTGAAGTGGATCACCATCATCAAATGTTTGGCATTCTTTCAAAAATCCATTCTTTAGTAATCTTTTAGTGTAGTAAACATTTTACTTACATCTTCTATTCATCCTTATCATGACAACTTCATGATCTATAGCCTATAAGGATGAATCATGAGTATAATATCAGTTCCCAAAACCTTTTTGGTAGATTAGGACGCCTAGCGTCTCCAGCCTTCACAAATTCTCATACAATATGAGAACATGTATTTTGTTAAATTATACTCTATCATATTGCAACCATAAACATTGTTTCAGATATCACAATATCTTTCACACACGATGGTTTCTGAAATAATTATTTCTGTTCCTAGATAACCTCGATATTAAAACAACTTTTGAATATCAGGAATCATGGAGGCAATGATACTTAAGATACTAACATTGGAATTCTTACTCTTGATTAAATACTACTTATTAAACTTCATGGAGTAAATAGATTTTGCTAAAAGTTTGCAATAGGACTTCTAAACTTCAAATTGACATTCAAAACAATACGATACCAGTTCGTAAAGTAAATATCCAGAATTCTATAGTTCCATTATCTCAATTACAACTAAGCATAAGGTAGTAAACAAATGCCAATGACTACAACAAATTATGCAAATTCACTTCGATTTAGTTTATGAAAAATTGAGTCCGACTAATCCAAATTAGAAATGAACTCCCACTCAAAAACGACATCCCTCGTGCCTTTTTGGTGATTACATGAACCAAATCCACTACACCAAGTCCGATCATCACATGAGTTGGTGTAGCTTCAAAGGAGAGCATCAATATGGGCATCATATCACCTATATGACTCATGCTTAACGTTTCGGTCCGTGATCCGAGGCCATGTCTGTACATACTAGGCTCGCCAAGTAAGAACCTTAGTACCCGCGTGTGTAAAATTATCTTACAGCCGTTGTACGAAAGTGCAGAGTCGAGTACACCCGATCATCACGTGATGTCTCGAAACAGGATCCATAGAACGGTGCATACTTAAGGAAGAACATATTTTATCTTGATATTTAAATGAGGGATCATCTTATAATTCTACTAAAACGCCAAACAAGCAGTATAAGATCCAAACATCATATGTGCAAAGTAGAATGATATGGTCCATGCATTTGATCACCATCATATGCATCGTGGTATGATCTCTATCATTCCTTTGTGTGTAAGGCCAATGCCTATGGAACTTACACATTAGGTGTGTTGTAAGAGTATCAACTATACATCAACTTACAACATTACCATATCATGACACTAGCCTAGCAACGATCTAAACTAGATGCCTCTAATTTATCAATTGCAAGTTTTATGTGGCTTAGGGCTTTCGAAGATAGAACCGGTCTTACCTATGAACATGGAACCACAACGATGATAACTAAGTTATTAGAAACTCGTTGTAAATCAGATATTGACTATAGTAGGAGAGACAGACACCCGCCAGCCACTTATACAAAACTAGTTGCATGTCAGTCGTGGAACCGGTCTCATGTGTGATGACATGTAAGGTTGGTCCGGGGCGCATCATGCCACTAGGCCACCAATATCCTAAATACATGAAAGAAGCAATAACATGATCATCATCGCCCACATACTATTATGTGTTCTACGTGTGCAAAGTACCTATGCATAGATCAGGCTCTGATACCACTGAAGGGTTTGCAGCATAGAAAATAAAAAAATTCCTACGATGGGAACTATACGCAAAGATGTATCTACTAGATACAAGCAACTGGTGGATATACATCTATAGAGAACTTACCCTCGAAGACAACAAAGCTTTGTTAATGAGATGGAACTCGTGGATGATGTAGTCGTACACTTGCCGATCTCAAGATCGTGATGAAGTCCAGCAGGTCCAGCCGGTCCAGCTCCAACACGTCCATCAGATCCAACTCTAGCAAGTCCAGCACCACCAAGTCCAGCACCGAAAAAGCAGCGGTGCATCCGTGATCGCACACACGTCCGGTACCCCGACAACCTCCATCCCTCGCTCTAGCAAAGCAGTGGAAGGAGCAACTCCTTTCTAGATAAAGCCACCGGGAACATGTATCTCGCTAATCCGAGACCATGGGGAAAATACTAGAGGGGGAGAGAGATCCTTCACGAGGAGGTGTGAGTGTGAAGGTGTGAGAGGGGGGCCTTTATAGTAGGAGGGGGTGCCCGTCCCCATGGCCAGCGCCCCAAGGGGTGACCCTTCACCTCCTCATTCATGTGGTGGTAACTCCCTCCACATAAATTTGCCCCTTCACATTCTCTTTTAAAGTCTCCACTTTAAATGCATTAAATTTCTCCAAATTTAATGCTCTCTCATTTAATAAAATCCTTTTATTAATTTTATTCAGAATTTTGTAATTACTTTTATTAACAAACATTCACATAAAACCCCCCAGCAACATTTCAATATTACATGCAGAACCAATTTCAACAATCTCACCCGAAACAGTTTCGGTGTCTATTGAAATAATTCCAGCGCTTTCTTAAACCTTTATCTGAAACATATTTGCTCCAAATGGTATCGGTATCCCTTAAGTATGTCACCCTATGGTTCGCGAATAATGCAGACATGATCGAGACCCCTCTCAGATCAATAATCAGAAGCGGGACCTGGAGATCCATACTGACTCCTACACATTCAACGATGACTTCTGTGATCGTGAGAACCTTTAACGCTAGTAACTAAATCCCTTTGTCTCATGATATATTACATGTCCGAGATTCAATCATCGATATCTCCATACCTAGTTTGATCTCGTTACCGACATGCACTCTTTCTCGTTCCTGTGATATAACATTCTAGTGATCTCATCACTTGCTTGCAAGCTAACCAATGTGATATCACCGAGAGGGCCCAGAGTATATCTATCCGTCATCAGGATGGACAAATCCCACTCTTGATCCATGAGCCTCTACATAACACTTTTGTAGCACTGAACCGACCTTTATAATCACCTTTTCACGGTGTGACGTTTGATATTATCAAGATACTCTTCCAGTGTTACTGATTGACATGATCTCATGGTCTAAGGACTAGGATTACTTCGTATGATGTTATAGCAATATAAACATAATGACTTTGATCGTAATGCTATACTTCGGATGAATGTTCATCACATCATTCCACTAATGTTGTGACCTCGTTATTAACAACATCCAATGTCCATGATCAGGAAACCTTGATCATCTTGTTAATCAACGAGCTAGTTTATAAGAGAGGCATAACTAGGAACTTTACTTTTGTTTATTAAACACACATGTATTAACGTTTCCAAATTAATACAATTATAGCATGCAAAATAAACATTTATCATAAACAAGGAATAAGATAATAACCACTTTATTATTGCCTCTCAGGCATATTCCCTTCACGTACTACCCCTTCTGTCACTGGGGTTCCCAACCTGCAGATTAGTCATTACTCATACTCCCTATACCTGGCTCAGTCCTCGGGGTCTTGGGTACCTGACAAGTCCTTGGATTGAGGCAAGAGAGGATACAATAATCATCATGTCATAAAAAGTAATACATGATCCTATCTATGATAAATAACATGCACAAAAGCTACATGGCTAGGCCAAATCCCTTAGCCCAAGGAGAATTACTCACGCATAGAGATGAAATCAACAATCATAAACATTGCAATGGAAATCATGTGATTGATATCAAATAGTCTTACAATGTCACCAATCGAAGATGAGATCTACTATTACAAGTGGTGAAATATGGCTATGGTGGTGGAGAAGGGTTTGGAGATTAGATCTAAGTCTATTCCTCTGGCGGCTCTTCGGTATGGTAGATGCAGGTTTCTGGGGGCTGCTGGCGATCTAGCTCTCTGTTTCCCATCGTCCGAAGCCTCTTTATATAGGGGCCCCTTCATGGAAGTTGTTCTATTTGACCTAGCGGTGTCGATGGCAACTATACGACCGGAACTATATGGCCGGAATTTTATTCCCGTCGTATAGTTGGTCGTTAAAGCGTCTGTCTCCACTTCACGACCCCTGGTTTCTTCGGGTTGTTGGAAATCTCATATCTTTGACTTTAATGTTGTGATTCCCATCATCAAACGTCATTATCTGGGCAGGGAAAAATAGAAAGAAAGGATTGCATACCTCTTTGATCATTGGGCATTACTGGCAGGGTTTAGAGAGATATTTCATCAAAAATATGAATAATATCCAGTTTAAATGTGGACGTAGATGGCTATATTTCACATCCATCAACCTCTCCAATCTTAAACTTGATCATTCTCGAGCAAGAAAAAAATCAAAAAGGAACTCATCATTTAAACTGAAATAACGAGATGATGATCTTACTCATCATTGGTAGTCTCATGTTTCCTCCACTTTATAAATCTGAAAAACTTCAGCATAGATAGAGTAATGGCAAGCATATCATACAGGTTTTTATGCATCCTTATAGCGCAGCAAAATTATTGTTAACATGGATGATTCAAATGAGTAAACTTTATTCCATGTCATGTAATCAACTCATAGGCTTGCCATTGAACAATAAAGTATAATCATGTAAAATTGAGAGTGTGAGAGTTTGTCATGAAATACATATACACTAGAGTATCTCAATTCTCCCACATTAATAAGTCAAGACTTTTCAAGCACTACCTTTCTATTCATTGTCCTTCAAGAATTTCAGTTTTTAAGTAATTGAGAGCATGCCAAAAAAATAGTTTATCAGGCTTTAATGGACACTCGTGGCATCACGAAGGTTTTTGTTCCTTTTGCACAATGATTACTCATTTCAGCCAGAGGAGTGATTCCATCATGAACACAGCTACCCGAGATTGCCAAGAATCTTACCCATTATAGCATTGCTGCTACATATGTTTAATCAACTCATAGCTGAAATCTAGGAGTTTCCTCCATGAAGATCGTTCATAGGCTAGCAGAGTTGTTGGCATCCCATGAAGTTTGACACGCATAAAGCTATATCATTCTTATGATTCACAAGTCAAACTTTGGCATGTTCACAAAAACAGTTAAACATTGATTCAATTGAACAAATCCTTTTAAAGAGAGCTATCAAGTCAATCTTTATTTTCTGTGGTGTTGAGTGTCTCTAGAAATAAGCCTTCAAGACTAAACACTACAACAACCAAGCCTTAAATTGTGAGACTTTTTCTTATTATAATTGTTTAGAAAATTTTAGGCAAGACTTGGTTAACTATAAGAGCCAGAACAAAACATACCCAACTAAATACCCATGCAAACAAAATTTTACTACAATATGAAGACTCACTCCACCAATATAATATCTTAACATTTACTACTAACTAGCATGGGTTTCTCAAACTTCAAAAGTGGGGAGTCTTAAGACATACCTCTCATGATTGGTTCCACTTCTCTCTTTCCTTTTGATTTGCTTCTTGGAAACTCGAAGTCGATCACTCTCCTGCAAATATGTGAAAGCCATAAGGAGAATAGAAAGGAAGGAAGAGGGAAAATAAAGATAAATGGAGAAATCTTTTTGTTGTTTTTAAGAGAGAGAATTAAAGAATAGAAAATTGGCGGCAAATCTCGGCTAGAAAATCTTGAAAACAAATAGAAATAACTAAAGATAAAGTGTTGGGGAAACCAACACAAGTGCTTATAAACTCAAATTAAAACATAACCTCGAAATAAAAACAAATGAACGCCAAATAAAGATAATGAGGAAACTTCCCCAAGCTTAGGCTTTTGCAAGCCCTTCAAATCATTGTGGTGGCGGGAAAAAGTCGTAACTCTAGTTCACAAATTGAGTTGATAAATTACTAGTTATTTCTCGGAGGTTCAAAGAGAGGTTTTGCATTCTCTCCACAGTTCCTCCAAGTTCTTGGAAGTCTTGGTGAAGGAAATATGCCCTAGAGGCAATCATAGAGATGATTGTATTTCATGTGTATCCATGAGTTATTATAATGTTCCTTGAATATCCATATACCAGGCAACTTGTATTGATTGGCAATTATGTGAATTGTTTGTGAAACTCTTTACTTGTATGGTTATCTAATAATTGTCCCTAGTCGGAGTTCATGCGAGGACACACGTGAATATTAGACTAGCACATCGATTGGTTAATGACTATGTTTCGCAAGTCATTGACATGGAGATGTCAAACCAATGATGTGGACACATGTTATGAACATGGGGTTGGACTAACCCAACATGAGACTAGCAATAATACTTGCAGCTCTCTCTACACATCGTGTACGTTTTGTCCTTAGACCTGAGATTGTCGCATGTACTTGAGATGTGGATCGACCTACTTTGGGGCTATCAAACACTACTCCGTAACTGGGTAGTTATAAAGGTAGCTTTCGGGTTTGTCCTGATACATGCTGCAAGGCATCGGTCAATAAAGATGGGATTTGCCCCTCTCTACTTGAGAGAGATATCTCTGGGCCCCTCGAGTGATCGGATCCAGAAATGCATGGCCGTGCTACATATGGTTAAGAGTTAACCTAGTAAAGGGATTCTGAATCACAGTATCGAGAAAGAGAGGTCAGCTTAGAGCTAGACCAAATATCGTGAGGCAAAGGGAAAGACATGTACTCAACCTTGTGATGGTTCGTCCGAATGATCTTTATATGCGTTTAGGAGTTGGCACGTCTTGCTAGAGGCCGCTACCAACTATTGACGGAGTAAGTGTACTCGCGTCATGTCTATACGTGTATGAACCTATAGGGTCACACACTTTAGGGGCTGGAAGCCTAATGAGGATTGGATCCGAATTAGACCAGGCTTAGGCTGCTAATGGGCTGCTAATGTAGAAGCCCACCAGGGATGCCTATATAAGAGGGAGTAAGGCGAGCTGAAAAGGAGAGAGCATTCCACCCAGCCGCCACTCCTCTTCCGCCTGTGTTGCACGCGCAGACCTAGCAGTCTGGCGTGTGACGACTTCCACTCCGGACGTGTGGATACCTCGGAGGTGCTGCATCTGTAGCACTTGGACGAGCCGCGCAAAGGGGAGCTGCTCGTGGGACGAGGACGAGGAGGAGACGTAGAACATCTACACTGCCGCAACGTGCTTCATCGAGTTCCGCACCTGCGCGTCTAGCGGTAATCCCGTGATCTATGACCATAGTATTCCTGGTTGACGCGGTAGAAATTTTTGATTTTACGCTAGTGTAGCCTACCCGTTACCCTTCACTTGGTATGTAGCGAACCGGGTTGGTGGCTGCTCCTCTTGATAAGGAACTTCTTGCTCCTCTTCTTGGTCCTTATCCTCATCTGGAATATCCTCCTCGAGTTGGTTTTTCTCAACCTGCAAGTCATATAGCAAACATCCTTCCTTGATAGAGAAAAGACTATTAGGCAAAGGAGCATGGTAGAGACGCCCAGCTCCGACAATATGTATGTAATAAACACCACCTCTCCAAGTGAGCATTCCACAAGCTTTTAAAGTAGATAAACCAACACGGTACTCACCTAGCACTGGTTGCAACTCACCTAGGTCGATTCCTAGGGTAATGGCAAGCACAGTGATGACGCCTCCACATGTGATTGGTCCTTGGCTTTGGGCGGATTGGTACTCCAAATAGCGCACAAGAATTGCACCCAAGTTGAGTGACAAGTCGATGTTGTTGAAAGAAGATTTTGCGAGGACTAAGATGTCCTCCTCATTGAGTATCGTGAACTCATTTCTTGCCTACAAGGTGTTAGCAATAACATAGAACAAATAGCGAATTGCAGGATGTTGAATATTCTTCCCCTTGCTTACTCTACAAGTGAAACTCATTCCATTATAATATTGTTCCAGGGAAGGGTCTAAGACAGTAGAGGATGCGCGTAAGTCATTATCATTATTGTTTGGAAAGTTAAGACATGTGCACCATTCATCTAGTGATAAAGCATAATTGTTGTTCAAAAGTCAGAAAGAACTCATGTCCTCTCCATGCCATGCTTTAACGGTGCTTTGCAAAGAACTTAGAAATTCAAGAGTTAACCGGCGATAAGTAGGCACATTATTGAATACAAATTTTTGCAGGACAACCCTATTGGCTATTGCAAAGTAAATTTAAGTCATTAGAAATAACGAGTTGATTCAATATAATGGGGCAAGCCCACTTGGTTGTCTTAACTTCTCGGTTCTTGATCCTGTTGAAGCGATCATGTTGGAGCTCATCCCTGAACCGTATCCCCATCTGTTCTTGAGCGGCATCCCGAGAAGCACTAGCGGCGGCATGAGCACAAGTTTGGCTCCTTGTGTTCATCATCTAAAATAATAAGGAAAGACAAAAACTTTTTGATCCAACAATAATAAGCATAACATATTCCTCATCATAGCACACTAAAGAGTCCCCTCAAAATAATAATCTAGGAAAGAGAATCATGGCAATTAGTTCATAGTAGCTCTCACCCTAAATTAATAATGACCAGATCGAAGATGAATTTGTAAAAAGTAATTGGAGGATCAGAGGAGAAACATACCGTAGATCACTTGTGTGCGAGGAAATCGAACGAAATTGAGTAGAGATGAAGATATCTTGAGGTTTTGAGAGAGTTTGGGGGTAGAAGGAAGAAAATGATTGAAGTTTTGGGGTTGGAAGTACCTCCCGTGGTGATTTTGTAGTCGGACGCAACTATACGGCCAAACTATATGGCCGGAAAAATTTGTTTCTACCGTATAGTTGGTCTGCTGTAAAAAAATTAGGGTTTTCATCTGGCGATGCAACTATAAGGCCAGAACTATATGGCCGGAACAATTTGTTCCCGCCGTATAGTTGGTCGTCAAACCTTCTGTACCTGGAAAAGAAATTTTACAAAGGCATTGATATCTATACGGCCGAAATTTTTATTCCTGCCGTATAGTTGGTCGTTAAACCTTCAGTACCTTCGAAGAGAAATTTGTCGATGGCAAAGATATCTATATGGCCAAACTATACGGCCAGAATTTTTATTCCTGCCGTATAGTTGGTCGTTAAACCTTCTGTAGTCATCAAAAAAATTGTTTTTTCAAGAATTCTTTCTTATCCTGAAACTTAGCGAAACACCTTGTTTTTGATAGAAAAATGACAGTAAAAATTTTCAACCAACATCAGCATGTATAAAGTAGGATTTTTAGTACTACCGAACTTCTTCTCCTCAACTAGAGCTTTCTAGCACTCTTTATTAAACATAAAACTTAAATTAAAACTTAAAAACTTTACTCGAACCTTTATTTCACATGGGTTGCCTTCCATGAAGCGCTCTTTTATGGTCAGTAGCTTGACCTCAATGTTGCTCACTTGGGCCAGATGAGTGGAACACCCACTCCCAAATAGCTGGCCTTCAAAGTTATGGCCTCCTTTTCATCATGCTTGGCTTTCTTCTTCCTGGGAAAATGAATAACAAAAGGATTCCACGAAGGCAACTGAAGGTTCATGTTCCCTTCATGTAGATTAATCAAAGTCTTAATAGTTCTTAAAAATGGATGGCCTAATATAATATGAGCAGTAGCATCTTCGGGCATGTCAATAATAACAAAATCAATAAGAGTAGGACAACGTTTAATGTATACTAAAGTATTTTCTTTAATCCCTATAGCTTGTTTGTAGGTAGAATCTGCTAGATGTAATTTTAACTCGGTGATTTCAAAAGAGCCAAGATTTAACTTATTAAAAGGACTTTTTGGAATTGTTGAAACGCTTGCACCTAGATCACAAAGTGCAGCTATCGCATTGGTCCCAATTTTAATCTTAATTATAGGCTCAAATATATCATCAAGCTTCACAGGTAATTTTTCAGCAATTTTCTTATATTCTTACTCAAGCTCACGTACCTTTATTGCTACCTGATTAACGAAGTGTTGATACATAACTTCCTAATTTTCTTCACTTACCAGAATCGTGATATTGATCCTTTTTACAAGATCTTCAACAGTGTAATTTGGTGAAGGAGCATTACCATAATCAAGTTCTTCCGGATCCTCCCTTTGTATTCTTATCATCTTGAAGTCTTCAACAGGGTTGGGCTCAGCTATACCTGCAAATTTAGCTAGAATGAGAGTTTGACTCTCGGTTATCTTACCTAGTTGTGCCTCAACAATCCTCGTTCTTTCTTAGAGGGCCTGTAAAAATCATTCCTCAAACTTACAGCTTGGTTAGATAATTTACTAAGCATAGCATCATGGTTCTCTGTTATTTTAACAAGGGTATTTTTTTGCTCATTTTGTGAGTCTATAAAGGACTTAAGTGTTTCTTGGAGACTACCATTACTTGTTCCTATATTATTATTAGAGTTACCTGCGGGACTAGAATAATATTTCTGAAAATTAGGATTATAATTCTTCTTCCAAGTAGGGTTATAATCATTATGAGCTATGAAGTCTATTTCTTTAATATTTGATTCTGGGACAGCTCTTACCTGGTTTTCCTTACCTTTTATAGCTAATATGAGCTCATCTAGCTTAGCATTGAGTTCTTCATTTTCTTGTGGTGAGACGGAGTTCACCTTCTTTATGTTTGATCTATCCACATGCCACTGGGCATGGTTGTCTTGCATATTGTTTAGCAACTGCTTTGCTTCAGTAATATGTTTGCCCATAAATGTTCCTCCAGCTGCAGTATAAAGCATAGACTTAGACACAGGGTTAAGAGCATTATAAAATAAATAGAGAATTAACCAATCTTCCACCCCATGTCTAAGACAGTTTCTCATGCATTCTTTCATCCTCTTCCATGCAAGCACTAGTGGCTCATGCTCTTCCTATCTAAAACCAGCAATATTAGATCTTAGTTGCATAGTCTTTGCAAGTGGGGAAAATTTAGTCATAAATAAAGAAGTACACTCCACCCATGATGCAATAGTATTTCTAGGCAAAGATAGCAACCATTCTTTTGCTCTTCCTCTAAGAGAGAAAGGAAATAAGCGCAATTTGACCGCATCAAGGTCAACATATTTATGTGCATCATATCACATATTTTAGTGAAAGTGTTCAAGTGCATACCTGCATCCTCAACAGCAGAGCCTCCAAATTGATTCTGTTGAACCAAACTTAAATAATGGGGCTTAATTTCATAATCATCAGCAGTAATTGTTGGCTGAGTAATAGGAGTATGCAAATAATCATTGTTGGGAGTTGAAAACTTCCCAAACTTCTTTTCAGCCATATTTCCTATGTTTTGGGGTTTACTTAAACAAAGACTTATGATAATAGAAACAAGAATTTAAAGGGTAACTAATTTTTTTGGTTTTTAAATAAAGACTGAAAGCAAACTAACAAAATTTAAAAAAATAAAACTAGTAAGGTTCCTACTAACCTCACTAGGGTATCTATTGCTTCCCCAGCAAAGGCGCCAGAAAAAGGGTTGATATCTTCGATCCGGATTACGGATGTAGTATAGCTCTTTTTCCCTAATAGACCTAGGTTATCAAATCCTTGGGAAGCAGAAAGCATAGTGAAGTTACTTTAACAGACCTTTGGGAGTTTTAGAATTCTTTTGTGTTTTACCGGACCAAGAGTTTGCTATCTTTTGTTGTTGTCGATGATGGAGAGAGAGGGCCTAGGGCTTTCGGTTTCACCTGTAGCTGTGCAAAACATTTGATGGGAATAAAAGATAATAATAAAGTATGCATGTAATTGTTAGAGCAAGATAATTATATGTGGGCAGTACATCCATAATTTCTATTGCCTCCGCAACCGCTTATAGTAATAACCTACTAGTCTCATCCATAGAATAAAGAGAACTAAAGATATCCATAGTGACGTCGCCGTTAATCCCAAGTAAATCCCTCACATACAACCATACTACCCCTTCTATCACTGGGGTTCCCAACCTGCAGATTAGTCATTACTCATACTCCCTATACCTAGCTCAATCCTCGGGGTCTTGGGTACCTGACAAGTCCTTGGATTGAGGCAAGAGAGGATACAATAATCATCATGTCATACAAACTAATACATGATCCCATCTATGATAAATAACATGCACAAAAGCTACATGGCTAGGCCAAATCCCTTAGCCCAAGGAGAATTACTCACGCATAGAGATAGAATCAACAATCATAAACATTGCAATGGAAATCGTGAGATTGATATCAAATAGTCTTACAATGTCACCAATCGAAGATGAGATCTACTATTACAAGTGGTGAAATATGGCTATGGTGGTGGAGAAGGGTTTGGAGATTAGATCTAAGTCTATTCCTCTGGCGGCTCTTCGGTATGGTGGATGCAGGTTTCTGGGGGCTGCTGGCAATCTAGCTCTCTGTTTCTCATCGCCTGAAGCCTCTTTATATAGGGGCCCCTTCATGAAAGTTGTTCTGTTTGACCTAGCGGTGTCGATGGAAACTATACGACCGGAACTATACAGCTGGAATTTTATTCCCGTCGTATAGTTGGTTGGTAAAGCGTCTGTCTCCACTTCAGGACCCCTAGTTTCTTTGGGTTGTTGGAAATCTCGTATCTTTGACTTTAATGTTGTGATTCCCATCATCAAACGTCATTATCTACGCAGGGAAAATAGAAAGAAAGGATTGCATACTCCTTTGATTATTAGGCATTACTGGCAGGGTTTAGAGAGATATTTCATCAAAAATATGAATAATATCCAGTTTAAATATGGATGTAGATGGCTATATTTCACAGCCATCAAGGGCCCTAGCAGCAAGACCATACAAGGCTGCCACATCGAGCAACGTTGCAAAGGTCAAAACAGCGGACGCAACCAAAAAAGGTTCATCATACTCACGTTTCATTATAGAGAGACCGACATGTGGGACCCACCAGCGAGACCTTATACAGGTGCTGCATTGAGAAACGTTGCCAAGTTCGAAACAAGAGGCGCGAGCAAGAAAAAAGTCCTGCATGCACATGTTTCTTCTAATGAGAGGATCCTGAAAAAACAGTTGATGCAGCGAGCAACATTATCAAGTTCGAAACACGGAGGCGCGAGCGAAGAAAAAAGTTAATCATACTACTGATCCTTCTAATGAGAGGTTGTCATGTGGGACCCAACTGCGTGACCAAACGGCAGATTCGTCGAGCAACGCTATCTAGTTTGGAACAGGGTAGTGCCAAAGAAGAAAAAATCCATTATACCCATGATTCTTCCAATGTGAGGCTGACATAGGAAACCCACCAACCTGAATAAACGACTAATGCATCTAGCAGCGCTATCAAGTTCGGAACACAGAGGCGCGACCAAGGAAAAAAATCTATCATACACATGTTTCTTCTAATGAGAGGATGACATCTAGGGCCCAACAACATGTTTAAACGGTAGATGCGTCGAGCATCGCTATCAAGTTCGGAACATGGTAGCGCGAGCGAAGGAAAATAAATTCCATCATACACACGATTCTTCTAATGAGAGGGTGACATGGGGGACCCAACAATGTGACTATATGGCAGATAGACCGAGCAACATTATCGAGTTCAAATCAGGGAGGCACAAGCCAAGAAAAAAATCCATCATGCACGTTTCTTCTAATGAGAGGATGATATGTGGGACCTAGCAGCCTGATTAAATGGCAGATGCAACGAGCAACGCTATCAAGTTCGGAACATGGTAGCACGAGCAAAGGAAAAAAATTCATCATACACACGATTCTTTTAACGAGAGGCTGGCACGTGGGACCTATCATCCTAACTAAACGGCAGATATATCAAGCAATATTATCGAGTTCAAATCAGGGAGGCACGGCCAAAAAGTATAGTCTACTAGAGAAACTGATGTCTGGGACCCACATGTTTCAAAAGAGTTCGGCGAGTCAACATCACGCGAGGAACCGGAAATCTTACTTCTGCCACACGCCGGCCGAGCTTCCTTCATATTTTTAGTTGTTTCGTCGTAATAGAGGGCCGCAAAGCCGCGAAAAAAAGTTTTTCATTGGCCACGCCTAAGCCGAGAAATTCATCGCGGAAGACGCGGCTTCTACGACGACTGATGGTCCAAGTCGTTGCGGACGGAGACTTTTCTTGTGGTGGCAGCGCCTTCTTCGGGAAGGGGAGCTTATCAACTAAGCTATGCATGCTGCCCAGAATGCAATGAACTTTGCTAAGACCCACATTGTTCTCTTCACGTACCATATAGTGATATTGGTCGCTTCGTTAATTTTTTATGCGAGTTCCACTGCATCTTCTCACCACATTTGTCTGACAATAGGTGGGTGTGATCGGGACAATTTTTCTCGACAAACCAAGCGTTATTATCTGTCCTATGCAGCCGGATCATCACCTTGCAGTCACACCTAGCCGAGTCATATTGTGGCCTATTGTCAAAACCCCGCGTGTAGCAAAAAAGCAAGGTGTCTCGGCCTCAAACCTCAAAAATACGTAGACTGAGTAGATTTCTTGTAAATACAAAATGAAATACGTAGACTGAGTAGATTTCTTGTAAATACAAAATGGCAGTATAACCACCTCTAGTTGGCAGATCATGTCTTGGGTTGACTCGTATCCTTTATTGTTCGTTGTGTAGATATACCGTACCTAATGCCAAACCCAACCTCCCATGAATACAAATTGTAGAACTCATATGCTTCTACCAGCGAGTCAAAGGTAGTGGAGACAACATGCTCCGGTATGTATTTAATTTTCCTAGTTGATGCATTTCTCGGGGCTAGTTCCACTGCTCCGACATCTCTAGGAGGTCCAACACAAAAATTAGAGCCTTCTCGACCTCTAAACCTACGTAACAACATGACCACCTATCAGTAAACTCGAGTCGAGCATCTAATAAATGAAACTAAACTATATATGAACCATAATATCAAAGTGACAAAAAGTCCATGTTGCAATAAATAGTCAAGACCTGGAAATATAATGTTGCATATGCACATATAAAAAATGCCACTTTCTTTTTGCAGTTCATGTACTCATGTGGGCTCAGATTTAGCATGATGAGACTCCCTAATGTGTTCATGTTACCTTTTCTTGTACCCAGGGACACCATCACGTTGAGGCTGCCACCGCCTTCGGCGCCGCAGCATTTAGTGCCTTCATCAACTGCCCTCTCGTCGAAGGAATCGTGCCTAGCGCCGGGAGGAATTGGACCGGTGGCATTCCTGGCCAGAGGCAATGTATATCACTTCTCCCATCAGCCGTACCTCTATAGATAGCCGAAAATCGATAAGGGCGATAGAGCAGAGGATGGATGGGAAGGGACCGACGACAACGTGAGGATAAAAGCATAAGGGGGAGATATTACCTTGGTTGGATGGGATGAACTGCACAAAGGATTTCGCCATCGTCGTTGTTGCTGCTACCATTTTCTTCGCTGGTGGCGCTATGACACTCTGTACCTTCACCAATGAAACCCTCATTGCCCCCATAGTGGACAAAAGGAGATGCACCTCCTGCAATCGTGCCTCCTGTCCCGTTCGCCATTTTTTCCTGAAAAAGCCCAAAAATCGACACCACATGATGAGAGGATTGCAGATCGACGGTAAATTGGTGGGAAAAGAACGATCTGAGGGAAATTTTGCTAGCCGGACGAGACGAGCGGACCTGCCGACACAGGTTACGGGTGGGTGGCAATAGCGACGCGACATCTAAATGGCGGATCTCGCTGGAACTATCTTGGCCCAGAGGGGAAAGTAATGGCGAGGGAGGAATTCTTCCCCGTGATTGTGAGAGAAAGAGGCCTACATTTCCTCTCTCAATGGGATGGGCACACCTCTAGGGCCTAGGAGGAGAGAAAGGCTACTACCTCCACGCGTGGCGTGCACTTTAAAGGCAGGAGGAAGTCAGTAGCGATGCAACGGGAAAATCAGGATGGGAATTCACGAAAATGTGTGGGGCATAATGTACACGGATCTCGGATCCTGTATGGATGGACGGGATAGGTCACGCACCCATGTGTACAATCACACAATCCATTCTCTATGTATTCTCTATTTATCTTGCTTCGTCTTGGCCAACTTTTGTTTTGAACAGGGGCGGTCTTGAAGGACCCAAAAATGCTGCAATAAGTCAAAGCGGTGGGAGTACAATATGCATGGAGGTCCCTAACGAAATGGAAAGTTACAACCAAATCCCTGGAGTACGCACCGAGGACCCTAGAATTATCGTCCAAAACGTGACCCAGTCCTCTCCTCTTCCCGTCGCTGCTAGGCGATGACCACGATCTCCGCCACCGCCACCTTCACCGGGGAGTCAAAGCCACTTGGGAAGGGGGCAGCGCAACGCGCCGTCATTGAGTCATCAGAAGGAGGCCTCTTATGGAGGTTTCGAAACCGCCAAACTAGCGCCACAAGCCGCCGTCTACCGACTAGGATCAGGAGCTTGACCAAAGCACCTGCAGGATATAGCTGGCCACTACATCTAAAATACCCCAACGCTGGCCAAGATGCAGACTCAAGACTCCCAAATCTTCCTCCCCATCGCCTCCACGGCTGACCAAAAGCAAGATCTGGTCGTCAGCGCCATCACCCCGCCAACCACCGCGCTTATTGATGAAGCTTGTACCTGATCTCGTCGATGCCTTCATCCATGGATGGTTGGACGGGCTCGTTGACGCCCCCACCGCGGCGCGTGACACCACCGACAGAGGTGGACTTCGGGCTCCAACTTTATTGGTGGAGATTCCTGAGCTCAAAGCCACCAGCGGCGAGCTTCCCTGCCATAGGAAGACCAACACCAAGAGGGTGAGACCCAGGGCGCGCCGACGGTAGCTGAAACACCGCGGTGACCTACTCCCAAACTACACATGGGCAAAACAAACCCTAAGACCTAACCTAATTACTCCATCACCGCTCCTCTGCCGCCTCCGGACGACATCGCCGCCAGATTTGGCTCAAGATTGGCCCGACAACTCACGCGACCTCAAGGGGAGTGAGACAGAGATGGGGGAGAGGGAGAGAAAGACTGTTGTCTTGGCAACTTAGATACTCCCTTGGATCTAAATTAATGTTCTTAGATTTGTGTAGATTCAGATGTATCTAGCACTAAAACATGATTAGATACATTTGAATTTAGACAAATATGAGAATATTAATATGAATCGAAGGGAGTACAAACTGTTACAAGTAAAAAAATAGTGAAGCACACTATTGTGTGGTTGTGCCATAGGTTGCTTGGTTAACAACATGGATATCTTTACCGACAATGTATCAATGTAAAAGCTATTGGGATTCTTCCATGACTTACGGTATGCTATCACCAGTAATGTCAAAAGAATTGAAAATATAGAAAAAATGGGTACGTGAAGCAGCCAAGGAAAAGGCGATCCGATGGTGACAACTAAAACCCACTCCATCCCTCTCTTCGGCGGCGCCGCCTGTCCGCTCTCCGTCTCTCGTGGTCTTCAAGGCCTGTAGGTATGGATGGTGTTGCGGACCATGGTCTCTCGTCGAGAAATTTTCTGTTTTTTGTTTAGCCTATTTTTATATCTTATTCATAATTTTGAGGTGGTGGTTTCATCATCGCTCCAATGGTGCATCTAGCGCCGGCGGAGGCGCCTAGAGTCACGTGTTCGACGGATCTCCTAAAATTCGGTCGATTTCCGTGCTCGTTGATGCAATTTCAGGTCCGTCTTTTTTATCTATGATTATCATTAGCAATGATTGCTGCTCTGGTGCGATGGTATTTTGTGATCTTAGCTTGACGACTTTCTACCTATCTATTATAACAAGTTCTGCTACTGCAAGTTTTGCCGGACTACAGTGATGGAGATCTGAGTACGAGCACGCCTTCGGCTCGCCCTCGCGATTGTAAAAAATAGGACCATCCCGAGCCTACCACATCATGTTTTTTTTTTGTAAGACAGAAATCCACGGGTGAGCAACCCAAATTCATGGGGCTCGAATTTGGGTTGGCTGGTTGCAACACGGCCTTCTTGCCACCGGGCTACAGGTCGGTTCTCGCGCTAGTGATCCTAGTCGCCGCTAGATGGTCTAATAACTTGTTCGCAATCTTATTACTTTTGAACATGCCGTGTTAACAAAATGAATAAATTGTACTTGATCCATACAGAAATAAACAAATTCAAGTCACTTGTTTCTCGACGAGTAGTTGTAATAATTTGCTCAAGGGTAATATTGTCCTACCCAAACCGGTCGCAGGAAAAGAGGGGACGGGTCCCTCCAGACCCCTGTCTTTTATTCGGTTTCCACTCGGCGGATTCCCTGCGGTCCTGGTCCTGGCGTCCTGCCCATTCTTTTTTCTTTGCTACGGGCACTGCGGACGTGGGCCCGCCGCCTTCAGTCTTCCACTCGCCAGTCCTCTTCACACTGACGCCTCGCTTTCTTTCCCCTTCCCCCAGGCGGCTCCCCTCTCGTTCTCACTCCCCACGGCATCCATAGCGAGAGCGAGTGACTGACTGACTTGCGGAGACAGAAGCTAGAGCGAGCGAGGGAGAAGATGGGGGAGACAGGGAGGAGCACCTCCTTGCTGGTGCACATTCTGGTCATCGCTCTCTGCCTCACCGCCTTCGGCTTCGCCATCGCCGCCGAGCGCCGCCGCAGCACGGTACTGCCGAGCTACCGATATATGTGTATACATGTCGTTTTCTCTAGCCCCCCTTCCGTTACCCTACTGCAAGCACCCACCTCCCCGAGGCCCCGGGCTGCGCGTCTCTGGATCCGAGGGATTCCGATGGGTCGGATGTAGTAGATTCTTGGATGTGTATGCAAGGGTTTTGCGTGGGAGATTCTCGCTGTCAGTTGGTTGGTGGGTTAGATCAGATTGTGTTGGATTTTCTTTAGAAGTCGAAATTCCTAGTCTTGCAATAATTATTATTGTGTAGTTCGTTCAGGTACGCAGAACATTTTAAGCTATACCTGCTGTTTGTGTGAGGGGCTCTCTGGGTGAGGTGGATTGGATTGGGTTGCTTTGGGAAATTTCTGTCAAAAGTTGTTTGATTGCTCCCTAGGAAAAACAGTGGAACCTTTCCAAAAGGTTTAATTTCTTATGGGATGTAGTGCGGAAGGAATCCTTGGGATTGTTTTTTCGTATGAGAGAAAAGGCCTGCAAGGCCCTGCTTTCATGGAAAGCACCAAAACACAGACAGGAATTCTTGGGGAAATTCCCATGGCACGAAAATTACAACTCAAATTAGCATTTATTCAGATGGTATTCTTGAGCATCATGTTGGTACATAAGGTCAAGGGTTTGAACCTAGGTTCTTCTGTATTGAAATGAAGTACTGTATATATATATATATTTTATTTTTTTGGCTGAGGCTTTGTGAGCTCCAGTCCACCATATTCATGGGCATCTACCTTGAGAAGATTTCTTTTTGCCCATTGGGAGTAGTTAATCTTGGGGTAATGATGGAGAGAGAATGGGCTGGACTTGAAAGGCAGATTAAACCGTCCGTGGCCTAGCGGCATAAGAATTTGTACAGTATTTTGTTAACTGACAATGTTATCAGTAGTTGTTAACTTTGAAGAATTGTTTAATGGGGTGATACGGAACAGTTGAAGCGCTTAAGTTCTTTTTAAAAAATACACCTTTCACTTTAGTTGTTTCTGTTCTTCTGATCATTAATTACTTCCCACTTACATTGTCATAACAGGGTTCAATAATTACAGACATGAACAATTCCACATACTGCTCTTATGACTCTGATATTTCTACTGGCTATGGTGTTGGTGCATTCCTGTTTCTCCTAGCGGGCCAGTCGCTTCTTATGGGAGTTACCAAGTGCATGTGCTTTGGCCAACCACTTGCACCTGGTGGGAGCAGAGCTTGGTCCATTATATACTTTGCATCTTCATGGTAATTCCCATGCCCACAGAAAATAATAGTCTTATTTTTCACTGCCCAAGTTATGTTGCCTTAAACGTGTAATGTGCTGCACAATGTCAGGGTCACGTTCATAATCGCCGAGTCCTGTCTGATCGCTGGAGCAACGAAGAACGCCTACCACACCAAGTACAGGCACATGATCTATGCAGGGAGCTGGACCTGCGACTCTCTGCGGAAAGGAGTGTTTATCTCCGGAGCGGTCTTTGTGGTGTTCACCATGATTCTGAACGTGTACTTCTACATGTACTACACGAAATCGACGAGCCAAGCTGCCAAAAAGATCAGCAAGACTACCGCCAATGTTGGTATGGCGGGTTATGCATGAAGGCAGATAACTCCGGTTCGGTGAAACTTATTTGTGGTACTACCCACAACATTTGCAGTGCTGGGGTTTAGATAGATTCTGGAACATAACGTAGTTCCTGGAAAATGTAGCGTATGATTTTATAAGCTGGTTGTATGCTATGTCTCTATGATTAGATACTGGTTGTATGCTATGTCTCGGTGATCAGATACTCAGATGTGTTGTTCAGGCCTAGTTCTTGTCTTGCGTGGGATACTATATTTGATATCTACCGTTACTTATTCCTTGTTACTTCTTAGCGGAGCCGTAAGATATTCGTTGGAAATGCAGCAAGTTGTGTGCAATGTCAGGGTTCCAGAATCAGAATGTGATGTTCAGGAGCAAAACAGGGTCATGCTCAATCCACTGGGATGCAACCAACCTTCGTATAAAAAAGAAACAAGTCACTCTAACATCCGGTAATTTGCAAATGACACAGCAGTCCCAACTTAGCCAGAGCCACAGAGACGATCGACAAGCCTGCCTGCCACTCCCAGGTCCCAACACGACACACACGCTGTACGAGGGTGCTGCTTGGTACTCGCAATACTGATGTGCAGAGACCGCGTACGGATATTGTTGTCCGTCACCTGTGCATGGTGGTGTGGTTCGTTTCATTTCAGTTAACCTGGCATTTCCTAGTGATACCATCTCCGTTTGCAAGCAGGCACAGGACACCAACATCTTAGCTTCCGAGGCAAAATAATGGCAGACACAAGTATATATTGTTGGAAATAAATATGGGCCGAATACATTGCAGACATGGAGCGGGAATACATTGCAGACATGGAGCGGAATGCAGATGTTGGTTGGGGGTCGTCACCATCATGGCGATCTTGTTTCCGTTTGCTCATTACTTGTGATCAACTCTCCTTGCTTAATTAACGAAAATTGCGAAATCTTCTACTCCCTCTATCCCAGTGTATTAGTCCGGCGCGTGTCCCTAGATCATCATTTTGACCTATATAAAATAAAATAAATTATATAAAAATTATATTTTTAGGAAGTATAACATCTGAGGATTCTAATGATATATTTTTAGAAAGTATAACATCTGAGGATCAACGATTTAGGACTACATGCAGAACTAATACATCAGTACAGAGGTAGTACTGCCGTTTTAAATAAAAGAGCAGGTAGCTCTGTTCAGCTACCTGGGAAATTCAGATGTGCACTTGTGCAGCGCTCTTGTTTAGTAAGTAGCTTCTTAAGGCAGGCCCAAACGAGGCACGGTTACAAACAAGATCAATATATATTGGACTAATGAATAACTGACAACCAGCGTTTAGGGAGCATGGCCTCAGGCCTGCGGTATAAAACCACTTTACAGCATCGGACAGCATTCCTCAGAACATTCGTCTCATGTAACTCGCTCGGAATACTGGAAAAGGGAAACTCGGGCATAAAACAAAGCTGGTCCTCACCCTACAGTATAATCATGTGCAGGTTAGGCGGATCAATGGACCCTATTGATGCCCTAACCGAACAGCATTTCAGGACGCCAAACCTAGAGTAGTAGCTTGATTAGGACCAAAGAGATTTCCACCTGGCCTCAGACAAAATTGATTACAAAACTTAGCACCAACGTCATAATATTAACATGTTACACACAACATGACATAATGGTGTACACACTACACAGGCATAATTCTCTCTCTCTTGGGCTAGCACAGCATGGCCAAAACAGACCGAAAATTAGGCGTCACCTCCCACTGAAACCTCCTATTTGCCGATATGATCCTGCTTGACGAATACAAAGTACAATGGAAGCAGCATCCATTGTATTCAAACTTACTGCTTACTGAGCACCTCTTCAAGCTTTACCTGAAGCATCTGCATCAGTTTTGGGTTGTGCTCCAAAAGGTCGGTAAGCCTCTCCCGATCATTTAGTAGACTCTGCAACAGGTAAAACATGTAGGCTCAGACACCATTGTCAATGACTATTTTCTACTAGTAGGTAGCTTCTGTGAAAATTCAAATAACCTGGATAGCTTCTGGAGATGAGAAAAGTTGCTGTAGATTGATATCCGCTTCTCTCTGCTGTTGAGACGAACTACCAGCTTGTATACTCTGGTTCGCAAGTTGTGATTGTTCACTCACTTGTCTTAGTGCTTGCGCAGCAAACTCCTGCTGACTCTGGTACAATTGCATCTGAGGAACAGGAATCTGGTTCTGAAACTGCAAAGCCATCTGCGGCTGCATGCTACTTTGTGCATATGACTGAGCCTGCTCTTGGTGTTGCTGCCATTGAACAGACCCAAGATTTTGCTGAGTCTGGGATGGATGAGGCTGCTGAGGTAGTGGTGGTGGTGGAGGTGGCCGTGCTTGCATTGAGGAAACAGAAGGCTGAGGATTGGACACATTCTGTGGAAGACCAGATGAGAGTTGAACATGTTGAAGAGATGTTCCATAAAATTGAGTAGGCATTGGAGGCCTGCCCATTAGAAACTGCGATGCAAATGATGGTAACAAAGTGGACAGAATTGCGCTGCCAGATGCAGAATTCATGCCTGAATTTGCATCGTTCATGAGCGATGAGGACGGCAAAGGCTGGACAACATTATTGCCTTGGTTATATAGTGACGCAGGAGAACCAGAGCTCATTGCAGCATGTTGGCTTCCAGGAACTGAATAAGGTGGAGGAAGGGGTGCCATCTGTCGTGCAGATGAACCAGAGTTGAAGTGTTCCATAGGCAGCCTATTTACTGGGTATGTGTTCCACAAGAAATTGCCATCTGCATTAGGAGCATTCGATGATGAAGTACCGTTGCTTGCTAGCGCATGTTCAGTTTGAGCCTACAAAAGGAAGTTCACATTGAAGAATCCAAATTACAAGAGCAAGTTAAAAGCGGCATGAAACGGTAACTAATACTTGAAAAGACCTGCCTTCCATTACCTGAAGCCCCACAAAAGCAGTAGGCATACTAGCTTCAAAAGGCTGTGCAGTATAATTAGATGAAAAAGGTGGTGGTCCATCCCTAGCACTGTAAGATGATGACCGTCTTTGACTCGAATCAGGACTTTGGATGGGCATGGAAGAGGTTGGTAGTGGCATTGGTGGCAGAGGTGGTTGGTTTTTGGAAAGCCTATGATCATGTCCATGAGATCCAGATGAAACAGAACTCTCTGATAACTTATATGGACTTCTCTTCTGATAATTGTTAGGACGCAACTGTCGAAGAGGTGCTTCTGCAGGACGCTTGTTACGAGAGGAGATATATGCAGGTTCATCAGCCTGATCACTGAATGCATTCTTCTCTGGGCTAGAAACAGAATCTTTTCGCTCCAAAGAAACATTAGCTTCTGGAGGCATAGCTGTCCGGGAAGATATGTCAGCACCAAGACTCTCACTGTTCTTTGAGACAGGCATGTCTCTAATAGAAAAGGGAAGCTTTTCATTCTGGTTCTCTGTCTCCTCAACAACTGGACCTGGAGAATTTTCCCCAACAATGACAGGAGGTGGCAGATTATCATCTGGTTGAGGAAAAGGAAGTTTGTCATCTGACTCTGATTCCTCGTCGAAGACAATATCAATTTCTTGATCATCATCAAGATCAGCCTTGGGTTGTTGCAGCTTCTCTGTCTTAGCACGGACATTGTCATCCAGACTTGTCTGACCTTTTACTTGAGGTGCATCCCCTGACGGGGCTGGGACAGGATTTTGACGCTCCCTCTGCCTTGCCATAAATTCATCTACATGAATAGATGGAGGCCTTCCACTAAGTGTTCCACGCGGAGTAGAATTTACAATATTTGATGCACTACTTGCACCATCTATGTTCCTCTCTCTTGCAACATAATCATCGACATGCATTGAAGGTGGTCTACTTGTGTTTGGTTTCCGATGGCGGAAAGTGTCTCTACGTGCATGACCTGCAGAGGCACTAGCTGTACTTAAACCTCGAGCAAACTGTCCAGTAGGTTCAGGTGCTTGATTGTCTTTTATACGTCTACTTGCAGCCTCTCCTAATGCCAGTTTTCTACTAGCAGATTGGCCAGGTCTCTCAAGAGAAGAATCAGGCAACTCCCACACCAGCCTCTTTGAAAATTCACCCTCAACAGGCTCTTCTGAATCAGCAATAATCTTCCACGCATTGGAAAAAAAGAGAACAGATTCATGATTTACAGAGGCTAGGGATGGCATTAGACGAGATGTCATAAGAACAGAGCGAACCACTCCAAATGGCAAATAAGTGCCTTCAAGAACAATCTGCACTGAATCTTCTAGTAGGCCAGAATTCTCAAGAATAGAGCACAGCAATGTGATGGAACACTGGACCTGTTAATTGAAGTCAATATGAGAAACAAACATGGAAGTAGGGAAAACCGTAATATAATACTGATAGGAATACCTGATTTAGAAGAGACTTCCCGGCAGAACTTGACAAATCATCATAGCCCTGGTGTATCTTCTCTTCAAAAGTCTTCATTAAAACTACACCCTCATTCAAACTATCGTCAGCGGGTTTCAATGTAAGACCATGGTCAAACGAGTGCCCCAGTAGACATCTCAATATGATGAGACCTTCAAGACTGCGACCAACAGATACCATATAAGTACCTCATTACGTTATCCGGACCCATAGAAAAACTGCACTTGAAACATAATACGTTTAACATCATAAATGCATCTACATTGCGGATATTGATCATTTTGAAAGAAGAACAAGCATTTGAAACCTCAACTGATATAAATAAAGATATAAATATTCAAATCTACTCTTCAATAAGTACAGTACAACATGAAGAGCCAACATGGAGATCATCCTAATCACCTATGATTAACTTAAACTCCAAGCATGCATCAAGATCAATTGTGAATTTCATGGAGTCAGGGCATTTAAAGATCACAAAATAGCATCATATAATAGTTTGTTTAATTATACTTCTTCCCTTCCTTGCACATATATAGACCACGAGCTCATATCACATCAGTCAAAGGATTTACTAAAATTTTAATGCAGATAATACAGTACTTTACTGCTTTCATTCAAATCGAGTATATGAACATCTGAAAAAATTGCATGCAAACGAGGAAACTGTAATGATATCCTTGGACATGTATTTCATAAGTGCAAGAAGTGAGGTGTTAAGATATTCATAAGAACAAGAAGTGAGGTTTACCTGTCACCGTGCTGGCTGAGCGCAATAGCACCAAGCACAAGGGAATAAATTGTTTGTACACAATAATCTGTTGGATGATTAGCATCAACATATTTTAGGAGTCGCTTGAAGCATTTCAACAACGGGGTAAAGCAACGCCAGTTATCCATATTTGATGAGTCATGGTAAGTGTCACTCCCATTTTTCTCCTCGTCGTCTTGATTAGGAGTTTGGATTTGTGAAAATATCAAAGGTACTGCATTTCTACAGATATAGGAAGAAGCCACTTCCTTGAATGCCATGGAACAAGCAAACATTTCCCGTCCAACAGGCAAAACCTGACATGCCATCGTCTAGCATGATGAGTAGCATAAAACATACAAAGAAACATGAAGAATAAATTTTAAAGAAAATGGATCAGCCGCAGTACTTTTCCTCAAATAATATCTTATTCAGAAATTGCCACAACGCTTGTACCTCTTAGGAGGCATGTAACACATTCTATCTTTTCAATGAAATGAAACGCAAAGAATCCTTTGTGTTTTCTCAAAAAAAAAATTTGCCACAACGCCTGATGTTGAAGTACATGTGACACAATTCATGTGTACTTTGGGATTGGTTGCACATAAAAATTTAATTAGGTTTCTTAATTAAATACTAAAAAGTACAAACACGACCCTGTCAAAAGGAAGACGAAAAATAAAGCAACAGAAGAAGAAACCTTATCCCAATTCCATATCCTCAGCATTTTGGTATTAAATCATTTTGAAACTTCAGCTATACCTTTAGGTTTTCCACCACCGACATTATGAACTTCAACTATACAATCTCAGACGCTGATACATGACACCAACATGTTGCTGACTGTTTTTTCTATAAATGGCTTTTCATAAAATAAACTTAGTATCAGTTTTTCAGAGCAGCAAAACTGAAGAAACCACATCCTGACTAAGCTTCAGAATTAAATAGAGGTAAAAAAGTAAAAACACTACTGATTCGATAAGCATATCATCGTAGACACACAAAATATACTGTACCTGGCATAAGACCAAGAGGTGATGCATGATAGAAGAGCACTCCTCGGCACTAGCATTCTTCGAAGACCTACTTTGAGTTAATATAATTAGTTATCATATGTAAATGGAAGTACTTCTGAAGTAAATAATTTGCTAGTTGTGAGTTTACTCTTCAATGGAAGTCTGCTCTTTACTAGATGGCTGGGCACTAAAGACAGATGCAAGACATCTGAATAAGGGAATCCTCCATTTGAGCATAAGTTGGTCGCTTCTATGGGCTCCTCTTTCAGACATCTTATCTTCCAAGTAAGATGCGCTGCTGCAATTCTGCAACAACTTCTTAAGAACCCGCGCAATTCCCATTTTCCATAACAATACCTGAATAAAGAAAAAATGAGAGAGAAGAAAGAGAGAAGCAAATATAATGAGATATGAATAATAAAGAGCCTCTCACCTTGCCATTTGGGTGTTCCGACAATTTTGCAATGAACTTAAGTAACTGATGGACCTGGGAACATTGCATTAAACAACTTCAGATTGGTGATGCTGAGACCTTATATAAATGGAGACTGAATTTGGGGGAAAAGAGGAGCTCCTTCAAATATAGTGCCCAGTAACTAAATGTCAAGTGCTTGTTTGTTATGACAACTAGCACACAAATAGGCTTACTGTTCTAAATTTTTACTGGACCGATTACCGATAGTCAACAATGATTCTAGCCCAGAGTTAAACGTCCCATAAAAAGGGGAGACTACAGAGAGGAACCGTCTAAAACAAACATGGACAGTGTGCCTACCAGGTTACCACAAGAAACTAGCAAGTTCTCCAGAAGCAAGATAGATTCTGGTTTGCATGTGGCCAGCATTGACGTCACTTTTTTGGTGCTACTTTAATGACATTCACTAATAAGTATGTCGGAAGCATATATATAACCTAGATAAAAACTGAAACAAACTGGTCTTCGAGAATGAATGGGATCCAGGATTGATAATAGTTCCAGAAACCTGAACACTAGCCCCCAATTTCTGTTAGTGGTCACGGGGTTTATAATTTCAATTTTCTTAACATCGTATTTCCACAAACTTGTTAGCACACACAACAAAACCTGCTGAGAGTAGCAGATAAGTGTGGACCTAATATTGACTTATTAAATAAGATGGTTCTAAAAAGTGACAAAAAGAGAAGACAGCTAGATAGTTACAACTGGTCATACAAGAGATTACACTTCTCATGACGAAATCATATGGTTGCCTGTAGAACTTTGAACGGTAACTACGTGCAAGACGAATGATGTATTTAACAGACATTTTTCTGGTGCATAATAACACAGTTATGCAGTCATAATCACTATGCATTAGCATACCTTAAAGACCTCTCCCTCCGACAGGGAAGTTCCATCAACCTTATCATTCAACCAAATAAAAACTGGCCGCAGAAGAACCACTGCACACTCTATCTTTTCAGAGGCAACACGTACAACGAAGATCCGAAGCATGTCTTGTATCACCATCAAGGCCTATGTGATACAATTAGCTATATAAGTATTTACTACAGTGAAAAGTCATTTGCTTTGGGGTGAAAAGGCACCATAAATAAACAAAACCAGGACATACCGAAGTAGCAAAGTTGTCAATGACACGCGCAAGTCTATCTAGTTGCGGCATCAACCTTACAAGTAATATGGCCACATGTTCAGGACGCAGGTGCCAGTTCACTTGTTTCTCAACTTGAGGCCCTAGAACTGTTCCAGTACTCAATGATCTAATAGCACTCAGCGAAGGAACTTCAACACACCACATCCATATGCCTTCATCAGGGAAAAGATCACCCTTCAAGCGCAGAGAAAACATATAAGAATGAGAAACAGGTAGTTTAGTACAAAGTTTGTACTAAGTCTCCGACACTTATTTTGGATCGGAGGGAGTACAATCTTATAATTCTGCCACCTGTGTTTTTTCATGGAAACAAGTAGGCATCTTAAGGATAGATAACGTGTAACTAAACGGCTTACCAGGAGACAAAGGAGACTGCAGGCATCTTTTGGACCTAATGGTACTGATGCATTAGTTGGCTCAACATTTTCAAGAAGACAATGAAACAGACCAGGTGCCCAATTATACAATGGCCAGCAAGCAAGTGCTGAAGTAATAAGCTGGCAAACCACACCAAAGCTTACAGCAAAACTAGGAAACATGAAAGACAGATCTGCCGCACAAGCTGCTAATCTTGGGCTGAAATGATACAATAAAAAACATTATATAAGCAAATGTTATGTAAGAGGAGGGGGGGGGGGGTATGCATTGAGGGTTATCTGAATACCTGACTTCTCGGTGTAACCGCAGAAGAGCAGTAAGAAGTTTTTTGTTGCGATATTGTTCCTTTGTTCCCTGCAGAGGTGGATACATCCAAGGCTATTGATATGAGCAGCTTGAGGTAATTGCATGCTAAGTCATACTAGGAATAGAACAGAGCATATTACATGTAATATCTGGAGGAGGTTTATCAGCAACACAAGAGAGGGAGTCATGAGATCAACTAGGGCTTGTTCATGAGTTCGGTCTAAAAGCAATTCCGTAGTGGAACTTAGTTCAGCCCCTTCATCGACAAGGTAATCTGAAGAATAAGAGAGAAGATGATTTAGCACGAAAATAGCATACAGACCTCAATCTACTTCATGAACAAGACTGCATAATGGCATAGTAACATCACATTCTCACCGTAACTATTTGACAAGCGCTCAAGCATAGACTTGCAGTTCATCAGGACTACGTATATAACAGTAATTGCACCTTCTTCAAACAGGGAGGAAGCCACAGCCTTCATTCATAGCAAAAATGGCGGCATGAATAATTCATTGCAAATTAAACGTCTTGAATAAATAGAACATAAAAGAGGATAATGGGCTTACCTTATCTTCTGAAATAAATGCTAAAATGCGGAAGGCTGTTGTTAATTGAACCACAGAAGTGCTGCACAAAGCAACTCCATCGAAGTACTTGTTTGCAACAAGCTTCCCAAGAAGATTATCAATGACTTGACCATCTGAAGTATTATTTGAATCTGAAACTACATTCTCGACATCCATCGAGTCTGACACAAGCACATTTCCAGAAGAAAAATGGGCATCTTCACCAGAAGCCAGAATAGCAGAATAACGAAGAAGCCCAGCAGCACCATTTCTCTGATATATAACACCAGCATCAATCCATTCAAGCAACCTTGTTGGAGCATCTTTCCTGTTTGAGCCTGGAGAAGATGAATGCAATGCCTTGTGCAGATCAGTAGCGAATTCAATCCATGACTTCAGTGATGAAGCAGTTGAATCTGCAACCAAGACTTCAAGAATTTCTGCAGCCGAATGGAAGATCGCAAGACCCAATGGAGACCCTCCTGAGATCAGATAGTCACAAAGAGATGTAAGCCTTCAATCAAAACATCAGACATGAAATATCAGAAGTGAGGAATGATTCTACTGACCATCTTTAGTCATGGTTGAATCGAGATCCTTGTATGAAGAGAGGGAACTCAATAGAACTGATATTGCCTACACCAGGAATACTGCCATCACTTACAGCGCAAATTGCATTAAGAATGACAAATGAATTTAACAACACACACCTCAGGGAAGTAGCCAAGAGCTAATAATGCTTGGCGACCTGAATCGGACCTGCATCACATACATGGATTCTGTAAAACATATGCACTGAAGTTCACATAGTGAAAACTAGAACTACGCATAACTTTGTCTTCAGCATTCCAAAACTGTTAACATACTTTAAATTAAGATATTCCCTATCATAGTGTTACATAGGATATAAAAGTTATGGATATTTAAGCAGAACAACGAAACAGGAGAGAGTTAAAATTATTGAGCAAATTGTACAACAATATTACTTGGTCCTTGGTCCTCGTTTACCAAGACAGAAACAGAAATTTAAAAAAAGAATGAGCAAGGGCACTTTGTACCAAAGACGGTCTCAATAGTTGGCAGCCCTATACACAACTAAACATCACAAGAAATTTCATAAACTATCCACCAAATGTTGACTTCAGTACTGACCTCGAAATAGCACAAAGTTCCCACAGAACCCACAAAAGCTCATCAGAATTTGGAGGAACTGCAAGAAGCCTATTGGCAGCACTTCCCTATAGAAGAAAATAATTCAATCATCAGCAAAAACATAAAACTACAGAATTTAAATCTGATCATTTATTTACAAATGAACTATGGTCATACATCAACAGAAGTTACAAAAATTCTATATTGGTATTAGTTAGAAAATCAGTTGCAAGTTAAACAATATTAGTAAAAGTAGATGTAACACCATGTATCGTATGCATGAAAAAATGGAATGAGTGATTTATGTAGTATAAAAACATGATGGGTGACATCAGCTGGAAAAAAGTGGAAAAAATATGCAAAAGATGGCAATGTACACTATGCAGGAGAACATCTATATAACTAATGATTTGAACAAAAAACAACTTAGGTGAAGAACACCAACACATTCCGACCTAATCCAACTCTAATTTTCAACGTTCTCATCCTAGTGATTAATAAATATAAATATCTGTGCATTAAAAAGGTCGTAAGCCGAAAGAAAAAAGAATAATTCTGATGCAATGAGCCTTCACAAACCACTTTAAGATGTAGCTCTGTGATCATTCCAACTTCTTGGGGGCGGCAGAAGAATCCTTTCGACAGAAGAACAAAGGCATGTCTAAGAGTTATGCATTCTGTTTTATTCATATCTTTACCATCTTGAAGAGAAAGAACAATAAGCTCAGTTGCTTCAGGTTGACTGAGCAAAAAAGATAAACCTGAAAACATATAAATATGAGTTCTCACGTCATAACGTGAGATAAAATAAGATACAAAATATCCCAGTTTAAAAGTGTGCCAATCTAACCTGAACGGCAAAAAAGAAGGGAGAGGAGAATGGATTCAATTGACGATGTTATCTCCATCAAAATTTCAGCAGCAGGTCCACTTGCCAAATGCATTACAGGTGATGATAACAAGGCCGCTGACAGAGGGAAAAAACCTCTTTCCTGTTCTACACAAAACACATAACATGTCACATTTCTAAGACAAGTGCAGCCATGCTCAGAATCAAGATTGATAACCAGCAGAGAGTAATTTAGTAAGAGTAGCCATATCCAAATGTGTACTTTGGAGTTATATCTTATATTATAAACTGTGTGTATGTTGTACATTGGCATGTCATATATACGCCAATGACATGTCGTGGATGACCATATAAACAAAGGAGACTACCAAAATTTGTAACCTTTTCCAGACTTTGTAGATTTTCTGTAGTGCGGTAGCATTCTAGGTAGGGTTGATACCTAGGTGCTACAGCCTACCACAGTATGAGCCCTCCTTCAGCTAGCACCATTCTTCGCCAAGTTGTCGATTCCTGAAGGATGTTTACCCCCATCATGTACTAGCGCACATGGCATTTGGTATAAAAGTAGTCGACTAGTCAGTGGTCGCTGTATCATCATGACCATGACTGAGGAGAGCAAGGTGTGATGCGTGCTGCAGTTGCTGCAAAGCTTGACGCAGCATTTTGTCTCTTGCTCCCACACGTGAGGCAAAATTCATCAAGGATTCACGGTGTTCAATACGACAGGATGCCACTATCACCATCCCTCATAGACAGACATGACGCCACTATTAGTCTATCACCATCCCTCATAGACAGACATGACGCCACTATCAGTCTATCACCATCCCTCATAGACATAGGAGCAAATTGTGACAAAAAGAAATTTCAAATAAAGAAATGTATAAATGTCACATGTATGTGGGTTGTAGCCTACTCTCCTCTCTGTTTATTGATAATTGATCACCTTACCAATCTAAACCAATCTAAGAGATAAGACAGGTACTTTAAAAACTTGGAATTGACTAAATAGATTGAGATAAAAATCCTCGGCTGACTTGGAGAACAAGTTGCCGCCGGTTGCCTGTCCTTATCCTTGATGCGGCGGCCATAAAACCAACCCACGTGACAAAATTTAAGCATGGAAAAATCATCTACAACCTGAATTCCAAGGTCCAGATAGCATACTAATGTCATAACAAATGAAAGGTGGACCATTTGTAGATGAAAGATCATTATGAACCCATGTATGAACCACTTCACTTATTTCATATTCAATGGAACCCTCTCAACGAGTCAATGTTACCATATTGCAATCGATTTCAAATATATGGTAAAAAAATAGCGAAAAATATATAAGCTACATCAAGAGCAAAGATGTTAGATGGGAAAATAGAGTAAACACTCAGCCAAAGCAGCCATTGGAGATTAACAACAAGCGTTAGACCTAACGTCATGATCTAAAGAGTGCATAATTAAAGAATAGACAAAAAACAAGAAGTGCATATCCTGTGTTACCTGGATAAGAGATAACAAGCATGAATCAGTATCGAACTGCAAGAAGTTGTACTTGGAAGAAGTTATAAGACCAATTGTTGCTTTGAATGAGAGTGAATCTTCCAAATGACTAGACTTGGATATTCTTCTAGCAATAGCCATTGGTGAAGGATCTTCAATAGGGCCGCACATATTTATCAATTTCTGCATGAAGAAATATCATTGTAAAGTAACTGCTAACCCACTTTACTTCCAGGGAATATAAGAGTGTACATATAACTGTACAGAATTGGGTTTTCCCCTACGAAGGAGCAATTCTAGAAACTTACCGACATCTCGGCGAGCTCGTTACTTGCAAAAATAAGAAAAGAAACTCCGTCCGCGGAAAGCTCGTCGGAAGGTAGATCAGAAACCACCTTGACCACAGCAGACTGCAATACAACCATAAGCTTCATATAATCTGGAGAGCATGCGAACAATAGACTTATTGGACTAGGTAGGTAAGAAAATTCAGACCTCGTATCTTGATAGTATCTCATAAAACCGCAAACGTTGAAGAATATACGTAGCACGAGAGGCGATATCATGTCTTTCTTTTTCCAGTAGAAGCTTCAATAAAGAACAGTAGCCATCACTGCTACCAGTGGGTATACAGTTCTGATCACTTCGTGGCCACCATCCCAAGAAAGCTTCACATCCAACACCATGCCGAGTAGCATTCTCAACAATACCTAAGAGAAGCAATGTAGTAGCTGTAGATTTAGGGGTCTTCCAACAAAGAAGATTAACGATTTGCTCCATCCCACCAGCATCCACAAAATAAAAGCAACTCTCTTTTGAGGAGCATATTAGAAGAACCAAACTCAAGGACATCACCAACCAGTTATTCTGAAATAAAAATGGCATAAGATAGATAAATCGTCTAACACATTAGACATCCGTATAACAGTTTATCAAGTGTCATAAGATAAATCACCTGAGAAGGGCATTGTAGATCAAGTAATGAACAGTTTCTGTAATATGGGAAACAATTGTTAAACAACTCAAATAGAATTTTGGTCGTGGGCAAGTCCTCCAGTACAAAGGCAAAGCCATTATCACCGTTGTGAGTAGCAGCAACAGAATGGACATATTTCCAAATTTCTAAGAGCTCCTCACTAGCTTCAATGTGAATACTATTACTTCCCTGAGGATCAAGTTTACTCTTGTCAAAGCCATCTGCCAAGTCTTGATTCCAACTATGTGGAATACAGTTAGAACTAGTCACATATTTTGAAACAGCTGAGATAACTGCACTTCCTAGGTCAGGAATCTGATTTTCTACATTGGGTATTTGGTGCATTTTAAGAGCTAAATATAGTATCTTCTTCACTTCAAGTGAGAGGTCCAAATCTGTGGACTGAAAACTCAATGGTTTGAGTGAAGATAATGATTCCTCAAATTTAAATTTGGATGAATGTAGTGCTGGTGGAAGGTCTTCAAACTTTCCCTCTGATGGAGAGCTAACCACATTGGCAAGAGAATGATCAAGGCCTAGTTCTATGTTGAATTGGCCAAGGTCTTCCGCGGTATTCCCATAAATTACAAGAGTGAGGCTGCGATAAGTTCCCCGCAGCACTAAATGATTTGTTACAATAGCCTGTAGAGTAAAAGAAACAAAGAAAAACGTGTCAAGCAACAGAACAAGCCCACTTGGAATGGAAGAACAAGACAAAGACATAACTAGCATAAGCAAATCAGAGACTACCCCTCGATATACAATACAGGAAAAAAGGCAAGAAAATCTGAAACAGAGTGACATGCAGCATTGGTTATTAAAAATGTGCAACTGAATCAAATAATCAGCATTCAACTAAATCTGTAAATTGTCTAGTTACCAAGTTGACAGTTTAACATAAATCCATATCAAATATAGGCACACGATAGAATTGTCAAACTTAAAACTTGGAATCAAATACCATACCTCAACTTCAAGCACATTGGATGAGGAGTGTGAATACAAGAAAGGCAGGCAAAGGCGCCTAAATCGAGACTCCCCATCACAGTGAACAAATACTTCCAAAGCAAATGATGGTGGGGATGTCGCACTGATATAACACAAACAACATTAAGAAAAGAAATTAGCTCATCAATGAGTGCAAAGGCAGGAGAAGAATGCTAATACATTACAAAATGTAAGTGTGTAGTCTTCACACAACTGCAGAATAATGTATAGCTTACTCAGCACTCTTAAATTGAAGAGAACTAGAATATTAGGATAAATATAAGGAACATTTTTTAATAGTATCAATGGAGGACCAAAAAACTAAATTTGTTGGGTATGTTTCTAACTTTCTATGTCAAAAGATTATAAACACTAACGGCCAAGTGTTGGACACTGGGCTAGCATAGCAGTGGTGTCCTAGGAGAGTCTGGAATATTCTGAGTTAGTGTAGTAGTACTACTCTGGTAGAGTCTAGAGTATTCTAGGGAGTGTTAGTATAGTAGTAGTGTCCTACTAGAGTCTAGATCATTCCAGTGTATGAGTGAATATGTAAGGCTAAGTTGTGCTATATATAAGAGGGTGTGGAGGTCCATGGGACTATGCCCCATCCAGAAATTTCCCCCCAAAACCTACATGGTATCAGAGCCAGGTTCCTTCTCCTAACCCTAGCTACCACCGTTCCACCACTGCAGCAGCCACCCTGGTTCTTGTTGTCAACAACACCGGGCGCATTGTAGTCACCTAAGCGGCAGGAGGCCGCACCCTGTTGGTCTCCGCAGGCAGTAACCACCTCATGTTGCACGGTGCTTTTTGTGAGGCTTGGCTGCTGCTCTGCACGGGAGTTGCTCAAGGAGCTAGTTAAAATGGTGCAGTTGAGGTGCTGATAGGAGGATAGTAAGTTAGCGAGGTTGGATTTGGGGACCAAGAGAAACTGGAAGTGGAGGAGGACCTGATCTGGTCCAAGGTGGGAAGATGCAGAGGCGATGCAGGCGGCTGTGAAGGAGCTGGGCATCTGTGTTATGGAGGCGATGGCTGGAGCAGCACTGAGCTGTGGTGGTGAAGGGAGAGGTCTCTTGTGTTAGCTGTTCAGTGATACTCTTTTACAGAATACACTGTCGCTATTGGACCTCGCCTTTACATGGTTTACAAAAGGAAGCTGAATATAGGTGCAAAAATTATACAGAGAAAATTTTCTTACCCAACAAGAGATATGTTTGGTGTAGAAGGAGAAGCATTTTGCTCAAGAAACTCACAGGCAGTGATCACAACAGGTTCAGAAAATAGCACCTGCATGATGCAACATAATTAAGTGAACTCAAAGACAAGTCATAATAGATAAATTTAACTAGACAAATAACTCTCTTACTCTCTATCAGGACAGTAATTACCTGCATTTTTTAACACACCAACACTCAATTCTTCTGTTGTAAAAATTTCAAATGATGAAAACATTTTTATGTTTTGAATATTAGGTCTGTGCCAAAGCACATATAAAATGTCTTTTGCATATAACTGCTAGTAATCCCAAATGAGACAGTTACAAACAAGATCTTGTTGGTTAACATAAGCTGACAGGCGTGGGGTATCAATTTCATGGTATAGGACATTGAGGGGCAGGAGCTCCTTAATCCGAAAAAATAAGGAGGTTCCAATTTGCCAAGATTCACAAAGAAAATTATAGTTAAGATACATTGAATTGATTTCAGAGTGACACAAAAAGAGTCTATCATGTCGACATATTCACTGAATCTGTCTGGTCATGTACTGTTCATGCGTTCAGTATATGTAGTATATGTTCCGTGCTACTGAGCAACTTCACTACAATGGACACGGACAAGTGGAGCCACATTGAGGGAATGCTAGAGATAGTACGCATGAACTTCTGATACACAATAGGGCTTTGCAGGCATAATAAACAGCTAGCTGTATTAAGCCTGGATATCAGGATATGTACCAAAGTTCCAGCAAGGGTAGATCGAAATACTTATAGTGTTGGTTACATACACTGGAAAAGGAACTCGGGCATAAAACAAATATGTACCAATTAGCCCTGATCCTCACTCTCCGGATTAATTATGTGCCAGTTTGGCGCATCAATGGAACCCGTGGAATACTAAAAGCCGTCGAGCTTAAACTTCAAACCTTCTAAGCAGGCAGTGGCAAGATTTGTTGGCAGATTGCAGAGCGGACTAACGAAAAAGGACGGAAAGCTCACCTCGTCGACGTACTCGTCCAGCTGGGAGTGGAGGATCGTCTGCGCGAACAGCACGACCGGCTCCGGGCGTCCCATCGCCGCGGGCCCTCTACTCCTCGAGTCGGGACCGCCCGCGCGAGCGGAAGCAGGGGAGCTAAAACCCTAGCGTTCGCCGAAGCGTGCAAGGGCGAAGGAACGGAGGGCGGTGCGACGGCTAAGTAGGTGTCCGAGACCGCCCTGGCGAGACGAGCCCAGTCGGGATGCGCCTGCCGGTTTGGCCGTCGGCGGGGGCGGGGGCGGGGGCGGCGGCGTGGCGGAGGAGGTGAATACGGAGGAGAGGGACGAACCAGCTATTCTCACCACCGTTGCAGGCCGCTGGTTCAGGACGGTTTTCAGAACCAGGCCTGCCAGGAACGGGCTAGTTTTCTCCAACACTCAGGGTCCGTTTGGTTTCCTAGCAAAGCCTTGCTTGGCTAGGCTATCAGTTTGGTATGCTGCAATTATCCTAGCTTTTAGGGCGAGCTAGCTCACACGGGCCAGAAAAATCTCGCCAAGCTGGGAGAGCCAAATCGGCTCTCCTCCGACGGCAAAGTATCACAAAAACTGCTTAACCGTCTAGGAAGCACGGACTAATCTCCTTGAACTTGCACGTGGCATACTGGAGAACCCTAATTAGTTTCTATCAGCCGGCTAGGGCGCTGAGGACAACAAACCAAATACCTCGCCATGGCAAGCACGGCAAGGCTCTGATGGGCTAGCTAAGCTATAGCTCAAGTGGGCAAAGAACCAAACGCGTTTTTCCGTGTCTTCCTTCCATACTCCATCCAAAGTCCAAACGCTAGTTTTTTTTACAGAACACAACGCTTTATTGATTAAGCAACATCAATACAAAGAGTTCGCCGGATGCAATCCGGAACAGAGTAAAGAACTTGACTAGAGAGAGCATTAACACACGATTTAGCTAAAAGATGTGCTGCTTCATTCAGCCTCCGCCTCACATGAACAAATGAGATGGAGGAGAAAACCTTTCCTAAGTGTTTGATATCGCCGACTAAGATGCCCACCAGAGAACGATCCATAATTGGGGAGTTGAGGCGTTGAATCAGCGACAGACAATCGGTCGCAAAGATCACCTTATCCATATGTTCATCCCGAGCCAACTCAACAGCACGCCGAAGAGCAAAAGCTTCCGCTAACTCCGGCGCCAAGACCCTGTTCAAAAACTGGCGGCATGAAACCAGACAGGTCCCCAAGTGATTCCGGGCCACAACGCCCATTCCAACAGCTCCTAGGTTGTCAAAGATTGATGCATCTGAATTCAACAGAACAGAACCCGGCGGTGGTGGAGTCCATTTCTGCAGTGCATTAGACTCACACCTTTTATCCATCGCCTGTCTGAATAAATTTGCTTTGATCAACTCAACATATGCAAGGTTTTTAGTCCGAATTCTGAGAATGGGTTGCACGATTTTTTCTACTGCATGTGCGGAGTAATAGTTTGGGTGCGTGATGGATTGTCCCCCATGCCGACTACTCATTTTATTCGCTCTTGTATATTGAAGTGGATTAGGTTGCACCTTTTCTCTCCTTATATCGAAGTTAAAGGTGGCCATACTTTTTGAGACCTTTAACTTAGTCCTTTGTTATTCGGAGCGTTCCCTCAAAGAACAGGAACAACGACTGCTTGTTGGTGGTGTCGCCGAATTCAAGGTGGAGCAAGAATTTTTGTTAGTGGTGTCGAGAGGACCTATACGAAGCGAGAAGATTCAGATCGTCAGCCTTCTCCCCCGTACCATGAGGCGGATCTCGAGAGCGAGATCCATTTAGTGGTGTCGAATTGTAGCACCCCGATAAAATCACTACTAGAAAATCATGTGTTTTATTTTTATTTTTGTGCATCATCATGACCACATGCTCATGTCATCATGCCACATTGCATTTGAGCATCGTCATGTCATCATGCATTTGTTTTCCTAAAACTATTTTCTAAAAGCCTATCTTTGTTTTCTAAATACCCCCGTCTTTATTCAAATCAAAACTCCGATGTTTCTGGATATTTTGTTTTGTCTAAAAACTATTTATAAAGATGTTTTAAAATAAAACAATGTTTTCGGGGAGGCAGTCCAGCCAATTGGGCTAGAGGCCCAACCAGCCGGACCACCTACCACCCGGTCCAACCCATCTAGACCCAAACCCTAATTCTATCTAGCCCAAACCCTAACCTTACCTACACCTAGTCCCACCCCTGCCGCCGCCGCACAAGCAACACAATGCCCGCACGCAGCCATCGGCACGTCCACCACTCCATCGCGCGGGCCCCGCAATCCCGTGCAGCGCACGTCGCCCTCGCTCACCCTGCCGCTCCCTGGCCCCACCTCCTCACGCATACAACCCACGCCAGCCTCGCCCTCTCACGCTACGCTCCATTGTGACCCGAACCCACCCCGATTGATCCGCCTCGCCCTTTCCTCCCTACCCCGCGATCCCCATCCCCACCAACTCCTCTCTCTCCTCGATCCCCAACCCAGCCGCAGTGTAGCCACCGTCGGCAACGGTTGCGCCCTCCCTGAGTCCCTCGCCTCATCGCCCCGGTTTTTTCTAGCAGACACTGCCACGGGCCTCCCCTCTCTCTCCCCCGTCTCGCCGTCCTCGAGCCCGAGCACCGTCGTTCGACCTCGCCGCGGCCTATGCTCCGCGCGGCGCCGCCATGGCCTCCGCACCCTCTCGCCGCCGCCAGGGTCGTCGTGTCGCCCTCTGCTTCCTCGAGCTCGCCCGGGTGCCTCCGCCGTCCTTCCGAGCGCCTCACAACCGCCGTAGTCTCTGTCCCTGTTGACTTCCGCCCGTGCCGAGCCCCTGCCTCGTCCGTGGCTACCTTGTCTCTGGCTGGACACCCGCTGCTACCTCGCCATGTACCTCTACCCCATCGTCGCGTTGTGCTGCTCCTGATCAGATGTTGTGCCGCTGGTGCTCCCTTTTCCCTCCTACCATGTTGTTTCTACTAGTGCAGTTTTGAAGTGAGGTACATTCGTGGTGGATGTGAGGTGATGGATGTGTTGGTTTATTGTGGCAACAGTGAAGACGTGTGAGACGGATGTGAAGGCACGATGATGAAGTATGAAGATGGAGATGCCAACAAGGAATACTTGACCCTGCGAGATCTCCGTTCCCCTGTTTTCGACAAGATATTCCAAAGATGAACCGACAAAAGCTCGGTGTGACAAGATCCCGTTGACAAGTACCCGATGTCGTTTCAAGTTCGTCACCGAGTGTAGAACCCGAAACCCCAAGGTCTTCTTCACGGATCCGACGGTCAAGACCCTAGAGACCCGATCCCGAAGTCCAAAGCCGAGACCAATCCCTCGAGACCCCAAGATCTTCGACCCCTAATGTGATCCCCTTTCTGAGAACCCTATTTTATAAATGCCATCTATACACTTGTTGCATATTAAATTGTTCGTGATCGCATACATGTTTGACATTTGGGGTATTTTGTCGATTCACCTCATAATTAAATATGGAGACTATATGTAGGCTATTCTAGTCTTATATTGACTCCATTTAAATTTGTGTAGCGAACCGATGCCATGTTTTGCCTTGTTAATGCAACATTTAAATTGCGGGATATCTAAATAACTTGAACAATTTAATTAATTGTCGGGACCCGGTTCCGCTTAATATTGCCTAATTGCACCGCATCTTTGTCATGACATGCATCATACATGCATCATGCCCGATCTTCTGCGGTAGTATTAAATATTGCATTCGGTGTTCTTTTAGTGCTTTGGTTCTTCGCGGATTAGGCCGTTGAGTGGATGCGAGTATCTACAAGTCCTTCGGATAATGTACCTTCGTCAGTGTTTCCCAGGCGAGCATTCTCCCCCTTTCTACCTATTTTGCATTTATAGTCTTTATTTCCTCCTGTTGATCTATTGCTATCCGTGTCGCGATGCTTTAGTGTTCTGTACCAGATATATATTCCGTGCAGCCTTTATATTGCCTTGGACACCTCCTATTACCTGTTGTTTGGTAGATAGATGGTCTTGCGAGTCGTAGTCACTTGCTCAGGTGCGATCCCGTGTTGTGAAGTACCACACAGTTGTTGGAATGTTGTCATATGCTTTACAGTGGAGAGGATCATGACTTTAAACACAACTATTAAATTGCTGGGATAACTAACGAAAGAGGCACCGGTGGACAATATATGCTATTTGGTTTTTCATGTCCACTTGTGTCCCGTAGACCCCGAGTACTTGATACATGTTCCTTGATTATTCACACTATCCATATCCGGGAGACCCTATGGATCCCCTATTGGGGATATACTTTCCGGGTATCCTCACAGTTCCTCACTGACCAGGGTGGCCCACTTCGGGTTAGAGCTTTGCTTCACGGGCGGCCCAGTCAGGGAGAAAGACGAGTCCAATCCGGCTATGGGAAGGCCCAGAAGACTTACCGACTTAGGCCCGTAATGTTACTTGTAGTTCAAGATGTACTCTGTAACCAACTCTTAGTCGTAGCCGGATTGATCTCTCCTGTAAACCCTAGGCCGGATATCTATATAAGCCGTCCTAGGGAGAGCCTTTAGGGCACACCTTAATAGTCTACAATCTCAACTCGCACAGGCGATACCCTTGTAACCCATATTCCGGCTCTGCCGTATTACTGGATTGCTAGCAGGAGTAGGATCCGTCCAAAGCCGGCGGATTCGAACCTGGGTAAACTTGTGTGCTCACCGTCCCGGAATACCGTACGTCTCACACCCCTCTCTTCCGCACGCCTCGAGGACCCCCTCATGGCGTACTTGTACTCAATCCGACGACAGTTGGCGCCCACCGTGGGGCAAGTGAGCTTCGGATCTACGTTCCGAGTGGAATCTGCAAGAATCGGCATTGGCGAGACTATCGCCGTCAGTTGCATCCTCTACGCCAGCGACATCCCTCTCATCGTTCTCGACGAGACTTGGATTCTGGCAAGGGAGGTTGTGACTGCCTACACAATCATGTCTTTTGGCGAGATCGATGTTTACATCGGTTTCGCTGAACCTGCCCAACCCACCCCAGCGGTGATGATAGAGGCAGAAGAATTTTCTAGGTCCCCTTTGTCCGCGGAGGCGGTAGAGTTCCGGATCTCAGAAAACCCTAATCCCACCCAGCCTGCACCAATTGCGGAGATAGTGGAGAAATCCGAGTCCGAAGAAGAAATAGCGGTCCAAGTCGAATCTGGAGTGGATCTCCCTAGAGAAGACGGATCCCAGATCGACCCACCCGTGGAAGTCGAAATTCAGGAGGAACATATCAACAACACTGATTCTGGCTCTAACGACGCCGGGACAGACAGGCCTTTCCTGAGGTACACACTAAGACGTATGATACTGCAAGGCGAAAGCGCAGATGCAATCCTCGAGACCATCAAAAGTTTCGACATGGCTGATCGCGAAGGCCGCAGGTACCTCAGGAGGCACATGGCGCACTTCGTCGGATACGTAGGATCCGGATCTGGCTCTGCCGATGCTGGAGAAAACACCGACTCTGTGCCGGAGGCAATTGGAACAAACGCCGATGTTCCCACATCCTCGGATGAATCTATGACGTCGACAGATTTCCGAAAGTTCTCCACGGAATATGAGGAGGAGTACAACTCCAAAGCTGCAGAAGAAGGAGAAGCCATGGATGAAGGATCCAGGGAACACTCTCCCAAAGCGTAGGATGACATGGACGTCGGAGATAATCCCAAGGTCCAGATGTCCGAAAGTACCGATCAGAGCTTGACTCCAGAAAACGGACCCAAAGCCGTCTTTGCTACCGGCGCTGCCAAGAAGGCAAAGAAGAGGAACAAGAAGAACAAGACCCCGGCAAAAGACCCTCTAACAGAGGAAGTGATTGCCGAGGAATACGAGGAAGACTCGGATGGAGCACTTATCCCAGAAGAGCCGAAAAAAGAAGCATCAGTGGATGGACATGTGATCACCGAAGGTGCGCGTAAACTCATCGATGCTGCATTAACCACACCTATCACTACAGCCGCAGAACTTATTGCGGATGAGCTGGACGAAGGGCGCAGGCCCTAGAAGCGCGTCGTCAACAACTCCTCGATGAAGCCAAGAACATCGAGGTGGAGAAGAAACGCATGTCAAACAAGGACTACATGTCTAGGTTACATCAGAAGACACGGAAGCGTCACACAAATGACGACCAATTCCCACGTGTCTGTGTTGTCCTTTTTGGAGATGAGATGGGGAAGCCACGGAAAGATAGCAATGGAGATTGGGTTTACCCAACCCCAGTATAGAATACTGTGGCAGCCCGAGAAATTCTATCGGCTAATCCAGGACCGGAGGAGATCCGTTTGGGTATCAAACTACTCAACAAGGCACTGGAGCAGCAAAAGGTCGCCCTGTCCGGAAGTCAAAAACTGGTCTCGGATTCCGACCAATGTCGCACGGATCCGGCATGGGCTGGCGTAAGATCCCATTACGTCCGGGCGCAGTATCATCACCCCGAACGCCGGGAAGACAATTATTCAAGAACCGAATCATCAGGACAGCATCACAGAACTACGCGTAACTGGAGCAATGTCGCTCCAGAGGCCGAGAAAGATGCGATCGCTGCACTGAATCCGAGGAACCCTCCCCGACGAGAGTCTAACGATCGAAGGGGAGAAGATAAAAAGAAATGTCGGGAGGAGGATCGTCAAAAAATGCCACCTCCTAGACATGCAAGCCGTCCGGCTGAGCCTCACCGTGGTGGGAACGACGGACGAAGGAACGACGGAAACCATGATGGTACAAGCCGACAGGGGGCTCGTCGTAGTCAAGATCCTCCCTGGAACCGAAATAATGACGCTCCGGACAGAGGCCGGCGATCAGCCAGAAACAATTCAGCTGCCCCACCCTCTCCACCAAGCAGCCATCACAACGGCTCCCAAGGGGGACAAGGAGGATGATGTGGCGGCGGAGGTGGTGGCAGAAGCCGAAGTCTAGCTCCAAGGCACCGCAGCTACAACCGACATCCGGGACGATCTTTATCCCCGAGCGACGCAAGGCATAGGATCAATTCCAACATAGAGGCGCGACACTATGAAAACGATAACATGTACGTGGGCCCAAAGTGCTTTGAACCACGCATCAGAGCTACAAGATTCCCGGAAGGATTTGCTATCTCAAGGCATATCCAAGCCTACGACATCATTGCTCGGCCAGACACTTGGCTACAGGATTTTTTCCAAGCTTGCTGCATCGCCAAAGGCGGAAACAGCCTGGTCGCAACCTGATATCTCCCGCTTATGCTGCGGAAGACGGCGCGATCATGGCTCAATGAACTTCTGGAGAACACCATCCATAATTGGTATGACATGCAAAGTGCGTTCTTTCAAAATTTCGAAGGCACATATCGGAGGCCCTGTTCGGTCAGAGACCTACAGCGTTGCACCCAGAAAGCCGGAGAAACTTGCCGAGATTACCTCGGACGATGGATCGACACCAAAAACTCCTGTGAAGGAGTAAACGATCAAACCGCGATTGAAGCTTTTATCGCAGGACTCCCAATTGGTCTACTACGTCACCGCTTGAAGTGTGACAAGGTTACTAATTTGGGAGAGATGATAGAAACAGCGAGCAAATATGCAGATGCTGACGATGATGTAGAGGGATTACTCAATGTCCTGGTTGTACCTCAGTCAGCAAAGACAAAGCAACAAGCTCAGAAGCGCAAAAATACCTCGAAAGAAAAACCTAACATGGAAACAGCGGTGGTTACTACTATTTCCGGGTCTGGAGGACGAGGAGGACGCGGCGGAGGCCGCGGGCGTGGCCGTGGGACTTCAAGGGTCCAAGGTAGAGGAGAACAACAACCAGGCAAAACCTACTCTTGGGCCGACATTGCCAATAACCCATGTGTGCATCATTTAGACGCCAATGGGGGCTCATCCCACACCAACGCTGAATGTCGTTTTAATGACGACATCAAGAGAGATGATACCACGGGCTACAAAGCTAAGCAGAATAAGGGAAAGAAGAATCCCGAAAAGGACAAAGAGACCAAGGAGGATTCCGACATGGAGGAAGCTGATACTTCAAATTCCAAGCCAGAGGGGAAGAAAACTTTTCCCACCAAGAAAGACACTTATGTCACCTTCCTCGGATCTCAACCAGCAAAGGTCAAGAAAGTAGTTCTCCACGAGCTCAATGCAACAGTTCCGGCTGTCCCTCAATATCTGGATTGGTCGGAAGTGGCAATCACTGACCACGCTGATCATCCGCCTAAGTTGCATAGGCGAGGAAAATACGCCTTAATCGCCAATCCACTTATTGACGGTTATGGTTTCTCCAAGACCCTCATGGACGGTGGTAGCAACATCAATATTCTCTATGTTGAAACGCTACGCCGGATGAAGATCTCGAAAACCCAGCTGGACCATAGCTCTGTGATTTTTCACGGAGTTGTCCTAGGAAGACAAGCTAATTCCCTAGGAGATATTACTTTGGATGTTACCTTTTGAACTCCAAAAAATTATCGGACGGAGGCACTTTCCTTCAAAGTGGTCCCGTTCAAGAGCGCATACCACGCTATATTCGGACGTCCGGCTTACTGGGCTTTTATGGCTCGTCCGTGTTACATTTACAATATGATGAAAATTCCAGGTCCCAACGGCGTGATCACCATCAGGGGAGACCCGAAGAAAGCGTGAGAGTGCGAGGAGGGAAATGCCGCCTTTGCCGAAGCCGTGTTGCACGCCCAGGAGTACCAGGAGATCAAGAAGGGCATAGATCCGTTCGAGATCCCCGCAACGAAGAAGGAGGTGACAAAGCCAAATCCAGAGTTCAAGGCATCAGAAGAGATGAAGAAAGCGCCATTGAAGGATGATGACCCCTCCAAGGTGACCCAGATAGGCGTAGGCCTAGGTAGCGCATAGGAAAGCGTGCTCGTCAAGTTCCTCCAAGCAAATCGAGATATCTTCGCATGGTCAGACATCTGACATGACCGGAGTCCCTAGGGAACTTGCCGATCACTCTCTAAATGTAAACCTGAACGCTAAACCCGTCAAACAGTCCCTACGATGGTTTGGCGACGAAAAGCGTAAGGCAATAGCTAAGGAACTAGCATGGCTCGAGTTAGCCGGAGTCATAGAAGAGGTCATCCACACTGAGTGGTCGGCCAATCCTGTAATGGTCCCTAAAAAGGACACCACTGATTTAAGGATGTGTGTTGATTATACTACCTTGAACAAGGCTTGTCCAAAAGATCCGTTCGCTCTGCCTAGAATTGATCAAGTTATCGATTCTATGGCAGGCTCGGAACTCCTCTGTTTTCTCGACGCATATTCCGGTTATCACCAAATCCGGATGAAGGAATCTGACAAAGTCAAAACTTCATTCATAACCCCTTTCAGAACCTTCTGTTTTGTTACGATGCCCTTTGGGCTGAAGAACGCAGGAGCTACGTACCAGCGCACGATGCAGCGTTGCCTCCATGACCAACTCGGACGCAATGTACATGCATACGTGGATGATATCGCGGTGATGTCCAAAAAGAAGGAAACACTGATTTCCGACTTGGAGGAGACATTTGCCAATCTACGAAAATACAACATCATGCTTAACCCGAAGAAATGCTTCTTTGGAATACCAGCCGGAAAATTGTTAGGTTTCATTATGTCTCAAAGAGGCATAGAGGTGAACCGAGACAAAATCAAGGCTATACTCAATATTTCCAGGCTAACTCGCCTGAAGGACGTACAAAGACTAACTGGTTGCATTGCTGTAGTCAGTCGGTTTGTAAGCCGGCTTGGTGAAAGAGCTGCACCATTATACAAACTCCTAAAAAAGACCAAGGATTTTGTTTGGACTGACGAAGCTGAAGCTAACCTACAAGACCTGAAGAGAGTACTTTCATCTGCTCCTATCCTTGCAGCGCCGGAACCTCAGGAACCGATGTTGCTTTACATTGCTGCGACAAATAAGATCGTTAGTATCGTCATGGTAGTGGAGAGACCAGAGGAAAATCAGGAACACCTGGTGCAGCGTCCGACTTACTTTGTCAGCGAGGTCCTGATAGAGTCAAAACAGCGGTATCCGCATTATCAAAAGTTGGCTTACGGTGTTTTTCTAGCATCCCGTAAGTTACGACACTACTTTCAGGAGCATCCAATTACCGTGGTGAGCAAAGCTCCCATGAGAGATATAATCAACAACAGTGACGCCACAGGACACGTCGCCAAATGGGGCATAGAGCTTTCAACTTTCGATATTGAGTACAAACCTCTGACAGCAATCAAATCCCAGATCCTTGCTGACTTTGTCGCTGATTGGACAAAGAAGAAGGAGAATATGATCCTCCCTGAGTCAGAATATTGGACCCTCTTTTTCGATGGGTCTAAGGCTCGAGGGGGCTCGGGGGCTGGCGTGGTACTCAAATCACCTCAAGGAGACAAACTTTTATACGTGTTGCAGATCCACTTCACAGCGACAAACAATATTGCCGAGTATGAAGCATTGCTGCATGGAATCCGGATTGCTAAGGATATTGGCATCCGACATTTGATGTGTTACGGAGATTCAGATCTTGTTGCTCAACAAGTGTCGGATATTTGTAATGCAAATAAACACATGGAAACATATAAAGCTGTCGTGGATGATCTATCTAAATCGTTCGAAGGGTTTGAAGTTCAACACATCCCTCGAGCAGAAAATGAGGAAGCAGATGCACTATCTCGGATAGGTTCTGCACGGAAAGAGGTCCCGGATGGCGCTTTTCTAGAGCACCTCAAAGTTCCCTCAATAAAGGGAGTAGATGAGGAATATTCGACCAAATCCGACTCACCTTTGATAGCAGTTCTGGCTGTAATCCCCATCTTGACTCAACCCTACCTCGATTATTTGGTAGATGGCAAATTACCCGAAGACGAGGTGCTGAGCCGACAGATTATCCGACGAGCAAAAGCCTATACTATTGTTAAAGGTGAGCTCCATAAACGGAGTGTTTCTGGGGTCTTCCAGCGCTGTGTATCTCCAGAAGAAGGAGTGGAAATCTTAAGAGAAATCCACGAAGGCGAGTGTGGTCACCACGCTACAGCCAAATCTTTAGTGGCAAAAGCTTTTAGACACGGATTTTTCTGGCTTACAGCTCAGGCAGATGCTGATCGATTAGTCAAGACGTGCAAAGGCTACCAAAAGTACGCCAAGCAAGCTCATGTTCCGGCTGATCAGCTGCGAACAATACCTATAACATGGCTAGTTGCGGTCTGGGGGCTTGACATGGTAGGACCATTTAAACGAGATCCAAGTGGATTTACTCACCTCTTTGTGATGGTGGATAAATTCACCAAATGGATTGAGGCTAAACCTGTCACTAGTTGTGATGGAGCAACAGCCAAAAGATTTGTCGAGGATGTTATAATCCGGTATGGTTATCCGCATAGCATTATCACGGACAATGGGAGTAACTTTTCTATGGGAGAATTGGCTGAATTCTGCAACGAGCAAAATATCCGGCTTGACATTGCGTTAGTCGCACATCCACAAGCTAACGGACAAGTCGAAAGAGCAAATGGTTTAATCCTACAAGGCCTAAAACCGAGACTCGAAGCACCACTACGACGTGCTGCGGGGGCTTGGGCAGAGGAATTGCCCTCTATAATATGGAGTTTACGAACAACTTCGAACAGGTCAACAAGATACACACCTTTCTTCTTGGTCTATGGCGCAGAAGCAGTTCTTCCTAGTGATTTGGTTCATACTTCTCCTAGAGTGGCCGCGTATATTGAATATGATGCCGAGATTTCTCGACAAAATGATCTCGACTTAGTCGAAGAAGTTCGCGTCGTTGCTGAAATGAGATCAACAGCCTATCAGCAGAAGTTGCGCAAGTATCATAGTGAGAGAGTCCGAAATAGATCTTTTAATAAAGGTGATTTGGTTCTCCGGCTTGTGCAACAAAGAAAGCACAAACTTTCCCCAGTATGGGAAGGGCCCTTTTTGGTTAGTCGAGTATTACACAATGGTTCGTATTACTTAACTGACATGAGGCCAATCAAAGAAAGACCTGCTACTAAGAAGAGAAAGAGAGCTGGAGGCAGTACAAATCCGGATGAGTTAGACAGAGCATGGAATATTGCTCAGCTACGTCCCTTTTATTCTTAGTTTATCCTTCTTTGTAATCATATATATATACATGTTCTGTGAGAAATAAAAGTTTTGGTTGCCTCAAGTTTTTCTTAGAAGTTTTTACCATCTTATTTCCAAATGATCATGTCATAGTCGAAAATCCCAGAATGCTTAAAAGTACTTTATGCTCATGTTTGTTCTAGTTTAGATTTCCGATTCTAAAATTGCTACCTTCAGGTATAAATCTAAAATTTCTAGTCTTTACTTTGGTTATTTGTCTGATTGCTGGATGCGGGGATTTTCCGAGTAGTGAATTGTTGGTACTAGAAGCCGGCTTTGTTTCCGAGTTTAAACTGGTTTAGCAATTGAGCTCCGTTGCTCGGCAAAGTTTCCAGTGGAAGGTTTAGCCGGCTCACGAAAGGGACGAGGCGAAAAGCCAGATAAACGATAAGTAGAGACAAAAAGATACAAGTGCTTATGAAAATATTTCAGGCACACAAAAAACTTAAAGCCAAAAGTGTTGAATAGATCAAAAGCTTAGCACTAACAAAGTTAAAGTATTACATATTTACAAACGCATCATGTTTTTTCCGGAATAATACATAAGTTTCTGGTCTATGATGTAGGAGGAGATGAAGGAGTTGCCGGCTCGCTGGTTACTCCGCCTTGATATCGTTCCGAGATGTCTGCATCTGAGGTGGTGCGTTCATCGTCGGAAACTTCTTCGGTTTCTTCTGGAGGAGGAGGCGGAGTTGCTACGCGGGTGAAGAAGGGGATCTCGTAGTTGGTCAGATCAACCATGTGACACCCATATCCGGCGCAGGAGTGCATGATGGCTTGAAGGTCCTACTTCTGGCCGTCTTCGTCTGCCTTGCAGTACCCTCTAGTCATCTGCCATATCTCCATGTTTCCATGGTGGCTCATGACCATGGTGAGAGCGTTCTGCACAGCAGTCCGCGCGTAGGACATATTCCAGTCCCGAATAAGCTGCGGCATCTCCTTGGCCTTGTCCCGCACCTGAAAATCCGACATGCTTGGCATGTCCGGAATCTTTAGAGCTTCACCAATGTCCTCAAGGGACTGGCGGAAGTCATGAAGAAGATCACCGACTTGGGTAAGCCGGTGGGTGCGGGGCTCGGAGGAGGAAGAGTCCGTCAAGTCCAGAGGACCTATACCCAAAACAAGTTAAGAAAAATCTGACATTGATAGAAGTTGAAGAAAAAAGATAAGTCAGACAGATGGAACGTACCAAGAATGACATCGTCAATCTTGGTCTTCTCCTCCTAGAGACTCTGGAGTTCAGCCCGGAGCGCCTGGGAGATGTCCTTCTCTCTACCAAGCTCATTCTTGAGGTCCGAGATTATTTTATCTTGAGTAGCGATCTTGTGATCACGCTCTTCGGTGGCCATGGAGGAGGATTCAAGGACTTGAGCTATGCTCCTTTCATGATCCGCCTTGAGCTTATCCATCTCTTGGCGAAGTCCCTTGTTCTCCACCACCAGGGTCTTGAGGTTCTCGGCCTTTTCAATCATAGCGATGGATTGTTTCACCAGCGCTGTAAGTCAAAAAGAACAACAGTTCATAAAAAATTCGACATTGAAAAAGCAAAAGACAAGGTTTGAATCTCGGAATGTTTACCTTCGGTTTCATCCTTGGCTACTTTAAGTTCAGCATTTTTAAGCCGGAGAGCTTTGATCTCTCTCCGCTTATCGCAGACATTGGTCAATAATTCCTGGTTATAGGAACATACTTTCTGTAAGTCAAAATACCCAAAGTCAGAAAGCTACTTAAGACTCGGGCTAATATTTTTGCTAAATATCAGCATGAGCCTTGGGGGCTACACTAGTTCGTTCTTTGGCATCCTATTTAAGCATAAACCCGGATTATATATCCTACTTCATGCTTGGGGGCTAGAGGATATGATATAACATAATGGAAAAACAAGAGTTGGAATTCCGACTTACATATTGCTCGTGGGTGAGTTTATCCAAACCCGCGTTCACTTCAGCGGCCACCTTCTCGGCAAGAGTAAGAGGGATCACTAGGGCTGTCGGAAGCTCGCCAGTCCTAATTCTCTCGTCGTGAAGGAGGACTTGGGCAAGAAGGTCAGAGAACTTGATGTCCTCTGCTTCTTACGCTTCTTCTTCGGGAGATACATGGCTTTTCTCCAGGCATTGCCTGGCTAGCCGCTAGATCTCTTCTGCAGATTTCCAGGACAAGCAAAATTTGGCAAGTCCCGGATTGCTGATGAGATTTTCGGCGAAGGTTTCTGCCGATGGATCATTACCCAAAGAGGGTTCACCCTTATCTAGAACTGACTCACCCATGGTGACGTCAGTATGCGATTCAAGGATCGCGAGCTCTGTGGAAGGAGCCGGATCTTCTGCGACGACCGGGGAAGGAATGATCACCGGTGTTGCAGAAGGTTGAGGGGCAGGAGTCAGAGGAGCCGTGGCAGGGGAAGCTATGGTGAGCTTCGTTTGTCACGGGGGCTTTGAAGGAATCCCTTTCCCCTTGCCCTTTACGAGCGACTTTGCTCTAAGAATGTAATAAAGTCGGAAACATTACATCTCGGAATGAAATTCGAATAAAGTACAAAGGCAGAAATTGTGATTAAAAGTTACCTCTTCACAACAGGCACCTCCTTTGTGCCCACAGCCACTGTCGAAGCTTTGCGCTTCTTGAGCGCAAGGTCCAGCAATGGGACTACTTCTGTCTCCTGAGAAAACTCAGGAGGATATCCTTCTAGCAGAGCAAGTTCCGACTCGGGGAGGTCGACAAGCTGAAAACAAGAAAATATATCAGTATTGCAATATAACTCGAAGATTGAAACACATAAAAGGTGTACTGATGGAAACTTACTGGCACTACGGGGTTTTCCGCCGTGTGCATCTCCAGAGAAACCTCCGGAATTCTCCTCTCGATCCGCTCCTTGATCAGCCACTTGATTTGGCTTATGTAGCCCTACGTGGTGTAGGCCTTGGAGCTGATGCAGAGGGAATCTTTCTTGGATGACGTGATGGAGTGCATCAGTCGATCCCCGTGGTACTGAAGGGGCGGGATCCGACGTGAGACCCAACATTGGACCAAGTCGGATCCCTTCAGACCCTTGTGTTTGATCAAATATTTGATCTGCCTCTTAGCGAGGATCAGATCGTCGGTGAGAGCCGGAGCAGCCTCGTCCCAGGAAGGTTGGGCCATGGCAAAGTAGTGGCTTTGCCGGGAGCCGGAATATCCTTATGATAGAAAAATGTGGCTGGCCATTGTTTGACCGAGTCACTAGCTGAAATTTTGGGACATGCACGCTCGCGTCTAAGCGAAAAACTAATGGTGCCGGTGATGTAAGGAACACCGGCAGTAATGGAATTTCTCTGGACATGGAAATAATACCGGAAGAGAGTCAAACTCGGCCTAATGCCGAGAAAGCCCTCACAAAGCGAAGCATACACACTCATCTCTAAGAGTTAGTTGGGAGGAAGATTGTGGAGTTGAACTTCGTGATGATCTATCACCTCGGATAAGAACTCCGAGGGAGGAAAGGACAGACCTCTATCGAGGTGGGTGCCGAAGTAGACCCGCTCGACGTCGCGCGGGTTGGGGATGGTTTCTTCGAAGCCACTCCACCAGTTGCCGACGGCGAGAAGCCCCTCCTTCTCCATGTTCTTGAGGCCCTCCTCGTTGAGGGCACAGGGAATCCAGATCCCGCGGAAGCTCTCCTTCTCCGCCACCGCTTCCGCCGTCGCCGCCGCCGCCGCTGCCGCCAAGCCGGAGGAAGAAGATGAAGCCATTTCTCCGGCGAGAGGTTGACCTAAAAGGGGCGGCGCTGGGAGTTCTGTGGAGGGAGAACGAGGAAGTTCTGTGCGCGCAGGAGGATTGGGAAGGAGAGAAAAAGGCAAGGACTGGTGGAAGGAGAAGGAGAAAATCCTAACCCCTTATATTCGCCTACCTGCGCCAAGATTCGTGCAAATGCTACAGTGTAACCGCCACACGTTGTGGAAGGAACTGGGAAGGACCCACGCGATGATTGCATCGCCTTGATCTCCATGCACGCATTGCAACGGTGCCTCGGTTCCGCGGACCGCGGACCCACCAATGGTCGTGCTGACGGCATGCCTGTCAGTTGACGTGACTTGACCATGACTTGTGTCAGGTAGCGTTAGAAACCAAGTTTCGGCTTAGTTTGAAATCAAGCTGGAAAATCCGAGTAACCTGTTGATAGGTTCGACTTATTTTTAAGACCCGGATCGTATTTTTTGTTGTGAAGTTTCAGGAACCCTTCAAGATTCTGCAAGCCGAAGATCAAGCTAGACGATGATAAATCCGACTTTGGATCTTGGAGGCCTCCGGGGGCTGCTGTTGGGGATATACTTTCCAGGTATCCTCACAGTTCCTCACTGACCAGGGTGGCCCACTTCGGGTTAGAGCTTTGCTTCACGGGCGGCCCAGTCAGGGAGAAAGACGGAGTCCAATCCGGCTACGGGAAGGCCCAGAAGACTTATCGACTTAGGCCCGTAATGTTACTTGTAGTTCAAGATGTACTCTGTAACCAACTCTTAGTCGTAGCCGGATTGATCTCTCCTGTAAACTCTAGGCCGGATATCTATATAAGTCGTCCTAGGGAGAGCCTTTAGGGCACACCTTAATAGTCTACAATCTCAACTCGCACATGCGATACCCTTGTAACCCATATTCCGGCTCTGCCGTATTACTGGATTGCTAGCAGGAGTAGGATCCGTCCAAAACTGACGGATTCGAACCTGGGTAAACTTGTGTGCTCACCGTCCCGGAATACCGTACGTCTCACACCCCTCTCTTCCGCACGCCTCGAGGACCCCCTCATGGCGTACTTGTCCTCAATCCGACGACATCCCCCTTAGCCAGAGCTTGATTCATTTCTTATTTCTTGGGGCCACAAACTAGTTTGGGTCTTTATTACTATCATGTACCGATGCCATGCTTTACTGCTTTATTTACGATTATGCGTGGAGCACCTGTACTGTTTTGGATCATGACACGTTTTCGCTGTATCGACAAGTCCAGTCACACTTTCGGGTTCCCAGTCGTTTACCGCCGTCTACACAAACCATGGGTCCATCTCGGAGCCGGCCAACTTCGTTGCGGGTAGCTTAGTGGGGTGGCCCCGTGAAATATTTTATGAATCCTGTGATTGCTTTGTCGTGAAAGCCTCGTTGGGTTTTGATTTGGTTTTTCCGAGGTTGATCGTGTGTGTGTTGCTATTTGTGCACCCCTGCAGGGTAAATCTTTCTGAAAGCCGTGTCCGCGGTTATGGACAACTTGGAGCACAGTATCTCAATCATAGACAACTATAACTAAAGTAGTGCTATAAATTTGACTTTGACATGTCTAGTAATCAGTTTCACTACAACGGAATGAGTGAATAAAAGTGCCAACAACTGCTGGATTTGGGATATCTCTGGCTAATTGTATCTGACTAGTAAGTGCTGCAACTATAATGGAATGAATAAAACTGCCAACCGTGTGAGTTCCTCGGTTTGACTTCCTCGTTTGGTCTCGAGGGGGGATACCAGGATGGGTATGATTGGTGTTAGTATAAGCTTGGTTTCGAATAGTTCTTTCTTATCTCTCTCTAATAGCCGACAGTTGTATCGAGTCTCTATAGGTTGTTTAGTGCATGCTTCGCTGCCGCTTCAGCCCACCATACCTATGTAGGCGAGAGCCGCCGAATTCTAGCCTCGCCGTGTACTGGCCTCAGTACTGACGCTCCTCTTTTTTCCTTTGCCCTTTGTCGGCACCCCTTTTGTTTTAGCAGGTTTGAGATCAACATCGTTAGCAGGATTACCCTTCCGGCTTGGCCTGGGCAGGGTTATGGACGACATTGGTTATTCTTCAGGGCTCTTAGCCCCATTTGCATCTTGTCCATACTCGGGCGTTGTATTGGTTTCAATGTGATTTGGATCTTTGTACTGTATATCTTTATTCTTGACTCAGTGAGTCGTTGCTGTACATATATCTGTTTTGTGGGTTCCATCATGGACTATTGTGTAATGATATTACTTCGTTTTCCACCCGCACGAAAGTGCCTGGTGGGCGTCCTTGAATCGTTTCTATGCGGGTTTGGCGGGAAGCGCTAAAACTTGCATAGGGCTGATTCGAGGGTGTTCCAAATGCTAGTTAGGTACTTAGGCTACCAACATTTCTTTTTGGATGGACGCTACCGACTTCGATTATGGTAAAACGCACAATTAAAGCATCTATACCATATACTACATCATTCCTACTGCAAAACGCATCGGTAAACCGCAACTCGATTTTGTGGTGTGAAAAACGGCGATCGGATCAGATGTCGCATAGTTGTACGGTAAAACCGTATATTCCCTTTTACGGTTCAGTATGCAGCATCTGTTCCACCTCGTCACGTGTACCGAAAAACATAGTTCATCGCAAGCACACAATTCAGTGTATGAACAAGAATTAAAACAACATCGGTAGATAATTTGAGACGGCATTCAACGACGAGATTTTCAATCGAAGAAATTAAAACATAGCGAAAGACTAAATGAAACCCTAATCAAAAATATCGCTTCTGTTGTCCTCTTCGTCGCCATCTTCCTCGGCCCTGGCGCCACCGTCTGCGTCTGCGTCGTCTTCCTCGATTGCGGCGACACCGTCCGCCTCCGCCCCGTCTTCCTCGGTCGTGCCGTCACCGTCGTCCTCGCTGCCACTGTCGGAAATCTCGATGACTCCGGTGTGGTTAGTCTCCATCAAGAAGTCTTCACGGAGCGCATCATTGATGGCGGAGGAGATGGTACGTCCCGGAACCGCCCAGAATTGCACCCTCCCTTCGCGATTGCGGTCGTCGGGGTGGACCTCGCGGCGGTGTTCGGGGCAGATGGCAAGCGTCGCCCGGTGCTCCGGCTTGAATAACCTTGGGCAATAGGAGCTCGAAGGCGCGTACCGGGGCATGGACCTCTTCCACTCCAGGAGTTCGAGGCAGTGCTCCTTGATTCGGCATCCCAACTTGGCACCGCGCGGAACCGGCACCACCGGGACCCTGTAGTGGCTGAGCTCGAAGCCTTCCGAGATCGTCGCACGTGGCAGAGCGAGGATGCCATGGTGGGCGAACATCGACACCTCATAGTGGTTCAGAGTGGGTCTCGCCATGGCTGCGCCGAGGAGTGAGGTCGTGATGGGAGGGAGGAGAGGGATATTGTGGCGGCGGCAGATCGGCGACGGTGGAGGGTGAGCGGGAAGTAGGGGAGGGGAAATTTCCCTCCCGCCAACACAATCGACAGGATGCGGTGTACCGCATCGGCACCTCCCGGTACGGTATATATGCGGCACCAAAGCGACGTTTTGTGGGAAACCGTAAAAAAAATCGGATGCGGTATGGTTTAGGGTATCAGGGATGGCCACTTTTCCTGCCTCGAACCGCAAACGGGCGGTTATTTTGCGGTACAAGGCGGGATACGGTATCTGCTAGAGATTCTCTTAGGGGGCGTCTATAACAGATGACATGCCCTCTCTGTAACATAGCTTCTGAAGATATCATGCATATGATTTTCAAATGTCAGGGAGCTGCAAATATTTGGAGAGGTTTGGGCTTAGAAGGAATAATCCAAGACAAAATGGTACCGAATATTACTGGTGCGAAACTTCTAGAAGTGATTCTCAATCCACCCTCTTGTACTTTGCCTGGATGTGAAAAGATCAAAATCCATGATGTTGTTGTTGTTGCATCCTAGTACATCTGGTGGCTTCGGCAAAGGCAGACACATAGGGAGCAGATTCCATCGAGTGCTAGTTGTCTGCATTCTATAAAAGCGATCATCATAAATGCCTCAAAGGAAGCTCCGCTCAACGGGCTAGAGAAGTTGTGGGTCAAGCCTCGACGACATTCAGTAAAACTAAATGTGGATGCAACATTCGATGCTGAGCAGAGATCGGGAGCGACAAGTTTTGTTATTAGAAATAACCAAGGTGATTTCATTGCGGCGTCATCTACCCTTTTACCGCATGTTGCTTCAGCATCCTCAATGGAAGCATTGGCAATGCTACATGGGCTGGGTCTGGCTAACTCTTTGGGTTTTATTGATATCATGGCGGAATCTGATTCAAGTGAGGTAATTAATCTTTGTTTAGGTGAAAGCCGCATATGGAGTGAAGCTACTGCAATTTATGCTGACATTATGGCCTAAGCTGGAGGAATAGGAAAGGTTGAATTCATGCATTGCCGAAGATAAGCAAATAAAGTGGCTCACGAGCTAGCTAGGAACTTCTATACCACTACTAATTGTTGTAATTGGGTCGATGAACCCCTAACTTTATTCTGCAAACTCTCCTTGACGATGTAACTATCACTTGATGTTGGGGCAGCAAGTTTCTTATGCACTCTTTTTCTTGATGTTGTGGACCTCTTAAATCAACTTGCACACACACAAGAACTTCTATATGAGAGATGTCAATTAGGGAGAGAGCACATGATTGAGGTAGAAGCTCTAAATAATGCCTTAGAAGAAGAACAAGAAACTAGATTATCTCTTGAAACTAAACTAGAGGGCCTTGATGATGCAAATGATCTCATTATTAATAAACTCATCAAGGAACGTGATCATGCTATTGCTAAATACAAAAAGGCTAAAAAGGATAAGATTGAGTTTGATGTTGTTCATGAAAAACTTGCCGAGGACTTTAGGACACTTGACAAGGCTCACAAGGCCTTGGAAAGTGAACTCTTGTCTCTCACAAAGTCTCGTGAAAAGCTTCAAAATCAATTGATCAATACTCCCTCACATAGTACATTCATTCCTTCTAGTTGTACAAATACTCTTGAAGCACATGCTAGGTTGAAGGGGGAGCTAGCTAAGACCTCCTTTCCCAAAGGAAACAAGTCTATTGATGACCTCTTAAACAAGCAAAGGTCAAATGGTGAAAAAGGGGGCATTGGCTTTATCTCTAAAGCCAAGAAGAAAAAGAACAACAAGAAGAAGGCCAAGCCCGCCCAAGAAAAGAACAAGGTCATTGTGGGAAGTAAGACCCCAAGTGGCAAAATTATGTCTCATGATGATTTTGCGAGTAGTGCTAACCCTCACTATGTCTTAATGCGTGATTATTATGGTGATGTGTATGCACAATATGTTGGCCCATTTGATGGTTATATTGCATGGTCTATTTGGGTTCCCAAGACCCTTGTTGCTACAAAAGAGGACCCATTGAAAGATGGGTACCTAAAAACTAGTTTGATCTTTTGTAGATCTATGCTTCCGGAGGGTCAAAATGGGTGCTTGATAGTAGATGCACAAGTCATATGACCGGAAGCGCGTCTAGTGTCAAGGAGTTGAGACCAAATGTTGATCAGATATTTGTGACATATGCTGACAAATCGAAGTCTAAGCTAATGGGTTTCGGCAAAGTTGTGGTTGCACACGATATCACTCTCGTGGACGTCATGCTTGTTGAGAGCCTTGGCTATAATTTACTTCCAGTTCGTGCTCTTGGAAAGATGGGTTTTGCCGTCTTCATTGATAATGATATTGTGATCCTCATGTGGAGCAAGTCTCTAAAGGTCGCTTTCGTTGGGTACGTTGAGAATGCTTTTATGTGGTGGACTTCTCGAGGAAAACCACTACAAGTCCGATGTGCCTATTTGGAAAGGTCGATGTGGGTTGGCTATGGCATCACCGTCTAGCCCATGTCAACATGAGAACTTTGCAAAGCCTCCACAAGGATGGTCATATTGTTGGACTAAAAGAAAATGTTTGCTTTGCCAAAGATCGTATTTGTAGGGCATGTGTTGAAGGAAAGATGCATGATTCTCCCCACAAGCCAAAGAACTACATCAAGTCCAAGAGGATCTTGGAGCTCCTTCATGTGGATCTCTTTGGTCCTCCGTCTCATGCGAGTCTTGGTGGGAAGAAATATTGTTTGGTGATTGTTGATGACTACTCAAGATACACTTGGTATATTTCTTCAAGTTAAAAAGTGAGACCCAAGAGAACTTCATCAACTTCATCAACATGGCTCAACTTCAACACAATGTCCCAGTGTTAACAATAAGAGGTGACAATGGTACCGAGTTCAAGAACTACACATTAAATGGATTCCTTAGTGATGAGGGAATAAAACATCAATGCTACATATACCCCTCAACAAAATGGTGAGGCTGAGAGGAAGAACCGGACTCTTATTGACATGGCAAGGAATATGTTGGCTGAATTTAAATTTCCATACATTTTTTGGGCTGAAGCTATCTCCACCGCATGCCATGCATCAAACCGTCTCTATCTCCACAAAGAATTGTCAAGGCTCCATATGAAATCCTTACCGGTAACAAGCCTAATGTTTCTTACTTCCGGGTATTCGGTTGTAAGTGCTTCTATCACATTAAGGGCATTCGTTTATCCAAGTTTGATTCCAAAGCTTTAGAGGGTATTTTTGTTGGTTATGGTCTCGAATCCCACACTTATAGAATCTATGACAAGCTCTCAGGAATTGTCATAGAATCTTGTAGTGTGGTGTTTGAAGAATATGATGGTCCCCAAGCGGGGCGTGTTGATGTTTGTGATGTAGATGATGAAATGCCTCAGGATGCCATAGGAAGAATGGGTGCGGGTTTCATCTGCCCTGTTGAGGAACCCCTTATGGTGGATCGAGAAGAACTATGCTCTACTCAAGTGGAGCCCTCATCTTCACAACTTCAACAAGCTACTGTCGAGGAGTACATTGAGCCATGCCAAAGACAAGTTATGGACCCTCAACCTGCTGATCAAGAAGATACCTCTAGCCAGGAGATACTTGAATCTCCATCTACCAGAATGTCCAGTGGTGCGAAGGCTATTACACAAGGAAGATCTATAGAAACTACCTTAAGGAAACTCAATGCCTCTCTAGGAGTATGCTTGATCAAGACCAAGGTCAATCGTTGCCTCTTACAGAAGAGAATAATTCCAATGATGATCAAGGTCAAGTTGGTGGTCAAGACGAGGACCAAAATGATGAAGTGATCCCCCAAGAAACAACAAGGAGATCGAAACTTGTCGCCAAGCTAGAATGGATAGAATATTAGAATTAAGAGACCACACTCTTGGGAATGTGGTAGGAGATCTAAGAAGAGGGATATCTACTCGAGCATAACTGAAGAACTTTGGTGAGCACCAAGCACACATTTCCATGGTGGAACCAAAGAAAGTATGGGATGCAATGCACAAAGAGCTCAACAACTTTGAGAGAAACAAAGTATCGGAGTTAGTGGAAAAGCCAAAAGATTGCCGCAATGTTATAGGCACCAAGTGGATTTTCAAGAACAAGCAAGATGAGAATGGAATTGTGATAAGGAACAATGCAAGATTGGTTGCACAAGGGTTCTCTCAAATTGAAGGCATTGATTATGGAGAGACTTATGCACCCGTGGCTCGCCTTGAGTCCATCTGTATCCTTCTTGCTTATGCGGCACATCATAAATTTAAACTACAACAAATGGATGTAGAAAGTGCATTTCTTAATGGTCCATTGCATGAGTTGGTATATGTGAAACAACCCCCGGGGTTTGAGGATCCCAACTTTCCAAACCACGTCTACAAACTCGATAAGGCACTCTATGGGCTCAAGCAAGCCCCACGCACGTGGTATGAGCACCTTAGAGAGTTGTTGTTAGATCGTGGGTTTGAGGTTGGGAAAATCAATCCCACTCTTTTTACTAAGAAGGTCAATGGGGAACTTTTTGTATGCCAAATTTATGTAGATGATATTATCTTTGGCTCATCTAACAAAGCTTTTAATGATGAATTCTCAAAGCTTATGACTGATAGGTTCAAGATGTCTATGATGGGAGAATTGAGAGTATTTCTTGGTTTTGAGATCAAGCAAGTGAGAGGAGGAACATTCTTCAACCGAGCCAAGTATACTCAAGATATGCTCAAAAGATTGAACATGAAAGACCTAAATGGAGCTCCCACTCCCATGGCAACAAAGACTCATCTTGAACTAAACCCAAATGGTAAAGATGTGGATCAAAAGGTATACCGATCCATGATTGGCTCTTTGCTTTACCTTTGTGCATCTAGACCCGATATTGTGTTGAGTGTAGGAGTGTGTGCAAGATATCAAGCGGCTCCTAAAGAAAGCCATTTGATGGGAGTCAAGAGAATCTTTCGATATTTGGTTCATACCCCAAACTATGGTATTTGGTATCCTAGGGGCTCAACTTTCTCTCTTTGTGGGTACACGGATTCTGATTGGGCTGGTGACAAGGATGATAGAAAATCGACCTCTAGGGCTTGCCAATTCCTTGGGAGGTCCTTGGTGTGTTGGTCTTCTAAGAAGCAAAACTGTATATCTCTTTCCACCACCGAAGCCGAGTATGTGGCTGCTGCTAGTGCTTGTACACAATTGCTATGGATGAGGCAAACTTTAAAGTAATACGGTGTCCATTGTGACAAAGTGCCTCTTCTATGTGACAATGAAAGTGCTATCAAGATTGCATATAACCCAGTGGACCATACAAGAACAAAACATATTGAGATTCGTCACCACTTCATTAGAGATCATGTTGCCCGAGGTGATATTGAGCTATCATATGTGTCAACCAAAGACCAAATTGCCGACATTTTCATGAAGCCACTTGATGAAGAAAGGTTTTTTTATTTGAGGAATGAACTAAATATCATGGATTCTAGGAGCTTGACTTTATTACCTTGCATACACACCTATGTCTTGACCCATATTTGGTGTAGGTGCAGGCATGGAGATAGGGGGAGTGCGGATCTAACTCATTGGACTATCCCTCCCCCAATAATGCCAACATTAAGAAATTCAATCCTCTTAGTATCATTTAGTGATATGTGAGCATCATTGATGAGTAGTGTCTATGGACCCAAGGATAATTCTTCGCGGTGTCATGCCACAAACTCCTACATGGTGGCTTCGGCCACCACCCTCTTCTCATTTGATATGTTGGTTCTTAGTTCGAGTTTATTTGGCGCATTAATGAACATTTGAATTGATTTCTGTGGTTTTTCTTGACTTTTCACAGTATGACATCTTAACCCAAGCCTACTCTCTGTCCTGAAAACTATCTCTATCTAATATATGTCCCCATACACATATCTTGGAGTTTTTGGTCGAGGAGGACCGGAGTCTCCGGTGTGGGCCGGAGTCTCCGGTGTAGACCGGAGTCTCCGGTCCGGACGATTTCTGTCCACTTAAGGAGAGGACGGGGTGAACGGAAACAGCAGTTTCATTCATCCACCCCATCCCCCCTCTCTACCCCGTCGCCTCCTCTTCCAAATCTTCTCCTAGGTGGTCAAGAAGCCCCGGGATCCACCGTGCCGCCGGCCAATCGTCTCCTTTCCACCATTGGGTGATTCCCACCGGTGGAATCCATCCCATGGACAGATCTGGTACCTCTCCTCCTTTTTCTTCATCAAGGGTTCTTCCCTTGCTTTGTTTTTGAGGATTGGTACTAGTTTTTGGCCACGGGAATCCCTTGTTTGCGTGCACTGGAGTACTTTACCCTTGTTACCCTACCCGATCTGTTGGATTCAACACCATTGGAGCCTTCCTGATCTTCCCCCGAGTCTCCAGACCGGAGACTCCGTCCCCTTGGACCGGAGACTCCGGTCTGAGCCGGAGACTCCGATGTGGACCACGGAGACTCCGGTGTGGTTTAAATCTGACATATTTTGCAAGTCTCAAGGGTCCTGTACTGCCTCCTTGGGACATATATACTTACCTCCATGCTATCTCCCTCGCTGCTTTTCACAGGTTCTGGCTCGCATCGTCCTCCTCACACTAAGGCCAAGATGAAGAGAGGGGATCCTCGCTATGACGAGTCTGAGGGTCAGTACATTGTGCCCCCATCCAACCGTAGACAGCAGGCCCGTGATGTAGCCTATATGCGGCAGGAGCAGGACAGGGTTGAGGAAGAGAACCGTGCCAAGCGGGCAAAATACGACAATCTTCAGTCTTTGGACCGCATGTCTAAGCAGGAGTACCGTGAGCTGCGGAGGATTAATTTCTATGCCTTGCCTCGCACCAGTGATGACCCATGCTATTGGAGGAAGGATCAAGCTGTCTTCATGAAAGAAATTTACAACGTGGTCAAGAGATCCCCCGTGTGCCCCCAGAAGTACTTGAGTGTTGAGCAGATGAGGAAGAGCTCCTACTTCTCTGATGCACTATGAATCAGTGAGAAGTTGGGGCCGTTCAACTTGATGGAGCTCCGTGAAGACTACGACATCACCCTTGTGCAACAGTTCTATGCCACAGTTGTGTTTGGGACTGACTAAGCCAGGACTATGACTTGGATGACTGGCAACCACCGCTGCTCTGCAACTTTCTATGACTTTGCTGAGGCCATCTTCGAGACATTCTAGGGGGTATCTACTCATGTTGGAGTTCACATGCACTCAGCAGCTCTTGGGGTGAACAAGAACAAGCTTGCCCCTTTATATGGTAGTGAGGGTGTTGTGGGCTGGTCCAAGGGACTCAAGCCTCTCTACAATCTGATGTTGAGGATCTTCCGCTAGACCATTTCCCCTAGTGCTGGGAATGATGATGCCATCAGGTGTGGCTTGGTCAACTTGCTATATCACACCCACAAGATTGGCATGGCTGGCCCCGATGCAGATGCTGATCCTATTGATGTGATAGATTACATATTTGAGGAGATGTATCATGCCATATTATACAAGAAGGCCCCTCCATATGCACCCCTGGTCATGAGACTCATCAACACTCAACAACATGGTTCTCCGGTTGCTATGCCTCCCAACCTTATCGAGCACACTCTCGTATCTCAGCAGCAGAAAGGGGAAATGAGGGCTCCCCCTAGACGCTCTCATGCACATGTGGAGGAGGAAATCTCAGAGACCGAAAGGGCCCCCTCTCCTCCTAGGGCTCGGAGGAAGAATGCTTCCAATGCACCTCTTCCTCCCATGACACGTGACTATGTACATGAGAGGGTCAAGAAGGCCTCATTCTGGGAGAGGACCCTGTGTTGCATGAATGTGGACATCCGCAAGCAATAGCATGATTCCTACAAGAGCAACCGTCGCATCGAGAAGCTACTCAAGGAGATCAAGGCTCAGGGTATAGCGTATGATGAGGAAGGTGAGGCTGAGTACACTGACGAGCATGGCGCTCAGCCATCCACCAAGTCAGATCACACTCTTTTGTTTGGGGCATGGAATGCCCATCAGGACAGCTTGGTGGATTGGAAGACCTTTTCTGATGTCACTTCTGGATTTGGGTACCCACATACCTCCTCTTCTCGCCCTCACGGCAAAGGACCTGCAACTCCAGATGGTGATGAGGACTATGATGATGATGAGGATCAGGATATGGATGAGGAGCATGAGGAGGATGATGATGACGATGATGTCTACTGATCTGTTGGGGCGCTAGCTTAGGTATTTTCCCTTTTTCGGTGTCTCGATGCCAAAGGGGGAGAAGACATTTGTCATCGGGATTTGCATGGGACTGGGCTTTGATTCTTGTTTACTATCTCGACTTTTTGTACTTGTTTGCTATCTCGACTTTCGTACTTTCGTATCTATGTGCCTTATGTTTGTGCGAGACACTATTTGATATTTGTGTATGACTCTGTGGGTGCTCCTACATACATGTTTGTAACTCGTGTGAGATCTATGTGCTTTATCCATGTTCAACCTACTATGCTTGCTTTCCATGTTTATCCTAGTGCACATAGCCAGGGGAGCATGTCCATACTCTGTCTTAAGTCATTGCAAACCTTTTCCATGCTAAATCACTGGTTGTCATCGAACACCAAAAAGGGGGAGATTGAAAGGGCATATACTGTCATAATCACTTTTGGTGTTCGGTAACAACTAGTAGACCCTGTTTTACAGTTTGCTATTGTCTATAGGTTGATATATTACAAAGTGAACAGGACTGCATATCTCCTGGGGATTCTAGACCGGAGTCTCCGGTCTGCCAGTCTCCGGTGTGGTCCGGAGTTTCCCCAGGAGTCTCCGGAGGGGGGGGTCTGTTTTCCTGCCTGGGTCATTCTGTTTGGTGGTCTGGAGCTTGGTCCGGAGGAAGGTCCGGAGTCTCCGGTCCGTGGCTCAGACCGGAGTCTCCGGTGCAGAAGGACCGGAGTCTCCGGTCCACTTGGCTCATAAGTGGGATGGATCATTCTGTTTGACGGTCCGGAGGCTGGTCCGGAGATTGACCGGAGTCTCCGGTGTAGACCGAAGTCTCCGGTGTGCAGACCGAAGTCTCCAATCTGACTCTTCTCCAATGGTCAGAAAACGGTTCACTGGTGCATAGGGCTATAAATAGAGGACCTTATCCCCTTCCTCCAGCTGCTCGTCCACCTCAAGAACACCATGTCCATTTGAGCCACCAAATAAACAATATATCTTCATACAACCATCCAAAGTCTTTGATCTTTGGAGAATCGAAGGAGGCCTTGATCTACAGCTTCACCAAGAGAGATCTTCATTTCCCCCTCATTCAGTTGAGGCCCCCCATGCTCTAGTGTTTCATTGGAAACCCTAGGTTTTGATTCTTACAAGCTTGTCTTTAATTGTTTGACAACTTGCTTGAATTTGGGAGCCTCCAATTAAGTTGTGGATGTGTGCTCCGAACTCATTGTAAAGGTGTCGGCTTCCACCTCGAAGTTTGCCGTATAGTGGAAGAGGTGAATCGAACCCCTTGGGGTGAGGTTCATCGGAGAACAAGGGAGGCCTCTCGTGGCGTTGGTGGTTTGATACCACCTCCTCTCCAAACGTAGACGTACTTCCCCTCAAAAGGAAGGAACTACGGGAAACAAATCCTTGTGTCTCCGAGCGCTCCACTTTGGTTACTTCTATCCTTTACCACACTTTTCTTATATAGTTCTTGCTTGGTTCTTGTACTAGGTTGACATATAGGTAAATTCACCATAGTTGCATAATCTAGAGAATTTACCTTTTCGTGTTAAACCCTAAATTGAAAAAGAGTAAAATTTGGAGTAGCACATATTCACCCCCCCTCTAGGTGCCCATACGATCCTTTCAGTATGCATTGTAGTTATGGCAGCAGAATGAGATTGGTTTCCAAGATCCTACAATGACTTTAGATCAGCCTCATGGGCTTTCTCATGTGCACTGTGCCCTGGGACACTTCATTTTGTGTTAAAGACAAACTAGTCCTGCAATAACAGTATATATCACTTTAGATGATACCCTTATCTATTATTATAAATGTAACCATCGAAACACTAGTGAATCCCGTGCAACTTTCGGTGTTTTATCATCTCACCTCGCTTCCCACTTGACTTCAGTCAGTATTGTTGATATAGGAGTTTCCAATTTTCTTACAACATAACCCTTTATGCTTTTAAGATATGTCACCCTTCATGGATTTGGAAACATGTCTACAGTTCTCAATTAGACATTGCGAACAAACTTAGCTCAACATTCTGTGACTCGTACTTAATCACTTTTCAAATGTTCCTTCATGGATCATATATTATGTTAAGTTGTCATCATGGTTTTTAAGATAGAACCTATGTCTCAACATAGTGGATGATGATCATCCTTTCTTTCTTTAAACCATCGATGTTTAACTTAATGCTATTCCTAATTTGAATGACCAAGGATCAGTCCTTAATCAATTCCTATTCTAAAACTTTTTTCACAATCGGTTTTAGGAATACTACATAATATCATAATATACTTACTATCAACTTCTAATCTCTATAAATCATTATTTATCGGTACTTGCGCTTTTATTCTTAATGTGTCATCCACACACTTAAGAATCATCCGTTAATCTCCCACTCAAAATATGTTCCCAGCATATTTGAGTCTGAGACTTATATTGCTCTTACTCAAAATGTATTCTCGACATATTTGAGTTCAAGAGTTATATTGCTCCCACTAAAAAATATGCCATTCACATATTGTTTTAGGAATACTTTCATAGCTCCCACTCAATTTCATGCAAATTGCAAATCCACTCACTATTTTGAATGCCTTCAAAATCCTTTGATCAATTATCAAACTAAGAGATTACTAAGAGATGCTAGTACCTTACTATTATTAGATCCACTAGAATTTCAACACTTTTGAATCAAATTCATTTGAATTTGTCTAATACATTATTCATGAAAAATTGTGCTTTTTTCATTCACCTTTTCCTTCATGACTTTGTAGTCGTTTGGAAAATTCAAGTAACTCATTACTTGTTAAGATTTGGCAATGAATTGCTTTCTAATTCTAAGTGAATTTTGCCTCTAGGATTTCTCATAATTTTAGTTTACCATTATTTCCTTGATTTTTCTATTTTTGTGCCCTCCGTTCGTTAGTTGTACTCAGTTTTCCCCAGCCGCTTAGTTTTTTCTCACTTTTTCTCATCTCCTTGTACGAAACTCTCACATGGTCTAAAACTCGTTGTCCGTCAGCCTTGCCGTTACGTGCTGGCAAGTGGGGCCACGTTCAGTCGGGTCCCATACTGGACCCTCACCGTTACGTGTTGACGAGTAGGGCCGCGTTCTATCGGGTCCCGTAGTGTACCCTTGCCGTTACATGCTGATAAGTGGCGCCGCGTTCAATCAATTCCTGTAGTGGACACCTCTGTCAACTTATCCAGATCAGCATCGGACCCACAACTTATCCACGTGAGCGCCGGACCCACAGCTTATCCACGTGAGCGCCTGGCCCACAGCTTACCTAGGTTGGTGTTGCAAGATAGGACCCCGAGCCAACCCCACACCCGCGCCCGTGCCGTTGCTTTATTTTCATATAGTGAAATGTAATGCATATATGAAAATGATACGGAAATTATACACCTTTGAACTCTTTTAAATCGCACTTAGGACATGATAATGTTGTGCTAATAAAATCCTAATCATTTATCATTTCCATGGAGTAAAATATAATGCATAAACTTGCGTATACAAAAATTATACACATTTGAACTCTTTGAAATCACACTTAATACGTGATAATGTCGTGCTAAGAAAATCTTGAGAGATTATCATTTTCATAGAGTGGAATGTAATGCACAAACTTGCATATGTTAAAATTATAAACCTTTGAACACTTTTAAATCGCACTTAATATGTGATAATGATGTACTAACAAAATTCTGAGAGATTATTATTTTCTCCCCCATTTTCATAGAGTGGAATGTAATGCATAAACTGACATATACGAAGTTTATACACCTTTGAACTCTTTGAAATCACACTTAATACGTGATAATGTTGTGCTAGGAAAATCTTGAGAGATTATCATTTCCATGGAGTGAAATATAATGCATAAACTTGCGTATAAAAAAATTATAAACCTTTGAACTCTTTGAAATCGCACTTAATACGTGATAATATTGTGCTAAGAAAATCTTGAGAGCTTATCATTTTCATATAGTGGAATGTAATGCATAAACTGGCATATACGAAAATTATACACCTTTGGACTCTTTGAAATCACATTTAGGTCATGATAATGTTGCGCTAATAAAATCCTGATCATTTATCATTTCCATGGAGTAAAATATAATGCATAAACTTGCGTATACGAAAATTTTAAACCTTTAAACACTGTGAAATCGCACTTAATAACGAGATAATGATGTGCTAGCAAAATTTTGAGAGATTATCATTTTCTCCCCCATTTTCATAGAGTGGAATGTAATGCATAAACTTGCATATACGAAAATTATACACATTTGAACTCTTTGAAATCGCACTCAATACGTGATAATATTGTGCTAATAAAATCTTGAGAGATTACCATTTTCATAGAGTGGAATGTAATGCACAAATTATACACCTTTGAACACGTTCCCTTACAATTATATTCAAGTTCATTTGTTTATGGAGTTAAAGTATCAATGGCATACTCGTTATTTTGTATGGATAAAGGGGTGCCCCTGACAGATATAGGGGTTATCCTGTCCGCTAGATCACAAGGATCAACGGTTGGTGGGCACGATCCGTGTGACAACTGTCTTGACCAATCAGAGCGTAGCAACAAAGATGAGCACATGTGCGAGAGATTGATACAAAGAGAGGGGAAAACTGAGTAGCACTTAAGAACCAAGGGCAAAACTGAGTAGAACTTAAAAACCAAGGGCAAGACTGACAAAAGGATTCAAATACAAAATAGAAAAAGATTTAAAAAATGGAAAATATGTCTTTTATACAATAAAATACATCTTGACATATATCAAACTATTTGCAATTCAAATATACACCGGTTTGACAAAATTATTGCCTCATTTAGATAAACTATGTTTTGGGAAGGGATGTTTTGGGAAGAGGCTTGAGTAGAAAGCCATGAACCTTCATAGATAGTAGGTGATCTGAGAAGTGGTGATTTAGGTTAAAACTTGGTTTATATATATTTCTTATGTTGGCAGGTCACATAATAAGACTCCCTAGGTAGATGCCACTATGTTTTGCTCTTTTTGAATTTGTTGTGCATAAAATGACTCAATTAGCTAGGTAAAAACTATTTGTTGACTCTCTGTTGACCAGCCACCGGAGGGTAAAATTGAGTATATTGCACATGACAGTGTTGGTACTGGAGGGCAAAACTGAATATAACCAAACTGCCAGTGTTATACTCAAGGGCAAAATTGAGTACAACTGAGTCGCTAGGGTTAGACACGAGGGAAAAAACGTGACTCACGGTACGCGTGTGCGGTGCACGGGGCGGTAGCGGACATGGGTGGTTGTGCACGGTGCAGTAGCATACGCGGTTACACAGTGCATGGTAGTGCAACAAAACGTCGCTTCCCTTCTCCTTTAATAGAGGCATCCCCACTCTCACTCATCACTCACTCGCTCACTCAACCGTCTCCACTGTCCCATCACCTTCTACAAACCCCCAAGAAAACCCCAACCATGCTGGCGATGGAGAAGAACGACGCGGTGGCCATCAGCGCCTCCAAGGTAGCTGGCGAGGAGGCCCTCGTTCCCGTACAGGCCCCCGTCCCCGCATCCACCGTAGCCGCCGGCGAGGAGGCCCCCGTCGGTCTCGAGCAGATCCCGCTCGGCTGGGACCCCTACGAGGAGGTTGATTACATAAGGCCGGAGAACCCCTACGACACCAGCATCGCCGACCCATGGTCGGAGATAACCAGGGTTTTTCTCCCCTTCCCTTGTTCTTCCCCCGTTCCCATTATTGGATGCTAGATAGTATGTTATTAGGGCTCGGTTGTTCGTATTTTTACAGTAGCTAATCCTCTTGTGTTAGCTCTCGTATTTTGATGAATCCCCCTGTTCGTATTTGAACCCCCTTGTTCGTAGTTGGGATCAGTATTCGATTTGGTTTGAGATTTGGGGAATAATCAAGATATTTCAATCGGTTAATTTATGCAAACAATCAATCCCGATAATCAAAGTATCTCAATCATGTCCTTATTGCACTCTACTGTTCTTTTCCAACAAGAGAATAGCAGCGACGTCCACAACGACGTCCGCAGCGATGACGAGTCCAAGGACACCAAGACTCGTAATGTGCTGAGGAGGCTGAAGTCCGGCCAGTACAACAACTTATTTGTCAGCGATGTGTACATGTGCCCCTTCTGCCCCACTAGAAGGCTCCGCACCATGGACTTCAACTCCCTCGTGAAGCATGCCGAGGACGTGAGGACCTGCGCCGAGTCTATGAACATCCACAACTTCATAGCCAAGCACCAGGTGCTCGGTCTTCACCTCCGCAACCTCCAGAAGGTGGCTATCGAGGAGGGTCGCATGCCCCCAATCAAGCCCAAGGCGCCCAAGGTCAAGGGACTAGGTAGCAAGAAGTGGTGGAGGCGCTAGAGGGAGGAGGCGGAGGCCCTCCTGGCAGAGGCCATGAGGGGCCACTGATCTGCTGCTGCTGCTGTAAAGCAGCTTCTTTTGTCTTGTCTTTGTTGAACTTGTCTGCTGCTGCTGCTAAGCATCCTAATTGTCAAACCTTGTTAAGTACCATACTATATAACCTATATTAGCTGCTTTATCTATATCTGCTCTGTTTACTGAATTTATTTATGGTGCTGGTTAGTTTTGTTGCTCTAAATTTGCTACCAGATTGGGGAAAAACGAGGGCAAAAGGAAAAATGAATGAAGAGAGAAGCTGCTCTAGATTCACTACCTTTTTGGAAAAAAAACAACACAACTGTTAGCGAGAGAGAGGGGAAAAGGCGCTCTTAAAAAGGCCAATCATAAAAATAAGATAAAAGAAAACTTCTAATTTAGGCGACAGGGCACACGTAACCACCAAACGCGCCCCACATGGTCCCACACCACGTCCCCCATAATCAGCTAGAGATGGATGGCTGGTCCGCTGTGTATCCTGGCCCCACATGTCAGCATGTAATGGTTGAGGCGATGTAACATAACGCTCAACGCACGACCCACCCCAATGCGGTCCCACTGGGCCGCATGTAATGGTCAAGCCTTTGACCTGATGGCATCCCCCGTCCGAGCGCATGTGAGGGTTTCGGAATGGAGGGAGGGAAAAAGTGAGGAAAAACTAAGCAGTTCGGGAAATTTGAGTACAAGTAACGAACCAGGGCACAAAAATAGAAATCTCTATTTCCTTAGTAGTTCGTAGGTATGTCAAATTCTGGTAATCATGACAAATGATTCACAAATGTCTCCATACAAGATATGAGGTATATTTTGAATCCTACTTATGTAGTGAAAACACTAATAAGGAAAACACACAATGATCGTTATCATTGATCCATTCCTTTATGAAGAGAATCGTTCAGGAATGCTTTCCGTTGCGCTTCTCAACACTCTGATGCAGGGTTTTGTATCCTCATCATGTTTTCACTATCTTCCATAATCTCCACATTCGAGAACATAAACTTTCTTGAAAAGCACCAAAATTCAAGCAACACTAGTTTTGCCTTTCTTTTTGTTCTAGCCATGGATTTTTTATTCATATTTTCCAATGAATACTCTACAAGGACTTATTCGCTATTGTTTTGGCTATATCAAATAACCCCAAACTTTCACGATGATCCATACAAGATATGGCGTCGATTTCACGAATTCAGATGGTTCACTATATATTCTAATTGAGTGCTAACTATTTCTAACTAATGGTCTTTACATTTACACTACAACAATTTATTTGGTGTCGTCTATTCACCCACTTTGATATTTGTGACTGCATTTCACAATTTCTTCATGCCAATCTTATAATGTCGAATGTCATTACTATTGATCAAATCTTAGTAATTAGATTCTCTTTTATCTTTAATACCCATAGATGATAGAATATTTTGATCATATCAAATAGTTGCATACTCATGTTTTCTTTGGTAAACCTTTTTACTAAATTCAAACAATCATATAATTATAATCACCATTTTGTTGAATTACAATACACCGAATATGCATTTACTTTCAACAATTCACCAAACACTTTGTATTCATGCAATACACGGTGTTTAAGTTATTTTGCCAAACTTGGGTATCATTCATATGTGACAAGAAAACAAGTGTCTTTCACATATTATCAATATAACTTTGAATATAAACAATGGTTTCATTCAAAATGAATATATCATTAAGTTGGGTATTTTCAAGGCATTTTCAATATTTTACAAATGTTCATGTATTATCAATTAGTTTCACAACTAGGATAATTCACACATAATCGAACAAGATATGAACACATATAGAAATCACTCATAGAAGCAGAACAACTGTTTCTTACAAACTCATATGAATAATCATCTCACAAAGTGTGAGACACACTAAAAAGTTCACAATCTATTGATTACAAAAAAATCATCCTAAAACGATAAACTAAGTGATAAATGTCGAGGGAGAGTGTCGTTGGCCATCATCGTCATGCTCGCCGTTGACACGCAACGTCACCTCCTCTCCAGCAAGCAACTCTCATGTAGAAGGACCTGTTTTCACCAAAACAGAATAAGTATCAAATAGTTTAACACTACAATATGTGTTTGCAAGATTATAATATTTATAAAACTATATATCAAATATATACCTTTGTCATCGATGACCTCTCCGGCAATGGGTTGAAACTTCACATTCCTGAAATGTGATATGAACCTGTGGAAATCCTGTGTTTCTGCATCGCCTCTCATAATGCAAGTCCTGATATGTGCTCAGTAGCCTGGTGGCAGCGACCGCAGCACAACAACATTTGCAAAAGAGCTCATCGACCAGTTATCCAGGAAGTATGCAAGCCTCATATACGCATCATGCATCCGCTCCAAGTGGTCACTAAGTGAAGATTTGTCCTCCATCTTTATGGAGGGGAAATCTCCCATTAGCTCATGGTCCCATATGCTCACTTGTTCCACGAAATGTGATCTAAGCTGCTCAATAACCATACGAGGGTCAAGGTTGCCCACGATTTGGCCGTAGCTCATACACCATTCCGAAGCGCATCATCACTAATATGAAGGTGGACATCTCACGACGGAAATAGCGGTCTTCCCGCTGCTCTGGGGTCTCAAAGACACTGGGCTTCTCCAAATCCATCTCGTCTAGTATATAGTCGACCATGTCATTCTCGCTAAGGAGAACATGGAGACACGCAACCCACATAGAAAAGTTGGATCCATCTAGTCTGAGCTTCTCTCCATCTAACCAATCATCAACATGGAAGGTAGAATTGGGGAGAACCATTTTATACATTTATAATTGCAAAAAGGATTTTAGACTAAGTTTATAATTAAATGTGTTAAAAAAATAAATCCACTAAAAACACCTATCCCCTGAAGGGTTCTAATGATTACATGATACCTATTCACTACACCGCCCCTGATCGTCACGGCCAGCGACATAGTTGCAAAGGTGGACGCCAAAACATCGATGGCATCATTCATGCAACTCATGCTCGATCTTTCGACCATCCGCGGTCCGAGGCCATGTCTACGCATGCTTGGCTCACCAAGTCAACCTTAGTGTATTCGTTGTGCAACATGGCTTACACCCACTATATGCGAATGTAGATATGTCTGACACCCGATCGTCATGGCATGCCTCATACCGAATAACTTTCTTGGTGGTGCACACTAAGGGAGAACACTTTCATTGGTATTTTAATTAGGGATCATCTTATTAGGCTACTGTCGAGTATCTAATACTAGCACACAAAAAGATATACAAACAATGAACATTGAATGTAAGAGTGATGCAATATGGTCCTTCTCGGTGCCTTTCGGCGTGGTAGTCCGTCACCTTCGTGACCATCTACTACTACTACTACTACTACTTAGCAACTTAAGTAAACTACTTTACCTTTGCCACAACCATATCACATCACAACGCCCCCTTGCCAAACAAAGTTAGATGCCTCTACTTTATCTTTGCATGTTTTACGTGGCTGAATGGGCTTCCGCACAAGAACCATTCTTACCTATGAACATTCACCACAGTGCTGATCGAGTAGTTGTCTCTACTACACCCCTTTCGGGGCCCTCTGTTGCAACTGGTATACCAACTAATGCAAGAGAGACAGACACCCCCCCAAAGCCACTTTATACGGTACAAGCCATATGTCAAGCATGGACCAGTCTCGCGGATGAACGTGTAATGTTGGTTGGGGGCCGCTTCATCAAGCATTACTGTGGTATACACAAGTACACATGGGAGGGTAACAACTAAAAGATGAACGCCCACACGGTACATCTCGTGTGTTCTACCCGCACTAGCAATACTACGCATAGATCTGGCTCTGATACCACTGTAGGGGTTCGCGTATGAAAACAATAAAATTTTCCCTACGCCCTTGAACCCTTGTTGCCAAGACCTATCTAATAGTAATGCAGTAACGGCAGGGGCTTTTCACGAACTTACCCTTGAAGGCCGAAAAGCGTTGTCAACGCTCGGGAGAGCGTGGTTGATGTAGACGAACCGAAGGCGACCTCAAGGTTGTGTTGAAGTCCCGACAGCTCCTGCGGCTCCAACGACTCCTAGTGCCTCAAATGTTGCACCTCGTAGGGGGTGTTACATGCATCCGGTGCCTAGTGATGAATCCCTCTTCCCCGATCCAGTAGCAGTTGTGAAAGTAGAGCTCCTGGTTCTGAATCTCGTAGCACGACGGTGCTCCGTGGTGAAGAAGACTCTCATTCGCATGATCCGAACTTGGGACCGAGGTCACAGGAGAGAGAGAGAAATATCAATTGGAGGTCTCCCTAAAACTGAGGAAAGCTTTATTGAATATTGTTGTTTTTATTTGGTCAAAATACCCCACTATATATAGGGGAAATCCCACCCCTAGGCTAACTAGCTTATCCATGTGGGACTAAACGAAGGAGGGGAGAGGGGGCAGCCGTTGGCCGGCCAAGGAGGCCCAAGTGGGCCCCACACGGGTGACCAAGGCCTAGCCGGGCATCCCCTTCTCGTTCCTCCTTTGGTTTTCCCCTCTTGGGCCTTTCTCCCTCCGGATTTGGCCTAGTAAGGTATTTTAACCCTTTAATTGATTTCTATTTTATTAAATAATTATGAATAAATGATTAAATCAGTATTTAACATTCATCCACATATTATTCAATCTCTGTGGCTATGGAACACCTTCCACCTCCACTCTGGACATCCTTCGGACTTACCGAAACCCTTTTGGTTTTCTCTCTTCTCTTTCTTCGGTGATTCTACCGATCCTAAAAACACTCTCTAAGCATCATCAAGCCCTTAAACGTGATACCCCATGGTTCGGAAACACTCCAGACATGGTCGGGACCTTCCCGCACCAATTATCAATAGAGGGACCTGGATGGCCATGTGACCCATGTGCATTCCACGAAATCTTTCGTCGTTTGAACCATGAACATCGTGTCTTATTCCTTTTATCTCTTGATACTTGCATTGTTTGAGATCTGATCAATGACATCACCGTGTCGGGTTCAATCTTGTTACCGACAAATGCTACTTGACTCGTTCTGACAAGTGATATCCCCCATGATCAAAGCACACGCTGCACAGCTATTGGATATAACTTCTCTGAGTAGGCCCTCGAGTATCTTTCCATCACGCGGATGGACTAATCCCGCTCTTGACATATATTGCCTCTACTATTCCTCTGAATACCTGAACACACCTTTATGATCACTGTTTAACCATGTGACGTTTGATGCTATCAAAGTACCCTTGGGTGACAGTGATTGATATAGCCTCACGGTCTAAGAAATAGTACACTAGGTCTATTCTAATCATCGTAACTTTAACTTCGTGACATGATAGGGTCACGATGTTAGGTTGGGTATTAGTTCATCATCTCATTCTCATAATGAGGTGAATCCATTTGCAACTGGCATAAATGCCACATGATCAGGAAACCTTGATCATCTATTGACCAATGGACCAGTGACTAGAGTATCACCGGGAACTACTGGTTGTTTATATATCACATGTGTATTGACGTTTCCTTTCAATATAGTTATAGCATGATACAAAACTTAATCATAAACTTTATGAAATATGATAATAATCCTTATTACTATTTGTGTCTAGGGAATATTTCCCATAGGTTTGGCGGTTGACCTTATGGTGGCGCTGGTGCAGGTACCTCCTATCGGGGGTCACCGCTTCCTAGCCGCTGCCCCCAAACACCCCCCAAATCACAAGTGACAAATTAAAACATTCAAAAGGTCGCCAGAAAGTAAACATAGGTTGGCCGCCACTAGCACAACATAGTTCAAGTGATACAATCGCCGCAAATCACCGAAATACAAGTCCATCGATCAAAATAAACATGCGAGGAACATGAAAATTGTTGGATTCATAGCATAGAAAACAAAACAATTCGTACGATATGAACAACTAAGAACTAAGAACGATATACCTAGTTACAATCAACGGGTGGATATACATCCATAGAGAACTTACCCTCAAAGAGCGACAAATTGTTACGAGATTTAATCTCGTGGATGATGTAGTCGTTCACTTGCCGATCTCAAGATCATGATGAAGTCCAACACCACAAAGCAACAGTGCATCCATGATCGCACACACGTCCGGTACCTTACCACCTCCAAGTCCTCTCTACAGTAAAGCAGCAAATCCTTCCAGAAAAATCTACTAGGAACATGTACTTTGCTAATCCGAAGCCATGGGAAATATTCTAGAGGGGGAGAGAGATCCTTCACGAGGAGGTGTGAGAGGAGAGGAGGAGGAGGCCTCCTTTTATAGGGGAGGGGTAGCCCCCATGCCATTGTCGGCGGCCATGGTGGGTGCCCCCACTTCCCTCGATCATGTGAGTGGAGTTTCCACTAAGCATTCCCACATCAATTCCATCTCCACTCAAAGTTGCATTCATTTTCCACCAAAATTAATGCATCTCTCATTTAATAAAACTATTTTATTTATTTTATTCAGAATTTTGTTAATTAATTTAATTAACAGACATTTGCATAAACCCCCTTGCAATACTTCGGTATTACATCTAAAACCATTTTCAGCAACTTGACCCGGAACAATTCCGACGTCCATTGAAATAATTCCAGCGCTTTCATAATCATCTTATTTGCTCCAAATGGTGTCGGTATCCCTTAAGTGTGTCACCCTATGGTTCGTGAATAATGCAGACATGATCGAGACCCCTCTCCGATCAACAATCAGCAGCAGGACCTGGAGATCCGTATTGACTCTCACACATTCAACGATGAAAATCTAGTGATCGTGTCAATCTTTAACATCATAACTAAATCCCTTTGTCTCGTGATATATTACATGTCCGAGATTCGATCATCGGTATCCCCATACCTAGTTTGATCTCGTTACCGACAAGTACTGTTTTATCGTTCCCGTGATATAACATTCTTAGTGATCTTATCACTTGCTTGCAAGCTATGTCAATGTGATATCACTGAGAGGGCCCAAAGTATATCTCTCCTTCATCGGGATGGAAAAATCCAACTCTTGATCCATGAGCCTCTACATAACATTTTCGGAGTATCTAAACCAGCATTTATTGTCACCCTGTTACGGTGTGACATTTGATGTTATCAAGTTAGTCTTTCCATGTTAGTGATTGACATGATCTCATGGTCTAAGGACTAAAGTTACTTTGCATGATGTTATAGTAATTTAAACATAATGACTTTGATCGTATTACTATACTTTGGATGAATGTTCATCACATCATTCCACCAATGTCATGACCTTGTTATTAACAACATCCAATGTCCATGATCAGGAAACCTTGATCATCTTATTAATCAATGAGCTAGTTTATATGAGAGGCATAACTAGGAACTCTATATTCGTTTATTAAACACACATGTATTAACATTTTCAATTAACACAATTATAGCATGCAAAATAAACATCTTCCATATACTTGGAATAAGATAATAACAACTTTATTATTGCCTCTCGGGCATATTTCCTTCAAAATCAAACTGTAGGAGATCATTCGTCGCGGTAGGAGGAACCTCTAGGGTTGCCGGCAGCTGAACGATGGTGCTGGCCTAGTGCCGGTCGGGGTCGGGGTCGCAGTCGCCGGTATCGGGGTGTTGGCCTGGTTTGCGGCTGCTCAGCTCTTGGAGAGGATCAAGGCATGCTGATCAACACACCATGCCTTCATCTCGCCGTCCATGTCCTTCGTGTTGTCCATGATGGATCATGACCCAACGGTGAGACATGCCAGAGTCATTGCGGTCGTGGCACGAGGACTTGAAGTAGGGACCCAAGAGTCACTGCTCATCATATGCCACCTTCATCCTATTCTAATAATAGTCCGAGTTCTGGTTGGCACCAGTGAAGGGGTCTATGCTAATGGTTTTCCAAGCTTCGGCGAGGCACTCATCCTCCCTCAAGCTCCACTTGGGGCCATGGCCACCGCCTCCTTTTTTATTTTTATATACCTCCACCTCCACCGCCTTATTCTCCCCTTTCAGGTCGGCCACGATGGTCACCGACACCTCCACCACCTCATCCTCAGCCTCCGCATACGCGTGGACCTCATTCTCCCAAGGCTCACCGATGTCTTCCTCCTTGTCCGCATGTGCAGCGGTTTCTTCTTGCCTAAAGGCATGGGCGGAGTCACCGTTGATGATGTCGGCCATGATGGAGTCGATGTGGTGCATTCCGCCAAACAGGTTGGGGCGCTCTGGCTGCTACACCATGCGACAAACTGGGTGAACGCAGCACGCGGTGGTGGCACACCGCCATTAAAAGGAGGGAGGTGGCGATGGGCCGGTGAGGTGTCATTGGTGAGGGAGTTGGGGTCAAAACCGCCGAGCGGGTTGAAGTCATTGTAGCCCGGCGAGAAACGTGTGAGGTGTGGCACCGTGTTTGCTTGGACGGACGGCGACACACTAGATGGTGACGAAGAGGAGATGCTGCTCTGGCTCCCGAGGATGTGCAAGCCAACGCTGTAACACGGTGTCGCCATTCCATCCATGGTTGCCGCCTGCTGCGCCGCAGGAGTGGCCGCGTCGGCCTCCACTGCATGCGCCTCCGCCTCCCTACGCAGCCTCGAGTTCTTCTGCACCTGCCAGTGCTGGATGTCGAAATCCCACTCGGTGTTGGTCATCCCCTTCGGCCGCTGCTTGTCGGCCTTCCCTTTCTTCGTGGTCGCCGATGCGCGGGAGCTTGGTACCTCTTCGGTGACATGGTGGTGGTGGCAGGTGGCCCACGGGAGGGGAGAGGCGGGGTGGGCGGGGAAATGGCAGGAGTGGGCAGCGATGGGGGAAATGGCGGGACTTAGTGTCCAGGAGGGGGAATTGGAGTTGTGGAGGGAAAAGGTATTGGGTTCGCAGCATAGAAAACAAAATGTTTCCTACGATATGAACAACTAAGCACCAAGATCTATCTACCTAGATACAATCAACGGGTGGATATACATCCATAGATATCTTACCCTCGAAAACTCAAAAGCTTTGTTAATGAAATCTGATTTCGTGGATGATGTAGTCATTCACATGCCGATCTCAAGATCGTGATGAAGTCCAGCACCGCAAAACAGCAATGCATCTGTGAACGCACACACGTCCGATACCTCGACAACCTTTGAGTCCTTGCTCCAGCAAATAAGTGGAAGAAGCAAATACTTCTAGAAAAATCCACCGGGAACATGTACTTCGCTTATCCGAAGCCATGGGAATTTGCTAGAGGGGGGAGAGAACCTTTACGAGGAGGTGGTGCAAGAGGAGAGGAGGCATGGGGATCCTTTTATAAGGGAGGGGCACATCCCCATGGCCATGGCTGGCCGGCCATGGTGGGTGCCCCCACCTCTCCCTCATTCATGTGGGTGGAGCTTCCTCTAAGCCCACTCACATCAATTTCAACTCCAGTCACTTTGCATTTAATACCCACTTGTTTAAATGCATTTTATCTTCAAATAAAACACTTTTATTTATTTTATTCAGAATTTTGTTAATTATAGTAATTAACAAACATTCACATAAAACCCCTTGCAACATTTCGATATCACATGCAAAACCAATTTCAGCAATTTGACCCGAAAAAATTCCGGTGTCCATCAAAATAATTCTAGCGCTTTCATAATATTTCTCTGGTATCTTATTTGCTCCAAACTGTGTCAGTATCCCTTAAGTGTGTTACCCTACGGTTCGCGAATAATGCATACATGATCAAAACCCCTCTCCGATCAATAATCAACAGCGAGACCTAGAGATCCGTACTGACTCCCACACATTCACGATGACTCTAGTGACCGTGTGAATCTTTAATGTCGTAACTAAATCCCTTTGTCTCGCGACATATTACATGTCCGAGATTCGATCATCGATATCCCATACCTAGTTTGATCTCGTTATCGACAAGTACTATTTTCTCGTTCCTGTGATATAACATTCTAGGGATCTTATCACATGCTTGCAAGCTATGTCAATGTGATATCACCGAGAGAGCCCAGAGTATATATCTCCGTCATCAGGATGGAAACATGTCACTCTTGATCCATGAGCCTATACATAACACTTCTAGAGTATCCGAACCCACCTTTATTGTCACCCTGTTACGGTATGACATTTGATGTTATCAAGTTACTCTTCCGGTGTTAGTGATTGACATGATCTCATGGTCTAAGGACTAAAGTTACTTCGCATGATATTATAGCAATGTAAATATAATGACTTTGATCATATTACTATGCTTCATATGAATGTTAATCATATCATTCCACCAATGATGTGATCTCGTTATTAACAACATTCAATGTCCATGATCAGGAAACCTTGATCATCTTGTTAATCAATGATCTAGTTTATATGAGAGGCATAACTAGGAAATATTTATTTGTTTATTAAACACACATGTATAAACGTTTCCAGTTAACACAATTATAGCATGAGAAAGAAATTTTTATCATAAACATGGAATAATATAATAACCACATTATTATTACCTCTCGGGCATATTCCCTTCAGTCTCCCACTTGCACTAGAGTCAATAATCTAGTTTTGAAAAACTCGCGCATTCAACACCTATGGCTTTCTGGTGTTGTATATACACGTTTGCTAGTGGTAAACATAATCTCTAGATCTAACACTTGCAAGTCCGTGTGTATTTTCATGTCTTTACATCTCTACGCATCACTCATTCTCAAATGAGATGGCATTGCATAAATCTAGTCCTTTGGTGAGACCTTTAGTTCCTTTGGGTTAAAACATGTTGATATTACTATCATATAGTATATCTTCATAGTACTAGACCACTGTGAACCACACCTAGTTTGATAACAAACTACTTAGCACAAATGCCCTCCTTTGCTGCTACTATAGTAGTCATATACTTAGCCTTTTGGTGTACCCGTCACAATGTCTTAACTATGGAACTCATCCAAATCCATCATGGAACCTCCTTTCCATTACCTTGTGCCACCCGTAGTTTAAATTGAGATAAATTTAATTTGTATCTTGTGACAAAACTAGTATCAATGTAACACTTTATAATGAACTATTTGTAACTATTTGTCACATATACATAACATATTCTTAGTTCTTCCAAAGATCATAAGAATATCCTTACTATCGTCCAATGATCATCTTATGAGTCATCCTGGTATAGGCTCATAACATTTAGAGCATAGGACATATCTGGATATGTACATACCATGAACATTATTGATCAAAATATTCATTTGATTTCACTCACCAAGTGTCAAAACACTTGAATCTCGTTTCACTTACCAAGTGTCGATACACTTGAAACTTGATTCAACCCTTTCCATGTGGCAATAACCTTTGTTGTAGTTTCCATATTGAAGTCATTCAATATATCATATATATACATCTGGCACAACCATATTAGCGCCTCAATCTATCCATATAGACATTGATGCCTAATATTCTAGTTTTGCCCAAGTCTTTCATTGAAATCAAATTTTAATGAAATTATTAACTCATGTTAATAAAAGATACATCATTTCTAATCAACAACATGTCCTATACATAATGTATTGGAAATATGTCTCAGCGCTCCCACTTAATTTCTTGCAAATGCAAACATCTTCATCATATCCGATTAAACCTTTAAATAGTTCCATCTTGGTGAAGATTCCAACCCCGCTATGCTTACTTCAATCATTGAAGTTTGCATGCCCTTTTAGCATCCTTTGAAATAACAAAACCCTCAGACTGTGTCATGTGCACGTCCTAGGTAATCATTCTTTTAGAAGAACTTTGTTTTGTTTGTTCAACTACCATGTACCAAAATTGACATATGTAGTGGTTGCTACATTAATCCGTCTAGACTAAAATATCACTACAAAAGGTCAAATCTTGTTGTAGTCAACTCCTTGAACATTGACATAAACTCTTTTCCTACATGTCGACTATTTCATATATATCAAACATTCATGTTTATTTCTTTATAGATCCAAATACGACTGATAGACTTCATGCATTTCCAGAGGGTCTTCCAAGTTTAAAAACTTGATTTCTCGTGTATGGAAACTATCATGGATTTTATGACTTCTAGTCACTTTATGGAGTCAGGGCCCATCATCGCTTCTTTGCATGCAGTCGGTTCATCATTGTGAAAACAATAATAACTTGTTTATCAAATCTCACCATTTGATTTTTACCTGACCCATACGGTTCAAATAGGAATTCTAATCTTCGAGATCACAACATTTGTAATCACGCGAGCCATGAGCATTGTGTCGCCTTCGGGACACTTTTTGGTGCTGCACTACTTAGCACATGTTGATTAGGTTCAATCAACCTAATCAAAGTTCTATTGTCCTCCCACTTAACTTTTACAAAAAATTTCCTTCTCGAGAAACTTGACGTTCTAAACGACAAACTCCTTTGTTTTTGGTGTTATGGAGGAAGACCCGAATGTTGCTTTAGGATAACCTACAAATACGTGCTTATCTGACTTTGGTTGTAAACATTTTACTTATGCCTAGCATACAAAATTTGAAGAAAAGACAACTTGGGTTTTATCCCAAACCATAACCCATATGGTGTTATTTCAATGGATCACAATGGTTCTCTTTTTAGTGCAAAAGTGATAGTCTCTAAAGATTTAATCCTTAAAACATAATGGCAGTTTTATAAATGACACCTTCGATCTTACCATGTTAAACAAGGTTTGATTTCATCTCTCGAACACTCCATACTCTTATGGTTTGTCGGGAAACACAAATCCATGGAACATTTCCTCAAATCTTAGATGTTTTGCTGAACTTGTGACTCAAATATCTTCCTTTATGATCCAATAATAAATTCTTTATTTTCTTGTTATAATGATTTTCTACTTCATCTTGAAAGCCTTTGAACATTTTTCAAATGTTTCATACTTCTCTCTCATTAAGTAAATATACACATATATTCAATAAAATTTCCAGAGAAAGCATATGAAGTGGAAAGATCCACCGCACATGGCTACACATAATGGCCTATATACATCAACATGTACAATATCCAATACGTTAGTCATTCATTCCTCTTTGGCCTATGAATAGAGTTTCAATTATCTCGTGGAAAGTCTCACAAGCGTCAATTGATCAAAATCAAAGACTCCACAATTCCATCAACATGGTGTTTCTTCATGTTTTTCTTTCCAATATAATTTAAACGGCGATGTCGCTTCGTAAGTGATCTTTCAATCATTTGTCTTGTGACATTTTAACATTAGTTTTTATGGATGTGATTTCTCCAACTAGACTTGTAAAATTCATCCATCCTCTATGGAATACGGTAATTATTTGAACAACCATTGTTCTAATAATACCATACAAAAACAACAATTATTAAAACAAATCTTGAAGGAAAGCTTTGATGTCAATGAACAACACAACAACACTTTATTTGTTTTTGATGAACATCATCACATATTCTGTTACTAGTTACTTCGGCCATTGTAGTTCATGAATTGTGTTGTTCTGTATGATAATTCACACCAACAAATTCGGTATCCAATACCCAAGAACCACATTGTTTAACAAGCAAAGAATACAGCCATAACATATATATCGTCTATATACCTAAGCTAGACATTTCCAGTCTTTCTCTTTTTTGCCAAATATTTTATAGATTCTCTTTCAATAGCCCCTTTTCTTTTGAAAAGAATCTATCAACATCAATAGTGGCGCCATACACATGACACATAGTCCATAGCGTGTATAGTCAAATACTAATACCTTTGGACTTGCGCTTTGAAGTAGATCACCATCGTCAAATGTTTGGCGTTCTTTCGAAATCCATTCTTTCGTAATCTTTTAGTGTACTAACCATTTCACCTACATCTTCTATTCATCCTTATCATGTAAACTTTCATGATCAGGCTACTATAGCCTATAAGGGTGAATCGCGAGCATAATATCAGTTCTCAAAACCTTTTTGGGAGATTAGGACGCCTAGCGTCTCCAACCTTCGAAAATTCATACAATATGAGAACATGTATTTTGCTAAATTATACTCTACCATATTGAAACCAAAAAATTGTTTCAGATATCACAATATCTTCCACACATGATGGTTTCTAAAACAATTCTTTTAGATCCTAGATAACCTTCATACTAAAACATCTTTTGAATATCAAGGATCATGGAGGCAAACATGATACTAGATACTAACACTAGAATTGATACTCTTGATTTAATACTACTTATTAAACTTTATGGAGTAAATGGAGTTTGCTTAAAGTTTGCAATAGGACTTTTAAACTTTAGATTGACACCCAAAACATACGATACCAGTTCGTATAGTAAATATCCAGAATTTTATAGTTCTATTATCTCAATTATAACTAAGCATATGGTAGTAAACAAATGCCAATGACTACAACAAATTATGCAAATTCACTTTGAATTAGTTTATGATAAATTGAGTTCAACTTTAATCATATTACTACATGAACTCCCACTCAAATACAACATCTCTCGTGTATTTTTGGTGATTACATGAACTAGATCCACTACACCAAGAACGATCATCACATGAGTTGGTGTAGATTCAAAGGCGAGCATCTATATCATATCAACCATATGACTCGTGCTTTAACTTACAGTTCGTGTTCTGAGGCCATGTCTGTACATGCTAGGCTCGCCAAGTAAGAACCTTAGTACTCGCGTGTGTAAAACTATTTTACACCCGTTGTATGTGAACGTAGAGTTTATCAACCTGATCATCACGTGGTGTCTCAAAACTATGAACTTTATTAACGGTGCATACTAAAGGAAGAACACATTTTGTCTTGATATTTAAATGAGGGATCATCTTATAATGCTACAAAAGCGCCATATAAGCAATATAAGATGCAAACAAACATCATATGCAAAAAGTGATATGATATGGCTCTTGCACTTGATCACTATCTTGTGCATTGTGGTATGATCTTCATCATTCCTATATGTGTAAGGACAAGGTCTATGGAACTTACACTTTGGTATGTTATAATTTCCAAGAGTATCAACCCATACTACAAATTATAATATTACCATATCATAGCACTTGCCCAGCAAAACCAAAAACTAGACTAATCTAATTTATCTTTTGCTTGTTTTTACATGGCTTAGGTCTTTCGGACATAGAACCATTATTACCTATGAACATGGAACCACAACGATGATAATAAAATTATTAGCAACTCGTTGCAAATAAAATATTGACTATAGTAGGAGAGACAAACACCGCTAGTCACTTATGCAAAACTAGTTGCATGTCAAGCGTGGAATAGATCTCATGTGCGAGGACATGTAAAGTTAGTCCGGGTAGCTTCATCCCACTATGCCACCAATATAAAAAATACATAGAATATGAAATATCATGATCATCAGTGCCCATATAATTATATGTGTTCTACCCGTGCAAAGCATCTACGCATAGATCAGGCTCTAATACCACTTTTAGGTTCGCAACATAGAAAACAAAAAAATCCTATGATATGAACAACTAATCACCAAGATCTATCTACCTAGATACAATCAATGGGTGGATATACATCCATAGAGATCTTACCCTCGAAAACCGAAAAGCTTTGTTAATGAAATCTGATTTCGTGGATGATGTAGTCATTCACTTGCCGATCTCAAGATCGTGATGAATTCCAGACCACAAAGAAGCAGTGCATCCGTGATCGCACATATGTCCAGTACCCGACAACCTCCAAGTCCTTGCTCCAGCAAAGCAGTGGAAGAAGCAAAACCTTCCAAACAAGCCACCAGAAACATGTACTTCAATAATCCGAAGCCATGGGAATTTGCTAGAGGGGGAAGAGAACCTTCATGAGGAGGTGCTACAAGAGGAGAGGAGGCATGTGGATCATTTTATAGAGGAGGGGACGCAGCCCCATGGCCATGGTTGGGCGGCCATGGTGGGTTCCCCCACTGCTCCCTCATTCATGTGGGTGGAGCTTCCACTAAGCCCACTCACATCAATTTCAACTCCACTCACTTTGCATTTAATACCCACTTGTTTAAATGCATTTTATCTTTAAATAAAACACTTTTATTTATTTTATTAAGAATTTTGTTAATTACTTTAATTAAAAAACATTCACATAAAACCCCTTGCAAAATTTCGATATCACATGCAAAACTAATTTCACCAATGTGACCCAAAACAATTCTGGTGTCCATCGAAATAATTCCAGCACTTTCATAATCTTTTTATAGTATATGATTTGCTCCAAATAGTGTCGGTATCCCTTAAGTGTGTCACCCTACGGTTCGTTAATAATGCATACATGATCGAGACCCCTCTCCGATCAAAAATCAATAGCGGGGCATGGAGATCCATACTAACTCCCACAGATTCAACGATGCATGTAGTGATCGTGTGAACCTTTAATATCGTAACTAAATCCCTTTGTCTCGTGATATATTACATGTCTGAGATTCGATCATCGGTATCCCCATACCTAGTTTGATCTCGTTATCGACTAGTAATCTTTTCTCGTTCCCATGATATAACATTCTAGTGATCTCATCACTTACTTGCAAGCTATGTTAATGTGATATCACCGAGAGGGCCCAGAGTATATCTCTATGTCATCGAGATGGACAAATCCCACTCTTGATCCACGAGCCTCTGCATAACACTTTTGGAGTATCTGAACCCACCTTTATTGTCACCTTGTTACGTTGTGACGTTTGATGTTATCAAGTTACTCTTCCGGTGATAGTGATTGACATGATCTCATAGTCTAAGGACTAAAGTTACTTCACATGATGTTATAGCAATGTAAACATACTTCAGATGAATGTTTATGATATCATTCAACCAATGTTGTGATCTCATTATTAACAACATCCAATGTCCATGATCAAGAAACCTTGATCATCTTGTTAATCAACGAGCTAGTTTATATGAGAGGCATAACTAGGAACTATTTATTTGTTTATTAAACACACATGTATTATCATTTACAATTAACAAAATTATAGCATGAGCAATAAACTTTTATCATAAACATGGAATAAGACAATAACCACTTTATTATTGCCTCTTAGGCATATTCTCTTCAAAAGGGAGGGAAACAGTGAGGCAAGATTTTGGTGTCCCGCCAACAGGGCTGGCCCACCAGCTTTTTCAAGTTGCACCGATGCCACTGATTGCCCCCCTCGGGTTTGTTTTGGCCTGGGAGCGCTGATGTTTAGTTAGGCCATGCCGACGCCATTTTTGTTTTGGGGGGAGGGCTGGGCGGGTTTCTACGTCGGCACCCTCGTTTCACTCTTAGGGGCCTTTAAGGGGGGCGAGTGGAGATGCTCTTAGCCCCCCGTGAAGATGCTCTTATGGTTACCGAATGTCATTTTGTTATATTAGCTGGACCATATGGGAAAAACCCGTGCTCTAGTTTGACCGTACAATCTTTATAGAACAAAAAATCTCGCTTGTCCGATCCTTGCAACATAACTTAACCCGTGCAGCCGGCGCTTTGTACTTTTGCGGCACATTATCTATAAGTTTAAACCTGGTCACATGCAAGCATTCTGAAGCTATCTAACGCAACTATGACACTACCATGTGGGTCCATTTTCATACTCTTCACATTGATGTGTGGGCCCGTGTGACGCTCCTTCATGTGTATGGTGTAGACATGCAGGTGCTGCTTTATGCATCGTTGTTTCACTGCATTCTCTCTTAGTCCCATTGTGGCACCACCATCCCAATCCCCCCTCTCTCGTGCGGTATAAGAATCCACCACCGCCTCCAATTACGGTGTTCTAAGATTAAAATGAGCAAATGATAACTACTGAGCGTAAAAAATAACGGTAATTCCAAACATGTGTGATGACTGTACCGACCGGCGTACCCACACTTGCATAGACCGAATCTCTATCTTTTTAGATCTACACATGCCAGTAGGACACAACAACAAAAATACAGAGGTGGTGTTTTGGCTCATGAGTATAAACACATTTTAACATATCAAAAAATTAAGAAAGAAAATTCTGCGTGTATATCTGGACATTTTGTGTTCTCACACAATTTTTTAGGGGAAACACCATTTATGTGACTTGTGTAAAAAACAAAATATTGTCCAAGAATAACTATGTTGGAGCATCTGAATTTGTGTTTTTTTGCAAAGGATACAAATAATTTCTTGCCAAGAAAGATGTGTACGAACATAGAATGTCCAAATATACACGCGGATATTTTTTAATAAATATTTTGAAATTTTGATTTTTTTGAATAATGGGTTAATTTGCACTTCTGAGCGAAATTGGATTTCCAAAGATATTGCGTCTATAGTTTCATAGAACTAATAGCTGCTGGTGTACCATCTATATAGTGTCATAAAACAAACTATCGCGAGTGTAACACACTTGACGCATAGTGCTACAAAATCATGTAGGTGGCACGGCGAAGCGCGCTTATTCGTCTAGTTGTAGAACTATTCCTGTTGTGGATCAAAATAGTACAAAAACTTTCGAAAACATAAATGCGGAAACAAATGAGTATGAAGTAGATTGCCATTGATCGCATCACAACCCCATCGACCGCGGCAAAGCTCCAAGGTAGGAGGGTGTTTGCAGATGTTCATGAAAACATTTACAGGATTGAAACTAGATTTGTATAACACTCTGAATTGTCACGACATCTTGCTCATGTGTTCGCAACAATAGTGTGCTAGTTTGCAGTATTTGCAAAATCGTCTGAAACATATGTGACACCCCCGGGATCAGGGTTAAACGAATCCAAACCTTAGCCTGATATAAGCTTAACCTAGAGCTCGAGGATATCTAGTGAGAAATCGGTAACACAATAGTAACCCTGCGACACAAAAATTATTACAACAAGCTCATAACTGAGCGAAGAACCAAAATATTACAAGCAGAGGTCACTAACCACAAACATCAAACACGGAAGGAAAATTATTCTATTAAGTATAGCAAACTTAACAAATGGCCTCACAAATGGCGTCAGGCAAACTGATGACACGAGGAAAAAAACTTCATTCTTAGACTTGAATTACTTGGCACAACAAGACGCTTGCCAACATAAAAGAGCCGAGAGGATCGACCGAGGGACATTTAGCAACACTTCTTTAAATGTTCTTCTTGATGTTCGAGGCAGACATTAAGTAAAGGTCGGACTTCGGATACAAGGGAAACCATAAGCACAACTCCTATAATTAATTATAGAAGATGCCTCGTGAAGATTGGTTGTTATTGCTGAATCAAGGGCATGTGACAATAGGCCTTCTGGCTAATTGTGTCAACCATTACATCAATCTTGCTAGATTTTCAGAGGGATCTATGTCAAAACCTTGAAGAACACCAACCATATTATCTACTTGAGATTCAGATTTGGTTAGGTGAAATGATACTTCAGACTTAGTATGTCTGAATAGATAGTTTGCAACATTTACCGTAAAGGTAAAGTTAGTACATTCTCAAGACATGGAATACAGTGTTAAGCTCTAAGAGACTCAGCTACATTGCTAGGCCCATGTATTAACAACTTGTCGAAAGACAACTGCACCTACATGAAGTACTGCAACGAAATACTCTACTCTAATCCACAACGACATCTTTCTTCAACTGCACGTGAACCATAGGAGTTTACTTCTAACATCCAGAACACATACTTCGAGATGTCCTGAAGAATGTTCTTAGAAAATTTTCCAACATTATTGCCAAAGGTTCCATATGAATCTATTATAGCATGGAGAAGATAAGGATGTTATAGATGGGCTCAACAACAAACTTGTCGAGATACTCTAGGAAGATGGACTCATATGTTGTATGAACGAGGCAGAGCATTGGTCAGACCAACGGACATGAAGACGTACTCAAGTGAAACATCACGAGTAGCAACATCATCAAGATAGTACTTGGAACTGAGTCTGATTTGACGATAACTCAAATCAAATCAAAGGCAAGGAAGATAACATATCCACGAAGGAGATAATATCTTTCTTCAGCACGAACGAAACTAGACATCCCTTTAAAATGAACTAAGTCGGATAGAACTTTTGTCTTACAACTATCTAGGTTGTTGTTTAAGCTCAACCAACTAGTTTAGGGGTATCCAGTATGGATCCTTGGAGGAAGAAACAGTTTAGAGAACTGACTTGCTTAAGAACTTGACATCACGGTCATGTGGCAACATGGAAATACTTCTAGTAGACATCTAGAATATCCCGAACCACCGATATGTCACTTAGTTTGAGAGGAAACTTACTTGGTAAAGCAATAGACATAGTCTCAAAGTTATGAAACAAACCTAACTCTTTGACCAAGGAGAGTGCATCAAAATAGCAAACTTGATGGCACAATCATCCTTTTTTTAGTGATAGGGTTAACCATCGCGCTAAGAATGACTAAAAGGTCCTGGTAGTTCAAAGCTATGAGAATTGCTGATAATCTCAGATGGCCACATTATTACGCACACACACATCATTCACGAGCCGGAAATCTTGGAGTAAGGGTGGGTAAATATGTGTAAGAGCACCACTTCATTAAGAGGGTTCTGAAACTCAACACAACCTATTAGTATAAAAGGGTGTGATATTCTAAGGTAGAACAAATAGATGCTAATCATGCCTCTTAATCTGAGGATTACAACACTTTAACCTAGTCCTAGATATGACGAGGTACTGGAGTTTGTTTCTCCTGACATTCCAAAATGGTTTGTCATGACAGACCACAAGAGTATGTTGCATCATAAGACTCCAATGTGCATTACTACTTGGCTACCAACTGATAAATAAAGGTCGAAAAACAACAAGGGGACACAGAACATGCTCAGGATAGACTCCTGAGATGTGGATGCATAGTTTATCATTCTTCCAAAAACCAATGCAAAGAATGGAGAGGTGTGGTAGAGTCACGAATATAGATATGAGACTCACGAGGAGTACTCTTGTCGTGATCTATTTGGTTCCATTAAAGAATATCTACCATAACTAGTGGTAGGGTAAGTCCTTAATTGTAACGATTCAATCGCAACAATAACCACAAGCTTGAAGGACAGAATTGTTGTACCAACCATCCCGAGGTAAGGTTTGAACATTAACAATAGGGGTCAAAGGAATGGATCTTGGGTTAAAGACCAGCTTCATGTACAAGATTCACAACACTAGAATCCAGCACAGTCCGGGATCTTCGGTTCAAGTCTAGGGGTTAAAACCCGAGAAAGAAGTAACCACTACTTGAATGACATAACGTACACTCCAAGGCAGCAATCATGAGGTAGCTTCCAAGAGAAGAAACAACTTCTGAAGTACCCAAATAAATAAAAAGGTGACACATGAGGCAAAAGGAAAACTCGAAGCCTAGAACAGAACATTGTGGATCCTACAATATAATACTATTGGCCCATAATACAAAGAGATCATGATGGAAAGGGAATCTCTCAACCGAAACAGAGCAAAGGGAAACAAGGAACACACAACACACACAACTCTAGAGAACTCAACACTAGGTCAACTGGCTGAGAAATGGCATGCCCAGAAGGCACCTAAATTTTGAAAGACTAGAAGAGATATCAAAACTTTTCAAAATCCAACACAAGATAAGATGACCCAGATTTAGAGCAATACCAGATAAGGAGAAAAAGAAGCATACTAGAGTTTTCGCAAATACTTTTCATCTTTGAAATAGTTTTCACAAGCACTAGACTCAATATAGACCAATAGCAAGGTTTTTGTACAGTCGGTACTGCTATGATACCAAGAACTATGATACCCCCGGGATCAGGGTTAAACAAATCCAGACCTTAGCCTAACATACTTAACCTAGAGCTTGAGGATATCTAGTGAGAAATTGGTAACACAATAGTAACCCTGCGACACAAAAATCATTACATCAAGCTCATAACTAAGCGAAGAACCAAAATATTAGAAGCAAGGTCACTGACCACAAACATCAAACAACGGAAGGAAAATTATGCTATTAAGTATAGCAAACTTAAAAAATGGCCTAAGAGGCCTGAAGCATAACGATGACGTCCCGGCCCATAGATTCCAGGCTACCGGTCGGGAACCCCAAGCTACTCGTCGGTGTCGATGTCATACGGAACTCGTCTTCAGGGGAACACTTACTCTGCTACAAAAGTATCAACAAAGCAAGGGTGAGTACAGGGTGTACTCCGCAAGACTTATGGATGGTGGGTTATTTTACATAAAGCCATCTTTGTTTATAAAACAAGAGAGAGAAGAAGCTCTTCTAATCAGAATATTTTAAAAGGGGATAAGAGAGCGACATCTCCGAAGAATTGATCATCATCTTTTGATATCCACCAAGTAATCTTCATCTCACAACTAGGATCACCCCCTTGTATCCATGAGGAAGCATCCTTAACAAATCTTAGTTGCCAAGTTTCACGATTAGGTTAATGTTCTCTATGATCTTCACGTCTGTTCCAAAGTCGTCCATAACCATGGACACGACTTTTCGAAAAGATTTAACCTAGCAGGGGTGTACAATTTTACCCACACATACCAACCGACTCTTAATGCCACTAGATAAGCCCTCTTCCTTGGAAGGCCGACAGAGGGTGGTTGGACACGACCTTTACCATGCTTTCTCGGAGACCATGATTCACACCCTAAGGAGGGTTCCGCCATAATGGGTCAAATCCCGAAGCCGGTCCCTAGATATTTGAGGCAAAGTTGGTTTACCAGGGGCTCTATCGACCCCGACCACACTTACCTACCTATTATGATGCACCTTCCCTCGCCAAATCTTTCAAAACATTTTCTATGCATATGTCAAATGGAACACTAAACTATGTGAATCATGGAATCTACTAGGCAAGTTAGTTACTCGTCGGGTTTTCCAGGCCCCGTGTGGCTGTATGCTCGTCTTGGTTCAAGAGGCTAGAACTCGGGTCCTAGTGGTGGCGAGCATGGGACTACAAAAACCACATCCCATAGTGGCCTCCCGTACAAGCCTTAGCATGTTTAACCTTTACCACTGATCTTACCTCATTAGTATACTTCAATCTCCTGTCATACTAGATTCTCTGTAATTGGTACATCATCTAGATGAACCAGCACTAACAACTAAGCATGGCTAAGCAAGACACAGATATGAGCTCTAGCAAAGCACACAAGCCAAACCTAGTAATGCTAGGAGTAGTGGATCAGGTAATATAAGCTCAAAGGGAGTAATGCAACATATATGATACTCTATCTATTGATAAAAGACCACAGTAGAATCGTATGTAACATGGCAAGAATGAAATACTTTCGAAATCATAGGATTATATAATGGTGGGGTTGTGCTTGCCTTTGCCTGTTGATACCCAGATATAGATCTTCAGAAGCCTTGTACTTGACTTGATTATAGTTGATCAAGTATTGATATCTAGGCTTCGACGGTGTTGATCTCGGTCTTCAATCTCGATCTCGATATCATATTCTACCGGGAAGAACCAAACACTGGAAAGAAAGGAAACAATCAACACATGACAACAATGCAATGCTCAAACAAAGATGATGATATGACAAGTTAAATAGATCTTAAATGAAACCCTAGGGCATGCTTGATCATTTTAAACAGGGTCTGAAGGGTGCAAACCTAGAACAGGGGAACCCCGGAACACCTGCGAGGGTTCATATGTTCTTATAATTAAACTTATAATGAAAGTTGCTGAACAATGCATGATTTTGAAGCTATGAGATAGATCTCATTTTCTAAACATATATTATACATATTTTCTCACTTATAAATAATTAGTTATCAATTTTATAAGATTTCTTCAATTTTTGAAATTATTTAACCAATTTAAAAGGTTTATTGCATCAGCATGACAAAGGATGTCACCACGACCTAACCCAAAACGTTTCTCACCGGGGAAGAGGCTAGCCATAGAGGCTGACCTGTGGGCCAGGGGCCACGTCAGGTGCCACCTTGGCCAAGCTTGCACGCTGCTGATGTGGGCACTAAGTCACCACGACGGCGGTGCGGTAGATAGTGTCCGGCGATGGCGCGGGAGGGTGAGCGGGGCTAAGCTATTGGGTCTAAACGAACCAGCACAAAGTAGGGGACCTAAAACTGGCAGCGCCACTATGAGGTGGCCATCAAAGCTTGGTCGACGGCATGCTACTGTGGCGGCGCTTGCAGAGCAACGGTGGGCGGAAGATACGGCGAGCAAGCGAGCGAATGGAGGGTGCCTGGAGCACCAGAATCTCACCCCGGAGCAGTTGGTGGCGTCAGCGAGGCGATGACCAGAGCGATGGCGATGGTGATGGTGGAGCTCGTCAGGGTTGGAGGACAGGCGGGCAATTGTGGGCACCCCTTCTCGATTCCTTTATCGAGGAAGATCAGCACGGCGAGGCGGTGCTTCTGGAAGGCTCAGAACAGCGAGGGGGGGGCAGAGACGACGGTTCTATGTGGCGGCCAGAGCTAGTGTTTCGGTCCTAGGTGGGAAATGAGAGAGAGAGCATGGGAGAGAGTGAGAGGGCGAGGAGAAGATGGATACGACATGAGGAGATCTTATCTCCTATGGGCGTCGGCAGCGCGCATCGCAGCGGCGAGCAGAGATCGACAGCGGGGATGGTGACAACAAGCTGCTCTGTGTCACCTGCGAAGATGACGACGAAACAGATGACCGAAGCGGTACACGGGGAACGGCTGGGATGGCTTGGGCCGGGGTGGGCCACGGAAACTGCAAGCGGGCGGCAAGCAGAGGGGAGAGGAGAGATGGGCCGGCCTACTGTGGGTCTGCTGTAGTTTTTTATTTGCAAAACATTTTTCCTTTTCCTTTTCTATTTCCTGTTTTCTTTTTATATTTTCAAATTCTTTTATGATTTTTTTTTTGAAAATACTAGAGGATTTGTAAATAATAAGAAAACATTGCACGGCCCTTTTATACTATTTGGGCTCCACACTTTTGATCTTTTCAAAGTACGAAAACCATTTTGAATTCATTTGAGAGAGTGGAAACTAGGTTTTTACATTTTATTGTTTGCATTTTTATTTTGTCTTAGCAAAAGATGATGCTCATGAATGCACAAACAACCCTAATTAAGGATTAGCTAGAATTAGGATGTTATAGTTCTACCCCCCTTACGAGAATCTTGACCCGAGATTCCGCAGGTAGGAAGGAAGGAGGAAACAAGGTCAGTCTAAGGATAAGAGGGAAACACACTAACAACACATAGAGTATCTCATGGTCAACTCGTGAAGGAGTGTTCAGAAACAACTCTGAGATGACGACATGAAACATGTCAAGGTAGCAGAGGAAACAAGAGAGATGGGTTTCAAGGTATTAGATAACTGGTCTTTATAAGGATTGAGACCATGGAGCTTCAGAAGAGCTTAAGCTTCTCAAAAGGGAAAGCTTACAATAGAAAGAACATGACCACAGACTTCAAGAGGTGAAACTCTACTAGACAACTTGAGTAGAGCTTCCAGGTATTCAAAGATACGGATACCAAGCTGTTGAACTACTTTTGATACATAAGGGTCACTCTTCGCTCAACAGAAGGCCAAGACAGAAGGTTGTTTTGTGGCGAGGACTCGTAGGAGTCACAAGGGACATGTAACAAGAGGGATTTCTGATTACCAAAATCATCATCACTCTTAAACATGATTGAAAACAAAGGAAACTATGTATTCATCTAGGGTTATCATAATCTTTGCCAAAGATCGTGGTATCACTTTACACCACCAGGATGATTAAGTAAGAAGATTCTTGATGACACGAGGAAAAAAAGCTTCATTCTCAGACTTCAATTACTTGGCACAACAATACACTTGCCAACAAAAAAGAGTCGGGAGGATCGACAGAGAGACATTTAGCAACCTTCTTTAAATGTTCTCCTTGATGTTCGAGGCAGACATCAAGTAACGGTCAGACTTCGGATACAAGGGAAACCATAAGCACAACTCCTATAATTAATTATAGAAGATGCCTCACGAAGATTGGTTGTTATTGCTGAATCAAGGGAATGTGACAATACGCCTTCTGGATAATTATGTCAACCATTACATCAATCTTGCCGGATTTTCAGAGGGACCTATGTCAAAACCTTGAAGAACACCAACCATCATATCTACTTGAGATTCAGATTTGGTTAGGTGAAATGATACTTCAGACTCAGTATGTCTGGATAGATAGTTTGCAACATTTACTGTAAAGGTAAAGTTACTACATTCTCAAAACATGGACTACAGTGTTAAGCTCTAAGAGACTGAGCTACATTTCTAGACCCATGTATTAGCAACTTGTCGAAAGACAACTGCACCTACATGAAGTACTTGCAACGAAATACACATGTGTCCTTAAGATACGGAGTTAACTCTATTCTAATCCACGGCGACATATTTCTTCAACTGCACGTGAACCATAGGAGTTTACTTCTAACATCCAGAACACATACTTCAAGATGTCTCAAAGAATGTTCTTAGAAAGTTTTCCAACATTACTGCCAAAGGTTCCATATGAATCTATTATAGCATGGAGAAGATAAGGATGTTATAGATGGGCTCAACAACAAACTTGTCGATATACTCCAGGAAGATGGACTCATATGCTGTATGAACGAGGCAGAGCATTGGTTAGACCAATGGACATGAAGACGTACTCAAGTGAAACATCACGAGTAGCAACATCATCAAGATAGTCCTTGGAACTGAGTTTGATTTGACGATAACTGATATGTCCATTTTGCATCACTATTCTATATCATAATTTACTATTATTCATTGATATATTTCATATTAAGAGATGATACTTATGTTATTTCATCTATTTTTTGCATGGTCGATAACTTTTGTAGGATGGACCACTGAAGCCAGGATTCTGATGGAAAAGACACTGTTTGGAGGCGAAATTCGCGAAGATTAGAAAATCCCGGAAAATATATGGAAAATCCTATTTTTCTAGAAGACAAAGGAAGCCAGAAGGGGGAGCGGAGATGCGCCACAAGGGGCCCACACCACCCACGGGCGCGGGCTAGCCCTAGCCGCGCCACCAGGTGGTGTGGCCACCCTGGCCCACATAAAATAGTCTTGATGACCCACAAGTATAGGGGGTGTATCGTAGTATTTTCGAGGGAAGTTAAACCCAATTTATTGATTCTACACAAGGGGAGCCAAAGAATATTTATAAGCCTTAACAACTGAGTTGTCAATTCAGCTGCACCTGGAAACAATCTTTCTCATAGAAGTTTATCAGTACCAATAGTTTTGTAGTAGGAATAGCAAAGTAGCAACAGTAGTAAAGTAAAGACAATAGTAAGAATAGCAGTAAACAGTGGGATTCGAGTGCGGTAGGCATAGGGATGGATGGACGGGCGTTGCATGGACAAGACAATTCACATAGCAATCATAACATAGGGCAATTGCAGATAAATAAGATAAAGCATCCAAGTACTAGATAATCCTAGGCATGTGTTCCATATATAGTCATACGTGCTCGCAATGAGAACTTGCACAACATCTTTTGTCCTGCCAGCCCGTTTACAGCGGGGCCTCAAGGGAACTACTGGCAATTAAGGTGCTCCTTTTAATAGAGCACCGGAGCAAAGCTTTAACACTCCGTGAACACATGTGATCCTCACAACAAAGCCATTCCCTCCGGTTATCCCGATTTCTGTCACTTCGGGGTCATTGGTTTCGGACAACAACATGTGTATACAACTTGCAGATAAGACCAAAAACAATACTATCATAATGAATCAATAACATGTTCAGATTTGAAATCATGTCACTCGGGCCCTAGTGACAAGCATTAAGCACAACAAGTCGCAACAAAGTCATAAAGCACTAATAAAAGATACTAGGCACCATGCCCTAACAATCTGATTCCATTACATGAACGATCTCATCCAATCCCTACCATCCCCATAGCCTACAGTGGGGGATTACTCACTCATAGATGGGGAAAACATGGATGGTCGATGGAGAAGCGATGGTGATGATGATGGCGATGATCTCCTCCAATTTCTCATCTCGGCAGGGTGCCAGAACGGAGTTTCTGGTGCTGTTTCGTGGAATCTGGTGGTGGCGGCGGAGCAGAACTCCTTCTGGAAAAACATCAAACCCCCCGGAGTTTTTAGGTAAGAAGGCAACTTATAGGCGAAGAGGGAGACCGAGGGGGAGTCTAGGGTGGCCAGACCACCCCTAGCGCGGCCAGGCCCAACCCGCGCGGCCAGGTGGTGTGGCTGGGCCCCAGCCCCTCTCTGTCTCGTATTCTGGCTCCTGGTGTCCCTTGGTAAAATAGGAACTTTGGCTTTTGTCCCGTCCAATTCCGAGAATATTCATTTTCTGACTTTCCTGGAACCAAAAACAACAGAAAACAGGCAGCTGGCACTGTGGCTCTTGTTAATAGGTTAGTCCAAGAAATCACATGAACAGTACTCCAAAGTGTGGACAAAACATAAGAAAGTAGATAAAACCAAGCATGGAACATCAAAAATTATAGATACATTTGCAATGTATCAACATCCCCAAGCTTAACTCCTGCTCGTCCTCGAGTAGGTAAGTGATAAAAAGAAAGAATAATTTTTGAGGTGACATGCAGCATCATAAACTTGATCAAAGTATTTGTAAAACATTCAAAGCTGGGATCATAGTACTTCAATCATAACATGAAATACAAAGTTCTAGCAATAAGACATAGCAACTATGTTGCAACATGAAAAGGCACAAACAAAAGATTCATGAATAACAATGCTTTGCAAGATGTTTGTTTGTTTCACATAAAGAAAACATAGCATAGTGGCACTCAGCTTGTCCCTCATAGAGTAGCAAACATAAATGCATAGGACGCATTCAAAGTTTACAAGAGTGACTAGATACAACTAGTTTAAAACAAGCAATATCAAGGTATGCATCAATCAACAAGTCTTGGGACAATGCACATAGAACTAAGAATGGCCACTATGCTCTCAATAAAGTGCTCATAGAATGTGTGGAGACTCAACAAGGAAATGAACAGGTTTTGAAAAGTTTGAAAGGCTTCCAAATGCTGAAAGTATGGTACTCATTAGCTTTGAGCTCTCATTGCCCCTATCATAAGCATCTTTAAATGGTTAAGGTTAAAGTGACACAACTAAGAGGATATGTTGACAAGTTATAAATGGAAGTCTCATGCCCCTTACTTACGAAGACCGATCCTCATGCTACTCAACTTCAGTCACGAGTAAGCTCTTGTCATTGTAAGTATATACATATCATAGAGAACCGCCAACGTGCACATGATACAGGAGCTATCCCATAATCAAAATGACAAGGCAAACAGACAATGAGCATCTCAACGATCTTTTTATTTACTATGTGCATATATTTTTATTGAGCATGCTTCATAGAATGCTCATTATGGTTATGCTACAAGTTTCCACCATGATTAGGCATGGCTTAGGCTAGCGACCTAGGCGTTTCTCTAACATACATACAAACTCCATGATCTTACAAGTTCCACTTTTATTTCACACCGCCAGGATCCATAAGCAAAAGAACATGATATCAACGAGGTACTAAGTACCAATGAAATGTTGAAAACGTTCCCCATGATACATGGTTCTGCTAACTTCAACTTATAAAGCGCAAGCATATACGCAACAAAGAAGGACGCAATGGTTCAGGTTTATTAAATGCAATAAAATAAAGTGTTCCATCAAGTTTGTGGGAGCTTTACTAACTAACTTTCTCATAACAAGCAAACATTTTATTCGGAAGAAAACAAGGCATATTGAATATACACGGAAGTAGCAAATGATGCTAATAGGTAGGTATGGTGGACACTTTGGAAATATTTGGTTTTGGGGAGTTGGATGCATGAGTGGAACTCATACTTGGTTGTGGAGGCTAGCAAAAGACTGGGAGCGACAAACTAAGAGAGCAATAATGGCCATAATCATGTAGAGCGACAAAACATCATTGATCAAAGCATAAAGTGATACTACAAGTTGAAAACTAAAGGATCATAGAGGCTTATGGTGACTTGGGATAGTCATAACATGGTGTGAGAATGTGCCAAGTCAACCCAAATAAAGAATCAAAAGAGAATACCACAATACTATGCTTTAATATGCTAAAACAACGCATGATTCTTCCAAGGCACATTAAGCAATCTCAATTGTTTATAACAAGTCATGCTACAGCCAAGAATACTAAGCATAAAGCCAAAACAATATCAAGCATGGCATGAGAAAGCATAGGCCACAGTCAAAAACAAACTGTTTTTACCACTTAAGCATGAGCTTTCCTACTCTTTTCCAAACCAAACCAAACTATTTGAAAACCAATGCATGAAAGAGGAGGTCCAACCAATTTATTCAGAAAACTAAGCAAACAAAAGCAAACGAAAAACCAAAACGAAAACGAAAAAGAAGACGCTCCAAGAACAACACAACCGTGCATGAAACAATAAAAATGAAGTGTTTGGAAGAAACCTGAGATTTTTATTGATGAAGAGGGGGATGCCTTGGGCATCCCCAATCTTTGACGCTTGTACTTCTTGGATATTTCATGGGGTGACACGCATGGCATCCCCAAGCTTGAGCTTTAGTCCATCCATCATCTCATTACTCATTCCTTCCATACACCTGAAATTTTTCCTTCATACAAAACTTCACACAATCTTTATTAGCAACATTAGTGCACTCAAGATAATAAGTCTTAAGGTTCAGTTCTAACACCAAATAAACTTCCATTAGAACACTAGCTACTGTATCACTTCCCTCAAAAAGCTCAGTTCTCCAAAATAACTCAAAAAGGAACTAGAAGCAAATACAGAAAATGGCAGAAATCTGTCAAAACAGACCAGCAGGTAAAGACGAATTTTTTCGAAGAACTTCGGTTGCTCAAATAAAAAAGTGTTGAACTAATGAAAGTTAGATAACAACCTGGGGCAGAAGCACAAAATTGCACGCCTCAAAAAGACGTTCAGAGATTTTACACGAATTTTTACGGTGATGCACAGAAATCTGTTTCGGGACAGCAACTTTCCCAATCATTACTTCTCTCTCATTAGAGGTTACTCTTGGCACAAAAAGCAAATAAAAAGGATAAGAAGCGGTTATTACTTAAGTAATAACTTCCAAGACTCATCTAAAACTTTTGGGTTATCTCTCAATAAGTACTTTTCTTTAACGCCTTTAAGTTAGGCATATGCAAAAACTAAAATGGATAGAGTAGAAGTAAGCAGAGGTAATCATGGTGAAAACATTGTTTTGTTCAATGAAATACTTTTGTTAACAAGGTTGATCAGGTCTCGTTACCAAAACAATTTCATATGAGACAAAACTTTGTATTCCACTAGTGATTATGTTACCTCAACCTTGATAGCAATGGTCCCAATCATAATAGTTTGAAATTTTTCTCTTGGTATGGGACAATACATTTCTCCAACTTGAATGCCCTCAACATGTTCAATTGAATTCAAACCATAAGTCCTTTTAATCTTCTTGGGGAAATAGACAATATGTTCCTTTTCATTAACATTGAAAGTCACCTTTCCTTGATTACAATTAATAACAGCTCCTGCAGTATTAAGAAAAGGTCTCCCAAGAATAATAGACATATTATCATCTTCAGGCATTTCAAGCACAAGAAAATCAGTTAATATCAAGCAAGTATGAGCCACTTGAACATGTACATCCTCACATATACCAACAGGAATAGTGCTAGATTTATCAGCCATTTGCAAAGATATATCAGTTGGTATTAATTTTTCCAGTTGAAGTCTCTTATAGAGAGAGAAAGGCATAACACTAACTCCAACTCCCAAATCACACAAAGCAGTTCTAACATAACTATTTTTAATAGAGCAAGGGATAGTTGGAATCCTTGGGTCTCCAAGTTTCTTTGGAACCTTACCATTAAAGGAGTAATTAGCGAGCAAAGTAGAAATTTCTTCATTAGGGATCTTCCTTTTATTCGAGACAATATCCTTCATATACTTTGAGTAAGGAGGCAATTTAATAGCATCAGTCAAAGCAATTTGTAGGAATAAAGGTTTCATACACTCACAAAACTTACTATAGTGTTCATCTTCCTTTGACTTGTGTTTCTTGTCAGGGAAAGGCATAGGTTTTTGGACCCAAGGCTCTCTTTCACTACCATGTTTCTTAGCAACAAAATCTTCTTTAGTGTATTTAGTATTCTTAGTGTGGTTTTTAGGTTCTTCTTCAACTTTTTCTTCATTAGGAACTTCATTTTCTTCATTACCACTTTCAGTTTCAACATCAGAGATGGATATACTATTAGGATCTATAGCAGGTTCAGAAGGTTCTACAACAGTTTTATGTTTCTTTTTCCTTTTCTTACGAGTAGAGCCACTATTTTCAGCTTGTTGAGAATCCTGCTCAATTCTTTTGGGGTGCCCCTCAGGATATAGAGGATCCTGAGAAGCAGCTCCACTTCTAGTTCTAATTTTATAAGCAAGTTTTTCTTTAGCAGCATTAACTAGCAAGTCTTTTTACACTTTAACGAGTTGATCTATTTGACTTTGAACCATTTGAAAGTGTTTAACAATCATTTTAACATCATTAGCGGTTCTTTCCACAATATCCTTCAACTCAACAATAGCTCTAGTGTTTTCCATTAGATGATTTTGCACCCTTTTATTAAAATTATCTTGCTTAACAATAAAGATATCATATCTTCTAAGAATTGATCAGGAGGTTTAGAGTAAGGGATATCACCTTCATCAAAGTGTTGGAGAGAGTGTACCTCGATAGTGGATGAGTAGGGAATAGGCTTACATAATTCTTCTATAGGAGGTAAATTCTTGACATCTGCAGCTTTAATTCCCTTCTCCTTAAGACATTTCTTAGCTTCCTTCATCACTTCATCATTTAATTCAATAACTCGCCTCTTCTTTGATGTTGGAATAGGCGCTGATATAGTAGGTTCAGGTACAATTACTTCAGGTATAGCTTGTTCAGGAGGATTCCAATCTTCGTAGTTCTTGCTTATTTTAGACATTAATTCCTCAGCTTCCTTGGGAGTCCTATTCCTGAAAACACAATCAACACAACTATCTAGGTATGTCCTAGATTCTTCAGTTAGTCCATTATAAAATATATCAAGAAGCTCAATCTTAGGTAATGGACTTCCAGCGTGTGCATGAATCAAAGCACAAAACCTTGCCCAAGATTCAGGCAATATCTCTTTTTCTCCCTGTTTAAAATCAAAAAGTTCTTGCAAAATAGCATGTCTAGCACTAGGAGGAAAATATTTCTACAGGAAAGTACTAATCAAGCACTCAGGGCTATCAATAGATCTAGGAAGCAAATTGCTAAACCAAGTTTTAGCTTCTCCTTTCAGTGAAAAGGGGAAAATCTTAGCAACAAAGTAAGTACGCATCTTAATATCATCATAGAACAAGCCACTCATGGTAGAAAGTTCATTCATATGTGCTACCGCACTTCCATTCTTAGACCCACAAAAAGGTTCTTTCTCGACAATAGCTATGTAAGATAGATCGAGAGAGAAATCATAATCTTTATCTATAATGTTTATGGGAGAAGCAACAAACTTAGCAACAGGAGACAATTTGGGTCTAATAGTACGCCTCTCAAGGAGACTCTTAGCAACGCTCCTATCATGGGTGTTTTTACATTCTTTAAGAAATTCATCGGTCATCTCAACATAACCATCTTCAATATCATAACTTTCACTAGCCTCAGGAGAACTAACAGGTGTGGTAGTGTCTTCATTAGGAGTTTCAATATTTCCAACTATAGTTCTAGCAATCGTAGCATCTAGGAAAGGACCTAATGAACCACTCTTATCAAGCACACTAGAAGCAGCATCATAAGCATCAGAAGTTTCAGATTCAGCAGTAGTAGCAGTCTGTGTAGCATTTGTATGTGGTGGTGTAATGAGCTTACTTATAACAGACGGTGAATCAAGAGCAACATAGGTGTTTAGAACCGTACCTCTTCTTGTAGTGGATGGTAAAATAGGAAACTTGCCATCACGAGACTTACCCATGATGGATGGTTAGCAACGAACAATAGAGAATCCAAGTGAACTTGATAAATAAAGCTATGCTCCCCGGCAACGGCACTAGAAAATAGTCTTGATGACCCACAAGTATAGGGGGTGTATCACAGTATTTTCGAGGGAAGTTAAACCCAATTTTGTTGATTCGACACAAGGGAGCCAAATAATATTTATAAGCCTTAACAACTGAGTTGTCAATTCAGCTGCACCCGGAAACAATCTTGCTCACATCAGTTTATCTGTAGCAACAGTTTTGTAGTAGGAATAGCAAAGTAGCAACAGTAGTAAAGTAAAGACAATAGTAACAATAGCAGTAAATAGTGGGATTCGAGTGCGGTAGGCATAGGGATGGATGGACGGGCGTTGCATGGACAAGACAATTCACATAACAATCAGAACATAGGGCAATTGCAGATAAATAAGATAAAGCATCCAAGTACTAGATAATCCTAGGCATGTGTTCCATATATAGTCATACGTGCTCGCAATGAGAACTTGCACAAAATCTTTTGTCCTGCCAGCCCGTTTGCAGCGGGGCCTCAAGGGAACTACTAGAAATTAAGGTGCTCCTTTTAATAGAGCACCGGAGCAAAGCATTAACACTCCATGAACACATGTGATCCTCACATCAAAGCCATTCCCTCCGGTTATCCCGATTTCTGTCACTTCAGGGCCATTGGTTCCGGACAACAACGTGTGTATACAACTTGCAGATAAGACCAAAAACAATACTATCATAATGAATCAATAACATGTTCATATCTGAAATCATGCACTCAGGCCCTAGTGACAAGCATTAAGCACAACAAGTCGCAACAAAGTCATAAAGCACTAATAAAAGATACTAGGCACCATGCCCTAACAATCTGATGCCATTACATGAATGATCTCATCCAATCCCTACCATCCCCATAGCCTACAGCGGGGGATTACTCACTCATAGATGGGGGAAACATGGATGGTCGATGGAGAAGCGATGGTGATGATGATGGCGATGATCTCCTCCAATTCCCCATCCCGGTAGGGTGCCAGAACGAAGTTTCTGGTGCTGTTTCGTGGAATCTGGTGGTGGCAGCGGAGCGGAACTCCTTCTGGAAAAACGTCGACCCCCCTGGAGTTTTTAGGTCAGAAGGCAACTTATAGGCGAAGAGGGAGACCGAGGGGGAGTCTGGGGCGGCCAGACCACCCCTGGCGCGGCTAGGCCCAGCCCGTGCGGCCAGGTAGTGTGGCTAGGCCCCAGCCCCTCTCTGTCTCATATTCTGGCTCCTGGTGTCCTTGGTCAAATAGGAACTTTGGCTTGTGTGGCGTCCAATTCCGAGAATATTCATTTTCTGACTTTCCTAAAACCAAAAACAGTAGAAAACAGGCAGCTGGCACTGTGGCTCTTGTTAATAGGTTAGTCCAAGAAATCATATGAAAAGTACTCCAAAGTGTGGACAAAACATAAGAAAGTAGATAAAACCAAGCATGGAACATCAAAAATTATAGATACATTTGCAATGTATCACCCTCCTCTGGCTCTGCTCTTTGGCGTATATTATCCTCCTGAAACCCTAAGACTCGGGGGCAACCACATAAAGATTCCGCTGCCTCTGCAGGGCGGAAAACTGTAGAGAGAGAAAGAGCTCTCCGGCAGGCAAAAATCTGCCAGGGAAATTCCTTCCCGGAGAGGGGAGATCGTCGCCATCAACACCATCATCTAGCTGGACTTCATCGGGATCCGCATCATCATCACCACCATCATATCCACCAGCACCATCATCACCACTCCATACCGCTGTAACAATTGGGTTGAATCTTGCATAGTTCTTAGGAGAAACTTTCCCGGTGTTGATTACTTGTTGTAGTTGATGCTATTGAGTGGAACCATTGAATTATCGTTCATGTTCAGATTGTTACTTATCATTATTCCATCTCCGATCTTGATCCATATGATGTCTTGTGAGTAGTTCGTTTAGTTCTTGAGGACATGGGAGAAGTCATGTTGTTAGTAGTGGAATTGTGTTGAGAAAGATTCAATGGTTTGATAATTAAGTTGTGGTGTTATTCTTCTAGTGGTGTCATGTGAACGTCGACTACATAACACTTCACCTTTATGGGCCTAGGGGAATGCATTGTGTATTTGGCAACTAATCGTAGGGGTTGCCGGAGTGACAGAAACCTAAACCTCTGTTAGGAAACCTTTGCACAAGGGAGTGTGATACATTGCAAATGTATCTATAATTTTTGATGTTCCATGCTTGGTTTTATCTACTTTCTTATGTTTTGTCCACACTTTGGAGTACTTTTCATATGATTTCTTGGACTAACCTATTAACAAGTGCCACAGTGCCAGTTGCCGGTTTAATGCTGTTTTTGGTTCCAGGAAAGTCAGAAAATCAATATTCTCGGAATTGGACCGGACAAAAGCCAAAGTTGATATTTTCCTAGAAGACTCACGGAGCCAGAAGGAGAGTCGGAGAGGGGCCATAGGGTGTCCACACCACCCCATGGTGCGGGTCCCCCTAGGCCGCACCAGGGCATGGTGTGGGCCCCCTGGCCGCCCAACGACCTTGCCCTCTGGCCTATAACAAGCCTCCCGAGGCATAAACCCTAGAGAGTCAAGTCTCCAGCCACGAAAAGTTCCGCAGCGCCGCCGCCACCGAAGGGGAGATTCGAGGGATAGAAAGTCTCTGTTCAGGCACCTGCCGGGACAGGGAAGTGCCCTCGGAGCCATCTCCATCGATCTCCACCACCATCTCCATCACCATTGCTGATTCCCATGATGATGAGGGAGTAGTTCTCTCTCGAGGCTAAGGGTTCTACCGGTAGCTATGTGTTCATCTCTCTCTCTATGCATGATCATATTGTGATCATGAGCTTTGTAATCAATTAGATCTACCTTGCTACTCAAGTGCTTTAATAGATCTCTGCTCTCCCCATGTGTGTGAAAGTGACAGCGTGCACACCATGGTGGCACTTAGGCTAGAAATTACAAATACTTGTTATGAGTTATATTTGGAGTTGGATGTCTTTATGAAATTGCGGTGTTTGTTGGACTCATCTAGTACTCAAGGTGACAGTGTGGGGTTATCTAGATGGGAAAGGCTTACTTTGAGGTGTGCTGTTATAGCCCTACCATCGATTAGAGTGTCCAACCAGAGAGTAGTTCAGAGTAGTATCATAAAGAGAAGATATTTATATGAGAGTGTTCACTACTGAAAGTATGATCCCTAGGCCTTGTTTCTAAGCATTGATACACCGTTTGCAGTTAGATCTGTTACATGTTTGCTTGCTTCCATCTTTATTTCAGTTTGCCTTTAGTCTCTTCCACGCCATCAAGCTATTTTCTAGCACCATTGTCTTATATCCATACCACTTGTATTTTACTATCTCTTCGCCGAACTAGTGCACCTATACACCTGACAAGTGTATTGGGTGTGTTGGGGACACAGGAGACTTCTTGTATCTTGATTGCAGGGTTGCTTGAGAGGGGATACATTTGACCACTTCCTCCCTGAGTTTGATAAACCTTGGGTGATCCACTTAAGGGAAAACTTGCTGTTGTTCTACAATCCTTTGCACTTGGAGGCCCAACAACTGTCTACTAGAATAGAAGTGCGTAGACATCAAGCTATTTTCTGGCGCCATTGCTGGGGACTAAAAGAAGAAGAAGCTCCCATGTCAACCACGCGCCAACAATTATTTTTTGGCACCGTTGCCGGGGAGGAAAGGTAAAAGGTATTCACACCGGAGGATTAAAGAAGAAGAACCTCCCACGGCAAATGCCTATTTTCTGGCGCCGTTGCCAGGGAGGTAAGGTAAAAGGTACTCACATACTCCGGTGTGAGTGCTCAAAGTTATTTCCTTTAGATTCTGCAATTTTGTCTTTTTGTTTCTTGTTTTCACTAGTTAGGATTAATGGAAAACAACAACAAAATTAGAGAGCTTTATAGTATTTATCTTGAGTTAGGACATGAAGCGTTCGAAGAGAAAATTAAAAAACCTATGGAACTTTATTTGCATGCTAATAGCAATGTTGTTAGTATGAATTCTTTGGACACCATTATTGCTAATGCTATGGAAAATTCTAAACTTGGGGAAGCTAGTTTTATGAAAATGATCTTTTTAGTTCCCCAGCTTTGGAAGATAGCTATTCTATTGCTTATGATGATACCAAACCTCCAATATATGATGATTACAATGATGAATACGATATTTTCAGTCCACCTACTATTGAGGAGGAAATTAATTATGACTAAAATATGCCTCCTATATTTGATGATTATGGTGATGAGAATAATAAAGATAGCTATTTTGTTGAATTTGCTCCCACTACAATTAATAAGAATGACTATGCTTATAGGGAGAGTAATAATTATTTTATGGATGTGGCTCATGATAAGAATGTTTTATGTGATAGTTATATTGTTAATTTTATTCATGATGCTACTGAAAGTTATTATGAGAGAGGGAAACATGGTTTTATGCATCTCAATAATATTAAGTTTCCCCTCTTTATGTTGAAAGTCTTGAAGTTGCACTTGTTTTGCTTTCCTATGCTTGTTGCTTTGTGCTTTAATGAATTGTTTCTTTACAAGATTCCTATGCATAGGAAGTGGGTTAGACTTAAATGTTCTTTGAATTTGCTTCTTGATGCTCTCTTTTACTTCAATTCATATTTCTTATGTGAGCATCTTCTCAAACTATCATGCCGAACTTAAAGGCGTTAAAGAAAAGTACTTATTGGGAGATAACCCAAAAGTTTTAGATGAGTCTTGGAAGTTATTACCTCAGTAATAACCTTTCCTTATCCTTTTTATTTCCTTTTTGTGCCAAGAGTAACCTCTAATGAGAGAGAAGTAATGATTGGGAAAGTTGCTGCCCCAAAACAGATTTCTGTGCTTCACTGTAAAAATTCGTTTAAAATTTATGTACGTCCTTTTGAGTCGTGCAGTTTTGTGCTTCGGCCCCAGGTTGTTATCTAACTTTCTAGTTCAACACTTTTCGATTTGAGCAACAGAAGGTCTTCGCCAAAATTCGTCTTTACCTGCTGGTCTGTTTTGACAGATTTCTGCCATTATTTGCATTTGGTTCTTGTTGGTTCCTTTTTGAGTTCTTTTGGGGAATTAAGCTTTTTGAGGGAAGTGAGACAGTAGCTTGTGTTTTAATGGAAGTTTTATTGGTGTTGAAACCGAACCTAAAGACCTATTATCTTGAGTGCACTAATGTTGCTAATAAAGATTGTGTGAAGTTTTGTATGAAGGAAAATTTTCAGGTGTATGGAAGGAATGATGTAATGAGATGAAGAATGGACAAAAGCTCAAGCTTGGGGATGCCACGCGTGTCACCCCAAGAAATATCCAAGAAGTACAAGCGTCAAAGCTTGGGGATGCCCAAGGCATCCCCTTCTTCATCAATAAAAATCTCAGGTTTCTTCCGAACACTTCATTTTTATTGTTTCATGCACAGTTGTGTTGTTCTTGGAGCGTCTTTTTTTTCGTTTTCGTTATGGTTTTTCGTTTTCTTGGTTTTCTTAGTTTGCTGAATAAATTGGTTGGACCCCCTCTTTCATACATTGGTTTCAAATAGTTTGGTTTGGATTGTTAAAGAGTAGGAAAGTTCATGCTTAAGTGGTAAAGAGAGCTTGTTTTTTACTATGGCCTATGCTTTGTCATGCCATGCTTGGTATTGTTTTGGCTTTATGCTTAGTATTTTTTGTTGTAGCATGACTTGTTATAAACAATTGAGATTGCTTAATGTGCCTTGGATGAATCATGCGTTGTTTTAGCATATTAAAGCATAGTATAGTGGTATTCTCCTTTGATGCTTTATTTGGGTTGACTTAGCACATGCTCATACCATGTTATGACTATCTCAAGTCACCTAAGCCTTTATGATCCTTTAGTTTTCAACTTGTAGTATCACTTTATGCTTTGATCAATGATGTTTTGTCGCTCTGCATGATTATGGCCATTATTGCTCTCTTAGTTTGTCGCTCCCAGTCTTTTGCTAGCCTCCACAACCAAGTATGAGTTCCACTCATGCATCCAACTCCCTAAACCAAGTTATTCCAAAGAGTCCACCATACCTACCTATTAGCTTATGCTATTCCAAGTATATTCATGTTTTTTTATCTACCTTCCAAATTAAATTTGTTATGAGAAAACTAGTGATTAAAGCTCTCACGAACTTGATGGCACACTTTACTTTTTTGCATTTAATAAACCTGAACCATTGTGTCATCTATGTTGTATATGCTTGCACTTATTTGTTGGGGATTAGTAGAACCATGTTGTCATGGGGAACGCTTTCAACATTGCATTGGTACTTTGTACCTAGTTGATATCATGCTCTTTTGTCTATGGATGTCGTCGGTGTGAAATTAAAGGGGAGCTTGTAAGTCCATGGAGTTATGTATATGTGTTAGAGAAACGCCTGGGCCGCTGGTCTAATCCATGCTGACATGGTGGAAACCTGCAGCGTAACCATAATGAGCTGTCTATGAAGCATTCTTATTATAAAAAAGAGTCCTATATTGAGAAAAAGAGAAAAAGAGAAAAAGAGAAAAAAAGATTATGAAAAGAGGAAAGAGAGAAAAAAAGCACCATATTCCCATGGTAAATAAGAAGATTGCTGAGATGCTCGTTGTCTACTTGCCTTGTCATTTTGATATGGGCATTCTTCCGTATCATCGGGCAAGGGGTACCCCATTGGCGGTTCTCTATGATACACATGTACTTACGATGACAAGAACTTACCGATGACTAAACTTGAGTAGCATGAGGAGCGGCCCTCGTATTCAAGGGACATGAGATTTCCAACTTATACTTCGTCAAGCATATACACCATAGTTTGTTCACTTTAACCTTAATCACTTCAAGATGCTTATGATAGGGGCAATGAGAGCTGAAAGCTATTAAGTACCATAATTTTTGGAAGCTCTTTATGAGACTTGAATCCCTACTTCCTTCTATGAAGGCCTTTCTTCCACCATTATATTGAGTCTCCACCTTCTACCTTTATGCACCTACTTTGAGAGCATAGTGGCCATTCTTAGTTCTATGTGCATTGTCCCAAGACTAGTTGATTGATGCATAACTTGATATTGCTTGTTTCAAACTATTTGTATCTAGTCACTCTTATGAACTTTGAAGGTGTCCTATGCATTTATATTTGCTACTCTATGAGGGACAAGATGAATGCTATTATGCTATGTTTTCTTTATGTGAAACAAACAAACGTCTTGCAAAGCATTGTTATTCATGAATCTTTTGTTTGTGCCTTTTCATGTTGCATCATAGTTTCTTTGTCTTATTGCTAGAACTTTGTCTTTCATGTTATGATTGAAGTACTATGTTCCCAGCTATCCATGTTTTACAAATACTTTTATCAAGTTTATGATGGTGCATGTCACCTCAAAAATTATTCTTTCTTTTTAACACTTACCTACTCGAGGACGAGCAGGAGTTAACCTTGGGGATGTTGATATATTTAAATGTATCTATAATTTTTGATGTTCCATGCTTGGTTTTATCTACTTTCTTATGTTTTGTCCACACTTTGGAGTACTTTTCATATGATTTCTTGGACTAACCTATTAAAAAGTACCACAATGCCAGATGCCTGTTTTCTGCTGTTTTTGGTTCCAGGAAAGTCAGAAAATCAATATTCTCGGAAATGGACCGGACAAAAGCCAAAGTTGATATTTTCCCGGAAGACTCACGGAGCCAGAAGGAGAGTCGGAGAGGGGCCACAGGGTGGCCACACCACCCCATGGCGCGGGTCCCCCCAGGCCGCGCCAGGGCATGGTGTGGCCCCCCTGGCCGCCCACCGACCTTGCCCTCTGGCCTATAAGAAGCCTCCCGAGGCATAAACCCTAGAGAGTCAAGCCTCCAGACACGAAAAGTTCCGCAACACCGCCGCCACCGAAGGGGAGATTCGGGGGACAAAAATTCTCTATTCCGGCACCCTGCCGAGATGGGGAAGTCCCCTTGGAGCCATCTCCACCGATCTCCACCGCCATCTCCATCACCATTTCTGATTCCCATGATGATGGGTAGTTCTCTCTCGAGGCTAAGGGTTCTACCGGTAGCTATGTGTTCATCTCTCTCTCTATGCATGATCATATTGTGATCATGAGCTTTGTAATCAATTAGATCTACCTTGCTACTCAAGTGATTTAATAGATCTCTGCTCTCCCCATGTGTGCGAAAGTGACAGCGTGCACACTATGGTGGCACTTAGGCTAGAAATTACAAATACTTATTATGAGTTATATTTGGAGTTGGATGTCTTTATGATATTGCGGTGTTTGTTGGACTCATCTAGTACGCAAGGTGACAGTGTGGGGTTATCTAGATGGGAAAGGCTTACTTTGAGGTGTGCTGTTATAGCCCTACCATCGATTAGAGTGTCCAACCGGAGAGTAGTTCAGAGTAGTATCATAAAGAGAAGATATTTATATGAGAGTGTTCACTAGTGAAAGTATGATCCCTAGGCCTTATTTCTAAGCATTGATACACCGTTTGCAGTTAGATCCGTTACATGTTTGCTTGCTTCCATCTTTATTTCAGTTTGCCTTTAGTCTCTTCCACGCCATCAAGCTATTTTCTAGCACCATTGTCATATATCCATACCACTTGTATTTTACTATCTCTTCGCCGAACTAGTGCACCTATACACCTGACAAGTGTATTAGGTGTGTTGGGGACACAAGAGACTTCTTGTATCTTGATTGCAGGGTTGCTTGAGAGGGGATACATTTGACCACTTCCTCCCTGAGTTCGATAAACCTTGGGTGATCCACTTAAGGGAAAACTTGCTGTTGTTCTACAAACCTCTGCACTTGGAGGCCCAACCACTGTCTACAAGAATAGAAGTATGTAGACATCAGAGTGTAGGATCTCAGAGTTTAAATTTGTGGTTAGGTTTTTATCTTAATTAGTTTCTTGTACCTGCGGATTCTTGCAAGGGGTATAATCACAAGTATGTACTAGTCCTAGGAAGGTCAGTACATTAACACAGGTTCACCCACACAACACTTATCCAACTAAAGAAGATTAATCAACTATATGAAGCGAAAGCACTTGACTATATTCCCATGTGTCCTTGCTTAGCCCAAAATATATCGAGCCCGTTGGGGAACCCCAAGAGGAAGGTATGATGATCACAGCAGCAAGTTTTCCCTCAGTTATGAAACAAGGGTTATCAATTCAGTAGGAGCAAGGAAACACCCCCAGGTGTTGCTAGCTGGACTTTGGCAAGGCGCACTACTGGCATCAGAAGCAACATGGAGACCTGCACAACACAACCACAGAACTTTGCCCCCAACTTGCGATGAGGTTGTCAATCTCACCGGTTTTGCTGAAAACAAAGGATTAAACATATCGAGTGGAAGAAAGTAATAGTTTGTAGAAAGTAAACAGAAAGCAGTAAACAGTTGATTGTAGATTGATGGTAAAAGAAAGGACCGGGGTCCATAGTTCACTAGTGGTGGCTCTCCTTAAGATAGATGGCATGTTGGGTGAACAAATTATAGCGGGGCAATTGACAAACATCGAGAAATTAATATGCATATACTACTCATCTTGACTCATTTTAGACTTTATTGGGCATTACAACATTATACATAGACCGCCATCCAACTGCATCTATGACTAATAATCTACCTTCAGGTTATCATCTGAACCCCCTCCAGTATTAAGTTGCAAGCAACGGATAATTGCATTATGCATTGCGTGTAAAGTAAACAATACGATTGTTCTATGAACAAAGGATTGTTGTTTTCTCCCTAGTAGCAACATCACATCTAGTACCTTAGAGATTTATGTCACTTCCCCAGATTACTAGAGGCATGAACCCACTATCGAGCATAAATACTAACTCTTGGAGTTGCTAGCATCTACTTGGCCAAGATAGCTACTAACAACGGAAAGCATGCAAGATCACAAATAACAAAGACATGATAGAATCAATAATCAATCTGAAATAGCATCTCAATATCCATTGGATCCCCGCAAACACAACATGTAGGAATTACAAATAGATGATCTTGATCATGAACGGAGCTCACAAGATCTAAACATGATAGCACAAAGGAGGAGAACCAGCCATCTAGCTACTACATGGACCGGTAGTCCAGAGATGAACTACTCACGCATCACACCGGAGGCTTGCATGGTGATGAAGAAGGCCTCCAGGGTGAATTCTCCCCTCCGGCAGGGCGCCAGGAATAGCTTTAGATCCCTCCCGATCTAGGGATGGAGATGATGGCGGCTACAGGCTCTTTCTTGGAATTTTGATCAGGTACTTAGGGTTTCTGCATCGGAGGCATCTTATAGGCGAAAGGGGAGGCCGAGGGGGTGCCGGAGGCGGCCAGACCACCCCCTGGCGCGGGCCGGGCTAGGCCGCGGGGCCAGGTGGTATGGCGGCCCTCTGGCCCCTCTCCGTCTCGTATTCTGGCTCCTTGTGTCCCTCAGTGAAAAACTGACTTTGGCTTTTATCCCGTCCAATTCTGAGAATATTCATTTTCTGACTTTCCTAGAACCAAAAACAGTAGAAAACAGGCAGGTGGCACTGTGGCTCTTGTTAATAGGTTAGTCCAAGAAAGTATATGAAAAGTAATCCAAAGTTGGAACAAAACATAAGAAAGTAGATAAAACCAAGCATGGAACATCAAAAATTATGGATACGTTAGCAATGTATCAACATCCCCAAGCTTAACTCCTGCTCGTCCTCGAGTAGGTAAGTGATAAAAAGAAATAATTATTTTTGAGGTGACATGCACCATCATAAACTTGATCAAAGTATTTGTAAAACATTGATAGCTGGGATCATAGTACTTCAATCATAACATGAAAGATAAAGTTCTAACAATAAGACATAGCAACTATGTTGTAACATGAAAAGGCACAAACAAAAGATTCATGAATAACAATGCTTTGCAAGACGTTTGTTTGTTTCACATAAAGAAACATATCATAGTAGCATTCAGTTTGTCCCTCATAGAGTAGCAAACATAAATGCATAGGACACCTTCAAAGTTCATAAGAGTGACAAGATACAAATAGTTTAAAACAAGCAATATCAAAGTTATGCATCAATCAACAAGTCTTGGGACAATGCACATAGAACTAACAATGGCCACTATGCTCTCAAAGTGGGTGCATAAAGATAGAAGGTGGAGACTCAACATAAAAGTAAAAGAATGGCCTTCATAGAAGGAAGCAGAGATTCAAGTTTTATAAAGAGCTTCCAAAAATTATGGTACTCACTAGCTTTCAGGTCTTATTTCCCCTATCATAAGCATCTTGAAGTGATTAAGGTTAAAGTGAACAAACTATGAAGTATATGCTTGACAAAGTATAAGTTGGAAACCTCATGTCCCTTGAATATGAGGGCCGCTCCTCATGCTTCTCAAGTTTAGTCACCGGTAAGTTCTTGTCATCGTAAGTACATGTGTATCATAGAGAACCACCAATGGGGCACCCCTTGCCCGATGATACAGAAGAATCCCCATATCAAAATGACAAGGCAATCAGACAACGAGCATCTCAGCAATCTTCTTATTTACCATGGGAAAATGGTGCTTTTTTCTCTCTTTCCTCTTTTCTCGTATCTTTTTTTCTTTTTCTCCTTTTTCTCAATATCTGACTCTTTTTTTATAAGAAGAATGTTTCATAGACAGGTCATTATGGTTACGCTGCAGGTTTCCACCATGACAACATGGATTAGACCAGTGGCCCAGGCGTTTCTCTAACACATATACATAACTCCATGGACTTACAAGCCCCCCTTTCATTTCACACCGACGACATCCATAGACAAAAGAGCATGATATCAACTAGGTACAAGATACAAGTGCAATGTTGAAAGCGTTCCCCATGACAGCATGGTTCTGCTAATCCCCAACATATAAGTGCAAGCATATACAACATAGACGACACAATGGTTCAAGTTTATTAAGGGCAAGAAAAGTAAAGTGTGCCATCAAGTTCGTGAGAGCTTTAATCACTAGTTTTCTCATAACAAGTTTAATTCGGAAGTTAAACAAAAACATGAATATACTTGGAATAGAAAATTCTAATAGGTAGGTATGGTGGACTCTTTGGAATAACTTGGTTTTAGGAGTTGGATGCATGAGTGGAACTCATACTTGATTACAGAGGCTATCAAAAGACTGGGAGCGACAAACTAAGAGAGCAATAATGGCCAGAATCATGCAAAGTGACAAAACACCATTAATAAAAGCATAAAGTGATACTACAAGTTGAAAACTAAAGGATCATAAAGGCTATGGTGACTTGGGATAGTCATAGCATGGTGTGAGCATGTGCCAAGTCAACCCAAATAAAGCATCAAAGGAGAATACCACAATACTATGGTTTAATATGCTAAAACAATGCATGATTCTTCCAAGGCACATTAAGCAATCTCAATTGTTTATAACATGTCATGCTACAACAAATAATACTAAGCATAAATCCAAAACAATATCAAGCATGGCATGACAAAGCATAGGCCACAATCAAAAACAAGCTCTCTTTACCACTTAAGCATGAACTTTCCTACTCTTTTCCAATCCAAACCAAACTATTTGAAAACCAATGCATGAAACAGGGGGTCCAACCAATTTATTCAGCAATCTAAGAAAATCAAGCAAACGAAAAACCAAAACGAAAACGAAAAAGAAGACACTCCAAGAACAACACAACTGTGCATGAAACAATACAAATGAAGTATTTGGAAGAAACCTGGGATTTTTATTGATGAAGAAGGGGATGCCTTGGGCATCCCCAAGCTTTGATGCTTGTACTTATTGGATATTTCTTGGGGTGACATGCGTGGCATCCCCAAGCTTGAGCTTTAGTCCATTCTTCATCTCATTACTCACTCTTTCCATACACCTGCAATTTTTCCTTCATACAAAACTTCCACACAATCTTTATTAGCAACATTAGTGCACTCAAGATAATAAGTCTTTGGGTTCAGTTTCAACACCAATAAAACTTCCATTAAAACACAAGCTACTGTAGCACTTCCCTCAAAAAGCTCAATTCCTTACAAGAACTCAAAAAGGAACCAACAAGAAGCAAATGCAAATAATGGCAGAAATCTGTCAAAACAGACCAGCAGGTAAAGACAAATTTTTTCTAAGACCTTATGTTGCTCAAATCAGAAAGTGTTGAACTAACGAAAGTTAGATAACAACCTGGGGCAGAAGCACAAAAATGCATGCCTCAAATGGACGTACGGAGATTTTACACGAAGTTTTACGGTGAAGCATGGAAATCTGTTTCGGGACAGCAACTTTCCTAATCATTACTTCTCTCTCATTAGAGGTTACTCTTGGCACAAAAAGCAAATAAAAAGGATAAGGAGCGGTCATTACATAGGTAATAACTTCCAAGACTCATCTAAAACTTTTGGGTTATCTCCCAATAAGTACTTTTCTTTAATGCCTTTGAGCTAGGCATGATAATTTCGATGATGCTCACATAAGAAATATGAATTGAAGTAAAAGAGAGCATCCAGAAGAAAATTCAAAACACATTTAAGTCTAACCCACTTCCTATGCGTAGGACTCTTATACGCAAATAAATTCACAAAGAACAAAGTGATAGACATAGGAACATAAAATGAGAGTAACTTCAAAACTTTCAGCACATAGAGAGGTGTTTCAGTACCATGAAAACTTTTACAACCATATTTTCCTCTCTCATAATAATTTTTTGTAGCCTCATGAATAAACTCAACAATATAACTATCACATAAAGCATGCTTTTCATGATCTACAAACACATAATTTTTATCAAGCTCAAAAATAGTGGGATTAAAACCTTCATGCCCACTTTTAACAATTTTATAACAAGATGACTGATCAATCTCATTTTTAATAGTAGTACAATTAATATTATCAACCAATATAGGACCATCATCTAGAGCTTTATTATAAACATTTTCAAAAGAATCCACATGAACATAACATTCATCATCCTTTGGTAAACATGCAGGGCAATCAAATAATGTAAGGGGTAAAGAGTTACTCTCATTAGAAGGTAGGCATGGGTAGATCCATTCTTCCTCCTCTAAATCATCACTGTCCTCCTCTTTTTCATCCAATGAGCTTCCAGTTTCAGCAATTTCTTCTTCCATAGGCTCCTGCAAGGCATTAGTCTCTTCCATTGGTGGAGAGCATCTATTAAGATATTCAAGAATATATCCATTTTCTTCCTTGTAATTATCAAAGGAACATTTAAGTATATCATAAACCTCATATTTGTAAGGTGCATCATCAGTATTTTCAAGCAAATAAGCAAGTTCAAATGCACCCTTCCAAGCAATAAATTCTTCAATTTGTTCCACATCATAAAAGTCATAATTTCGCTTAACATAAGAAGATATGGTAACATTATCATTATACTCACATTGAAAAGGGAGGTGTTTATACCTCCTACAGCAACAAGATTTATCAAAGCAATAACTAACATTATGAGTAGAGCACACGTTTCTAGCAATGGTATCCAATTTATTAATTTATTCCCATAAGTGTTTCCCTTTTTGTGACAGGCAGTGTTCCCTATAATAATATTTTTGTTCTTCCGTGAACCCACCTTGCCAATACGATTCATTTTCAAAGAAACCAATCATTGATAGAAAGCATGATAAAGCCAGATAATAACAGACCAACGAAAATAACTACTATAGTAGGAACTAATTTTTTGTATTTTTGATAAAAAGAGACAAGCAAACAAAGTAGAAATAAACTAAGCAAAACAAAAACAACAAAGTAAAGAGATTGGTTATGAGGGACTCCCCTTGTGAAGATGTCCTTGACTCCCCGACAACGGCGCCAAAAAATCAGTTGCTTAGCCCAAAATATATCAAGCCCGTTGGGGAACCCCAAGAGGAAGGTATGATGAGCACAACAACAAGTTTTCCCTCAGTTATGAAACCAAGGTTATCAATCCATAGGAGCAAGGTAACACCCCCCAAGTGTTGCTAGCTGGACTTTGGCAGGGCGCACTACCGGCGTCAGCAGCAACATGGAGACCTGCACAACACAACCACATAACTTTGCCCCCAACTTGCGATGAGGTTGTCAATCTCACCGGTTTTGCTGAAAACAAAGTATTAAACGTATCGAGTGGAAGAAAGTAATAGTTTGCAGAAAGTAAACAGAAAATAGTAAACAATTGATTGTAGGTTGATGGTAAAAGAAAGGATCGGGGTCCATAGTTCACTAGTGGTGGCTCCCTTAAGATAGATGGCATGTTGGGTGAACAAATTACATCGGGGCAATTGACAAACATCGAGAAAGCAATATGCATATACTACTCATCTTGATTCCTTTGAAACTTGATTGGGCATTACAACATTATACATAGACCACCATCCAACTACATCTATGACTAATAATCCACCTTCAGGTTATCATCCGAACCCCCACCAGTATTAAGTTGCAAGCAATGGATAATTGCATTACGCATTGCATGTAAAGTAAACAATACGATTGTTCTATGAACAAAGGATTGTTCTTTTCTCCCTAGTAGCAACATCACATCTAGTAACTTAGAGATTTCTATCACTTGCCCAGATTACTAGAGGCATGAACCCACTATCGAGCATAAATACTAACTCTTGGAGTTGCTAGCATCTACTTGGCCAAGATAGCTACTAATAACGGAAAGCATGCAAGATCACAAATATCAAAAGACATGATAGAATCAATAATCAATCTGAAATAGAATCTCAATATCCATCGGATCCCCGCAAACACAACATGTAGGAATTACAAATAGATGATCTTGATCATGAACGGATCTCACAAGATCTAAACATTATAGCACAAAGGAGGAGAACCAGCCATCTAGCTACTACATGGACTCGTAGTCCAGAGATGAAGTACTCACGCATCACACCGGAGATTTGCATGGTGATGAAGAAGGCCTCCAGGCTGAATCCTCCCCTCTGGCAGGGTGCCAGGAAGAGCTTCAGATCCCTCCCGATCTAGGGATGGAGATGACGGCGGCTACAGACTCTTTCTTGGAATTTTGATCGGGTACTTAGGGTTTCTATATCGAAGGCATCTTATAAGCGAAAGGGGATGCCGAGGGGATCCCGGAGGCGGCCAGACCATCCCCTGGCACGGGCCAGGCTGGGCCACATGGCTAGGTGGTGTGGCGCCCCCTGGCCCCTCTCCGTCTCGTATTCTAGCTCCTTGTGTCCCCCGGTGAAAAACTGACTTTGGCTTTTGTCCTGTCCAATTCCGAGAATATTCATTTTCTGACTTTCCTGGAACCAAAAACAGCAGAAAACAGGCAGCTGGCACTGTGGCTCTCGTTAATAGGTTAGTCCAAGAAAGTGTATGAAAAGTACTCCAAAGGTTGAACAAAACATAAGAAAGTAGATAAAACCAAGCATGGAACATCAAAAATTATGGATACGTTAGCAACGTATCTGTCCTCGAGAATTTTTGGTCATCTTAAGTAATACAACTGGCTTGTCCTTTGCTAAAGAAAGGATTGGGCCACTTGCTTAATTTATTATTATTGTCTTTTATCTACTCGTTCTTTATTTATCTGCATTATCAAAACCCCCTAAAAATCCGTTTGCTAAGTATTTACAGAGAATTCCTGCTCCAAGCCACTCGTCAACACCTTCTGCTCCTCGTTGGGTTCGACACTCTTACTTATCGAAAATACTGCGATACACCCCTATACTTGTGGGCCATCAAAACTATTTTCTGGCGCTGTTGCCGGGGAGTGAAGCGCTATTGAAGAGTGGAACTGGTAAAGGAAATGTCTACTGTGAGTACTGTTTCTTTCTATTAGTTACTTTATTTTCAATATGGATAATTCACTTAGTTTCTTATTTTGTAATGCTACTACCACTGCTAAGGTGGTAGATGAACCTACACCTGCTGAAAATGATACTTTTAAGATACCTACAAGAATTGTTGATCGCGTTATGGATAACTACTATTTTGGAGATGGAACTGTCCATCCCGGTGATCATTTGCTCTTTATACACGAATTATGCGGGTTGTTCAAGTGTGCAGGTATTACAACAGATCAAGTCAAGAAGAAGTTATTCTCATTATCACTGAAAGGAAGAGCTGAGGAATGGTATAAGCCGCTGAAGAATGGCCAATCTCTTGAATGGGAGGAAGTAGTGCCTCTCTTTTATTCCAAATTTTATCCTCCAAGTGAGATTCACAAAGATCGGAATCAAATATACAACTTTTGGCCCCTTGATGGAGAGAGTACAACTCAAGCTTGGGGGATATTTGAAGGCAATATGCCCGAGAGCCAATAATAAAGTGGTTATTATCTTATTCCATGTTTATGATAAATGTTTATTTTGCATGCTATAATTGTATTAAGTGGAAACATTAATACATGTGTGGTTAATAAACAAAATACAAAGTTCCTAGTAATGCCTCTCATATAAACTAGCTCGTTGATTAACAAGATGATCAAGGTTTCCTGATCATGGACATTGGATGTTGTTAATAACAACGTCACAACATTGGTGTAATGATGTGATGAACATTCATTCGAAGTATAGCATTATGATCAAAGTCATTATGTTTATATTGCTATAACATCATACGAAGTAATATTAGTCCTTAGACCATGATATCATGTTAATTGCTAACATCGGAAGAGTAACTTGATAACATCAAACGTCACACCGTAAAAGGTTGACTATAAAGGTGGGTTCAGATACTCTGAAGGTGTTATGTTGATGCTCATGGATCAAGAGTGGAGTTTGTCAATCCCGATAACGGATAGATATACTCTGGGACCTCTCGGTGATATCACATTGAGATAGCTTGCAAGCAAGTGATGTGATCACTAGAATATTATATCACGGGAACGAGAAAAGAGTGCATGTCGGTAATGAGATCAAACTAGGTATTTGGATGCCAATGATCGAATCTCGGACATGTAATATATCGCAAGACAAAGGGAATTAGTTACGATGTTAAAGGTTCACACGATCACAAGAGTCATCGATGAATATGTGGGAGTCAGTATGGATCTCTAGGTCCTGCTACTGATTATTGATCGGAGAGGGGTCTCGATCATGTCTGCATTATTTGCAAACCGTAGGGTGACACACTTAAGGGATACCGACCCATTTAGGAGCAAATATGTTTTAGATAAAGATTAAGAAAGCGCTGGAATCATTTTGATGGAAACCGGAATTGTTTCGGGTGAAATTGCTGAAACTGGTTCTACATGTGATATTAAAATGTTGCAGGGAGTTTTATGTGAATGTTTGTTAATTAAAGTAATTAACAAAATTCTGAATAAAATAAATAAAAGTGTTTTATTTAAAGAGAAAATGCATTTAATTTGGTGGACATTAAATGCAAAGTGAGTGGAGTTGAAATTGATGTGAGTGGGATTAGTGGAAGCTCTACCCACATGAATGAGGGAGAGGTGGGGGCACCCACCATGGCCGGCCAGCCATGGCCTTGGGGGTGTGCCCCCTCCCCTATAAAAGGAGCCCCATGGCTCCTCTCCTCTTGCCCCACCTCCTTGTGAAGGTTCTCTTCTCCCTCTAGTTATTCCCCATTGTCTCGGATTAGCGAGATACATGTTCCTGGTGGCTTTATCTGGAAAGGAGTTGCTGCTTCCGCTGCATCGCTGGAGCGAGGAGGCGGAGGTTGTTCAGTGGACCGGACATGTGTGCGATCATGGATGCACCGCTACTTTGCGGTGCTGGACTTGATGGTGTTGGACCTGATGGTCCTAGAACTGCTAGACCTGAAGGACTTCATCACGATCTTGAGATCTGCAAGTGTACGACTACATCATCCACGAGTTCCATCTCGTTAACTAAGCTTTGTTGTATTCGAGGGTAAGTTCTCTATGGATGTATATCCACCCGTTGCTTGTATCTAGTAGATAGATCTTGGCGTATAGTTCCCATCGTAGGAATTTTTTATTTTCTATGTTGTGAACCCAACAGTGGTATCAGAGACTGATCTATGCATAGGTGCTTTGCACGGGTAGTACACATATGTTTATATGTGGGCGATGATGATCATGTTATTGCATCTTCTATGTATTTGGGATATTGGTGACATAGTGGGATGAAGCGGCCCAGACCAACTTTACATGTCATCGCACATGAGACCGGTTCCACGACTGACATGCAACTAGTTTTGCATAAGTGGCTAGCGGGTGTCTGTCTCTCGTACTATAGTCAATATCTGATTTACAATGAGTTGCTAATAACTTAGTTATCATCGTTGTGGTTCCATGTTGGTAGGTAAGACTGGTTCTATCTTAGAAAGCCCTAAGCCACGTAAAACTTGCAATGGATAAATTAGAGGCATCTAGTTTAGATTGTTGCTAGGCTAGTGTCATGATATGGTAATGTTGTAAGTAGATGTATGGTAGATACCCTTACAACACACCTAACGTGTAAGTTCCATAGACCTTGGCCTTACACACAAAGGAATGATAGAGATCATACCACGATGCACATGATGGTGATCAAATGCATGGACCATATCATTCCACTTTACACATATGATGTTTGCATCTTATATTGTTAGTTTGGCGTTTTAGTAGCATTATAAGATGATCTCTCATTTAAATATCAAGATAAAATGTGTTCTTCCTTAAGTATGCACCGTTCTATGGATCGTGTTTCGAGACATCACGTGATGATCGGGTGTACTCGAATCTACGCTTTTATACAATGGGTGTAAGACAGTTTTACACATGCGAGTACTAAGGTTCTTACTTTGGATCCTAGCATGTATAGACATGGCCTCGGAACACGGACCAAAAGGTTAACATGAGTCATATAGTTGATGTGATGCCCATATTGATGCTCGCCTTTGAAGCTACACCGACTCACGTGATGATCAGACTTGGTGTAGTGGATTTGGTTCATGTAATCACCAAACATGCACGAGGGGTGTCGTTTTTGAGTGGGAGTTCATTTCTAATTTGGATTAGTCGAACTCAATTTGTCATAAACTAAATCGAAGTGAATTTGCATCATTTTTTTGTAGTCATTGGCATCTGTTCACTACCTTATGCTTAGTTTTAATTGAGATAATAGAACTATAGAATTCTGGATATTTACTTTACGAACTAGTATCGTATTGTTTTGAATGTCAATTTAAAGTTTAGAAGTCCTATTGCAAACTTTCAGCAAACTCTATTTACCCCATGAAGTTTAATAAGTAGTATTAAATCAAGAGTAAGAATTCCCATGTTAGTATCTAAAGTATCATGTTTGCCTCCATGATTATTTATATTCAAAAGTTGTTTTAATATCAAGATTATCTAGGAGCTGAAAAATTGTTTTAGAAACCATCATTATGGAAGATATTGTGATATCTGAAATAATGTTTTTGGTTGCATTATGATAGAGTATAATCTAGCAAAATACATGTTCTCATATTGTATGAGAATTTGTGAAGGATGGAGATGCTAGGCATCCGGATCTCCCAAAAAGGTTTTGGGAACTAACATTATACTCGCGATTCTTCCTTATAGGCTATAGTAGCTTGATCATGAAAGTTGTCATGATAAGGATGAATAGAAGATGTAAGTAAAATGTTTACTACACTAATAGATTACTAAAGAATGGATTTTTGAAAGAACACCAAACATTTGATGATGGTGATCCACTTGAAAGTGCAAGTCCAAAGGTATTAGTATTTGACTATATACACTTTGTACTATGTGTCATGTGAATGACACCACTATTGATGTTGATAGATTCTTTTAAAAGAAAAGGAATTGTTGAAAGAGAATCTATAAAATATTTGGCAAAAAAGAAAAGGTTGGATATGTCCAACTTAGGTATATATAAGATATACATGTTATGGATGTATTCCTTTCTTGTTAAACAATGTTTCTAAGGTACTAGATACCGAATTGGGTGGTGTGAAGTGTCATACAGAACAACACAATTCATGAACTGCAACAACCTAAGTAACTGGCAAGAGAATAAGTGATGATGTTCATCAAAAACAAATAAAACGTTATTGTGTTTTCATTGTCGTCAAACCTAGCCTTCAAGATTTTTTTTAGTAATTGTTATTTTGTTCCGGTATTACGAGAACGATGGTTGTTCAAATAATTACCGTATTCCATAAAGGATGGATGAACTTTTACAAGTCTAGTTGGAGAAATCACATCCATAAACATTATTGCTAAAATGTCATAAGACAAATGATTGGAAGATCACTTATGAAGTGACATCGCTATTTGAATTATATTGGAAAGTAAACATCAAGAAACTCCATGTTTATGGATTTTTGGAGTCTTTTGATTTTGATCAATTGACTCTTGTGAAACTTACCTCGAGATAATTGAAACTCTGTCCATAGGCCAAAGAGGAACGGATGACTAACTTATTGGATATTATGCATGTTTATGTATATAGTCCATTATGTGTAGCCATATGCGATGGATCTTTTTGCTTCATATGCTTTCTCCAGAAATTTGAGTGAATATATCTATATATTTACTTAATAAGGAAGAAGTATAAAACATTTGAAAATTGTTCAAGGACTTTCAAGATGAAGTGAAAAATCATTGTAACAAGAAAATAAAAGAGTTTATTATTTGATCATAAAGGAAGATATTTGAGTTACAGGTTTAGCAAAACACCTAAGATTTCAGGAATTGTTCCATGAATTTGCATTTCCCGATAAATCACAGGAGTATGGTATGTTTGAGAGATCAAATCAAACCTTGTTTGACATGGTAAGATCAAAGGTGTCATTTATAAAACTGCCATTATGTTTTAAGGATTAAAGCTTTAGAGACTACCACTTTTGCACTGAAAAGAGCACCATCGTGATCCATTGAAATGACACCGTATGAGTTATGGTTTGGAATAAAACCCGAATTGTCTCTTCTTAAATTTTGGTATGCTATGCATGAGCAAAATGTTTACAACCAAGGTCGGATAAGCACGTCTTTGTAGGTTATCCCAAAGATTTTTTTGGGAATTCCTCCATAACACCAAGGACAAAATAGTTTGTCGCTTGGAACGTCAAGTTCCTTGAGAAGGAATTTTTTGTTAAAAGTTAAGTGGGAGGACAATAGAACTTTGATAAGGTTGTTCAACCTTAGCTATATGTGCTAAGTAGCACAGCACCAGAAAGTGTTCTGGTGGCGGCCATAATGCTCATGGCTCCCGTGATTACAAAGGGTGTGATCTTGGAGATTATAGTTCCTATTGAACCATGTGGGTTGGTAAGAATCAAATAGTAAGATTTGAAACAGAAGTCGTTATTGTTTTGACAATGATGAACCGACTGCATGCAAAGAAGCGATGATGGGCCCTGACTCCATAAACTGATTAGAAGTCATAGAATCCGTGATAGTATCCATACACGAGAAATCAAGTTTCTGAACTTGGAAGACCCTCCAGAAAGGCATGAAGCCTATCGGTCGTGTTTAGATCTATAAAGAAATATACATGGATGTTTAACATCTATGAAATAGTCGACATGTCGGAAAGAATTTTACGGCAATGTTCAAGGAGTTGACTATGACAAGATTTGAACTTTCATAGCGATATTTAGTCTTGAAAGATTAATGTATCAACCACTACATATAATTTGGTATATGGTAGTTGAATAAACAAAACAAGGTTCTTCTAATAGAATGGTTACCTAGGGCGTGTACATGACACGGTCCGAAGGGTTTTGTTAATTCAAACGGTGCTAAAAGGGCATGCAAACTTCAATAGTTGAAGTGAGCATACCAGAGTTGGAATCTTCACCATGATGAAAATGTTAAAGGAGTTTAATTTCATCGGAGATGATGAAGATGCTTGCATTTGCAAGAAATTAAGTGGGAGCGCTGAGACAAATTTCCAATACATTATGCAGAGTACATATTGTTGATTGGAAATGATGTATCTTTTATTGACACAAGTTAAGAATTTCATTAAAATGGGATTTCGATTAAAGACTTGGGCAAAACCGGAATATTTGCCATGAATGTCTATATGGATATATTGAGGCGCTAATATGGTTATGGTAGATGTACATATATGACATATTGAAAGGGTTCAATATGGAAACTACAAGAAAGGTTCTTGCTGCATGGAAAGGATTGTATCAAGATTCAAGTGTTTCAACACTTGGTGAGTAAAATCACATGAATATTTTGATCGATTATACCATGATATGTATATATCCAGATATGTCCTATGCTCTAAATGTTATGAGCACATACCATAATGATTCATAAGATGATCATTGGACGATAGTAAAGATAATCTTATGAGCTTTGGAAGAAGTAAGAATATATCATGTATAAGTGACAAATAGTTAAAGGTAGTTCATTGTAAAGTGTTACATTGATACTAGTTTTGTCACAATATACAAATTAAATTTATCTCAATTTAGACTATGGGTGGCACAATGTAATGGAAAGGATGTTCCATGATGGATTTGGATGAGTTCCAAAGTTGAGACATTATGACAGATACTACAACAAAAGGCTAAGTATATGATTGCTATAGTAGCAGCAAAGGAGGGCATTTGTGTTAAGTAGTTTGTTATCAAACTAGGTGTGGTTCAAAGTGGGCTAATACTATGAAGATATATTGTATGAAAATAATATCAACATATTTTAACCCGAACGAACTAAATGTCTCACCAAAGGACCAAATTTATACAATGCCATCTCATTTGAGAATGAGTGATGCGTAGAGACGCAAAGACATGCAAATACACACGGACCTAAAACTGTCAGATCCGTAGATTATGTTAACCACTAGCAATCGCGTATATGCAACACCAGAAAGCCATAGGTGTTCAATACGCAAAGTTTTTCAAACTAGATTATTGACTCCGGTGCAAGTGGGAGACTGAAGGGAATATGCCCGAGAGGCAATAATAAAGTGGTTATTATCTTATTCCATTTTTATGATAAATGTTTATTATGCATGCTATAATTGTATTAATTGGAAACGTTAATACATGTGTGTTTAATAAACAAAATACAAAGTTCCTAGTAATGCCTCTCATATAAAATTGCTTGTTGATTAACAAGATGTCAAGGTTTCCTGATCATGGACATTGGATGATGTTAATAACGAGGTCACAACATTGGTGGAATGATGTGATGAACATTCATCCAAAGTATAGCATTAAGATCAAAGTCATTATGTTTATATTTCTATAAGATCATACAAAGTAATCTTAGTCCTTAGACCATGAGATCATGTTAATTGCTAACATCGAGAGAGTAACTTGATAACATCAAACATCACACCGTAAAAGGTTGACTATAAAGGTGGGTTCAGATACTCCGATGGTGTTATGTTGAGGCTCATGGATCAAGAGTGGAATTTGTCAATCCCGATGACGGATAGATATACTCTGGGCCCTCTCGGTGATATCATTTTAAGATAGCTTGCAAGCAAGTGATGTGATCACTATAATGTTATATCACGGGAACGAGAAAAGAGTGGATGTCGGTAACGAGATCAAACTAGGTATTTGGATGCCAATGATCGAATCTTGGACATGTAATATATCGCGAGACAAAGGGATTTAGTTACGATGTTAAAGGTTCACATGATCACAAGAGTCATCGTTGAATATGTGGGAGTCAGTATGGATCTCCAGGTCTCGCTGCTGATTATTGATCAGAGAGGGGTCTCGATCATGTCTGCATTATTAGCGAACCGTAGGGTGACACACTTAAGGGATACCGACACCATTTAGGAGCAAATATGTTTAAGATAAAGATTAATAAAGCGCTGGAATCATTTCGATGGAAACCGGAATTGTTTCGGGTGAAATTGCTGAAACTGGTTCTGCATGTGATATTGAAATGTTGCAGGGAGTTTTATGTGAATGTTTGTTAATTAAAGTAATTAACAAAATTCTGAATAAAATAAATAAAAGTGTTTTCTTTAAAGAGAAAATGCATTTAATTTGGTGGACATTAAATGCAAAGTGAGTGGAGTTGAAATTGATGTGAGTGGGCTTAGTGGAAGCTCCACCCACATGAATGAGGGAGAGGTGGGGGCACCCACCATGGCCGGCCAGCCATGGCCTTGGGGCTGCGCCCCTCCCCTATAAAAGGAGCCCCATGGCTCCTCTCCTCTTGCCCCACCTCCTCGTGAAGGTTCTCTTCTCCCTCTAGTTATTCCCCATGGTCTCAGATTAGCGAGATACATGTTCCCGGTGGCTTTATCTAGAAAGGAGTTGCTGCTTCCGCTGCATCGCTGAAGCGAGGAGGCGGAGGTTGTTCAGTGGACCGGACATGTGTGCGATCATGGATGCACCGCTACTTTGGGGTGCTGGACTTGATGGTGCTGGACCTGATGGTGCTGGAACTGCTAGACCTGAAGGACTTCATCACAATCTTGAGATCGGCAAGTGTACGACTACATCATCCACGAGTTCCATCTCGTTAACAAAGCTTTGTTGTCTTCGAGGGTAAGTTCTCTATGGATGTATATCCACCCGTTGCTTGTATCTAGTAGATAGATCTTGGCGTATAGTTCCCATCGTAGGATTTTTTTTGTTTTCTATGCTACAAACCCAACAAGATTGAAGTTACTAATGCTCAAATTTCCTATTTATGATCTCCCTAACAATATTATTATCAATAAATTTTATGCAAGACTTCCTCTTCATGAAAAGGATCTATTGGATGCTTCTTGTGCTGGATCATTTACACGCATGGAAGAAGAAGTTAAATGGGATCTTCTAGACCGTATTCAAGACAATGCTGAAGCATGGGAGAATGATAAAGGAAGAAAGTCAGGTATAAATTATGATTATGAATGCATTGAATCTTTTATGGGAACTGATGACTTTCATAATACTAGTAATGCTTATGGTCTAGACCCTCAAAGTATTGAAAATTATTTTAAGGCTTTTGCTTCTTATATTGAAATTCCTAAAAAGAAACGGAATAAGTATCATGAGCCATATAAAGATATTGTTAATTGTGTTCCTGCTAGAAATACTGAAGTTTATACTACTAATCATATTTTACCTGAACCTTATATTGAGAAACTGCCTTTCCCAGTGAAGGTAAAGGAACATTCCATGATAGCTAGTATGGTTAATGAAAGTACAAATAAAGATTTTGAACCTAATGAACAAATAGCTATTGAACCTGTAATAGCACATGAGAAAGACTTTGACACTAAATATGTAAAAGATGGACACACTATCCTCGGTAAGGATACCTCTAATATTATGCGAGCTAGTGTCCCTATGTTTTCTGTTAGAATAAGTGACCATTGCTACAATAGTTCAGGTGATAGTTATATCGTTAAATTTATGCACAATACTAAAAGTTACTACGAGAGAGGGAAAATTGTTCTTATGCATCTCAATAATATTAAGTTTCCTCGCTTTATGCTGAGAGTCTTTATGTTACATTTGTTTTGCCTTTCTATGCTAGCAGCCTTTGGTTTCAAAAATTTATTTTATTAAAAAATTCCCTCGCATAGGAAGTGGGTTAGACTCAAACATGTGTATTTTTTCCTCTTGATGCTCTCTTTTACTTCAATTCATATTCTTATGTGAGCATCATTGAAATTATCATGCCCATCTTAATGGCTATAAAGAAAGAGCTTTTTGGGTGACAACCCAATATATTTGTGCTTTCAATTTGTTTTTGTTTATTTGAGTCTTGGAAGTTATTGCTTCTGCAATAACCTCTCCTTATCCTTTTGTTTGGTTTTTGTGTCAAGATCAACCTCTAATGAGAGAGAAATAAGATTTTGGGGAAGTTGCTGTCCTGAAATAGATTTTTGTGCATCACTATAAAAAATTGTTGAAAATCCCAGAACGTCGTACTGAAATGAATTTTTTTGTGTGCATGCCCCAGGTTGTTATTTAACTTTCATTAGTTTTGCACTTTTTCATCTGAGCAATAGAAGATTTTCAAAAAAATTGATCATTACCTGCTGGTCTGTTTTGACAGATTTTTGCCACTCTTGCATGTGCCTCTTAAATTGATTTCCTTTTTGAATTCCTTTTGGGCTTTCGAGAGGAAGCGTTTTCAGTAGCTTATGTTTTGATGGATTTCAGTTGAAATTGGACTTAAAAGGTTTATTACCTTGCATGCACTAATGTTGCTAATGAGAATTGTGTGAAGTTTTGTGTGAAAGAAATTTCTAGGTTGTAGGAGAATATGGTGCAATAAGATGGTGGATGGTTAGAGACTCAAGCACTATATTTCTGGAGATTCTTACAATGAATATATTGATGTTATTCAAGTGGTGACTCCGGAAAAATTTATCAAAGACCAAATTCAGAGACCTACAGAGTCCGTTTTCGAATAGGTAATAGTTTTGGTAAGAAAAGGTCCATGAAGAATCTATCAATTTATATTTTTGTAGTTTTTATCTAACATGGAAAGCAATGAGTCGAAATAGGGACATAAATGGAGCCCGGGTGGCTCACACCACCCCGTGGCGCGAGCCCACTTGGCCGCGCCACCAGGGGGTGTGGCCACCCCGGAGCCTGTCTCCGACCCGTTTTCTCCCAGTACCTTCCTTTTGTTGTTAAACTTCGTAATATATAATCCCCCGGATCCCCCGAGGTTCGTATATGGTGTTCTTGTCGTGTTTTTGTTTCGATCTGTTTCTGACAGGAAGAGTCTCAGATTTGAAGCCACAATGTCTTCCTCTGGATCAACCAAGGAAGATTCCTCCACGGACATCATCAACCCGTACATGCGTGAGTTGAAGATTCATCCCAAGGAGTTGTTGCTCGAAGATGGGAAGGTGCAGATAAAAGAGGTTCAGGGCCCTAAAGGTGAAGGCAGTCTGGAGGACAGGATGGAAGCAATTGAGCAAGAAGTCTTTAGGTACAAGAAGATGGCAAAACGTGAAGTGGATATCATCCATAAGATTAGTTCAGAATTCATCGCTGAGCACCAGAAGGAGACTGATGAGCTTAAGGATGAAATTCTCTCACTCCACCGAACAACCAAACAACTACAAGCACAACTCTACGACGTGCAAAATCAAAACTATGAGTATGAGGTTAGGTTTAAACGCATAAGTGCTGCTGCTAGTTTCAGGATGTTGGTGACGAGGATGTCTTTTGTTGATGGGGAGCCCTTACCTTGGAAGTCGGACGATGACGAGAGAATACCACTACCACCGAAGGAGTAATTCGTCATCAGGTTTTGGCATCCCCTTGGTTTGTTCCAAGCTTGGTGGAGTGTCGCAGTATCACATCATTATCTTCTATGTTTTTACCTTTTCAGTAGAGTCATATCATGAATATAGAAGTTATCATATAGGATGGTTTGCATTATGGAAGTGTCTCCCCTCTTGTTAGTTATCTATGTATCCCTTGGTGTGAGTTGCTGTTATGGAATATTAATGAGAAGTTCTATCATTTACTCTTTTGCATATCAAATATTAGTTTTCAATTTCTGTTATATGATTGATCTTGTTGTTAGTATTGGTATCACTTTGGGATCATTAAGTAAATTTAGTTGGTTTTGGCAAGCCTGGCTCTGGTTAGTAGGAACACTATTTGAGAATTGAAGGAAAAAAGAGAAAATTACTTTCAAGAAATATAATTTCATCATCTTTCTTTCTTGATTGGCTCATAAGCTTAGTATTCTCTAGTTAAGATCTTTTGTGTTTCCAAGGAAGATTGCATGTTTGTTTTTATCACTTGTATGTTTTTTTTGTTTCCTTCAACTCTTATGCTTGCTACCCAGCCTTGCTAGCCAAAAACCTGTACTGAGAGGGAATGCTTCTCGTGCATCCAATCCTTAAACCAAAACCTATGCCATTTGTGTCCACCATACCTACCTATTAGCATTATTGCTATTCCAAGTAAATTCATGTTTTTATCTACCTTCTTAATTAAACTTGTTATGTGAAAATTAGTGATTAAAACTCTCACGAACTTGATGGCACACTTTACTTTCTTGTAGTTAATAAACTTGAACCATTGTGCCCATCTATGTTGCGTATATGCTTGTGCTTTCTAAGTTGTGAATTAACAGAACCATGTTATCATGGGGAACGCTTTCAACATTGCACTTTATTTAGTTGATATCATGTTTTTTTCTTATGGATCCTGGTGGTGTGAAATGAAAGAGGAGCTTGTAAGGCTCATGGAGTTTGTATATGTGTTAGAGAAACGCCTGGGCGGCTGGTCTAATCCATGCCTAATCATGGTGGAAACCTGCAGCATAACCATAGTGAGCAATCTATGACGCATCCTCTATAAAAAAAGAAGCCTATGGAAATAGGAAAGAAAAAAGAAAAAAAGAGAGAAAAAAGGGCCTATGCAAATAGGAAATAAAAGGATTGCTGAGATGCTCATTGTCTGCTTGCCTTGCCATTTTGATATGGGGAATTGATGGCCCAAAATATATTGAGCTCATTGGGGAACCCCAAGAGGAAGATATGATGAGCAAAGCAGCAAGTTTTCCCTCAGTTATGAAAACATGGTTATCGAACTAGTAGGAGCAAGGAAACACCTCCAAGGTGTTGTTTCCAACTTGGAATCCTGCACAACACAATCACAGAACTTTGCCCCCAACTTATAGTGAGGTTGTCAATCTCACCGGTTTTGCTGAAAACAAAGGATTGAACGTATTGTGTGGAAGATAGTAATAGCTTGTAAAAAGTAAACAGAAAACAATAAATAGATGTAGATTGATGGTAAAAGAATGGACCGGGGTCCATAGTTCACTAGTGGCGATTCTCCTTAAGATAGATGACATGTTGGGTGAACAAATTATAGCGAGGCAATTGACAAACATCGAGAAAGCATACATGCATATACTAATCATCTTGACTCCTATGAGATTTGATTGGGCATTACAACATCATACATAGACCGTAATCCAACTGCATCTATGACTAATAATCCACCTTCAGGTTATCATCCGAACCCCCTCCAGTATTTAGTTGCAAGTGACAGATAATTGCATTAAGAAAAGTGTGTAAAGTAAACAATACAATTGTTCTATGAAAAAAGGATTGTTGTTTTCTCCCTAGTAGCAATAACACATCTAGTACCTTAGAGATTTCTGTCACTTCCCCAGATTACTAGAGGCATGAACCCACTATCGAGCATAAATACTCCCTCTTGGATTTGCTAGCATCTACTTGGCCAAGATAGATACTAACAACGGAAAGCATGCAAGCTCACAAATAACATAGACATGATAGAATCAATAATCAATCTGAAATAGCATCTCAATATCCATCAAGTCCCCGCAGACACAACATGTAGGATTACAAATAGATGATCTTGATCATGAACGGACCTCACAAGATCTAAACATGGTAGCACAAAGGAGAAGAACCAACCATCTGGCTACTACATGGACCCGTAGTCCAAGGATGAACTACTCACGCATCACACCGGAGGAAATCATGGTGATGAAGAAGGCCTCTAGGGTGAAATCTCCCCTCCGGCAGGGTGCCGGGAAGAGCTTCAGATCCCTCCCGATCTAGGGATGGAGATGAAGGTGGCTACAGACTCTTTCATGGAATTTTGATCGGGTACTTAGGGTTTCCGTATCAGAGGCTTCTTATAGGCGAAAGGGGAGACCGAGGGGGTGCCTGAGGCGGCTGCACCCCCCAGGCACGGGCCAGGCCTAGCCGCATGGCCAGGGGTGTGGCCCCGTCGAGGCCCTTCTCTGTCTCGTCTTCTAGCTCCATGTTCCCCTCGGTAAAATATTTATTTTGGATTTTGTCCCATCCAATTCCGAGCATATTCATTTTATGGCTTTCCTAGAGCCAAAAAGAGCAGAAAACAGGTAGCTGGCACTGTGGCATCTTGTTAATAGGTTAGTTCTAGAAAATATGTAAAAATACTTCAAAGTGTGGACAAAACATAAGAAAGTAGATATAAAACAAGCATGGAACATCAAAAATTATAGATACGTTAGCAACATATCAGGAATCTGCCGTATCATTGGGAAAGGGGTACCCCGTTGGCGATTCTCTATGATACACATGTACTTACAATGACAAGAACTTACTTGTGACTAAAGTTGAGTAGCATGAGGAACGGTACTCATAAGTAAGGGGCATGAGATTTTTAGCTTATAACTTGTCAAGCATATCCTCATATTTGATCACTTTAACCTTAATCACCTAAAGATGCTTATGATAGGGGCAATGAGAGCTGAAAGCTCATAAGTACCATAATTTTTGGAAGCTCTTTATGAAACTTGAAATTCCTGCTTCCCTCTGTGAAGGGCCTATCTTTTACCTTTTAGTTGAGTCAGTAAACCTATTCCTTTCTATCTCAAGCAAGTATTTTGAGTTGTTGTGTTTCATTCATTCATATGATGATTTATTCAATCATGTTTCTTATGTTCCTCGTTTAGCACATTGCTCTTATCTTAGTGAGTATTACTTTGAAAGCTATCATTGAAAACCCCATTATGTTTGAGCTCCTGCAAATTGTTAACCGTTCTTTGACCAAGAACAAAGTTTTCCATTACCAATTATGATTTACTTTGTGTATCTTTATTGTGTTTCCTTTACCTATTGCAAGTTAAGTTATATAATAGTGAGTTATCTTCTATTATGATTTGTGTATTGATGAATGTGATGCTTCTTGTCCGTATTCTTTTATCGACACTTCACTCCATAAACTCGAGGTCATGTTTATTGAGTCAGTTTCGCTTGGGGACAAGCAAAGTCTAAGCTAGGGGGAGTTGATATGTCCATTTTGCATCACTATTCTATATCATAATTTACTGTTATTAATTGATATATTTCATATTAAGAGATGATACTTATGTTATTTCATCTATTTTTGCATGGTTGATGACTTTTGGAGGATGGACCACTGAAGCCAAGATTCTGATGGAAAAGACACTGTTTGGAGGCGAAATTCGCGAAGATCAGAAAATCCTGAAAAATATATGGAAAATCCTATTTTTCCAAAAGACAAAGGAAGCCAGAAGGGGGAGCGAAGATGGGCCACAAGGGGGCCACACCACCCCCTGGCGTGGACCAGCCCTGGCCGCGCCACCAGGTGGTGTGGCCACCCTGGCCCACCTCTGGCTCTGCTCTTTGGCGTATATTATCCTCCCGAAACCCTAAGACTCAGGGGCAACCACAGAAAGCTTGCGCCGCCTCTGTGGGGCAGAAAACTGCAGAGAGAGAAAGAGCTCTCCAGCAGGCAGAAATCTGTCAGGGAAATTCCTTCCCGGAGAGGGGAGATCGTCGCCATCAACACCATCATCAAGATAGACTTCATCGGGATCATCATCATCATCACCACCATCATCTCCGCCAGCACCATCATCACCACTCCATACCACTGTAACAATTGGGTTGAATCTTGCATAGTTCTTAGGGGAAACTTTCCGGGTGTTGATTACTTGTTGTAGTTGATGCTATTGAGTGGAACCATTGAATTATCGTTCATGTTCAGATTGTTACTTATCATTATTCCATCTATGATCTTGATCCATATGATGTCTTGTGAGTAGTTTGTTTAGTTCTTGGGGACATGGGAGAAGTCATGTTGTTAGTAGTGGAATTGTGTTGAGAAAGATTCAATGGTTTGATAATTAAGTTGTGGTGTTATTCTTCTAGTGGTGTCATGTGAACGTCGACTACATGACACTTCACCTTTATGGGCCTAGGGGAATGCATTGTGTATTTGGCTACTAATCGTAGGGGTTGCTAGAGTGACAAAAACTTAAACCCTCGTTAGGAAACCTTTGCACAAGGGAGTGTAGGATCTCAAAGTTTAAAGTTGTGGTTCGGTTTCTATCTTAATTGCTTTCTTGTACTTGCGGATGCTTGCAAGGGGTATAGTCATAAGTATGTATTAGTCCTAGGAAGGTCAGTACATTAGCACAAGTTCACCCACACAACACTCTTCTAACTAAACAAGATTAATCAACTATATGAAGCGAAAGCACTTGACGATATTCCCATGTGTCCTCGAGAACGTTTGGTCATCTTAAGTAATACAACCGGCTTGTCCTTTGCTAAATAAAGGATTGGGCCACTTCCTGCATTTATTATTATTGTCTTTTATCTACTCGTACTTTATTTATCTGCATTATCAAAAACCCCTAAAAATCCATTTGTTAAGTATTTACAGAGAATTCCTGCTCCAAGCCACTCGTCAACACCTTCTCCTCCTCGTTGGGTTCGACACTCTTACTTATCAAAAATACTGCGATACACCCCCTATACTTGTGGGTCATCAATAACCCAAATCAAATCAAAGGAAGGGAAGATAACATATCCACGACGGAGATACTATCTTTCTTCAGCACGAACGAAACTAGACATCCCTTTAAGATGAACTAAGTCGGATAGAACTTTTGTCTTACAACTCTCCAGGTTTTTGTTTAAGCTCAACCAACTAGTTCATGGGTATCCAGTACTGATCCTTGGAGAAAGAAATAGTTCAGAGAACTGGCTTGCTCAAGAACTTGACATCACGGTCATGTGGCAACATGGCAATAGTTCTAGTAGACATCTAGAATATAATGAACCACCGATATGTCACTTAGTTCGAGAGGATACTTGCTTGGTAAAGCAATAGACATAGTCTAGAGTTATGACACAAACCTAACTCTTTAACTGAGGAGAGTGCATCAGAATAGCGAACTTGATGGCACAATCATCCTTTGCTTAGTGATAGGGTTAACCATCATGCTAAGAATGACTAAAAGGTCCTGGTAGTGCAAAGCGACGAGAATTGCTAAGAATCTCAGATGGCCACATTATTACACACACACGCGCATCATTCACAAGTTGGAAAGCTTGGAGTAAGGGTGGGTAAATATGTGTAAGAGCACCACTTCATTAAGAGGGTTATGAAACTCAACACAACCTCTTAGTATAAAAGGGTGTGATACTCTAAGGTAGAATAGATAGATGCTAATCATGCCTCTTAATCTGAGGATTACAACACTTTGGCCTGGTCCTAGATATGATGAGGTACTGGAGTTTGTTTCTCCTGACATTCCGAAATGGTTTTTCATGACGGACCACAAGAGTATCTTGCATCGGAAGACTCCAATATGCATTACTACTTGGCTACCAACTGATAAACAAAGGTCGAAAAACAACAAGGGGACAAAGAACATGTTCATGATAGACTCCCAAGATGTGGATGCATAGTTTATCATTCTTCCGAAAACCAATGCAAAGAAAGGAGAGGTGTGGCAGAGTCACGAATATAGATATGAGACTCACGAGGAGTACTCTGGTCATGATCTATTTGGTTCCATTAAAGAACATCTGCCATACTAGTGGTAGGGGAAGTCCTTAACTGTAACGATTCAATCGCAACAATAACCACAAGCTTGAAGTCCAAAATTGTTGTACCAGCCATCCCTAGGTAAGGTTTGAACATTAACAACAGGGGTCAAAGGAATGGATCTTGGGTTAAAGATCAGCTTCATGCACAAGATTCACAACACTAGAATCAAGCATAATCCGGGATCTTTGGTTCAAGTCCAGGGGTTAAAAACCCGAGAAAGAAGTAACTACTACTTGAATGACATAACATGCACTCCAAGGTAGCAACCATGAGGTAGCTTCCAAGAGAAGAAATGACTTCTGAAGTACCCAAATAAATAAAAAGGAGGCACACGAGGCAAAAGGAAACCTTGAAGCCTAGAACAGAACATTGTGGATCCTGCAATATAATATTGTAGTCCCATAATATAGAGAGGTCATGATGGAAAGGGAATCTCTCAACCGAAACAGAGCAAAGGGGAACAAGGAACACACAACACACACAACTCTAGAGAACTCAACACTAGGTCAATTGGCTGAGAAACGGCATGCCCATAAGGCACCTAAATTTTGAAAGACTAGAAGAGATATCAAAACTTTTCAAAATCCAACACAAGATAAGATTACCATGATTTAGAGCAATACCATATAAGGAGAAAAAGAAGCATACTAGAGTTTTTGCAAATACTTTTCATCTTTGAAATAGTTTTCACAAGCACTAGACTCAACATCGACCAATATCAAGGTTTTCCTACGGTCGGTACTACTCTGATACCAAGAACTGTGACACCCCCGGGATCAGGGTTAAACAAATCCAGACCTTAGCCTAAAATAAGCTTAACCTAGAGCTCGAGGATATGCAGTGAGAAATCGGTAACACAATTGTAACCCTGTGACACAAAAATTATTATAGCAAGCTCATAACTGAGCGAAGAACCAAAATATTACAAGTAGTGGTCACTGACCACAAACATCAAACAACGGAAGGAAAATTATTGTATTAAGTATGACAAACTTAACAAATGGCCTAAGAGGCCTGAATCATAATGATGACATCCCAGCCCATAGATTCCAGGCTGCCGGCCGGGAACCCCAAGCTACTCATCGGTGTCGATGTCGTACGGAACTCGTCTTCAGGGGAACACTTACTTTGCTACAAAAGTATCAACAAAGCAAGAGTGAGTATAGGGTGTACTCCGCAAGACTTATGGCTGGTGGGTTATTTTGCATAAAGCCATCTTTGTTTATAAAATAAGAGAGAGAAGAAGCTAATCTAATCAGAATATTTTAAAAGGGGATAAGAGAGCGACATCTCTGAGGAATTGATCATCATCTTTTGATATCCACCAAGTAATCCTCATCTCACAATTAGGATCACCCCCTCGTACCCATGAGGAAGCATCCTTAACAAATCTTAGTTGCCAAGTTTTACGATTAGGTTAATGTTCTCTATGATCTTCACGTCTGTTCCCAAGTCATCCATAACTGTGGACATGGCTTTTCGAAAAGATTTAACCCTACAGGGGTGTACAACTTTACCCACACGTACCAACCGACTCTTAATGCCACTAGATAAGCCCTCTTCCTTGGAAGTCCGACATAGGGTGGTTGGACACGACATTTACCTTGCTTTCGCTGAGACCATGAGTCACGCCCTAAGGAGGGTTCCGCCGTAACGGGTCAAATCCCGAAGCCGGTCCCTAGAGATGTGAGGCGAGGTTGGCTTACCAGGGGCTCCGTCGACCCCAAGCAACCCCGGCCATGCTTACCTACCTGTTATGATGCACCTTCACCCGCCAAATATTTCAAAACATTTTCGATGCATATGTCGAATGGAACGCTGAACTATGTGACTCATGGAATCTACTAGGCAAGTTAGTTACTCGTGGGGTTTTCTAGGCCCCGTGTGGATGTACGCTTGTCTTGGTTTAAGAGGCTAGAACTCGGGTCCTAGTGGTGGCGAGCATGGGACTACAAAAACCACATCCCACCGTGGCCTCCCATACAAGCCTTAGCATGTTTAACCTTTACCACTGATCTTACCTCATTAGTTCACTTCGATCTCCTATCATACTAGATTCTCTGTATTTGGTACATCATCTGGATGAACTAGCACTAATAGCTAAGCATGGCTAAGCAAGACACAGATATAAGCTCTAGCAATGCACACAAGCCAAACCTAGTTATGCTAGGAGCAGTGGACCAGGTAATATAAGCTCAAAGGGAGTAATGCAACATATATGATACTCTATCTATTGATAAAATACCACAGTAGAATTGTATGCAACATGGCAAGAATGAAATACTTTCGAAATCATAGGATTATATAATGGTGGGGCTATGCTTCCCTTTGCTTGTTGATACCCAGATATAGATCTTTGGAAGCCTTGTACTTGACTTTATTATAGTTGATCAAGTATTGATCTTCGTGCTTCGATGGTGTTGATCTCGGTCTTCAATCACGATCTCGATATCGTATTCTACCGGGAAGAACCAAACACCGGAAAGACAGGAAACAATCAACACATGACATCGATGCAATGCTCAAACAAATATGATGATATGACAAGTTAAATAGATCTTAAATGAAACCCTAGGGCATGCTTGATCATTTTAAACAGGGTCCGAAGGGTGCTAACCCTAGAACAGGGGAACCTCGGAACACCTATGAGGGTTCATATGTTCTTCTAATTAAACTTGTCATGAAAGTTGTTTAACAATGCATGATTTTGATTCTATGAGATAGAACTCATTTTTCTGAACATTTTGATATATTATACATATTTTCTGACTTATAAATAATTAGTTATCAATTTTATAAGATTTATTCAATTTTTGAAATTATTTAACCAATTTAAAAGGTTTATTGCGTCAGCATGACAGAGGATGAGGTCACCACGACCTAACCCTAAACTTTTCTCACCGGGGATGAGGCTAGCCACAGAGGCTGACATGTGGGCCAGGGGCCACATCAGGTGCCACCGTGGCCAAGTTTGCATGATGCTGACGTGGGCACTACGTCACCACGACGGCGACGCGGCAGACGGTGGACGACAGTGGCGCAAGAGGGCGAGCCGGGATGAGCTATTGGGCCTAAATGAACCAGCGCAAAGCGTGGGACCTAAAACTAGCGGCACTGCTACAAGGTGGCCACCAGAGCTTGGTCGACAACGTGCTACTACGGCGGCGCTTGCAGAGCAATAGCGGGCGGCGGATACGGCGAGCAATCAAGTGAATGGAGGGTGCCTGGAGCACCAGAATCTCACCCTGGAGCGGTTGGTGGTGACGGCGTGGCGAGGCAATGACCAGAGCGACGACGATGGTGATGGTGGAGCTCGCCGGGGTTGGAGGAGAGGCGGCCGATGCGGGCAATTGTGGGCACCCCTTCTCGATTCCTTTGTCGAGGAAGATCAGCACCGCGAGGTGGTGCTTCTGGCAGGCTCAGAACAACGAGGGGAGGGGGCAGAGACGACGGTTCTATGTGGCAGCCGGAGCTAGGGTTTTGGTCCTAGCTGGGAAAGAGAGAGAGAGGGCAAGGGGGAGAGTGAGAGGGCGGGGAGAAGAGCGATACGACACGAGTAGATCTTATCTCCTATGGGCGTCAGCAGCGAGCGGAGATCGGCTGCGGGGGTGGCGACAGCGAGCTGCTTCGCGTTGCCTGTGAAGAGAATGACATAAGAGATGGCTGAAGCGGTACACGGGCCGCGGCTGGGCTGGCTTGGGCCAGGGTGGGCCGCGGAAACTATGCGTGGGAGGCAAGCAGAGGGGAGAGGAGAGATGGGCCGGCCTGTTGCGGGTGTGCTGTAGTTTTTTATTTGCAAAACAATTTTCCTTTTCTATTTCCTGTTTTCTTTTTATATTTTCAAATTCTTTTCTAATTTAAATTGTTTGAAAATACTAGAGGATTTGTAAATAATAATAAAACATTGCAGGGCCCTTTTATACTGTTTGGGCCCCACACTTTTGATCTTTTCAAAGTATGAAAACCATTTTGAATTCATTTGAGAGAGAAGAAACTAGGTTTTTACATTTTATTGTTTGCATTTTTATTTTGTCTTAGCAAAAGATGATGCTCTTGAATGCACAAACAACCCTAATTAAGGATTAGATAAAACTGGGATGTTACAACATACAACTTTGATTGGTGAGTATAAGCAAGTGGCTACCCGAGCTGTCTGAAGCTGGGCAACTCAAGGGCACCATGTCTCTATTGTCTACACTATTGGTTAATTACATAGTTTCGAGTACATTAATTGAATCGATTGGGAAAATTCTAATCCATCCAAACAAGCTACAAATATAACATTTGCTCAAAGGATAATTGCACACTGTAAGACGTGATATGATATAAATTTATGGAAATGAGTCAAACTTCTGCAAGTAACTTCATTGTTTCGAATCCTGAGTTGTCCAGGTTTTTCACTAAGTAAAAACATTAAGGAAACACAATTTATATCATTTTTCTCTCTTGCTAAGTTCTTTTCAGTCAGGCAAGGCTACAACCTGGTCAGACGGACATCAACCTGCAATACATTGCATTTTTACTAAGGAACCCATGAAAACAACCATTCGCCCTAGTTCAGACTAAGAAATGTTCTTTAATAAGTCTTAGGGGTGATGGAGCTGTTGGGTTTGCAGCATAGAAAACAAAAAAATCCTATGATGAGAACTATATGCCAAGATTTATCTACTAGATACAAGCAACGGGTGGATATACATCCATAGAGAACTTACCCTCGAAGACAACAGAGTTTTGTTAACGAGTTGGAACTCGTGGATGATGTAGTTGTACGCTTGTCGATCTCAAGATCATGTGGAAGTCCTAGCGCCACAAATCAGCAGCGCATCCGTCCTCGCACACACGTCCAAGCCACCGAATAACCTCCACCTCCACCTCCTCGCTCCAGCGAATCAGCGGAAGCAGCAACTCCTTCCAGACGCAAAGCCACCGGGAACATGTATCTCGCTAATCCGAGACCATGGGGGAATATATCTAGAGGGGGAGAGAGATCCTTCACGAGGAGGTGTGCTTTGTGACGGAGGAGAGGGGCCTTTTATAGGAGAGGGGGGTCCTCCCCTCCCATGGCCGGTGCCCATGGGGGGTTCCCCCACCTCTTCCTCATTCATGTGGTGGAAGCTCCACTCACATCAATTTAGCCTCCACCCAAAGTTCCACTCACATGCATTAAATTTCCACCAAATTTAATGCAACTCTCATTTAATAAAACTCTTTTATTTATTTTATTCAGAATTTTGTTAATTACTTTAATTAACAAACATTCACATAAAACCCTTGCAACATTTCAATATCACATGTAGAACCAGTTTCTGCAATTTCACCCGAAACAATTCCGGTTTCCATAGAAATAATTCTAGCGCTTTGCAATTCTTTCGTCTGAAACATATGTGCTCCAAAATGGTGTTTGGCAACCCTTAAGTGTGTCACCCTACGGTTCCCGAATAATGCAGACATGATTGAGACTCCTCTCAGGTCAATAATCAGAAGCGGGACTTGGAGATCCATACTGACTCCTGCACATTCAACGATGACTTTTGTGATCGTGAGAACCTTTAACGCTAGTAACTTAATCCCTTTGTATGATGATATATTACATGTCCGAGATTCGATCATCGGTATCCAAATACCTAGTTTGATCTCATTAGCGACATGCACTCTTTTCTCGTTCCCGTGATATAACATTCTAGTGATCACATCACTTGCTTGCAAGCTATCTTAATGTGATATCACCGAGAGGGCCCAGAGTATATTTATCCGTCATCGGGATTGACAAATTCCACTCTTGATACATGAGCCTCAACATGACATCTTCGGACTATCTGAACCCACCTTTATAGTCACCCTTTTACGGTGTGACGTTTGATGTTATCAAGTTACCCTTCTGATGTCAGCAATTAACATGATCTCATGGTCTAAGGATAAAGATTACTTCGTATGATGTTATAGCAATATAAACATAATGAATTTGATTGTAATGCTATACTTCGGATGAATATTCATCACATCATTTCACAAATGTTGTGACCTCGTTATTAACAACATCCAATGTCCATGATTAGGAAAGTTTGATCATCTTGTTAATCAACGAGCTAGTCTATAAGAGAGGCATAACTAGGAACATTTTATTTGTTTATTAAACACACATGTATTGACGTTTCCTATAATTACAATTATAGCATGCAAAATAAACATCTACCATATACAAGGAATACATAATAACAACTTTATTATTGCCTCTCAGGGCATATTTCCTTCAGTCTTCCACTTGCACTAGAGACAATAATCTAGTTCACATAGTGATAAATCTAACACCCATGGAGTTCTGGTGTTGATCATGTTTTTCCCTAGGGAGAACTTTAGTCAACGGATCTGCTACATTTAGGTCCGTGTGTACTTTACAAATCTTTATATCTCCATCCTTGACTTGTTCTCGGATGGAGTGAAACTGGCGCTTAATATGCTTGGAATTCTTGTGAGACCTTGGTTCCTTGGCGTTGGCAATGGCTCAATTGTTGTCACAATAGATCACCATTGGGTCCAATGCACTAGGAACCACACCTAGTTCCGTTATGAACTCCTTCATCCAAACCGCTTCTTGCGCCGCTTCTGAAGTAGCAACATATTCCGCCTCTGTCGTTGATCCAGCCACCACAGGTTGTTTGGAACTCCTCCAACTAACTGTTGCTCCATTCAAGAGAAATATGTATCCGCATTGAGACTTAGAGTCATCCAGATCAGTGTCAAAGCTAGCATCGACATAACACTTAGCGACTAGCTCTTCTTCACCTCTGTATATAATAAACATATCCCTAGTTCTTGTCAAGTACTTGAGGATGTTCTTGACCGCTATCCAGTGTTCCGAACCTGGATCAGATTGGTACCTACTAGTCAAACTAACAGCATGTGCCACATCCGGTCTTGTACATAGCATGGCATACATTATAGAGCCTATGGCCGAGGCATAGGGGATCTTATCCATTATCTCTCTTTCTTCCGCCGTAGCCAGACTTTGAGTCTTACTCAATGTCTTGCCTTGCAACATAGGTAAGAACCCCTTCTTACTTCCGTCCATATTAAACTTCTTTAATATCTTATCAAGGTATGTACTCTGTGATAGCCCAATTAGGCGCTTTGATCTATCTCTATAGATTTTAATGCCTAATAGAAGCTTCACCAAGGTCTTTCATCGAAAATTTGCTGTTTAGATAACTTTTAACACTGTTTAAAAGATCTATATCATTTCCAATCAACAATATGTCATCCACATATAATATCAGAAATGCCACATTGCTCCCACTCACTTTCTTGTAAATACAAGCCTCTCCATAAGTTTGGACAAATCCAAACTCTTTGATCACCTCATCAAAGCGGAGATTCCAACTCTAGGATGCTTGCTTCAGTCCATAGCTGGATCGCTGAAGTTTGCATACCTTATTAGCATCCTTAGGATCGACAAAACCCTTAGGTTGTATCATATACAACTCTTCTTCAATATTACCATTGAGGAATGCAGTTTTGACATCCATCTGCCATATTTCATAATCGAAATATGCAGCAATTGGTAACATAATCCTAACCGACTTAAGCAGCGCTATGAGAGAGAATGTCTCATCATAGTCAACTCCTTGAATTTGTCGAAACCCCTTTGCGACAAGTCGAGCTTTATAGATGGTCACATTACCATCAGCATCAGTTTTTCTTTTGAAAATCCATTTATTCTCAATGGCCTTTCGATCGTGAGGTAAGTCCACCAAGGTCCAAACCTGGTTTTAATACATGGACTCCATCTCGGATTTCATGGCTTCTAGCCATTTGTTGGAATCCGGGTTCATCATCGCTTCTTCATACATCGCAGGGTCATCCATTTCATCAATCATGAAATTCATAATAGGATTACCGTACAGTTCAGGAGCTGCACGTGTCTTGTTTGACCTGCGAGGTTCGGTAGTGTCCTCTTTCGGAGTTTCATGATCATTATCATTAGCTCTCTCTTCATCAGGTGAAGTCAACAAGGAAACAACTTTCGGTGTTGCGCCACTCGCCATTTCATGAAGAGAAGGTTCAATAACCTCTTCGAGTTCTACCTTCCGACTACTCACACCTTTCGCGAGAAACTCCTCAAGAAAGGATCCATTCTTGGCAACAAAAACCTTGCTCTCGATTTGTGATAGAAGGTATACCCAATCGTTTCCTTAGGGTATCCTATGAAGACGCATTTTTCCGCTTTGGGTTCGAGTTTATCCAACTGAAGTTTCTTCACATAAACATCGCATCCCCAAACTTTAAGAAATGACAGCTTAGGTTTGTTTCCAAACCATAATTCATACGGTGTTGTTTCAACGGATTTAGATGGTGCCCGATTTAACGTGAATGCAGCGGTTTCCAGTGCATAACCCCAAAATGACAGTGGCAAGTCAGTCAGAGACATCATAGATCGAACCATATCTAATAAAGTACGATTACGACATTCCAACACACCATTATGTTGTGGTGTTCTAGCAGGCGTGAGTTGTGAAACTATTCCACAGTCTTTCATATGTGTGCTAAACTCGTAACTAAGATACTCTCCTCCACGATCGGACCGCAGAAATTTGATCTTTTTGTTATGATGATTTTCCACTTCATTCTAAAATTCCTTGAACTTTTCAAAGGTTTTAGACTTATGTTTCATCAAATAGATATACCCGTATCTACTCAAATCATCTGTGAAAGTAACAAAATAACGATATCCACCTCGCGTCGACACACTCATTGGTCCACATACATCAGTATGTATGATTTGCAATAAATCTGTCGCCCGTTCCATTGAACTGGACAACGGCGTTCTAGTCATCTTGCCCACAAGGCATGGCTCACATGTATCAAATGATTCAAAATCAAGTGATTCCAAAAGTCAATCAAAATGGAGTTTCTTCATGCGTTTAACGCCAATATGACCTAGACGGCAGTGCCACATATATGCAGATATATCATTATCAAGTTTAATCCTTTTAGCATCAACATTATGAATATGCGTAATACTACTATCGAGATCCAACAGAAATAAACCATTCATCACAGGTGCATGACCATAAAAGATATCATTCATATAAATCTAACAACCATGGTTTTAAGATTTAAAGAAATAACCACTTCGCATCAAACACGATCCGGATACAATGTTCATGCTCAGTGAAGGCACCAAATAAAAATTATTTAGATTTATCACTAATCCCGACGGAATATGGAGAGGCAACATTCTAATGGCGATCACATCAACTCTTGATCCATTGCCGACCCGCATCGTGACCTCATCCCTTGCTAGCTGTCGCTTGTTCCGCAACCCCTGAATTAAGTTACATATATTAGCAACCGATCCTGTATCAAATACCCAGGTGCTACTGCGAGTACTAGTCAAGTACACAACAATAACATGTATATCACATATACCTTTGTTTGCCTTGCTAGCCTTCTTGTCTGCCAAATACTTAGGGTCGTTGCGCTTCCAATGGCCAGTCCCCTTGCAATAGTAGCACTCGGTATCAGACTTAGGGCCAGCTCGGGATTTATTTTCAGGTGCGGCAACATATTTGCCTCCCTTCTTTCCCTTTTGCTTGCCTTTCTTGTCTTTCTTGAAACCGGTGGTCTTCTTGATCATCAACACTTGATGTTCTTTCCTAATCCCCACTTCTGCAGTTTTAATCATTGACAGAAGCTCGAGAAGAGACTTCTTCATGCCATGCATGTTATAGTTCATCACGAAGCTCTTGTAGCTAGGTGGCAGAGATTGGAGAACACGATGTATGCCTAGGCAATGGGAATCGATATTCCCAAGAACACAAGCTTATCAGCGTACCCAAACATTTTGAGTACGTGCTCACTAACGGAGTTGTTCTCCTCCATCATGCAGCTAAAGAACTTTTCAGAAGCATTATAACTCTTTACGGTAGCATGGGTATCGAAAATCATTTTCAATTCTCCCATGGTATCAAAAGCATTGCCATTTTCAAAACGCTTTCAAAGTTCTAGCTCTATCCCATATAGTATACCGTAATGAACTAAGTTGTGGTCCTCCTGACGAGTTATATAGACATTCTTTTCCTTGTTAGGGGCATCGAGATCTGGTGGGGGGCCTAGCGGCGCCTCTAGCACATATTGCTTTTGTGCAGCAGTGAGGAGAATCCTCAAATTCATAGCCCAATTGGTGAAGTTGCTGCCATTCGCAGCAAGTTTCTCTTTCTCCATGAACACATTGAAATTAAAAGCAGGTGGTGCCATCTACAACATAATTTGTAAAGTTTATTTAGACTAAGTTTATGATAGATTGAGTTCAACTAATCCAAATTACTAATGAACTCCCACTCAAAAACGACATCCCTCGTGTCCTTTTGGTGATTACATGAACCAAATCCACTACACCAAGTCCGATCATCACGTGAGTCGGTGTAGCTTCAAAGGCGAGCATCTATATGGGCATCATATCAACTATATGACTCATGTTTAACATTTCGGTCCGTGTTCCAAGTCCATGTATGTACATGCTAGGCTCGCCAAGTAAGAACCTTAGTATTCGCGTGTGTAAAACTATCTTACAACCGTTGTATGAAAGCGTCGAGTCGAGTACACCCGATCATCATGTGATGTCTCGAAACACGATCCATAGAACGGTGCATACTTAAGGAAGAACACATTTTATCTTGATATTTAAATGAGGGATCATCTTACAATGCTACTAAAAGCGCCAAACTAGCAATATAAGATGCAAACATCTAATGTGTAAAGTGGGATGATATGGTCCATGCATTTGATCTCTATCATATGCATCATGGTATGATCTCTATCATTCCTTTGTGTGTAAGACCAAGGTCAATGGAACTTACCCGTTAAGTGTGTTGTAAGAGTATCTATCATACATCTACTTACAACATTACCATATCAAGACACTAGCCTAGCAACCATCTAAACTAGACGCCTCTAATTTATCTGATGCAAGTTTTACGTGGCTTAGGGCTTTCAGAGCTAGAACCGGTCTTACCTATGAACATGGAACCACAACGAGGATAACCAAGTTATTAGCAACTCGTTGTAAATCAGATATTGACTATAGTAGGAGAGACAGACACCCGCCAGCCACTTATGCAAAACTAGTTGCATGTCAGTCATGGAACCGGTCTCATGTACGATAACATGTAAGGTTGGTCCGGGCCACTTCATCCCACTATGCCACCAATATCCAAAATACATGAAAGAAGCAATAACATGACCATCATTGCCCACATATAAACATATGTGTACTACCCGTGCAAAGCACCTACGCATAGACCAGGCTCTGATACCACTGTTGGGTTCGCAGCATAGAAAACAAAAAAATTCCTACGATGAGAACTATATGCCAAGATCTATCTACTAGATACAAGAAACGGGTGGATATACATCCATAGAGAACTTACCCCCGAAGACAACAGAGTTTTGTTAATGAGTTGGAACTCGTGGATGATGTAGTCGTACACTTGCCGATCTCAAGATCGTGTGGAAGTCTTAGCACCGCAAATCAACAGCGCATCCGTCCTCGCACACACGTTCAAGCCACCGAACAACCTCCCTGCTCCAGTGATGCAGCGGAAGCAGCAACTCCTTCGAGACGCAATGCCACCGGGAACATGTATCTCGCTAATCCGAGACCATGGGGGAATATATCTAGAGACGGAGAGAGATCCTTCACGAGGAGGTCTGCTTTGTGAGGAAGGAGAGGGGGCCTTTTATAGGAGAGGGGGGCTCCTCCCCTCCCATGGCCGGCGCTCATGGGGGGTGCCCCCACCTCTTCCTCATTCATGTGGTGGAAGCTCCACTCACATAAATTTAGTCTCCACCCAAAGTTCCACTCACATGCATTAGATTTCCACCAAATTTAATGCAACTCTCATTTAATAAAACTCTTTTATTTATTTTATTCAGAATTTTGTTAATTACTTTAATTAACAAATATTCACATAAAACCCCTTGCAAGATTTCAATATCACATGCAGAACCAGTTTCTGTAATTTCACCCGAAACAATTCCGGTTTCCATCAAAATAATTCCAGCGCTTTGCAATTCTTTTGTCTGAAACATATGTGCTCCAAAATGGTATTTGTAAACCCTTAAGTGTGTCACCCTACGGTTCGCGAATAATGCAGACATGATTGAGACTCCTCTCAGATCAATAATCAGAAGCGGGACATGGAGATCCATATTGACTCCTGCACATTCAACGATGACTTCTGTGATCGTGAGAACCTTTAACGCTAGTAACTTAATCCCTTTGTATGATGATATATTACATGTCCGAGATTCGATCATCGGTATCCAAATACCTAGTTTGATCTCGTTAGCGACATGCACTCTTTTCTCGTTCCCGTGATATAACATTCTAGTGATCACATCACTTGCTTGCAAGCTATCTTAATGTGATATCACCGAGAGGGCCCAGAGTATATCTATCCGTCATCGGGATTGACAAATTCCACTCTTGATACATGAGCCTCAACATGACATCTTCGGACTATCTGAACCCACCTTTATAGTCACCCTTTTACGGTGTGACGTTTGATGTTATCAAGTTACCCTTCTGATGTCAGCAATTAACATGATCTCATGGTCTAAGGATAAAGATTACTTCGTATGATGTTATAGCAATATAAACATAATGAATTTGATTGTAATGCTATACTTCGGATGAATATTCATCACATCATTTCACAAATGTTGTGACCTCGTTATTAACAACATCCAATGTCCATGATCAGGAAACTTTGATCATCTTGTTAATCAACGAGCTAGTCTATGAGAGAGGCATAACTAGGAACCTTTTTTGTTTATTAAACACATATGTATTGACGTTTCCTATCAATACAATTATAGCATGCAAAATAAATATCTACCATATACAAGGAATACATAATAACAACTTTATTATTGCCTCTCAGGGCATATTTCCTTCAGGAGCCGCAAAACTCTCACTATATTTTTTAGGCTACCCAGTACATTGATTTTTTACTAAGGAGTTCATGAAAAATAGCCCATTCGCCCTCATTCTAGCACAATACCTCACTAATTTAGCCTATCTAGCACATTGATTTTTTAGCACGAAGCACCTCGAATTTTTGTCTAAGGAGCCCACAATAAATAGCCCATATGTCCACTAGATTGGGCCTAGAACTTTTTTAGTCACCCAAAGCTTTCTTAATTTATCGTATTCTAGCTATTTTTTATTAAAATTCTGCCTAGAGAGCTAACTTTTTTATTTTAAGGGAGATAAACATTTACAAACATAATATTTTTAAGGAGACAAATATATACCCATACTTAGTAACTTAGCTTAACGTTGCACTAGCATATATATCCATTCGCATGTATTGAAGTCTCGGGTTCGAATCCTAGGATTGTATATTTATCCTATGAACTTTTCATTTTCATTTGTTCTTGTAGCAATATTGTTGTAAGTAGAAAACAATTGGGTGAACAAATTATCCAACATATTTCCATAGAAAAGCTAACAGCATGGATCTAACATCTAGACCATACATGGCTTCCGACGGTCACAGCCAAAAAAAGTCTAACATACACACGTTGTTGTATATATATTTTATGAAGTTTTCATTTTCATTTTATCATGTAGCAATATTCATGTAAGTATCCAACAATCATGTGTAACAAATTATCCAAACATACTTGTATATAGAGGCTGGCATCAAGCAACATTATCAAGTTCAAAATGGTGGATATGATCAAAAAAATGGCCGACCTATAATACACATGTTTCCTATACAGAGGGGCTGACATCAGAGACGTAGCAACCTGATCATACACGGTTGTCTCATCGAGCAACGTTACCAAGGTCACTACAATGGTCATGACCGAAAAAATTCAACATACACACACATTTATTTTAAAGAGAGACAATCATCAGGAAACCTATGGCTAGACTAAGCGCCCGATGCATCAAGAACATACACACGAGTTTGTTTTAAAAATAGACTGACATCAAGGACCCAACAACTAGACTACACGGTTACTACATAAAGCAACGTTATCAAGTTCAAAACAGTGAGGCGCAACCGCGTCATATTTACTTTTAGAGAGAGGATAACACCGAGGACCCAACAATTAGTTTAAGCGGCTGTTGCATCAAACAACGTTATCAAATTCAAACCATTGAGACACAACGAAAAAAACTCTAGAGATACTGACAATGTGGCCCCACAAGCTTCAAAATACTAGATCAGAGTTAAAATCATGCGGGGAACAAAAATCTGATATCTACCACGCGCTGGCCAAGCTTCTGCCACATTTTTACGGTTCCGTGGTAGAAGAGGGTCACGAAAATGAAAAAGGGTTTCCATTTACTAATAAAAATCATGACAGAAGATGCACCCTCTACCACGCTCGACAGACCAAACCGTTGTGGATGAAAAAATTTCTTATAGCATTCAAGCATTATCTATAGACAATTCCTCCATATAAAATTCAATCAAACATTAGTTCATAGTGATTGTAATTAATTACCAAAACCCGTGCTCTTTCAACATGTTTTGCTTAGGGTGATATAAGTATATCGGCCATTCATGCGTCTAGGAAGTTGATGTAGGGCCACGTAGAGATAAAACAAAATTTTCCTACATGGTGATCCCAAGATCTAGCTGAGATAGAAGGCCACGAGGATTACCACTAGATGTGTAGTTGTAGATTACCGATGAAGCGCATCGCTCAATGCAGTGCAGTCCTCACGATCCTATCCGATCCATGATCGTCGAAGTGCTGAACGTACATCACCTTCGCCAGTATCCACAGAGGAGGAGCACTGGTGGTGGAATTCTAGGTTCGGTATGGCGGCTGGACTAAACTGAAGCTTGGGTTTTCAATGCATGGAATGATCTAACATGCCCCTTGGTCATCTGTGCCCCAGTATATATAGGGAGTGAAAGTGGGATCCACTCACTTGTGGCCCATTCACTAAAAGGCCTATATTAGTTAGAGTCCAACTCACTGACTTAGTTCGTGTCTGATTTGGGTCCAACCCAAACTGATTTACGGTTCAGGTCTAATCCAAACTTGCTCCCGCTCTTAAGTGTATGACCCGACAGGCTCATGGTGTCTTGGACATGGTTCGAGTCTCACTTGTAATCGATCAGTCAGTAGTGGCTCCTAGCAGAATGTGCCGACTCCCAAGTACCAAAAATTCATGACGACATACCTTCCAATGCAATTTCCGTCTGAGCCCCTTTTGCCTCACTATACATCTTGTCAAGCTATAGGCGAATAATCATCATCCTTCAAATAGCTCAACTCTCTTCTCGGTCCGAGACAAGTGATTCATCCGACTAACTCTTAGTCGGCCGCCTTGGTTAACACTTAACTCAGTCATGCATGGCCATGCTTTCCGAATCATATCTTCCGAGAGGGCCCAGAGAATATCCCTCTAGACGGAGGGGCAAAATCCCATCTTGGTCATCCATATCACACAGCTTGATTCTCAGCCGACCTGAACTTTGCCTTTATGACTACCCTTTGACGGAACAACGTTTGATAGAACCGAAGTCAGTGATCCACAACTCAGATTGTGCAATAACCTCAGGTCTAAGGATTACATTGATTGAGACATATCATCACCATGCCCACGACAAGTGGAACCGAGTCATCGGCCGACTTTCACATTAGTCTAAATTGTGTGTTCAGCACAACCTCAATGACCAAGGATATTTAGTATGAACAACATGAATACATAGTTTCACGACCGAATCACATATTCAATGATACATATCATAAGTTCATACAAGGAAAATATAATAACTTTATGAATACATCGGGAATAACAGCATACATGTTGCCTCTAGGGCATATTCCCAATAGTCTCCCACATGCACTAGAGTCAATCTTCAGATATCTAATGTCCAGGCATCTAATGCCCATAGCTCTCAGGTGCGCCTCATGCTTCGGCTGTGTGGTAGCGGCTTTGTCAACCAATCCGCAATATTTGCATCTGTGTGTACCTTGTGTAACTTGATATCACCTTGATCCTCAAACTGGCGAATCAAGTGGTACCGCATGAGTATATGTTTGTTTTTTTGGTGTTGTCTAGGTTCCTTGGCTTATGCAATAGCACCATTGTTGTCACAATATACATCTAATAGATTGGACAAGCCCTAAACCACACCAAGATCTATGAGGAAATTCCTCATCCAAACGGCTTCCTTTGCCGCCTCTAAGGCGGCAATATACTTAGCTTATGTCATAGACGCAGACACCGTCTTTTGGTTGGAACTCTTCTAGCTCACAACCCCTCCATTTATTACAAACACATATCTGGATTGCAAACGAGAATCGTTCGAGTCAGTAAGATAACTTGTATCTGTGTAACCCTTTACACTGAGTTCATCCTCACCTCCATAAACTAGGAACATAGCCTTAGTCCTTCTCAAGTACTTAAGGATATTTTTAGCCGCTTCCTAGTGGATTTCTCTAGGGTGAGCCTGGTATCTGCTCACAACACTTAGAGTATAGAAAACATCCGGCGTTATACAAATCATAGCATACATGATGGATCCGACTGCTGAAGCATACGGATCGCACTCATCTAACTTCGCCCATCAGTTATCGAAGTACATTGAGTCTTGCTAAGTTTTACACCATGGAACATCGGTAAGAACCCCTTCTTAGACGATTCCAAGTTGAAAATTTTCAACATTTTGTCCAAATATATACTTTGACTCAATCTAGTGAGCCGCCTTGATCTATCTCTATAGATCCGGATTCCTAGTATGTAAGTCGCCTCACCCAAGTCCTTCATCAAAAAACTCTTTTCCGATTCCTTGGTTTCTTGCAACATCTGGACATCATTTCCAATCAGTAATATGTCATCCACATATAAGACCAGAAAGTTTAGTTTGCTCCCACTAAACTTCTTTTGTAGACAAGACTCATGATCACTTTTGATGAATTCAAACGATTTAACTACCTCATCAAAGAGAATGTTCCAACTCCGAGATGCTTGCTTCAACCCATAAATGGATTTCTCAAGTTTGCATACCTTGTTAGTTTTAGCCGGATCAACAAAAAGTCTTGACATACATCTGCCATATCTCATAGTAGAAATAGGCTGCTATAGCTAACCTGATTTGAACTGACTTAAGCATCGCTATAGGTGAGAAAGTCTCATAGTAACCAACTCCTTAAACCCATTGAAACTGCTTCACAATAAGCAATGCTTTATAGACAGTAATATTTCCATCCATATCCGTTTTCTTCTTAAAGACCCATTTGCACTTGATGGGTCTTGCACCGTTTGGCGGATCAACCAAGTTTAAAACTTGATTTTCATCCATGGACTTTAACTTAGGTCCCACCATTGCTTCCGAATAAGTTGCCGGTTCATCACCCTCTAATAGTAACACATTGATGAGTGCATATTTGCATCATGTTTTACATTATTATTTTGCATTGTAGATGTAGGATCTTGGTATTTTACGGTGCTCGCACGCACATTTTACGTCTGTTTTCACTAGGATCAGGACATATGATGGATCCAATGGATACAATTCTTGGAGCAGTTGTACAATGGAGAAAAGGGGTAAAAACAACGTAAAATCGCTTATTTAGGAAATATTAATAATACTAGAAGCAAACCAGAAGCGAACAAGGGAGCTAGAAGGTTCAACGACCAACTATGCGGCGGGAGCAAATTTTCTGGCTATATAGCTCCGGCCGTATAGTTGGCGCCTCCTCCGCCTCCTCAAATAGTTTCACCCCGTGCAACTGGTTTGAGGAGATGACATACAGAACACCTAGAAATCGTAGAAACCTTACCTCCGGAAGGCATCTAGAGGGGGAACTTGTCCACCAGGGATCAATCTTCGCCCTGCACAGATCCGGGAGGCTAAAGCATCGATCTTCATCATCCACCGCTGCATCACCACCATCTCCATCCATCCCATCAACATCTTGTCTAGATCTTGTTGTAATTCCCGTACTCGTTGTGGATTTATACAAGTACTATTTATCTATGATTGTTTCTATTACCATTGCCATGATGTTGATTGCCTCCATGTCTGAGTAGATCTCTAGTTCCTAGGAGATGGAGAAACCCTAGTATGAGATTTCAATAATATAAAGTCTATTATGATATTCATCGATGTGACCATGGGTTAGATTTTCTACATCTTGTTGTTAAGAGAAGTCGACCTCTCAATATTTGCCTCTCATGGGGACTTAACGGAGGGAACTACTAGTTGGTAGACGAAGGCATGCTAGCACTTACAGTGACTCTAAAGTTGTTGGCACCCCTTACGTATCAACTTGGGAAACCGAGAAAACTCACAGAACACTGTCCATGCCATGAGATACGTCCTATGGGATTACGTACCTTAATAGTGCAGTAATTTGATTGATGTTGATTGCTGACTGATGTGGTTATGAGGATGATGTGAGCAGCGGTTGCTGCCTAATTGTCCAAATACGGAGTTTCTCCCACACATACATAGTTGAGAATGTTCATGATGATAATCTTTATCTTAGATCCTTATAATACTAGTGGTGTATCTGCTACTCCCTGAGAATGTCTTTCCCTATTGCAGTTCCAATCTCTCTTACATACGCGATACTTACTTTCTGTATTAAGTTATTTTACTTTACTTTATTATTGCTCTGATACCTAAAACCCCAAAACACCTTTTTACACAATACTCGCATTTTATCTTGTCACTTAGAACTTAAACTAGCATTTCTATCGTAATATTTATTTCAAGAGTTATTAGACTTCAGACTCTTGCTCCCTATGGGATCGATATCTTTATTTCAAAACTAGCTACAAACAATCAGTGCACTTGCAGTCATCAAGCTATTTTCTGGCACCGTTGTCGGGGAGCTAAGCGCTCTAGGTATTTTAGTTTTTGCTTATTTATTTTTGTCTTGCTAAATTTTGTTTTGAGTTACAGGTTCCCACCAACATGATGGAGTTTGAGCATATGACTAGTGCTAACCCACTCAACTGCTTTGGGAAGCCCTATGATATTTATAAAAGAGACAACTCCAATGAGAAGACAAGGGGGTTTGAAATAAATCCTCTACTACTTGGTATTTTACACAAGAAGCAATTTACTAGAGATGAAGATGATCCTGATCCATATGAGCATATTGCATGTTTCAAAGATATATGTGGCACTTTTCTATTAACAGGATATACCGCTGATGAGGTAAGGGTTAAACTTTTTAGTCGGACTTTGACTAGTACAACTCTCTCATGGTATAGATCTCTACCACCTGAAGCCACTACTACTTGGGATAATCTAGTATGTGAATTTCTAGCAAAATATTATCCATTGTCAAAATCTTTTGGAATCGGGCGTCTTATAATGACTTGGAAAAATCATTTTAATGAAGGACTAGTAAGATCTTATATCAGATTTAAAGATTTACTACGACTATGTCTGCATCATGATTTACCTGAATGGTATTTATTGCATATCTTTTATGGCGGTTTAATTGAACCTAATAAAATTGAACTAGACTCTTTCGCAGAAGGAGGCTTTATGAATCTTCCTATACCTAAAGCTTGGGCTTTACTTAATAGAATTTGTGACCATAGAGTTTCATGGAATTTTGGTCTAGGAAATGAAGGAGGCGTAGAAATTGAACATGATTATGTGCATGACTATAATAAAAAAAATGCCATGTTAAAGAATTATCTAAAGAACTTTATTTGGATTTAGATCTGGTGTTGCAAGTTGTTAAAGCTTTTATAGAACATATTAAATCTCCAAAAGAGGGACAGGTCAAGTATGATCCACCACCCGAACCTGAGAAGAAAAGAGAAGATAAAGCAACACTGGCCTCCTTAGAACCAATAATTGAGATGCCTTTTCCTAACACTTCACAAAAGCATATTCTTGAATATGAACAGGTTAAAGCAATACAGGATAAAAAGGAAGAAGAAAGTATGCCAGAAGTCGTGGAACATCTGGAAGAAACCAAAGATGAAGAGGTAACCAAGGAAGAAATTATGTCTATGTACGCACATTGTAACATAATTGAACTTGATGAAGAGACTTCCGTATTGGTTGAAGGTAAAACAAAGGTAAAATATGTGGGTAAGCCTATTCTTCCCTGCATATTTAAAGAAACCTCGCATTACGGTTTATGTGATCTTGGCACCAAAGTTAATGTTATATCTTATGATTTCTACTTAGAAATAAAAGAATAAATAGAACCGGCTATAATTGAAAATACTTATATGACAATTATGTTAGCCAATAAAAATCTAAGAATTCCAATGGGAGTAGTTCAAGATGCAACTGTCACAATTGGCAATAAAAATGTTCCTATCGATTTTGTAGTTGTTGATATGCCAGCTAACACTCTTTGCCCTATTATATTTGGAAGAAAAAATTTGGGTGATATAGGTGCCTATGTTAATTTCAAGAAGGAGATTGTGTCTCTTAAGCGTGGGGAAACGGAAAATAAATTCCATTTTTCCAAATTTAAAGACAGACCTCCACAACTACAAGAAGAAGAGGAAAGAGAACTATTGAAGAAATGGCGGCTCTTTTCTTTGGTAATCAAGAAGAAGAAATAAATGAATATCCAAATTATGAAGAAATTGTTATTGAGGACAAGTCCTTGGAAGAACTAGAAGATGAATTCGATTCACTTCCCATAATGGGACCTCCAACTGATGAGGCTTTTGAAGAGCTAGAAAAGAGAGGGGACGGGGAACTACCACCCCCAGAGTTGAAGACTCTACCAGATAATCTCGAATACAGGTTTCTAGATGATACAAATAAATTTCCTATTATTATCAGTGCTAAACTTTTAGGAAAAGAAGAAGAAGAACTTATGGAGATACTTAAGGAGCATCGCAAGGCCTTTGGGTACTCAATGGATGACTTGAAGATCATAAGTCCCATGATAGCCGTCCATCAAATATTCATGGAGGAAGGTGCTAAACCAGTTGTGAAATTTAATAGAAGATTGAAGCCTAAAATGAAAGAAGTGGTAAGAAAATAAATTGTAATCCTACTGGACATAGGTATAATCTATCCTGTTAAAGAAAGTGAATGGGTAAGTCATGTTCATTATGTCCCTAAGAAGGGAGGTTTCACTGTTGTTCCTAATGAAAACAATGAATTGATACCTCCTAGAACTATTGTTGGGCATAGGATGTGCATAGACTTTAGAAAATAAAATAAAGAAACTAGGAAAGATCACTATCCTTTACCGTTCATAGATCGAACTTTAGAGAGGTTAGCAAACCATACTCATTTTTGTTACTTGGATGGATACTCTGGTTTTTCTCAAATAGTTGTTCATCTTGATGACCAACTTAAAACAACTTTCATTAGTCCTTATGGTTTACATGCTTACCAACGTATGTCTTTTGGTGTATCTAATGCTCTGACTACTTTTCAAAGATGCATGACTGCTATTTTTGCTAATTTCATAGAACTTATAATGGAAGTATTTATGGATGACTTTTCTGTCTATGGAACTTTGTTTACTAGTTGATTGGATAATCTCAAAATAGTTTTGGAGCGTTGCAAAGAAAGCAATCTTGTTCTAAACTGGGAGAAGTGCCATTTGATGGTCAAAGAAGGTATAGTCCTTAGACACAAGGTATCAGGTAAGGGAATTGAAGTTGATAGAGCTAAGGTTGAGGCAATAGAGAGAATGCCACAACCCAGGGATATTCAAGGTATAAGAAGTTTCCTTGGTCATGTGGGTTTTTATAGAAGGTTCATTAGAAAATTCTCTGGAATATCTAAACCTTTGACTAACCTCATGCAAAAGGGAGTAAGATTTAATTTTGATGATAAATGTCTTCAAGCCTTCGATAAACTCAAAAATGCTTTATCTCGTGCTCCAATCATTAAACCACCTATCTGGGATACAACCTTTGACTTAATATGTGAAGCTAGTGATGATGTTGTAGGAGTAACTCTGGGACAACATATTGGTCGCAAATTTAATATTATACATCATGCTAGTAGAACTCTAAATGGTGCTCAGAATAATTACCCAAAGGAAGAAAAGGAACTATTTGCTGTATTTTTCTCTTGTGATAAATTTCTTTCTTACATAGTTGATGCAAAGGTAAGAGTTCATACGGATCATGATGGTTTAAAAGAACTCCTTGAGAGGAAAGAACATAAGCCAAGACTGATCCGTTGGATTCTATCACTTCAAGAATTAGAGTTGCAGATTATGTAGAGGCAAGAAATAAAAATGTTAGATGCAGTGTCCATGATTGCCTAGCAAGACACCAATCTTGTTGAGAGGAACTTTAGTCCTGGTGATTTTCGTTTACGAGAATTATTCAATGAATTAAGGTCAATTCCTTCAAGAGAGAAGAAGTCTTTGTTGTTGGAGGAACTTTCTCATCCCCGAATAAGCAAATGGTATGTGCAAGTTAAGTGTTCTTACCCAAATAAGTGATTTGTTTTCACAAATTTTACTCCTAAAAATTCTGCCTTTGAATTCCTTGTGTTTTTCTGAGTTTTAGAGGGTTTTTACCAACTATATGGGTGGAACTATACGACCGGAGAGGGAGATCCCGCCGTATAGTTGGTCATTAAAATCTCTGTATCATCTTTGTGAAATTGTTTTCGTTATATGAGCCTATACGGTTGCAACTATACGACTGGAGCCAAAATTCCAGCTGTATAGTTGGTCGTTAAACTCTCAGATAGTTTTGCTTTTTGGTGTCTGTATCTATACTGTCGCAACTATATGATCGGAGCCAAAATTCCGGCTGTATAGTTGGTCGTTAAACTCTCAGACACTTTTGATTTTGGGTGTTTGTATCTATATGGTCGCAATTATACGGCTGGAGCCAAAATTCTGACCGTATAGTTGGTCGTTAAAATCCGAGATACTTTACGTTTGTCCTTTTGTTTATTCATTGCCAAAAAAAACTTATTGTCGGTTCCGAGTCATGATTTAATCAACCTGGACTTGAGATATTTGGAAATATCTGCCCGGAACCAACTATATGGCCGAACCTATACGGGCCATAGTTGGTCATTACGCGGCAGAACTCTTCCAAATCCGTGATTTCTTTCCATGTTTTGTTAAGATTCTTTTCTTGGACAAAAAATTGGTGTTTCTCGCGAGTTTTACCGACCTCTAACCCCCCTTATATACTGACATTGTCTCTCTCTCTAATCATAATCTATAGGAACCAATATAGCAATGTGATATCCCGTCCTAGGCCGTGGGAAACCCATGGGGCTCATTTCTCCTTCCAGGGACCGATCTAGCAGCCCATCCATGGAGGACGATGACGAGGAGGTGGAGAGGTTTAGCCTGAGGTACAAGGAGTATGTCGAGCCGAGCTACTTCAACAATGATTCCGATGATGACGTGGTTGACGTCTACATCCACCGTGACGTCTATGATCCACCGAAGATCGATTGGGCAGTGATGAAGAAAGCTCAACAAGAGAGAGAAGATCCCAAGCCACATGGAAAGGGCGTGTGGAGACGGTCCAGTTCATCACCACAAATCCAAGGCCACACAAGCGTAAGGAATTATCTAATATTGGTGCAGGTGCTAGCAAGAGAGCAAATGCACCACTCTCGAAGCCAACCATTGGTGCTCATATGAATGTTAAGCCTCAAGAAGAGTGGAGGTACGGTTTCCACTTCCCCAATCCATCAATTATGGAGGAGGAAGAGGAAGTTGTCCCCAGTACCAAGGATCGCGTGTGGGCACTGGAGATATATCAGAAGCAGGAGCTACTCCATCGCGTCGAAGTCCGTCACTGTCTCAATGAGATGGAGAAGAAGGAATACCTCCTTCCATTGGTTACTAAGCTCGCAGATAGAGTGGACACTTTGCAATCTGATCTGCGCAGGTGCTACAGCCGCATAACTGCTCTGGAGGAGACCAACAAGAAGCTACGCACCGCGGTGTTACATGCCATGATGCCACAATGATCTACAACAATCACGGTATCAAATAATCGCAAGGGATTATTTGATACCGCCTGGCTTGATTCCAAGCTTGGGGAGATCTTTAAAGCCTTGTAATCTATCTTATAAGTTTTTATTATTATTTTTGCATTAGTCAAACTAGCAATGAAGTTGCATCATTAGAATTCCATTCAGGAATACTCGATCCCTTTAATGAAATTCCGAGTTTATTATTATATATGGAACTATTGAGTTTGTGCTTGCTTTAGTGATATATGAATAGCTTGAGTATGATTTTACTTGCACTTGATGATAGCAATAGGATTCTTCCACACCATTGGTATTAATGGAACACATAAAGATAATTTGGTCAATATGTTGTAAGTCTACGGTTTGATTTACAAAGAAAAATTATCTATACAATTAAGTTGAAAAAGAAATCTTGAACAAAAGAAACTGAAAGTGCTATCAAAATAGAGTGAGAACAAGTCGAGGTAGAATCCCCAAGTCATAAGAATGCTTCATATACAGTTGGAATTTGATAATTGAGATCGTTAAACTTTGAATTCCTACATAAGGTGGAATATATGGCTAGCTCCTTTGCATAGCACTTAAACAAAAGTGTGAGCATATATGCAAAAGAAAAGAAAAGAAAGAAGAAAAAGAGCGAGTGTGCAAAGAGCAAATAGGCATATACCATTGTATTGTAGTATGACAAAGAGACACTTTTGATATTTTGAATCCCAAGTGAATACGTTGATCCTAAAACACTTGGGACTACCTCGTTAACTCATTCGATTGAACCGGATACTTTTACATTATGTTGAGATTCATCTTTTATGAACTGTTAATCAGTAAGGTGTGGAAGCTTGCTAATACTATTCAGATGGTTCAAGTAAGGTACTATTCACGAGCTTATTCCTATGTATCGTATATGATAAACACATGCTGCAACTGTCTCATTTATTTTAATCGACTCAACTTCATGAATATGAGGATCACATCCATTAAGCTAAAACTTGCTCGGGACGAGCAAGAGTCTAAGCTTGGGGAAGTTGATGAGTGCATATTTGCATCATGTTTTACATTATTATTTTGCATTGTAGATGTAGGATCTTGGTATTTTACGGCACTCACGCACACATTTTATGTCTGTTTTCACCAGGATCATGATAGATGATGGATCCAATGGATACAAATCTTGGAGCAGTTGTACTGTGGAGAAAAGGAGTCAAAAACAACGTGAATCGCTTATTTGGGAAATATTAATAATACTAGAAGAAAACCAGAAGCGAACAAGGGAGGCAGAAGGTTCAACGACCAACTATATGATGGGAGCAAATTTTCCGGCCATATAGCTCCGGCCGTATAATTGACGCTGCCTCCGCCTCCTCAAATAGTTTCACCCCGTGCAAGTGGTTCAAGGAGACCACATACAGAACATCCAGAAATCACAAAAACCTCACCTCCAGAAGGCATCTAGAGGGGGAACTCGTCCACCAGGGATCCATCTTCGCCCTGTGCAGATCTGGGAGGCTAAGGCATCGATCTTCATCATCCACCGCTGCATGACCACCATCTCCATCCATCCCATCTACATCTTGTTGTAATTCCCGTACTCGTTGTGGATTTATACAAGTATTATTCCTCTATGATTGTTTATATAACCATTGACATGATGTTGATTACCTCGATGTCTGAGTAGATCTCTAGTTCTTAGAGAGATGGAGAAACCCTAGTATGAGATTGAAATAAGATAAAGTCTATTATGATATTCATCGATGTGACCATGTGTTAGATTTTCTACATCTTGATGTTGAGAGAAGTCGACCTCTCAATATTTTCCTTTCATGGGGACTTGATGGAGGGAACTACTACTTGGTAGAAGGAGGCATGATAGCACTTACGGTTACTATAAAGTTGTTGGCACCCCTTACGTATCAACTTGGGAAACCGAGGAAACTCACCGAACACTATCCATGCCATGGGATACGTCCTACGGGATTACGTCCCTTAATAGCACAATAACTCGATTGATGTTGATTGCTGACTGCTGTGGTTATGATGATGATGTGAGCAGCGGTTGCTACCTAATTGTCCAAATACGGAGTTCCTCTCACACATACATAGTTGAGAATGTTCATGATGATAATCTTTATCTTAGATCCTTATAATACTAGTGGTGTATCCGCTACTCCCTGAGGACGCTTTTTCCCCATTGCAGTTCCAATCTCTCTTACATATGCGATACTTACTTTCTGTATTAAGTTATTTTACTATACTTTATTATTTCTCTTATACCTAAAACCCAGAAACACCTTTTTACACAATACTCGCATTTTATCTTGTCACTTAGAACTTAATTGTAACCACCCGGATTTTTAATCCCAGATGCATGTTATGACATACCTCGCAATCCCAGGATTACCATTTTTGCGAGACATAACAGATTTGGTACCACAGTACATCGTCCATTACAAACCATAATAAAGGTCTTACAAATAAAGGATCTCATGATCCAGTCTTAATACAAATCAAGTAGTGGAAAATAAACGTAGTAGGGGCTCCATCTTCAGAGTCACAGACAATGCTGACGATGGGAGATGATCCTAGTTGTCATAGACCTCCTGCTGTCCATCATCCTGGTAGTCCTCCTCATAGTATGGCCACGGGAATAGCTAGGGACAAAGCCATGAGTACTCTTTAAGTACTCGCAAACTATCACTAACAAGTAAGGTAGTTCTAGTAGAAATATTAAGCTCTAAGTTTATTTGCAAAAGCCAGGTTTATCTAAAACTGAGTTTAGAAGTAAAGAAAACTAATGTAATGTTCTAATTCACTTAAGTGGGAACCTAGTTTTCATATCCACAACCCTGTTGTGGTCAAGTCAAAGTCATAGTTCAGTTCACAAGTCATTTTGAAAACATGTGACAATGGAACAGTATGGCCACTCCAACTGTCCATGACCGCGGACGCGGCTATTTGCATAGTTTGACACTCTGCAGAGGTGGTACACTTTCACCACAAAATTCGATACATCCATCAGGGATAACCCTAAATCAATCATACTTAGTATGTGGATAATCAATCATAACCTTTCAATTACACACTCTAGTATAGGCACCTCCCCTATGAGCTTGGCCTCCCAGCCATGGCCATCTGCCATCCTAGGCACTGCATAGGTGGACATTCATCACAAGGTAGCCTCAGCTCAACCTCTTCCGCAAGTGAACCCATACTAAGGCATATAAACTTCCGATTAAGCCCAACCTAATTCAGGTATTGTGGTTGTACGGTAAAATTGGAATGGTATCGCATCCGAACCCAACCATCAATTTTTATAAAGGGCTAAGGCTCATGCCTCAACATTTTCATCATCAAACCATTGTGTTTCTCAACACATGTCAAAACATTTCAATAGAATGAATCTTCATTCCAAGGTTTTCATAATCATTTTCACCAAGTATTCCCATCTACAGTGATCAACTTTTATGCTTAGCACTAGCCACTAAAGTTGAGTGTATTCACTAATGAGGGGTGCTAATCTCCAATCTCATGCCATGGAATGCCATCTAAGTATAACTACTTAGGACTAGTTTTATACTCTTTATGGCATCTATACTATTTTTCCAATACTCACAAAGCACTAACTAAAAGTAAAGAACTTTGGTAAAAGTAAAAGAGTAAATCTTGCAAGTAAAACTTGGGATTGGTATAATCAAAGTTATATAACCAAAGAATGCCTAATGCATCTTGCTTAAGTTATCAAGTTTGCAAGTATTATCTTGCATAGTTAGGAAACTTGCAAGTGTTATCTTGCCTTGAGTAGTGCAGTGGTTGAAATTTTCTTCTTCTTCTTCTTCTTGGTAGTACTCCTCCTCCTCGTATCCCGGGTCGATACTATTGTCTATAAAGGAATACAGGGTACACAATCACCAAACAATACTTAACTATTTCTATTTAGCACAGTAAGGCTCACACTTGATGATCTAGCATCATCACAATCATAACATGAAATAAAGACTTAAGCTTGTTTATCTTATTTTAGAAAAGTAATTTCTACTCATTGAAAAATACTTAAGATTTAATATTCTCCAATTAAAATATTGGATCATGTTGGCACATGTCATCACCACATATTCTAATACATGTGAATGTGATTTAAAGTGTTGGTCATATTTTATAAAGTTTAAGATTATCATTTAATAGAATTAAAGTGACTAGAAATGCCTAAATAACACTCTATTGGTACTAGTCCAATGTCATTGCATTTAAACCTAGATACTTTTACATATTCAATAGATCTTGTCAAATGTGATTTTTGAGAGTTGGAATCAACTCAAACGCATTTATGGTTGATTTTTGAAAAATGTTTGAAGTTGGAAAAGTGTTTGTCTTGTTATTTTTACTATAGGTGATCTCTAACTCCAAATTATTTGAATTCAACGGTCTTGGATAGATAATTTAAATATCTTTCTAACAAAATTGGAATCATGCAATTTGGTTTAGTAAATATCTTTAAATTGATTTTTGAATCTACTGATAGAATCTGGTTTTAACTAAATTGGAAAATAACTATTTGAATCACTGGGCTCTGCGCGGGAAACTAACTGGGCTGGCCCAATCTGCACAGCGCGGCATAGAGGGCTACTGACAGCAAGGTCCCACTAGTCAACGACTCAGTCTAACCGAAACGGTATCTTTGAATCTAGGCCCTATGATTAGAATACGATCTAACGACCGTGATTCGTCGTCTCCGACGAACAGCTCCGGCAAGGAATTAAACCTAACACGGCGGTGGGGGTATGTGGGGGCTCACCTGGGCTCCATCTAGGGTTGGCGATGGGGGCGAACGACGTTGTCGGCGACGGCGGTTCGAACGGTGGTCAGGGTAGCTCCTGGGGTGGTTCCAATTGACGACGCCCTTCTCCTTCTGCAGCGGCAGGCTCCGGCCAAATTCTGGCAATGCGGCACTCGCCTTGCTCTGCGGAGAAGTGTGGGAGGGTCTGTGAGGAGTGGGGAGTGTGTTGGTGTGGAGAATGGAGGCGGAGGGGGCCTGTATTTATACACTGACGAGGGGACCGAGCGGGATGAGTTGGCTTCTCCAGCGAGGGTAGTACAACGTGCTATCGACATGGCTGTAGGTAGGGGGCGGTGCAGTGCTCCCTGGCGGTCATCATGCTCTTAAAGGCGCGACATGGGGCGGTCGAGGTTGGTCGGGTGCGTGCGATGCTCTGCGCGGGAGCGGCGGTGTTCGAGACGGCGCACGGGTGCTACAGGTCACGCGGTGGCGAATGGTGGTGTCTAGGAGGTGGTTGTGACCATGGCAATTATGCGCGTGTGCGGAGAGAGCGCGGCGCAGTCTATGCGAGCTGGTCAGGTGCGGCGCTCTAGCGCGCTCTCGGCATGGCACATAGAGAGTGTGTGCGGCTGGTCTTGGGTGGCCCATGGCCTGGCTGTGGTCAAGGGTTAGACAAGGGGTGGCGGTGGACGGTGACGTGCCTCCTGGACATCATGGATGGTTGCGGCATTGTCTGGAGCGAGCGGTTCTTGGTCGGTCGGCGATGACCATTTTCGGGCGGCGCCGCACTGGTGCAACGGCAGAGGGGGTGGCTGTATATGTATTGCTAGACACTGGGGGAGACAGGGGAGTGGAGAGGGAACCATTTGGTCAAGTGATCACTGCTCAAAACAATGTAAGTTAGGCTAGGTTTAAATTGTGCCTACAAGGTGTTTGATTAAATGGTCGAAAGAAATTTAGTTTGAAAATTTTGAATGAAATTTGGTGAGTGTTTGGATCTTATGCTTGAGCGTCTATGGTTGCTTGGAGAAGTCAAGTGGAATTGGTTTGAGTGGTTTTTGCAAAATGGTGATCTTACCCTATGAACTTGATTCAATTTTCAACTGTCCTTTAAATAGATTTGAAAATAATTTTTGTGAGTTTATAAAGTGGGCTTGGGTTCACTTTTACTTGGTCTAGCAAGGGGTGAAAAGAAATGGGAATTGTTTATGTTAGAAATTCTTTACTAGGAACACTCAAAGTGGCCTAGTGGTTAACTTTGGTCAAGCAAAGAAAAAAGTGGTTAACTTTGGTCAAAATGACCATTTAATCATTTGATTTATTTTTATTTTGTTTATAATTGGCCTAGATGATGTTGTATTCATCTTTAAACCATTTCTCATCATTTGTGGCAATCAAACATGGCAATTTCACTCAATCCTACACTAATGCAAAGCACACATGCATTCATATAGATTTTTGGAATAAAAGTTTTTGTTAACCCTAAATTTGGGTGATTAGAACTTGGTAATCTTGATTAACAGTTTTGGGGTGTTACAAATCTTCCCTCCTTAAACAAAATCTCGTCCCGGGATTTAAGAAAACTAGGAACTAAAGAGATTTGGAAACTCAGTCCTAATGTAATCTTCTCGCTCCCAAGTGGCTTCTTCTTTGGTATGGTACTCCACTGGATCTTGAGAAATTTGACACTCTGGGTCCTGGTGGTTCTGAAGGCTTCTTCCAAAATACGAATGGGTACTTCACGATACGTCAGGTCCTTGTTGATACCTATGGCTCGGTGATCGATGTTCTTGAAAACTTTGGTCTTCTCTGGAACTTCTAGGCATTTGCGAAGTAACGAGATATGAAACACATCATGTATGGCTGACATCTCCTCTGGTAGTTCTAGTTGATATGATACTTCTCCTCGGCGATTCAAAATCTTGAAGGGTCCAATATATCTGGGGGCTAACTTTCCTTTTGGTTGAAAACGTTGCATTCCCTTCAAGGGTGATACTTTGAGATACACAAAATCTCCAACATTGAAAGCCAGGTCTCAGCGTCTCTTGTCAGCATAACTCTTCTGCCTGGATTGGGCGGTCTTGAGATGTTCATGGACTTTGTGAACCTTCTCTTCGGCTTCTCGTAAGATATCGGGTCCGAAGATCTGACTCTCTCCTACTTGCGACCAATTCAAGGGGGGTAGGACACTTCCTTCCATGCAGAAATTCAAATGGGGCCATTTGCAAACTGGCTTGATAACTGTTGTTGTATGAGAATTCTGCAAAAGGCAAACAATCCTCCCATTTTGATCCATATTCTAGAACACAAGCTCTCAACATATCTTCTAGGATTTGGTTTACTCTTTAAGTTTGTCCATCTATCTGTGGGTGATAAGTTGTGCTGAAGTTCAGCTTGGTTCCTAATCCTTCTTGGACTTTCTGCCAAAATCTTGAGGTAAACTGGGTTCCTCAATCCGACACTATGGGCTTGGGGGTTCCATGCAAACTGGCGATTCTAGCAATGTACAGCTCTGCTAGCTTCGAACTCTGGTAGGTGGTATTGACAGGTAGAAAATGGGCTACCTTAGACAGTCTATCCACTATGACCCAAATAGAGTCATTTCCCCTACTAGAAGTAGGCAAACCGGTGATGAAATCCATTCCGACAGAATCACTTTCCATTCCGGAATCTGCAATGGTTACAAAAGTCATGCGGGTCTCTAATGTTCCGCTTTGACTCGCTGACAGATATCACACTTAGCTATGTAGCTTCCGGTTTCTCTCTTCATCTTGTGCCACCAAAATTACTCCTTCAAATCCTCATACATCTTTGTTCATCCGGGATGGATAGAATAAAGAGTATCATGAGCTTCCTGCATGATAACTTTCTTTAGCTCGGAATCTGCTGGCACACAGATACGTCCTTTGTACCACAAAACTCGCTCTTCATCTTCGGTGAATCCGGTACCTTTCCTGTACCAATACGACGCTTGATTCTGTCGATACTTTCATTTCCTTTCTGCGCTTCCTTGATCTGACTGATCAAAGTGGGTCGAAGTTCTATGCTAGCTAAAAATCCTTTGCTAACTAGCTTCGTTCTAAACTGCTCCAACTCTTCATGCAAACTTGGTTGGGCATCTTTAATCATGGTGTGTAATCTACACGGCAATCTACTGAGAGCATCCGGTACCACATTGGCTTTGCCGGGGTGATAGTGAATTTCAAGGTCATAATCCTTGATTAACTCTACCCATCTCCTTTGCCTCATATTCAGCTCCTTCTGAGTGAAATATACTTCAGACTCTTGTGATCCGAATAAATCTCACATCGGTTACCCATAAGGTAATGACGCCATGTCTTCAAATCTAAAACTACAGCTGCTAGTTCTAAGTCATGGGTAGGGTAGTTTTTCTCATGTTGCTTCAGTTGTCGGGACAGATATGCTATGACTTTGCCTTCTTGCATCAACACACATCCGAGACCAATATTGGATGCATCACAATACACATCAAAAGGCTTCTTGATATTTGGCATAATCAGAATTGGGGCTGAAATCAATCTCTTCTTGAGCTCTTGAAAACTTGCTTCACATTTGTCCGTCCATTTGAACTTCTTATCTTTCTTCAACAATTGGGTCATTGGTCTTGCGATGCTCGAAAATCCTTCAACAAACCTGCAGTAATATCCCGCTAATCTGAGAAATGCGCAGACTTGGGTTTGAGTGCTTGGGGCTTTCCATTCTTCAACATCTTTGATCTTGGCGGGATCAACATCGACTCCTCCTGCCGACACAATATGTCCTAGGAATCCTACTTCCTTTAACCAGAATTCACATTTGCTAAACTTGGCATACAACTGATGCTCTCTAAGGGTTTCAAGGATGGTTCTCAGGTGTAGCTCATGGTCTTCTTCTGACTTGGAATAGAACAGAATATTGTCGATAAAAACAATGACAAACTTATCCAGGAAGTTCATAAAAAGCGTATTCATGAGATTCATGAAATAAGCGAGGGCATTGGTTAATCCGAAAGAAATGACCGTATACTCATACAATCCATATCTGGTGGTAAAGGCGGTCTTTGGAATATCCGTTGCACGAATCTTGAGTTGATGATAACCAGTTCTAAGATCAATCTTAGAAAACACTCTGGCACCAGTCAACTGGTCAAACAGATCCTCTATCTTCGGCAGTGGGTACTTGTTCTTGACGGTGACATCATTCAGCTTCTGGTAATCCATGCATAAACAGTTACCTCTATCTATCTTATCCACAAACAAAACATGCGATCTCCATGGTGATGCGCTTGGTTGAATCAGACCTTTCTCCAACATAGCATCAAGTTGTTTCTTCAGCTCCACTAACTCAGATGGATTCATACTATAAGGTCTCTAAGCTATGGGTCCAGTTCCAGGAATTAGTTCAATGATGAACTTGATATACCGATATAGGGGCATACCGGGCAATTCATCTGGGAATACATCGGGGTATTCACAAACTACTCTGACTTGGTCTAGGGTTGGTTGGGCTAGCCTCTTGTTGCATTTTAATTGACGGGGCAAGGTCTCAGATACATGTTCTACTGATACTCCAGTGCTACTGGTCATGGTAATGTCTTTCTTCGCACAGTCGATTAATCCTTTATGTTTCGACATCCAATCCATTCCTAGTACTACTTCCAAACCTTTGTTTCCAAGTACTATTAGATTGGCATAAAAATCTATTCCATGGATTCTGATAGGTACATCCTTGCAAAAATTTCTAGCTTTGGTAGTTGAACCAGGTATTTGAACTATCATAACATGCTTCAATTTTGTTGGTTGAATCTTACTAGTGCATGCAAATTCTTCGGTAACAAATGAGTGCGATGCTCCAAAATCAAACAACACTCTTGCAAGTACTGAGTTAACAGAAAACATACCCAGCACGACATCTGGCGCTTCCTGAGCTTCCTCAGCATTCATGTGGAACAGACGGCTGTTGTGGTTGAGCGAGTTTCCTGGGGCAAATCTCCTTCCAAGTTGAACACGGCGTTGCTGCTGAGCGGGTCCATTCACATTGGTGTTTGCTGCAAGCTTCTTGGGGCACTCATTGGAGTAGTGACCCTTGACTCCACATTCAAAGCAAGTAATCTGGGACTTGTCCTTGGCTGCAACAGGCACAACATTGCTTCCAGTCCTTGGGGCAGTATTGTTGTTGTTGTTGTTGGACTTGGGCGGTGCACGGTTGAAGTTGTTGGAGTTGCCGGGATTGTTGTTGTGGTTTCCTCTAGACTTCAGGTTTCCTCCGCTATGATTGGGATAGCTTGGACGGGACATAGGGGGTCTGTTGTTTCTTGGGCATATCCTGCAGACGGGTTGGGGCGATACATCTGGGTATGGTGGGCTCCAGGCTAGTGCATCATGTGACACTTGCGGTTGTCATTGGCTTGGTTTATCTTCCCTTCCATCTGAATGGCAGAGTCTACTAGCTCTTCTAGATCTGCAAAACGGATGTTGACCAACACCGTCTGCATCTCAGCATGCAATCCATTTAGGAACCTTTCCTTCTTCTTTGCTTCGATGTTAATCTCATCAAGGGGATATCTATCTAGGGATGGAAATTTGTCACGGTACTCCACTACCGTCATCCTTCCTTGCTTCAGTTCCCTGAACTCATCTCTCATCCTGGTGACCAAACCTTGGGGCACATGGTGCGGCTGAACTTGATCTTGAATGCTTCCCAAGTCATCATCTGACATTTGTTCATGGTACGGTTGCTATTCCACCAGGCCCGTGCATCTCCTACCAGATAATGGGTGGCAAACAGTACTTTCTCATTGGCTTCAACTCCTGCGACTTCCAGATTGTTCTCCATGGTTTGCAGCCAGTCATCAACATCTAAGGGATCCTCAGACTTACTAAAGATAGGTGGGTTGGTATTCTGAAAGTTTTTGAGCTTGGATCCATGGTGATCTTGGTTTCCGTGGCCTTGGTTATTGTGGGCCATCTGAGCTATATGTTGAAGAGTGGCTAGGTTGGCTTGGCATTCGGCTCTACTAGCTTCACGGTTGGAAACTAGCATTTGCAGAATCTGCAGCATCGGGTCCTGAGATGAGCTGCTTCCTCCAAGATTTCCACGAGTCATCTGAAGATTGAGATAGATAATGAGATAAGAGGGAAATTTCTAAGGTTCATGGTTTTGTTTTAAAAGCTTTAAACTTTGAGTTTGACTCAGGTTTTGCAACTAACAACTTCCTCTCATTCATTCAAAGCACACCATACAAACACACACCACACACAAATGGAAAACAGATGGTTTTAAGAACCATTCTGTGAAACTACGATACAGTGGGACCAGTAAAACTCATTCCTACGGTAGTGCTCAAGTGCATCTAATCATCATCAATGAAGTCGGAATCATCATCATTAGTGTGGAACTCCATGGCATCATCCTCTAGGTAGTCGTTGCCATCATTGAGGTAAGAGTAAAGATCTCCCTGGATATGTTCACCTTCCTCCTCCTTCGCTTCAAGCTGGACTTCATGTTCACGGATGGTCTTCTCGAGAGCGGCCACCTTCTTGCGAAGACGATCGATGGTGCGATCCTTCTTGTCATGCTAACAACGAAGTGATTGGTGCTCCTTGGCGAGAATGGCGAGGGTCTGGTCCTTCTTGACTGAAATGGCATGGTTGTGCTTGACGTAGGCACGAGCGTTGTCCAACTCCTTCTGTCTATCATACAACATGAAGTCAAGATTGTCCACCTGGTGCTTCAGCTTCGGGTGTCCTGGCATCTCCAAGGGCATTCCCATAGAATCACGCCTTGCGAAGTGAGCAAAGCGAGTTCCCTGGATCAGGTTGATGTTTTGCCCACACAAACGGGCAAGAGCTTCATACATAGCCCTGGCTAATCCATCTAGCCAGTTGTTCTCAAGCAAGGTGAATTGGATCTTCTCCGAAGTGGGTGCTTCCATCTTGCCTCTGAAGTCTGCAACTATCAGCCATTGTAGATCTCCTCATATGTGACCGTTGAGTTGGGATTTGAAGAATTCTGGGTGCGAGCGCTCAAGATACTCTGACAGTGTATCTAGATCCCTCTCAAAGATCAGTTGGCCTCCGTTTCCCAGCTGGTAGAACTTGCCATACTGGACTTCCATCTATAAGAATTTAGGGTGAGTAAGTTAGTGGGGTGAAAAAGTGTGTCAAATTTTATGTGGAATTGTAAGAATTTTTGAGTAACATGAATTTTTTTGACAGAATCTCAAGGATAAGAGTGGGAATAGGTTTTCATAAATACTCACTTCTTTTGTTTTGAAATTAAGTTTTTGTTCGGACGTCTATTGTAACTACCTCGGTGAATTACGCTCTTAGTTACAAGCCTGGATGAGCGAAAGTGGTTAAAATAGTACGGTGGGGCCCAGAGCCACTCACGGTAGACCTTTCGGCCATCCTAACCACTTTCAGAGCATCGAGACAAGAACGAGCGGCGTATTCGGCAGGCGAAGGGATCAACTACATACACAAGTGAGTATGTATGCAAGCCACATACAACAGTCCTCAGAGCCATTCCATCTAAAAGAAATAGAAATATTGCAACGCCATACGGCAAGATCCAAATATCCTAGATAGATATAATAGTTTCGGATAGCTCCTCATACATCAAACATCAGAGTATCAGGTGGAAGCGGAAAACAAGATCCGAGTACGGATAAGAAGCAAATCGGCATAAGATGCCACATAAATAAACACATCCCGCCCACAGATCTCACGGATCCCCATTCCCGGAATCTCTACACCGAGTGATCGTTGCCAACATCATCTGTCTCCTCCACCCAGTATCCATCCTGCGGGTACACCTGTTCATCTGAATCAAACAATTTATCGTGTGAGACCCTAGGGGTACTCAGCAAGTCTTTATGCCTCTAAAGGGGACACAACCTGGGGTGACGCATTTGCAGCAAAAGATAATCACTAACAAGTCTATAGATACTTGCTAACCATCCGCCTAACCAAAGATAGACGGATGTCCGTGAATTAAGAACAACAGTGACAACAGTATAATTAACAAATCCATCCTCCTCCTCGCTCACCAATGAGGAAGCGGACGAACAACCCCCATCCGTTGGCAGTTTTATTAACCATTCCATGAGTATTGCACTATTTACTAGTCGGGTACTTAGTCAAATTAAAAGCGGTACTTTAGTTATACTTGTCTATGATCGAGAAACTGTGCTCCAAGTCGTCCCTAACCGCGGACACGGCTTTCAGAAAGATTTACCCTGCAGGGGTGCACGAATAGCAACACACACTCGATCAACCTCGGAAAAACCAACTCAAAACCCAACAAGGCATTCACGACAAAGCGATCACAGGATTCAGAAATATTTCAGGGGGCCACCCCATTAAGCTACCCGCAACGAAGTTGGCCGGCTCCGAGACGGACCCAAGGTTTGCGCCAATGGATGTAAACGACTGGGAACCCGAAAATGTGACTGGACTTGTCGATACCGCGAAAACACTCCGCATCCAAAACAGTACAGGTGCTCCACGCACAATATTAAATAAAACAGTAAGCATGGCATAAGTACAGAATAGTAACAAAACCCCAAACTACTTTGTGGCCCCAAGAAATAAGAATGAATCAAGCTCTAGCTCAGGGGGGTCCATAAGGCCTCCCGGATGTGGATAGTGCGAATAGTCAAGGAACAGGAATCAAATACTCGGGGTCCTACAGGACACAAGTGAGCTTGAAAAACCAAATAGCAGATATTGCTCACCGGTGCCTCTTTCATTAGTTATCCCATTACTAGACAGGTTAAGTTGTTTAGGTACCTCATTATCCATCAGACACTCACATACCCTACACATGCTTTTCTACGACTCGCATGGCTCATACAACTCCTGTAGTAATGGCTCATGGGATGGAGGAACAAGCTTTGGTGGGGTTTAAAAGTAAAGGCTATGCAGTACTTGGGATTCAATTTAATGCAATCGCGACTCAATGATGCAAGAATAAGATAGAGGCAATAGGTACTATATGTATGCAAGCATGTGGTAGTGCTTGCCTGGCAGCTCAGTTGAAGCGAGAGATGGATCTGGGTAGTACTCCTGTGATTCCTGGTAATTCTCCTGCTGGGCGTCTATTCGAAGAAGAACCAAACAAACAAGGGCCAACATAAATAAAGTGCACAAGCATATGAATTAAAATGCGAGAAGCAAACAAGCATGCCATGATGAATGATGCACAATTTACATGGCATTAAAGTATCATGGCAAGGGTGAGGTGTGGTACAAGAATAAAGCATTTTATTAATTACTTAGCCAAGTTTTATTGTCATAAACAGTTCTGATTTTTAATAATGACATGATGCATGCTTCAATTCAGAACAAGGAATGCATAGATGGAACAGGCTCATCGCGCTGATCGATTTAGACATATTATTTGTCAAATTTGGAGTTATAGTTTTAAAGTTATTAATTTAATTAGAACATGGCATTTTATTGTAATTTTAATTATCTCGAAATTTTAAAGTGCTCAAACATTATTTTGAATAGCATATTTGAATTCCTCACATTTTCTGATTCAAAAACATATATCATTTGTATTATTTGGATTTATAATTTAAAAGTTATTTAAAATCTGGTTTGAATTTGAATTTAAACAATTTCTGGAAAAGTTTAATAAAACAGATAAACGGAAAATACTTTTTGCACTCAGCCACACCTAGCCATAGTCGCTGACGGTGGGCCAGCTGATGACTAGGATACGCGCGCTCAGGAGGGGGGTTTTCTCACTGTGGCGTTACCTAGCCACAACGATTAACAGGTGGGACCAGCGGCTACGGGTCCACGGGCCAGCGGCTGAACCCGCCGAGGATGACAGGTGGGGCGTGCTGGAGCGCGGGTTAATGTTTACAAAAGCCAGGTCTCTTTTTGTAAAAACTACACAGGCACGGACAGGTGGGGTCCCGAGGGGGCGCGGGTTGAGCAGATTAAAAAGCTGGGGGGGGTTTAGCAAAGTGCACGGTGGCACTGTTTTTCTTCTACGCGTTTCTGACGAAACTGAAGGCACGCACGGCGACAGCGGGCGCGCGGCGCGGTGGGGATTCGATCTGGGGACCTGGGGCTCGCGCTCGGCGGCGGTAACCAGTGCGGCTGAGTGAGGGATGGTGACAGGGAAGCGGACGGGCGCTAGATAGGTCGCTGCGCGACGCGGCGACGTGCAGACGCGCGCGACCACGACGCACTGGGAGTGCTCGGCGAAACGTCTACCGCGGCTAGGGTTTTACGGCGAGGCGGAGGGTGTCTAGGCGGGAGAGGGGCTCACCGCGGGCTCGACGGAGGGCTCTGATCGGAGCGGGGAGCAGCAGATCGACGACGAGGCTGGAGGCCGGCGACCTAGGGTTTCGTCGGGGCGGTGATGGTTCTGGTGGATCTGGTTCTCCTCCTCCTCGCTGGCGCGTACAGGGTGAAGTAGGGGAACCTCCTTTGTCTCCTCGACCACCTCCACGACGCGCTTGCCGGTTGGAACGAGGAGACGGCGGTGGTGCTGACGGTGAACGGCGAGAGGGAGATGGTGTCGGTGGAGAAGAAGAGGGGGGAGGGCAAGGCCCTGGGGTGGATCTAGGAGAGGCAGAGGAGACGTGGGAGAAGGAGGAAGTGTAGAAGAGGAGGGGGCACCGTGGGGATCAGGTTGGAGATAAAGGTGGCTTCGGCCACCTTTTTCCTCCTCCTCTTCACGTGCCCGAGCTGGGGCTCGACCTGGGGCAGGGCAGGCATGGCAGGTGGGCCAGGAAGAGGTTAAGGCGGGGCAGGTTCGGGTGGGGCATGCCCGACAGTGAGAGAGAAAGAGAGAGGAGAGGGGAGGCTCGGGTGAGCTAGGGTTAGTTAGAGAGGGTGGCTCGGGTTAGGGTTTTTAGGTAGGGTTGGGGTAGATGGGTGGTAGAGTAGGTAGGGTAGGCATGGTGGGGTGGTCCGGGGTGATGCCGCGGTTTAGAGAGAGAGAGAAGAGCTCGGCTAGGTAGAGAGAAAAGAGAGAGAGAAGAGGGTTAGGATAATCTAAGGTGGTAGATTAACATGGTTAAGGTAGGATGAGGATTGCATCTAGAGTTTAGGGTAAGGAGGATATGGGGAGGACATGGTGTAGGGTTTCCTTTAAGGTGGCCTGATCATGGCATGAGCAAGTATAAAGGAGAAAAGAAAAGCAATGTGGATAGTGTCCCACATGATCATGCATCGCATGGGTGGTGAGGGTGGAGAGGTGGAGATGGTGAGAGGAAGAGAAAAACCTCACAAGGAAAAGGATCCACTCAAAACCAAAGACAAGCCAAAAGAAAAGAAATGGTGATGGTTGCATGGCCCATGCAAAGGCATTAAATGCCAAGTTTTAATCTTGTGAAAACAAAATAATTAACAAGGCATGATTCCCATGCATTACCAAATCATGGGATAAAGGCCAAGCAAAAGAAAATAGAATTGGGTTCATCCCAACCCACCTGAGCTAGAGTAAATGCCAAAATGAAATATAAAAGCCCATGGTAAATAGGGTGGTGGAATTATAAGGTGGTGACAAGGAAGATGGTGGAGTGGAATAAAAGATATGCCCCCAACTCAATTTGGGCATTAAACAATATATCAATAACCAAATACAATATCAAGAGGCAAATACAATTAATAATGCATATGAGAGAAGAACCAAATCAAAAGGGTTTTATATGATGCTCAAATGCAAGGTGGCATGATGACATGAGCATGATATAATTATGATGCAACAAATATCTGTAGGAAGTAGCCATTATATTACTAGACCAAGTAGCATTACCATTGTTAGACAATTGGGATGCTACATCTATTCTAACTTGGGTCTCCTATGGTCAGGATGGCTCTGATACCAACTTGTCAACACCCGGATTTTTAATCCCAGATGCCTGTTATGCCATACCTCGCAATCCCAGGATTACCATTTTTGCGAGATATAACAGATTTGGTACCACAGTACATCATCCATTACAAACCATAATAAAGGTCTTACAAATAAAGGATCTCATGATCCCATCTTAATACAAATCAAGCAGTGGAAAATAAACGTAGTAGGGGCTCCATCTTCAGAGTCACATGCAATGTTGACGATGGGATATGATCCTAGTTGTCGTAGACCTCCTGCTGTCCATCATCCTGGTAGTCCTCCTCATAGTCTGGCCACGGGAATAGCCAGGGACAAAGCCATGAGTACTCTTTAAGTACTCGCAAACTATCACTAACAAGTAAGGTAGTTCTAGTAGGAATCTTAAGCTCTAAGTTTATTTGCAAAAGGTCAGGTTTATCTAAAACTGAGTTTAGAAGTAAAGAAAACAAATTTAATATTCTAATTCACTTAAGTGGGAACCTAGTTTTCATATCCACAACCCTATTGTGGTCAAGGCAAAGTCATAGTTCAGTTCACAAGTCATTTTGAAAACATCTAACAACGGAACAGTATGGCCACTCCAACTGTCCATGACTGCGGTCACGGCTATTCGAATAGTTTGACACTCTGCAGAGGTGGTACACTTTCACCACAAAATTCGATACATCCGTCAGGGATAACCCTGAATCAATCATACTTAGTATGCGGATAATCAATCATAACCTTTCAATTACACACTCTAGTATAGGCACCTCCCCTATGAGCTTGGCCTCCCAGCCATGGCCATCTGCCATCCTAGGCACTGCATAGGTGGACATTCATTACGAGGTAGCCTCAGCTCAACCTTTTCCGCAAGGGAACCCATACTAAGGCATATAAACTTCCGGCTAAGCCCTACCCAATTCAGGTATTGTGGTTGTACGATAAAATTGGAATGGTATCGCATCCGAACCCAACCATCGGTTTTTGTAAAGGGCTAAGGCTCATGCCTCAACATTTTCATCATCAAACCATTGTGTTTCTCAACACATGTCAAAACATTTCAATAGAATGAATCTTCATTCCAAGGTTTTCATAATCATTTTCACCAAGTATTCCCATCTAAAGTGATCAACTTTTATGCTTAGCACTAACCACTAAAGTTGAGAGTATTCACTAATGAGGGGTGCTAATCTCCAATCTCATGTCATGGAATGACATCTAAGTATAACTACTTAGGCCTAGTTTTATACTCTTTATGGTATCTATATTATTTTTCCAATACTCACAAAGCACTAACTAAAAGTAAAGAACTTTGGTAAAAGTAAAAGAGTAAAGCTTGCAAGTAAAACTTGGGATTGGTATAATCAAAGTTGTATAACCAAAGCATGCCTAATACATCTTGCTTAAGTTATCAAGTTTGCAAGTATTAGCTTGCATAGTTAGGAAACTTGCAAGTGTTAGCTTGCCTAGAGTAGTGTAGTGGTTGAAGTTTTCTTCTTCTTCTTGGTAGTACTCCTCCTCCTCGTATCCCGGGTCGGTACTATCGTCTATAAAGGAATACGGGATACACAATCACCAAACAATACTTAACTATTTCTATTTAGCACAGTAAGGCTCACACTTGATGATCTAGCATCATCACAATCATAACATGAAATAAAGACTTAAGCTTGTTTATCTTATTTTAGAAAAGTATTTTCTACTCATTGAAAAATACTTAAGATTTAATATTCTCCAATTAAAATATGGGATCATGTTGAAACATGTCATCACCACATATTCTAATACATGGGAATGTGATTTAAAGTGTTGGTCATATTTTATAAAGTTTAAGATTATCATTTAATAGAATTAAAGTGACTAGAAATGCCTAAGTAGCACTCTTTTGGTACTAGTCCAATGTCACTGCATTTAAACATAAATGTTTTTACATATTCAAATAGATCTTGTCAAATGTGATTTTTGAGAGTTATAATCAACTCAAAAGCATTTATGGTTGATTTTTGAAAAATATTTGAAGTTGGAAACGTCTCTGTCTTGTTATTTTTACTATAGGTGATCTCTAACTCGAAATGATTTGAATCCAACCGTCTTGGATAGATAATTTAAATATCTTTCTAACAAAATTGGAATCATGCAATTTGGTTCAGTAAATCTCTTTGAATTTATTTTTGAATCTACTGACAGAATCTTGTTTTAACTAAATTGGAAAATAACTATTTGAATCACTGGGCTCTGTGTGGGAAACTAACTGGGCCACCCCAATCTGCACAGTGCGGCGCAGAGGGCTACTGACAGCAGGGTCCCACTAGTCAGCGACTCAGTCTAACCAAAACGGTATCTTTGAATCTAGGCCCTACGATTAGAATACGATCTAACGAACGTGATTCATCGTCTCCGACAAACAGCTCTGGCGAGGAATTAAACCTAACGCGGTGGTGGGGGTACATGGGGGCTCACCTGGGCACCAGCAGGGTTGTCGATGGGGGCGGACGACGTTGTCGACGACGGGGGTTCGAACGGTGGTCGCGGTAGCTCCTGGGGTGGCTCCAATCAACGTCGCCCTTCTCCTTCTGCAGCGGTGGGCTCCGGCCAAATTTCGGCGATGCGGTGCTCGCCTTGCTCCGGGAGAAGTGTGGGAGGGTCTGTGAGGAGTGGGGAGTGTGTTGGTGTGGAGAATGGAGGCGGAGGGGGCTCTATTTATACACCGACGAGGGGACCGAGCGGGATGGGCTGGCTTCTACGGCGAGGGCGGTACAACGTGCAGTCGGCATAGCTGTGGGTAGGGGGCGGTGCAGTGCTCCCTAGCGGTCATCACGGTCTTAAAGGCGTGGCACGAGGCGGTCGAGGTTGGTCGGGCACGTGCGATGCTCTACACGGGAGCAGCGGTGTTCGAGACGGCCCACAGGTGCTACGGGTCGCGCGGCGGCGGACGAGTGAGTCTAGGAGATGGCTGTGATCATGGCGAGTGTGCGCGTGCACGGAGAGAGCGAGGCGCGGTCTGTGCGAGCTGGTCGGGTGCGGCGCTCTGGCGCGCTCTCGGCACGGCGCAAAGACAGTGGGCGCGGCTGGTCTTGTGTGGTCCATGGCCTGGTTGCGGTCAAGGGCTGGACAGGGGGTGGCGGTGGACGGTGGCGTGCCTCCTGGACATCATGGATGGTTGTGGCGTTGTCTAGAGCAAGCTGTTCTTGGTCGGCCGGCAATGACCATTTTCAGGCGGCGCTGCACTGGCGCAACGTTAGAGGGGGTGTCTGTCTATGTGTTGCTAGACACTAGGGGAGACAGGGGAGTGAAGAGGGAACTATTTGGTCGAGTGATCACTGCTCAAAACAGTGAAGTTAGGCCAGGTTTAAATTGTGTCTGCAAGGTGTTTGATTAAATGGCCGAAAGAAATTTAGTTTGAAAATTTTGAATGAAATTTGGTGAGTGTTTGGATCTTATGCTTGAGTGTCTATGGTTGCTTGGAGAAGTCAAGTGGAATTGGTTTGAGTGGTTTTTGCAAAATGGTGATCTTATCTATGAACTTGATTCAATTTTCAACTGTCCTTTAAATAGATTTGAAAATAGTTTCTATGAGTTTGTAAAGTGGGCTTGGGTTCACTTTTACTTGGTCTACCAAGGGGTGAAAAGAAATGGGAATTGTTTCTGTTAGAAATTCTTTACTAGGAACACTCAAAGTGGCCTAGTGGTTAACTTTAGTCAAAATGACCAGTTGATCATTTGATTTATATTTGATTTTTTTCTTTTGCGTTTGTTTGTAATTGGCCTAGATGATGTAGTATTCATCTTTAAACCATTTCTCATCATTTGTGGCAATCAAACATGGCAATTTGACTCAATCCTACACTAATGCAAACCACACATGCATTCATATAGATTTTTGGAATAAAAGTTTTTGTTAACCCTAAATTTGGGTGATTAGAACTTGGTAATATTGATTAACTTTTTTGGGGTGTTACATTAATCTAGCATTTCTATCATAATATTTATTTAAAGAGCTATTAGACTTCAGACTCCTGCTCCCTTGGGATTGATATCTTTATTTCGAAACTAGCTACAAACAACCTGTGCACTTGCAGTCATCACACATCACGAACACTTCACAATCTTGCCAACATTCGCGGTGCAGGTGCAATTATCGGCTCAGCCACCACGGCTGGCTCAACCTCCAAGGCTTTTGCTGACTTGCTACTAGCCGGTACCTCTCGAATTTCTTCAAGCTGCACCGTACTCCCACTAACTCCGTGACTGAGAAACTCTTTCTCAAGGAAGACACCGTTCCGAGCGATAAACACTTTTCCCTCTTCTCGGTTGTAGAAGTAGTGATACCTTCGATCTGGATTCATGGATGTAGTATATTAGCTTTTTCCCTAGAATACCTAGGTTTAATCGAACCTTGGCAATCAATGCTAAAAGGAAATAAAAAGGACACGTCTACAAGACTTTGATTATTTGTTTTACCTTTGTTTACCGGACCAATCTAGTTTACTTTTATAGTGGGTTGAATTAGTGGATGGAGATGGGCCAGGGTTGAAGATCCACCTGCAGCTGCACATCATATGGGATAAAAGATAATAATAATAAGCATAGTCATGTGTAAAGTTTTAATGATAACCTCTTGAAGGCAACACATCCTAATATACTAGAGCCCATGTGATGCAGGGGGCATAGCAAATGTCTTTTAATCCAACCGAGTGCACCACGAAGAAACAAGCTACAAACGATTATTAAGTGTAAAACACAGATCAAAGCATTAAGTGGTGATGTTGTTGTGATCCCAAATGGGGATCTAAGTGAAGACTGTATTACCCTTTCTGTCACTGGGGTTACTATGAGATCACCGCTAGCCAAGTATCTCACCTCAAGCCTTTATCAATCTATGGCATCTTGGGTACCTACAAGTCCATAGATCAAGACAAGATACAAAGAAACAAAAGATACAAATTTCTATTTCAAACAATACATAGTGCTCCCATGATTTAGATGCACATAATCGTTGTGAGGTTTCTCCCTAACCCGAAGCCCGTGAGGACTACTCACTCATAACAATAAGATCAAGGATAGAAAACATTGTGCAAAATACTTAGATTGAAATCAAATATTCTTATAATGGTCGCCGAATCACAAGGAGATCTAAAGTACAAAGCAATGGCCATGGCTAATGGAGGGGATGGATGAACAATGGCGTGGATCTCCTTTGGTGGTGTTGTGATGCAATCTGGGAATGGCGGTCTCCTGTGCGGCGGTTGAGACCTCGAAATATATAGGTGTCTTCATGAAAGTTGTAGGGTTTGACGAGACGGAGCTGCCGCCACATGGTACGGGCGGATGGTATGGTCGTTACGGGTGCTGATGCGAGGAATTGACTCCACAATTACTTGGTCATGTGGACTTCCTCAAAAACCTTCATTGTCACTCTAAATTTCGCATTAAAAAGTGTAATTTCCTACACACCACAATTCAAAGCAAGGTTTTGCATATCTTTGTAATTATTAGTCATTAGTGGCAAGGATTGAGAGTTTCTTGTCAACTGCTTGACTAAAAACAATGTTTAAGCACGATGGAAGATGGCTATTTTTGGAGCCATCAAGTAGTAACCCAAGGTTTCCCTCAGATACCCCACAAAAATACACTTATCCGACTTGGCCATTAGTTTGTCCGAGTGACGTCGCTTTACAAAAGCTTCACAACCCCAAATCTTAAGAAAAGACAGACTTAGCTTCTTGCCAGTCCACATCTCATGTGGTGTCTTCTCTACCGATTTTGATGGTACTATGTTTCGTGTGAACACTGCAGTTTCTAGACAATAACCCCAAAATAATAAAGGCAGCTTCGTCCTACTCATTATTGATCGTACCATGTCTAACAAGGTCCGATTATGCCTTTTCGACACACCGTTTCTCTACGGCATTCCCGGTGGAGTGAGCTGGGGAACTATTCCACAACTCTTGAGATGGTCATCAAACTCATGGCTCATGTACTCACCTCCTTGGTTTGACCGAAGAAACTTTATTTTCTTGTCGAGTTGATTCTATACCTCATTCTGGAATTTCTTGAACTTTTCAAAGGCTTCCTACTTATATTTCATCAAGTAGATAAATCCATACCTACTCAAATCATCAGTGAAGGTAATGAAGTACTCATTACCACCTCTGGCTGTCGTGCTCATTGGTCCACATACATCACTATATACTAGTACCAATAAGTCGGACACCCTCTCACAACTCTTTGCAAAAGGTGTCTTGGTCATTTTGTCGAGCAGGCAAGATTCACATGTCAAACAACTCCAAGTCGAACAAAGTTAGGAGTCCATCATCATGTAGCTTCTTCATGTGTTTCCAACTTATATGATCAAGCCGACAGTGCCAAAAGTAAGTCATATTCAGATCATTTGGTTTCAACCTTTTCACATTTATGTTATAGACAGATTTACCATCAAGATTCAAAATAAATAACCCATCATGGACAGGTCAAAGCCGTAAAACATATCATTCAAATACAAAGAACAACCATTATTCTTAATATACAACTCATAGCCTTGTCTCATCAAACATGAGGCAGAAATAATGTTTTGACTAACCACTGGAACATAATAACAATTATTTAGCTCCATTAAGAATCTGGAAGGTAAATGAAGTTGCATCATGCCGACTTCCAATGCAACGACTCTCGCCTTGTTTCCGACTCGAATGTCAACCTCGCCTCTCGCCACGCTCCTAGTTCTTACCAGTCCCTACAGTGAGTTACAGATGTGAATAACTGATTCGGTATCATATACCCAAGAACTATTAGGTGCATCGACAATATAAATGTCTTTAACATTGCAAACAAGCATACCTGAGACAGAAGTCACACCTCCATTCTTGGCTTTGTCAGCCAGATACTTGCTACAATTCCTCTTCTAGTGGCCATCCGCCTTACAACAGAAGTAGGTGGATCCGGCTGCAAGAGATGGCTTAGTCCCTGAGGAAGCGCTTTGGACCGGGTCCTCAACCTTGCCTCCCGACTTTGCCTTGTTCTTCTTAGTCCATGAACTCTTCTCAAACTTAGCCTTATTCTGCACCATCAACACTTGACTGGCACCTTTCTTGAGATCCGCCTCTACGTGCTTGAGCATCCCATGTAATTTAGTGAGCTTCTTATCCATACCATGCATGTGGAAATTCGATATGAACTGACCATACGCACTAGGAAGAGAGTTCAGAATTATGCTCGTAGCAAACTCTTTGCTAATGGGGTAGCCAAGCCTTTTCCAGAGACCGCACATAACCAACCATATTGATCACATGCGGACTCATCGGATCGCCATCCTTAAGCTTATAACTCAGCAAAGCTTGAGAGACTTGACACCTCTCGGTCTTTGCCCTAGCATGGAACATACTTTTGAGGCTTTCGATCATATCGTAGGCCTCACATTCTTGAATTGTGGCTGCAAGTCCGGTTCCATGCGAGAAAGCATAAGACAACTAATTTCTGTGGACTCATCACAAGTCCTATGGTAGGCATTGGTGGCTTCGTCAGTCGCATTCTCATTCATCTCATCTAGAAGTGGGTTGTCTAGGACATGGTCCCTCTTTTATTATTTGAGAACAATTCTCATATTACGATACCAGTTGGTGAAATTAGTTCTATTAAGCTTATCTTTCTCTAGGATAGTTCTCAATGTAAAACCGGAAATCTGAGGGAGACTGCTAGGTGCCATTGATCTACAACAGAAAAATATGCAAAACACTTAAGACATATATCCATAAAAGAGCAAGCATATTAAACACTTTAATACTTATGCTTCCACTAGAACCAACACCCCTCCGATGGTTACTTAGTGATTCAGGTTCCTAAATAAGCAAGCCGACTAGTGAGCTTTAGCATCACCGCTAGTCATCAAGTGATCTAGGTAGACAACTCCTTGTCAATCGTATCGCATATGACTCATGTTAGTCGGGTGGCATCACATGCCCCGGCTCCCGTCCAACTTTTCTCCGAACCCCACAATTGTTGTGATAGACCCGTCTAGATTACCGAGTGCTTCCGCTGTAAGAGTCTGACTCAAACCCACCTAGTCGGAAAGAATTGATAGCACCTCAATTTCATGAGCCCACTACCAAAAATGTCTGACTTGTCATGATGTAGCACTAGCGGGAAAACCGACTGGACCTTCTTTGAGGGATTAAATTCTACCAACTATCTAACAGAGGTAAAATAGAGGCATAACAATAACACAAATAGAGGTATTGATCTCTTCATGGAAATCTCCATCTCCACAAAGCTTGTAATTCGACTCGTGCTAACTCTTGTCACGTGCCGCCTTACTCCATGTAGTTGACTTGTACATCGACTTGCATGCCATCTGGGCTCTCCAAACAACTACATTAGCTAGTAAAGTAAATTACATAGAGAATCCGACATGCAGGTCATTATACAATAAAATGACAGCACCTAGGCTCCAGCCGGCTGACAAAAACCGTGATTCACAGATCACGTATGGATTACACACATCACATGCACATAAGCCATACCATCCACAACATCATCCTACAAAAACAAGTTATGCATAGTACGATATCTACCGGCATTGTGAAGCTCACAACGACATCTAAGGCGCTACCACAGGGCGAAGCCGGCGGTCCCGTACTCCGATTCGATCAAACTCTTTTTCCAAAAACGCAGATCTTATCTGCACTCTGAACATGGATTTGTTCATCGGATAAAACAATTTTACCCAAATCTGTACTCCGATTCGATCAAACTCTTTGATCTTCGATCACCGCATCTGGATTTACGTGCCATGATCTACCCCGATTGCGGAAGCCGAACAGTAGGGGTATGTCGGCCACGACCTTAGTAGTATAATCATGGAAACCAGATCATCCATTCCTCTGACTACAGTTGATTCAATCAACCTCGTACAAAACTGATCTATCTCATAGATTGACCACCAAAACAGCAATTAGATCCAATCTAACACCAACCATATATCATATATGCATGATTTCGAGCCTAAAAACCATAAGCTATCGCTCTGATACCACTATAGGGTCACGTAGAGATAAAACAAAATTTTCCTACGCGGTGATCCCAAGATCTAGTTAAGGTGGAAGGCCACGAGGATTACCACTAGACACGCAGTTGCGGATTACTGATGAAGCGCGTTGCTCGATGCAGTGCAGTCCTCACGATCCGATCCGATCCGATTCACGATTGTCAAAGTGTTGAACGTACAACACCTCTGCTAGTATCCACACGTACAAGGAGGAGCGCCGGCGGTGGACTGCTAGGTCCGGTACGACGGCTGGACTGAACTGGAGTTAGGGTTTCCAATACATGGAATGGCCTAACCATGCCCCTTGGGCATCTGCGCCCAAGTATATATAGGGAGTGAAAGTGGGCTTCACTCACTTATGGCCCATTCACTAAAAGGCCTATATTAGTCATTGTGAATCCAACTCACTAACTTAGTCCGTATCTGATTCGGGTCCAACCCAAACAGATTTCCAGTTTGGGTCTAACCCAAACCTGCTCCCGCTCTTAAGTGTGTGACCGGCAGGCTCATGGTGACTCGGACACGATTCGTGTCTCACTCGTAATTGATCAGTCGGTAGCGGATCCTAGCAGAACGTGCCAACTCCCAAGTACCAAAGAGTCATGACGACATATCTTCCAATGGATTTTTGTCCGTGTCTCTTTTGCCTCACGATACATCTTGTCAAACTATAGGCGAATAATCGCCATCCTTCAAATAGCTCAACTCTCTTCTCGATCCGAGATAAGTGATTCCTCCGACTAATTCTTAGTCAGCCGCCTCGATTAACACTTAACTGAGTCGTGCATGGCCATGCTTTCTGAATCAAATCTTTCGAGAGGGCCCAGAGAATATCACACCAATCGAAGGGAAAAATCCTATCTTGGTCATCCACATCACGCAGCTTGATTCTCAGCCGACCCGAACTCTGCCTTTATAACTGCCCTTTGACGGAACATCGTTTGGTAGAACCTAAATCGGTGATCCATAACTCGGATTGTGCAATAACCTTAGGTCTAAGGATTATATTGATTGAGACATACAAATGTGGGCTTGTTCGTTGTATCTCAATATGAGTCGGTCTGACTCGCTAAACTCTTTAGCCGAGTCCGTGTAAGTCGGAATAGCATCACCATGCCCATAACAAGTGGAACCGAGTCATTAGTCGACTTTCACAATAGTCTAAATTGTGTGTCCAACACAACCTCAATGATCATAGATATTTAGTATGAACAACATGAATACATAGTTACATAACCGAAACACATATTTAATGATACATATCAGAAATTCATACAAGGACAATATAATAAATTTATGAATACATCGGTAATAACATCATACACGATTGCCTCTAGGGCATATTCACAATAGTTGCCACACATTTGGGTGGAATTTGTTCAAGTATTAATATCACAAGGTAGAATCCGTCCAAAGATTCCACCAAATAGGAGTTGACCTGTATTTTTTAGACCATGTTATTAGTGTGTTAAATCCTCAACGCAGCTAACTAGACCTTAATTTATCTTACAGAGGGGAGCTCACGAGGGGGCATCGATGTTCCCTGCCACTAGTAACAAAGAAAGGGGAGAGAAGGAGGAGAGAGAGGAGAGACCATGGGTAGAGAGAGGAGAGCCCTGAAATTTTTACGTACGCATAGCTGCCGCATCCGCATGATGCTCGGTCTTCGCGCCTCAGTGTGATGCCCGACCGTCGCCGTCCGATGCTTGGCCACCGCCGGCGGGGGGTGAGATACGGGAGGATAAAAGATAGGGTTCAGAGGAGAGACGGAGAGGGGTCGGGTCGCATGCTTGCTCGCATCATCGACCGGGTAGCAACTCCCCCATGAACGAACTCCATCGTTGGGCCTACAAACATCGGCACATGGACTTAGAGCGCACCGCAGGTAGCCTCACCGCGCACCGTAGCGACCACGCTTAAGCTTATAGGTAATTGTAGATAGAAATTTGAAACATATTCTAGAGTAGTATGAGGAGAGCAACCCCACAACCTCATATCACCTAGTAGATCCAATATGTATGTGTCAGAACATACCTATCAATACCGCACATAAAGGAAAACAATTGTTATGCGAAGGAAGGCATGGACATGTTAAAATTATTCTCGCTTGAAAAATTGTTTAGTATGACCTCGAATAACCCTTATTCTCTCTACACGTATACATTCGACCGTAAGATGAACGCTTACGAATTGTCGATACATTCAATGGTCAAGGCCGGCCCAAATATTTGGCTCCTCTCAAATCTTGCTAATGCCTACCCCACCCCCTTCCTGGGTAACGAGCACCACACCGCTCCATCCTTATCCCCTTGTCCTGTCTCTTCCCCTCTCCCCCTTGAGAGTCCGCCGTCGGCCGCCGGCCCTCTCCGCTGGAATAGCCGGCCGAAGTAGGGAACAGAGAGGCGCCGGAGCTAGCTTTAGGTCTGGTAGGTTTAGAGTGCGGCTTGATGTCGTGGTTTGGCGTATTGTCGGGAGTTGGAGAGGAGTTCTTTAGGCCAGGCTCCTTCTTGCCTGCTGGTGGTGCTCCTCCTATTGCTCTGGCGACCGGAGCTATTGGAGGAGGGAGGCCATGGCAACTCCATGAATAAGGACCGCCCTCCCTCTTGTGGTGCCTCCTATGCTTCTCTCCCCTTTGTTGGTCGGTCGTGGCGGCGAGGGACGGGGGTGTGAGAGCAGGGCTAAGTGTCGGTGGGAAGGAGGCTAGGAAGTTTTCCCTATGGCAGTGCTTGGGCGCGGCGCAGGCGGGGAGTTGCCGAGCTTCTGCGTCGTGCCTCCATGGAAGAGGAAGACAAGGAGCGTCTCGGCAGCGGGCTTCCCCTGGAATAAGCGCCTTTGTGTTTCCTGCCTTACTCCTGGTGACGTGGTGTGGACCTCCCTTCTCTCAGCTGGCCATGGCAGCGAGGGAGAGGGTGGAGACCCTGCCGCTGCTACTTGGGCGAGGCAGGTAAAGGATGGGGTCGTTGGCTTGCGATTCCCCTTGAGTGTCACCTCGCCGACAAGAGGGCCGGTGCTATCTGCTCTCCTGGGTGTAATGGCGAGCTCCGCCCCGGGAGATACGAAGAAGCAGTGGAGTTGGGAAACAATCTTCTTGAACGCCACCTCAACGGCAGGTGATAGCCGTCCGACATCTAAGGCCAGAACATGGCCTATCTAGAAGCCGGCGAAGGGTCCCGACATTTGTCAAACCTCCTCGGTGAGGCCCCTCTCGAGGTCGGGGGGCGCGTTTCTCGTCTGCACGGAAGCAAGTGGTTTTGTCCCCGCTTCCGAGTTTGACGGCGGTGAGTACGACTTCCGCTCGGCGGTGGAGAAAGAGAAGGACTGGATTGTTATCTTCTATCTTGTAGTGAGGTCTTTTCTGCTATTATCAGGGACCTATGTTTTTTTTGTTCTTTATGAGGTCCTTTGTAATCAGTTGTACATCCACCGCTTGGATTTAATAGATGATTCATGTCCCTTCGGGGACCTCGTTGTTTAAAAAAAAACCTTCCAGTGCTCACTCGTCATGACCCCTTGATCTTTCCATTTGGTATGCCAATGAAGAATCCAAGCCTAAGATCTAACGCCATCTTGCTAACACATATGCAGTATAGTCTCAAACTAAACACAACAACATTCACTCATTTAAGCAAGCTTGGTTAAAAAAAATTGCCCCTCACAAACATGTATTTGTACATCAATCTGCATTTCATAAGGCAGGTCCATAATATAACCTATGGACAGTAAATTATATTGCACATAGTACGAATCCACGAATCCAGTTTTCACGAAGTACATTCGTACCTTTCTTGCACGGATCAGAGATCTTGACCAAAACAAGCAAATCTAGGTTTATGTTGTAGAAAGTAGTCCAAAAACTTTGAAGAGTATATACCCCTGAAAAAAATGAAATGAGTCATGAGTGTATAATTTTCCATTATTGAACTACCTCTTTTTTAGGATGAAGTTTTAGAAACTGATCAAGCTCTCAAATGTTTGCGGCCTTTTTAGCACGATTCTACTTGTAGTCTGTTTCATCTACGTTGTGTTTCTTATATGACCATGCTTTTATCTAGGGAATTGATGATTGCTAAAAACGAATCTATTGAACTGAAATAAACAAGAAGAGTGCAAGACTATACCGTTGCATATACGGGAGGATGAACCGGGGGATATACCATGTTAGTGAAAAGTGATATATTCAATGCCTCTTTGATTCGGTGGAAACAATAAATATAGGAATAGGAGATGTGTCTAATTGGAGTGCCTCGATATCCTTAATCCATGGCATGTACAATGATAGAGAATGCGAGTCTTCACTTAGCTCTCCACATCATCTAGAGAAGTCAGTCATATAATATGTCGTCTCTTATTGTCATATCTATCAATTAATGTGAATTGATAAATTTTAGTAAGAAATTGTGTTGATAAAGAAAGGCATATTGTATAATGAATAAAATAGTTTTTCTTTTATTTTTAAAGGATCATCCATTAGCTAAGGAAAGACAACATTTTCTTTCTTAATTCTCTTCTCTCCAACTAAGCAAACATCCGACGTGACAACTCTAAAGGAAGGCTGACGCCACCCCACTGTACATGCCCTTAGGATTCATAAATGATGTTTCTTATACATAGTAAAACCATAGGAATTCTAAAAGGAGGTTGGAGTGGATAGAAATTTTCCTCAGAACACTCCAAAACATAGTACAAATGATTCTTTAGAAACCTTTCCTAAGAACTGCAATCCTGCAAATCAAATAGCTACCATAGAAAAAATCCCTAAAGATTAGAACCGTGCAAAATCCTTTGGAATTCTTTTGAATCAAAGAGGCCCTAAAATGAAGGCAGATGGTGGTCTGACACATTAATGGCCTACATAGACGTACCCAATCTACGACGTTTCTTCCTTGGTAAGGCTGAATGCTCATGCTTCTCTGCGACACAAGTAGCAGAGATGACGGTGTAAGGGGGTAACCTTGACTCCCACACCAACTCAAACTTCACCGGCAGAACAACAGAGCCTGCTATTATGTCTCCAAATGTCATCCTAGGGAGCTCACCTGATCTGGAAGAGTCCTTTCCGCCAACCAGTAGCATAAATCGAGTAGATGATGACGACGCCGATGAAAACTCGGTGATGTCTACGGTGCAACCTTTGTCAAGAAGAGCTCTCAGGTGTTCACCAAAGGTGGACAGATTAGCCTCCATCACTGCTCTGTACAGTTTCTGGACACGGTTCCAGAACTGAACATTTAGGTTATCCCTCAGCATGCTGGACAGCTGGAGTACACGTTTAGATGCACAAGTGACCCCTTCATCATTGTCGCTAGCTCCTTTCCGATTAGCACTAGCCGTGGGTGGTCCACCGGGTCGGAGCTTCCAAAGGAGAGGACCTTGAAAAGGTAACTGTATTCTTCTTGTGAGAAGCTGTCAATCCGTACCAGGTTTACGGTTCCGAACCTCGCTAGCTTCTCGAGCCGGCTTATGATCACAACCTTGCTTCCTGCACCCGTGGGAGTCCGGAGCAGTGAATGAAACTTGTACCATTCCTTGTCATCCACATCTGATTGAATTTCAACAATAACCAGTGTCCTCACTGGAGTAAATCTGTAATGGTCGACTGTCTGCATCTCACATCCATTGACATGGATGATGGAAGGGGAGTGGGAGCGGACCCTCTCGTCAGAGCAAACACTCCAAACTAAAGTTTTCTTCCCCACTCTGCAACCACCGATGATCGGCAGCACGGTCGGAGCCCTGAGTGGGTCACTATCCTCCATGAGGATGTTCATGACATGCTGCCTCTCGACCCGGCGGCCAAACATGAAGTTGTCGATGTAAAGATAGCAGCTATAAGGGCTGTGAAACATGCGGTCGCAGCCTGTTAGGAACGCGATGAATTCGTTCATCTGTGCCGCGGTGGTCTGCAACGTTTGCAGGGCCGTCCGCACCTGCAGGTTGCTACCAATGGTACGTCTGACGATAGGGAAAGTCAAGGTGTATGAGCCACTCACCTCCACTTGTGCTCCGATCTGTTCCAAGGGTCCATAGGTGTCATACCCCTGGAACATAGCCTCTGTGAGCATTGCTGCATCAGCATCCTTGAGTTCTTGATATATAGCCCCTCGGCCTCCTCGACGACGCTGACGCAGCAATTCCAGGCTCTTCTTGTGCTTCAGCAATGCCTGGCACTTGCTGACAACGAAAGACACAGACCGGTCGATTACTTCGCTCACCACTGCAGAGAGAGCAATGTCCATGTGTTCTTGCTATGAAGGTGCGTGTTCCAGCAAGATGAACAAGCTAGACGCAAGACTTTGACTGGTTTGCCGTCTACTAGGGATCAATACTAGTCTGGGAACCAATCGACTATTATTGGTCCCAACACTGTTGACCCTCCCCCCCCCCCCCCCCCCCCCCCCACCCACACACGTGTCATGCCAAACAACCTTGCTGATAGCCCAGTTCGATCCGATCCAGAAATGCTAGAATACACGAAAATAATTGTCATTTGGACCACTCGAATCAAACAGAACATTCTGCTTCAGTCCACGCCCTTGAAAAGGACAACAAATGCATACAAATGCATGGAAACAGATACTCGTAGAGGTTTGGAATGAACGGTATACACTAAAAAAAGCATCCACTCCCTCCGATCCAAATTATTGTTCTCGGGTTCATATAGATTCGGTTGTATCTAGTCTTATTTAAGTGCTAGATAAATTCGAATATAGACAAATCTGAGAACGATAATTTGGATCGGATGTAGTAGATACATTCATTTTACAGATCTTAAATGTCTTATATGGAGGAAGTATATGTCATATGTGATGAAGTTTGAACTGCTTTCCTTAGAACTTTCCAAACCTATTTGAGATATCTAAAGATGGGACAAAATCGATGGCATAAAAAATATTACGACTTACAGCATATAGGACTTTCACCTTATAGGACTTACAGAACATGAACCAAAAAAAACACGGGCTTGTCAAGATTCATCTCAAGCTGGCTGACTGAGCGGTCCATCAAGAAAAATGTATACCCGCTTTGTTAAAGAGAGACAGCAAGTACAGGAAATCAATTTGGCTCAGCTTGGAAGATCTCTTCTCTGCAAAATCACCCTGCTGCAATATTCCCATAATCTTCTCTTTGAAACTAGCACAGTCATCTGCCACATCGCCGTCATCCATTTCCATTTCATCGTCGTCTTTCTCATCGCTGGTTTCCATGCTCAGGTCCTCGACCATATTAGCAAGCAATGCAACATCATCCGGTGACATCTTTTCCTCGCCCATTCCAGATTCTTGAGCAAGTTGGAGAGACTGCATTGTCTTGAAATTCTTCTCTAGCAACTCAAGAACACGCTTCTGCTTGAAAAGGGAGCCCAGGGTTTTGTTTTTTCCGGTTGAAACAGATCCTCACAAGTCCATCCCATTCTTTGAAGCTGACGGGAGGGAGGGGCTTCCTGGGCTCGATACGCACAACTGAAGAATCTACCTTTGGTGGAGGCCTGAAGTTGTTCCGCCCGACCTTCAGGAGATGTGACACACGTGACAGGAGCTGCACGTTCACCGATAGACGGCAGTATAGAGTGTCTCCGGGCTGTGCAACAAGTCTCATGGCAAACTCACGTTGGAACATGATCACAGCGCACCTAAAGATTGGACGGTGTGACAGAAGCTTGAATGTAAGAGGGGATGAAATCTGGTATGGGATGTTTGCCACACAGATATCAAAGTAGGGAAGATCACATTTAAGGACATCTCCTTGGATAACCTGCAATACGATTCACAACAATACTCATTGTTATAAGCAAATGCTCAGTTAACATTGCAACTACATATACATGATAGAGCGTGGACTGGATATTAGTGACACCAATACTACACTATACTATGTGATCAGTATTTCTCTACAACCACAGAGCACAGTATGCAAGAGTATGTAGCAACTATAACAATCATCAATAACATAGTTATCAGTTAGCGTAGAAGCAACACTTATTTATGGTAACTCGCCTTCATACATACAACTATTGCTCTGGATTCACAGGAACAACCACCATGAAGCACTCACTGACCGAATTACTACAGAGAACAGAGTTGTAACCTTGTAGTAGCACATAGCAATTCATTTAACAGAACCTAAGAAAAAATCGCAGAAAATTAACAATGATCTTCAGTGCAGAAAATCAAACGACCAATTTCCCCCAAACAGAACAGGCACAACACCGCACACAAGTTAGGTAGGCATCTCTAAGCAGAAATTGCTAGGCAGGCACAGTACAAAACCGGGACAGCAAGCGGAACCTAGCAGTGAATTATAATCCAATAATTCTACCAATATACCGAAAATAACATAAGGAGAGCGCTAGTACCTTGAGGCGTGAGGCGAGGGGGTGGCCCTGGAAGCGGCGACTGAGCTCGAGAACCATCCGTGGGTCGAGCTCGACGGCGACGACGGCCTTGACGCCGGCCTCGAGCAGCTTCTTGGTGAGATTCCCTGTACCGGGCCCGATCTCGAGGACGGTGTCGGTGGGCTTGAGGCCAGCCTTGGTGATGATGTTGTCCACCAGCGCCGGGTTGCGCAAGATATGCTGGCCCTTGGACTTCTCGAACGGGATCCCGCCCTGCAGCCGGGCGCCGCCGGCGCCTCCACCGCCGCCGTGCCGCTTCTTCTGGATCTTTCCGCCCGCCATGGCGAGTTCTGCCCGCGCCTGCCTGCGGTGAAAGATGTCTTGAGGTGGTGAGGCGGCGGGGGTCTGGCGCGCGCGGGGAGTGGAGAGCGAGAAGAGACGGCTAGGGTTTTGGAGGCGTTAAGGAAAGGGAGTTATTTTTCCATCTCTGATGGGCTTGGGCCGGAACGTATTAAATCAGACAAGCCAGCTTCAGCCTTCAGGGCGTGTTTGGTTCCTCTTATCCCATTTCGCGTGGGCAGGGAAGAAATAAAGAGGTTTGGTTACTCACGGAGAAAAGATTTCCTGCACAGCACGAGTCTTAAAAGAACAAAAAAGTTAGCCCTGGAGGAACGCCGATCTTAGTCGTTTCCACGGAGCCAGTCTCGTATCCGTGAAAAGGGGGAACGTGGCTTCTTCCTGGGTGTAAGTCCATGGCCCTCCGCGTGCAGGCATATTCTTTAATCGTCTACTACTAATCATGTCTCCTTTCTCTACTACCTCCGCCTCCGTTGATTAGGACTAGGATTGCGGTGGCTAAGGGCGGGGAGCTTTTGCCGGCGGCGGCCCAGTGCGCGACGAGCTTGGCGGTGGCGGCCCAGCGCGCGACTGAGCTTCGAGACGGTCGGAGCGCCGGCCAACGGCTGCCAGCAGGTCGTCGAGCGTGGCCTAGAGCGCGGCTGCCGGGGAGGCCAAGTTGTCGCCACCCCACCCAGAGGAACATCATCCCGGCAACCTTCTATGGCACACCACGGCCAACCCACCGGGCACCACGATGGTGAGCCACGACCACGACTCGTTGTGGGTGAAGCTATGGGAGCTGGAGCTGCAGCTCGCGGTGTACAAGCTGTTGCATGTCTGTGACACCCCTGGGATTAGGGGTAGACAAATCCCAGACCTCTGTCTGATATAAGCCTAACCTAAATCTCGGAAGCGTACATAGAAAGAATCGTTAACATTACAGTGATCCTACAATTCAAAATTTATTACAGCAAGCTCATAACTGAGCAAAGATTCCAAAATATTACAAGCAGAGGTCATTGACCACAAACATCAAACAACGGAAGGCAAATTATGCTATTAAGTATAGCAAACTTAACAAATGGCATAAGAGGCCTAAAGCATAACGATGACGTCCCAATCCATAGATTTCAGGCTGCCGTCCGAGAACCTCAAGCTACTCGTTGATGTTGTCGAACAAAACTCATCTCTTATAGTAACACTTACCTTCTGCAAAAGTATCAACAAAGCAAGGCTGAGTACAGGGTGTACTCTACAAGACTTATGGCTAATAGGGTTATTTTGCGTAAAGCTAACTTTCTTTATAAAAGAGGTAGGAGAAGTTCAACTAAGTAGAACATTTGAAAGGGGATAAGAAAACGATATCACTAGCTTTGATCTTCTTTTGATATCCACCAAAATCTTTATCAGCTCAACCTATCAACTAGAATCACCCCCTCGATCCCTGAGGAAGCATCCTTAAGCATACTTTACTTACTTGCTAAGTTTTACGATTAGGTTATTCTTCTCTATGATCCCACGTCCATTCTTAAGTCGTCCATAACCGTGGACACGGCTTTTCGAAAAGATTTAACCCTGCAGGGGTGTACAACTTTACTCACACGCGTCGACCGACTCTTAATGCCACTTGACACACTTCCTTGGTGTGCTGACAGAGGGTGGTCGATGAAACCTTTCCCTTGCTTTTACCTAATCCACGAGTCGCCTAGAAGGGCTCCCGACAGCGGTAGTTGGCCATACTCCCAAGCGGTCCTCGACTCTGTGTACCGGGATCCAGTTTTAGTGTCGTGCACCCTTCACCCGGCCATGTCCTATATGCTTGCACCATTTTCCAAAACCTTTTTTCCATGTGGGTGCCGAATAAAATCTCAAACTACAGACTCATGGATCAGACTAGGCAAGTTGGGGTCAAGGGGTTTCCTAGGCCCCGTGTGGCTGTACACTCGTCTTTGTTCAAGAGGCAAGAACCTCGGGTCCTAAGGGTGGCAAGTATGGAACTGCAAAAACCACAACCCTCATGGCCTCCCATACAAGCCTTAGCATGTTTAACTTTCATTTCTAATCATACCACGTCATCCTGTCCAACTAGGTTCATTCAGATCTGATTCATCATCCGGATGGGCCAGCGGTAACAACTAAACATGGCTATGCACAACGAATATAAATAGCTCTAGCGAAGCTCATAAGGCTAAACCCTAGTTATGCTAGGAGCAGTGGATCAGGGAATATAGGCTACAAAGGAAGCATGCATCATATAGGATTACTCTATTTAAAAGACTTTGGAATCATATGCACATGGCAAGAATGAAATACTTTGAAATCATAGGATTATATCGTGTGTGGGGTTATGCTTGCCTTTGCCTGTTGATACTCGGATATAGATATTCAGGGTTCATCGGATGATCTTGTTCGTCGTTAACCTTCGACGGTGTTGATATCGATCTTGAACCTTCAACTCGATCTCGTTGCTCACATCAACTCCGAGGTCTACCGAGAAGAGGCAGAAACACTAGAAAGGAAGGCAACAATCAACACATGGCATCGATGCAATGCTCAATTAAGAATGATGATATGACAAGTTAAAGTGTATTAAAATGAACCCTAGTACATGCTTGGTCATTTTAAACAGGGTTCAAGGGATATAAACCCTAATTCGGAGAAACCCCAAATGCATATGAGAGGGATTGATTTGTTCTTCTAATTAAACTTGTAACTAAAGTTGCTTAACAATGCATGATTTTGATGTTGTGAGATAGATCTTATTTTTTGAACATTTTGATATATTATTCATATTTTTATGATTAAAATGAATTAGTTGTGATTTTTCCTAATTTTAATTCATTTTAAAACATTTTGGAATATTATAAATAATTACATTTTGGAAATACGTTATACTTTTATTAATTATAAAAGCATTTCTAAAAATGTTATCTCACTCACAGGGTGGACCCACCTGTCAGCATTTATTATATTACAGAAATTAAATACAAAACATCTAAATAAAAAGAAAACAGGGGATTATGACCTCATGTCGACATCATGCTGACGTCAGCAATGGAGGGTCTCCCAGCTCAGGGTCGGACTCGGCGTTTGACCGCGCGCGGGGCAGCAAGGCAAGGCGCGTTCAACGCGGGGCACTTGGCTAGACCAAAAACTGGCAGCGCCGCTTCGGATTGACCACTGGAGCATGGCCGGCGACGAAAAGCAACGGCGGCGGCGGCAGGTGAACGGTGCAGTGGCGATACACACACACATAGAGAGAGAGAAGGATTGGAGGGGTCTATGAGGACCACCAGCTCACCACGAACACAGCGGTTGGGTCAGGGAGGAGAGGCGAGCTCGGACGACAAGGAATTGACGGTGGCCGGAGTTCGGGAAGCCGACGGTGTCGAGGTCGATTCTGGCGAGATGGAGGCGCCCCGGCTTGCATGGCTTGACGAGTACGACGATGGCGACACGGAGTTTCTCCTGGGCTACTCCATGGAGCTCGAGGAGGTCGAGAATAGTGGTTACTGGTGGTTTTCCGATGGCTAGGGTTTTGACCTCGCGGAAGAACAAGAGAGGGAGAGGCAGAGAGGAAGGGAGAGGATGAGGGCGAGTTACACGTTGATGCGGGGTCTTATCCCCTTCTCCCGGGGCGGCGGCAAGCATGAATCGCTGCGCAGTGGCCGACGGCGGCGCCGGCGACACACAGCAGCTCGACGTTGCCAACGAAGATGACGAAGGACAGGAAGGCCGAAGCGGTACGGGGTTGGGGTGGGCCAAGGTGGGCTGTGATATGTTGCTAACGTATCTATAATTTTTGATGTTCCATGTTTGGTTTTTATCTACTTTCTTATGTTTTGTTCCAACTTTGGAGTACTTTTTATACACTTTCTTGGACTAACCTATTAACAAGATGCCATAGTGCCAGCTGCCTGTTTTCTACTGTTTTTGGTTCCAGGAAAGTCACAAAATGAATATTCTTAGAATTGGACGGGACAAAAGCCAAAGTCAGTTTTTCACCGAGGGGGACACGGGGCCAGAATACGAGACAGAGAGGCGCCAGAGGGCCGCCACACCACCTGGCCACGCGGGCCAGGCTTGGCCGTGCCAAGGGTGGTGTGGCCGCCTAGGGCACCCCCTCGGCCCTCCCCTTTTGACTATAAGATGCCTCCGATACAGAAAACCTAAGTACCCGATCAAAATTCCATGAAAGAGTCTGTAGCCGCCGTCATCTCCATCCCTAGATCGGGAGGGATCTGAAGCTCTTCCCGGCACCCTACCGGAGGGGAGAATTCACCTTGGAGGCCTTCTTCATCACCATGCAAGCCTCCGGTGTGATGCGTGAGTAGTTCATCCTTGGACTACGGGTTCATATAGTAGCTAGATGGTTGGTTCTTCTCCTTTGTGCTATCATGTTTAGATCTTGTGAGCTCTGTTCATGATCAAGATCATCTATTTGTAATCCTACATGTTGTGTCTGCGGGGATCCGATGGATATTTAGATGCTATTTCAGATTGATTATTGATTCTATCATGTCTTTGTTATTTGTGATCTTGCATGCTTTCCGTTGTTCGTAGCTATCTTGGCCAAGTAGATGCTAGCAACTCCAAGAGTTAGTATTTATGCTCGATAGTGGGTTCATGCCTCTAGTAATCTGGGGAAGTGACAGAAATCTCTAAGGTACTAGATGTGATGTTGCTACTAGGGAGAAAACAATAATCCTTTGTTCATAGAACAATCATATTGTTTACTTTACACGCAATGCGTAATGCAATTATCTGTTGCTTGCAACTTAATACTAGAGGGGGTTCGGATGATAACCTGAAGGTGGATTATTAGTCATAGATGCAGTTGGATTACGGTCTATGTATAATGTTGTAATGCCCAATCAAATCTCAAAGGAGTCAAGATGATTAGTTTATGCATGTATGTTTTCTCGATGTTTGTTAATTGCCCCGTTGTAATTTCTTCACCCAACATGTTATCTATCTTAAGGAGAGCCACCACTAGTGAACTATGGACCCCGGTCCTTTCTTTTATCATCAATCTACAACTGTTTACTGCTTTCTGTTTACTTACTGCAAGCTTTCACTATCTTCCACACAATACGTTTAATCCCTTGTTTTCAGCAAAACTAGTGAGATTGACAACCTCACTGTAAGTTGGGGGCAAAGTTATGTGGTTGTGTTGTGCAGGATTCCAAGTTGCCGACAACACCTTGGAGGTGTTTCCTTGCTCCTACTGGTTCGATAACCTTGGTTTCATAACTAAGAGAAAACTTGTTGTTGTGCTCATCATACCTTCCTCTTGAGTTGTGAGACCAGGCACATTGCTTAATAGGATTGATAGAATACTCATAAAAACAAGTTGCAACTTCTTTTCCGGAAGCTCATTCGAAAAGAACTCTAAGGTTAAGCGTGCTTGGCCTAGAGCAATTCTAGGATGGGTGACCAACCGGAAAGTGGGTAACCGGGTGCGCACGAGTGAGGACAAAGTGCGTAGAAAAGACTAGTGTTGGTTTGTGGGGCCAGTCTAGATATCCTATTAAGCTGCCAGGAGTGACACCCCCGGGCCCAGGAGTGGACGGGGTGTTACAAGTGGTATCAGAGCCGACCCTTGCGATTACACGGGTGTGTGTGGGTCAGTGGCGGGACATGTGGAGCATGGCGCGTGTGGCCCGGAGTGGACATGGCATGGCACATGTGCCGGCACTGGACGCACAGACGTGTGCCAAGAGAGAACGTTCCTGGGGTGTGCTTGATCGATGAGGGCATCGATCTTCTAAAGGGTGGGTGTATGTGAGACCAGGCACATGTCTTAATAGGATTGATAGAATACTCATAAAAACAAGTTGCAACTTCTTTTCCGGAAGCTCATTCGAAAAGAACTCTAAGGTTAAGCGTGCTTGGCCTAGAGCAATTCTAGGATGGGTGACCGACCGGGAAGTGGGTAACCGGGTGCGCACGAGTAAGGACAAAGTGCGCAGAAAAGACTAGTGTTGGTCTATGGGGCCAGTCTAGATATCCTATTAAGATGCCAGGAGTGACACCCCCCGGGCCTAGGAGTGGACGGGGTGTTACATGGGGTTCCCCAATGAGCTCGATATATTTTGGGCCATCAAGCTCTTTTTCTGGCGCCGTTGCCGGGGAGACAAGGACATCTTTACAAGGGGAGTCCCTCATAACCAATATCTTTACCTTGTTATTTTTGTTTTGCTTATTTTATTTTTGCTTTGTTTGCTTGTTTCTTTATCAAAAATATAAAAAATTTAGTTCCTACTATAGTTGTTATTTTCGTTGGTCTGTTATTGTCTTGCTTTATCATGCTTTCTATCAATGGTTGGTTTCTTTGAAACTGAATCTAATTGGCAAGGTGGGTTTACAGAAGAACAAAAATATTATTATAAGGAACACCGCTTGTCACAAAAAGGGAAACTCTTATGGAAACAAATTGATAAATTGAATACCATTGCTAGAAACGTGTTCTCTACTTATAATGTTACTTATTGCATTGATAAATCTTGTTGCCGTAGGAGGTATAAACACCTCCCTTTTCAATGTGAGTATAATGATAATGTTACCATATCTTCTTATGTTAAAGGAAATTATGACTTTTATGATGTGGAACAAATTAAAGAATTTATTGCTTGGAAGGGTGCATTTGAACTTGCTAGTTTGCTTGAAAATACTGATGATTCACCTTATAAATATGAGGTTTATGATATATTTAAATTTTGCTTTGATAATTACAAGGAAGAAAATGGCTACATTCTTGAATATATTAATAGATGCTTTCCACAAACAGAAGAGACTAATGTCTTGCAGGAGCTTATGGAAGAAGAAATTGCTGAAACGAGAAGCTCATTAGATGAAAAAGAGGAGGAGAGTGATGAACAAAAGGAGGAAGAATGGATTAGCTACCCATGCCTAACTTCTAATGAGAATAACTCTTTATCCCTTACATTATTTGATTGTCCCCCATGCTTACCAAAGGAGGATGAATGTTATGCTCATGTTATCTATGATAATCCTTTATTTGTGCCTAACTTCCAAATGCATTGTACTAAATATTTTTGCTTCGAAAATGTTTATGATAAAGCTCTAGACGATGGTCCTATATTGAATGATCAGTCATCTTGTTATAGAATTGTTAAAAGTGGGTTTGAAGGTTTTAATCCCACTATTTTTGAGCTTGATAAAAAATATGTGTTTGTAGATCATGAAAAGCATACTTTATGTGATAGTTATATTGTTGAGTTTATTCTTGAGGTTGTTGGGTTCGCAGCATAGAAAACAAAAAATTTCCTACAATGAGAACTATACGCCAAGATCTATCTACTAGATACAGAGCAACGGGTGGATATACATCCATGGAGAACTTACCCTCGAAGACAACAGAGTTTTGTTAACGAGTTGGAACTCGTGGATGATGTAGTTGTACGCTTGCCGATCTCAAGATCGTCTGGAAGTCCGAGCGCTGCAAGTCAGCAGCGCATCCGTCCTCGCACACACGTTCAAGCCACCGGACAACCTCCACCTCCTCGCTCCAGCGAATCAGCGGAAGCAGTAACTCCTTCTAGACACAAGGCCACCGGGAACATGTATCTCGCTAATCCTAGACCATGGGGGAATATCTAGAGGGGGAGAGAGATCCTTCACGAGGAGGTGTGCTTTGTGAGGAAGGAGAGGGGGATTTTTATAGGAGAGGGGGGCTCCTCCCCTCCCATGGCCGGCAGCCAAGGGGGGTGCCCCCACCTCTTCCTCATTCATGTGGTGGAAGCTCCACTCACATCAATTCAAGCTCCACCCAAAATTCCACTCACATGCAATAAATTTCCACCAAATTTAATGCAACTCTCAATTAATAAAACTCTTTTATTTATTTTATTCAGAATTTTGTTAATTACTTTAATTAACAAACATTCACATAAAACCCCTTGCAACATTTCAATATCACATGCAGAACCACTTTCTGCAATTTCACCCGAAACAATTCCGGTTTCTATCGAAACAATTCCTGCACTTTGCAATCCTTTCGTCTGAAACATATGTGCTCCAAAATGATGTCCGGCAACCCTTAAGTGTGTCACTCTATGGTTCGCGAATAATGCAGACATGATTGAGACTCCTCTCAGATCAATAATCAGAAGCGGGACCTGGAGATCCATACTGACTCCTACACATTCAGCGATGACTTCAGTGATCGTGAGAACCTTTAACGCTAGTAACTTAATCCCTTTGTCTCATGATATAATACATGTTCGAGATTTGATCATCGGTATCCAAATACATAGTTTGATCTCGTTACCGACATGCACTCTTTTCTCGTTCCCGTGATATAACATTCTAGTGATCACATCACTTGCTTGCAAGCTATCTTAATGTGATATCACCGAGAGGGCCCAGAGTATATCTATCCATCATCGGGATTGACAAATTCCACTCTTGATCCATGAGCCTCAACATAACACCTTCATAGCACTAAACCCACCTTTATAGTCACCCTGTTATGGTGTGACGTTTGATGTTATCAAGATACTCTTCCGGTGTTAGCAATAATCATGATCTCATGGTCTAAGGACTAAGATTACTTCGTATGATATTATAGAAATGTAAACATAATGACTTTGATCGTAATGCTATACTTCGGATGAATGTTCATCACATCATTTCACAAATGTTGTGACCTCGTTATTAACAACACCCAATGTCCATGGTCAGGAAACCTTGATCATCTTGTTAATCAACGAGCTAGTCTGGAAGAGAGGCATAACTAGGAACCCTTTTTGTTTATTAAACACACATGTATTGACGTTTCCTTTCAATACAATTATAGCATGCAAAATAAACATCTATCATATACAAGGAATACATAATAACAACTTTATTATTGCCTCTCAGGGCATATTTCCTTCAGTCTCCCACTTGCACTAGAGACAATAATCTAGTTTACATAGTGATAAATCTAACACCCATGGAGTTCTGGTGTTGATCATGTTTTTCCCTAGGGAGAACTTTAGTCAACGGATATGCTACATTTAGGTCCGCGTGTACTTTACAAGTCTTTATATCTCCATCCTTGACATGCTCGCGGATGGAGTAAAACCGGCACTTAATATGCTTGGAATTCTTGTGAGACCTTGGTTCCTTGGCGTTGTCTATGGCTCCATTGTTGTCACAATAGATCACCACTGGGTCCAATGCACTAGGAACCACACCTAGTTCCGTTATTAACTCCTTCATCCATACCGCTTCCTATGCCGCTTCTGAAGCAGCAACATATTCCGCCTCCGTCGTTGATCCAGCCACCACAGGTTGTTTGGAACTCCTCCAACTAACTGCTGCTCCATTCAAGAGAAATGCGTATCCAGATTGAGACTTAGAGTCATCTGGATTGGTGTCAAAGCTAGCATCGACATAACACTTAGCGACTAGCTCTTCTTCACCTCCGTATACAAGAAACATATCCTTAGTTCTTCTTAAGTACTTAAGGATATTCTTGACCGCTATCTAGTGTTTCGAACCTGGATCAGATTGGTACCTGATGCGCTCGACTTTCGACGTAGAGCTCGTTGGGAACCCCAAGAGGAAGGTACGATGAATATAGCAGAAAGTCTTTCCTCAGATATGAAACCAAGGTTTAATCGAACTAGTAGGAGCAAGGAAACACCCCAGAAAGTAAACACAAAGCAGTAAACAGTTGTAGATTGTATGTAAAGAAAAAGGACCGGGATCCATAGTTCACTAGAGGTGGCTCTCCTTAGAGAGATGACATGCTGGGTGAACAAATTACAGCGGGGCAATTGACAAACACCGAGAAAGCAATACATGCATAGACTAATCATCTTGACTCCTTTGAGACTTGATTGGGCATTATAACATAATACATAGACCGCCATCCAACTGCATCTATAACTAATAATCCACCTTCGGGTTATCATCTGAACCCCCTCCAGTATTAAGTTGCAAGCAACAGATTACTGCTTTACGAACTGCGTGTAAAGTAAACAATACAATTGTTCTATGAACAAAGGATCGTTGTTTTCTCCCTAGTAGCAACAACACATCTAGTACCTTAGAGATTTGTTGCACTTCCCCAGATTACTAGAGGCATGAACCCACTATCGAGCATAAATACTAACTCTTGGAGTTGCTAGCATCTACTTGGCCAAGATAGCTAATAACAACGGAAAGCGTGCAAGATCTCAAATAACAAAGACATGATAGAATCAATAATCAATCTGAAATAGCATCTCAATATCCATCGGATCCCCGCAAACACAACATGTATGAATTACAAATAGATGATCTTGATCATGAACGAAGCTCACAAGATCTAAACATGAAAGCACAAAGGAGGAGAAACCAGCCATCTAGCTACTACATGGATCCGTAGTCCAAGGATGAACTACTCACGCATCACACCGGAGGCTTGCATGGTGATGAAGAAGGCCTCCAGGGTGAATTCCCCTCTCCGATAGGGTGCCGAGAAGAGCTTCAGATCCCCCCGATCTAGGGACAGAGACGACAGCGGCTATAGACTCTTTCGTGGATTTTTGATCGGGTACCTAGGGTTTTCGTCCCGAGGGCAACTTATAGGCGGAAGGAGAGGCCGAGGGGGTGCTGGGGTCGGCCAGACCACCCCCTGGCGCGGGCCAAGCCTGGCCGCGTGGCCAGGGGGTGTGGCCGGCCCCTGGCCCCTCTCCGTCTTGTATTCTGGCACTTGATCCCTTCCGGAAAATAGGCACTTTGGCTTTTGTCCCGTCCAATTCCAAGAATATTCATTTTCTGACTTTCCTGGAACCAAAAACAGCAGAAAACAGGCAACTGGCACCGTGGCTCTTGTTAATAGGTTAGTCCAAGAAATCATAATAAAAGTACTCCAAAGTTGGAACAAAACACAAGAAAGTGGATAAAACTAAGCATGGAACATCAAAAATTATAGATACATTTGCAATGTATCAACATCCCCAAGCTTAACTCCTGCTCGTCCTCGAGTAGGTAAGTGATAAAAAGAAAGAATTTTTGAGGTGACATGCAACTTCAAAGACTTGATCAAAGTATTTGCAAAACATTCTAGGATCAAAGTACTTCAATCATAACATGAAAGACAAAGTTCTAGCAATAAGCAAAGAGACTATGACGCAACATGAAAAGGCACAAACAAAAGATTCATGAATAACAATGCTTTGCAAGACGTTTGTTTGTTTCACATAAAGAAAACATAGCATAAAAGTATTCAGCTTATCCCTCAATAGAGTAGCAAATATAAATGCATAGGACACCTTCAAAGTTCATAAGAGTGACTAGATACAATAGTTTCAAACAAGCAATAACAAGTTATGCATCAATCAACTAGTCTTGGGACAATGCACATAGAACTAAGAATGGCCACTATGCTCTCAAAGTAGTGCATAAAGATAGAAGGTGGAGACTCAATATAATGGTGGAAGAAAGGCCCTTTGTAAAAGGAAGTAAGGATTCAAGTCTCATAAAGAGCTTCCAAAAATTATGGTACTTATAGCTTTCAGCTCTCATTGCCCCTATCATAAGAATCTTGAAGGTGATTAAGGTTAAAGTGACACAACTAAGAGGATATGCTTGACAAGTTATAAACCGAAATCTCATGCCCCTTACTTACGAAGACCGATCCTCATGCTACTCAACTTTAGTCACGAGTAAGCTCTTGTCATTGTAAGTATATGTGTATCATTAAGAACCGCCAACGGGGTACCCCTTGCACATGATACGGGAGCTTTCCCATAATCAAAATGACAAGGCAAGCAGACAATGAGCATCTCAGCGATCTTTTTATTTGCTATTTGCATAGGTTTTTATTGAGGATGCTTCGTAGAGTGCTCATTATGGTGATGCTGCAAGTTTCCACCATCATTAGGCATGGCTTAGGCTAGCGGCCCAGGCGTTTCTCTAACACACATACAAACTCCATGATCTTACAAGTTCCACTTTTATTTCACACCGCCGGGATTCGTAAGCAAAAGAACATAATATCAACGGGGTACAAAGTACAAGTGTAATGTTGAAAGCGTTCCCCATGAAACATGGTTCTGCTAATTTCAACTTATAAAGAGCAAGCATATACGCAACAAAGAAGGACCCAATGGTTCAAGTTTATTAGAGGCAATAAAGTAAAGTGTGCCATCAAGTTCGTGAGAGCTTTAATCACTAGTTTTCTCATAACAAGTGGAAGGTAAACAAAAGCTTGAATATACTTGGAATAGCATAAGCTAATAGGTAGGTATGGTGGACTCTTTGGAATAACTTGGTTTAGGGAGTTGGATTCATGAGTGGAACTCATACTTTGTTGTGGAAGCTAGCAAAAGACTAGGAGCGACAAACTAAGAGAGCAATAATGGCCATAATCATGTAGAGCGACAAAACATCATTGATCAAAGCATAAAGTGATACTACAAGTTGAAAACTAAAGGATCATAAAGGCTATGGTGACTTGTGACAGTCATAACATGGTGTGAGCATGTGCCAAGTCAACCCAAATAAAGCATCAAAGGAGAATACCACTATACTATGCTTTAATATGCTAAAACAACGCATGATTCATCCAAGGCACATTAAGCAATCTCAATTGTTTATAACAAGTCATGCTACATCAAAGAATACTAAGCCTAAAGCCAAAACAATATCAAGCATGGCATGGCAAAGCATAGGCCACAGTAAAAAACAAGCTCTTTTTACCACATAAGTATGAACTTTCCTACTATTTTCCAAACCAAACCAAACTATTTGCAAACCAACGTATGAAAGAGGGGGTCCAACCAACTTATTCAGAAAACTAAGCAAACCAAATCAAACTAAAAACCAAAACAACAACGAAAAAGAAGACGCTCCAAGAAAAACACAACTACGCATGAAACAATAAAAATAAAGCGTTTGGAAGAAAACTGGATTTTTATTGATGAAGAAGGGGATGCCTTGGGCATCCCGAAGCTTTGACGCTTGTACTTCTTGGATATTTCTTGGGGTGACACGCGTGGCATCCCTAATCTTGAGCTTTAGTCCATCCTTCATCTCATTAATCATTCCTTCCATACACCTGAAATTTTTCCTTCATACAAAACTTCACACAATCAAATTAGCAACATTAGTGCACTTAAGATAAATAAGTCTCAAGGTTCAGTTCTAACACCTAATAAAATTCCATTAGAACACTAGATACTGTAGCACTTCCCTCAAAAAGCTCAATTCCTCAAAGGAACTCAAGAAGGAACTAACAACAAGCAAATGCAGAAAATGGCAGAAATCTGTCAAAACAGACCAGCAGGTAAAGACGAATTGTTTCGAAGACCTTCTGTTGCTAAAATCAAAAAGTGTTGAACTAAGGAAAGTTAGATAACAACCTGGGGCAGAAGCACAAACAATTACAGCTCAATACGAATTACAGAGATCTCTCAGGAATTTTTGCGGTGAAGCACAGAAATCTGTTTCGGGACAGCAACTTTCGCAATCATTACTTCACTCTCATTAGAGGTTACTCTTGGCACAAAAAGCAAATAAAAAGGATAAGGAGAGGTTATTACAGAGGTAATAACTTCCAAGACTCAACTAAAACTCTTGGGTTATCTCCCAACAAGTACTTTTTTTTAACGTCTTTAAGTTAGGCATAAGAAGCAAAGAAAGAATCAAGTGTTCTCAAATGAAGAAGCATTAAGACCAAATTTTGTTTTCATAGGAGAAGCAAAAGAAATATTTTATCTCTTTTTAGGGAAGTGTTCTATACCTTTCTTGAGTGGGAGTTGATATTTAATGGTGCCTTCTTTCATATCAATGATGGCACCAATAGTTCTAAGAAAAGGTCTTCCCAAAGTAATAGGACAAGAAGCATTGTATTCAACATCCAAAACATAGAAATCAATGGGGACATAGGAATATTTAACCATAATAAGAACGTCATTGAGACTCCCCATGAGTTTCCTTTTAGCATTATCATCAAGTGGGACATTCAAATAACAATCTTCAAGAGGGGGCAAATCAAGCATATCATAAATCCTTCTAGGCATAATAGAAACACTACTATCAAGATCACACAAAGCTTTGAAATCAAAGTCATTCACTTTCATATTAATGATGGTTTCCCAACCATCTTCTTGCTTTATAGGAATAGAAGCTTTATGTTTCATCTTTTCTTCTTTAATCTTTATGAGAGCATCGGTAATGTGTTTTGTAAAAGCCATGTTCATAGCACCAGCATTAGGACTTTTAGCAAGATTTTGTAGGAACTTAATAACTTCAGAGATGTTGCAACCATCAAGATAAAAATCAACTTTATCATCTAAAGTAGTAGAACTATTAGTAGCCTCAACACTAGTGGTGGTAATAGTTGAAATACTAATGTTTCTAGCAATTTCATCTTCTCTTTCCCACTTAGCATGTAATTCAGCTAATAGTCTAACATTTTCATCAATTCGTACTTGTATAGCATTAGTAGCTGCAAAGGGATTATCATTAGTTTTAGGTTTAGCAGCCATTTTATTAATCTATGAAGATTGAGCTTCAGACAAAGATGATATATTTCTTTCAGCATTAGAGAGTTTCAATTGTAAACTAGGAATTTCACTATTTAGACTCTCAAGTTGATGGCTAATGTTCTTCAAAATGATAGATTGTTCCTCCATAGTTTTAGTAAATAGCTTATTTTGCTCATATTGCATTTGCATGAAGTTTTTAGTGGCTCTTTCAACTTCTAAAATTCTTCCTTCACTAGGTAATTCAGATTTACCATTATAGCCATATGTAGTATTAGGAGGGTAAGGCTTATAATTGTTGCTACCAAAATTGTTCCTATAAGCATTATTACCATAAGCATTGTTGCTAAAATTATTATTTCTTATGAAGTTCACATCAACTTGCTCTTCTTGAGCAACCAAATGGGCTAAAGGAACATTATTTGGATCAATATGGGCTTTCCCATTAACAAGCATAGACATAATAATATCAATCTTATCACTCAAGGAGGAGGTTTCCTCAACAGAATTTACCTTCTTACCTTGTGGAGCTCTCTCAGTATGCCATTCAGAATAATAAACCATCATATTGTCCAAAAGTTTTGTTGCAGCACCCAAAGTGATGGTCATAAAGGTACCTCCAGCAGCTGAATCCAATAGATTCCTTGAAGAATAATTCAATCCTGCATAAAAGGTTTGGATGATCATCCAAGCAGTCAGTCCATGAGTGGGACAATTCTTTACCAAATATTTCATTCTTTCCCAAGCTTGAGCAACATGCTCATTATCAAGTTGTTTAAACTTCATTATTTCACTTCTCATGGATATAATCTTAGCAGGAGGGTAGTATTTTCCAATAAAAGCATCTTTGCACTTAGTCCAAGAATCAATACTATTCCTAGTTAAGGAATTCAACCATTCTTTAGCTTTTCCTCTCAAAGAGAAAGGAAACAATTTAAGTTTAATAATATCACCATCTATATCCCTATGCTTTTGCATCTCACAAAGTTCAACAAAGTTATTTAGATGGGAAGCAACATCTTCATTACCAATACCAGAAAATTGTTCTCTCATAACAAGACTGAGCAAAGCAGGTTTTATCTCAAAGAAAGTATTTTCAGCCACAGGTGGAGCAATAGGTGTGCTCATAAAATCATTGCTGTTGGTGCTAGTGAAGTCACACAACTTAGTGTTTTCAAGAGTAGTCATTTTTTTGGGTTTTCAAATAAGAAAGCAAAACAAGCAAAAAGAAACTAAGCAAAACAAAAACAACAAAGTAAAGAGATTGGTTATGAGGGACTCCTCTTGTGAAGATGTCCGTGACTCCCCGGCAACGGCGCCAGAAAATCTTGATGCACTCGACTTTCGACGTAGAGCTCGTTGGGAATCCCAAGAGGAAGGTACGATGAATATAGCAGCAAGTTTTCCCTCAGTTGTGAAACCAAGGTTTAATCGAACAAGTAGGAGCAAGGAAACACCCCAAAGGTGTTACTAGCTGAGCTTTGGCAGGGCGCACTACCGGTGCTAGTAGCAACGTGGAGACCTGCACAACACAACCACAAAACTTTGTCCCCAACTTGTGATGAGGTTGTCAATCTCGTGTTTAGCGGAAAACAAAGGATTAAACGTATCGAATGGAAAGAAGTAAAAGTTTGCAGAAAGTAAACACAAAGCAGTAAACAGTTGTAGGTTGTATGTAAAGAAAAAGGACCGGGATCCATAGTTCACTAGAGGTGGCTCTCCTTAGAGAGATGACATGCTGGGTGAACAAATTACAGCGGGGCAATTGACAAACACCGAGAAAGCAATACATGCATATACTAATCATCTTGACTCCTTTGAGACTTGATTGGGCATTACAACATAATACATAGACCGCCATCCAACTGCATCTATAACTAATAATCCACCTTCGGGTTATCATCTGAACCCCCTCCAGTATTAAGTTGCAAGCAACAGATTACTGCTTTACGAACTGCGTGTAAAGTAAACAATACAATTGTTCTATGAACAAAGGATCGTTGTTTTCTCCCTAGTAGCAACAACACATCTAGTACCTTAGAGATTTGTTTCACTTCCCCAGATTACTAGAGGCATGAACCCACTATCGAGCATAAATACTAACTCTTGGAGTTGCTAGCATCTACTTGGCCAAGATAGCTAATAACAACGGAAAGCGTGCAAGATCTCAAATAACAAAGACATGATAGAATCAATAATCAATCTGAAATAGCATCTCAATATCCATCGGATCCCCGCAAACACAACATGTATGAATTACAAATAGATGATCTTGATCATGAACGAAGCTCACAAGATCTAAACATGAAAGCACAAAGGAGGAGAAACCAGCCATCTAGCTACTACATGGATCCGTAGTCCAAGGATGAACTACTCACGCATCACACCGGAGGCTTGCATGGTGATGAAGAAGGCCTCCAGGGCGAATACCCCTCTCCGGCAGGGTGCCGGGAAGAGTTTCTGATCCCCCTCGATCTAGGGACAGAGACGACGGCGGCTACAGACTCTTTCGTGGATTTTTGATCGGGTACCTAGGGTTTTCGTCCCGAGGGCAACTTATAGGCAGAAGGAGAGGCCGAGGGGGTGTTGGGGTCGGCTAGACCACCCCCTGGCGTGGGCCAAGCCTGGCCGCGCGGCCAGGTGGTGTGGCCGGCCCCTGGCCCCTCTCCGTCTTGTATTCTGGCACTTGATCCCTTCTGGAAAAATAGGCACTTTGGCTTTTGTCCCGTCCAATTCTGAGAATATTCATTTTCTGACTTTCCTGGAACCAAAAACAGCAGAAAACAGGCAGCTGGCACTGTGGCTCTTGTTAATAGGTTAGTCCAAGAAATCATAATAAAAGTACTCCAAAGTTGGAACAAAACACAAGAAAGTGCATAAAACTTAGGATGGAACATCAAAAATTATAGATACATTTGCAATGTATCAGTACCTACTAGAAAAACTAATAGCATGTGCCACATCCGGTCTTGTACATAGCATGGCGTACATTATAGAGCCTATGGCTGAGGCATAGGGGATCTTATCCATTATCTATCTTTCTTCCGCCATAGCCGGACTTTGAGTCTTACTCAATGTCTTTCCTTACAACATAGGTAAGAACCCCTTCTTACTTCCGTCCATATTAAACTTCTCTAATATCGTATCAAGGTATGTACTCTACATAGCCCAATTAGGCGTCTTGATCTATCTCTATAGATTTTAATGCCTAATATATATGAAGCTTCACAAAGGTCTTTCATCGAAAATTTGCTGTTTAGATAACTTTTAACACTATTTAAAAGATCTATATCATTTCCAATGAATAATATGTCATCCACATATAATATCAGAAATGCCACATTGCTCCCACTCACTTTCTTGTAAATACAAGCCTCTCCATAAGTTTGGACAAATCCAAACTCTTTGATCACCTCATCAAAGCGGAGATTCCAACTGCGGGATGCTTGCTTCAGTCCATAGATGGATCGCTGAAGTTTGCATACCTTATCAGCATCCTTAGGATCGACAAAACCCTTAGGTTGTATCATATATAACTCTTCTTCAATATTACCATTGAGGAACACAGTTTTGACATCCATATGCCATATTTCATAATCGAAATATGCAGCAATTGCTAACATAATTCTAACCGACTTAAGCATCACTACGGGAGAGAATGTCTCATCGTAGTCAACTCCTTGAATTTCTCGAAACCCCTTTGCAACAAGTCGAGCTTTATAGATGGTCACATTACCATCAACATCAATTTTTCTTTTGAAAATCCATTTATTCTCAATGGCCTTTCGATCGTGAGATAAGTCCACCAAGGTCCAAACCTGGTTTTCGTACATGGATTCCATCTCGGATTTCATGGCTTCTAGCCATTTGTTGGAATCCGGGCTCATCATCGCTTCTTCATACGTCGCACGGTCATCTATTTCATCAATCATGAAATTCATAACAGGATTGCCATATAGTTCAGGAGCTGCACGTGTCCTGCTTGACCTGTGAGGTTTGGTAGTGTCCTCTTTTGGAGTTTCATGATCAATATCATTAGCTCTCTCTTCATTAGGTGAAGTCAACTCTGAAACAACTTCCGGTGTTGCGCTACTCGCCATTTCATGAAGAGAAGGTTCAATAACCTCTTCGAGTTCTACCTTCCGACTACTCACACCTTTCGCGAGAAACTCCTTCTCAAGAAAGGATCCATTCTTGGCAAAAAAAATCTTGCCCTCGGATCTGTGATAGAAGGTATACCCAATCGTTTCCTTAGGGTATCCTATGAAGACGCATTTTTCCGCTTTGGGTTCGAGTTTATTTGGCTGAAGTTTCTTCACATAAACATCGCATCCCCAAACTTTAAGAAATGACAGCTTAGGTTTGTCTCCAAACCATAATTCGTACGGTGTCATTTCAACGGATTTAGATGGTGTTCGATTTAAAGTGAATTCAACGGTTTCTAGTGAATAACCCCAAAATGACAGTGGCAAGTCAGTCAGAGACATCATTGATCGAACCATATCCAATAAAGTACGATCACGACGTTCCGACACACCATTACGTTGTGGTGTTCCGGCAGGCGTGAGTTGTGAAAGTATTCCACAATTTTTCATATGTGTGCTAAACTCGTAACTAAGATACTCTCCTCCATGGTCGGACCACAGAAATTTGATCTTTCTGTTACAATGATTTTCCACTTCATTCTAAAATTCCTTGAACTTTTCAAAAGTTTTAGACTTATGTTTCATCAAATAGATATACCCGTATCTACTCAAATCATCCGTGAAAGTAACAAAATAATGATATCCACCTCGCGCCGACACACTCATTGGTCCACACACATTAGTATGTATGATTTCCAATAAATCTGTCGCCCGTTCCATTGAACGGGAAAACAATGTTCTAGTCATCTTGCTCATAAGGCATGGCTCACATGTATCAAATGATTCCAAAAGTCCATCAGAATGGAGTTTCTTCATGCGTTTAACGCCAATATGACCTAGACGGTAGTGCCACATATAAGTAGATATATCATTATCAATTTTAACCCTTTTAGCATCAACACAATAAACATGCATAATACTACTATCGAGATCCAATAGAAATAAACCATTCAACACAGATGCATGACCATAAAAGATATTATCCATATAAATCAAACAACCATTGTTTTTAGATTTAAAGGAATAACCACTTCGCATTAAACACGATCCGGATACAATGATCATGCTCAGTGCAGGCACAAAAAACAATTATTTAGATTTATCACTAATCCCGACGACATATGGAGAGGCAGCATTCCGACGGCGATCACATCGACTCTTGATCCATTGCCGACCCGCATCGTAACCTCATCCCTTGCTAGCTGATGCTTGTTCCGCAGCCCCTAAATCGAGTTACATATATTAGCAACCGATCCCGTATCAAATACCCAGGTGCTACTACGAGTACTAGTCAAGTACACATCAATAACATGTATATCATATATACCTTTGTTTGCCTTGCCGGCCTTCTTGTCCGCCAAATACTTGGGGCAGTTGCGCTTCCAATGGCCAGTCCCCTTGCAATAGTAGCACTCGGTATTAGACTTGGGGCCAGCTCGAGGTTTCTTTTTAGGTGCGGCAACAGATTTGCCGCCCTTCTTTCCCTTCTGCTTTCCTTTCTTGTCCTTCTTGAAGCCGGTGGTCTTATTGATCATCAACACTTGATGTTCTTTCCTAATCTCTACTTCTGCAGTATTAAGCATTGACAGAAGCTCGGGAAGAGACTTCTTCACGCCCTGCATGTTATAGTTCATCACGAAGCTCTTGTAGCTAGGTGGCAGAGATTGGAGAACACGATGTATGCCTAAGTCAATGGGAATCGTTATTCCCAAGGACACAAGCTTATCGGCGTACCCAGATATTTTGAGTACGTGCTCACTAACAGAGCTGTTCTCCTCCATCATGTAGCTAAAGAACTTTTCAGAAGCATTATAACTCTCTACAGTGGAATGGGTATCGAAAATCATTTTCAATTATCCCATGGTATCAAAGGCATTGCCATTTTTGAAACGCTTTCGAAGTTATGGCTCTAGCCCATACAGTATACCGCAATGAACTAAGTTGTGGTACTCCTGATGAGTTATATAGACATACTTTTCCTCGTCAGGGGCATCAGGAGCTGGTGGGAGGCCTAGCGGCACCTCTAGCACATATTGCTTTTGTGCAGCAGTGAGGAGAATCCTCAAATTCATAGCCTAGTTGGGGAAGTTTCTACCATTCGCAGCAAGTTTCTCTTTCTCCATGAACACATTGAAATTAAAAGCAGGTGGTGCCATCTACAACAGAATTTGTAAAGTTTATTTAGACTAAGTTTATGATAGATTGAGTTCAACTAATCCAAATTACTAATGAACTCCCACTCAAAAACGACATCCCTCGTGTTTTTTGGTGATTACATGAACCAAATCCACTACACCAAGTCCGATCATCACGTGAGTCGGTGTAGCTTCAAAGGCGAGTATCTATATGGGCATCATATCAACTATAGGACTCATGCTTAACCTTTCGGTCCGTGTTCCGAGGCCATGTATGTACATGCTAGGCTCGTCAAGTAAGAACCTTAGTATCCGCATGTGTAAAACTGTCTTACACCCGTTGTATGAAAGCGCGGAGTCGACTACACCCGATCATCACGTGATGTCTCGAAACACGATCCATAGAACGGTGCATACTGAAGGAAGAACACATTTTATCTTGATATCTAAATGAGGGATCATCTTACAATGCTACCAAAAGCGCCAAACTAGCAATATAAGATGCTAACATCTAATGTGTAAAGGGAGATGATATGGTCTATGCATTTGATCTCTATCATTTGCATCGTGGTATGATCTCTATCATTCCTTTGTGTGTAAGGCCAAGGTCTATGGAACTTACAAGTTAAGTATGTTGTAAGAGTATCTATCATACATCTACTTACAACAATACCATATCAAGACACTAGCCTAGCAGCGATCTAAACTAAACGCCTCTAATTTATCAATTGCAAGTTTTACGTGGCTTAGGGCTTTCGGAGATAGAACCGGTCTTACCTACGAACATGAACCACAACGAGGATAACCAAGTTATTAGCAACTCGTTGTAAATCAGATATTGACTATAGTAGGAGAGACAGACACCCGCTAGCCACTTATGCAAAAGTAGTTGCTTGTTAGTCGTGGAACCGGTCTCATGTACGATGACATGTAAGGTTGGTCCGGGCCGCTTCATCCCACTATGCCACCAATATCGAAAATACATAGAAGATGCAATAACATGATCATCATCGCCCACATACAAATATATGTGTACTACCCGTGCAAAGCACCTACGCATAGATCATGCTCTGATACCATTGTTGGGTTCGCAGCGTAGAAAACAAAAAATTTCCTACGATGAGAACTATATGCCAAGATCTATCTACTAGATACAGAGCAACGGGTGGATATACATCCATGGAGACCTTACCCTCAAAGACAACAGAGTTTTGTTAACGAGTTGGAACTCGTGGATGATGTAGTCGTACGCTTGCCGATCTCAAGATCGTGTGGAAGTCCGAGTGCACAAATCAGCAGCGCATCCGTTCTCGCACACACGTTCAAGCCACCGGACAACCTCCACCTCCTCACTCCAGCGAATCAGCGGAAGCAGCAACTCCTTCTAGATGCCAGGCCACCGGGAACATGTATCTCGCTAATCCGAGACCATGGGGGAATATCTAGAGGGGAGAGAGATCCTTCACGAGGAGGTGTGCTTTGTCAGGGAGGAGAGGGGGGCTCCTCCCCTCCCATGGCCAGCGGCCAAGGGGGGTGCCCCACCTCTTCCTCATTCATGTGGTGGAAGCTCCACTCACATCAATTCAAGCTCCACCCAAAATTCCACTCACATGCATTAAATTTCCACCAAATTTAATGCAACTCTCAATTAATAAAACTCTTTTATTTATTTTATTCAGAATTTTGTTAATTACTTTAATTAAGAAACATTCATATAAAACCCCTTGCAACATTTCAATATCACATGCAGAACCACTTTCTGCAATTTCAGCCGAAACAATTCCTGTGCTTTGCAATCCTTTCGTCTGAAATACATGTGCTCCAAAATGGTGTCCGGCAACCCTTAAGTGTGTCACCCTACGGTTCGTGAATAATGCAAACATGATTGAGACTCCTCTCAGATCAATAATCAGAAGCGGGACCTGGAGATCCATACTGACTCCTGCACATTCAACGATGACTTATGTGATCGTGAGAACCTTTAACGCTAGTAACTTAATCCCTTTGTCTCATGATATAATACATGTCCGAGATTCGATCATCGGTATCCAAATACCTAGTTTGATCTCGTTACCTACATGCACTCTTTTCTCGTTCCCGTGATATAACATTCTAGTGATCACATCACTTGCTTGCAAGCTATCTTAATGTGATATCACCGAGAGGGCCCAGAGTATATCTATCCGTCATCGGGATTGAAAAATTCCACTCTTGATCCATGAGCCTCAACATGACACCTTCGTAGCACTGAACCCACCTTTATAGTCACCCTGTTACGGTGTGACGTTTGATGTTATCAAGATACTCTCCCGGTGTTAGCAATAATCATGATCTCATGGTCTAAGGACTAAGATTACTTCGTATGATGTTATAGCAATGTAAACATAATGACTTTGATCGTAATGCTATACTTCAGACGAATGTTCATCACATCATTTCACAAATGTTGTGACCTCGTTATTAACAACACCCAATGTTCAAGAGAAATACGTATCCGGATTGAGACTTAGAGTCATCCGGATCGGTGTCAAAGCTAGCATCGACATAACACTTAGCGACTAGCTCTTCTTCACCTCCGTATACAAGAAACATATGCTTAGTTCTTCTTAAGTACTTAAGGATATTCTTGACTGCTATCCAGTGTTCCGAACCTGGATCAGATTGGTACCTACTAGTCAAACTAATAACATGTGCCACATCTGGTCTTGTACATAGCATGGCGTACATTATAGAGCCTATGGCTGAGGCATAGGGGATCTTATTCATTATCTCTCTTTCTTCCGCCGTAGCCGGACTTTGAGTCTTACTCAATGTCTGGCCTTGCAACATAGGTAAGAACCCCTTCTTACTTCCGTCCATATTCAACTTCTTTAATATCTTATCAAGGTATGTACTCTGCGTAGCCCAATTAGGCGTCTTGATCTATCTCTATAGATTTTAATGCCTAATATATATGAAGCTTCACCAAGGTCTTTCATCGAAAATTTGTTGTTTAGATAACTTTTAACACTATTTAAAAGATCTATATCATTTCCAATCAATAATATGTCATCCACATATAATATCAGAAATGCCACATTGCTCCCACACACTTTCTTGTAGATACAAGCCTCTCCATAAGTTTGGACAAATCCAAACTCTTTGATCACCTCATCAAAGCGGAGATTCCAACTCCAGGATGCTTGATTCAGTCCATAGATGGATCGCTGAAGTTTGCATACCTTATCAGTATCCCTAGGATCGATAAAACCCTTAGGTTGTATCATATATAACTCTTCTTCAATATTACCATTGAGGAACGCAATTTTGACATCCATCTGCCATATTTCATAATCGAAATTTGCAGCAATTGCTAACATAATCCTAACCGACTTAAGCATCACTACGGGAGAGAATGTCTCATCGTAGTCAACTCCTTGAATTTGTCGAAACCCCTTTGTGACAAGTCGAGCTATATAGATGGTCACATTACCATCAACATCAATTTTTCTTTTGAAAATCCATTTATTCTCAACGGCCTTTCGATCGTGAGGTAAGTCCACCAAGGTTCAAACCTGGTTTTCGTGCATGGATTCCATCTCGGATTTCATGGCTTCTAGCCATTTGTTGGAATCTGGGCTCATCATCGCTTCTTCATACGTCGCAGGGTTATCTATTTCATCAATCATGAAATTCATAACAGGATTGCCGTACAGTTTAGGAGCTGCACGTGTCCTGCTTGACCTTCGAGGTTTGGTAGTGTCCTCTTTTGGAGTTTCATGATCAATATCGTTAGCTCTCTCTTCATTAGGTGAAGTCAACTCCGAAACAACTTCCGGTGCTATGCTACTCGCCATTTCATGAAGAGAAGGTTTAATAACCTCTTCGAGCTCTACCTTCCGACTACTCACACCTTTCGCGAGAAACTCCTTCTCAGGAAAGGATCCATTCTTGGCAACAAAAACATTGCCCTCAGATCTGTGATAGAAGGTATACCCAATTGTTTCCTTAGGGTATCCTATGAGGACGCATTTTTATGCTTTGGGTTCGAGTTTATCTGGCTGAAGTTTCTTCACATAAACATCGCATCCCCAAACTTTAAGAAATGACAGCTTAGGTTTGTCTCCAAACCATAATTCGTACGGTGTCCTTTCAACGGATTTAGATAGTGCCCGATTTAAAGTGAATGCAGCGGTTTCCAGTGCATAACCCCAAAATGACAGTGGCAAGTCAGTCAGAGACATCATAAATCGAACCATATCCAATAAAGTACGATTACGACGTTCCGACACACCATTACGTTGTGGTGTTCCGGCAGGCGTGAGTTGTGAAACTATTCCACAAATTTTCATGTGTGCTAAACTCGTAACTAAGATACTCTCCTCCACGGTCAGACTGCAGAAATTTGATCTTTCTGTTACGATGATTTTCCACTTCATTCTGAAATTCCTTGACCTTTTTAAAAGTTTCAGACTTATGTTTCATCAAATAGATATAGCCGTATCTACTCAAATAATCCGTGAAAGTAACAAAATAACGATATCCACCTCGCGCCGACACACTCATTGGTCCACACACATCAGTATGTATGATTTGCAATAAATCTGTCGCCCGTTCCATTGAACCAGAAAACGGCGTTCTAGTCATCTTGCTCATAAGGCATGGCTCACATGTATCAAATGATTCAAAATCAAGTGATTCCTAAAGTCCATCAGAATGGAGTTTCTTCATGCGTTTAACGCCAATATGACCTAGATGGCAGTGCCACATATAAGTAGATATATCATTCTCAAGTTTAACCCTTTTAGCATCAACACAATGAACATGCATAATACTACTATCGAGATCCAATAGAAATAAACCATTCAACACAGGTGCATGACCATAAAAGATATTATCCATATAAATCGAACAACCATTGTTTTCAGATTTAAAGGAATAACCACTTCGCATCAAACACAATCCGGATACAATATTCATTCTTAGTGCAAGCACAAAATAACAATTATTTTGATTAATCACTAATCCCGACGGCATATGGAGAGGCAGCATTCCGACGGCGATCACATCGACTCTTGATCCATTGCCGACCCGCATCGTGACCTCATCCCTTGCTAGCTGACGCTTGTTCTGCTGCCCCTGAATCGAGTTACATATATTAGCAACCGATCCCGTATAAAATACCCAGGTGTTACTACGAGTACTAGTCAAGTACACATCAATAACATGTATATCACATATACCTTTGTTTACCTTGCCGGCCTTCTTGTCCGCCAAATACTTGGGCAGTTGCGCTTCTAATGGCCAGTCCCCTTGCAATAGTAGCACTCGGTATCAGACTTAGGGCCAGCTCGGGGTTTCTTTTCAGGTGCGGCAACAGATTTGCCGCCCTTCTTTCCCTTCTGCTTGCCTTTCTTGTCCTTCTTGAAACCGGTGGTCTTATTGATCATCGACACTTGATGTGCTTTCCTAATCTCTACTTCTGCACTATTAAGCATTGGCAGAAGCTCGGGAAGAGACTTCTTCATGGCCTGCATGTTATAGTTCATCACGAAGCTCTTGTAGCTAGGTGGCAGAGATTGGAGAACACGATGTATGCCTAAGTCAATGGGAATCGTTATTCCCAAGGACACAAGCTTATCGGCGTACCCAGACATTTTGAGTACGTGCTCACTAACGGAGCTGTTCTCCTCCATCATGCAGCTAAAGAACTTTTCAGAAGCATTATAACTCTCTACGGCGGCATGGGTATCAAAAATCATTTTCAATTATCCCATGGTATCAAAGGCATTGCCATTTTTGAAACGCTTTCGAAGTTCTGGCTCTAGCCCATATAGTATGCCGCAATGAACTAAGTTGTGGTCCTCCTGATGAGTTATATAGACATTCTTTTCCTCATCAGGGGCATCAGGAGCTGGTGGGGGGCCTAGCGGCGCCTCTAGCACATATTGCTTTTGTGCAGCAGTGAGGAGAATCCTCAAATTCATAGCCTAGTTGGGGAAGTTTCTACGATTCGCAGCAAGTTTCTCTTTCTCCATGAAAACATTGAAATTGAAAGCAGGTGGTGCCATCTATAACAAAATTTGTAAAGTTTATTTCGACTAAGTTTATGATAGATTGAGTTCAACTAATCCAAATTACTAATGAACTCCCACTCAAAAACGACATCCCTCATGTCTTTTTGGTGATTACATGAACCAAATCCACTACACCAAGTCCGATCATCACGTGAGTCCGTGTAGCTTCAAAGGCGAGCATCTATATGGGCATCATATCAACTATATGCCTCATGCTTAACCTTTCGGTCCGTGTTCCGAGGCCATGTCTGTACATGCTAGGCTCGTCAAGTAAGAACCTTAGTATCCGCGTGTGTAAAACCGTCTTACACCCGTTGTATGAAAGCGCGGAGTCGAGTACACCCGATCATCACGTGATGTCTCGAAACACGATTCATAGAACGGTGCATACTGAAGGAAGAACACATTTTATCTTGATATCTAAATGAGGGATCATCTTACAATGCTACCAAAAGCGCCAAACTAGCAGTATAAGATGCTAACATCTAATGTGTAAAGTGAGATCATATGGTCTATGCATTTTATCTCTATCATTTGCATCGTGGTATGATCTCTATCAATAGAAGGGCTTTGAAAAAAATTGGTTTTTACCTGCTGGTCTGTTTTGATAGATTTCTGCCATTATTTGCATTTGCTTCTTGTTGGTTCCTTTTGAGTTCTTTTGTTGAATTGAGATTTTTGAGAGAAGTGCTACAGTAGCTTGTTTTTCAATGGAAGTTTTATTGGTGTTGAAACTGAAGCCAAAGACTTATTATCTTGAGTGCACTAATGTTGCTAATAAAGATTGTGTGAAGTTTTGTATGAAGGAAAAATTTCAGGTGTATGGAGAGAATGATGTAATGAGATGAAGAATGGACTAAAGCTCAAGCTTGGGGATGCCACCCCGTGTCACCCCAAGAAATATACAAGAAGTACAAGCGTCAAAGCTTGGGGATGCCCAAGGCATCCCCTTCTTCATCAATAAAAATCCCAGGTTTCTTCCAAACACTTCATTTTTATTGTTTCATGCACAGTTGTGTTGTTCTTGGAGCGTCTTAGTTTTTGTTTTGGTTTTCGTTTGCTTGGTTTTCTTAGTTTGCTGAATAAATTGGTTGGACCCCCTCTTTCATACATTGGGTTTCAAATAGTTTGGTTTGGATTGGAAAAGAGTAGGAAAGTTCATGCTTAAGTGGTAAAGAGAGCTTGTTTTTGACTGTGGCTTATGCTTTGTCATGCCATGCTTGATATTGTTTTGGCTTTATGTTTAGTGATCTTTGATGTATCATGACATGTTATAAACAATTGAGATTGCTTAATGTGCCCCTGAAGAATCATGTGTTGTTTTAGCATACTAAAGCATAGTATTGTACTATTCTCCTTTGATGCTTTATTTGGGTTGACTTGGCGCATGCTCACACCATGTTATGACTATCCAAAGTCACCATAGCCTTTATGATACTTTGGTTTTTGACTTGTAATATCACTTTATGCTTTGATTAATAATGTTTTGTCGCTTTGCATGATTATGGCCATTATTGCTCTCTTAGTTGGTCGCTCCCAGTCTTTTGCTAGCCTTCATAATCAAGTATGAGTTCCACTCATGCATCCAACTCCTAAAACCAAGTTATTCCAAAGAGTCCACAATACCTACCTATTGGCATTTGCCATTCCAAGTATATTCATGTTTTTATCTACCTTCCGAATTAAACTTGTTATGTGAAAATTAGTGATTAAAGCTCTCACGAACTTGATGGCACACTTTACTTTCTTGCATTTAATAAACTTGAACCATTGTGTCCATATTTTTTGCATATATGCTTGCGCTTTATAAGTTGAAGTTAGCAGAACCATGTATCATGGGGAACGCTTTCAACATTGCACTTGTACATTGTACCCCATTGATATCATGTTCTTTTGCTTATGGATCCCGGTGGTGTGAAATAAAAGGGGATCTTGTAAGATCATGGACTTTGTATGTGTGTTAGAGAAAATCCTGGGCCGCTAGCCTATGCCATGCCTAATCATGGTGGAAACTTGCAACATAACCATAATGAGCACTCTATGAAGCATCCTTAATAAAAACCTATGCAAATAGCAAATAAAAAGATCGCTGAGATGCTCATTGTCTGCTTGCCTTGTCATTTTGATTATGGGATAGCTCCTGTATCATGTGCAAGGGGTACCCCATTGGCGGTTCTCTATAATACATATGTACTTACAATGACAAGAGCTTACTTGTGACTGAAGTTGAGTAGCATGAGGCTCGGTCTTCGTAAGTAAGGGGCATGAGATTTCGGCTTATAACTTGTCAAGCTTATCCTCTTAGTTGTGTCACTTTAACCTTAATCACCTAAAGATGCTTATGATAGGGGCAATGGGAGCTGAAAGCTAATAAGTACCATAATTTTTGGAAGCTCTTTATGAAACTTGAATCTCTACTTCATTCTATGAAGGCCTTTCTTTTACTTTTATGTTGAGTCTCCACCTTCTACCTTTATGCACCTACTTTGAGAGCATAGTGGCCATTCTTAGTTCTATGTGCATTGTCCCGAGACTTGTTGATTGATGCATAACTTGATATTGCTTATTCTTAAACTACTTGTATCTAGTCACTCTTATGAACTTTGAAGGTGTCCTATGCATTTATGTTTGCTACTCTATGAGGGACAAGCTGAATGCCACTATGCTATGTTTTCTTTATGTGAAACAAACAAATGTCTTGCAAAGCATTGTTATGCATGAATATTTTGTTTGTACCATTTCATGTTGCAACATAGTTGCTATAACTTATTGCTAGAACTTTATCTTTCATGCTATGTTGAAGTACTATGATCCTAGCTATCAATGTTTTACAAATACTTTGATCAAGTTTATGATGGTGCATGTCACCTAAAAAATTATTCTTTCTTTTTATCACTTACTTACTCAAGTACGAGCAGGAGTTAAGCTTGGGGATGTTGATACGTTGCTAATGTATCTATAATTTTTGATGTTCCATGCTTGGTTTTTATCTACTTTCTTATGTTTTGTTCCAACTTTGGAGTACTTTTTACACACTTTCTTGGACTAACCTATTAATAAGATGCCACGGTGTCAGCTGCCTGTTTTCTGCTGTTTTTGGTTCCAGGAAAGTTAGAAAATAAATATTCTCGGAATTGGACGGGACAAAAGCCAAAGTCAGTTTTTCACCGAGGGGGACACGGAGCCAGAATACGAGACAGAGAGGGGCCAGAGGGCCGCCACACCACCTGGCCGTGCGGGCCAGGCCTGGCCGCGCTAGGGGGTGGTGTGGCCGCCTAGGGCACCCCCTCGGCCTCCCCTTCCGACTATAAGATGCCTCCGATACAGAAACCCTAAGTACCCGATCAAAATTCCACGAAAGAGTCTGTAGCCACCGTCATCTCCATCCCTAGATCGGGAGGGATCTGAAGCTCTTCCCGGCACCCTGCCGGAGGGGAGAATTCACCCTAGAGGCCTTCTTCATCACCATGCAAGCCTCCAGTGTGATGCATGAGTAGTTCATCCTTGGACTACGGGTCCATGTAGTAGCTAGATGGTTGGTTCTTCTCCTTTGTGCTATCATGTTTAGATCTTGTGAGCTCCGTTCATGATCAAGAGCATCTATTTGTAATCCTACAGGTTGTGTTTGCGGGGATCCGATGGATATTGAGATGCTATTTTAGATTGATTATTGATTCTATCATGTCTTTGTTATTTGTGATCTTGCATGCTTTCTGTTGTTAGTAGCTGAAGGGAATATGCCCGAGAGGCAATAATAAAGTGTTTATTATCTTATTCCATGTTTATGATAAATGTTTATTTTGCATGCTATAATTGTATTGATCAGAAACATCAATACATGTGTGTTTAATAAACAAAAAGGGTTCCTAGTTATGCCTCTCTTATAGACTAGCTTGTTGATTAACAAGATGATCAAGGTTTCCTGATCATGGACATTGGATGTTGTTAATAACAAGGTCACAACATTGGTGGAATGATGTGATGAACATTCATCCAAAGTATAGCATTACGATCAAAGTCATTATGTTTATATTGCTATAACATCATACGAAGTAATCTTTATCCTTAGACCATGAGATCATGTTAATTGCTAACACCAGAAGAGTATCTTGATAACATCAAACGTCACACCGTAACAGGGTGACTATAAAGATAGGTTCAGTACTACGAAGGTGTTATGTTGAGGCTCATAGATCAAGAGTGGGATTTGTCAATCCCGATGACGGATAGATATACTCTGGGCCCTCTCGATGATATCACATTGAGATAGCTTGCAAGCAAGTGATGTGATCACTAGAATGTTATATCACGGGAACGAGAAAAGAGTACATGTCAGTAACGATATCAAACTAGGTATGGAGATATCGATGGTCGAATCTCGGACATGTAATATATCGAGGGACAAAGGGATTTAGTTACAAGCGTTAAAGGTTCTCACGATCACAGAAGTCATCGTTGAATGTGTAGGAGTCAGTACGGATCTCTAGGTCCCGCTGCTGATTATTGATTGGAGAAGGGTCTCGATCATGTCTGCATTATTCGCGAACCGTAGGGTTACACACTTAAGAGTTACCGGACATCATTTTGGAGCACATATGTTTTAGACGAAAGAATTGCAAAGCGCAGGAATTGTTTCAATAGAAACCGGAAATTGTTTCGGGTGAAATTGCAGAAAGTGGTTTTGCATGTGATATTGAAATATTGCAAGGGGCTATATGTGAATGTTTGTTAATTAAAGTAATTAACAAAATTCTGACTAAATTTAATAAAAAGAGTTTTATTAAATGAGAGAGCATTAAACTTGGAGAATTTTAATGCATTTAAAATGGAGACTTTAAAATGGAATGTGAAGAGGCATTTTAATGTGGAGGGGTTACCACCACATGAATGGGGGAGGTGAGGGGTCACACCCCATGCGCCGACCATGGAGAGAGGGGGTACCCCCTCCTCCTATAAAAGGCCACCCATTCCCTCCTTAATCCTCACACCTCCTTGTGAAGGATCTCTCTCCCACTCCAGAATTATTCCCCGATGGTCTCGGATTAGCGAGATACATGTTCCCGGTGACATTTCGTCTGGAAGGAGTTGCTGCTTCCACTGGATCGCTGGAGCGAGGAGGTGGAGGTTTTCCGGTGGCTTGAACGTGTGTGCGAGTACGGATGCGCTGCTGAGTTGCGGCGCTCGGACTTCCTCACGATCTTGAGATCGACAAGTGTACGACTACATCAACCACGAGTTCCTACTCGTTAACAAAACTCGTTCTCTTCGAGGGTAAGTTCTCGATGGATGTATGTCCACCTGTTGCTTTGTACCTAGTAGATAGATCCTGGCGTGTAGTTCTCATCGTAGGAATTTTTTTGTTTTCTATGCTGCGAACCCAACAGTAGCTATCTTGGCCAAGTAGATGCTAGTAACTCCAAGAGTTAGTATTTATGCTCGATAGTGGGTTCATGCCTCTAGTAATCCGGGGAAGTGACAAAAATCTCTAAGGTACTAGATGTGTTGTTGCTACTAGGGAGAAAACAACAATCCTTTGTTCATAGAACAATCGTATTGTTTACTTTACACATAATGCGTAATGAAATTATCTGTTGCTTGCAACTTAATACTAGAGGGGGTTCGGATGATAACCTGAAGGTGGATTATTAGTCATAGATGCAGTTGGATTATGGTCTATGTATAATGTTGTAATGCCCAATCGAATCTCAAAGGAGTCAAGATGATTAGTATATGCATGTATGCTTTCTCGATGTTTGTCAATTGCCCCGCTGTAATTTGTTCACCTAACATGTTATTTATCTTAAGGAGAGCCACCACTAGTGAACTATGGACCACAGTCCTTTCTTTTATCATCAATCTACAACTGTTTACTGCTTTCTGTTTACCTTTTGCAAGCTTTTACTATCTTCCACACAATACGTTTAATCCCTTGTTTTCAGCAAAACCGGTGAGATTGACAACCTCACTGTAAGTTGGGGGCAAAGTTCTGTGGTTGTGTTGTGCAGGATTCCAAGTTGGCAACAACACCTTGGAGTTGTTTACTTGCTCCTACTGGTTCGATAACCTTGGTTTCATAACTGAGGGAAAACTTGTTGCTGTGCTCATCATACCTTCCTCTTGGGTTCCCCAATGAGCTCGATATATTTTGGGCCATCAGGCTACAACTGAGCCATGGCGAAGGTTGCACGGAGGCTGCTGGATGCTACACGTGGGCAGTAGATAGGGAGAGGGAGAAGTTGGGCTTCACCCAGAATAGCTTAGGGTTCCTATTTTTTATGTAAAACCTTTTTCTTTTCTGTTTTTTCTTTTTCTCTTCTGTTTTAAATATTTAAGGATACCAGGACTTTTATAAACTTCTCCAAAATATCGCAGAGCCCTTATAATCCATTTGGGCTCCATAATTTTGGTAGTTGTCAAAATACAAAACCCTTTTGAATACATTTCAAATAGATAGGGGGAATTAGGGTTTAGGGTTTGCATATTATTTTCTTCCATGCATTTTAAAATATGATGCTCATGGATGGACAAATCAAACGCTAATTACTATTAATACAACTAGGGGTGTTACAATTCTACCCCCCTTAACAGAATCTCGTCCCGAGATTCCTAGGTAGGAAGATAGAAGAAACGGGGTTAAACTAGACTTCGACGATCTTCTCGAGGAGGTTGATCCATGCTACCATTATTGAATGAATGTAGAGCTTCATTTCTTCGAGGTAGCTGCACACACTAAAGAAGAGAGGGAAAGACACAAAACCACAAATAGAGTATCTCATGGTTAACTCATGGATAGATGTTTCATAACATCTCTGAAGCCAACGAGCATGAAACACGTCAAGGTAACAGAGGAAACAAAAGTACAGGGTTTCAAGTTGTTAGATAACTGGTCTTCATAAGGATTGAGACCATGGAACTTCATAAGAATTTTAAGCTTCTGAAAGGAAAAGCTTACAACGGAAAGAACATAACCAGAGACTTCAAGAGATGAAACTCCACTAGATGGCTTAAGTAGAGCTTCTAGGGATACAGATACGTGCAGAACCAACTTGTTGAACTACTTTTGATAAAGAAGGATCACTCTTCATTCAACAGAAGGTCAAGATAGAAAGGTTGTTTGGTGGGGAGGACTCGTAAGAGTCACAAGGAACATGTAGCAAGAGAAACTTCTAATTATCAGAATCGTAGTCGCTCTTCGAACATGTTAGAGGAACCTAAGGAAACTCTTTATTCATCTAGGTTTATTAAAATATTTTCCAAAGATCGTGATATCACTTTACACCACTTAGATGAATATATAAGAAGATTCCTGATGACACGAGGAAAAAGAAATTTCATTCTCATACTTCAGTTACTTGGCTCAACAACACTTGCCAACATAAAAGGGTCTAGAGGATCGACTGAGAGACATTTAGCAACTCTACTTTAAATGTTCTCCTTGATGTTTGAGAAAGCAGACACCAAGTAAAGGTCAGACTTCGGTACAAAGGAAACCATAAGAACAAATCCTATAACAAGTCATAGAAGGTGCCTCATGAGGAGTGGTTATTATTGCTGATTCAAGAGTGTATGACAATAGGCTTTCTGGCTGATTTTGTCAACCACTACATCAATCTTGCCGGATTTTCAAAGAGACCTATGTCAAAAACCTTGAAGAACACCAACCATCATTGTTGCTTGAGATCCAGCTTTGGTTAGGTGGAATGATACTTCAAACTCAGCATATCCGAATAGAAGACTTGCAACGTTTACCATAGAGGTAAAGCTACTAGATTCTCAATACATGGACTACAATGTCAAGCTCCAAATGAATGAGCTAGGTTGCGAAATCCATGTATTAGCAAGTTATCAAAAGATAATTGCCCCTACATGAATTGATTGCAAAGAAACACAAATGCATCTTTATTGTTGGGAGACATTTAGGAGGATACTGAAGTTTGTAGAACTTCTTCTCTTCCTTGACAAATCAGCAAGTGGCTTAGCGTGCTTAGAGAATGTTCTCGAGATGTGAAGGTATCAACCTACCATATCAAGAGTACTTCACTCTTGATTGATTGACATGAAATGATTCCCAAGGAAACAAAGATAACTCTTCTCAAATCCACGGCGACAACTTCAACTATTGCACGTGAACCGGAGAAAGTTACTTCTAACATCCAGAATGCATACTTCGAGATCACACAAAGATGGTTCTCAAAAGTTTCCAACATTACCCCTAACTATTCCATATGAATATGATCTAGCATGGAGAAGATAAGAATGTCATCGATGGGCTCAATAACAAACTTATCCAAATACTCCACGAATATGGACTCATATGTGGTATGAACAGAACAATAATATTGGTCAGACCAAAGGACATGAAGATGGACGTACGTAAAACATCACGAATAGATACACCATCAGGATAGTCCCTAGGACTAAGTTTGATTTGACGATAGCCCGTATCAAATCAAAGGTGGGGACGATAACATTACCACGAAGGAAATACTATCTTTCTTCAACATGAACAAAACTAGACATCCCTTTTGGTGAAACAAGTCGGATAGAACTTTTGTCTTGCAACTCTCCAAGTTGTTGTTTAAGCCCAACCAACTAGTTCAAGGGTATCCAATACGGATCCTTGGAGAAAGAAGCAGTTTAGAGAACTTGCTTACTCAAGAAATTGACAAACACAGTCATGTGGCGACATGACGATACTTCTAGAAAGACGTCTAGAATATCACGAACCACCGATATGTCATTTAGTTCGAGAGCAAACTTGCTTGGTGATGACCCACAAGTATAGGGTGTGTATCGCAGTATTTTTGATAAGTAAGAGTGTTGAACCCAACGAGGAGCAGAAGGTGCTGGCTAGTGGTATGGATCAGGAATTCTCTACAAATACTTAGCAAACGGATTTTTAGGGTTTTTTGATAATGCAAGTAAACGAAGTACGAGTAAACAAAAGACAATAAGAATAAATGCAGCAAGTGGCCCAATCCTTTATTCAGCAAAGGACAAGCCGGTTGTATTACTTAAGATGACCAAACGTTCTCGAGGACACATGGGAAGACTGTCAAGTGCTTTCGCTTCATATAGTTGATTAATCTTCTTTAGCTTCTGTGGCATCCCGCTAAAATCACTACTAGAAAATCGCTGTGTTTTTGTGCATTGCATCATCATGACCGCATGCTCATGTCATCATGCCACATTGCATTTGAGCATCGCCATGTCATCATGTATGGTTGGCCTAAAAATAATTTTCGAAAAACATATATTTGTTTTCTAAATCTCCCCCTCTCTTTTTCAAAGGTAAAACCCCGGCCGTCTGGATATTTTGTTTTGTCTAAAAATATTTTACAAAAGGCTTCTAAAACAAAACTAATAAATAAAACCTTTTATATATATATAAAAGCTAGGGGAGGCTGACAACCGGCTAGGCCCAAAGGCCCATTCGAAGTCCACCAACTACCCAGCAGTCAAACCCTAGACTAAACCTAGCTAGCAGACAACACCACACACTCCCCGCCGCCAGCCGCCACACCCTGCCCAACGACTGCACCCACCCATCTCCACGAGCTGGCCCCACCCCACCGCCCTAGCGCGACCCACCCCACGGACTCGTCCCGCACGCCACCGCTCCACCCCGCCTTGGCCCCACCACCTGCTGAACCTGAACAACCCCAACCCGGCAACCCCCGATTCCCGGCCCTACCCCGCACGACCCTGCTCCCTCGATCCTCTCGCCACCAACCCCCACGCAATCCCTCCACTCACCTCTCTGCTCGCGAACGCCCTCCCTCCCGCGGTCTGGCCGCCGCTGCCAGCATGACCCGCCAACCACCCCGCTCCATCGATCGATCCCTACCCTGTCTCCTCCTTCGTCCTCACCTAGCCCCGACCAACCCAGCGTTGCCGCGATCCCCTCACCCCGCCTCTCTTTCCCTCGCAGAGAACCGCCGCCGGCCTCGCTCTCTACATCGCCGCCACCTGCGTCACATCCTCCGCCGCCGCGCTGTTTCCTCGGCCCCTGCACCGCCCCACGAGCGCGACCTCTGCCCCGTGTCGCGCCAGATGTCGCCCTCTTCCTCGTGAAGCCCAGGCGCCATCGTCGCAAGGCCATCCTCAACCCATCTGCCGTCGTCATTCTGCCCTCTGCTCGTGCGAGCTCGCGGCCCTGCTCTTCCCCATCGGTGCCGCCGCGTCGTCCTCTCCCCTCCATCTCTTTTGCACCCTCCACAATCCGCCTCGCGCCGCCGCGGACCTCCACGGACCAACCTCGGCTCCGGTAATCCTCCACTCCACCCCGCGCGTCTCCGAGCCGAGCCACCGCCAGGGCCCTGCCCTGCCCTTGCCGTCTCCTGAAGCCAGCTGCCACCAGACCCTCCACCTCATGAGGTCGCCTTCCTCGCTGTTCTCGTGTCGCCGCCCTGCGGCAGATGTCCCCGCGGGTGACCGAGTCTTTGACCGCCGCGGGTGCTCCTCACTATCCTTTCGCTCTGGCCACGTGTTCTGGTTTACCTGCAGTACTACGTCTCTATCCGCCTCGCCCGCTCCGTGCTAGTGGTTGTCTCCTAATCGTGTTGTCACAATCAGTGAAGGTGCAGATGATTAATCACTGGTGCTACAGGGCGTCCAAGGTACACGGACGCCCATCGACAAGACCGGCTCGATGCCGACGATTCCAAAGAAGGTGCATGGCACCACTCGACGACCTCGGTGTTAATCCCCAAGTTCACCATCGACCAACAAAGTCAAAACCTTGGTCGACACCGAAGAGGATATGGACGACAAGATCTTCTTCACGGACCCGAAGACCACATATGCGACAAGTACTCCTTCCCGGATGCGAGACCCGGATCCGAAGACCGCCAAGATTGCCACCGGAACGCCAAGTTCTTCATCCCGAGCGCCAAGACCGACCCGATATGCAGACCCGACAAGATCTTCGTGACGACAAGATCGACACCGTTCGGGGCGAATCCGATGCGCCCCCTGACGCCAAATCAAGTCCTTCTTCCCGGAACGCCAAGCTCTCCTTCCGTTGTCCGAGAACAATCCCGTCGAACCGAACCCCCAGATCCGGACCCTGAGACCCGACCCGAACCCCCGGAACCCAAGATCTTCCGAACCTAGATGTGTGACCCTAAGCCCCTATTTTTTATAATATGACATTATCAACTGTCGCATATTAAATTGTTCATGCATGCATACATGTCTGTGGTTTGGGGGCATTATGCCGATTCACCTCATAATTAAATATGGAGTGTTTATACGGGATACCTTTGTCTTATTCCAGACTCCATTTAAATTTGTGTAGCGAACCGATGCCATGTTTTGTCTTGTTAAGACAACATTTAATTTGCTGGGTTTCTAAATAACTTGAACCTATTAATTAATTGTCGGGACCCCGGTTCCGCTTAACACTGCCTAATTGCACCGCATCTGCATCATATCATACTCATGCCGGATCTTTTGCCGTAGTATTAAATATTGCATCCGGTGTTTCTTCTAGTGTTTGCTTCTTCGCGGATCAGGCCGATGAGTGGATGTGAGTATCGACAAGTTCTCCGGATATGATCCGTCGGCAGTGTTTCCCAGGCGAGCATTCTCCCCTTTCTACCTATTTTACTTTTATAGTCATTATTTCCTCCTGTTGATCTATTGCTATCCGGGTTGCGATGCTTTAGTTTCCGTGCACCATTTATACTCCTTGCAGCCTCTATATTGCCATGGACACATCCTATTGCCTGTTGTTTGATAGATAGTCGGCCTTGCGAGTCATAGTTGCTTGTTTCTGTGTTGCTTCGCGTCGTTGTCGTTCCACCGTTGACGACAAGTTGGCACATCATAAATGGTGGAGATGATCATGACTTTAAATACAACTAATAAATTGCTGGCATAACTAATGAAAGAGGCACCGGTGGGAAATATATTCTATTTGGTTTTTCATGTCCACTTGTGTCCCGTAGGCCCCGAGTACTTGATACCCGTTCCTTGATTATTCGCACTATCCACATCCGGGAGACTCTATGAATCCCCCTTAGCCAGAGCTTGATTCATTTCTTATTTCTTGGGGCCACAAAGTAGTTTTGGGCTTTATTACTATCCTGTACTTATGCCATGTTTTACTGCTTTATTTACGATTGTGCATGGAGCACCTATACTGTTTTGGAACGTGGAATGTTTTCGCGGTATCGACAAGCCCAGTCACACTTTCGGGTTCCCAGTCATTTACAGCCATTGTCACAAACCCTGGGTCCAGCTCGGAGCCGGCCAAATTCGTTGCAGGTAGCTTAGTGGGGTGGCCCCCTGAAATAATTTATGAATCCTGTGATTGCTTTGTCGTGAAAGCCTCGTTGGGTTTTGATTTGGTTTTTCCGAGGTTGATCGTGTGTGTGTTGCTATTTGTGCACCCCTGCAGGGTAAATCTTTCTGAAAGCCGTGTCCACGGTTATGGACGACTTGGAGCACAATATCTCGATCATAGACAAGCATAACTAAAGTAGTTCTATGAATTTGACTTAATATGTGACTAGTAATCAACTTTACTATAATGGAATGGTTAATAAAAGTGCCAACAACTGGTGGAGCTGGGGTGTATCGTGTCATGTTATACCTGCCTAGTAAGTATCGCCACTCCAATGGAATGAACTAAAAGTGCCAACAACTGCTGGGGTTGGGCTGTCACATGCTAATTGTATCTGACTAGTAAGTACTGCAACTACAACTGAATGGTTAACTAAAACTGCCTACTACTTATGCTATTAGGATGACTCATGCTATCTAGATCTGACTAGTAAGTGCTTCAACTATAATGGAATGAATAAAACCGCCAACTGCGTGAGTTCCTCGGTTTGACTTCCTCGTTTGGTCTTGAGGGGGAAATACCAGGATGGGTATGATTGGTGTTAGTATAAGGTTGGTTCTGAATAGGTCCTTCTTATCTCTCTCTAATAGTCGCCAGTTTATCGAGTCTCTATAGGTTGTTTAGTGCATGCTTCGCTGCCACTTCAGTCCACCATACCTATGTAGGCGAGGACCGCCGAATTCTAGACTCGCCGTGTACTGGCCTCAGTACTGACGCTCCTCTTTTTCCTTTGCCATTTGTCGGCATCCCTTTTGTTTTAGCAGGTTTGAGATCGACGTCGTTAGCAGGGTTACCCTTCCGGCTTGGCCTGGGCAGGGTTATGGACGCCATTGGTTATTCTTCAGGGCTCTTAGCCCCATTTGCATCTTGTCTGTAGTCGGACGCTCTATCGTTTTCAAGGTGATTTGGATCTTTGTATAGTATATCTGTATTCTTGACTCATGGAGTCGTTTTTGTATATATATGTTCTGTGGGTTCCATCGTGGACTATTGTGTAATGATATTACTTCGTTTTCCACCCGCACGAAAGTGCCTGGTGGGCGTCCTTGAATCGTTTCTACGCGGGTTTGGCGGGAAGCGCTAAAACTTGCATATGGCCGATTCTAGGGTGTTACAGCTTCTAAGTGTTGTGTGGGTGAACCTGTGCTAATGTACCAACCTTCCTAGGACTAATACATACTTGTGATTATACACCCTGCGAACATCCGTAAGTAGAAGAAAGTAATTAAGGTAGAAACCTAACCACAGCTCTAAACTCTAAGACCCTTACGTCCCTTGTGCAATGGTTTCCTAACGGGGGTTCAGGTTTCTGTCACTCCGGAAACCCCTATGATTAGTAGCCAAATACACAATGCATTCCCCTAGGACCATATAGGTGAAGTGTCATGTGGTCGACGTTCACATGACACCACTAGAAGAAGTACACCAGAACTTAAATATCAAACTATTGAATCTTTCTCAACACAACTCCACTACTAACAACATGACTTCTCCCATGTCCTCAAGAACAAAACGAACTAATCACAAGACATCATATGGATCATGATAAGAGATGGAATAATGATGTATAAAAATCTGAACATAAACAATAATTCAATGGTTCACTCAATAGCATCAACTATAAAGAGTAATCAACACCGGGAAAGTTTCCCCTATGAACTATGCAAGATTCAACCCAATTGTTACAGCAATATGGAGATGGTGATGAGGGTGCTGACGATGATGGTGGTGGTGATGATGATGATCCCGATGAAGTCCAGCTTGATGGTGGTGTTGATGGCGACGATCTCCCCTCTCCGGGAAGGAATTCCCCCGGCAGAAATCTGTCTGCCGGAGAGATCTTTCTCTCTCGGTGTTTTCCGTCCCGCAAAGGCGGCAGAATCTTTCTGTGGTCGCTCCCCGAGTATTAGGGTTTCAGGAGGATTATATACGCCAGAGGGGAGAGCCAGAGGTGGGCCAGGGCGGCCACACCGCCTGGTGGCGCGGCCTAGGCTGGCCCGTGCCAGGGGTGGTGTGGGCCCCCTGTGGCCCATCTCCACTCCTCCTTCTGGCTTCCTTCGTCTTCTAGAAAAATAGGATTTTCCGTATATTTTCTTGGATTTTTTGATCTTCGTGAATTTTGCCTCCAAACAGCACATTTTCCATCAAAATCCTGACTGCAGCGGCCCATGCTCCAAAAGTCATCAACCATGCAAAAACAGATGAAATAACAAAAGTAACATCTCTTAATATGAAATATATCGATGAATAACAGTAAATTATATTATAGAATAGTGATGCAAAATGGACGTATCAACTCCCCCCAAGCTTAGACTTCGCTTGTCCCCAAGCAAAACTGAACTCAATAAACATGACCCCCGGTTTATGGAGTGAAGAGTCGATAAAAGAATACAGACAAGAAGCATCACATTCATCAATACATAGATCATAGTGATACATTGCAAATGTATCTATAATTTTTGATGTTCCATGCTTGGTTTTATCCACTTTCTTGTGTTTTGTCCACACTTTGGAGTACTTTTCATATGATTTCTTGGACTAACCTATTAACAAGAGCCACAGTGCCAGCTGCCTGTTTTCTGCTGTTTTTGGTTCCACGAAAGTCAGAAAATGAATATTCTCGGAATTGGACGGGACAAAAGCCAAAGTGCCTATTTTTTCGAAAGTCATCAGATGCCAGAATACGAGACGGAGAAGGGCCAGAGGGCGGCCACACCACCTGGCCGCGCGGCCAGGCTTGGCCCATGCCAGGGGGTGGTGTGGCCAGCCCAGGCCCCCCCTCGGGCTCTCCTTCCGCCTATAAGATGCCCTCGGGACGAAAACCCTAAGGGCCCGATCAAAAATCCACAAAAGAGTCTGTAGCCACTGTCATCTCCATCCCTAGATTGGGAGGGATCTGAAGCTCTTCCCGGCACCCTGCCGGAGAGGGGAATTCACCCTAGAGGCCTTCTTCATCACCATGCAAGCCTCCGGTGTGATGTGTGAGTAGTTCATCCTTGGACTACGGATCCATGTAGTAGCTAGATGGCTGGTTCTCCTCCTTTGTGCTTTCATGTCTAGATCTTGTGACCTCCTGATGGCTCAATGCATGGCGCCCAGAAAATTACTTGATGGCGGTGTTGATGTAGAGCTCGTTGGGAACCCCAAGAGGAAGGTATGATGAGCATAGCAGCAAGTTTCCCTCAGTTATGAAACCAAGGTTTAATCAAACCAGTAGGAGCAAGGAAACACCCCAAAGGTGTTACTAGCTGAGCTTTGGCAGGGCGCACTACCGGTGCTAGTAGCAACGTGGAGACCTGCACAACACAACCACAGAACTTTGTCCCCAACTTGCGATGAGGTTGTTAATCTCACCGTGTTTTGCGGAAAACAAAGGATTAAACGTATCGAATGGAAAGAAGTAAAAGTTTGCAGAAAGTAAACACAAAGAAGTAAACAGTTGTAGATTGTATGTAAAGAAAAAGGACCGAGATCCATAGTTCACTAGAGGTGGCTCTCCTTAGATAGATAACATGCTGGGTGAACAAATTACAGCGGGGCAATTGACAAACACCGAGAAAGCAATACTTGCATATACTAATCATCTTGACTCCTTTAAGACTTGATTGGGCATTACAACATAATACATAGACCGCCATCCAACTGCATCTATGACTAATAATCCACCTTCAGGTTATCATCCGAACCCCCTCCAGTATTAAGTTGCAAGCAACAGATTATTGCTTTACGAACTGCGTGTAAAGTAAACAATACGATTGTTCTATGAATAAAGGATTGCTGTTTTCTCCCTAGTATCAATAGCACATCTAGTACCTTAGAGATTTCTGTCACTTCCCCAGATTACCAGAGGCATGAACCCACTATCGAGCATAAATACTAACTCTTGGAGTTGCTAGCATCTACTTGGCCAAGATAGCTACTAACAAAGGAAAGCATGCAAGATCACAAATAACAAAGACATGATAGAATCAATAATCAATCTGAAATAGCATCTCAATATCCATCGGATCCCCGCAAACACAACATGCAGAATTACAAATAGATGGTCTTGATGATGAACGGAGCTCACAAGATCTAGACGTGAAAGCACAAAGGAGGAGAACCAGCCATCTAGCTACTACATGGATCCGTAGTCCAAGGATGAACTACTCATGCATCACACCAGAGGCTTGCATGGTGATGAAGAAGGCCTCCAGGGTGAATTCTCCTCTCCGGCAGGGTGCCGGGAAGAGCTTCAGATCCCTCCCGATCTAGGGATGGAGATGACGGCGACTATAGACTCTTTCGTGGATATTTGATCGGGTACTTAGGGTTTTCGTCCCGAGGGCAATATATAGGCGGAAGGAGAGGCCGAGGGGGTGCCGGGAGCCACCACACCACCCCCTGGCGCGGGCCAGGCCTAGCCGCGCGGCCAGGTGGTGTGGCCGGCCCCTGGCCCTTCTCCGTCTCGTATTCTGGCACTTGATCACTTCCAGAAAAATAGGCACTTTGGCTTTTGTCCCGTCCAATTCTGAGAATATTCATTTTCTGACTTTCCTGGAACCAAAAACAGCAGAAAACAGGCAGCTGGCACTGTGGCTCTTGTTAATAGGTTAGTCCAAGAAATCATATGAAAAGTACTCCAATGTTGGAACAAAACACAAGAAAGTGGATAAAACCAAGCATGGAACATCAAAAATTATAGATACATTTGCAATGTATCAACATCTCCAAGCTTAACTCCTGCTCGTGCTCGAGTAGGTAAGTGATAAAAAGAAAGAATAATTTTTGAGGTGACATGCAACATCAAAGACTTGATCAAAGTATTTGCAAAACATTCAAAGCTGGGATCATAGTACTTCAATCATAACATGAAAGACAAAGTTCTAGCAATAATCAAAGAAACTCTGATGCAACATGAAAAGGCACAAACAAAAGATTCATGAATAACAATGCTTTGCAAGACGTTTGTTTGTTTCACATAAAGAAAACATAGCATAAAAGTATTCAGCTTGTCCCTCAATAGAGTAGCAAATATAAATGCATATGACACCTTCAAAGTTCATAAGAGTGACTAGATACAATAGTTTAAAACAAGCAATATCAAAGTATGCATCAATCAACTAGTCTTGGGACAATGCACATAGAACTAAGAATGGCCACTATGCTCTCAAAGTAGGTGCATAAAGATAGAAGGTGGAGACTCAATATAATGGTGGAAGAAAAGCCTTTGTAAAAGGAAGTAGGGATTCAAGTCTCATAAAGAGCTTTGAAAAATTATGGTACTTATAGCTTTCAGCTCTCATTGCCCCTATCATAAGCATATTGAAGTGATTAAGGTTAAAGTGAACAAACTATGGTGTACATGCTTGACGAAGTATAAGTCAGAAATCTCATGTCCCTTGTATACGAGGGGCGCTCCTCATGCTACAGTTTAGTCACCGGTAAGTTCTTTTCATTGTAAGTACATGTGTATCATAGAGAACTGCCAACGGGGTACCCCTTGCCCGATGATACGGAAGAATCCCCATATCAAAATGACAAGGCAAGCAGACAACGAGCATCTCGGCATTCTTCTTATTTACCATGGGAATATGGTGCTTTTTTCTCTCTTTCCTCTTTTCATAGTATCTCTTTTTTTCTCTTTTCTCTTTTTTTTCTCAATATAGGACTCTTTTTTTATAAGAAGAATGCTTCATAGACAACTCATTATGGTTACGCTGCAGGTTTCCACCATGTCAGCATGGATTAGACCAGTGGCCTAGGCGTTTCTCTATCACATATACATAACTCCATGGACTTACAAGCTCCCCTTTCATTTCACACCGATGACATCCATATACAAAAGAGCATGATATCAACTAGGTACAAGTACCAAGTGCAATGTTGAAAGCGTTCCCCATGAAAGCATGGTTCTGCTAATTCCCCACAAATAAGTGCAAGCATATACAACATAGAAGACACAATGGTTCAAGTTTATTAAGGGCAAGTAAAGTAAAGTGTGACATCAAGTTCGTGAGAGCTTTAATCACAAGTTTTCTCATAACAAGTGGAAGGTAAACAAAAGCATGAATATACTTGGAATAGCATAAGCTAGTAGGTAGGTATGGTGGACTCTTTGGAAAAACTTGGTTTAGGGAGTTGGATGCATGAGTGGAACTCATACTTTGTTGTGGAGGCTAGCAAAAGACTGGGAGCGACAAACTAAGAGAGCAATAATGGCCATAATCATGTAGAGCGACAAAACATCATTGATCAAAGCATAAAGTGATACTACAAGCTAAAAACTAAAGGATCATAAAGGCTATGGTGACTTGAGATAGTCATAACATGGTGTGAGCATGTGCCAAGTCAACCCAAATAAAGCATCAAAGGAGAATACCACTATACCATGCTTTAATATGCTAAAACAACGCATGATTCATCCAAGGCACATTAAGCAATCTCAATTGTTTATATAAAGTCATGCTACAGAAAAGAATACTAAGCATAAAGCCAAAACAATATCAAGCATGGCATGACAAAGAATAGGCCACAGTCAAAAACAAGCTCTTTTTACCACATAAGCATGAACTTTCCTACTCTTTTCGAAACCAAACCAAACTATTTGCAAACCAACGTATGAAAGAGGGGGTCCAACCAATTTATTCAGCAAACTAAGCAAACCAAAGCAAACAAAAAACCAAAACGAAAACGAAAAAGAAGACGCTCCAAGAAAAACACAACTGTGCATGAAACAATAAAAATGAAGCGTTTGGAAGAAACCTGAGATTTTTATTGATGAAGAAGGGGATGCCTTGGGCATCCCCAAGCTTTGACGCTTATACTTCTTGGATATTTCTTGGGGTGACACGCATGGCATCCCCAAGCTTGAGCTTTAGTCCATTCTTCATCTCATTACTCATTCCTTCCATACACCTAAAATTTTTCCTTCATACAAAACTTCACACAATCTCATTAGCAAAATTAGTGCACTTAAGATAAATAAGTCTTAAGGTTCAGCTATAACACCAAATAAACTTCCATTAGAACACCAGCTACTGTAGCACTTCCCTCAAAAAGCTCAATTCCCCAAAAGAACTCAAAAAGGAACCCACAAGAAGCAAATGTAGAAAATGGCAGAAATCTGTCAAAACAGACCAGCAGGTAAAGACGAATTTTTTCGAAGACCTTCTGTTGCTCAAATAAAAAAGTGTTGAACTAACGAAAGTGTAGAAAAAATTCGTCTTTACCTGCTGGTCTGTTTTGACAGATTTCTGCCATTTTCTGCATTTCTTTCTTGTTGGTTCCTTTTTGAATTCTTTTGGGGAATTGAGCTTTTTGAGGGAAGTGCTACAGTAGCTAGTGTTCTAATGGAAGTTTATTGGTGTTGGAACTGAACCTTAAGACCTTTTATCTTGAGTGCACTAATGTTGCTAATAAAGATTGTGTGAAGTTTTGTATGAAGGAAAAATTTCAGGGGTGTATGGAAGGAATGAGTAATGAGATGAAGGATGGACTAAAGCTCAACCTTGGGGATGCCACACATGTCACCCCAAGAAATATCCAAGAAGTACAAGCGTCAAAGCTTGGGGATGCCCAAGGCATCCCCTTCTTCATCAATAAAAATTCCAGGTTTCTTCCAAACGCTTCATTTTTATTGTTTCATGCACAATTGTGTTGTTCTTGGAGCGTCTTCTTTTTTGTTTTTGTTTTGGTTTTTTGTTTGCTTGGTTTGCTTAGTTTGATGAATAAATTGGTTGGACCCCCTCTTTCATACATTGGTTTTCAAATAGTTTGGTTTGGTTTGGAAAAGAGTAGGAAAGTTCATGCTTAAGTGGTAAAGAGAGCTTGTTTTTGACTGTGGCCTATGCTTTGTCATGTCATGATTGATATTGTTTTGGCTTTATGCTTAGTATTCTTTGCTGTAGCATGACTTGTTATAAACAATTGAGAATGCTTAATGTGCCTTGGATGAATCATGCATTGTTTTAGCATATTAAAGCATAGTATAGTGGTATTCTCCTTTGATGCTTTATTTGGGTTGACTTGGCACATGCTCACACCATGTTATGACTATCTCAAGTCACCATAGCCTTTATGATCCTTTAGTTTTCAACTTGTAGTATCACTTTATGCTATGATCAATGATGTTTTGTCGCTCTACATGATTATGGCCATTATTGCTCTCTTAGTTTGTCGCTCCCAGTCTTTTACTAGCCTCCACAACCAAGTATGAGTTCCACTCATGCATCCAACTCCCTAAACCAAGTTATTCCAAAGATTCCACCATACCTGCCTATTAGCTTATGCTATTCCAAGTATATTCATGCTTTTGTTTACCTTCCAAATTAAACTTGTTATGAGAAAACTAGTGATTAAAGCTCTCACGAACTTGATGGCACACTTTACTTTTCTTGCACTTAATAAACTTGAACCATTGTGTCGTCTATGTTGTATATGCTTGCACTTATTTGTTGGGAATTAGCAGAACCATGCTTTCACGGGGAACACTTTCAACATTGCACTTGGTACTTGTACCTAGTTGATATCATGCTCTTTTGTATATGGATGTCGTCGGTGTGAAATGAAAGGGGAGCTTGTAAGTCCATGGAGTTATGTATATGTGTTAGAGAAACGCCTGGGCCGCTGGTCTAATCCATGCTGACATGGTGGAAACCTGCAGCGTAACCATAATGAGCTGTCTATGAAGCATTCTTCTTATAAAAAAAGGAGTCCCATATTGAGAAAAAAGAGAAAAGAAAGATTATGAAAAGAGGAAAGAGAGAAAAAAGCACCATATTCCCATGGTAAATAAGAAGATTGCTGAGATGCTCGTTGTCTGCTTGCCTTGTTATTTTGATATGGGGATTCTTCTGTATCATCGGGCAAGGGGTACCCCGTTGGCAGTTCTCTATGATACACATGTACTTACAATGACAAGAACTTACCGGTGACTAAACTTGAGTAGCATGAGGAGCAGCCCTCGTATACAAGGGACATGTGATTTCTAACTTATACTTCGTCAAGCATGTACACCATAGTTTGTTTACTTTAACCTTAATCACTTCAAGATGCTCATGATAGGGGCAATGAGAGCTGAAAGCTATAAGTACCATAATTTTTGAAAGCTCTTTATGAGACTTGAATCCCTACTTCCTTCTTCAAAGGCATTTCTTCCACCATTATATTGAGTCTCCACCTTCTATCTTTATGCACCTACTTTGAGAGCATAGTGGCCATTCTTAGTTCTATGTGTATTGTCCCAAGACTAGTTGATTGATACATAACTTGATATTGCTTGTTTTAAACTATTTGTATCTAGTCACTCTTATGAACTTTGAAGGTGTCCTATGCATTTATATTTGCTACTCTATGAGGGATAAGCTGAATACTATTATGCTATGTTTTCTTTATGTGAAACAAAAAAACGTCTTGCAAATCATTGTTATTCATGAATCTTTTGTTTGTGCCTTTTCATGTTGCATCATAGTTTCTTTGTCTTATTGCTAGAACTTTGTCTTTCATGTTATGATTGAAGTACTTGTTGGAAATATGCCCTAGAGACAAATAGTAGTAAGTACTATTATCATATTTCATATAGTTTATGATTAAGTTTTATATCATACTATAACTGTATTGAGTGGAAACATCAATACACGTGTGATATACAAACAACCAGGGGTTCCCAGTGAAACTCTAGTCACTGGTTCATTGGTCAACAGATGATCATGTTTCCTGATCATGTGGCATTTATGCCAGCTGGAAATGAGGTCATCTCATTCGGAGAATGAGATGATAAACCAATACCCAACCTAAACATCGTGACCCGATCATGTCACGAAGTTCAAGTTACGATGATTAGAAATGGATCCTCGTAGACTATTACTTAGACCGTGAGGCTGTATCAATCACTGTCTCCCGAGAGTGCTTAGATAGCATCAAATGCCATTTGGTAAAACGGTGGTTATAAAGGTGTGTTCAGGTATTCGGAGGAAACCGTAGAGGCAATATATGTCAAGAGCAGGATTTGTCCGTCCATGTGATGGGAAGATACTCAAGGGCCCACTCGGAGAAGTTATATCCAATAGCTGCGCAGCATGTGATTAGATCATAGGGATATCACTTGTCGGAACGAGTCAAGTAGCATTGTTCAGTAACGAGATTGAACACGACATGGTGATGTCATTGATCGGATCTTGGGCAATGCAAGTATCAAGTGACAAAGGGAATAAGACCCGACTGTCCCGGTTCAAACGACGAAAGATCTTCGTGGAAAGCACATGGGTCACATGGCCATCCAGGTCCCTCTGTCGATCATTGGTGCGGGAGTGTCCCGACCATGTCTGGAGTGTTCCCGAACCATGGGGTATCACGCTTAAGGGCTTGATGATGCTTAGAGAGTGTTTATAGGATCGGTGGAATCGCCGAAGAAAAGAAGGGAGAAAACTGGAACGGTTTCGGTAAGTCCGGAGGATGTCCGGAGTGGAAGTGGAAGGTGTTCCATGGACACGGAGATTGAATAATATGTGAATGAATGTTCAAATATTGATTTAATCATTTATTCATAATTATTTAATAAAGAGAAAATCAATTAAAATGGTAAAAGGCTTAATGGGCCAATTCCCGGAGGGAGAGGGCCCATTAGGGGAAAGGAGGGAGAAGGGGCAAGGGGGAGGCCGGCTGGGCCTAGCCCCCCGTGCGGGGCCCACTAGGTAGCCGGCGGCCACCTCCTCCCCCCTCCTCTCCTTTAGTCCCACCCCGGGACTTTAAGGGAGGTAGTACCTCCCCTCCCCCTATATAAAGTGGGGTATTTGGCCTAGAAAAATACACCAATAATCAATTAAGGTCTCCCCACTTTTGGGAGGACCTCCAAATGATATTTTCTCTCTCCCCCCCTCTCTCTCTCTCTCTCTCGTGAATGTGGTCCCAAGTCTAGACTGCGCGAGCGAGAGACATCTTCACCGTGGAGCGCCGTCGCGCTGCGGGATTCGGATCCGGGAGCTCTACTTCCGCAACTGCTGCTGGATCGGGGAAGCGGGGGTCATCGTTAGGCACTAGACGTGTGTAACTCCCCGCAAGGTGTCGCACTTGAGGCACTCAAGTCGTTGGAGCCAGAAGGAGCGCAAGGACTTCATCACGACCTTGAGGTCGGCTTCAGCTCGTCTACATCAACCACGCTCTCCTGAGCATTGACAACGCTTTTCGGTCTTCAAGGTTAAGTTCGTGAAAAGCCCCTCCCGTTACTATATTACTAATAGATAGGTCCTAGTAGCTTCAGGGGTTCAGGGGCATACAGTAAAATTTATTGTTTTCATGCGCGGAACCCCTACAGTGGTATCAGAGCTAGATCTATGCGTAGTAATGCTAGTACGGGTAGAACACACAAGATGTAGCGTGTGGGTGTTGATCTTTTAGTTGTTACCCTCCCACGTGTACTTGTGTATACCGCAGTAATGCTTGATGAAGCGGCCCTCAACCGACTTTACGCATTCATTCGCGAGACTGGTCCACGCTTGACATACGGCTTGTACCGTATAAAGTGGCTTAGGGGGTGTCTGTCTCTCTCGCATTAGTTGGTATACCATTTGCAACGGAGGGCCCCGAAAGGGGTGTAGTAGAGACAACTACTTGATCAGCGTTGTGCTGAAAGTTCGTAGGTAAGAACGGTTCTTGTGCGAAAGCCCATTCAGCCACGTAAAACATGCAAAGATAAAGTAGAGGCGTCTAACTTTGTTTTGTAGGGGGCGTTGCTTTGTGATATGGTTGTGGCAAAGGTAAAGTAATTACCTTTTGTTGCATAGTAGTAGATAGTCACGGTAATTACAAACTACCACACCGGAATGACACCGGTACCCTGGTGTCTACGGCGCCGGTACCCTGGCGCCGGAACCCGGTGACGACGGATGGAGATCACGACGTGAAGGACCATATCACATATCATTTACATTCAATGTTATTGTTTGTATATCTTATTGTGTGCTAGTATTAGATACTCGACGGTTGCCTAATAAGATGATCCCTGTTAAAATTACCAACGATTGTATTCCCCCTTAGTGTGCACCACCAAGAAAGTTCTTCGGTATGAGGCAGGCCGTGATGATCGGGTGTCAGACATATCTATGTTCACATACATTGGGTGTAAGGCATGTTGCACAACGAATACACTAAGGTTGAGTTGGCGAGCCTAGCATGTACATACATGGCCTCAGAACGCGGATGGTCGAAAGATCGAGCACAAGTCGCATGAATGATGTGACCGACATTTAGCGTCCACCCTTGAACCCACATTGATGGCCGTGATGATCGAGGGAGATGTGGCTGATAGGGGTCGTGTTATCACTAGGAACCCTTTTGGGGATAGGTGTTTCTGAGTGGAGTTATTATTAACTCATTTAATTATAAACTTAGTCTAAATTCCTTTTGCAATTATAAATGTAGATGGGACCTTTCATGTTGACAATTGAATGGTTAGAAGGAGAGAAGCTCAAGTTAGATGGATCGAACTTCTCCATTTGGGTTGCCAGTCTCCATTTCTCCTTAGCAAGAATGACGTGGTTGACTACATACTCGACGGGATGGATTTGGATCAGCCCACGGACCTTGAGACCCCAGAGGAGCGGAAAGACCGCTATCTCCGTCGTGAGATGGCCTCCTATATTTCAGTTGTGATGTGTTTCGGAATGGTGGACGAGCCGTGGCCTTTCGTGGGTGATGTCAACCCTCGTTCGGTAATGCTACAGCTCAGGACACATTTCGTGGAGTAGACACGCATTTGGGAGCATGAGCTGATGGGAGACTTCCTCTCCATTAAGATGGAGGAGAACTCATCACTGGACAACCACTTACAGCACATGCATGATGTGTACATGAGGCCAACATACTTCCTGGACGTTTGGATTACAGGCTCTTTTGCAAATGCTGCTATGCTGTGGTTGCTGCCACCAAGCTACCAAGCACAAGTCAGGACTTGCGTAATGAGGGGCGACACGGAAATGGAGTTCCACCGGTTCATGACACATCTCAGGAATGTGTTGGTTGAACCAGATGTCGCTCAGGTCGTCAACGACAAAGGTATATATTTGATATACAGTTTTTATAAATGTTATAATCTTGCAAACACATTGCGGTGTTAAGTATATCTGATACTTGTTCTGTTTTGGTGAAAACAGGTCCTTCTGCATGAGAGGTGCTTGCTGGAGAGGAGGTGACGTTGCGTGTTGATGGCGATCATGATGATGATGGCCAACGACACTCTCCCTCGACATTTATCATTTAGTTTGTGTTTTAGGATGATTAATGTAATCAAGAGATGGTGAACTTCTTTAGTGTGTCTCACACTTCGTGAGACGGTTATTCATATGAGTTTGTAACAAACTGTTGTTCTGCTTTTATGAATGATTTCTATTCGTGTTAATATCTTGTTTGATTATGTGTGAATTATACTTATTGTTTGAAACTAATTGATAATGTATGAACATCTATAAAACATTAAAATGCCTTGTTTAAAAAAATACCCAACTTAATGATATTTCATTGATGAATGAAACCATTGTTTAAATTCAAAGTTATGTGATAATATGTGAAAGTCATTCTATTTCTTATCACATATAAATCATGCCTAAGTTCGGCAAAATAACTTGAACACCGTGTATTACTTGAATACAAAGTGTTTAATGAATTGTTAAAAGTAAATACGTACTCGATTTATTGTGTTTTAACGAAAACGGTAATTATCATTATATGATTGTTTAAATGTGTAAAGTAGTTTACCAAAGGAAACATGAATATGAAACTATTTGATTTGATCAAAATGTTCATCAACAAAGGGTATAAATATAAAAGAGAATCTAATTACTATGATTTGATCAATAGTGATGAAATTCGAACTTATAAGAATGGCATAAAAGAAACTGTGGAATGCAAAGTGTTTTGAAACGTCAAAAACAAAGCATCACAATGTGATATTAGATATCAAAGGGGTTGAATAGAAGGCACCAAATAAATCGTTGTAGTGTAGATGTAGAGACCATTAGTTAGAAATAGTTAGCACTCAGTTAAGAATTGGTAAACCATTAGAATTCGTGAAAATTTGGGGTTATTCGATATAACCAAAACAATAGCGAATAAGTCCTTGTAGTGTATTCATTGGAAACTTTGAATATGAAATCCATAGCTGAGACCAAAAGGAAAGCAAGACTCGTATTGCTTGGATTTTGGTACATTCTTGAGAAAGCTCACTTTTGGTGAAGTTTCTCAATTATGAAGCAAATGGAAAATAGTGTAAAACATGATGAGGATTCAAAACCCTGCATCAGAGTGTTGAAAAGCACAACGGACAACGTTCCTGAACGATTCTCTTCACAGAAGGAAAGAATCAATGATTTTGATCATTGTGTTTTTCCCTCCACTATTGTTTTTCACTACATGAAGTAGGATTCAAAATGTAAATCCATATCTTATATGGAGACATTTGTGAATCACTTGTCATGATTTTTGAAATGTGACATACTTATGAACTACAAAGGAAATAATGGTAAACTAGAATTATGAGAAATCCTACAAGAAAAATTCACTTGAGATTAGAAAGCAATTCGTTGCTGAATCTCACAAGTAAAAGGGGTTACTTGGAATTTTCCCAAATGACTGCAAAGCCATAGTAGGAAAAAGGGGTGAATGACAAAAAGCACAATTTGTCAAGTATTGGACAAATTCAAATGAATTTGATTCATATGTGCTAAATGTCTAGTGGATTTGAAACTAGTAAAAGTACTAGTATCTCATAGTAAAACTCCAAGTTTGATATTTGATCAAAAGATATTGAAGTTGTTCAAAATAGTAAGGAGATATGCAATTTTCATAAAATTGAGTGGGAGCTATGAAAGTCTTCCTAAAACAATATGTGATTGACATATTTTTGAGTGGGAGCTTATAGGAGTAATTCTTAAGAATGTTAAGAATGAAAGGCGCAAATACTTATAAATAATGATTTATAAGATGTAGAAGTTGATAATAGGTGTATTATGATATTATGTGGCATTCCTTAAGGGATTCTGAAAGGGGTTTCATAATAGAAGTGTGGGACCCCCGGATTAATCATCCGAAAAATCCCTGTTATGCATACATCCACGTTCCCATGATCAGTGAGCCGTGGAACATAACCGACAGGTATCATTACAACATCCGAAAACATAACGGAAGTACAAGACTTACATAATTGCCATTATGGCTACATCCTCTTAGCAGCGGAAAGTCGCCAACCGTAGAGCCCAATCATGCCTCAACCTACAGGCAACTGACTGGGAAGACGGCCTAGCTCGTTGGACAACACCTTAATCTTCCGAAGTCGAACCTCTAAAACCCTGGCCAAGTAAATAGCCAGGGACACAACCGTGAGTACTTGGAATGTCCTCGCAAACCACCGAGATAAGTGAACAAAGGAAATGCAATTCTGGCTGTGGCGAGATAGCTCTATCTGGGGTTTCTTTTGAAAAGCCTAAACTAATTTTGGAGTTATGGCATCTCCATATCCTTGTTGAAAAAGATTTTTGAAAACCATGCTTCTGTTTTATAAATCCAGACATCTCCATGTCTTTGTTGAAAAAGAGTTTTGAAAACCGTTTTTGTAGTAAAACCCTTTTTAAACATCTTCGACCCCTCGGGTCAAAACAAAACATTCAGACTCGGGTTCCCCCGGAACCTTCGTCCTCAAAGTACTTGTTTCCCAAACAAGCAGAGTTTGGGTACTCCTAGCCAACACCTTTACAACCGTCCTTGACAGTGGACACGGCTATTTGAATAGGTTATACTCTACAGAGTTTGCACACTTTACCCACAAGAATCAATACATCCGCCGGGATACAACCACGGCCCACTACCACTATAGATGGGGGTCTGGATAATCAAACCTAACTTTTCGCTTGTCTACACTAGCAAAGGCATGTTTTTCCTCTTGGGTTTGTTCTCCCCGGCAAAGAGTATGTGGCTCCCAGCCATAGTCCTTCCTTCCGTACACGCGCATACCCAAGCCGCAACTTGGCGTATACCTTAAATCTGGAGGCTCCACTTCCTTCCGTACTACCTAAGTCATACCATCCGCGAGAGACCCAATTGTTGCACCGGCCTCCTGCCAGGTCAGGCTCACTCTTGCCGAAGCAAGCGACAGGCTTTAGATCTGTGATCTGGGACGCCTGCCCGGTCTTCTAGGGATTTCTCCCTATAAGCATGGTAGAAGTGCCAGGGCTAATGCAGACAAACTACGAGTTAAGCCCCAGCAACCTAGGGTAATGTGGTTGTGCGGATAAAAATTGTTCCAGTAAAGGCGTAGAACATCCCATCACATTTCCATTTCTTCTCATCACCATTTCTTTTATTAAAACTACCACTGGGAATGATGCCTCTTCCCAGGGTTTTACAAAGCCATTTTTGAAACCTTTGTAGTGGGGAAAATCCCAAAACAGTTTATTTTCTCAAAACCGGGGTTTCCAAGGAGGTAGGATGCTAACCATCGTACTCTCGGTCAAAAGGGGATAAGTGATGGGTTCATCGGGGTGGTGCCTCGAAGGACACGAAATCATAACTTGGAGGAGCCAAGTTACTACCGCAGTATTTATAAAACAAAACATGCAGGTAGAGTATGCAATTTGTAAAGAAGATATAAAACATGTAAAGGAGAAGAGGACATATAACAGAGTTCGGGAAATGGTGGCTTGCTTGTGATCAGCAATAAGTCCCTAAACTTCATCAGATGACCAAGAATACCCAATAAAATAATAGTAAGAAATCCCGATCTTCTTGTCGTCAAACACTCACACTATCGTCGTCATTGGGTATACATGCAAGCAGACAATCCACAATCAACACAAGGCATACTCATCAAACCATACAGAAAACAAACATAAGAAATACTACTGGACTTGGGAGATTTTGGAGAAGTGGGATTCAATTGGTGGAATTTACACGATTGCCACTGTAGTGGTTTCCAGATGGAAGATAGTTGTATAGGATAGATACAAGGGGCTTGGGTTAGGGTTCTGTGGTCAGTACGTTACGAAAGGGAAAAAGTGATATCCACAGATAGGTCTTGACAAGACAAAACCATCACAAGTGGTTTCACTTGATTATCACTTTTCTAGAAGGGGTTATGCTTTTAATAGTGGATTAAACTCTAGTTTGAGGAAATAATTCACCAGAAACGTTCTGGAGCTCCAAAAATTATTTCCTTGGATGGTTAGGTAGTACTTGATGTACTAAACCACCTAGAGTTGGAATCAAGTTAACAGAGTTACCAGAATGCCCTCAGGAAATTCCTAAATGCAGTTCTGCATGATTTTTCTGCTTTTTACCAGGTTAAAACTACATGAGTTATTGAGTTGGTTCCAAGGGCAGGTGATAGGTATTTAAAATACCGTTCTGCAAAAATTTGATTCACCCTTTTTGGAGTTGTCAAACTCCTGGAGAAATTTAATTAGTCAAAATACCCTTCACAGAGGTATTCAAATCACTAAAATCCAACCAGAGCTCAATAAATTCTGAGCTGCTGGGATTTGGAGGATATTGGTTCTGGGTGTACTGGAAGGTGGAATTAGGTCTATACCACATTTGGTTAGACCTGGGAAATTTATCTAAGTCAGAAAGTTGCTAGTTTTGTTATTTTTACTAAAGGCAGAATATTGTTCAACTAGGCATGGGACCTGTGCCGGTTGATAGGTATTGCAAATACCTTCCAGTAAGCCTTGGGTTCATCTCAGAAGGAGATGTGAAACTTTCTAGGGAAATTATTTAGTGTACAAGATATATCCTAGCAGAATAATCACTAGGAAATACTGGAATTTATTTTGGACATGAGGTTGCCTCTGCATGTTTGAGAAAACATCATAGAACCACCATAAATTTAGAAATAGGCATTTGGGTTTGATTTACCAATTTAATTAGATTTAAAACCTCTGGCCCTTTTTCTAGAATAAAGATCTGTTAGAAGAAAAAGGGAAAGAGGTGCGGCGGGACGGATCTGGGGAGAACTGGGCTGGCCGGGAGGGAAATGGCCCGCGACGCGCGGGGTGACGCGCGGGAGCTGGCAGTCGAACCTGCCAGGCAGGGCCCGGCCGACAGCGAGAGGAGGGGGCCGAAGGGGTATCGGCGGGTCCCAGGCGTTCGCTTAAGTGACGATCGACGACGCAGCATCGTCGTCCACCCGGGGCTTGCCGGCGATGAGACAAACCCTAGCAGAGGGTGGCGCAGAGCGGGGAGTTCACCTGAGGGCTCGAGGAGGGTCAGGGATGCTGCAGGGCAAAGCGGTCGTCGGTGCTGAGCAGATCGGTGGGCGACACGATGGCGGAGGACCACTGGGAGCTGCTCGGGCGACGGCGACCGAGAGCGACCTCACTGAAGCTCGGCGGCGACGGCGGAGGAGAGGGTCCTGGGAAACAAGAGAAGCACCATTAGATGCAGGAGAGCACGGGGGTCATGTGGGCTGACATGCACAGAGAATGGGGGAGGAAGGAGAGAGCCTTGCTCGATTTCCTTGAGAAGGCCGAAGCTCTCCTCTTCTTCTTCCTCAGGCATCATAGAGCAAGGGAGGAGGTGTGGTGCTCGAGGGAGGCAAGTGGGGTGGAGAGGGGGCAAATGAGGGCAGGGGGCTGGCTGGAGGAGTGCTGCTAGCTTTATACCAAGGAGAGGGTGTGGATGAGGCATTTTACCAAATTGGACATGGTAGGGAGGGGGTGCTGGCCAGGGATTTGTCTAGGGGGAGGTGGAGAGGGGCATGATGGTAAATTAGTCGAGCTAGATCAGAGGGGGAGGCTGTGGTGATTAGTGGATAAGATCCTTGTAATAATTGGGGTTAAATTCTCCTCTTACCACTAGTACAAGGGCATAATGGGGATTGGTTAGGGTGGGACTACAGTACTAGTCGACCAGTGGTGTGTCTTGATGTTGAGGAGAAGCATTGACCGGGAATTGATGGAAAAGGAAGTGCTTAGAGAGGTGATTGGCTTAATTGGCAAATATTGGTCAAATGGAGGGTTGTGAAGGAAGTCCACAAACTTGCATTGGACCAGAGGATAAAATGGTTCTGGTAGGTAGACAAGGTTAAGGTAGACTCCTAGGATTTAATTGAGAGTTTTAGGTGGAGTTTAAATCCACTTAAATCCAATTACTCAAAAAGGACAGAAATGATTTCTAGAATATCATTTGAGAAATTTGCATTGGACAAGGTTGGGTTTTGATGTGGGAGGGTCCCAATTGTGAATACACACTTAGGGGAATTTTCTCGAGATTTATTGGGGATTAAAAGTATTTAAAACAATTATTATTCCAAATCAGCCATTTTAGAAAATGGGCAAAAAGAAATAATAAAGCTTCTGAAAAATATTTATTTTTGGGAGTGAAAGATAGGGTATGAGTTGTGGGAATCACATGAGCCAAAATTTGGAGAAGTGGTTTGGTGAAAACCAAACTTTCCTATATGGAGGGTCTTTTGGAGATTCTGACTATTTAAATAATTAAATAGTTTTGGGGCCTCAATAATTATGGATAATTGTTGATAAATCTTGGAGATCGAGATAGGTGAGTTTGGAAAGGTGTATAAAGCATTTTCAACCTTGTGGAATGAAATTCCAACTTGAAAAGGATGGAAAACAAGGAGTTGATGATCTAGGGTGGTGTTATTTTTATCCCACCAAAACATGCTTGCATCTTGGAGCTTAGAGCTCACCTTGGTGCAAGGGATAGATGGATAGGTATACCAGGTCATATAGATGATCATGGAATAAAGAGTTTGAATTAATTGTATTTGGGGTGATCTAGAAATGATGGCAAACTTTGTTGAATTTAAGGCTGCCATGAAATATGGGTCATGATGCCTTATAAACCATGTGGGTTTAAAAAGCTCAAGGGTACACTTGGAACAAGTGAAGTAGGTTTTGATAGACATCAATGAGTAGAACACAACCATGCAGAGAGTTGGTCCATAGAGGTTTGGATGGTGGTGTGAGATCCTAGCAAAGTTGGCATGATGACTAGTGTTGCAGGAAATGTTATTTTCTTGTCTGCAAAACCATCATGGATGAGTGGGTTGGGGGAGGATCTAACCATATGCAAATGTGGGCCTTGGTAGTCCTTAGGATGGTTAACAAGATGGTTCATGTGCATTTCCAAGAATGCACATGGTTTGAGAAAAGGAGGCATTCAAAAAGGTGATGCTGAATCTGTTTCCAGACTTGGCCAAATTTGGCAGTTTTGAGGATTTTGACTAGAGTATGAGAGGGAATGTTCTTGGAGGAGTTGCTAGGTATCAGAGCTTTACCAAAGGGGTGATATGGAAGTGTAGAGTGAGTAGAAGGTATTCTTGCTTGATATTGGTCTTCGGGACTTGGAGACATCTAGAGTGGAAGTCCTCAGAATGGATCTGGTTAAGGGTTTTAGATGATCACCTAGTGGCTAGGGATCATAACAAGGTTGGCTTTCATGCTTAGGGAGGCATATTCCTTCTATAAGGGTCTTCGGTACTACTCTTAAGTGGGTTATTGAAATCCAAGTCTGTGACCAAGTCTGTAAAGTCTGGGTTAAGTCTGCGCTCTGAGATTTGTGTCTTCGGGTCACAGGGTCAGGCAGAGGGGTTATGTATTTTTGCGGGAAAGACGCAGTCTTTCCCCCTTAGGATTCGACTTGGATAGGTCGGAGAGTCACAACTAGGGGACTTTCTTAGGAGGATGAAAAAAGAGGGTTCTTAAGGTGGCGGTCATCGATTTAAGAGAGGGTAGTATCACAGGTGGCTTCCCATGGGAAGGGGATAGGGATAGCTAAATAAAGGTGACACTTGTCGTCTTTCGGGGAGTCCTTGAGGGGGTTAAGGGGCTTCTCTCTTGATCTTTACTTCCACGGGGTGCTGTCCTCTAGGAGGTCGAGGGACATCTTTAGTCTTGAGCAGCGTGGCAGCGAGCGGTAGGGTGACCATCTTTTCTGAGGGAGGGGACCTTGGATGTCTTCGAGCTTCTCTTTCGCGGAAATCTTGCTGGGCTTACCCTCGGGGCATTCTCTGCTGAAGTGACTGGGTAGTGCACAGGTGAAACAAAGGTTCTTCTCCCGTCGTAGCCGAGTTGACGAACTTTCCATGCCGATGTTGAGAGGTTGATAGGCCTTGCCAATGAGAGGATAAATTGGGCATTGGACGGGGACATGGTCTTGGCCTTCGTAGAGGAAACAAGTGATAAGTCAAGTTGGGAAAACTTTGGACGAATGAGGTTCTCAGCAGTCGGGGCAGTGGCCGGAACATCTGCTGGCTTGGTGCCTTTCATCTCCGCAGCGACTACATGCCTTCCTCGAACTTCCGGTCTTCATGGCCTTCCTGGGGGAGGTCTTGTTGGTGGCAGACATTTCGGGTTGGGTCTGATGCAACGACCTGGGTAAAACACGCAAAAAGGTAACACAAGCAAACGAACATAGCAATCAAGGAAGTCATTACAAACCAACTAGTCTACACCCGAAGGTGCTAATAGTGCTTAGGCATTACAAAACGCGTTCAGGGACGATACATGACTCTACCTTATTGCTAGCTGGGCGAGTACAACGGCGCGGGTGATTACTCGGAGGGTGCATCTGGGGAGTCGTGACTAGCTTCAGGGTCCCCAACTACTGCAGATCCTCTAGGGTTTGCGGGATATTTAGCTCATCTTCGGTGAAGGTGAGAGTGGTGCCTTCTCCTGGTGCAGGGTTGGAGGTTGACTCGGTCGGTGCGGGCGACTGGACGATGGGGTGGTACTCATTGAGGAAGGAGAGTTCGTCGTCAGTCCCGGGGTTCTCGTCTTCAGGGGTTGGGGGTACTTCAATGATCAGATTCCTTGCCAAGCGGGCATTGGTGGCTTGGAGACTTCTTTCGCGCTTGCGGAGTAGGTTGATATCCATTTTTAGAAGCAGATTCTCACGTCTGGCCTTGTCAAGTGATGGGTTCGTAGCATGGAAAACAAAAAATTTCTACCGCAAGAACGAACAAAACCCAGATCTAATCTAGATAAAAGCCAAGATCTAATCTATTAGACATGTGCAACGAGATAGATCTGTACTAACCCTTGTAGATCCGAAAGTGTTACGAGATTGGATCTCGTGGTTGATGTAGTCGATCACTTGCCGATCTCAAGATCGAGTGGACGATCCTTCCGGCGCCGCGTTCCGGCAGCGCTTCCACAGTCGGTCACACGTACGGAGTCGAAGCATACCTTCCTCTCCTCGTTCCAGCGAGCAACAGAGGTAGTAGATCTTCTCCACGCAATCCCAGCAGCACGACGGCGTGGTGGTGGTGGAGTAGAGAATTCTGCAGGGCTTCGCCTATGCCTGTGCAGAAGAAAGGAGGAGGAGAGAGGTGGCGGAGATTTGGAGTTGTGGAGGAGGGCTTGGAGGTGGCGCCCCCACCCCTCTATTTAAAGGGGGGAGGCGCCATGGGAGGGGGAGTCCTAGTAGGACTCCCCTCCCTCCTATGGCCGGCGGATTGGGGAGGGGGGGAGGAGTCCTCCTCCCCCACGACTCCTTGTCTTGCCCCACCAGGACTCCTTGATCCCTTTCTTGGTTTTCAAGCAAACTCCAAGAAATCTTCTAGAACCTTCTGGAACATTCCGAAACCTTCTAGAATCCTCATACAAATACTCCGGAACATTTCCTAACTCAGAAAATGATCCCCAATATATGAATCTTATTCTCCGGACAATTCCGGATCTCCTCGTGATGTCCTGGATCCAATCCGAGACTCCGAACATCATTCGGTCTCCAATGCACATTCCATATCTACTTAAAACAACTTCGAACCTTAAGTGTGTCACCCTACGGTTCGTGAATATGTAGACATGATAGAGACACATCTCCTATCAATAACCATCAGCGGGACCTGGAGATCCATAATGGATCCCACATACTCAACGATGACTTCATGATCGATTGAACCATTTACATATGAAACCAATTCCCTTTGTCACGTGATACTATACTTATCCGAGGTTTGATCGTCGGTATCTCCATACCTAGTTCTACCTCGTTACTGATAAGTACTCTTTACTCATTCCATGTTATGTCATCCCTTGTGACCCAGTCACATGCTTGCAAGCTAACTAGATGACATTCCACCGAGAGGGCCCAGAGCATATCTATCCGTCATATGGATGGACAAATCCCAATCTTGGTCCATGCGCTTCAACACATACTTTCAGAATACCCAATGACACCTTTATAACCACCCAGTTACGAAGTGGTGTTTGATGTCATCAAAGTACCCATCCGGTGATGGTGATTAACACAACCTCATGGTCAAAGGATTAGGTTACTATGCATTTAAAAGCTTATAGCAATACGAACTTAATGACTTGATCTTATGCTATGCTTACTACGGGTGTGTGTCCATCACATCATTCTCCTAATGATATGATCTTGTTATTAACAACATCCAATGTCCATGATCAGGAAACCATGATCATCCATTAATCAACAAGCTAGTTTAACAAGAGGCTTACTAGGGACTCTTTTATGTTTACAAAACACACAAGTATTAATGTTTCCGGTTAATACAATTATAGCATGGGATGTAAACATTTATCATAAACATAAAGATATAATAATAACCACTTTATTATTGCCTCTTGGGCATATCTCCAATAGTCTCCCACTTGCACTAGAGTCAATAATCTAGTTAAAAACTTGTGCATTCAACACTTATGGCTTTCTGGTGTTGTATAGACAGTATTGCTAGTGGTAAATATAATCTTCGGATCTGACACTTCCAGGTCCGTGTGTATTTGCATGTCCTTGCGTCTCTACGCATTACTCATTCTCCAATGAGATGACATTGTATAAATTTGGTCCTTTGGTGAGACCTTTAGTTCCTTGGGATTAAATTATGTTGATACAATTGTCATACAATGTATCTTCATAGTATTATCCCGCTTTGAACCACACCCAGTTTGATAACAAACTACTTAACACAAATGCCCTCCTTTGCTGCTACTATAGCAGTTATATACTTAGCCTTTTGTTGTAGTATCCGTCACAATATCTCAACTTTGGAACTCATCCAAATCCATCATGGAACATCCTTTCCATTATATTGTGCCACCCATAGTCTAAATTGATATAAATTTAATTTGTATCTTGTGACAAAACTAGTATCAATGTAACACTTTACAATGAACTACCTTTAACTATTTGTCACTTATACATGATATATTCTTAGTTCTTCCAAAGCTCATAAGAATATCTTTACTATTGTCCAATGATCATCTTATGAATCATTCTGGTATATGCTCATAACATTTAGAGCATAGGACATATCTGGATGTGTACATCTCAAAGAATGATTGATCAAAATATTCTTGTGATTTCACCAAGTGTCAAAACACTTGAATCTTGTGTCAACACACTTGAATCTTGATTTAGTCCTTTTCGTGCATCAAGAACCTTTCTTGTTGTTTCCATATTGAACTCATTCAACATCTTATCTATGTACATTTGGCAAAACTATATTAGCGCCCCAGTCTATTCATATAGACATTGATGCCTAATTCTTGAGTTATGCCTAAGTCTTTCATCCAAATGAAATTCTTAACCTATGTCAATAAAAGATACATTATTTCTAATCAACAATATGTCTTGCACATAATGTATTAGAAATATGTCTTAGCGCTCCCACTTAATTTCTTGCAAAATGCAAACATCTTCATCGTCTCTAATGAAATTAAACCTTTTAACGGTTTCATCACGGTGAAGATTCCAACTCCGCGATGCTCACTTCAACCATTGAAGTTTTGCATACTCTTTTAGCATCCTTTGAATTAACAAAACCCTTTGGATCGTGTCATATACACGTCCTAGGTAACCATTCTATTAGAAGAACTTGTTTTGTTTGTTCAACTACCATATACCAAAATATATGTAGTGGTTGCTACATTACTCCGTCCAGACTAAATATCGCTATGAAAGATCCAATCTTATCATAGTCAATTCCTTGAACATTGTCGTAAATTCTTTCCGACATGTCGACTATTTCATAGATTTGAAACATCCATGTCTATTTCTTTATAGATCCAAACACGACCGATAGGCTTCACGCCTTTTCGGAGGGTCTTCTAAGTTCAGAAACTTGATTTCTCGTGTATGGATACTATCACGGATTCCATGACTTCTAGTCATTTTATGGAGTCAGGGCCCATCATCGCTTGTTTGCATGTAGTTGGTTCATCATTGTCAAAACAATAACGACTTGCTTATCAAATCTTACTATTTGATTCTTACCGACCCACATGGTTCTATAGGAACTCTAATCTCTGAGATCACACCTTTTGTAATCACGAGAGCCATGAGAATTGTGGCCGCCACCGGGACACTTTCCGGCGCTGCGCTACTTAGCACATATAGCTAAGGTTCAACAACCTTATCAAAGTTCTATTGTCCTCCCACTTAACTTTTCACGAAAAATTCCTTCTCAAGAAACTTGACGTTCCAAGCGACAAACTCTTTTGTCCTTGGCGTTATGGAGAAATTCCCAACAAATTCTTTGGAATAACCTACAAAGACGTGCTTATCCGACTTTGGTTATAAACATTTTACTTATGCATAGCATACCAAAATTTAAGAAAAGAAAATTCGGGTTTTATCCCAAACCATAACTCATATGGTGTCATTTCAACGGATCACGATGGAGCTCTTTTCAGTGTAAAAGTGGTAGTCACTAAAGCTTTAATCTTTAAAAATATAATGGCAGTTTTATAAATGACACCTTTGATCTTACCATGTAAAACAAGGTTTCATTACATATCTCGAACACTCCATACTCCTATGGTGTTTTGGGAAATGCGAATCCATGGAACGATTCCTCAAATCTTAGGTGTTTTGCTAAACTTGTAACTCAAACATCTTTCTTTATGATCCAATCATAAACTCTTTTATTTTCTTGTTACAATGATTTTCCACTTCATCTTGAAAGTCTTTGAACATTTTTCAAATGTTTCATACTTCTTCCTTATTGAGTAAGTATATACATATACTCACTCAAATCTTCGGAGAAAGCATATGAAGTTGAAATCCATCACCCACGACTAGACATAATGGACTATATACATCAATATGTACAAATTCCAATCAGTTAGTCGTCCGTTCCTCTTTTGGCCTATGAACGGAGTTTTAATTATCTCTAGGAAAGTATCACAAGCGTCATTTGATCCAAATCAAAGACTCCAAAAATCCATCAACATGGAGTTTCTTCATGTATCCCTTTCAATATAATTTAAACGGCGATGTCACTTCGCAAGTGATCTTTGAATCATTTGTCTTGTGACATTTTAGCATTATTTTTATGGTCGTTATTTCTCCTACCAGACTTGTATATTATCCATCTATTATGGAATACGATGATTATTTGAACAACCTTTTGTCGTCATAATACCTGATCAAAATAACAATTATTGAAACAAATCTTGAAGGCAAGCTTTGAACACAACAACCCTTTGTTTGTTTTCGATGAACATCATCACATTTTATCTTGCTAGTTACTTAGGCCATTGCAGTTCATGAATTGTGTTGTCATGTATGACACTTCATACCAACCAATTCGGTATCCAATACCGGAGAACCACATTGTTTAACAAGCAAGGGATACAACCATAACATGTATATCTTCTATATGCCTAAGTTGGACATCTCCAACCTTTTATTTTCTGCCAAATATTTTATAGATTCTCTTTCAGCAATTCCTTTTCTTTTAAAAGAATCTATCAACATCAATAGTGGTGTCATCAACATGACACATGGTACAAAGCGTATATAGTCAACTACTAATACCTTTGGACTTGCACTTTGAGGTGGATCACCATCATCAAATGTTTGGTGTTCTTTCAAAAAATCCATTCTTTAGTAATCTTTTAGTGTAGTAAACATTTTACTTACATCTTCTATTCATCCTTATCATGACAACTTTCATGATTAAGCTGCTATAGCTTATAAAGGTGAATTGCGAGTATAATGTTTCTTTTCCAAAACCTTATGGAGGATTAGGACGACTAGCGTCTCCAACCTTCAAAAATTCGCATCAAATATGAGGACATATACTCTATCATGTTGTAACCAACACATTGTTTTAGATATCGCAATACCTTTCACATATGATGGTTTCTGAAACATTGCTTTCAGCTCTTAGATAAACTTGATATTAAAAACAATCTTTTGAGTATCAAGAATCATGGAGGCAAACATGATACTTTAGATACTAACATTGGAATTCTTACTCTTGATTTAATACTACTTATTAAACTTCATGGAGTAAATAGAGTTTGCTGAAAGTTTGCAATTGGACTTATAAACTTTAAATTAACATTCAAAACAATACGATACCAGTTCGTAAAGTAAATATCCAGAATTTCTATAGTTCCACTATCTCAACTATAACTAAGCGTAAGGTGGTGAACGGATGCCAATGACTACAACAAACTATGCAAATTCACTTTGATTGTGTTTATGATAAATTGAGTTCGACTAATCCAAATTACAAATGAACTCCCACTCAAAACAACATCCCTCGAGTTGTTTTAGTGATTACACGAACCAAATCCACTACACCAAGTCCGATCATCACGTGAGATGATGTAGCTTTAAAGGCGAACAATCAACATGTTCATCATATCATCCATATGACTCATGCTTTACCTTTCGGTATTCCGTGTTCCGAGACCATGTCTGTACATGCTAGGCTCGTCAAGGTTAACCTTAATTTCCGCATGTGCAAATCTGGCTTGCACCCATTGTATGCACACGTAGAGTCTATCACACCCGATCATCACGAGATGCTTCGAAATGACGAGTCTTAGCAACGGTGCCAACTAAGGACGAACACTTTATTACTTGATATTTAGTGAGAGGGATCATCTTATAATGCTACCGTCACGATCTAAGCAATACAAGATGCATAAAGGATTAACATCACAGGCAATTCATAATTAGTGTGATATGATATGGCCCTTTCTTCTTGCGCCTTTGATCTCCATCTCCAAAGCACGGACATGATCTCCATCATCACCAGCATTGCGTCAAGGTCAGTGGCGCCGCTTCATGGTTGTCCATCATCACTAGCAACTATTACAACTACTTGGAACAAAGCTATTAAAAGATGAATAGACACGCAGGTCTTAACAGAATTAAAGACAACCATTAGGCTCCTGCGGGTTGCCATATTACAACAAGGATCATTGCATACATCAAATATAATCACAATCACATGATGGCCATATCACATCACAAAACCCCTGCAAAAACAAGTTAGACGCCTCTAATTTTCTTTGCATGTTTTACGTGGCTTGGGGCTTTCGAATAAGAACGGATCTTACCTACGAACATGAACCACAACGTTGATACAAGTGCTATCAAGTTGCAAAGTGTAAATTTGATCTATACTATGGTGGGAGAGACAGACACCCGCAAAGCCACTTGTGCAAAGCAAGTTACACGTCAAGCGTGGATCAAGTCTCATGTGCGATGACATGTAAGGTTAGCCCGAGCCGCTTCATCCCACCATACCGCAAGATGCAAAGTACACAAAGCAAAAGACGGCACGAGCACCAACGCCCACAAAAACATTGTGTTCTACTCGTGCAACAGATCTATGCATAGACACGGCTCTGATACCACTGATGGGTTCGTAGCATGGAAAACAAAAATTTTCTACCGCAAGAACGAACAAAACCCAGATCTAATATAGATAAAAGCCAAGATCTAATCTATTAGACATGTGCAACGAGATAGATCTGTACTAACCCTTGTAGATCTGAAAGCGTTACGAGATTGGATCTCGTGGTTGATGTAGTCGATCACTTGCCGATCTCAAGATCGAGTGGACGATCCTTCCGGCGCCGTGTTCCGGCAGCGCTTCCGCAGTCGGTCACACGTACGGAGTCGAATCAGACCTTCCTCTCCTCGTTCCAGCGAGCAGCGGAGGTAGTAGATCTTCTCCACGGAATCCCAGCAGCAGGACGGCGTGGTGGTGGTGGTGGAGTAGAGAATTCTGCAGGGCTTCGCCTATGCCTGTGCAGAAGAAAGGAGGAGAAGAGAGGCGGCGGAGATTTGGAGTTGTGGAGGAGGGCTTGGAGGTGGCGCCCCCACCCCTCTATTTAAAGGGGGAGGCGCCATGGGAGGGGGAGTCCTAGTAGGACTCCCCTCCCTCCTATGGCCGGCGGATTGGGAAGGGGGGGAGGAGTCCTCCTCCCCCACGACTCCTTGTCTTGCCCCACCAGGACTCCTTGATCCCTTTCTTGGTTTTCAAGAAAACTCCAAGAAATCTTCTAGAACCTTCCGTAACATTCTGAAACCTTCTAGAATCCTCATACAAATACTCCGGAACATTTCCTAACTCAGAAAATGATCCCCAATATATGAATCTTATTCTCCGGACAATTCCGGATCTCCTCGTGATGTCCTGGATCCAATCCGAGACTCCGAACATCATTCGGTCTCCAACGCACATTCCATATCTACTTAAAACAACTTCGAACCTTAAGTGTGTCACCCTACGGTTCGTGAATATGTAGACATGACAGAGACACATCTCCTATCAATAACCATCAGCGGGACCTGGAGATCCATAATGGCTCCCACATACTCAACGATGACTTCATGATCGATTGAACCATTTACATACGAAACCAATTCCCTTTGTCACGCGATACTATACTTATCCGAGGTTTGATCGTCGGTATCTCCATACCTAGTTCTACCTCGTTACTGATAAGTACTCTTTACTCGTTTCATGTTATGTCATCCCTTGTGACCCAGTCACATGCTTGCAAGCTAACTAGATGACATTCCACCGAGAGGGCCCAGAGCATATCTATCCGTCATATGGATGGACAAATCCCAATCTTGGTTCATGCGCCTCAACACATACTTTCAGAATACCCAATGATACCTTTATGACCACCCAGTTACGAAGCGGTGTTTGATGTCATCAAAGTACCCATCCGGTGATGGTGATTAACATAACCTCATGGTCGAAGGATTAGGTTACTATGTATTTTAAAGCTTATAGCAAACAAACTTAATGACTTGATCTTATGCTATGCTTACTACGGGTGTGTGTCCATCACATCATTCTCCTAATGATATGATCTTGTTATTAACGACATCCAATGTCCATGATCAGGAAACCATGATCATCCATTAATCAACAAGCTAGTTTAACAAGAGGCTTACTAGGGACTCTTTTATGTTTACAAAACACACAAGTATTAATGTTTCCGGTTAATACAATTATAGCATGGGATGTAAACATTTATCATAAACATAAAGATATAATAATAACCACTTTATTATTGCCTCTTGGGCATATCTCCAACATCAAGATCTTCCTGGGAGCGCTGGAGTAGGTATTCCATGTTCTCTAGCTGATTCCCGATGCAGCAGGTGAGGAATGACTTAGTGGGGAGTCCATCTTCATCTCTCTTTCCAAACAAGTGGTAGGGAGTATCTTTCAACTCATCTTCGTGGATCTTGCAGAGGCGCGCCATGATCTCTTGTATGGCTCGCACCACGCCATCTACCCAGCTACTGTCGAGGAAGGTGAAGATTGTGGGCGCGGTGTCCTCATCGGGGGAAGGAATCACCGCCTTGATGACCCATTGCATCACATTGGTGTTACTGCGAGGAAGTTCGGTTCCTTCAATAGTTGGCGCGGGTCTCTTGACTATCTTCAGTAGGTTGTGAAGTTGCTCTTCAAAGGGCCAGAAACTGTCTCCGACAATGCTGTGCTCTGAGCGGAAAGAGGCCATCTACAACAGATTTGGAAGATGGGGTTGGATTAGTGACAGTGTGTAGGATTTTAAGCTTATGAAATCAGATTGATTTAAGTAGTTTTTCGAGATAGAGGGGGAGAAGTCATAAGCACTTTTGCAAATAGTCAACTTTTCTCCCTTGTCTTTTGCAAAATAGGTTTGTCGTTTCCTGTCTAGCGTCCATGCTAACTAAGGTCTCCTACAGTCAGGATGGCTCTGATACCAAGTCCGTGGGACCCCTAGATTAATCATCCGAAAAATCCCTATTATGCATGCATCCACGTTCCCATGATCAGTGAGCCGTGGAATATAACCGATAGGTATCATTACAACATCCGAAAACATAACGAAAGTACAAGACTTACATAATTGCCATTATGGCTACATCCTCTTAGCAGCGGAAAGTTGCCAACCGTAGAGCCCAATCGTGCCTCAACCTACAGGCAATTGACTGGGAAGACGGCCTAGCTCGCTGGACATCACCTTAATCTTCCGAAGTCGAACCTCTGAAGCCTGGCCAAGTAAATAGCCAGGGACACAGCTGTGAGTACTTGGAATGGACTGGCAAACCACCGATATAAGTGAACAAAGGAAATGTAATTCTGGCTGTGGCGAGATAGCTCTATCAAGGGTTTCTTTTGAAAAGCCTAAACTAATTTTGGAGTTATGGCATCTCCATATCTTTGTTGAAAAATAGTTTTGAAAACCATGCTTCTGTTTTATAAATCCAGACATCTCCATGTCTTTGTTGAAAAAGAGTTTTGAAAACCGTTTTTGTAGTAACACCCTTTTTAAACATCTTCGACCCCTCAGGTGAAAACAAAACCTTCGGACTCGGGTTCCCCCGGAACCTTCGTCCTCAAAGTACTTGTTTCCCAAACAAGCACAGTTTGGGTATTCCTAGCCAACACCTTTACAACCGTCCTTGACCGTGGACACGGCTATTCGAATAGGTTATACTCTGCAGAGTTTGCACACTTTACCCACAAGAATCAATACATCCGCGGGGATACAACCACGGCCCACTACCACTGTAGATGGGGGTCCGGATAATCAAACCATACAACATAAGAAATACTACTGGACTTGGGAGATTTTGGGGAAGTGGCATTCAATTGGTGGAATTTACACGATTGCCACTATAGTGGTTTCCATATCGAAGATAGTTGTATAGGATAGATACAAGGGACTTGAGTTAGGGTTCTGTGGTCAGTAGGTTACCAAAGGGCAAAAGTGATATCCACAGATAGGTCTTGACAAGACAAAACCATCACAAGTGGTTTCACTTGATTATCACTTTTCTAGATGGAGTTATGCTTTTAATAGTGGATTAAACTCTAGTTTGAGGAAATAATTCACCAGAAAAGTTCTGGAGCTAAAACAATTATTTCCTTGGATGGTTAGGTAGTACTTGCTGTACGGAACCTCCTAGATTTGGAATCAAGTCAAAATAATTACCAGAATGCCCTCAGGAAATTCCTAAAGACATTTTTGTATGATTCTTCTCCATTTTACCAGATTAAAACTACAGGAGGTATTGAGTTGGTTCCAAGGGAAGGTGATAGGTATTTAAAATACCGTTCCGTAGAAATTGGATTCACCCTTTTTTGGAGTTGTCAAACTCCTGGAGGGATTTAATTAGTGAAAATACCCTTCACAGAGGTATTTAAATCACTAAAATCCAAGCAGAGCTCAATAAATTCTGAGCTGCTGGGATTTGGAGGATATTGGTTCTGGGGTGTACTGGGAGGTGGAATTAGGTCTATACCACATTTGGTTAGACCTGGGTAATTTATCTAAGTTAGAAAGTTGCTAGTTTTGTTATTTTTACTAAAGGCAGAATATTGTTCAACTGGGCATGGGACCTGTGCGGGTTGATAGGTATTGCAAATACCTTCCAGTAAGCCTTGGTTTCATCTCAGAAGGAGATGTCAAACTTTCTAGGGAAATTATTTAGTGTACAAGATATATCCTAGCAGAATAATCACTAGGAAATACTAGAATTTATTTGGACATGAGGTTGCCTCTGCATGTTTGAGAAAACATCATAGAACCACCATAAATTTAGATCTAGGCATTTGGGTTTGATTTACCAATTTAATTAGATTTAAACCCCTTGGCCCTTTTTCTGGAATAAAGATCTGTTAGAAGAAAAAGGGAAAGAGGTGTGGCGGGCCGGATCTAGGGAGACCTGGGCTGGCCGGGAGGGAAACGGCCCACAACGTGCGGGGCGACGCGCGGGAGCCGGCAGTCGAACCTGCCAGGCGGGGCCCGGCCGACAGCGAGAGGAGGGGGCTGAAGGGGTATCAGCGGATCCCAGCCATTCGCTTAAGTGACGATCGACGACGCAGCGTCGTCGTCCACCCGGGGCTCGCCAGCAACGAGACAAACCCTAGTAGAGGGTGGCGCGGAGCGGGGAGCTCACGTGAGGGCTCGTGGAGGGTTGGGGATGCTGCAGGGCAAAGCGGTCGTCGGTGCTGAGCAGATCCGTGGGCGGCACGGCGGCGGAGGACCACTGGGAGCTGCTCGGGCAGCGGCGACCGAGAGCGACCTCGTCGGAGCTCGGCGGCGACGGCGGAGGAGAGGGTCCTAGGAAACAAGAGAAGCACCGTTAGATGCAGGAGAGCACGGGGGTCATGTGGGCTGACATGCACAGAGAATGGGGGAGGAAGGAGAGAGCCTTGCTCGATTTCCTTGAGAAGGCCGAAGCTCTCCTCTTCTTCTTCCTCGGGCATCACAGAGCAAGGGGAGGAGGTGTGGTGCTCGAGGGAGGCAAGTGGGGTGGAGAGGGGGCAAATGAGAGCAGGGGCTGGCTGGAGGAGTGCTGCTAGCTTTATACCAAGGAGAGGGTGTGGATGAGGCATTTTACCAAATTGGACATGGTAGGGAGGGGGTGCTGGCCAGGGATTTGTCTAGGGGGAGGTGGACAGGGGCAGGATGGTAAATTAGTCGAGCTAGATCAAAGGGGGAGGCTGTGGTGATTAGTGGATAAAATCCTTGTAATAATTGGGGTTAAATTCTCCTCTTACCACTAGTACAAGGGCATAATGGGGATTGGTTAGGGTGGGACTACAATACTAGTCGACCAGTGGTGTGTCTTGATGTTGAGGAGAAGCATTGACCAGGAATTGATGGAAAAGGAAGTGCTTAGAGAGGTGATTGGCTTAATTGGCAAATATTGGTCAAATGGAGGGTTGTGAAGGAAGTCCACAAACTTGCATTGGACCAGAGGAGAAAATGGTTCTGGTAGGTAGACAAGGTCAAGGTAGACTCCTAGGATTTAATTGGGAGTTTTAGGTGGAGTTTAAATCCACTTAAATCCAATTACTCAAAAAGGACAGAAATGATTTCTAGAATATCATTTGAGAAATTTGCATTGGACAAGGTTGGGTTTTGATGTGGGAGGGTCCCAATTGTGAATACACACTTAGGGGAATTTTCTCGAGATTTATTGGGGATTAAAAGTATTTAAAACAATTATTATTCCAAATCAGCCATTTTAGAAAATGGGCAAAAAGAAATAATAAAGCTTCTCAAAAATATTTATTTTTGGGAGTGAAATATAGGGTATGAGTTTTGGGACTCACATGAGCCAAAATTTGGAGAAGTGGTTTGGTGAAAACCAAACTTTCCTATATGGAGGGACTTTTGGAGATTCTGACTATTTAAATAATTAAATAGTTTTGGGGCCTCAATAATTATGGATAATTGTTGATAAATCTTGGAGATCGAGATAGGTGAGTTTGGAAAGGTGTATAAAGCATTTTCAACCTTGTGGAATGAAATTCCAACTTGAAAAGGATGGAAAACAAGGAGTTGATGATCTAGGGTGGTGTTATTTTTATCCCACCAAAACATGCTTGCATCTTGGAGCTTAGAGCTCACCTTGGTGCAAGGGATAGATGGATAGGTATACCAGGTCATATAGATGATCATGGAATAAAGAGTTTGAATTAATTGTATTTGGGGTGATCTAGAAATGATGGCAAACTTTGTTGAATTTAAGGCTGCCATGAAATATGGGTCATGATGCCTTATAAACCATGTGGGTTTAAAAAGCTCAAGGGTACACTTGGAACAAGTGAAGTAGGTTTTGATAGACATCAATGAGTAGAACACAACCATGCAGAGAGTTGGTCCATAGAGGTTTGGATGGTGGTGTGAGATCCTAGCAAAGTTGGCATGATGACTAGTGTTGCAGGAAATGTTATTTTCTTGTCTGCAAAACCATCATGGATGAGTGGGTTGGGGGAGGATCTAACCATATGAAAATGTGGGCCTTGGTAGTCCTTAGGATGGTTAACAATATGGTTCAGGTGCATTTCCAAGAATGCACATGGTTTGAGAAAAGGAGGCATTCAAAAGGTGATGCTGAATCTGTTTCCAGACTTGGCCAAATTTGGCAGTTTTGAGGATTTTGACTAGAGTATGAGAGGGAATGTTCTTGGAGGAGTTGCTAGGTATCAGAGCTTTACCAAAGGGGTGATATGGAAGTGTAGAGTGAGTATAAGGTATTCTTGCTTGATATTGGTCTTCAGGACTTGGAGACATCTAGAGTGGAAGTCCTCAGAATGGATCTGGTTAAGGGTTTTAGATGATCACCTAGTGGCTAGGGATCATAACAAGGTTGGCTTTCATGCTTAGGGATTGATGATTTGGAAAACATCTTGATCCTAGTGATGATCTCCTAGGGTGGCTCATACTACTTCCTAAGCAAACAAATCAATCAGCAGATCAAGGCAACTCTTCAGACAGCAGATCAAGGCAACTCATCTTATTCTAAACATACCAAGTAATGAGGTTACCATCAAGCCTAGCTTGGGGTAAGGTTGGGGCATTTTGAAGAGGTTTAGTTTTGAATAAGATGAGGGTTCTTGGTATCTCTACCAAGAGTATAATTCAAAAGTTTTGAAAGGAGGTTTTGGTAAAGCTAGAGATAAGAGTATTTGAGTGTTCTATCTTGAAAACATAAGGAGATTGTATTATATATTTTTCAATAGTTTTGTTAACAGAAGCTACCAAAATAGTTTTGGTTACATAGGCATCTTGGCTCCTGTTTAGAAAAGTCAGAACGTTTGAGAATATGTAAAGTAAGCCAAGATAGTTTTGGTAGTTAGCTTTTGTCAACTGGGGTTGAGGTAAGGAGTATCCTAAGATACACTTGATAAGCACAAGTGCAAACAAGCAACAAGCAAGCACTGCACTAAAGCACAAGAAAAGGTTTTTCCCCCCTGATTTTTGCATTCTGGACAACTAATCAGGGTTGCTGAAATTGGGATGTTACAAGAAGTTAATTAAGGAACTGATCCTTAATAACTCAGATTAGGAATAGTATTAAGTTGATCGTTAATGGTTGAAAGAAAGAATAGGATGATCATCATCCACTATGTTGAGACATAGGTTCTGTCTTAGTAAACCATTATGATAACTTAGCATAATATGTGATCCAAATATGGAACGTTTGAAAGTGATTAAGTTCGAATCACAGAACGTTGAGCTAAGTTTGTCCGCAGCATCTAGTAAAGAACTGTGGACATATTTTCCAAATCCATAAAGGATAACATATCTTAAAAGCATAAAGAGTTATCTTATAAAGGAATATGTTGGAAACTCCTGTAGATACCAATTAAAGTCAAGTAGGGAGCGAGGTGAACAAAACATCGAAAGTTGCACAGAGTGCACGGGAGTTTCGATGAATACATTTATACATCTAAAGTGTCGTATAATGTTATGGCGGGGCTAGTTCGCTTTTAACGTAGAATGATGTGTCCCAGGGCACAATGCCCATGAGAAAGCCCTCGAGGTTGATCTAACGTCACTGTAGGATCCTGGAATCAGGCCTCGTTCTGCTGCCATAACAATGATGCATACACACAGATGCCATCATGTGATGATAAAGTATTGATGTCAATCAAGGTGGCATTAGTAAGTTGCAAAGGATTTGGTACTATTAAGTATAGACCCAAGACTCAACTTCTTCCATGAGCAAGCATGTTCAGGGTACCGGGTATATGGTGCCAATGATTGAGAACAAATGTAGCTAGTGTATTTGTACTCTAGTGCAAGTGGGAGACTGTTGGAAATATGCCCTAGAGACAAATAGTAGTAAGGACTATTATCATATTTCATATAGTTTATGATTAAATTTTATATCATGCTATAACTATATTGAGTGGAAACATCAATACACGTGTGATATACAAACAACCAGGGGTTCCCAGTGAAACTCTAGTCACTGGTTCATTGGTCAATAGATGATCATGTTTCCTGATCATGTGGCATTTATGCCAGTTGGAAATGAGGTCATCTCATTCAGAGAATGAGATGAACCAATACCCAACCTAAACATCGTGACCCAATCATGTCACGAAGTTCAAGTTATGATGATTAGAAATGGATCCTCGTAGACTATTCCTTAGACTGTGAGGCTATATCAATCACTGTCTCCCGAGAGTGCTTAGATAGCATCAAACGCCATCTGGTAAAATGGTGGTTATAAAGGTGTGTCCAGGTATTCGGAGGAAACCGTAGAGGCAATATATGTCAAGAGCGGGATTTGTCCATCCATGTGACGGGAAGATACTCAAGGGCCCACTCGGAGAAGTTATATCCAATAGTTACATAGTGTGTGATTAGATCACGGGGATATCACTTGTCGGAACGAGTCAAGTAGCATTGTTCAGTAACGAGATTGAACACGACATGGTGATGTCATTGATCAGATCTCGGGCAATGCAAGTATCGAGTGACAAAGGGAATAAGACACGGCTGTCCCGGTTCAAACGACAAAAGATCTTCGTGGAACGCACAGGGGTCACATGGCCATCCAGGTCCCTCTGTCGATCATTGGTGCGGGAGTGTCTCGACCATGTCTTGAGTGTTCCCGAACCGTGGGGTATCATGCTTAAGGGCTTGATGAAGCTTAGAGAGTGTTTATAGGATCGGTGGAATCGCCGAAGAAAAGAAGGGAGAAAACCTGAAGGGTTTCGGTAAGTCCAGAGGATGTCCGGAGTGGAAGTGGAAGGTGTTCCATGGCCATGGAGATTGAATAATATGTGAATGAATGTTTAAATATTGATTTAATCATTTATTCATAATTATTTAATAAAGAGAAAATCAATTAAAAAGGTCAAAGGCTTAATGGGCCAATTCTCGGAGGGAGAGAGCCCATTAGGGGAAAGGAGAGAGGGAGAAGGGGCAAGGGGAAGGCCGGCTGGGCCTAGCCTCCCCGCGCGGGGCCCACTAGGTGGTCGGCGGCCACCTCCTACCCCCTCCTCTCCTTTAGTCCCACCCCGAGACTTTAGGGGAGGTAGTACCTCCCCTTCCTTGTGAAAAATACACCAATAATCAATAAAGGTCTCCCCACTTTTGGGAGGACCTCCAATTAATATTTTCTCTCTCCCCCTCTCTCTCTCTCTCGTGACCGTGGTACCAAGTCTGGACTGCGCGAGCGAGAGACATCTTCACCGCGGAGCGCTGTCGCGCTGCGGGATTCGGATCCGGGAGCTCTACTTGCGCAACTACTGCTGGATCGGGGAAGCGGGAGTCATCATCAGGCACCGGACGTGTGTAACTCCCCGCGAGGTGTCGCACTTGAGGCACTCAAGTCATTGGAGCCAGAAGGAGCGCAAGGACTTCATCACGACCTTGAGGTCGGCTTCGGCTCATCTACATCAACCATGCTCTCCTGAGCGTTCACAACGCTTTTCGGTCTTCAAGGGTAAGTTCGTGAAAAGCCCCTCCCGTTACTGTATTACTAATAGATAGGTCCTGGCAGCTTCAGGGGTTCAGGGGCGTAGAGTAAAATTTATTGTTTTCATGTGCGGAACCCCTACAGTACTATGATCCCAGCTTTGAATGTTTTACAAATACTTTGATCAAGTCTTTGATGGTGCATGTCACCTCAAAAATTATTCTTTCTTTTTATCACTTACCTACTCGAGGATGAGCAGGAGTTAAGCTTGGGGATGTTGATACATTGCAAATGTATCTATAATTTTTGATGTTCCATGCTTGGTTTTATCCACTTTCTTGTGTTTTGTCCACACTTTGGAGTACTTTTCATATGATTTCTTGGACTAACCTATTAACAAGAGCCACAGTGCCAGCTACCTGTTTTCTGCTATTTTTGGTTCCAGGAAAGTCAGAAAATGAATATTCTCAGAATTGGACGGGACAAAAGCCAAAGTGCCTATTTTTCCGGAAGTCATCAGATGCCAGAATACGAGACGGAGAAGGGCCAGAGGGCGGCCACACCACCTGGCCGCGCGGCCAGGCTTGGCCCGCGCCAGGGGTGGTGTGGCTAGCCCAGGCACCCCCTCGGCCTCTCCTTCCGCCTATAAGATGCCCTCGGGATGAAAACCCTAAGGGCCCGATCAAAAATCCACGAAAGAGTTTGTAGCCGCCGTCATATCCATCCCTAGATCGGGAGGGATCTGAAGCTCTTCCCGGCACCCTGCCGGAGAGGGGAATTCACCCTGGAGGCCTTCTTCATCACCATGCAAGCCTCCGGTGTGATGCGTGAGTAGTTCATCCTTGGACTACGGATCCATGTAGTAGCTAGATGGCTGGTTCTCCTCCTTTGTGCTTTCACGTCTAGATCTTGTGAGCTCCGTTCATCATCAAGATCATCTATTTGTAATTCTGCATGTTGTGTTTGCGGGGATCCGATGGATATTGAGATGCTATTATAGATTGATTATTGATTATATCATGTCTTTGTTATTTGTGATCTTGCATGCTTTCCGTTGTTAGTAGCTATCTTGGCCAAGTAGATGCTAGCAACTCCAAGAGTTAGTATTTATGCTCGATAGTGGGTTCATGCCTCTGGTAATCTGGGGAAGTGACAGAAATCTCTAAGGTACTAGATGTGTTGTTGCTACTAGGGAGAAAACAACAATCCTTTGTTCATAGAACAATCATATTGTTTACTTTACACGCAGTTCGTAAAGCAATAATCTGTTGCTTGCAACTTAATACTGGAGGGGGTTCGGATGATAACCTGAAGGTGGATTATTAGTCATAGATGCAGTTGGATGGCGGTCTATGTATAATGTTGTAATGCCCAATCGAATCTCAAAGGAGTCTTGCAAAGCTATGTTTTCAGTTGGATTATTAGTTTTATGCTATGTTTTCTTTATGTGAAACAAACAAACGTCTTGCAAAGCATTGTTATTCATGAATCTTTTGTTTGTGCCTTTTCATGTTGCATCAGAGTTTCTTTGCTTATTGCTAGAACTTTGTCTTTCATGTTATGATTGAAGTACTATGATCCCAGCTTTGAATGTTTTGCAAATACTTTGATCAAGTCTTTGATGTTGCATGTCACCTCAAAAATTATTCTTTCTTTTTATCACTTACCTACTCGAGCACGAGCAGGAGTTAAGCTTGGAGATGTTGATACATTGCAAATGTATCTATAATTTTTGATGTTCCATGCTTGGTTTTATCCACTTTCTTGTGTTTTGTTCCAACATTGGAGTACTTTTCATATGATTTCTTGGACGAACCTATTAACAAGAGCCACAGTGCCAGCTGCCTGTTTTCTGCTGTTTTTGGTTCCAGGAAAGTCAGAAAATGAATATTCTCAGAATTGGACGGGACAAAAGCCAAAGTGCCTATTTTTCTGGAAGTGATCAAGTGCCAGAATACGAGACGGAGAAGGGCCAGGGGCCGGCCACACCACCTGGCCGCGCGGCTAGGCCTGGCCCACGCCAGGGGGTGGTGTGGTGGCTCCCGGCACCCCCTCGGCCTCTCCTTCCGCCTATATATTTCCCTCGGGACGAAAACCCTAAGTACCCGATTAAATATCCACGAAAGAGTCTATAGTCGCCGTCATCTCCATCCCTAGATCGGGAGGGATCTGAAGCTCTTCTCGGCACCCTGCCGGAGAGGGGAATTCACCCTGGAGGCCTTCTTCATCACCATGCAAGCCTCTAGTGTGATGCATGAGTAGTTCATCCTTGGACTACGGATCCATGTAGTAGCTAGATGGCTGGTTCTCCTCCTTTGTGCTTTCACGTCTAGATCTTGTGAGCTCCGTTCATCATCAAGATCATCTATTTGTAATTCTGCATGTTGTGTTTGCGGGGATCCGATGGATATTGAGATGCTATTTCAGATTGATTATTGATTCTATCATGTCTTTGTTATTTGTGATCTTGCATGCTTTCCTTTGTTAGTAGCTATCTTGGCCAAGTAGATGCTAGCAACTCCAAGAGTTAGTATTTATGCTCGATAGTGGGTTCATGCCTCTGGTAATCTGGGGAAGTGACAGAAATCTCTAAGGTACTAGATGTGCTATTGATACTAGGGAGAAAACAACAATCCTTTATTCATAGAACAATCGTATTGTTTACTTTACACGCAGTTTGTAAAGCAATAATCTGTTGCTTGCAACTTAATACTGGAGGGGGTTCGGATGATAACCTGAAGGTGGATTATTAGTCATAGATGCAGTTGGATGGCGGTCTATGTATAATGTTGTAATGCCCAATCGAATCTCAAAGGAGTCAAGATGATTAGTATATGCATGTATTGCTTTCTCGATGTTTTTCAATTGCCCCGCTGTAATTTGTTCACCCAGCATGTTATCTATCTTAAGGAGAGCCACCTCTAGTGAACTATGGATCCCGGTCCTTTCTTTTACATACAATCTACAAATTGTTTACTACTTTGTGTTTAGTTTCTGCAAACTATTACTTATTTCCATTCGATACGTTTAATCCTTTGTTTTCCGCAAAACACGGTGAGATTGACAACCTCATCGCAAGTTGGGGACAAAGTTCTGTGGTTGTGTTGTGTAGGTCTCCACGTTGCTACTATCACCGGTAGTGCGCCCTGCCAAGGCTCAGCTAGCAACACCTTTGGGGTGTTTCCTTGCTCCTACTGGTTTGATTATACCTTGGTTTCATAACTGAGGGAAACTTGCTGCTGTGCTCATCATACCTTCCTCTTGGGGTTCCCAACGAGCTCTACATCAACATCGCACCAGCATTTTTCTGGCGCCGACACTGAGCCATCACATAGTAGAAGACAACTCACTATTATATCACTCAACTTGCAATGAGTAAAGGAAACACAATAAAGATACATAAATTGAATCATAATTGGTAATGGCAAACTTAGCTCTTGGTCGAAGAATAGTTGATAATTTGCTAGAGTTCACAAATAACTGGTTTTCAATGATAGCTTTCAAAGTAGTAATCACCAATATAAGAGCAATGTGCAAAACAAGGAACATAAGAAACATGATTGAATAAATCATCATATGAATGAATGAAACACAACAACTCAAAATACTTGCTGAGATAGAAGGGAATAGGTTTACTGACTCAACTACAAAGTAAAAGAAGGGCCCTTCGCAGAGGGAAGCAGGGACTTCAAGTTTCATAAAGAGCTCCCAAAAATTATGGTACTTATTAGCTTTGACCTCTCATTGCCCCTATCATAGGCATATTTAGGTTATTAAGGTTAAAGTGACACAACTAAGAGGATATGCTTGACAAGTTATAAGTTGAAATCTCATGCCCCTTACTTACGAGTATCGAACCTCATGCTACTCAACTTCAGTCACAAGTAAGCTCTTGTCATTGTAAATACATATGTATCATTGAGAACCGCCAACGGGTTACCCCTTGCACATGACACATGAGCTATCCCATAATCAAAATGACAAGGCAAGCAGACCATGAGCATCTCAGCGATGTTTTTATTTGCTATTTGCATAGGTTTTTATTGAGGATGCTACATAGAATGCTCACTATAGTTATGCTGCAAGTTTCCACCATGATTAGGCATGGCTTAGGCTAGCGGCCCAGGCGTTTCTCTAACACACATATAGACTCCATGATCTTACAAGTTCCCCTTTTATTTCACACCGTCGGGATCCATAGGCAAAAGAATCATGATATCAACTAGGTACAAAGTACCAGTGAAGTGTTGAAAGCGTTCCCCATGATACATGGTTTTGCTAACTTCAACTTATAAAGCGCAAGCATATACGCAACGAAGAAGGACCCAATGGTTCAAGTTTATTAAATGCAAGAAAGTAAAGTGTGCCATCAAGTTCGTGAGAGCTTTAATCACTAATTTTCACATAACAAGTTTAATTTGGAAGGTAGATAAAAACAGGAATTTGCTTGGAATAGCAATAATGCTAATAGGTAGGTATGGTGGACACAAATGGCATAGGTTTTTGGTTTTAAGGAGTGGGTGCACGAGAAGAATTCCCTCTCAGTACAGGTTTTTGGCTAGCAAGGCTGGGTAGCGAGTATAAGAGTTGAAGGAAACAAACAAACATACAAGTGATAAAAACAAACATGCAATCTTCCTTGGAAGCACAAAAGATCTTAACTAGAGAATAGTAAACTTATGAGCAAATCAAGAAATAAAGATGATGAAATTATTTTTCTTTAGAGTACTTTTATCTTTTTCATTCAACTTTCAAAAATAGTGTTGCTACTGACCGAGCCAGGTTTGCCAAAACCAACTAAATTAACTCAATGAACCCAAAGTGCTACCAATACTAACAACAAGATCAATAATATAACCACCAATTGAAAACTAATATAAGCTATGCAAAAGAGTAAATGATAGAACTTCTCATTAATAATCCATAACGGCAACCCACACCAAGGGATACATATCTAACGAGAGAGGGGACACTTCCATAATGCAAACCATCCTACCTGATAACTTCTCTATTCATATTATGACTCTATTAAAAAGGTAAAAGATAGAAGATAGTGACGTGATACCGCAACACTCCCCCAAGCTTGGAACAACCAAGGGGATGCCAAACCTGAAGACGAATTACTCCTTCGGTGGTGGTGGTATTCTCTCATCATCATCCGACTTCCTGGGCAAGGGCTCCCCATCAACAAAGGACATCGTGGTCTCCAGCATCCTGAAACTTGCAGCAGCACTTATGCGTTTAAACCTAACCTCATACTCACAGTTTTGATTTTGAACGTCGTAGAGCTGTGCTTGCAGTTTGTTGGTTGTTTGGCGGATGAGAGGACTTCATCTTTGAGCTCAGCAGTCTCTTTTTGGTGCTCGGCGATGAGTTCGGAGCAAATCTTATGGATAATATCCACTTCGTGTTCCGCCATCTTCTTGTACCTAAAGACTTCTTGCTCCAGTGCTTCCATCCTGTCCTCCAGACCTCCTTCACCCTTAGTGCCTTGAACCTCTTTTATCTGGACCTCCCCTTCTTCAAGCAACCACTCCTTGGGATGAATCTTTAACTCTCTCATGTATGGGTTGATGATATCCACTAAAGAATCTTCCTTGGCTGATCTAGAGGAAGACATTGTGGCTCAAAATCTGGGACTCTACCTGTCAGATTGAAATGAAAACACAATGAAAACATGATAAACGAACCTCGGGAGATCCGAGGGATTATATATTACGAAGTTTCATAACAAGAGGAAGGTACCGGGAGAAAACAGGTCGGAGACGGAGTCCGGGGTGGCCTCACCACCTGGTGGCGCGGCCAGGGGTGGGCCCGCACCACAGGGTGGTGTGAGCCACCCTGGCTCCGTTTCCGTCCCTCTTTCGCTTCGTAGCTTTTCTTATTGTCTAGAAACTGCAAAAATATAGTTGGATAGTATTTTCGCGGAACTTTTCTTACCAGAACTGTTACCTATTCAAAAATGGAGTCTGTAGGTCTCTGAATTTGGTCCTTGATAAATTTTTCTAGAGTTATAACTTGAAAGGCATCAACATCTTCATTGTAAGAATCTCCGGCAATATAGTGCTTGAGTCGCTGCCCATTCATTACTTGTGTAGTATTATCTTTTAAAGAAGAAATTTTTATTGCTCCCGAACGGTACACTTCTTCAATAATGAAAGGTCCTTCCCATTTTGAAAGTAGTTTTCCTGCAAAATATCTGAGACGAGACCTATACAATAGAATTTTCTCACCAGCATGAAATTCTCTCTTAAGTATTCGCTTGTCATGCCATCTTTTAACTTTTTCCTTAAAGAGCCTAGCATTTTCATAGGCTTCACTCCTCCATTCATCTAAGGAACTTAAGTCAAATAATCTTTTCTCACCAGCGAGCTTACAATCTCTATTGAGTTCTTTAACTGCCCAGTAAGCTTTGTGTTCTAATTCTAAAGGTAGGTGACAAGCTTTCCCATAAACCATTTGATAAGGAGACATCCCCATAGGGTTTTTTTAGGCAGTCCTATAAGCCCATAAAGCATCATTCAACTTTTTAGCCCAGTTTTTTCTAGATCTATTAACAGTCTTTTGCAAGATGGATTTAATTTCTCTATTTGATAACTCTACCCACCCACTAGTTTGGGGGTGATAAGCTGAAGCAATTTTATGATTAACATCATATTTAGCAAGGGTCTTTCTAAAACCACCATGAATGAAATGAGAACCTCCATCAGTCATGAGATACCTAGGCACTCCAAACCTAGGAAAGATAACATCCTTAAGAATTTTTAGAGAAGTCTCCATGTCAGCACTCTTCGTAGGAATGGCTTCTACCCACTTAGTAACATAATCAACGACAACAAGAATATGAGTATAACCTTTCGAGGGAGCAAAAGGACCCATAGAGTCAAATCCCCAGCAATCAAAGGGTTCAATAACTAGAGAGTAGTTCATAGGCATTTCATTGCGTCTAGAAATATTACCAACACGCTGACACTCATCACAAGACAAGACAAAAAATTCTTGCATCTTTAAAAAGGGTAGGCCAGTAGAAACCTGATTGCAGCACCTTTTGCGCAGTTCTATCTCCTGCATGATGTCCTCAATAAGCACTACCATGACATTTACGCAATATCTCCCTTAGTTCATGTTCTGGAAAACATCTTCGCATAATACCATCCACTCTTTCTTTATATAAGTGTGGGTCATCCCAAAAATAATGCCTCAAATCATAAAAGAACTTTCTTCTTTGCTGGGCTGTAAAAGTTGGAGGCAAATACTTGGAGACAATAAAGTTAGCATAATCAGCGTACCAAGGGCTCCCTCGCGAGCTTACCCCTACCGCAGCCAACTGTTCATTTGGGAAGCTATCATTAACAGGCATAGGGTCAAAAGAGATGTTTTCCAATCGAGATAAATTATCAGCTACAGGATTTTCAGCACCTTTCCTATCTACAATATGTAGATCAAACTCTTGTAAAAGCAGCACCCATCTAATAAGCCTAGGCTTAGCATACTTCTTCGTCATAAGGTACTTAATAGCAGCATGATCAGTATGAATGGTGACTTTTGAGTCCACAATATAAGGTCTAAACTTATCACAAGCAAAAACGACAGCTAGGAATTCTTTTTCAATAATAGCATAATTCCTTTGAGCAGCATCAAGAGTCTTACTAGCATAATGAATAACGTTTAACTTTTTATCAATTCCTTGCCCAAGGACAGCACCTACAGCAAAATCACTAGCATCACACATTATTTCAAAGGGTAAACTCCAATCAAGTGGTTGAACGATAGGAGCTGTAGTTAAAGCCTTCTTAAGAGTTTCAAAAGCTTCCTTACAATCATCATAAAAAACAAAGGGTACATCTTTTTGAAGAAGATTAGTGAGGGGTTTTGATATCCTAGAAAAATCTTAAATAAACCTTCTATAGAAACCAGCATGACCAAGGATACTACGAATACCTTTGATATCTCTTTGACATGGCATTTTCTCAATTGCCTCAACCTTAGCTCTATCAACTTCTATGCCTCTTTCAGAAACCTTATGTCCAAGTACAATACCTTCATTAACCATGAAGTGGCATTTCTCCCAATTAAGAACAAGATTAGTCTCTTCACACCTCTGCAAAACTTTATCAAGGTTGTGAGACAATTATCGAAAGAAGTTCCATAGACGGAGAAATCATCCATGAACACTTTCACAATTTCCTCACAAAAACCATGAAAGATAGCAGACATGCATCTTTGAAAAGTAGCAGGAGCATTACATAAACTAAAAGGCATACGTCTATAAGCATAGGTTCTGTAAGGGCACGTAAAAGTAGTTTTTTCTTGATCTTGTTGTTTAACAGCAATTTGATAGAAACCGGAATATCCATCAAGAAAACAAAAATGGGTCTTCTTAGACAACCTTTCTAACATTTGATCAATAAAAGGAAGCGGGTAATGATCTTTCTTAGTAACTTTGTTAACTTTCCTAAAATCAATGCGCATCCTATAGCCCACTACTATTCTTTGGGGAATAAGCTCATCATTATCATTAGGAACAACAGTAATTCCTCCTTTTTAAGGAACACAATGAATAGGACTAACCCATTCACTATCAGCAATAGGGTAAATAATACCAGCATCAAGGAGTTTCAATACCTCATTTCTTACCACTTCCTTCATCTTAGGATTTAAACGTCGTTGGTGCTCTACTACTGGCTTTGCATCTGGTTCTATATTGATAGCATGCTGACATATAGTAGGTGAAATCCCTTTTAAATCATCCAGAGTATAGACCATAGCCCCTCGGTGTTTCTTCAAAACCTCCAATAACCTTTCTTCTTCCTTTCCTGAAAGTTTAGAGCTAATAATAATAGGATATATCTTTTTATCATCAATATAAGCATATTTAAGATTGGCAGGGAGAGGTTTTAGATTGAAGACCGGATCCTTTTTAGGTGGCAACGTGGTACCCAAGTCTTCTACAGGCAAGTTATGCTTAAGCATCTTGGGTTGACGATGGAGAATCTCATCAATCTCATTCCTTTCTTCCATGAAGATCTCACTTTCGTGGTCTTCCATAAATTGCTGCAAAGCATCGTTAGGAGCAAGAGAAATAGACGCAAGTTGTTCAACTCAAAAATCCTCATTATGGGTTTCATTTTCACAAGGTTCTTTAGTAAATTTCGAAAAGTTAAACTCATAAGACTCCCCATCAAACTTAGTTAAGATTTTCTCCCTCTTGCAATCTATAATAGCTCCACAAGTACTCAAGAAAGGTCTACCAAAAATGATGGGATAAGTTTTACGAGCAGCTGAACCAAGTACTAGAAAATCGGCAGGATATTTAATCTTACCACAAAGAACTTCTACATCCCGCACAATACCAATTGGAGAGATGGTTTCTCTATTAGCAAGGTGAATAACCACATCAATCTCTTCCAACTCACAGGGACTGATTTCATGCATAATTTCTTTATAAATCTCATGAGGAATATCACTTGAACTTGCACCAATATCACACAAACCATAATAGCAATGATCACCAATTCTAACAGATAGCACAGGGACACTAGCCTTTTTAGTTCTATTAGTATGTGAGACAACATTAGAAGCGTCCTCACAAAAGACTATGTGCCCATCTTCTATACTTTTAGTTACAAGATCTTTAACAATTGCTACAATAGGTTCAATGCTTATTTGTGAAGGAAATATGCCCTAGAGGCAATCATAGAGATGATTGTATTTCATGTGTATCCATGAGTTATTATAATGTTCCTTGAATATCCATATACCAGGCAACTTGTATTGATTGGCAATTATGTGAATTGTTTGTGAAACTCTTTACTTGTATGGTTATCTAATAATTGTCCCTAGTCGGAGTTCATGCGAGGACACACGTGAATATTAGACTAGCACATCGATTGGTTAATGACTATGTTTCACAAGTCATTGACATAGAGATGTCAAACCAATGATGTGGACACATGTTATGAACATGGGGTTGGACTGACCCAACATGAGACTAGCAATAATACTTGTAGCTCTCTCTACACATCGTGTACGTTTTGTCCTTAGACCTGAGATTGTCGCATGTACTTGAGATGTGGATCGACCTACTTTGGGGCTATCAAACACTACTCCGTAACTGGGTAGTTATAAAGGTAGCTTTCGGGTTTGTCCTGATGCATGCTGCAAGGCATCGGTCAATCAAGATGGGATTTGCCCCTCTCTACTTGAGAGAGATATCTCTGGGCCCCTCGAGTGATCGGATCCAGAAATGCATGGCCGTGCTACATATGGTTAAAAGTTAACCTAGTAAAGGGATTCTGAATCACAGTATCGAGAAAGAGAGGTCAGCTTAGAGCTAGACCAAATATCGTGAGGCAAAGGGAAAGACATGTACTCAACCTTGTGATGGTTCGTCTGAATGATCTTTATATGCGTTTAGGAGTTGGCACGTCTTGCTAGAGGCCGCTACCAACTATTGACGGAGTAAGTGTACTCGCGTCATGTCTATACGTGTATGAACCTATAGGGTCACACACTTTAGGGGCTGGAAGCCTAATGAGGATTGGATCCGAATTAGACCAGGCTTAGGCTGCTAATGGGCTGCTAATGTAGAAGCCCACCAGGGATGCCTATATAAGAGGGAGTGAGGCGAGCTAAAAAGGAGAGAGCATTCCACCCAGCCGCCACTCCTCTTCCGCCTGTGTTGCACGCGCAGACCTAGCAGTCTGGCGTGTGACGGCTTCCACTCCGGACGTGTGGATACCTCGGAGGTGCTGCATCTGTAGCACTTGGACGAGCCGCGCAAAGGGGAGCTGCTCGTGGGACGAGGACGAGGAGGAGACGTGGAACATCTACACTGCCGCAACGTGCTTCATCGAGTTCCGCACCTGCGCGTCTAGCGGTAATCCCGTGATCTATGACAATAGTATTCCTGGTTGACGCGGTAGAAAATTTTGATTTTACGCTAGTGTAGCCTACCCGTAACCCTACAATTTGTTCATCAGGTTTTACAGTTCTCTTTTCACATTTAGTGATTACACTAGTTATCATAGGATGATCCTTTACCTTATCTGGGAAGGGTATCTTCTCAATGTAAGGTTTAGGTAAAACATGATGAATAGTGCAATACTCAGTACTCCCAATAGGAACAAAGTCAACAATATCTTTATAAGGCGCATGGTACTTACTCCATCCCTTTGTTGGGATTTCAATATAAGAAGCAAAAGCCTTAAAACAGTTTGTAATAACTTGTAAATCAAGACCATAAGCATTACTAATATTTTGAAAGTCATTAGTTCCCATAAAAGATTCAATGCATTCATAATCATAATTTATACCTGACTTTCTACCTTTGTCATTCTCCCAAGCTTCAGCATTGTCTTGAATACGGTCCAGAAGATCCCATTTAGCTTCTTCTTCCATGCGAGTGAATGATCCAGCACAAGAAGCATCCAATAAATCCTTATCATGTAGAGGGAGCCTTGCATAAAAGTTATTGATAATAATATTGTTGGGGAGCTCATGAATGGGACATTTGAGCATTAGTAACTTCAATTTCCCCCAAGCTTGAGCTGTACTCTCTCCATCAAGAGGCCAAAAGTTGTATATTTGATTCTGATCTTTATGAATCTCACTAGGAGGATAAAACTTTGAATAAAAGAGAGGTACTATTTCCTCCCATTCAAGAGCTTGACCATTCTTCAGCAGCTTATACCATTCCTTAGCTCTTCCTTTCAGTGACAATGAGAATAACTTCTTCTTAACTTGATATGTAGTAATACATGCACACTTGAACAACCCGCATAATTCGTGTATAAAGAGCAAATGATCACCGGGATGGATAGTTCCATCCCCAACATAGTAGTTATACAAAACACGATCAATAATTCTTGTAGGTATTTTAAAAGCATCATTCTCAGCAGGTGGTGGTTCATCTACTACCTTAGCAATGGTAGTAGCATTACCAAACAAGAAACTCAGCGAATTATCCATAACGAAAATAAAGCAACTAACAGAAGTAAACAATACTCACAGTAGATGTTTCCTTTACCAGTTCCACTCTCCAATAGCGCTTCACTCCCCAGCAACGGCGCCAGAAAATAGTCTTGATGACCCACAAGTATAGGGGGTGTATCGCAGTATTTTCGATAAGTTAGAGTGTCGAACCCAACGAGGAGCAGAAGGTGCTGGCTAGTGGTATGGATCAGGAATTCTCTGCAAATACTTAGCAAATGGATTTTTAGGGGTTTTTGATAATGCAAGTAAACGAAGTACGAGTAAACAAAAGACAATAAGAATAAATCCAGCAAGTGGCCCAATCCTTTATTCAGCAAAGGGCAAGCCGGTTGTATTACTTAAGATGACCAAACGTTCTCGAGGACACATGGGAAGACTGTCAAGTGCTTTTGCTTCATATAGTTGATTAATCTTCTTTAGCTTGCTAAGTGTTGTGTGGGTGAACCTGTGCTAATGTACCGACCTTCCTAGGACTAATACATACTTGTGATTATACCCCTTGCAAACATCCATAAGTACAAGAAAGTAATTAAGATAGAAACCTAACCACAGCTTTAAACTCTAAGACCCTTACGTCCCTTGTGCAATGGTTTCCTAACGGGGGTTCAGGTTTCTGTCACTCCGGCAACCCCTACGATTAATAGCCAAATACACAATGCATTCCCCTAGGCCCATATAGGTGAAGTGCCATGTAGTCGATGTTCACATGACACCACTAGAAGAAGTACACCACAACTTAAATATCAAACTATTGAATCTTTCTCAACACAACTCCACTACTAACAACATGACTTCTCCCATATCCTCAAGAACAAAATGAACTACTCACAAGACATCATATGGATCATGATCAGAGATGGAATAATGATGTATAACAATATGAACATAAACAATAATTCAATGGTTCACTCAATAGCATCAACTACAAAGAGTAATCAACACCGGGAAAGTTTCCCCTATGAACTATGCAAGATTCAACCCAATTGTTACAGCAATATGGAGATGGTGATGAGGGTGCTGCTGCTGATGATGGTGCTGCTGATGATGATGATGATCCTGATGAAGTCCAGCTTGATGGTGGTGTTGATGGCGACGATCTCCCCTCTCCGAGAAGGAATTCCCCCGGCAGAAATCTGTCTGCCGGAGAGATCTTTCTCTCTCGGTGTTTTCCACCCCACAGAGGCGGCGGAATCTTTCTGTGGTCTCTCCCTGAGTATTAGGGTTTCGGGAGGATTATATACGCTAGAGGGGAGAGCCAGAGGTGGGCCAGGGCGGCCACACCACCTGGTGGCGCGGCCTAGGCTGGCCCGTGCCAGGGGGTGGGGTGGGCCCCCTGTGGCCCATCTCCACTCCTCCTTCTAGCTTCCTTCGTCTTCTAGAAAAATAGGATTTTCCGTATATTTTCCCGGATTTTCTGATCTTCGCGAATTTTGCCTCCAAACAGCACCTTTTTCCATCAGAATCCTAACTGCAGCGGTCCATGCTCCAAAAGTCATCAACCATGCAAAAACAGATGAAATAACATAAGTAACATCTCTTAATATGAAATATATCAATGAATAATAGTAAATTATGATATAGAATAGTGATGCAAAATGGACGTATCACTTGGTAAGGCAAGAAGACGTAGTCTTAGAACTTCGGCACAAGCCTAACTCTTTGACCGAGTAGGGTGTACTGGAATAACGAACTTGGTGGCACAATCATCCTTTTCTTAGTGATATATTAACCATCACGCTAAGAATGACACAAATGTCCTTGTTAAGGTCTAAAGAAATAATGACTGCTAAGAATCTCATATGGACACATTATTATGCACACGCATCATTCACGAGCATGAAAGCTCGGAGGAAGGGTGGGTAAATATGTGTAAGAGCATCACTTCATTAAGGGAGTCATGAAACTCAGCACGACCTCTTAGTATAAAGGAGTGTGATACCTTAAGGTGGAACAGATCAGAAGCTAATCAATGCCTCTTGATCTGTGGATTACAACACTTTGACCTGGTCCTAGAAATGATGAGGTACTCGAGTTTGTTTCTCCTGACATCCCGAAATGGTTTGTCTAGACGGACCACAAGAGTATCTTACATCGGAAGACACCAATGCACATTTACTACTTGGCTACCAACTGGTAGACAAAGGTCGAAAACAACAAGGGGAAAAGGAACATGCTTAGGATTGAATCCCGAGATGTAGATGCATAAGTCAACAATCTTCTAAGGACCGATGCAGGAAAGGGAGGTGTGGTAGAGTCACGGGTACAGATGCGAGACTCATGAGGAGTACACTTGTCGTGATCTATTTGGTTCCATATAACCAAAGGGATCAGTAAAATGGATCTTGGGTTAAAGGTCAGCTTCATGTGCAAGATTCACAGCACCAGAATCTAGCACAATACGGGATCTTTAGTTCAAGTCCAAGGGTTGAAACCCAAAGAAAGGAGTAACTACTATCTTAATAGCATAGAAGGTACTACAAGGTAGTAACCACGAGGTAGCTTCCAAAAGAAGAAACAACTTCTGAAGTACCCAAGCAAACAAAAAGGAGGCACACGAGGCGAAAAGAAACCTTGATACCTAGAATAGATCACTATGGAACCATCAACATAATGTTGTGGGACCATAATATAGAGAGATCATGATGGAAAGGAATCTCTCAACTGAAGCAAAGCAAAGGGAAACAAGGAACACACACATAATTGACTCTGGAGCACTCAACACTAGGTCAACTGGTTGATAAACGACATGGCTAAAAGGCACCTAAGCTTTGAAATACGAGATGAGATAGTAAAACTTTTCCCAAAGTCAACACAAGATAAGCTGGCCCAGAGTTAGAGTGAAACTGGATAAGGAGAAAAAGAAGCATATCAGAGTTTTTGCAAATACTTTTCAATTTTTAAATAGTTTTTCACAAACACTAGACTCAACATCGACCGGTAGAAAGGTTTTCCTATAGTCAGTACTGCTCTGATACCAAAACCTGTGACACCCCTGGGATTAGGGGTAGACAAATCCTAGACCTCTGTCTGATATAAGCCTAACCTAAATCTCAGAAGTGTACAGAGAAATAATCGGTAACATTACAGTGACCCTACAACTCAAAATTTATTAAAGCATGCTCATAACTGAGCAAAGATCCCAAAATATTACAAGCAGAGGTCACTGAACAGAAACATCAAACAACCGAAGGCAAATTATGCTATTAAGTATAACAAACATAACAAATGGCCAAAGAGGCCTGAAGCATAATGATGACATCCCAATCCAAAGATTCTAGGCTGCCGACCGGGAACCCCAAGCTACTCGTCGATGTTGTTGTCGAACAGAACTCATCTCTTATGGTAACACTTACCTGCTGCAAAAGTATCAGCAAAGCAAGGTTGAGTACAGGGTGTACTCCGCAAGACTTATGGTTGGTAGGGTTATTTTGCGTAAAGCTAACTTTCTTTAAAAGAGGTAGGAGAAGTTCGACTAAGTAGAACATTTGAAAGGGGATAAGAAAGCGATATCACTAGCTTTGATCTTCTTTTGATATCCATCGAAATCTTTATCAGCTCAACCTACTGATGACTGCAAGTGCACAGATCATTTGTAGCTAGTTTCAAAATAAAGATATCGATCCCACAGGGAGCAGGAGTCTGAAGTCTAATAACTCTTGAAATAAATATTATGATAGAAATGCTAGATAAAGTTCTAAGTGACAAGATAAAGTGCGAGTATTTTGTAAAAAGGTGTTTTGGGGTTTTAGGTATAAGAGCAATAATAAATTAAAGTAAAACAACTTAATATAGAAAGTAAGTATCACGTATGTAAGAGAGATTAGAACTGCAATAGGGAAAAAGCATTCTCAGGGATTAGCGGATACACCACTAGTATTATAATGATCTAAGATAAAGGTTATCATCATGAACATTCTCAACTATGTATGTGTTGGAGGAACTCCATATTTGGACAATTAGGCAGCAATTGTTGCTCACATCATCCTCATAACCACATCAGTCAGCAATCGACATCAATGGAATTACTGCGCTATTAAGGGACATAATCCCGTAGGACGTATCCCATGGCATGGATAGTGTTTCGTGAGTTTCCTCGGTTTCCCAAGTTGATACGTAAGGGGTTCCAACAACTTTATAGTCACTGTAAGTGCTAGCACGCCTCCGTCTACCAACTATTAGTTCCCTCCATCAAGTCCCCATGAGAGGCAAATATTGAGAGGTCGACTTCTCTCAACATCAAGATGTATAAAATCTAACACATGGTCATAACGATGAATATCATAATAGACTTTATCTTATTTCAGTCTCATACTAGGGTTTCTCCATCTCCCCAAGAACTAGAGATCTACTCAGACATGGAGGCAATCAACATCATGGCAATGGTAATAGAAACAATCATAGATGAATAGTACTTGTATAAATCCACAACGAGTACGAGAATTACAACAAGATCTAGACAAGATGTAGATGGGATGGATGGAGATGGTGGTGATGCAGCGGTGGATGATGAAGATCGATGCCTTAGCCTCCCGGATCTGCGCAGGGCGAAGATGGATCCTTGGTGGATGAGTTCCCCCTCCAGATGCCTTCTGGAGGTGAGGTTTCTATGATTTCTGGGTATTCTGTATGTCGTCTCCTCGAACCAGTTGCATGGGGTGAAACTATTTGAGGAGGCAGAGGCGGCGCCAACCATACGGCTGGAAAATTTGCTTCCGCCGTATAGTTGGTCATTGAACCTTCTGCCTCCCTTGTTCGCTTCTGGTTTTCTTCTAGTATTATAAATATTTCTCAAATAAGCGATTTACGTTGTTTTTGACTCCTTCTCTCCATAGTACAACTGCTCCAAGAATTGTATCCATTGGATCCATCATCTGTCCTAATCCTGGTGAAAACAGACATAAAATGTGCACGCGAGCACCGTAAAATACCAAGATCCTACATCTACAATGCAAAATAATAATGTAAAACATGAAGCAAATATGCACTCATCAACTTCCCTAAGCTTAGACTCTTGCTCGTCCCGAGCAAGTTTTAGCTTAATGGATGTGATCCTCATATTCATGAAGCTGAGTCGATTAAAATAAATGAGGCAGTTGCCGCATGTGTTTATCATATACGATACATAGGAATAATCTCGTGATTAGTGCCTTACTCGAACCATCTGGATAGTACTAGCAGGCTTTCACACCTTAGTTATCAACAGTTCATAAACGATGAATCTGAACATAATGTAAAAGTATCTGGTTCAACCGAATGAGTTAACGAGGTAGTCCCAAGTGTTTTAGGATCAACTGTATTCACTTGGGATTCAAAATCTCAAAACTGTTTCTTTGTCATACTACAATACAATGGTATATGCCTATTTTCTCTTTGCACACTCGCTCTTTTTCTTCTTTATTTCCTTTTCTTTTGCATATATGCTCACACTTTTGTTTTAAGTGCTGTGCAAAGGAGCTAGCCATATATTACACCTTATGTAGGAATTCAAAGTTTAACGATCTCAATTATCAAATTCCAACTGTATATGAAGCATTCTTATGACTAGGAGATTCTACCTCGACTTGTTCTCACTCTATTTTGATAGCACTTTCATTTTATTCTGCTCAAGGTTTCTTTTCAACTTAATTGTATAGATAATTTTTATTTGTAAATCAAACTGTAGACTTACAGCATATTGACCAAATTATCTTTATGTGTTCCATTAATACCAATGGTGTGGAAGACTCCTATTGCTATCATCAAGTGCAAGTAAAATCATACACAAGCCATTCATATATCATTAAATAAAACACAAACTCAATATTGCTCCATATAATAATAAACTCGGAATTTCATTAATGAGATCGACTATTCCTGAAGGGAATTCTAATGATGCAAATTTTATTTCTAGTTTGAACTAATGCAAAAATAATAATAACTTATAGGATAGATTACAAGGTCTTAAAGATCTCCTCAAGCTTGGAATCAAGCCATGCGGGATCAAATAACCCCTTGCGATTATTTGATACCGTGATTGTTGTAGATCATTGTGGCACCATGGCGTGTAACACCACGGTGTGTAGCTTCTTGTTGGTCTCCTCCAGAGCGGTTATGCGGCTGTAGCACCTGCGCAGATCAGATTGCAGAGTGTCCACTCTATCTGTGAGCCTAGTCACCAATGTAAGGGGGTCTTCCTTCTTCTCCACCTCATTGAGACAATGACGGACTTCGACACGATGGAGTAGCTCCTGCTTCTGATATATCTCCAGCTCCCACACGTGATCCTTGGTCCTGGGGACGGATTCTTCTTCCTCATCCATAATTGTTGGATCGGGGAAGTGGAAACCATACCTCCACTCTTCTTGAGGCTTAACCTTCATACGAGCACCAATGGTTGGCTTCGAGAGTGGTGCCTTTGCTCCCTTTCTAGCACCTGCACCAATATTAGATAATTCCTTACGCTTGTGTGGCCTTGGAGCCGTGGTGATAAACTTGACCGTCTCCACACGCCCTTTTCAATGTGGCTTGGGATCTTCTCTCTCTTGTTGAGCTTTCTTCATCCCCGCCCAATCGATCATAGACGTCACAGTGGATGTAGACGTCAACCACATCATCATCGGAATCATTATTGAAGTAGCTTGGCTCGACATACTCCTTGTACCTCGGGCTAAACCTCTCCACCTCCTCGTCATCGTCCTCCATGGACGGGCTGCTAGATCGGTCCCTGGAAGGAGCAATGAGCCCATGGGTTTCCCACGGCCTGGGATGGGATATCGCATTGCTAGATTGATTCCTGTAGATTATGATTAGAGAGAGAGAGACAATGGCAGTATATAAGGGCGTAAGAGGTCGGTAAAACTCGCGATAAACACCAAATTGTCGTCCAAGAAAAGAATCTTAACAAAACAGGGAAAGAAATCACGGATTTGGAAGAGTTCTGCCGTGTAACGACCAACTATATGGGCGCAACCCATATAGCTCTGGCTATATAGTTGGTTCCGGGCAGATATTTCCAAATATCTCGAGTCCAGATCGATTAAATCATGACTCAGAACCGATAATAAGTTTTTTTCGATGAATAAACGAAAAGACAAGCGAAAAGTGTCTGAGAATTTAGCGACCAACTATACGACCGGAATTTTGGCTCCGGTCGTATAGTTGCGACGGTATAGATACAAACACTAAAAATCAAAACTATCTGAGAGTTTAACGACCAACTATACAGCCGAAATTTTGGCTCTGGTCGTATAGTTGTGACCGTATAGGCTCAGATAACAAAAACAATTTCACAAAGATGATACCGAGAGTTTAATGACTAGCCATACGGCGGGAGCTCCCTCTCTGGTCGTATAGTTCCGCCCGCATAGTTGGTAAAAACCCTCTAAAACTTTAGAAAAACACAAGGAATTCTAAGAAAAAAATTAGAAGTAAATTTTGTGAAAACAAATCACTTATTTGGGTAAGAACACTTACGTTGCACTTACCATTTGCTTATTCGGGGATGAAAAGTTCCTCCAACAACAAAGACTTCTTCTCTATTGAAGGAGTTGACGTTGATTCATTGAATAATTCTCGTAAATGAAAATCACCAGAACTAAACTTCCTTTCAATAAGATTGGTGTCTTGCTGGCAAACATGGACACTGCATTTAACATCTTTATTTCCTGCCTCTGCATAATATGCAACTCAAATTCTTGAAGTGAAAGAATCCAACAGATCAGTCTTGGCTTATGTTCTTTCCTCTCAAGGAGTTCTTTTAAACCATCACAATCCGTATGAACTCTTACCTTTGCATTAACTATGTAAGAACAAAATCTATCACAAGATAAAAAATACAGCAAAAAGTTCCTTTTCTTCCTTAGGGTAATACTTCTGAGCACCATTTAGAGTTCTACTAGCATGATGTATAATATTAAATATGTGACCAATATGTTATCCCAGAGTTACTCCTACAACATCATCACTAGCTTCACATATTAAGTCAAAGGTTGTATCCCAACTAGGTGGTTTAATGATGGGAGCACGAGATAAAGCCTTTTTGAGTTTATCAAAGGCTTCAAGATATTTATCATCAAAATTAAATCTTACTCCCTTTTGCAGTAGATTAGTCAAAGGTTTAGATATTCCAGAGAAATTTCTAATGAACCTTCTATAAAAACCCACATTACCAAGGAAACTTCTTATACCTTTAATATCCCTAGTCGTGGCATTCTCTCTATTGCCTCAACCTTAGCTCTATCAACTTCAATCCCCTTACCTGATACCTTGTGACGAGGGTTTAACTCGTCAATGCCCATTGTTATGGACTTGGGTTTTGGAGAAGGAGGGAGCGCTGGAGGCATCAGCGGATAGCAAACAAGCACACAAGGATGCAAGGTTTACCCAGGTTTAGGCCTCATAGAGGTCCCTACTCCTGCTTGTCTGCTCTTGGAATTAACGAAGGAATCAAAGATTACAGGGGTGCGCAGATGCAATCTAGCGAGAGTTGTGGAAACTAGGGTTGCGTGTGTCCTCCTCGCTGCCCCCTCCTAGCCTTTATATAGATAGGCTAGGTCTCGGGTAGCAGGTCGAGTTGGTTACAGTTTAGGGTTTGCCCTTTAAACTTTCTATCTTTAGACTTCATTTCAGGCTTCAATCTTCTATTAAATTTCGCAACTGGTTTAGCACCTTCCTCCATGAATATTCGATGGACGACATCGTGGGACTAATGCCCTTCAAGTCATCCATTGAGTACCCAAAGGCCTTGCGATGCTCCTTAAGTATCTCATAAGTTCTTCTTCTTTGCCTGAAAGTTTAGCACTGATAATAACAGGAAATTTATTTGTATCATCTAGAAACCTGTATTTGAGATTATCTGGTAGAGTCTTCAACTCTGGGGATGGTAGTTCCTCATCCCCTCTCTTTTCTAGCTCTTCAAAAGCCTCATCAGTTGGAGGTTCCATTATAGGAAGTGAATCGAATTCATCTTCTAGTTCTTACAAGGACTTGTCCTCCATAACTATTTCTTCATAATTTGGATCTTCATTTATTTCTTCTTCTTGATAACCAAAGAAAAGAGCTGCCATTTCTTCAATAGTTCTCTCTTCCTCTTCTTCTTGTATTTGTGGAGGCCTATCTTTAAATTTGCAAAAATGGGATTTATTTTCCATTCCCTCAAGCTTAAGAGACATAATCTCCTTCTTGAAATTAACATAGGCACCTATATCTCCCAAAAAGTTTCTTGCAAATATAATAGGGCAAAGAGTGTCAGCTGGCATATCAACAACTACAAAATCGATAGGAAAGTTTTTATTGCCAATTATGACAGTTGCATCTTCAACTACTCCCATTGGAATTCTAAGATTTTTATTGGCTAACATAATGGTCATATCAGTATTTTCAATTGTAGCTGGTTCTATTTCTTCTTTTATTTCTAAGTAGAAATCATAAGATATAACATTAACTTCGGTGCCAAGATCATATAAACTGTAATGCGAGGTTTCTTTAAATATGTAGGGAAGAATAGGCTTACCCACATCTTTTACCTTTGGTTTACCTTCAACCAATACGGAAGTCTCTTCATCAAGTTCAACTATGTTACAATGTGCGTACATAGCCATAATTGCTTCCTTGCTTACCTCTTCATCTTTGGTTTCCTCTAGATGTTCCATGACTTCTGGCATATTTTCTTCTTCCTTTTTATCTTGTACTGCTTTGACCTGTTCGTATTCAAGAATATGCTTTCGTGCAGTGTTAGGAAAAGGCATTTCATTTATTGGTTCTAAGGAGGCCAATGTTGCTTTATCTTCTCTTTTCTTCTCAGGTTCGGGTGGTGGATCATACTTGACCGGTCCCTCTTTTGGAGCTTTAATATGTTCTCTAAAAGCTTTAACAACTTGCAACACAAGATCTCAATACAAATAAGGTTATTTAGATAATTCTTTAACATGGACTTTTTTATTATAGTCATGAATATGATCATGTTCTATTTCTACGCCTTCTTCACTTCCTAGACCAAAATTTCATGAAACTCTATGATCACGAATTCTATCATGTAAAGCCCAAGCTTTAGGTATAGGAATATTCATAAAGGCTCCTTCCACGAAAGAGTCTAGTTCAATTTTATTAGGTCTAATTAAACCACCATAAAAGATATGCAATAAATACCATTCAGGTAAATCATGATGCGGACATAGACGTAGTAAATCTTTAAATCTGACATAAGCTCTTACTAGTCCTTCATTAGAACGGTTTTTCCAAGTCATTATAAGATGCCTCATTCCAAAAGATTTTTACAATGGATAATATTTTGCTAGAAATTCACAAGCTAGATTATCCCAAGTAGTAGTGGCTTCAGGTGGTAGAGATCTATACCATTAGAGAGCTGTACTAGTCAAAGTATGACTAAAAAATTTAACCCTTACCTCATCAGTGGTATATACCATCAATAGAAAAGTGCCACATATATCTTTGAAACATGCAATATGCTCATATGGATCAGGATCTTCTTCATCTCCAGTAAATAGCTTCTTGTATAAAATACCAAGTAGTAGAGGATTTATTTCAAACCCCCTTGTCTTCTTATTGGAGTTGTCTCTTTTATAAATATCATAGGGCTTCCCAAAGCAGTTGAGTCGGTTAGCACTAGTCATATGCTCAAACTCCATCATGTTGGTGGGAACCTATAACTCAAAACAAAATTCAGCAAGACTAAAATAAATAAGAAAAACTAAAAGACCTACAACATTTAGCTCCCGGCAACGGCGCCAAAAAATTGCTTGATGACTGCAAGTGCACAGATCGTTTGTAGCTAGTTTCAAAATAAAGATATCGATCCCACAGGGAGCAGGAGTCTGAAGTCTAATAAGTCTTAAAATAAATATTACGATAGAAATTCTAGATTAAGTTCTAAGTGACAAGATAAACTGCGAGTATTGTGTAAAAAGGTGTTTTGGGGTTTTAGGTATAAGAGCAATAATAAAGTAAAGTAAAATAACTTAATATAGAAAGTAAGTATCGCGTATGTAAGAGATATTGGAACTGCAATAGGGAAAAAGCATTCTCAAGGAGTAGCAGATACACCACTAGTATTATAAGGATCTAAGATAAAGATTATCATCTTGAACATTCTCAACTATGTATGTGTGGGAGTAACTCCGCCGCTGCTCACATCATCCTCATAACCACAGCAGTCAGCAATCGACATTAATTGAATTAATGCGCTATTAAGGGACGTCCGTAGGACGTATCCCATGACATGGATAGTGTTCCGTGAGTTTCCTTAGTTTCCCAAATTGATACGTAAGGGGTGCCAACAACTTTATAGTCACTGTAAGTGCTAGCACGCCTCCGTCTACCAACTAGTAGTTCCCTCCATCAAGTCCCCATGAGAGGAAAATATTGAGAGGTTGACTTCTCTCAACATCAACATGTAGAAAATCTAACACATGGTCACAACGATGAATATCATAATAGACTTTATCTTATTTCAATCTCATACTAGGGTTTCTCCATCTCCCCAAGAACTAGAGATCTACTCAGACATGGAGGCAATCAACATCATTGCAATGGTAATAGAAACAATCATAGATGAATAGTACTTGTATAAATCCCCAAAGAGTACGGGAATTACAACAAGATCTAGACAAGATGTAGATGGGATGGATGGAGATGGTGGTGATGCAGCAGTGGATGATTAAGATCGATGCCTTAGCCTCCCAGATCTACGCAGGGCGAAGATGGATCCTCGGTGGATGAGTTCCCCCTCCAGATGCCTTCTGGAGGTGAGGTTTCTGCGATTTCTGAGGGTTATGTATGTCGTCTCCTCGAACCAGTTACACGGGGTGAAACTATTTGAGGAGGCAGAGGTGGCGCCAACTATACGGCCAGAGCTATACGGCCGGAAAATTTGCTCTCGCCGTATAGTTGGTCACTGAACCTTCTGCCTCCCTTGTTCGCTTCTTGTTTTCTTCTGGTATTATTAATATTTCCCAAATAAGAGATTTACGTTGTTTTTGACTCCTTTTCTCCATAGTACAACTGCTCCAAGAATTGTATCCATTGAATCCATCATTTGTCCTGATCCTGGTGAAAACATACATAAAATGTGCACGCGAGCGCCATAAAATACCAAGATCCTACATCTACAATGCAAAATAATAATGTAAAACATGATGCAAATATGCACTCATCACCTACCAACTAGAATCACCCCCTCGATCCCTGAGGAAGCATCCTTAAGCACACTTTACTTACTTGCCAAGTTTTACGATTAGGTTATTCTTGTCTATGATCCCATGTCCATTCCCAAGTCATCCATAACCGTGGACACGACTTTTCGAAAAGATTTAACCCTGCAGGGTTGTAAAACTTTACCCACACGCGCCGACCAACTCTTAATGCCACTTGAAACACTTTCTTGGTGTGCTGACAGAGGGTGGTCGACCGAAACCTTTCCCTTGCTTTTACCTAATCCATGAGTCACCCAGAAGGGCTCCCGGCTATGGTAGTTAGCCATACTCCCAGGCGGTCCTCAACTCTGTGTACCGGGATCTAGTTTCAGTGTCATGCACCCTTCACCCGGCCACGTCCTATATGCTTGCACCATTTTCCAGAACCTTTTTCAATGCGGGTGCCGAATAAATCTCAAACTACAGACTCACACTACAAGAAAAGTTGGCTTTTACAACGGACGATTTTCATGGTTGAAGGCCCGTTTTTCATGGCCAAACAGTCTTGCGTGACAGATGGCCTTCGTGGTAAAATCCCCGTCACAAATGAATTAACCACGGTTTTTTTTGACCGTGGCAGATCGCACCCTTCAGCCACGAAAACTTGGTCCGTCGTAGATCTGTTCGCCAGCCACGCTGACGGCTGACGTCATGCAAACTGCCACATGGAAGCCACTGTTAGCAGCCGGCTACCACCGTTAACAGTCATAGAAACCGTGGCAGAACCCCAACAAGAAGATGGCACGTTACTGTTTTGTCCTGCACTGTTTGAAATGGGCCTAGAAATGCAGCCAGCAGCGGCCCGCGAACTTTTAGGCCCGATTCTGTTTCGGCCTACAGAAGGCCCATGTTGGTCCAACACTGTGCTGCCACTAGAGGTCTGCACAAATCCAACCCGACACTGTTCAAGCGTGTTACCAATTTAGCCTTTTACTATTCAGTCATGTTACTATTCCAGCCTTTTAGGAATCGACCCGTTACTGTTTAGGCCCTTTAGTGTTTGGGCTTTTGCCTGTTCAGGCCGGCACTGTTTGGCTTGTTACTGTACGGGCCTGCCACCATACTGGCATTTTGTTGTTGATACCTTTTACGGTTCCGGCCTTTCACTATTCTAGCCTTTTCACTGTTCTGGGCTTTTACTGTTTTGGCCTTTTATGGTTCTAGTCTTTTACTGTTCTACCATTTACTACTATAGCCTTTTACTGTTATGTCCTTTTACTATACTGGCCTTTATTGTACTGGCCATTTACTGTTCTAGCCTTTCCCTGCTCTGGCCATTTACTGTTCTAGCCTTTTACTGTTCTGGCCTTTTACTGTTCTGGTCTTTTACTGTTATGGTCGTTTTGGGCCGTCCATGCGCATGTTGTTTCAATGTTCGCCATGCTACAGCTCCGGCTTTGGCTGTTTCGGACTTTTTTGCTAGCGCCAACTTTTCGCAGAACAGGTGAATATCAAGACATCAATTAGTAAACACACAGAAATTAAAATTACTTATTACACAACAATGAAAGTTTGTTACAACAGGTTATACAACAAGATCGTAATTCCAACAGATTACAACGTGTCAGTACCATCAATAAGAGATCGGTACATGGCGATTCGCATTAATGTATCATCTGTCCTCTTCTTCAACATTTCAGCTACAGATCTAAGAGCAGCTACACCCTTTCGTTCTGCATGCAATACAACATTTATATATTTATCACCTGCAGGAGTTGTTCTAGGTCGAATGTTAAGTAAGTTGTTTGCTTCGGCAATGCAATGGGAGGATGAATAGGACGAGTGATCACAACTTCCAGTCCTGCCTTCCAAGGACTCCTGATGGGTTTTAACTGCAATCTGCTAAAATATGGTGAAACAGGTTAAAACAAACAACAAGCGAAACAAGAAGTATTATATAAAGTAGAGATCATTTAATGTATGAACTTACAGTAGCACGTTCAGGCTGACAGTAGCTCCTTCTCGAGCGGGTGCGACTACTGGTCAATCTGCCAGAAGAATCTGAGCAGAGTAGTTGGAACTCTGGTCTTTGTACTCCATTGTCATTTCTCTGCATAACATTTGAAACCAAGTTGGTTGGTTTGAAAGGATGAAAACTCTTAAAAAACACCAAAAACATAGCATTAAAAATTACCAGATGTATGTTTCAAACTAGATAGCTGGTTTGGAAGGATGAAACAAGGTGAAAACACCAACATATAGCATTATAAATGACCAGATATATCATCCAAACTAAATGGAAATTTTCCGAATTAAGCATTCACACATATATTCACGATTGAACATAAATGCAAATGTCATGGAAAGTTCTTAGGTAGAATGACTTATTAACTTATTAGGCATGTAGGTTATACAACTAATTAACATGAAAAGAAACTGGCCTAAGTAACACAAGGAAATCTCACGATTCAACCTTGTTGGGCGTTAGATTGTCAGTGTTGGATCCTCTATGAGCTATTTGCATGACCCGCGCGAGCGCTCGGAAAGAATAGAATCTATGAGTTCGTGTTGGAGGATTAAAACGATAGTGTGAGAATAAAGAAAGGGAATCAAAGCAAGAAGCTAATGAGGTGGATAGGACCTACAAGATGAAGGGTGCAAACGAAATGGCAATAGCATCCAGGATATTCAGCAACATCCTAAAGATTTCATAGCTTACGAGTACCAAAAATATAGCAAACGGGCAAAAGAAATTACCGCTGCGTGGCGAGGACGAGTGGGACGGGCAAGTGGGCAGCGGGGGCGGCGACTCGGGATTAGCAACGAATGATTCAGTGAAGTGGCCCCGGTAGGGTAGACGATGGCGTTGGCGAAGCAGATCCGGTGCTGTGAGGGAGTCGGTGAAATAGTTCCGGTGAATAGCGCCTGCAGTAGAAGAGCTCCGGTGTAGAAGAGAGGGCCAGCGGTGAAGCAGCTAGAGGAAGGTCGAGGTTGGAAGGGTGTGGGCGGGGAAGAGACGATGGGGGGCATATAGGTGGGATGACGCACATTTACGACCTATACCCCTCTATTATTGCAGTAGTCCCACATCCCTTATTTCTGGAGTAGGGATAGAAGAGGAATTTTGCATTTGCAAAAAGCGGGGCAGGATATTTGAATAGATGTGCGGGGTATTTGAATAGATATGCGCGGGATGTTTCGGCGCCATGCGGAAATTTTGAGGTTGAAGCTTCCGACGTACGCTACTCCGACGCGGCTTCTCTCACGTGTTGGCCTCGTCTAGACCCACACGCTAGTGACAGTATGCTTACCAACATATAAATGAGTTTTCACACATTTGCCGAGATTGATAAACAATATATTTTGAAGGCTTCCATACAAGATGACCAAGGTCACGGCCATATCTCTATTATTGTTTATAATAGCGTGTCCATATCTGGTAGATAGCTGCATCTTGGCATTTCAAAAGAAGATTCTGGATTTGATGGACAATGCCCAACTTTCATGAATTTCCAAACTTTCTAGCTAAATCTATGCAATAAAATGACTTCTTGACAATCTGAAGTAAATATGTCTAATTTCAAACTAGAAAGTGTGTGATATACCTTGCTCTTGACTTTTTAAAATAATTCAAAGATATCAAGTAGTCAAATATTGGAGAACCACCGAGAGTTTCAGAAAATTCAACTTTTTGATATGAATGGTAATGACACCTAATTTAGGCCATTTAAAAAACAAAGAAACAAAATATAAAAATAAATGCATCCATTATTTTTTCTCTTCGTGTCTCACTATGTGCACTAGCTAGTTTCCATGGAAAAATATAATCTTGAAATTTGATAATTTCTAAGAAAAAATTGTATCACAATATATGGAGTACCATGTAAGAATATGCATGGCTTTCAAACCAGATTACCAAGGTCATGGCCATATCTTTTCTATAGTTTAAAATAACCTATCCATATTTGTTATGGTGTGTATTGGCATTTAAAATATTATTTACAAAGGAAGCTTCCGAAATGGAAGTTATTTCAATTTTCTAAGGCATAATAATGGCTTTAGTCATGAAGCTACTATAAAACATGGCTTAAAATCCCATTGCCTCGGTTTTCACTCAAAGTATATAGCCTAGGGTTAAGTTTAGGGTTCGGGGTTTTATTTTGGGTTGAGGGTTTAAGGGTTCATGGTTTATGGTTTAGGATTTTATGGTTTAGGCTTTTAGGGTTTAGTGGTTTAGCTAGGGTTCATGATTTAGGGTTTAGGGTTGTTCAAGGTTTTAGGGTTTATGATTGTTTAGGTTTTAGGGAATTTTCAATAATAATGTTCAATCTTTATATATATGGTTATATTCATGGAACAGAATGGCGTTATCGCAATTTAATAAAAGAATTTCAAAATTTGATCTATAAGTGCATTATACCTCCTTGGTAAGGGTTTAGGGTTCTAGGGTTAGGAAGTTAGAGTTTTAGGGTTAGGAGGTTATTAGGTTTTACGGTTAAGGGTTTTTGATTTTCAATAATTTTCAAGATTTATGCTTATATTCATGTAATAGAATGGCGTTACCACAATTTAACAAAAGTATCTCAAATTTTGATCTATAAGTGCATGGTACGTGCTGGTTTAGGGTTTATGGGTCGATGATTTAGGGTTTGACGGTTTAGGTTTTATGGGTTGTTTAGGGTTTAGGGATTAGCGATTTTTCAATAATGCTCAAAGATTTATGCTTATATTCATCGAATAGAATGGTGTTACCTGCTTTAATGAAAGTATCACAAATATTGATCTATAAGTGCATGATACCTGCTTGGTTAGGGTTTTATAGTTTAGGTTTTATCGTTGTATAGGGTTTAGAGTTTAGCGAATTTAGAATAATGCTCAAGCTTTATTGTTATATTTGTCGAATAGAATGACGTTACCTAATTTATTGAAAGTATCTCAAATTTTGATCTATAAAGTGCATGGTACCTGCTTGGTTAGTGTTTATGGGTTGAGAGTTTGGGGTTTTAGGGTTTAGGTTTTAGGGGTTGTTTAGGGTTTAGGTTTTAGGGGTTGTTTAGGGTTTAGGGTTTAGGGAATTTTCGATAATTCTTAAGATTTATGCTTATATTCGTCGAATAAAATGGCGTTACCAAATTAAACAAAAGTATATCAAATTTTGATCTATAAGTGCATGCTACGTGCTTGGTAAGGGTTTAGGGTTTCGGGTTTTAGGGGTTTTGGGTTTTGGGTTTTAGGTTTTAGGAATTTCCAATAATTTTCAAGTTGCTTTATGCCTATATTTGTTGAATAGAATGGCATTACATCAATTTATGGAAAGTATCTCAAATTTTGATGTATACGTGCACAATACCTGCTTTGGTTAGGGTTTATGGGTCGAGGGTTTAGGGTTATAGGTTTTTACGGTTTAGTTTATGGGTTGTTTAGAGTTTAGGGTTTAGCAAATTTTCAATAATGCTCAAGATTTATGCTTATACTCGTAGAACAAAATGGGTGTTAGCTAATTTAATGAAAGTATCTCAAATTTTGATCAATGTGTGTATGACACCTGCTTGGTTAGGGTTTATGGGTGGGGGTTTAGGGATTTAGGGTTTAAGTTTTAGGGGTTGTTTAGGTTTAGGAAATTTTTTATATTACTTAGGATTTATACTTATATTCGTCAAATAGAATGGCGTTACCCAATTTAACGAAATTATCTTAAATTTTGATCTATAAGTGCATGCTACGTGCTTGATGAGGGTTTAGGGTTTTAGGCGTTTCAGTTTTCGGGAATTTTCAATAATGTTCAAACTTTATTGTTAAATTCGTGGAATAGAATGGTGTTACCGCAATTTAATGAAAGATCGAATCTCAGATTTTGATCTATAAGTCCATGATACCTTCTTGGTTAGGGTTTATATGGGTCGAGGGTTTGGGGTTTTAGGGTTTAGGTTTTATGGACTGAATAGGGTTTAGGGGTTTTATCGAATTTTCAATAATACTCAAGCTTTATGCTTATATTCGTCGAATAGAATATATATGGCGTTACCTAACTCATTGAAAGTATCTCCAAATTTGATCTATAAGTGCATGATACCTGATCTGTTAGGGTTTATGGGTTGAGGGTTTGGGGATTTAGGTTTAGGATTTATTAGGGGTTGTTTAGAGTTTAGGGTATTCGATAATGCTCAAGATTTATGATTATATTCCTCGAATAGAATGTAGTTACCAGTTTAATGAAAATATATCAATTTTTAATCAATAAGTGCATGCTACGTGTTTGGTAAGGATTTAAGGTTTAGTGTTTAGATTTTAGGATTTTAGGAATTTTAAATAATGTTCAAGCTTTATGCCTATATTCGTGGAATAGAATGGCGTTACCGCAATTTAATGAAAGTATCTCAAATTTTGATATATAAGTGCACGGTACCTGCTTGATTAGGGTTTATGGGTCGAGAGTTTAGGGTTTTATAGTTTAGTTTTATGGGTTGTTTCCAGTTTAGAGTTCAGAGAATTTTTTGGTAATGCTCAGGATTTATGCTTATATTCGTCTCATAGAATGGCGTTACCTGATTTAACGAAAGTATATCAATTTTTGATCTATAGTTGCATGATACCTGCTTGGTCAGGGTTTAGGGGTTTAGATTTTATGGTTTAGGATTCCGTGAATTCTCAATAATATTTTCAAATTTTATGGTTATATATATTCGTGGAATAGAATGGTGTTACCCCAATTTAATGAAAGTATCTCAAAAATTGAACTACAAGTCGATGATATCCTACTTGGTCATATTTTTTGTTAAATAAAATTGAAGGTACCTAGGTACTAAAACAAGGGAGAAAGAGGAAGAGTTCCTTGAGATTTAGGCGTTGTTTGGTTAGGCTCTAATTCTATCTTTTGATTTTTGGCTTATAAAGCTACGAACGTGTTTTTCGCTTTGTTTTTATAGCTTTTACTCTGACATAGTGGAATGATAGTATAAGCCAGGTTGCATGATTTTAACGATTTTATCTCGGTTTAGCGAAAAATGTTCGAGTTTTGAACAACAAGCGATGGGAATCTCTACTTCCTGTAATTCTGGCTCACTGACATGTGGGTCACTTGCATAGTGGGTCCAAAAAGTCAGTGTAGGTCGGAGTGGGCGGGCAGGTAAATATTGAAGAAGGGCTGGGAAACGTGGATGGGGTGATGCACTTGGGAGAACGCGAATTTACCACCTATATCCCTCTGTTATTTTAGTGCTCCCTCGGATTCTTGTTTCCAGAGCAGGGATAGAAAAGGAATTTTGCATTCTAGAAAGAGGTGAAGCATGTTTGAATGGATGAGTCAGTGGCGTGCATGGCCACTACGGACAGGGATGGTCTCGTCAGTTCCCTTAAGAGTTGCCTATAAAGGTAATGTAGCAATATATTCGTTGCGTTCTTCCATTCTTTCCAATGCTGAAAGTGGTTGGCTGCAACCTGGATGTATCCATGTGCTAAAAGTTGTCTCTGTCTGTATCCTGCTTTTGTGGAAGCCTCTTTGACACCATCTCTTCTTCATTTACCGTAGCACGGTTGTACATACCTGCGAACGTGCGGTGCTCCAGGTGCGGCAAACAGGATGGTACCCCCACATGCCGCAGGATCCGGCGAGTACCACTACTCACCAAAAAACAAGCGCAAGGCCACCGACCAGCTAGGAGGGTCTAGCTTAAAGAGAAAGGTATTTGTTCTTAATACCCTTATTACCATGGTGCAGACAGATTTAAGTATTACCCGCTTGGTGTGATGCATGCCTATCAGATGTTCAGAAACATATGTGTGATTTTATTAATTCTGGCACTATGTTTATGTGAATCTAGATCTGGATCTCTCAGATTGTCTCATATAGTCAGTATATGACTACTATGTACTGTACTCACGCCGTCCCAAGGCTTAGACTATATTTTTTGAAAAGTCAAGCGACGGAAAGTTTGACTAAACTTTACATAGTATTGAACCGTTGAGCTCTGTTGCTATTTATGCAGATTGAAGGTGCTGCTGTGGAGGCTGAGGTTGCTGTAGAGGCTAATAGATTTCTGATGCCTGCACCAACAGAGGACATCCTCTACACAACGAGGAAGTGCCAACACAGTACCCAAGTGGGTAGTGACCTCTCTCAAAAGTGGCTATAATTTGGAAATCCACAATTTCACATGTTATGATTTTCCATGTTATTGTTATCAGCTAGTACTATATGTTTACGTTGATTAGAAGTTCACAAAAATAAAATCTCTTTGCTTTACAGGCAATGGTTTTGTCTTATATTATTAGATTTACTTGCTCTTTATATAATTTGGGTGGCCAAGGTTAGTCCAAATATGTCCGTGAGAATGGTCTGAAGCAGGAGACGAGGTAACATTCGATTTTAGTAAGCCTGGACAGATACTTGCATGCCATCGTACACATGTTGACCGAAGGACCAAGAACAGAGGTAGTACTAATTAATTTGATTATATACTCATCACAACCTCTAATGATTTTCTTGCGACTAACTATTCTGCACCATTGTCTTTACTCATCATATGACCCTGACCACTTCTGCAGTCCGCTTCCCCTTATGTACCACCTAGAAGGGTGCCAGCATCAAGCTGCTGGCACCGGCCCCAGTTCCTGCAATGGCACATGTTGACCTCAGTAGGAGAAAGAATAGAGGTAGTAACTTAATTCTCCTGTATACTCTCATCTCTGTCTAGGAGTTACCAGAGCAGGGAAAGAAGAGGAATTTTGCATTCTAGAAAGAGGTGAAGTATGTTTGAATGGATGCGCGGGATATTTTAATGGATGGGTGCGATGTTTGGGCGCCGTACCAAATTTTGAGGTCGAAGCTTCTAGCATACGCTACTCCGGCATGGGGCCTCTCAGACGCGCTGTCACCATCTAGGCCCACACACCAGCGAGAGTTGCTTCCCAGCATTTAAACGAGTTTCTAGGCATTTGCTGAAATTTTTGAACAATTTAAGGCTTTCAAGAAGATGACCGTCATCCAAAAAAAAGGTGACCAAGGTCATGGAAATATTTTATGATGACGTGTCCGTATTTGGTAGATCGGTGCATCTTTACAAATCAACCAATATGTCTGCTTCCAAATTTGAAGTTTGTTTTCGAATTTCCAAGTAACAACAATGTGTTTTGTTGTGAAGCAACTACAAAGATGGTGGCTCAAAATGCCACCACCCCCTTTTTTCACACAATGTATAATGCCCTTTCAAGCTTCTAGACTAAATTTGTGCAATAAAATAATTTTTGGGACTGGATGTTTTTGGGGGGGCTGGATGTTTGAATGGAGGGGCGGGATGTTTGAATGGGTGGGAGGGATATTTCGGCGCTCTGCCAAAATTTTGAAGTTGAAGCTTCTAAGGTACCTACTCCCACTTGGGATGCTATCCCTGTCAGATAGACCCAGAGGCCTGTATGCTTTCCAGCATTTAATGGGTTTATAGACATCTGCCAAAATTAATGAACATTAATTCAAGGCTTTCAAACAAGAGGAGCAAGGTCATAGCCATAGTTTCTGTACCTTTTTCATCTTTTGTACTACTCCGTACATTGAAGAATCTTCGCCAACCAAGCTTACAAACCTGTCCATATTTGGTAGATCGGTGCATCTTGGTATTTCAAATAATTGTTTACAAAGGAGATTCTAGATTTGATGGATAATGCCCTACTTTCATGAGTTTCCAAGCTTCCTAGCTAAATATGCTGAAATTAAATAACTTTTTGACATAAAGTCACTCGTTCACAAAGTGCAATGCTATGTGCATTAGTTTTCATGGTAAAACATAAACTTGTATTTTGACAAGTTTTGGATCAATTTTGATCTATGGTGACTGGCAGGTGGGCCACGTATATGGTGGTGCTCAAAGCAGAGTAGGTCAGAATTTCCAAAGTTATCCCTCCGCACCCCTTCGCGATGTGTATTAACTTCCACCCTCTGCCTCCTAGGTATCACCCCTTCCCCCACAAAACAGACGCTCTTACGACCACTCCTCATCACCAACATGCGCGAAGAAGCTTTTCCTACCCGTCGGTCTTCTTAAGACGCGCCGGTGGGCACGTCGATCCCACGGTAGTTCTTCTATTTCTAGCTCGATCTGGTTGGCATTTTATTGCCCTTTCAAATACTCCTACGTAGTTTAATTTGTCCTCAATCTGCATGGTCATAGTTTATTCTGCGCTGGATCTGTGTTCCTAAATTCCTTCGGCAATTTTTGTTGTCACTATGTTTGCTGAAACGCATAGGCATATATAGTTTTTGTACTTCATATATATGTTTCGTGCTTTTCTTTTAACTAGCACAGTGCGAGGGCATCATATTTTGGTGTGTTAAAAGTGACCGATAAGTATATATAGACGTATTGAAAATCAAATTATATAGTGGAAATCAAACATTTTCTAACCAACATAATTATATGCTACATGTGCAAAAATATTACCCGTCTTGAATGTGTGGTCAATGATTATTTGGTCATCTCCGGAAGCCCCTTTCTAAGTCATTGAGTTAGGCGATAGTTTTATGCAATATTAGACCAATATGATAGGTTAACATCATGAAGTAACTCGTTTGTATTAGTTTTATAATTCAGAACAATTTAGGATGTGATCTAGATAATAGTTAATTAGGCTCTACATGAAAAAAAACCATATAATGTTTAATCCGATTCAAACAATAATTAATTCACTCAATGAAGATAAATGAAAAGACTTTATCCTAGGTTTACTAAATATAATTTCCATTATAGCCGTGTATAGTCTACAAGATGCATATTAACTGACCATTTTCTAGTATATAAATGTGTTGCTAATTATCTGAGTAAAACACAATATTAATTATATTTTATCATAGTTTAATGGTAAACCTTTTTTCCTTGTTCAACAATATTTGTATATACTGACAATCAAGTAAGGGGAGTATAATAAGTTTAGAATATCTATAATTGTGAAATCTATACGATATTATGTATACCTATTTCTTTAATTAGCTCTTTCAGTGCTTGTCAATCCACTCATTTACGCTATCCTTATTTTGGTTTGTCATACAATTCAACATAAATGCGCTAGCATGGACAATTAGTTTTGGACATCTTACTCAGTTGTAGCATGGTTATAGCTATACCCCATGGAGCCGGTGGTCTTTGTGCTATTTTCGTCCATGATTCGATGAAAATATATTGGTTAGCACTCTATTTCGCAACTTGAGTTACCTTGCTACTGTGCACTCAATGATCATAGATCATACTCTCTAAAGTGCTTGGATTATGTGACTTTTCAAATCCCTAAGGCAAAATGTGGTGGCATTCAACGTTCTTAGCGGCACAACACCTCACATCTTCTAGTCATGCTCATCTGCATTCTCTTGGACAATATGATACATAAGTTGAAAAACATATAGGTTACCAAAATAATAAAAATGGCCCCCTTTACAGAATGGTTTCTCATGACTTTAAAGGGATGCCTAGGTTTTGTAACTCCATTGTAGCTCACCCCGTGCCAACTTCATTAGTGAAGTTTGTCACTTGAAGCGCTATTCTCCTTGGTGTTTCTTTGATGTACAACATTGAGGGTGTCGGGAACTGGTCTCACCATATTGTCCCTCAATGCAGTCAGGATTTTAGAACTTGAGTTGGACGTAGCTTTCGCGTCGTTGTCTCCGTGTCTGCTAGTTTTCGATAGGGTGCTCTATCTACTTACTAATATGAGGTAATGACCCATATCTAGCTGACGATTTGAAGAGTGGTTCCCTATAATTATCATATATCATGCAAAAGCAATATATTAGATTCTTGTGTTGTTGTTGCAAATCACACAATTTTGGAAGTTCAAAAACAAAGATAACCGATGGCATTTTTTGCAATTGCACGAGACACTGAAAGCGTATGTAATTAATGACTAAAAAAGAGCATCTATCAATTAATATGTGAGGATATTTTATAGTTTTTCAATTTTATGGTAGATTAATATAAAATAAATTAGCTTTGTATGCTAAAAGACAAAACAAATACTTAAAGATGCTAAAGTTTTATAGACGGTTTAACAGTAAACAAAGTTGAATCCTTAAATCATGCATTGGAACTTGGAAGTGGTCGAGAATCGTGCAGCTTACAACACGTATTTGATACTTCCATTAGAAGTTGTCGGCTTCATTCTCTAGCTCAACCACCATCTGGAGTCCAACATAGTATATGTACATCTGCCAAAAATAGTTTGGCAAATAAAATAGGATAGAGAAAGAAATATTGTTTAGAAAATAAAAGATCCTATGTACATGTAACCTCTTCGTAGCTGTCCCAACTCCCAACGAACTGTGAGAAAAAAAATCAAGTTTGACGGTCTCATCTAGTACTACCAGAGTATCAGCTATGTACTCCATCCGTTTCAAAATATAAGATGTTTTAGCTTTGTGAAGAAAGTGTATCTAGACTCCTTTTAGTGTGTAGGTTCATCTAGATTTAGAGTGAACCTACACACTAGATGAACCTACACACTAAAAGGAGTCTAGATACACTTTCTTCACAAAGCTAAAACATCTTTATATTTTGAAATAGAGGGAGTAGATTGCAAACTTTCTAGTCGCCCGAAATTTCCATCTGTGGTTGTTTCCATGCTTTCCGATCGGTCTGGATTATCAACGGATCTGGATTATCAACGGATCGTCCTGAGAACAAATAAGAGGACATGCATGGATTGATAACTTAATTAATCGTTATTCAAACCTTGATGTTTATGCACTTAGATAGGAGGTCCACTGGCTTGAGAAAAGAGATGAATACGCGACGACGGGAGGCGATATGAGCTCATGCATGTAGTAAATGGAATAGTTTGGTTGCAGGCCTTTTAGTCATGGAAAATCTCCGTGCATGGACATGCTTTTCCTGATCGGTCCAGACCATCGATGCATCGCCACTATAAAAATAAGAGGTAATACATGGATTAATTGATAATTAGTCAAACGCTATGGGCATGCACCTGGTGAGGAGATCCGCTGCGTGCTGGCTAGAGACATCAGGCGAATATTAACCTGGCGGCGGCGTGCGTGAGGAAAGCCCTAGTGAGGCGAAGATTACTGCTTTGCGTGAGGGAGGAGTCTATCATTGTTAGTTAGATCCAACTTCGAAGGGTTGTGCGAAAACTTATGTAGAGTATTGGTGGGTAATTTTTGTATAATTTTAATGTCAATAGATTAGTTGTAGGATCCATCGGCTGTTATTGGTCTCTTAGTTAAATTGATGGCCGGATGTTTCTGATTATTGTGGGATTTTCTAGCTATTTCTCTTAATTCGGGTAGCCTCTCATGTACTTTTAATATATAATAGATAATAACCAACCTTGTATATCATAATTAAACAGATGGGCAGATTTTGGATAGAGATTGCTCCATTAGGCCGCGCTAAACGTATTCTTGATGTTCTATGATTTATGGGATTTGTTAGAGCTCATTGTGACAACTCAAAAGTACATTGCCCCTGTCGGTTGTGTGCGAATCGTAGGGTGCTGCCTCAAAGTATAGTGGAAGACCATATTTTTACATTTGGGATGCTAAGCACATATGTTAGATGGGTATTTCATGGTGAACCATATGATCCTCCATATGAAATGGGGGAAGCACATCTTTATCATCAAGAGCAAGTAGGGGAAGCAGATGTTGATCAACTAGATCAACTGATAGAGGCACCTCCTAAGCATCTAGATCAACTTGGAGAAGGGGGCGGAGAGAAAAAGCGCAAGCTACATGAAACGGGTTTCATTTCTGGTACTACCGCTATACCAGATGACAAGGTATATTTGTAGAACGACAATTCAGGTTGTGTGTCTTTAATGTTTGTCTATAAACGTATTTGTTATTCTACTAATCATAGAAGCAGACGACCGAAGAGGACTTTGATGGTAATCATGATGACCTGTTCATTGATGAGCCTGTTCCTGAGTTTGTGGATCGGGTACACTACGTCTGAATGGATTTGATACAGGGCTGCTGATCATCAGGGGTGTACTTTTGGTGCCGTTCATGACCACTAGCCTAGCTGCAAAAATCTTGGGGTGTAGAGCTATCTCATGATTGGTTCGCTACTGTCGTAGTTCTGTAATATGGAGTTACCTTATTATGATTTCTAGACTTTGTTAGCAGAACTGTAATTGGAAACTATTCTATATATTAGTATATACGGAGTATATGTGTGTTTGTGTGTGTTTCTATTCTGAAATCCGAGCTTATCATTTTATCGGTTCCTAAACTGTTTTTGAGGCCCTATGCTGCAACTACCGTTGTCTTGTCCACTACTCCGTGAGACGAATCAGCAGAAGGATAGTAAGCTGGGATCAATTTGATTCGAAGATGGGCAATTTTTTCTGTCGTTGGAGAGGAACACGGGAGAACTAGTACTAGTACCAAGGGAAGGAGGAGGTTGGCTCGGTCAATTATCTCACCCACTTGATGTGGGACCTGCTTTAACTCACCCCTGACGTGGGTCCCGCTTGAAACAGCTGTAGGCCACCACGTGATAGTTGGGATCAAAAATTCGGGATTCTCTCCCGGCAAAATGTTCCCGCCACTGCCACTTAAAAATACTTACGGTAGAAAAAAGTGTACTGCCTAGCCCTACTACCAGTAGTAGTACTACTACACCCCTTCCCATGCCTTTCTACCGACGACAAGACAAGAAACCATCACTAGCTAGCTCACATCCAGCAAGCAACTGTTGGAACTGGTGCAACCTCCGATTGGGGAGTTCTTGTTGAAATAGATGGGTGTATTTGCTCACCTCGAAATCCGGCTTTGCTTAATTTGCTTCCGATTGGGCCATTGGGTGTACTATTAGTACTAGGAGTAGTAGTATTCGGTATCCTTTGATTGTGGAGTTCTTGCTTATTGCTCACCTCGGAATCACCTAATCAGGATATTTTTCCTCTTCTCTAATTGATTGGGTCATTTGTGTGGGGTGGGAGTGGTAGTGGGGATGGGGGTGGGGGGAGGTGGTACTGATTTCGTATGGATTCCGGATCAGGGCATGGTCACCGCTGTTCTGATTAGGGCATTTGGTCGGGTTCGATTTTGATGTTCTTTAGTTTCTACTCGTAATGTGCAATGGATTTTGCGTCAGATTCTGTATGGAGAACTATGGGTCAGTGGCGCGCACGGCCACTACGGACAGGGATGGTCCTGTCAGTTCCCTTAAAAGTTGCCTAAAAAAGGTAATGTAGCAGTATATTTGTTGTATTCTTCCATTCTTTCCAATGCTGAAAGTGGTTGGCTGCAACCTGGATGTATCCATGTGCTAAAAGGTGTCTTTGTCTGTATCCTGCTTTTGTGGAAGCCTCTGTGACACCATCTCTTCTTCATTTACTGTAGCACGGTGGTACATACCTGCGAACGTGCGGTGCTCCAGGTGCGGCAAAGAGGATGGTACCCCCACATGCCGCAGGATCTGGCGAGTACCACTACTCACCAAATAACAAGCGCAAGGCCACCGACCAGCTGGGAGGGCCTAGCTTAAAGAGAAAGGTATTTGTTCTTAATACTCTTATTACCATGGTGCAGACAAATTTAAGTATTACCCGCTTGGTGTGATGCATGCTTATCAGATGTTCAGAAACATATGTGTGATTTTATTAATTCTGGCACTATGTTTATGTGAATCTAGATCTGGATCTATCAGATTGTCTCATATAGTCAGTATATGACTACTATGTACTGTACTCACGCCGTCCCAAGGCTTAGACTATATTTTTTGAAAAGTCAAGCGACGGAAAGTTTGACTAAACTTTACATAGTATTGAACCGTTGAGCTCTATTGCTATTTATGCAGATTGAAGGTGCTGCTGCAGAGGCTGAGGTTGCTGTAGAGGCTAGTAGATTTCTGATGCCTGCACCAACAGAGGACATCCTCTACACAACGAGGAAGCGCCAACATAGTACCCAAGTGTGGCGCCCCGCTAAAACCACTACTAGAAAATCGCGGTGTTTTTGTGCATTGCATCATCATGACCGCATGCTCATGTCATCATGCCACATTGCAATTGAGCATCGTCATCATCATGCATGGTTTTTGTCTAAACTATTTTCGAACCGCCTAGTTTTGTTTTCTAAATGTTCCCGTCTTTATTCAAATTAAAACCCGGGCCTCCGAAATATTTTTGTTTTGTCTAAATACGGTTTGCAAAAGCCTTGTTTTTAATAAATAAAATTATTTGTTTATTTTTAAGGAGGCAGCCCGCCAGGCCCGAAAGCCCAGCTGGCCACCTCTAAATAAAAATCCTATCCTAGCCCAAAACCCTAACCCACCTACCCCTCCTCCCTCTTTTTCCCTCCCCAGCCGCCAACTCCCATCCTCCCGCCCAAATCCCAGCGCCACCAACCCCTGCCTCCACCTGGTCGCCCCCTCCACCTCACCCCACCCTATCACATCGCGCCACATCACCCTGCCCCAATCTCCACCCACTCACCCGCTGCCACCTCGCTCCCCACCCTCCTAGCCCCGCCAGCCACGCACCCTCTCCCGCCCAACGACACCCCCTGGCCGCCTTGGTTTCATCGCCACGCCAACCCGCGGCTGGACCCACCCCACCTACCCAATCGCGGCCGCTCCCGCACGCGGCCCCAGCCCCCGCGCCTGCACGCCCCGCCCCTCGTCTCTCCCCTCTGTGTCGCCACCTACCGCTGGCCGCCGCCAGCCACAGCGCGCCCCGCCCTCCACCGTAGGCCGCCGCCGCCTCGCTGTTCGTCGTCCCCAAGCCAGCTGAGCTCCGGCGTTTTCGAGCTCTGCCCTGCACAGGCCGCCGCCCCGCGACCGCGTCAGCTCGTGCATCTCCGTCGTCCGCCGCCGCGACCTCGCCCGCCGCCTTCCCCAACCTCGTCCGTCCCCGTCGACCACCGACTGGCTCGAGCCCCGCCCTTTCTGCTCGCCTACGAGCCCGCCTCCTCGACCAGACCGGGACCGGCCTCACAGGAGCCCCGTCAGCGCCACCGCGGGCTCCTCACCGGTACCAGGCGCGTCCTCCACCTAGAGATCCTCCGTGGCCTCTCCTCCGGCCACCCTTCGGCAGCGACCTCGCCTTCAGCCGTCGAGGTGCTTCGGCCTCTGCCCGTTGTCACCCAAGCGCGTCTTGTCACCGGCCTCTTCCTGAGCGCCCGCCAACGTTGGTGGTCATATGCATGAGTGCCGCTGCTCTCTTTTGTTTCTATTGCCATGAGCTTCTCCTGCGTGTGTGATGGCCTACATGCCCTGGTAAAGTGTTGGTACTACTGTGTAGCTACTGCTCCGTGGTCTGATCCAACGTGACACCAAACATGATCCTCCATGCAGCCAATTCAACCGCTTCGATAATTGTCCCCATTTCAGTATCGTGTCTTCGGCAAGACGACCATGACGACAAGATCTTCCTCGAACAACATCTACAAGTCAAGATCTTGCGGACAAGACCAACTCGATGTCCACAATCTCGAAGATCTACAACATGGAAACTAAAGCGCACCATCTCGGAACCTGAGCACGATGATACCCCATCCGAAGGCCTCCGGTGTGGAACCCCCAAGTTCTCCTTCACGGTATTCGGAGACCGATCCCCGAGACCGAACCCTCGGCACGCCAAGATCTTCTTCTCGGAACACCATGACCGTCTACACGGACCCGAAGACCGCGGATGCGACAAGATCGTCTCTCGGACGCCAAGGTCGTCAACACGGATACGCCAAGTACTTCCTCTCAGGCGCCAAGACCCGAACCTAGAGACCGCCAAGATCGCCACCGGAACCAGAACGACAAGTACTTCACCCCGGATGCCAAGACTGATCCCATCGAACCAAACCCCCAGATTCGGACCCTGAGACCGGACCCCGAACCCCCGGAACCCCAAGATCTGCCGAACCCAGATGTGTGACCCTAAGCCCCTATTTTATAATATGACATTATCAACTATCGCATATTAAATTGTTCGTGCATGCATACTTGTGTGTGGGTTGGGGGCATTATGTTGATTCACCTCATAATTAAATATGGAGTGTTTATGCGGGATATCTTTGTCTTATTCTGGACTCCATTTAAACTGGTGTAGCGAACCGATGCCCTGTTTCGCCTTGTTAATTCAACATTTAAATTGCGGGGTAGATAAATAACTTGAACCATATAATTTGTCGGGGCCCTGGTTCCGCTTAATATTGCCTAATTGTATCGCAGCTTTGCCATGTCATGCATCATATCATAAGCATGCCGGATCTTCTGCCGTAGTATTAAATATTGCATCCGGTGTTTCTTCTAGTGTTTGCTTCTTCGCGGATTAGGCCGATGAGTTGATGTGAGTATCAACAAGTTCTCCGGTTATGATCCTTCAGCAGTGGTTTCCCAGGCGAGCATCTCTCCCCCTTCTACCTATTTTGCATTTATAGTCTTTATTTCCTCCTGCTGATCTATTGCTATCCGTGTCGCGATGCTTTAGTTTCTGAACACCAGTTATATCCCGTGCAGCCTCTATATTGCCTTGGACACCTCCTATTACCTGTGTTTGGTAGATAGCTGGCCTTGCGAGTCGTAGTTGCTTGCTCAGGTGCGATCTCGTATTGTCAAGTACCACCGTTGTTGGAAGGTTGGCAGATGCTTAATGGAGGAGATGTTTATTGGTGGAGATGATCATGACTTTAAATACAACTATTAAAATTCTAGATATAACTAATGCAGAGGCATCAGTGGGCAATAGATGTTATTTGGTTCTTCCACGCTCACTTGTGTCCCGTAGGACCCCGAGTACTTGATACATGTTCCTTGATTTTTCGCACTATCCACATCTGGGAGGCCTTATGGACCCCCCCTGAGCCAGAGCTTGATTCATTTCTATTTCTTGGGGCCACAAGTAGTTTGGGGCTTTATTACTATCCTGTACCTATGCTATGCTTTACTGCTTTATTTAAGATTGTGTGTGGAGCACCTATACTGTTTAGGATTGCGGAGTGTTTTCGCGGTATCGACAAGCCCAGTCACACTTTCGGGTTCCCAGTCGTTTACAGACATTGGCGCAAACCTTGGGTCCGTCTCGGAGCCGGCCAACTTCGTTGCGGGTAGCTTAATGGGGTGGCCCCTTGAAATATTTATGAATCCTGTGATTGCTTTGTCGTGAAAGCCTCGTTGGGGTTTGAGTTGGTTTTTCCGAGGTTGATCGAGTGTGTGTTGCTATTTGTGCACCCCTACAGGGTAAAACTTTCTGAAAGCCGTGTCCGCGGTTATGGACGACTTGGAGCACAGTATCTCGATCATAGACAAGCATAACTAAAGTAGTGTTATAAATTTGACTTAATATGTGACTAGTAATCAGATTCACATACAATGGAATGGATATTAAAAATCCCAACAACTGGTGGAGCTGGGGTTCCTTGTGTCTTGTTATATCTGCCTAGTAAGTATTGCAACTCCAATGGAATGTGATAAAAGTGTCAACAATTGTGGGGTTTTGGGATTCCTCATGACAATTATATCTGACTAGTAAATGTTCCAACTACCACGGAATGGTGATTAAAACTGCCCACTACTTATGCTATCAGGATGACTAATGCTATCTATATCTGATTAGTAATTGCTGCAACTATAACGGAATGAGTAAAATTGCCAAATGTGTGAGTTCCTTGGTCCGACTTCCTCGTTTGGTCTCGAGGGGGAAATACCAGGATGGGTTTATCTGGTGTTAGCTTCAGGATGGATCCAGATAGGTCTTTCTTACCCCTCTTTGATAACCGCCAGTTGTATCGAGTCTCTATAGGTTGTTTAGTGCCGTTGCGCTGCCGCTTCATGTAGCATCCCAATTCTCTAACAATTGCAATGCTATTTGCCTAGTCTATATATTGCTACTTCCTACATATTATACTTGCATCATCATTATATCATGCTCATGTCATCATGCCACATTGTATTTGAGCATCATATTAAAACCTGTTACATTGGTTCTTCTCCTCATATTACATTTGCCTTATTAATATTTTGCTTCTTGATATAATGCTTAATGCCTAATTTGAGTTGAGGGATGTCTTTTTAATTCTTTCCACCCTACAATCTTGCTTGGTTCCATGTGGGTTTAACTTCCATTTTTCCACCATCCATATATATCCGAGCTTAATATTATTCCTTGTTGACTTTTAATTCTAGCTCATGTATTTTGGATGGATCCAATTCTACTCTGCGTGCTTCCATACATGGCTCATATCGTTTTCACAATATCTACTATGGGAGCCCTCCATCTCCTTTTTCCTCTAGTTTGATTTTGGTGAGCTTGTTTGAATTTGAATAAGGTAAGCAAGAGTTTTGAATGTAAACCAATCTATGGAAAGTAAACCTAGCTAAATCTTCTCATACCTTAGTGCCATATCTTCCTCTAGAATCATGCATGAAATGATCTTGATGTTGATCCTCCTATGCAACAAGTATCTTGGTCAATTGTTTTTATTTATCTAACCTGCACATTTTTTTTCTCTCAAATCTAACTAGAGCTAAGACCTAAACCTCTCTTTTTGTCCATATAATCAATCCTAGCTCGCTAGCTATATATATCTTGCCCTAATTCCAACCCATGTGTTTACTCATACACATATACACACACTCTACAACAAAATCCTACCCGTGAGTGTGAATACAAACACACACGCACATCCACACTAGCTAATCCTACTCGTGTATGTGATACACACATACACCTGTCTATACGTACACACTAAAACCATGCCATCTAGAACATGTGTGGTCATGCATCGATCCACCAAGCCAGCTAACATGTTTGTGTCTGAACCTAAACACCCCTGGCAGCTGAACCTTATGATTCGATCAAAACAGCAAGGCCAGCTTCCCATGTGCCCTGTTTCTCTTCTTGACACAAAAACGAGGACACGCCGAGCGTGTGACGCCGATATCTCCAGCCACACTCGCCTCCTTTCCACAAAAAGAAGAAGCAGAGGCTGAGCATCCCCAACCACTCCCCATCTCGATCTACTCCCTCTGTTCCTATCCCCTTCACCACACCAACGACATGGCCGCCGCCGCAGTGCGCACCCACCTACCGTCGTCCTCAGTCACCGTTCGGCAACGAGCAGTAGCGGAGCAACGTCCCCGTCCTCGTCCGCATCGAATTAGCCACCAAGGAGGAGTCGAACCTGCCTAGAGCATCCCCTCCCCCTGTTGTCGACGATGTCTGTGTCGAGCGCCTCGCCCGACATGGCCACCACACGCCTCTTCTTCCTCTTCGGTCGCCTTCGCGTCATCCAAGCTCTTCATCGAGCCCCCGGTGAGCACCGCGTCCCCCTTTTTTCCTTCTCCTGCACCGCAGCCTTGCCATCTTCACTGTCTAGTCATGGCATCCATGGCCGAGGACATGGTCGTGTTCCAATTGTCGGCAGCCTAGGTGTAGAGGGACTCCCTTGAATACAGCATGTCCGCGAGCATCTCCACCTCCTAGACAGCACCGCAGCATAGAACACCCGCATCTCCTTGGTTTGGGTCGTCACCGTCCAGCCTCTGTTCTGCTAGCTGTTCTTCAGTTTTCGTCAGAAACTTTTTGTTCAGACTACCCGAATACAGTTCCGTTCAAAGCCGGCAATGTTCCCCTTTATACATCAACTCCAGCTTGAATCACAGCTCCGACCTTTCACCGCTGCACCCCGCGCTACATATGCATTCCACGATCAGCACCAGCGCCTCCAGACAACGGACGCCTTTATCAGTTTCTCCGTCGCGCACGGCCATGTCAGTCAGCAAGCCATGTGCCTGGAAAGGACGTTTTCCAGCTAGCTAATTTTATGTGTGTGCCTTTTGATTCACCTACTAGCTAGGCTGGCTGTTTAGCTAGCTATATATATGACCAAGGGTTGATCAATTCAGCAGCTGTCTAGTAGTTTGTTATCTGAGTTTTATTCACTCACCTGTGGAACCAATTCAGTTTGATCAGCCGAATACCAACTCACCCGATGTATCTGATGTAAATTCAATCGAGCTTCCTCTTTTATCAGTAATAGAATAGTATCCTATTGGTTGGCTCCCAGTTTCTCCATTTGATCCATCCCAAGATAGATCCCTACTTACCCTACTTGAATCCACCCTTTTTTTTCCTAAACTGAGCGGGTGTCAAAAGAAAAGAAACAAGTCACTGTACATTGAACCTCTGTAGAAAAACTCACTAAAAATTCAAAGATTTTTCAACATGAGAAGTTTTTGGTTCGCTCAAATATTCTGGATATGATATTGTATATGTTATTTGGATAATCCTAATAGGCACACCTACGGCCATTTTGCCCTTTTCCCAATTAAACATGCATTTCGTAATAACTTTTTATTGCTAATTTCAAATAATATAAATGATATATGTTTCTTGATCAGAAAAATGCCAGGAATTCAAATATGCCATCCAAAATATTTTTTGAGCAATTTAAAATTTCGAAATTATTTAAATGTCAATTAATGCCTTTATCTTAAATAAATTCATAACTTTAATCCTGTAATTCCAAATTCGACAAATAATATATTTAAATCGATTAGCGCAACGAGCCTGTTCTATTTATGCATTCAATGATATGAATTGAAGCATGCATCATATAAAAACTTAAAAACCTGAATGGTTTATGCAAGTAAAACTTGACCAAATAATTAATAAAAGTGCTTATTTCTTGTTTCCACACCTCACCCTTGCCATGCTATGTTATACCATGCAATTGTGCATCATTTCATCATGGCATACCTTGTTGCTTGTTGCATATGATTTATATGATTGCGTAATGTATTTATTTCGGCACCTTGTGTGTTTGGTTTTTATCCGGATAGACACTGAGCAAGGAGAATATCAGGAGCCTCAGCAGTATTACCCGGATCCTTCATATTCAGCAACAGAACTGCCACGCAAGCACTACCACATGCTTGCATACATATAGTACCTATTGCCTCTATCTTATTCTTGCATCATTGAGTCGCGATTGCATTAAATTGAATCCCAAGTACTGCATAGCCTTTATTTTTAAACCCCGCCGAAGCTTGTTCCTCCATCCCATGAGCTATTACTACAGGAGTTGTTTGAGCCATGCGAGTCGTAGAAAAGCATGTGTAGGGTATGTGAGTGTCTGATGGATAACGAGGTACCTAAGCAACTTAACCTGAGTAGTAATGGGATAACTAATGAAAGAGGCACCGGTGAGCAATATCTGCTATTTGGTTTTCATGCTCACTTGTGTCCCGTAGGACCCCGAGTACTTGACTCCTGTTTCTTGACTATTGGCACTATCCACATCCGGGAGGCCTTATGGACCCCCCTGAGCCAGAGCTTGATTCATTCTTATTTCTTGGGGCCACAATTAGTTTGGGGCTTTATTACTATCCTGTACTTATGCCATGTTACTACTTTATTTAAGATTGTGTGAGGAGCACCTGTACTGTTTTGGATCGTGACACGTTTTCGCTGTATCGACAAGCCCAGTCACATTTTTGGGTTCCCAGTCGTTTACCGCCGTCCACACAAACCTTGAGTCCGTCTCGGAGTCAGCTAGCTTCGTTGCGGGTAGCTTAATGGGGTGGCCCCCTGAAATATTTTATGAACCTTGTGATCGCTTTGTCGTGAATGCCTCGTTGGGTTTTGAGTTGGTTTTTCCGAGGTTGATCGAGTGTGTGTTGCTATTTGTGCACCCCTGCAGGGTAAATCTTTCTGAAAGCCGTGTCCGCGGTTATGGATGACTTGGAACACAGTTTCTCGATCATAGACAAGTATAACTAAAGTACCGCTGTTAATTTGACTAAATACCTGACTAGTAAATAGTGCCATAGTCATGGAATGAGTAATAAAACTACCAACGGATGGGTTGTTCGTCCGCTTTCTCGTTGGTAAGCGAGAAGGAGGATGGATCTGTTGATATACACTGTTATAATTGTTGTTTCTAATTAACGGACATCCGTCTATCTTTGGTTAGGCGGATGGTTAGCGAGTATCTATAGACTTGTTAGTTATTATATTTTGCTGCAATTGCGTCACCCAAGGTATATGTCCCCTTTAGAGGCATAAAGACTTGCTGAGTACCCCTAGGGTCTCACACGATAAATTGTTTGATTCAGACGAACAGGTGTATTCGCAAGAAAGATACTGGGTGGAGGAGACAGATGATGTTGGCAACGATCACTCGGTGTAGAGATTCCAGGAACGGGGATCCGTGAGATCTGTGGGCGGGATGTGTTTATTTATGTGGCATCTTATGCCGATTTTCTTCTTATCCGTACTCGGATCTTGTTTTCCGCTTCCGCCTGATACTCTGATGTTTGTTGTATGAGGAGCTATCCTAAAATATTATCTCTATCTAGGATATTTGAATCTTGCCGTATGGCGTTGCAATATTTCTATTTCTTTTAGATGGAATGGCTCTGAGGACTGTTGTATGTGGCTTGCATACATACTCACTTGTGTATGTAGTTGATCCCTTCGCCTGCCGATTACGCCGCTCGTTCTTGTCCCGATGTTCTGAAAGTGGTTAGGATGGCCGAAAGATCTACTGTGAGTGGCCCCGGGCCCCACCGTACTATTTTAACCACTTTCGCTCATCCAGGCATGCAACTAAGAGCGTAATTCACCGAGGTAGTTACACTTCAGCCCACCATACCTGTGTAGGTGAGGACCGCCGAATTCTAGCCTCGCCGTGTACTGGCCTCAGTACTGACGCTCCTCTTTTTCCTTTGCCCTTTGTTGGCACCCCTTCTGTTTTAGTAGGTTTGAGATCGACGTCGTTAGCAGGGTTACCCTTCTGGCTTGGCCTGGGCAGGGTTATGGACGCCATTGGTTATTCTTCAGGGCTCTTAGCCCCATTTGCCTCTTGTCCGTAGTCGGACGCTCTATCATTTTCAAGGTGATTTGGATCTTTGTATTGTATATCTGTATTCTTGACTCGTTGAGTCGTTGTTGTACATATATCTGTTCTGTGGGTCCCATCGAGGACTGTTGTGTAATGGTATTACTTCATTTCCACCCGCACGAAAGTGCCTGGTGGGCGTCCTTGAATCGTTTCTATGCGGGTTTGGCGGAAAGGGCTAAAACTTGCATAGGGCCGATTCGAGGGTGTTACACCAAGTGGGTAGTGACCTCTCTAAGAAGTGGCTATAATTTAGAAATCCACAATTTCACATGTTATGATTTTCCATGTTATTGTTATCAGCTAGTACTATATGTTTACGTTGATTAGAAGTTCATAAAAATAAAATCTCTTTGCTTTACAGACAATGGTTTTGTCTTATATTATTAGATTTACTTGTTCTTTACATAATTTAACCTTTCTACTTAATTTCAATCAGTACCACGCAACAGCTGCTCAACCCTTTCTGCTACCCTCCTCTTGTCAAGCTTGTGGATTGAAAGGGGGGCCTATATGCCATTCCAAAGGCAGAGGGATGAAAATTGGTGCATGGCCATCCTTCGCAAAGGGTACCCATGGTATCAGGTATGGATTCCAAGTGGTTTAGACCGACTTGATGTAAGATCTTGTATCTCACTTTTTTTTGTCGCCTTACTTCTCTATCAATTTTCTCATGAAGGTTGTCCCTTGTGTCGCTCGCCCCATTATAAACAAGATGTTCAGAAACAACAAGTTTCTAACTCTATATAGCGAGGGCCCTAAAGGCATGCGGCAACTATATGATGTGGATGTCTCCCAAACGATGGCCACCACCTATTTGGGTGGCCGAGGTTGGTCCAAGTATGTCCGTGAGAATGGTCTGAAGCAGGAGACGAGGTAACATTCGATTTTAGCAAACCTGGGCAGATACTTGCACGCCATCGTACACATGTTGACCAAAGGACCAAGAATAGAGGTAGTACTAATTAATTTGATTATGTACTCATCACAACCTCTAATGATTTTCTTGTGACTAACTGTTCTGCACCATTGTCTTTACTCATCATATGACCCTGACCACTTCTGCAGTCCGCTTCCCCTTATGTACCACCCAGAAGGGTGCCAGCATCAAGCTGCTGGCACCGGCCCCAGTTCCTGCAACGGCACATGTTGACCTCAGTAGGAGAAAGAATAGAGGTAGTAACTTAATTCTCCTGTATACTCTCATCTCTGTCTAGGAGTTACTGTTGTATAAGAAACCATTTTGCTTGTCCACATCTCATATGCCTCTTTGACCACTCCTGCAGTCCCCTTACCTACCCCTCAAAAGGTAACTAGCACCAAGCTGCTAGCACCCCCAACGACACTGGCCCTAGTTCCTGCTCCGGCACCTGTTGACCTAAGTAGAAAGAATGGAGGTAGTAACTTAATTTGCTTGTATACTCATCATATCCTATGATCACTGTCTTGTGAGTAACTGTTGTATAAGAGACCATTTTGTTTGTACACTTCTCATCTGCCTCTACCATCCCTGTAGTCAGCTTAGCTACCCCTCAGAAGGAATCTAGAATCAAGTTGCTGGCACCGACACCGGTTCTGGGCCTTCTGGCTCCTGCACCAGCCCCTCCACAATTAGTGGCACCATCTCCTGCACCAGCACCATCCCAGCACAGGGACCGGCACAAGCTCCTTCATCACCCCAGGCAACACTTTGTCAGACCATATTCTACACATGTGTCATCACAAGGTCGCACCGGATTATGTTTGTGAGTATATGGCGGCAGATAAACTGTTCTGAATGTCTTCTCAAGTTTCACATGATTCAGTGCATCGCTCTTAGTAATTATGCGTTTATCTCTTACTTTGAATCAGAAATTGCCTAAGAGTGCCACAAAGCAACTCCGGGCCAGACAAAAGGGCACAATAGTCTTCACGATGCAGAGCGAAGGATTGTGAATCGAGGGACACTACGCCATTAACTCGACTGATGGGCGATTGGCAGCTACTTCTAGGTGAATCATGTTCCGGAAAGCAGCCAAACTTACTATTGGAAGAACGGCCAAGGTCGATGTATCTCGTTGTCCGGAATGCGGCATGCTGTTCATGAACTTCCTAGCTATCTAGCTCTTTGGCCGCATGGTATTGTAATTAATTATGTGGTTGTCTTATCTCCACTGATCATATATGGGTGGTAAAATTGTGATAACCTTTTGCTGGATTGGAGCTATGACTAGTACGTACTGGTATGGTATATATATATATCTATATGATGGTTCCCTATATGACCAAATATTATGACAATGATTGTGTTCCAGTGATCGAGTGTGTTTGGAGAAAAGGGCAAACTGATCGCGTGGCATGGTTTTTAGAGCTGAAAGAAGAACTATCTCTCTCTATAGTGATATTGAATTTCAGTGTTTGTATTGCTGAATCAGTCACTTTGAAATGCTTCTGAATTGGTCAAGTGCTGCCGAATATGAACTAGAAATCTGTCGTTTTTTATGTCTTATTATTCTATACTCCTTAATATTTCAAATGGTATTGAATTTGTCAAAAGTTCTGTCGTTGTTGTTGGCTGTTTGCTCTAGAGCTTTTGCCTTTGCGTCATCGGAACCGCTGGATGCATTTTGGACAGAGATGAGAGGGTAAAGATATACAGCGTGATTTCACCAAGTGAAGTCATTGGATACCAGCCATGTTACATGTGGTGTGTGTTCATTAGATATTTTTACATGAATATCTGTCAAAAGAATTATCGCTTTTTTTCCTCCCTCGAAGAGTTCTGTGTTTGAATCTGGCAAGACATAGCCCAGTGAAATTTGAGATAGGAGCCCATTGACCATAGCCCAAATTTTTTTTAATTTGGCCTTTTTGGCATTGCCCCCCATCTCTAAAAAAACTCTGCCTACCCATGTCTTTAAGAAACTAATCCATTATGTGGCTTTGTATAAATCGAGGTTCTAGTAGCACTGCTCTTTTATTTTAAGAGAGATAACATGGAAACACAACAATATTTTTTAGAAGACTGGTACATAAGTTATAGTAATAATACATGTTTAATGATTCAATTTCTATTAGTATCTTTGGTATTGTGGCAAAACACTCAGTTTATGTCTATTTGATTTGATTTGAAGGTCTTTAGTTCGAATCCACTGTGTGTACATATTTATATATATCTTGGGTTTACTTTTACTTTTTGAGAAAGGGTTTACTTTTTAATATCGCATTACGGAGAGGCTGACATCACGGACCCACCAGCCTGCAGCATCCCTAGAGTTTAATGGTCGGGTTTGAAAAAAAAGTTCAATACTTGTACAGAGAGGCTGGCATCAGGGACCCACCCACCAGAACATACCAGAGAGGGTGACATCGGGGCCTCAGCAGCAAGACCATACACGGCTGTCACATCGAGCAATGTTACCAAGGTCAAAACAGCGGACATGGCCAAAAAAAGTCCATCATACGCAGGTTTGATATACAGAGAGACCGGCATGTGGGACCTAGTAGCGCGGCCTTATACAGGTTCTGCCTCGAGCGACGTTGCCAAGTTCGAAACAGGAAGGCGCGAGCGAGAAAAACGTCCAGCATGCATACCTTTCTTCTAATAAGAGGCTCACATGGGGGACTCGGTAGCCTGGAAAAACAGTTAATGCATCGAGCAACGCTATCAAGTTTGAAACACAGAGGCGTGACCGAAAGCAAAAATTTCATCATACACACGTTTCTTCTAATGAGTGTATGACATGTGGGGGTGGGGCCCTGCATCATGATTAAACGGTAGATGTAGCGAGCAACGCTATCAAGTTCGGAACACGGAGGCGCGACCGAGGGAAAAAATTCTATCATACACACGTTTCTTCTAATGAGAGGATAACATGTGGGGTCTAGGAGTTTGATTAAACGGCTGATGCAGCGAGCAACGCTATTAAGTTCGGAACACGGAGGCGCGACAAAGGATAAAAAATCCATCATACACATGTTTCTTCTAATGAGAGGATGACATGTGGGGCCCAGCATCGTGATTAAACGGTAGATGCATCGAACATCGCTATCAAGTTCGAAACAGGGTAGTGCGAGCCAAGGAAAAAATCCACCATACACATGGTTCTTCTAATGAGAGGATGACAAGTGGGGCTCAGAAGGTTGGTTAAACGGTAGATGCATCGATCAGCGCTATCAACTAGGAACGGGGTAGCACTAGCGAAGTAAAAATTTCCATCATACACACGTTTCTTCTAATGAGAGGCTGACATGTGGGTCCCAGGAGGTTAATTAGATGGTAGATACATCGAGCAGAGCTATCATCTTCAGAACAGTGTAGCGCGAGCGAAGGAAAAAATTCCATCATACACACGATCCTTCTAATGAGAGGCTTACATGTGGGACCTAGCAGCCTGACTAAACGGCAGACGCCTCGAGCTACGTTATCGAGTTCAAATCAGGGAGGCATGACCGAAAAGTATGTTTCGCTAGAGACACTGACGTTCGGGACCCACACGTCTCAAAATACTTCGACGAGTCAACATCGTGTGAGGAAACGAAAAATCTTACTTCTGCCACGCGCTGGTCAAGCTTCCTCCATGTTTTTAGCAGATCCATCGTAGTAGAGGGCCGTGAACTCGGGAAAAAAAGTTTTCCATCGGCCACGGCCGAACCGAGAATTTTGTCGCGGAAGACGCGCCTTCTACGACGACCATCGGGCCAAGTCGTTGCAGAAGGAAACTTTTCTTGTAGTGTCATGGATCAGACTAGGCAAGTTGGGGTCAAGGGGTTTCCTAGGCCCCGTATGGTTGTACGCTCGTCTTGGTTCAAGAGGCAAGAACCTCATGTACTAAGGGTGGCATGTATGGAACTGCAAAAACCACAACCCTCGTGGTCTCCCATACAAGCCTTAGCACTTTCATCTCTGATCATACCACATCATCCCGCCCAACTAGGTTCATTCAGCTCTGATTCATCACCCGGATGGGCCAGCGGTAACAACAAGCATGGCTATGCACAACGGATATAAATAGCTCTAGCAAAGCTCATAAGGCCAAACCCTAGTTATGCTAGGAGCAGTGGATCAGGGAATATAGGCTACAAAGGAAACATGCATCATATACGACTACTTTATCCATCGTTAAAAGACTTTGGAATCGTATGCACATGGCAAGAATGAAATACTTTGAAATCATAGGATTATATCATGTGTGGGGTTATGCTTGGCTTTGCCTGTTGATACTCGGATATAGTTCTTCAGGGTTCATCAGATGATCTTGTTCATCGTTAACCTTCGATGGTGTTGATCTCCATCTTCAATCTTGAACTCGATCTCATTGCTCACATCAACTCCGAGGTCTACCGAGAAGAGGCAGAAACACCAGAAAGGAAGGCAACAATCAACACATGGCATCGATGCAATGCTCAAGCAAGAATGATGATATGACAAGTTAAAGTGTATTAAAATGAACCCTAGTACATGTTTGGTCATTTTAAACAGGGTCTGAGGGATATAAACTCTAATTCGAAGGAACCCCGGATGCATATGAGAGGGGTTGATTTGTTCTTCTAATTAAACTTGTAACTAAAGTTGCTTAACAATGCATGATTTTGATGCTGTGAGATAGATCTCATTTTTTGAACATTTTGATATATTATTCATATTTTTCTGATTTAAAATGAATTAGTTATGATTTTTCCCAATTTTAATTCATTTTAAAACATTTTTGGAATATTATAAATAATTACATTTTGGAAATACATTATACTTTTATTAATTATAAAAGCATTTCTAAAAATGTTATCTCACTTACATGGTGGACCCACCTGTCAGCATTTATTATATTACAGAAATTAAATACAAAACATCTAAATAAAAAGAAAACAGGGGATTATGACCTCATGCTGACGTCAGCCATGGAGGATCTCCCAGCTCGGGTCGGACTTGGCGTTTGAGCGCGCGCGGGGCAGCGAGGCAAGGCGTATTCGACGCGGGGCGCTGCGCTAGACCAAAACTGGCAGCGCCGCTTAGGATTGACCACCGGAGCGTGGCCGGCGACGACAAACAACGGCGACGGCGACAGGTGAATGGTGCGGTGGCGATACAAAGAGGAAGAGAGGGATTGGAGGGGTCTACGAGGACCACCAGCTCACCACAAACGCGATGGTTGGGTCGGGGAGGCGAGGCGAGCTCGGACGACAAGGAATTGACGGCGGCCGGAGTTCGGGAAGCCGACGGTGTCGAGGTCGATTCCGGCGAGACGGAGGCGCCCCGGCTTGCGTGGCTTGACAACGACGACAACAGCGACACGGAGTTTCTCCTGGGCTACTCCACAGAGCTCAAGGCGGTCGAGAACAGCGGCGACTAGCATTTTCCTGTGGCTAGGGTTTCGGCCTCGCGGAAGAACAAGAGAGGGGGAGGCAAAGAGGACGAGAGAGGATGAGGGCGAGGTACACGTTGACGCGGGTCTTATCCCCTTCTCCCGGGGCGACGGCGAGCACGAATCGCTGCGCAGCGGCCGACGGCGGCGCCGACGACACACAGCAGCTCGACGTCGCCAACGAAGACGACGAAGGACAGGAAGGCCGAAGCGGTACTGGGCTGGGGTGGGCCAAGGTGGGCTGCAACTGGGCCACAGCGAAGGTTGCGCGGAGGCAGCTCGATTCTGCATGTGGGCGGTAGATAGGGAGAAGGAGAGTTGGGCTTCGCCCAGAATAGCTTAGGGTTCCTATTTTTTATGTAAAACCTTTTTCTTTTCTGTTTTTCTCTTTTGTAATTCAATTTGTCTTCTGTTTAAATATTTCTAGAATACCAGGACTTTTATAACCTTTTCCAGAATATCGCAGAGCACTTATAATCTATTTGGGCTCTATAATTTTGGTAGTTTTCAAAATACAAAACCCTTTTAAATACATTTCAAATAGAGAGGAGGAATTAGGGTTTAGGGTTTGCATATTATTTTCTTCCATGCATTTTAAAATATATGATGCTTATGGATGTACAAATCAAAGCCTAATTACTACTAATAAAACTAAGGGTGTTACAATGCCGCGCGGTAGGGATCGGAGGAGGACGACGCGCGGGAGCGCACGTGGACCGGGTCTTGCTGCCGCGACAGGCAGTACGACGCCTAAACGCGCCGCCGCGACGCCAGCCGCTCCTCCGTCGCCATGGCCGAGGTCCAGCAGAGGAGGCCGAGCGCCCGCATGCGCGGCAGGCCGGCCCTGGGCACCGACCGCGACGCAAGCACCCGCGCCGGCAGCGCCCACACAGCGGCGCGAGGAGCCACAGGTACCGACGTGCTCTGCAAGGAGCCCACAGCCTCGACGCGTCGCTGGGCTCTACGCGTTTGACATGGTGGTGAACGGCGTCTCCAAGGTCGGCGACGTGTACATCCCGGTCATGGCCATCGTGTTCGGGAGCCTGCAGATCGGGAACCCGGAGTTCAAGAAGTGGTTCGATGAGCTGCCCAACCTCCGCGCGCTGCACGTCAGGAACAAGCCCGACCTCATCCCTCTCTACCCGAGTTACCTCCTTGGCTACGCCAACGTCGGCGACATGCTCTCCATGAACTCCAGAAATGGGGAGGACGGCGAGTTCAAGCTCCAGGTGAGGAGGCCGAGCGCCCGCACGTGCGGCAGGCCGGCCCTGAGGAGGATCCTCCGCGTCGCCAGCAGCTGCGCCCGGTGTGCTATGCGCGGAGGAGTACTGCCACTGAGCTCGTGAAGACAGCCGAAATTACAGAGATTAAGGTGGGAAATCATCTATACCACGTGAACCAAACAGCCGAACTTTGCCTTCGAAGACAAAAGGCAGGCAATCAAATGCTCAGGTTGCGTTTCTCTCGGATTCCCTAATAGTGTCAATGCGACCTACCAAATAAAGAGGAGATTCACGCATGCATTCCCCGCGCGTGTAATTGCACCATCGGGAAAAAAAAAGAGCCCCGCCAACCAAACACACGCAGTGTATCTGATCTGACGAAGGATTTCCAGGTCGTGCTCTTCGGACAGAACACATAGTGGGACAGAACACATAGTGCGAAGTGCGAACCGCCGAGGCAAACTGGCAGCCAGAAGTGCGTCGCGATATACGGGGAGATGCCCCATTTTGAACGTTTATGCATTCTATCAGCCGGGGTTTCTTCTCCACTTTATACATAAACTAGACAATTTGGCGCGGCAACATGCCGCGCCCTTCGCTGTGAGATCGTTGCTTAAAATTTTGTAGTAATACTACAAAATATGGGTTTTTGAAGTACTTCAGAAGTGCTAGTTACGTGATGTGTAATATAGGAAAAAAATGAATTACCGCTGACAAAATACGGCCAGAAAATCACTCACCTTCAAAGGATAGTTACCGTGGGGTAATTAAGACTGAGCAGGAACAAAGAGGTGGCTGCATTCTGTGTAGATGAGCTCTATGACAAGCTAATTTCAGGAACTTTGATAGCAATCTCATCCGGAATCGGTATCCTTTCTTGAGAAAGTACAATGCGAGCAAAAACAGATGGACTATCCATCATCCTTTTTCTGTTTATGAACATATTCTAGTGGACATGTGTCTACACCTGCGAGGGCAGATTTTTCAAAGGCGTACCCGCTCTAGTCTTTAGGTAAACCAGCGTGTCGTCTAAGGAAAACCGATATTAATTCATGTAATTTCCTCTTCTCCACCAAGATTCATAACTCTAAGTGCCTCTCTATGATAAGTCAATGATACAATAATCTTCTCGTCGGTGGATAGATGGACGCTCATGCCCCTTGATATAGGTAGTTTATCTGCAATAGACTGAACCATTGTATTAGGAGGTACCATCTGGAACTAAGAGACGGGCTCCATCACATATGCATATGGCCACCAATTTTACAGAGCGTCACTCATGGAAATGTCCTTGAGTACTGATAGGCGCACAATAGCATCTATTCGTTCCATCTATGACAGGAGTCGTACACTTGTAGAATCAAAGTGTAATTCTTATCATAAAAACATACAATCCGGAAAAATTCTAGCTTTAGTCAAAGGAATATTTAGGTTCTAAGATTAACAAAGTGGCTCTGGCATCACAGAGAATATATCTTTACAATTAGCTTAACCATATAAAAGAAGAAGCGAAAATGAAGATATTTGTACAGTACTAATAATTCCATTGACTGGAAATGGGTAGTGACATGATCTACAAAGAAAGTGAACAACTACACACTACTTACCACTAGGGATAGCGGAAATTGACGCCAACCAGATGGCGATGCAACCAGAGCCGAGTGGAAACAAAAAGAAATTAAGAAGGTCCGGAGAAATGAGGGGTAGTGAAGGAAAGATGAATATCAAGAGATGGCTTACCGGTGAACAGCAGCAGAATCAGTAGGGACACTTATATATCAGCTAACATCTGCTCCGAAGAACAGAAAGTGACACTATAAATATGCCGGTGTTTCTTGGTGAACCGCTTATTACACCCTTGGCACCAAAAAGGAGCAACACAATGATGATGGCCTCCATAGTATGGCCAGCCCAGGCCAAGTAGCTAGAAAACAACAACCAATACACTATTAGCAAAAAACATATGGAGAAAAGAAATCAGAAAAAAACCAGGAATACACTTAAACTTCAGAGCACTAACAAACTCTGTAGACCTAGCCAACCGAATGTTCAACATGTGAGCTGCAAAAAAGACAGTAACACGCACCCATATTTCGATAGAAATAGTAAACACAATGATATTACCTTGGAGCTGACATGTGATGTCGGTTGGGTGCGTGTTTGCTTCTTAAATTCGACCGCAGAAATTAAAGGAAGATCAGCAAATCCAAATTAGAGATAAGTTTTTTCCAACATCCTTCTCATGCTAGAATTGGACGTTTTTCTCTAGCCAATAGCTATTATGATAGCCTGCTCCTGTTGTACTTGCGTAGGAAAAAAGTAAGATGATCTCTTATATGTTCAACTAACTAATGAGAATCCTTTAGATAATTATGTTCTTACTTCCGAGAAAATAGTATAGAAAATTAGATGAGAAACCAGTATACCTGAATTGAACAATAGCTGTCATGATCACTCCATTTTCTTTCGCAACTAAGTAGACACCCAATAAACCATCGCAAACCCGAGCAACACCAACAAATATCGGGCCCTATATAGCAGCAACAATAGGAAAAGCACCGCTTAAAAGCATCTGAGCAGATTCCATTTGTCCAAAATTAGGAAGAACAAATCTACAACACAGTTAGTAAAAATTGAGCCACAGGATTGTAGGCAACGCAAAGTAATCGACATGATCTTGGTGATAAACTGGACCGTACAATTCTGAAATAATGAACACTCATTTGCCGGTTAATATGACCACAGGTTAATTTGTGTACTGCATAAATTACGTAGAAGGTATAATAATGCATTCTACCTGGTTAAAATCTGTAGTGAATAAATGTATTAAGAAACATAAAAGGAGGAGAAGACGACTCAGCTGTTGGCACAGACCTACTCTCCCTCTTGGCCATGGACGGCTACTCCTGCTCGGCCTGCCTGCAGCTGCAATCTCGAATCTGACCAAAGACAACCAGCTCCATGAGCTGCAGAGACCAAGAAACCTCTCCTTTCTCTTCGCGATGTCATCTCATTCACCCCGACAACTGCCTCATCCAATCCCTAAGCATGGTCATGGAACCCGACCTCCCATCCTCATGGTAGGAAGCCAAAAAAAGGAAGCTCGCATAGGAGAAAATTATTCAGTGGAAGAGGAGGATAGTGAACAAACCCAGTTGGCACATCCGAAGATTATTCAGCCGAATTATTAAAACCAGGAGCATCTGCAGAAAAGAACAAAGACAACCAATAAGCCTACATGAATTCTGAGTCTTCAAGCGTCCGTATCAATGGAAAAATCGCAGGCTAAACCAGCATGCTTTCGCCAAGAGAAAATGGCTTGAAAACGGATATAAGTAGCAGCAGGACGAATGGCTCGCACGAATTATAATTATGCATTAAACGCAGAGATGTAACACGCAGGCAAGACGGGGTTGTAGGCCGCCGATGACCAAAGAACTATTTATCTTACCAGCCTCACTATCAATCAATTTTTCCGGGATGGGTCTGAGGAGAATACTTGAGATAGGAGGTGACTTGTACATGTGTAATCATCAGTTACTAATTTGGTACCAGTTGAGAGTATTGCCCAAGCAAGAGAACCTGCATATATAGTCATTCCTGCTGCTGGGCACTCAGTTTTTGGAGGATTAGTTGTTTCTGTTGTCTCACCTGAAAGTGTATATGAGTACGATTTCAGTGAACAAAGAATTTGCCGTGTCAGTAAAATTATGTTTCTTTGCTGCAAACCAAAAAGGTGGTGTTAATAATTAGGTTCAACATCGAATTTCAACAACATAATCAAGTAGGCCACACTATCTGAACTACACCTAACAAATCAATAGCTTCGAGCATACAATGAGTATTGATGCAGTGGCACATCTCAACAGCTAATTAAGATCATACAATGTAATTTCATCTAGGAAAAAGCAAAATCTAGGAAAAAACACTTTGAACTAATTAAGCACACAAGTTCCTTGCCATGTGCTCCAGAATCCATAAAGGAAAATTAAGATCTTCGGATTCGACAGCCAAGGAACAACATGAATCATATGATTCGACAGCCAAGAAACAACAAACTAAGATCTCCCGATCATTTGTTGACCAGATATAACAGATAAAGCAAAAAAAATGGATTCGGTGTAGCACAAAGTGGAAATTGAAACCTTATTAACATCGAACAAAGAACTTGGACATCCAGTTATTACAGTTACCACACCTCATGTTCCGACGACATCATTGGCGGTCGGAGATAGCACGAACGACTCGGGCTCCCCGGCCGCAAGAGGCGTCTATGTGGTACGGCGGTTGTGGCGGCTCCTCAAAGCAGAATTGCAGGTCAACCACGGGAAACCGGTCATCTGCCGCCGCGGGCATGGCCCCTCGCCATGCGATGTGGTGAACCGCTGGTCACCGCTTGAATAGTGCTTGATGCGAGCGTGTACGCCCTTGCAGCTCCTTGCTCGCCGTCCCGTCTCCATGCCGACGATGTCGCCGTATCCCTAACTCCCTCTCGAGGTCGAGAGGCGGGTAGACAGGCTCGGCAATGGACGGTGCCCCGGGCTAGAGTTCCCCGCGGTGAGCCTCGCCATCTCGCGCACAGAGCAACGAAGACCAGGCGGTATCCAGGACGACGACGGGGCATGGAAGGCACGCAGCACATCGGCAAGAGGTGGAATTCTGTGATGCCTCTTCCTTTTCGTCGCTCATGGCGGCCAAGGCCGGAGTTCCCCATGGCGCAGCCATGGAAGTGAGCCCCCTCTACGCCCACGCCTCCCCGCAGCATCTACCTCCTCGAAGCCCCGGTACGCTTCATCGCCCATGGAGGGTGAGGCCTCGCGGTAGGCTGACCCAGCTGGCGCACCCATGGAAGATATCCCGACGCAGCAACGGAGCGTGGGAGGCGGAGCTGTGGGGTGGATGTGGACGTGTGGCTGGGCGCCGCCCGCGTTCTTGCTCTTAGCGGCATTCGGTGGCGAGCCGGTAGTGGAGGAGGCGGCGAACGGGAGAGGGGACACCAGGAAGATAAGACCGTGTCAGCCTTCTGGAAACGTCACAACCGCTTAGCGAGGAATAAACGGCGAGGAAATCTGGAGATGCTTCCAGCCACGAGAAAGAAGACGGAGAAAAATAATGGTTTGGGGTGCCCGGTACGCTGCTCATGCGCATAACACCTAATTTTTCCGTACGCACACTGTAGATCCAAGGTTATTGTAGACGCATCTGCAGTACCATTGGCTGATTTGGCGCCCCTAATCGACCGCTGAAACCCTCTACTTTCATATATGTATATGTACTAGTATAATAACTAGGTAAAGTTACTTTGCGCCATAATAGATCAATACAAAAAAACAGCATTGTTCTCCGCCCCAAGCAAGGAAATAACACATATAGTACGTACAGTACAATGGTTTGCAAGTTGCATGAGATTCGTGGCATACCACCTCTTTACCGGGTGACCGTGGACACAGTCGGTTGCTGACGTGTGCTTGCTTCGTGGTGGACCCCACCCTCACGGGAAAAAGTCTTATCCCCTCGGTTCCTATCCCCTCCTTCCTCCTCGCTAATCTCTCTACAGACGAGGCAACGACGCCATGGCTCTCTTGCTCTCCTTGACCACCGCCCCCACCCGACCGAGACGGCGTCGGCGACGCCGCCGCGACGGAGAAGGCGTCGTCGAGGATGGAGCGAGCCGCTGGCGAGCAATGAACTTGACGTGGGGGTGTGGGTGCGCCGGCAAGGAGACCGTCCGGGTGGCGGCAGAGCTTAGAGCGAGGGCCGGGGCGGTGGAGGACCGGCGGAGGTGGAGCTTCGAGTAGGGCGGGGCGGCGAGGCGGTCGCGGAAGAGCCGCCGGCCGCGGGAGGCGGTGGCAGGAGGCCCGGCCGGCGGTGGCGGCGGGGGAGGACCGGGTATGGAGTCCGGCGGTGGCGGTGGCAGGCGGCCCGGCCGGCGGTGGCGGCAGGGAAGACCTGGTATGGAGTCCGGCGGTGGTGGCGGGGAGGACCGGTATGGAGTCCGGCGGTGGCGGATCTTCTTCTTTATCTCAGCCTTCCGACACCTAAACAACACCTCATGGGCTGTCGGAAAATTGATCGTGCCCACGGGTGACCGTAAACTAGCAATGCCCGATTCGTGGTTACTTATTAAGTGCAACAGCGGGGGGAGTGTGAACTTCCGCTCCTATTTGTTTTGACTGTTTCCAACAGGCAGCGCAGGAAGTGCAACAACTCAAGGAGTATTTGCTACTCCTTCCGATCTAAATTTATAGTTTTAATGTTAGATACGTCCGAATCTATCTGAATCCATTAATTTGGATCGGATTGAGTATTACAAATCGCCATATCCAGGCCTTTTTTTTGTTCCAGCTCACAGATATTTACCACTGAAATCTGTATATGCTTGCTGTATTCCCATCCAATGCATGGTAAAAATTTAAAATTCTAAAATCATAGCTGCTCAGAGTCCAGCCGACTTTAGGCCAATTTTTCTATAGCTCCCTAGAATTCGTCACAAATCTTACTTCGTGTTTTGGAATAGATTCATGAAAATCAATATCGTTTTCTCAGTCTGCCTTGCTTTTGACGTCTAATCATATACATCATCACTGTCACAAGGGTATTGTATCGCTCCACAACATGCCTACCAAATTTTGGCTATAGATTCAATAGACAACCGATTTTTTAAGCACCTTCACTCGTTGGGCGTTCTCAGACTGAAATCCGGCGCTATTTAACGCCCGATGGATGCAACTCTCGGACTAGGAATGGATGAATTCCCACTCGCGTTCCCACGTGGGGTTCCCAGGAAGACGATTTTGGGGGCAAATTCGGCTCAAATTCACACAGTTCTGCATAAATATGAATACAAGACATTGCTAGGCATAGTTCAACATGAAATTAAACACAACATAGTTCGGCCAGATCATGTTCGGCATAGTACTATGTGTTGCCTCTTCATATCAATATGTGCTCGACCAGATCATCTTGCAGTTGTTGATGCACCGTTGGGTCTCGGATCTCCTGACGCATGGTGGTGAAGGCGGACCAAGATGCCGACACCTGATGATCAGGCTCTGCAAGAGGCCCATGTCTGTAATATGACCATTGGATAGATGTCATTTGCAAGATAGTATCACACTGCAACCTCCTTTGTTGCCTTTGTACATATCCTGTCAAGCAAATTGATAGTTCTTCCAGTGTCAATGCATGTAGTCGATACTTCTAAGCATCTCAGAAAATCCTCTACTTTCATTGACTGCGAGGATCTGAGGTGTCATCAGCAGTGGATGATCTCAAGTATAGTGGTCCAAACACTGCAATCACTGCCCTGCAGAATCTGTACAAACAATCGATGGCAGTGGACTCGGCCATGTGGAGATAGTCATCGGCACTGTCACCTGGAGCTCCGTATGTAAACAACCTCATAGCCACCGTGCACTTCTGCAATGAGGAAAACACTACTATGCCGGTGCAGTCCTTTCTTCATATGAAGTAGGGGTCAAACTCCCGGATGGCATACACGATCTCGAGCAAGAGTTTTCGGCTCATCCTGAAACAGCGTCGAAACATGGCCTCTTCGTGCAGCGGGTTGTCGGTGAAGTAGTATGTGTACAACATGCAGTAGGCCTCCATCCGCTGCCTTGCTTTGCACTTCCGGCGACCCTTCCCCGAGTCTTCACGCTTCGGCACTGCAGTCTGCGTATAGTCTGGCCAGAAAGCCGAGGATCTGCATATGCTCTTCATCTTCAGCGGCTGTGGCGGTCTCTTCATCTGAACAAGCAAAATGGTGAACACTACGCGGGCACGATGGGCATGAGCTCAGAATGAATTCGAGCTTCCGGCGACACCACGAGTAGGCGAAACAAGGCCAGCTGCGAGGGAAGAGGATGCAGCGGCAATAGTGTCGACATGAGTTCGGCAGGGCAGCACGAGGCAATGCCAGCGGCGAGGGATAGGTGGGGAGAAGGCTCTGTGCCGGGAGGAGCCGAATTACGATCGGGAAATGAGATGTCTCGACGACAGGGTTGGTCCACCAATTTTTTTTGCTTCATCCAGCGTTCCTAGGCGACTCTCGGCTTCTCGGGTTCGTCCTGGGAACGCCAGATGTAACTTGAACCAGATCCAGCAAAAATAAGGGTCCTAGGAACACGACTAATCGAAAATTCGCTATCCAGATGAAAAAACAGTCTAGGGAGGCCCTCCTGGGAACGCGAGTGTGAAAAGGACACAGATGCCGCCTAGAGGAGGTGAATAGGTGGTTTAAAACTTTTACGAGATAGGCTTAACAAAGGCGGAATAAATCTAGCATTTACTTTGTCAAGCACAAAACCTATATAAACTACGGTTCATCTATGCGCACCAACAACTTATGTTAAGCAATACAAGAACCTATGTGATAGCTAGATAAATAACTTCAAGCATGAAGGCTACCACAAAGTAAAGTGCATAAGTAAATATCTTGGGTATAGAGATAACCGAGGCACGCGGGGACGACGATGTATTACCGAGTTCCTCTCATAAAGGGAGTATGTCTTGTTGGAGGGGTGGGCGGTACTAAGACCACCACACCACAAAAGGCCCTCACGCTATTCTCTTGTGAACCTCGCCACAAGAGGCCTGGTTCACTTCTCCACTATCAGTGGCAATCCATAACCTCTCACAAAGCTTGGGGCACTTCTCCATAACTCAATTGGAGGCTCGCAATAAACAAGGTTGGGGAAAGATCTACAATTGAATTGGAGGTCCCAAGTAATCCACAAACCCGTAAAACAACTAAACCGTCTAAGGTTCCAAGAACCTAAGAGTAAAAAATATCTCACCTTTCACCCAATCGAATCCTCACCAAGAACTCAAACCGATGCACCAAATACAATGGCAAGAACACAAGTGCGTAAGTCCTTCTTTCCCAAATTCAACCAAAGCTACAAAATCTAGTGGGAGAATAAGAGAGGAAGAACACAAGAGGAAATCCATAAAATAAACCCCAAGATCTAGATCCCAAGATGTTCTCCTCACATAGAGGAGAGATGGATTGGTGGAGTTGTAGATCTAGATCTCCCCTTTCAAATCCTCCCAAAAGATTCAAGAAATAAGGGAGGAATTGAGAGTATTTGCAAGCTCTTAAAGGATAAAACAATGGAGGAGAGAGGGAGAGCAAGCAACATACCCAAGGAGGAAGAAAAGGGGCCTTTTATAGCCCCTCCAATCAAATATAACCATTGGGGATGTCCCAGGCCGGATAATCCGCCCCACCTCGGATTTTTCGGGTTCCCGGGGCCAAAATATGGAGAATATCATTTTGCGGCCCGAAAGTTGGGGTGTCCAGGCAACGCGGTACCCAAGTTCCCTGAAATCAGCCGGGATGACTACAGTTGGTGTGCCAAATACTCAGAGGGTCTTTTTGGCACGAATTCAACTTTACGTTTCAATACAAAAAATCAGGCTAACGGTCGTCAAGTTGGGCTCCCCCTATCAGTTCTCACCGTTATGTCGCTCTTGTCGCTCCCATCGCTTAGGTGTCAATTAGGCTTGCAGCGTTGGTGCCTGCATCCATTACACGTCTTCTTCTTCCCGGAGCGGCAATCTGTGGGGCGTCGTAGCCATGGCGTGGAGCTGGGACGTGGACAAACCTACTCGGCCCAGCTCTCCTCCCTGTAGGCTTGCAGCGTTGGCGCCTGCATCCATTACGCGTCTTCTTCCCCGGAGCGGCAATCTGTGGCCGCGGCCATGGCGTAGAGCTGGAACGTGACGAAGCTGCTCGGCCCCGCTCTCCTCCCCGTCCCGAGTCAGAGCTCGCCCTCACCGTGGACGCACCCATGGCACGGTGCGGGGACGAGAATTGGTTTCCGATGAGATCTATCACCTTGTTGACCATGCTCGGTTCTGTTTTCCTCCTCTAGAATCCGAGCTCGCCGTCGCCGTGGTCTCTGTGGTAGCTCAAGTTCTGGGGCTCTCCAAGTTCTGCCATGTTGGGCCTGTAAGTGTTGTTGTATGTTAAACTAGCACATCTCTTTTGTTCAAATCTCCTGGGTTGTACCAACTTCATTGTGTTTAATTATGAAAGACAAAATATAAATGATTTCTCTCAATTTCTCGCATAGAAAAATGCACAGCTAATTTCATATTCTCGCAGGAACTGGCCCCATTTGTTGAACCGGCGGCACTGCCATGATCTCCACGTAACCACGGTGAGTTCTTGAACTGAAAGTTGCAGTTACCATATTTCTTCTGTAGTCATTCCTCTTCCTCAGTCATTCCTCTGCAGTTTTTCCTGGGCGCTTCTTCTTCCTCTGTTCTGGAAGATGGGATGGTTAAGGCGGGATTTTTCGCGAGAGAGCTATGCCCTGGTTGCAAGCTAGCCCAGGAAAAGAAGCGTGAGGAGGACAAAAAGCGGTTTCAGGACGAGTATGGATCTTAGGACGGTAGCGACATCAAGCGGTTGAAGGGGAAGCAAGTCAAGGACGAAAACAAGTGGTGGTGATACATTATGTGTTTGAACTAGATTTTAGTTTCTAGTTTATTATGTGTTTGATACATTTAGTTACTTCAATACAAAATTTCGACCAATTTAACTTATTGATGTATTTCTTGACAATTATAATATAATCGAGCACTAGAAATATTTTGTAGTGTGCATGAGCATGATCAGTAAATATAATTGAACACTAGAAACTTTAAGACACTCCATATAAAGGAGTAGATTAATATAAAAGGTTCACCAGAGACACCATGGATATATTGTCTTACATGACACACGCAGGTAATAATTAACTAGAACAAAATAAAAACAGGGGCTGCAGCAGGAGGCCGGGACATGGAGACGCCTAGAAGGGCAGGGGTTTATCAGCAGGAGGCAGCGACAGCCTAGTCAATGGGATACAGGTCAGTCCTGACATACTCCCAGAGGAATTTGTTGTAGGTTGCGTGCCGCGCCAAGGTAATCGGTCTATGGCTTCTGCCTCCGCCTCTGCCAACACCCTCCGCGTGCTGGATCATGCTATCGAGGTCCACGTTGATTGCTCTGCCACAGAATGGGCAAAACAGTCTCCCCCTACGGTGGAAACGGATTAGCCCACACCATAACCGCCTCAGCACGTAGCGGCTCTTATTGTCCCTGGATACCTTGCTATCGTCCACTTCATCATCATCCTCCTGTTGATTTTTAAGAACATAACTTAGAACTCATACATATGATTGAATTGTATTACAACTCAAGAATAGAAAACATGTATATGTCAGACAATATATCCGTGGATATCAAAGATAAAGCATCTCAGCAATAGTTTGATCGGTTCATATATCATTTCATCTCAACACAATGACAAATGATTGCATCAGAGTGAATGTATGATAAATCTAGGGGCCTCATAAGTTTCTTAAGGGATGGAGTAGGTGAACCAAGTAACAATTACACAACCTGTAATATTGTTGTACATCGCCCCAGGTTTACTAACTCATACTTGAAAAATTCTGACACCAATGTGTCTGCCTCTCTTTTGGGACAAATTTGAATCATTGGCCACAATAAGAAATTGAAATGTAGTCATATCAAACATTATTCAGGGATATACATAGTCAGGTACAAAAACAAGCCTAAATATTGTAATTATAAATAAAAAACCAAACAATTAATCTTCAGGTACATGTTAAAAATACTTATGATCAAAACCATTCATATACATATGCATCATACCAATCATTAAAAGATCAGAAACAATTCAAGGATCATATATATAGTTCCATATGAGAATAAATCTAAGGCCTCATAATTTGTTTCAGAGATGGAGTTGACGAACCAAAGTACCAACCGCACAACCTATATTGTTTATGTGCATTGCTGCCTCAGGTTCACCAACCCATCCCTAAAACACGACACCCTCATATGTGTCTCCCTTTGAACTATTTTGGGGCAAATTTCAATCATCGGCCTCGGTGACAAACTAAAATGTAATTCTTATACACTGAATGCATGGAATAGATAATTCGAATATCATAATTCTATGAATGTAGAATAAAGATTAAGGCCTCATAAGTTTCTATAGGGACGGCGTAAGTGAACCAAGTAACAATTGCATAGCCTATATTGTTCTTGTACATCGGCTCAGGTCCACTAACTCGTCCCTGAAAAAATCTAAAACCAATGTGTCTGCCTCTCTTTTGGGGAAAATTTGAATCATTGGCCACAATAAGAAATTGAAATGTAATCGTACAAAACATTATTCAGGGATATACATAGTTAGGTACAAAAACAAGCCTAAATATTGTAATTATAAATAAAAAACCAAACAATTAATCTCCGGGTACATGTTAAAATACTTATGATCAAAACCATTCATATACATATGCATCATACCAATCATTAAAAGATCAGAAACAATTCAAGGATCATATATGTAGTTCCATATAAGAATAAATCAAGGGCCTCATAATTTGTTTCAAAGATGGAGTTGGAGAACCAAAGTACCAACAGCACAACCTATATTGTTTGTGTATATTGCTGCCTTAGGTTCACCAACCCATCCCTAAAACACGACACCATCATATGTATCTCTCCTTGAACTCTTTTGGGACAAATTTCAATCATCGGTCTCGGTGACAAACTAAAATGTAATTCTTATATACTATGAATGCATGGAATAGATAATTCGAATATCATAGTTCTATGAATGTAGAATAAAGATTGCGGCCTCATAAGTTTATTCAAGGATGGCGTGAGCGAACCAAGTAACAATTGCACAGCTTATATTGTTCTTGTACATGGTCCCAGGTTCGCTCACTCATCCCTGAAAAAATCTGACACCAATGTGTGTGCCTCTCTTTGGGGCAAATTTGAATCATTTGCCACAATAAGAAATTGAAATGTAACCGTACAAAACAATATTGAGGGATATACATAGTCAGGTACCAAAACAAGCCTAAATATTGTAATTATAAATAAAAAACCAAACAATTAATCTTCAGGTACATGTTAAAAATACTTATGATCAAAACCATTCATATACATATGCATCATACCAATCATTAAAAGATCAGAAATAATTCAAGGATTATATATGTAGTTCCATATGAGAATAAATCAAGGGCCTCATAATTTTTTTTGGAGATGGAGTTGGAGAACCAAAGTACCAACAGCACAGCCTATATTGTTTGTGTGCATTACTGCCTCAGGTTCACCAACCCATCCCTAAAACACGACACCATCATACGTGTCTCCCCTTGAACTCTTTTGGGGCAAATTTCAATCATCGGCCTCGGTGACAAAGTAAAATGTAATTCTTATACACTATGAATGCATGGAATAGATAATTCAAATATCATAGTTCTATGAATGTAGAATAAAGATTGCAGCCTCATAAGTTTCTACAGAGATGGCGTAAGCGAACCAAGTAACAATTGCACAGCTTATATTGATCTTGTACATGGCCCCAGGTTCGCTCACTCATCCCTGAAAAAATCTGACACCAATGTGTCTGCCTCTCTTTGGGGAAAATTTGAATCATTGGCCACAATAAGAAATTGAAATGTAATCGTACAAAACAATATTTAGGGATATACAAATGCATCATACAACGCATTCATAGATCAGAAACAATACAAAGATTATATATTTAGGTTCCATATGAGAGAAAAATTAGGGCCTCATTTTTTTGAGCGATGGAGTCGGAGAACCAAAATACCAACAGCACAACCTATATTGTTTATGTGTATTGCTGCCTCAGGTTCACTAACCATCCCTAAAAAAACGACACCATCAGAAACCCTTGCACTATTTTGGGGCAAAATTGAATCATTGGGCTCAGTAAGGAATAGAAATGTAATGTTATATGCATGATGTGTATCGAAATGAACACTCAACTAGCAAACTCAACTAGAGGGCAGATGAGCAGATTAGGGTTTTGTGACTAGACGGATTGGGGTTTTGTGACTAGATGGCAGATGCATCAATCAACCGATCGAATCATATATATACTACCCTACTTCAAGAGCAAAAGAATATGTACATGATAGAGCAAATCCTATGTATGAACAGTGAAAATTGCGGCTGCGACTAGAGAAGCTAGCAATGTAGTACCTCGGACTCCTCATTAGGGACCTCCTCCTCGAACTCATCATTCTCCGCGATTGCGTCGAAGATTTCTTGTACGGCGATGGGGTCATTGATGTAGATCACCAGATTGCCTCCGCCTGCCGCCTGCCCCCCATCCAGATCTGCCGCTGGCACCACGACGTTGTCAGCCACCTGCTGCTCGGCGGTGACGGCTACTACCTGCTGCTCGGCGGCGATGGCTACCACCTGCTGCTCGGCGGCGATGACTACTGGCTGGACGGATGAGCTTGCACCCTCAACGGTGCGGCGACGAGCGGCGTTCGTGCCCGAAGAAGACGCCTCCGCCTGCTTGGCGACGACCGAGCCATTTGCTGCTGCGCCTTCAACTGGCTTCATTGCCGGCTCGTCTCCACGCGTATTCTTCATGGCGCACCAAGGGAAGGAGGTAGTGCAAACGAGGGAGCTTTGGCGCGCACGGCAGGTGTAGATTGGGGTCTTGGGACTAGACAGACTAGGGGGAAATGACATGAGCTCATGGAAGAAGAAGGTCGAGGGGGGTTATAAACACCGGACCGTTCGTAGTCCTCAAGTGGACACATGTGGTGGGCGGGGGGCTACCACGATCTCCACCCTTTTTTCGGTTCCCTTTTTTTTGAAACAGCCACAATCTCAACTTTAGAGCTGCATTGAAAACACGCTCATGGCAGACCTCGATTCCACTGCATGCAAGTGGCGCGGAACCAATTTCTAGCAACGTTAGATCTACTCGAGGGGGCCTTGACTCATGGAAGTTACTAGTGGTAGGGCCCAGTTGGAAGTGAGATTGAGAGAGCTGCGTAAAAATGGGATATGTCTTATTAAAATCAAGTGGCAATAAATTGCAGCGTCCCATCGACAACCGTGCACTCGATGACCCTGTTGCCCTATGCATGTGTTGTAGTAGCAGTAGTAGGCTTTTCAGACTTGATTAAACTTGACATGACCGATTGACGACTTTTTCCATGGACGGCATCATGTTCCTTCCTGTAGAAGTCTCGCTGAGGGAGACGTCCGTACTGTCTCACGATGTACTGTGAAGGGCACGACGTGTGCAACGATCATCGTTGGATCACACAGAATCAATGGTTGGTGCGTACGATCCACGTGACAACTGTGACAACCAATCAGGGTGAGCACAGGTTTGGGCTTCTATGAAAGATAGAGAGAGGGGGGCAAAACTAAGTAGTACCACATAAAACCAAGGGCAAAACTCAGTAGTATAAAAATGGAAAGTGTCTTGTACAATGAAATACATCGTCGAATACATCAAATTATGCCAAGATAGATCCACTAGAGTCATTGCATGTATGTTACTTCCATAAACCACACATGGCTCCACCGGTGTCATTGCATGTCTATTCTTTTCATGAACCACACCAAGTGTCATTGCATGTGAGTTCTTTTCATGAACCACATAAGGATCCACCAGTGTCATTGCATGTCTGTTCTTTTCAAAACCACATGCAGTGTCATTGCATGTCTGTTCTTTTCAAAACCACATGCAGTGTCATAGCATGTCTGTTCTTTTCATGAACCACACCCGGTGTCATTGCATGTGTGTTCCTCTAGACAAACCACATAAGGATCCACCGGTGTCACTGCATGTCTGTTCTTTTCATCAACCACATAAGGATCCACCAATGTCATTGCGTGTGTGTTCTTTTCATGAACCACACCCAGTGTCATTGCATGTCAGTTCTTTTCATGAACCACATAAGGATCCACCAGTGTCATTGCATGTCTGTTCTTCTCACAAACCACATAAGGATCCACCAGCGTCATTGCATGTCTGGTCTTTTCATGAACCACACCCAGTGTCATTGCATGTGTGTTCTTCTAAACAAACCAGATGCAGTGTCATTGCATGTCTGTTCTTTTCATGAACCACACCCGGTGTCATTGCATGTGTGTTCCTCTAGAAAAACCACATAAGGATCCACCGGTGTCACTGCTAGAGTCATTGCATGTCTGTTACTTCCATAAAACACATATGCATCCACCTAGTGTGATTGCATGTCTGTTCTTTTCACAAACCACACATGGATACACTAGTGTCATTGCATGGGTGGCCGTTAGACCGAGTCTTCTAGAAGGCACGCCCTAACACAGTTGTTCTGTTTGACGATTGTTACATATCGTTCAATCGGTGTGCTTGGACGATTGGGATGGTCTTCGTGAGAGCGATCCGTGAGTAGGCTGTTATGCGGCATGATTGGCCACGCTTGCTCTGGACACTGGCAACACCGGGCGCTCCCCTGTTGCGAGTGTCACGTCTCACGAGTTCAGTGGGCCACATCCCAGTGTCACGTCCCCATTACTTCTCTTCCTCCCTGTACTTCTCTTCCTTCCCCTCGAAGCCACTTTCCCCACTTCACTCCCATCCTACCGTAGCCACAAGCCGACGGTGCCTCCATCCCAATCCCCTCTCTGGCAGCCACCCCCCTCCCGTCTCGCCATGGGTTCAAGGGGAGACGACAAGGAAACGCGTCGTGACGACACGGGTGGTGATTTCGATGTGAGTCGTCTCATCTCTATTTCTATCATCTATGGCCAGTTATCTATTTTTTGAGCTAGATCTAATCTGTTTACTCATGCGCGTATGATGTGTTAGGCCAACCAGACGATGTATGACTCCGACTATCATGGTTTAGCGGATGAAGACAGTCCTCTGCTATGTAAACATGGATATGTGCCTGCTAAATTTGTAGTGTTCGAAGGGAAAAACGCAGGCATGAGGTTTCTACGGTGTCAAGGACATCGTGCAATGATGCAAGGCAGAAGTTGCGGTGTTGTCAAATGGGTAGATCCAGAGTGGCCCAAATCGATGCAGAAAACGCTGGACAAACTATGGGAAATGACTGTTGAGTTGAAAGAATCCGTATTCAGCTCACTTCTTGATAGTGTTGAGATGAAGCTATGGGAACCAGTTGACACGACCAAGCATAAGCGAGATCTCAGGTGGGTGCAAGAAAAGGTTAGCAAAGTCAAGAAGGAGAGGGACGCGGTGTCGGCCCTGAAGGCCAAAGCAGAGAAGAACTGAATCAAGCAAGGAATGATCTCCACCAGGCCAAAGTTCTGAGTTCACAACTATGAGTATTGACAAGTGCATGAGGAAAAATGTAGAGAAACAATTGAAGCTGTGCAAGGAAGATGCTAAAAGGAAGGAGCAGACGATTCGATCCTTGCTCTCGCAGGAAGATGCGCATCGGGCTAAGATTAGGAAGATCAAAGAGATGTGTGATAACTAGTTCTATTTAGCTTAATCTTCGTGCCTTTTTAAGTTGTAATAGTTGTACTTGTTGACCTAGCGGTCTGAACTATTGGTCCCGGAGTCTAGGGAGGAAAAAATTGCTCTCCCATTAGTCTGACCCCGCATTACTTCTTTTGTCTGACCAATGCCCCTTGGATATTCCACCCGTCGCTTCGTTGTCCTCGTGTACAAATAGGAGGCGCCACAGCGCGTCGCTTCGTCATCCTCTCCAATCTCCACCGCGTCGTCGCTTCGTCGTCCATCCCCTCGCTCCCTCTCTAATCTCCACCGTACCGCCATGGAGATTCCCGATCTGAACTTCTACGAGGCGGTGATGTTCGCGGACTTCGACATCCTTGCGCTGCCAGCCGCGACGGTGCCCCACGGATGGCGCATCAGCTCTACGGGGGTGCCGGTGGCTCCGCTCCCTGGCCGAGCCGAGATGGAGAGCGAAATCACGGCGCGCCGCCGCCAGATGCCCGCGTGGAAGAGGGCGCTGCCCCGGTACGCGGCAGCCAGCCCGTAATGGCCGGCGCTGTTCAAGAAGGAGCGGAAGGCCAAGATTGGCAACCGCATCATTGACGGGCGCGTGGTGCACCGGGATCTCCACAACCAAGAAGGGCGAGAGAGGTTCTGGTCCGTCCCTGGACGGACCAAGTACACCGTCATCGCCGCCGCTCGCCGCGAAGAGGTTCTCCGTCTCGCGAACAATGCGGACATCGTGGAGGTTCCGTCCGACAGCGACGAGGAAGCCGGCGGCTCGGAGGATAGTGGCAACGGAAGTGAAATTGTTGACTAGTGGTTGAATTAATGTAGGATGTGAAATCGCACCTTTGTTTAGAAGAATTTGTGGTTGAAGTAATGAAATGCCTCGATTTAGATCTCTGTCTCGATTAATTTGTGGAAGAATTTGTGATTTATAACAATTTCTGCCTCGATTTAGATCTCTGTCCCGGATTGGGAACGTGACCGTGGATCAAAGACACCTTTTCTACTAGTGTATTCTGACATTGGTGGTTTGTTTAAACATAATCTATGTGGATTATGCCGCATGCAAATGGCACAACCACAATTTATAAAGTGGAAGCACGTACACCCGGTTACTGGAGATCCGGGAGCTTCCCCAGATGCAGGGATGCAGGAGCAGAGATGCGGTGAGATAGACGGGCTCAAGATTAGGCCAGAAAGTGGTACCGATTTCCTCCTCATCTGGGCATTATTGGTGAGAACATTGATGTTTATGTTGCCACGTCGTTGTGCAGCATCTGAAATAAGTTGCTGCTCCATTGAGTGTGGCAGCTTAAATAATTTATTTCTATGCCACTTACATTCCGTCGTATTTGGAGACCTCCTGCCCCTCAGCAATCGTGGAACCGGTGGATCCTTGTTTTTAGATAGCAGTGGCACAATCACAATTTCGAATTCAACTACTGACTCAGGCGTTTCCAAACCCTAAGTCGCGGTACATTTTACTCAGAGAACGTGGGTAGATTGTTTTTCCTAGCAACGTGCCACACACAAAGCTCCAGAATTTAACAGAATTACATATATATGTTCAAGTTCAACACATTACTATGCATCTTCATTGCTAGCAGCCTTCTTCCGCAGCCTGGGTGCCAAGCCTTCACGTCCACTGGCTTCTTCATTTCCTGCCTTCTTCCTCTTCCTCGGTGCCAATTTTCTTAGCTTCATGTACTCTGCATCGCTGGGACAATGGGCACCAGAATCGTGTCCAGCATCATCTTTCCACTCGTTTTTAATTTCTTCGGGCAGCAAAATAACATCTTTCCACTCGTTTTTAATTTGTTTGGGCAACAAAATGACTGACCCGGCAGTCATGTTTCTAACCTTGCGACGCTTCCTGACAAAGAAACAAGACTGTTGCATAACTGCCCAATATCTACAGAGTAAATAAAACAAAAATTACAATTCAGCACAAACATGCGAACCCCAAGAGACATTTGCTTACCAGGAGCTAATTGGGTTCGAACAACCACCCTGTCCAAGAATAGAAGGGCGATTCCCAGTTGCAGCAGCTTCCACATCCAGTACATCACATTTTAGCTCAAACATGGCAGCCGAAGCATACCTTTTCATCAACCCAATTAGCTGACTGTCATACGCTATAGAAACCATGATGCCACGTTCATCCATGAAGCTGAACTTTGCAGTCTGCTTCGACCATAATTCAACATGATTACGCATAGCAGCAACCATACCAGATATACTGCAGATCTGCGCAGGCGCTTCTTCCATCGTGAAACAATGGTGTCTATACCACTTGCCCTTAGAGTCGTACCTGTAGAGGACTACCGTAACCAGGTAAGGGGGTCCACGCAAATCCCACTTGACAGAAAACTATGGACAAAATATTTTTGTCAGCGTTGGGCTAACAAACAATTTGAGGTTCACTAGCCAGCTAGCAGTTATAATTAATGCGAATAGCAAAGAGAAGGGTAACTCACTCGCTTGTAGCCAGAACTTCTTCTTCCTTGATAGTAGGATCTGCCATCCTCTGAACTGCTCGGCTCGTCGGCAGCGGAGGCAGGCTAGAGCCTCACAACGGCGGCTACGGCATGCGCCATTGGAGCTCGGGATCAGCGACTGGGCGCAGCAACTTGGCCCCGTAATTCAAATGTCCGAAGGGATCATCCTGCCTGGAGGGTGGATTCCGACACCGCCGGTGCTAGGGGAAAGCTGGGAATGGATTTGTGAAATTGGTCAACGCATCCAATCCACTTAACTGCTCGATTTGCCTAAGAGGTAGCCGCGTTGGCGCCCGCGTCACGGACAGATGACCGACATGAGGGTCCCGACCATCTACTTCACAGGGCGGTTTAACGGAATGTTTGAATTTGGCAGGGATGAGATGAGTTTGTCTCGAAATGACCCCTCTCAGTAGTTGGCGGCCTAACTTTTCGAAACGCGGTAATTTCAGACAACTTAGGTACCGCCATGCGCTGGCCTGCGAACTTTGGTACCGCAGACGAACATGCCCCAAAATATGGCTAAGAACCTCGCGGCGCGAGCCTCTATCCAGGGGGCGGATTCTTAGGCAGGATATTTGGGCCGGATAATCTGCCCCTTCAAAAACTGGCAGAAACAGCAAAACTAAAAAGAACATAACTTTTGCATCCGGACTCTGGTTTTGATGATCTTGGGCTCGTTTCGAAGATAGTAACAAGCTCTATAAGATCATTCAGGTAACCATCATAGTACAGTAAGGGAGGAGAGAACCAAATGATAAAATGTTTAACCTATCTATAAAAGGCAAACCGGTAAAACCTCCAATATCGAAAACACAATAGAGAATGCATGTGAAATCCTTTTCGATGAACCTAAGGTTGTCATGGATATTAACAAAAGCTCTAAATTCTCTCATGGATAAGAACCCAATAAGAACCAAGAAATATGATGCCAAGAATGCAAAGGTTTGAGCTCTCTTCGAAGGATATGATCAAGTTACTCACTCGAGAGCCCATCTTAATAGTATGGTTACCTATCCTATAAACCGGTCTCCCAAACTAACACCACGAGACCGGTAAGAAAGAAACCCTATCAAAAACAAACCTTTGCCTTACGCATATTCCACTTGATCTTGATGATGACGATCTTGTGCACCTCAATATGAAACAACTTTCTTGATTGCTCTAGTTTGGTGAAGAATTGGAATTTGCTCCCCCATACTCCACCATGGGAGAGCCTCTATTTTAGGTATATTTTCACATATCCATGATAACCATAAGGACGGAAAGCTTCAAGCATATGATCTCTTCGAGATGGCTCATCTTAAACTTGCACTTCATTTCTTCTTTCTTTATTATGTTGGTGTCTTGAAGGTACACATGAGATCACTCCATCTTGGTCTTCAAGACACACTTGACATAGTCTCAACTCTCATGTCAAATATTTGAATCACTCCAACATCTTGGTCATCACTTGATCTTCTTCATTTTATTGTTCTTTCAACATTCAGACCACTATATGGCTCAAGCATTGCCTATGAAAATGTCTTTAAGTATAACTCAATATAAACATTAGTCCATATTAATTGTCATTAATTACCAAAACCACACATGAGGAATTGAGAATACACATGCTCTTCAGAGTAGAGGTTCTCTTAGAACACCTCCACTCGTTCAGTATTCCCAGACCCAATTCCGGCGCTACTTAGCACAGAGCGGATGTAACATTCGGCCTCTGAACGTCCGGTTTCCTACTCGTGTTCCTATGCCGAGTTTCCGCGTTTGGCCAAAATTTAAACAAACCTGGTGAAATTTGAATGAAGGTGATTTCACTAAAGGACCATGCTATCTAGGACACGTGCCCCAACTTAGCTTTCCGTGGGTACGTAATAAATCTAGTAACCTAGTCATACATGCATGCATCTAGTCCAGTCGCCACGTGGGATTTTTTTGAGTTCCCAACTTCAAAATATTTTATCTCTTAAACCGTAATTCGAAATTTAGATCCGTTTTCATGGTTAGCTTTTTCGCGACGAGATCTTCGAAACTAGATCCCACTTTAATATATTTTTACAACTTTTTTTCTGACCCTAGTTACCAGATTATTGACACTTGGTTACCAGGTAAAGTCAAGTTGGTTACCATGTTAAAATCAAATGGTTACCAGAGATTTCTGAACTTTATTTCTCAACAATATACGCTTTATATGATGGTAATATAGTATTTTACATGTTTATAATGGATCAAGTACCTACTTTCTGTATATATAAATCATTGTCATCATTATAAACATGTAAAAATTATCTAGTGACTATGTATTATTTGGCTGGCAACTATTAAGTATCAATCTGGTAGCTAAAGTACAGTAATCTGACAACTGACGAAAGAAAAAAATATCATCAAAACATACCAAGATGAGATCTTATTTTGAAGTACTCGTCAAGACTAATCCAGCGGTGAAGACGGATCATCAATCGGATTAACTGTTTAAGAGATGATTTATTTTAAAATTTCAGATCATGGAAAGATTCATGCATGCATGTTGGAGTCATCTTCTCCGTCCCTATAGGGTTTGATCTAACTCCCTAGACCGTCGGACGAAATCGTTTTCTTAGGCATGTTTGATTAGTAGATTAACCGTTCATTAAAACATAGGTGAGTTCGTACGTATTATATCAAATTTAGGCATATACCCGAATTTTGACTGTTGTAGGCTATTTTAAAAAAAACATAGAAATAGCGATGTCGATGCCGATGTCGTTGGGCATACCGTTCACATTCTGAAGTGGCGATAGAAAGACGTGTAGTCGGCGTCCTGTGCATCGCCGTCGTCGATAGGCAGCTGTAGGGGACGAGAGCTACCCTAGCCAGCGTCACCGCAGCGCCACGACTGCGATGAGGTCCCGGACTCGTCTTCATCATCGTCGTCGAGGACGATGAGCGGCGCGCTGGTGGCGAGTGCGGCGCGTGGCCTGACGCTTGGCCTGCTCATGCAGACGCCGAACGCGGTCGGCCTCCTCGCGCTCCCAGTCCGTCCTGGACTAGGTGCACGCGTCGGGGGCCGGGCGGCACGTCGGTGAGAGAGCGCTCCATGGCCATCCTCAAGACGAACGCGTCCTCGTCGATGGGGACGGCCCGGTCCGCCGGCTCGGTCTTCGGCACGCGGAGCTTCGGCCTCGCCATCCGAAGGTGCCCACTCGGCGACGACGACGCGCAACGCTCGTTGATGACGATGCTGCGTGCGCGGCGTCGAGTGCGGTGGCGACGCCGCCTCGCGCTTCACCGGCCGAAACGGTCTCGGCATTCCCCTGATACCGAGCCAGATGAGCGGAACACCGACACGGACGACGAGTCAGAGGACCCGCTCGCCATCCTCCTGGCATCCACCTGGAACCACGACGCCGGGAGACCGTCGGCGACGAGTAGGGGTTAGCCGAGGCGCGGGTTGTCCCCCGCGCTGATGTGCTCCAAAACGGCGACGAGCGTGCGGCCGAGCGCGCTCCACCACCGTCGTTGTCCCGCCGAGTTGTTCCTCGGCGGCGGTGGGCCGGCACGGTCGTAGGCGGCGAGACGCTGCTCCTGTCGGTCGATGAAATATTGTTCCGAGTGCGCGAGGTTCCCCGAGTCCTAGGCAATGTCGGGATCCTCCATGTCAGCGATGGTGGCCTGGATCTCGTCGACGATCTCGTCTGACCCCGGCACCGGCGACACAGGTACGCCACCCGCGCTGAGCTTTCACGCCGGCGGGCAGCGCGCCGGGTAGCCAACCTCGTGGAGCAACCACGCCTTCCACGACTGCAAGGATCACCAGCCGAAGCCGTTCGCCTAGGAAGCGCTCTGCCATTGCTCGAGGTTTTTCGCGTCGCCAAAGATGAGTTCATGGGGGAATGGGGGTGAGAGAGTGTGTGGCCAGAAGACGGCAAGTGCAGCCGGGATTTATAGCTGAAAGAGGAAAGAGCATCGAGGACAGGAGGGGTGTAGCTGCGTGGGCGGAAAAAGTAGAAACGACGGGAAGGGGTGGGCAAGCAGTGGTACGCCATTACATCGACGGGAAGGGGTGGGCAAGCAGTGGTGCGCCATTACATCGACGCGTGGAAGTGGTTCGTCACAGGAGCCAAGACGACAAGATGAGGACGACTCGGTTCACACGCTGACAGGGCGAGGCCACCAATTTCTTTCTTTTTCGCCGATTCCGCTTCATCCGGTGTTCCCAAACTCCCGGCGCCCCGAGTTCGGCCTAGGAACCCCAAATGTAAAGGCCAAATCCCAGCGCCTAGAAACACGACAGGGCATTTTTCACCATCCGGATGAAAAAATCAGGCTAGAGAGGCCCTCTAGTTAAGATGCTCTTAGCAACCATGGAAGTAGAAGTCAAAATATCATAGGCTACCACAAATTTGATACGGCAATTTACACCCCTAAGGCATTGTATGAGTGTATCGTGTCATATATACACATCACACAACCATGTTGGTACGTACTTCCTAATGTTCCTCCCAAGTAATTCAACTACGATTGATGCCTATTAGCAAGAATATAAACAACGCCAGCACTTCACACCGTGAATCCTTTGTTACGTTAGGTTGCGGGCTCCATGTCCTTAATGAAATACCTGGGAAACAACAAATTTGTCATAACCAGCCTCTTTGACCTAGCACTGCATTGATAAAGAAATAGTATTCTACTTTTGCCATGCATTGCAAATAGAAATCAGGGTGCTTACTACTTGCAAACAATTTGATAAACTATTTGAGTCGACCAATGACCAACCTCGAGCATACGTGATCACCAAAATACCTCGCATTACCAGCAAATGTATTTCCCAAGAGGTCAGCTTATTTGGAGTTACAAAAAGGCATTGCAACAAATAAGAAAAAATAACTAAAGGCAGACCTAGAAATTACGGCTCCTTGGATAAAATTGCAGTTGGAACTTATCAGTCCAAACGGTCTCCTAATATACATTCTGATATGATTATCAAGACATTCCAAAGAAAATGGACATCTCAATTAAGTCACTGTTTATAAAACCTCAAAAGACACATGTAACATCACTAGGTTCATTTGCACAATCACTGAATCAAGGTTAATTAAGACGATAGGACGATGACAAGATTGCAAAGGTACAGTATTGTTTGGGTATGTTCAGTTTGTGCCCAAAACTACCCATCACTTTTTTTGGCCATGTACAAAATCTGGGATTTGCTTGGATAGTCATATTTTAGGCATACACATGCCCCTTTGCCTACTTCAAATGCAGTGTCTTCCACATTTTGCAATGTTGGCTCGGGTGTCAGCCAAACACACTTTTGGTTATCGGAATATTAGAGTACAATGTCATGATCATGGTTTTAAAGGCGTTAAGGCGTCTTAACGCGACCAGGGGGCGCTCTGACGCCTAGGCGGGCGCTTTGGACGGCTAGGCCCCTAAAGCGGGCGCTTTTCCAAGGCGGAGGAGGGGCGCCTGGACGCCTAGGCGACGCTTAGGCGACGCCTTTAAAACCATGGTCATGATTGGTTTGAGTGATGCACTGTACTCACATAAATTGCTAAGTTGGTCCCCTGTTTTGTTTTATCAGCGTTACAGTAAAGACGGGTGAGATACTGCTCATCTCCTGTGATTTCCTTTGGTGCAAGGGTGCGAACAAACACTAGTTTGAAAACTACATTCACATCAACACCGGAATTATCTACTCGTAATATTTTTTCTTTCAAAAATACAATAAACTACAGATCAACCTGTAAATTTCAGATTTCAACATATTCAGCGTTCGGAGAAACTACAAAGAGAATAACTCATGCTCCAAAGATCAATGCTGATTTCTGCTCATAAGATAATTGCTTGCGCGCCAGGAGATTTCTTGAGTATGGATTAGGTTGTTTGGTTAGTTGTGAATATCTGTTGCTAATAAAAAAGGTACTCATATAACCAACTCTTTTTCAGGAAAACGCAATGGCATTGCGTTTCTTTTCATTGCAAAGAAGATTTAAGGAGAAGCTGCGTAAACCCGCATGACAGCTGGCAACTATAGTGCAGAGCTGGACTCTCAAATCCCAACCTATAGATGGATCAAGGCAGCTAATGAAGTTATTACCACCAATAAAAAAAAGTTGATGCTTTAGAAGGGATGCGGTCAGACTTATCTATCTTTGGCATAATTCAAAACAATCTAGGTTGGTTAGGTGCAACTGCAAATGATGAGATAGGTTATGTTTAAACTTGCACTTACATTACATACTTGCCAAAAAGTAATGGTCAAAGTTGCATACAGAAGACTTGCAAAGACAAAGAGATCATTTATTTTGGAACGGAGGAAAAATAATTTATTGTATGGCGTTTTACTATAAGTATGTGAGATTAATGAAGTATGCAGGTATAGTCGGTTTGGAAGCACAGCTCTTACAAAAAAAATGTGATGTCAGAAGTAGCCAAACAAACCTTCACATGTAAGGGAGCTGCTGCTGGCTCTTCCGTGCCTGCAACTCAGTGGAAAGCTGAGAGCATTTCCTTTTTGTTTCCTCTAGTTCATGCTCCAACGCCCCAATCTACAAAATAACCATTCAGGTTAGATCAAGCAACATAATATGCCAGCCATTAACTGATCACTTTGAATGGTATGACATACTGTCTGCTTCAGCTGTGTATCTCGTTGACGAAGTTCCTCGCGCCTGAAAATAATGCTATCAAGTTCAGTATGCAACAATGGCAAGAGTGATTTCACACAAAACACACAAAGGGTTAAAGTCCAGCAATAAAAGGGCAACTAAGTTGCTTCAGAATAAAATATTCCACAACAAACATGTAATACTGAGAACATTAACTTGTAATAATAAGTAAAGGGTAAAAGTCCACCAACAAAAGGTTGATGAAGTTCCTTCAAAATAAAACATTCCTCAGCAAACATGTAACATAGTTAATGCTAATTTTGTAATGTGTACTAGTAAATTATTATAGGTTAAAAGCTCATGAGAGGACAACCAGATTCGTTAGGGAAAGAGAAAATTAGAGATGAGGAAAAACTTCTTTATTTTTTCTTGCTTAGTGAGAAAGCATGACATGACGTGCCTTATGTGGAGCTGGACCCTAGCAACACCTAATACTCCCTCCGTCTCAAAATAAATGTCACGAATTTGTCTAAATTTGGATGTATCTATATACTAAATAGTGTCTAGATACATTCAAATTTAGACAACTATTTTGAGACGGAGGGAGTATTTTTAACTCATAAGGATACATTCCAAATAGATAGATTCTAAATCTCCTGGAATAGGGAAACCTGCAACTAAATATGAGTGGTACTAAACAATCATTATCTTAATTCAAGTATTAATGCTACCACTAAAGTGTCACTGCACTATAGTGACATGAAAGTTCTAAAATTTAGTTCTGCCACTCACCAGGAAAAAAAATCTATGGCGCTGCAGCATTAAATGCCTATGGCACCAGCACAATAAAAGTTAAATGGCTTAAAATTTATGTTGCACATTTATAAAGATAACCTACACAATTTGGGTTTTATGGCTGTGGAACTATTTTCCAAGATAACCTACACAATAATTGCTGTAGAATTATGTCTGTAAAGATTTATAAAGATAACCTACACAATATCATGCTGAAATTATCCCATATGTGTAAATTCATTAGCCCTCTTCACTGAATTACCTTGTGAACAGAGAAATGTTCTCTTCACTCAGCTTCTCAATGAAATTGGGATCAAGTGCACCACGAGAGCCAATTTCTACTAGATCCTGAAAGCCGCAAAAATAATAATAAAAGGAGTAATGATCAGATGTGTGTGTGTCTGGCCATGTGCATCTACGATGCAGAGACCCAAGGCAATGTATCTTCCATTTTCTACACAAATAGTGTGCATGTCAAACGAGTAATTAATTGTAGCATAACATAGGAATTTAACATTATATTTGCATCATGCTAAGTTGTGAACTGTAACCACTCTCACCTAGTGCCAAAACATAACAAATGGCTGTGCACATCATATAAGCGTTTTGCATCAACAAAAAAATGAGATTAAGGGAGCAACGGTTGGGAACTTGTGAAATGTCACAAGCGCTACTCTTAAAAAGACCAAGTATCCATCAGTGAAGAAAGTGGATGCAGAAGGCACAACTATAGTTAACAAGAGCGTCCAAGAAACGAAAACCCAAAGAACAACATTCACAAGGACAACATAGCTGAAAGTGGAAAGCCTAAGAGGTGCAAACCTCTTCCAAGACTGCTGGATTCATACTGTTTTCTTGTGCTTGGCCAAAACATTGCAGACGAGAACCTAGGTAAAATAAAATAGCAAGAACATGAATAAATAAATTATATAATACTAACATTCATAAATTATGCGGATTCTTATCTAGTAAAACAGAAAACCAAAAAAAGAAAAGTTTTGGTCGACTTATGTCGAAGAGCGAACAGTGAAAAAATATATGCATGCAACCAAAAACTTCACAGAAGAACCTGGCTCTAAATACGTGTTTATATTTTCAACATGGAGTTTACCTTTTCACTTAGAAATAACTTCTACAAATAACTACGAAATAATGTTCTAAAACAAATCGAACAAACCTATTTCAGACAACAAGATACTCCTAATCTACAGCATGTGGGACAAGCAATCCATTTTCTGGACAATCAGTCGTATGAAAATCATTAAAGGAGTCACTGTCTACTAGTGAATAATATTTTCGTATCAGGTGCAAGAAATACAAGAAAACACTGGATATAATATCTGCTACTTGTACTTGGTATAAAACAGCTAAAATGAACTAAATATCTCATAGGGCACTATATGCTTCCTTCTGAAACAATAGCATAAGCGACATGAAACCAACCCTATAATATCATATAAACAAAATATAGCATAGCTGTTATACTCTCATATACAGATACTGTGAGATGTGGCTCCAGTATGCACAGTACCAGAAAAGAAGTATACCCTCCATCCCATAATATAAGATGTTATTACAACCTACTAACTCCTATATTGGTTTAGATCTATATAGTAAGCCAAAATAACATTGATGAAACGATTAGACAGAAAAAATATTTGGCGAAGCAGACCACAAATTCGTTAAACACACCTCAAAATTAAACAAGGATTAAAAACCCTCTGATTCCTGTCCTATAAAAGAATTAAGTGCTGAAGGAATTCCAAGCCTCTAATTCTCTCTTGCTTCTGCCTTGCTTTGGATTGCTAGCTTATTGTCTGGGTTTGGGTAATGCCACACCTCATGGCTTATATAGTCACCTACATGTCCTACTTCTAGTGCAAACAAGACTTCTTATATTAGAGTAATATTCCTAAATCTAAGTCCAAATAAGATTAAGATCATTCATCATACTCAACATGCTCAACTGACTGGATCTTATCATTGATACCATTTTTATTTCTTTCCTTTTAAATATGGTCAACTTAATAGCTCGTGGTTTGTTGATATGCCCCTGAAAAACGAGGAATTGCTTATGTGCCACTAATTTTCACTAACTTCTTCCTTCACATTATCTCCCCATAAGAGAATTCCCATGAGTCAATTAGAGCTGCCAGCATTTTTCTTTATCCTGAAACTACCTACTCCCTCCAGTCCATATTAATGGCCTCAACTTTGTCTAGATTCGTATGTACCTAGTTAAATATTGAGACTAGATGCATTCGTACCTAGACAAATTTGAGTACATTAATATGGACCGGAGGGAGTACTTACAATCACCCTAGCATCTGAAAATTACCAAATCCCACTGCGGCCAACCATGGTGAGTTCCTCCCCACCGCCACGGAGGCCAGAAAGAGGCTCTCCTGCACCCTCGGTCGCCGCCACGATGCTCCCTTCCAGGCAGGCCTTTCACAGCGCCTTGATTTTTATGTTTCTCACAAACAAGAGAAACGAAGTGATGGCATGGCTAAAAAAACGTTGGGTGCATGGCAACACAAATGGCCTCATGGCACTGGCTACATGGAGCAAAGGAAAAAAAAAGTGTCATTTTATTGATCTAATGGGTGTTCTTTAATAGGAAGATAACCATGATAGGCCGATGGCAAATAAGGTGAAACAAGTGGCGTATGAGCAACTTCTTGTTTTTATTCAGTGGTATATCGGTAATTATCTCTTCACAAACAAGAATTACATGAAACATGCTACCTATAGAGTTTTCATGTGTCCATTGCCTCACTCAAACAAGCAGACCTGGCAATTTGGTATGCTCAAGTCAAGGCCCAATAAGGAGCTGCTCTGGCATTCCACCTAGGCTCCTACGGGGCTTTAGGGATGATGTTCGCTCACATGCTAGTTTTCATATATTTTTTCCATGGCAATAATAATATAAAAAGAGAAAAAAACATGCTCTTGACCTTATCTGTTTTGACAAGCAGCTCACTAGCTTTGCCCTGAAAGGGTAGCAGGGCATCACAAGGTATTTTTATCAGTTGAACAATAACTAAACAGCCAAACAAAGTTCAAGTATTATTACCCCTTCTAAAATTTCTGAAACTGCATGCATTCAAATAGGGCTGTAAGCATTACATCATGGCAGCTAAGCACACAGCAGTATTATAAGAATTTCTAATTTTGTAGAATGATGAAAGGCCATAAGGGGAACCATTGTATAGAACTAGTCTTGTACCTGCACCATTAGCTGTCAGTCCAGCGACTGCTGAATCATCATATGTTTCCGGTAGCAGATTTGATGAATGCCCACCAATCCTCTGGTCGGTGGATGATTTCTGCTGAAACTTAGGCCCAGGGCCACCTGAATCTTTAAGATCAGCCTTATACTGAGATCTTAATTGTGGATTTGATGGTTGGTAACCTATCAAATGACACTTCTCTTTCCTGCAAACGCACCATTTTTTACATGAATCTACATTATAGGAAACATAATGAGGAAAAATGGCTGCATGCAACATGCCCAAGCTATGAGGTATACCACACAAGACACAGTACTTCTGGTAAAAGTGCACACGGAGGACAGAGTACAGGTGGTAACACCAAATACAATGATCCGAGGTACTGTCACCACCAGTAAATTGTTTGAAACAAAAGCATTAGAAACAGCGAAAGCTGGTTCAAGTATATAAAATGCAGTATGCTATATGATTGATCAGGATGAGTAGCTAATAGCTGACTATACAGATAATACACCATTTTCCTTATAGCTTGAGCATCCTAAGAGGATTCTCAACCAAATGCCAAAGACACTTACCAATAATCAATGATAATCTGCCTAAGTTTTGTCTCTAGCCTGATGAATAATGGAGTCCTCTCGAAATCTTGTTTGTCATGTGCTGGCTCAATAAAATTTGCCTCAAGTACACCTAAATCATAGCAAGTGTCACTCCAGAGGAAAAAGAATAACACTGACGAAAGTAGTACACATATGAAACTCACCTACAACACTCCTTCCTCTACTAGATCCTTCCTGAAGAACCTTCCAAAAGGGCTGCAAAGGATTTTTACAGAAAAATAAGTTTTTTGACCCAAACTGTGATGCAACTGATTTTCCTACGACAAGAAAGTTCCAACCGATGTTTTGCGACAATTGAATCACTAGAACTGTACATTTTAGATGGTCAGACCCAGGTCAGAATCTTAATATTTTACTAATGCCATCAGCTGAATGGTCATAACAATTTTGGTATTTCAACATTTTGACAATCAAAAACAGAAAAAAAATATATAGTAAAAATCTCACATGCCAGAAAATACTGCTAAAGTTTCCACTAAGTACAGTATGAGGAGCAGTCTTGCACGTGCTCCTTCGTCCAGCTCACCGATTGGTGGATCTGGAAGCAAAGGAACTTCTGTGCCTTCCAGAGTCCTACCCCGACCTTCAATAACCTCCTCAGGACAATCAAATCAGAGGCAAAGAATCGGGTTATGGCAAGTGCAAAGAAATTGCAACTGCTTTTTTGCCATTTGCCGGATTTTCCTCGGCTATGGGTGCTTTGGGCTTATACAGAACATTTTCTCAGAGCTATCAATACAAGAGTCCAAATGCTTATTGTGTCTATCAAGAAAAAATGCATTCTGAGTCTTGAAAATGGCTTAGCACTTAGAAAATCAGTAATAAATTAGACTGACTTCTGCTGTTTAAATTATAATAGAAACTAGACAGATGCCTGAATTTTTGTTAACTTTTTCCCTTTTTTGGTACTGTCAACTTGATATTCCTTACATATATTCCTTATGTAACAAATTCAACTACGATAAAACAATGGAATTCTCAGTATTTCAGTAGGAAGATAAGAGGGGAAAGCGCTGATTTTACAATTCAACATTAGTATCTATTTAAATTGCATTCTGTAAGTCTTAAAAAATGGATAGCGCCACTTATAAATTAAAGTGATTTCCTTTTTTAAAGACAAAATTCTTGGTATCCTGGCCCTCTATACCAAGAAGATATCAACCAGGGTCACACCCACACCTGCCTACATCCTGAGATCCAAGCAATATATAACACACGACAGAAACAACAACAATAAGAAAAAATGAATGAACAAATAACCCAGAATTGGATAGAGTGGTTACCATTATTAGTCGATTTTTATGGTATACATTCATCCCAAAAATGCCCAACACTGGCGCCTCCTTTGCAAACCCAATATCAACCCTCACTGAGACCTACAGTTTCAATCAAAATGCAGTGGTAACCAGAAGTGAGTGTTTTTGCAACTACAATCTGTTTGAACAGACAAAATAATGGAAACCGAGACGAAATTAACAAAGTATTGAAGGCATTAAATGGATACTATGCTGAAAAGGAGTGAGAGATGGAAAAAGGACACTTATACACAATAACCTCAAGGGGAGCACAGGCTTGCTCACCTAAGCCCGGCTAAAAAACTATGTTTCTCGTGCTTAGAAGAAATCTCAAAAAAAATAACACATGTAAATGGTTTGATCATACGCAGCTGTAAGTTTCATGCATCAATAAATATTTGTTGCCTCTTCAAAATAAAAACAAAAATAAAAAGCACATAAACATGTCGTTTTAGCCTCTCATGCTTGCCTCTTTACTTTATACTACAAATCAACTATTTCTTCACAAGACTTTCCATGTGACTTTGTCTTGGAACTTTTAGTTTAGCACAAATCAAATCATTTTATCACAGAAATTTTAAAATACATAGGCTTGGATGTACAAAATCCATGTCTTTATTACACACATTTTACTTACCACATGAGAATCAAGTGTGACTTGAGGCTTGTAAGTAACAACTTTACACATTTACTTACCACTTGAGAATCATGTGTGACTTGAGGCTTGTAAGTAACAACTTTCTTAAACTTCAGATCATTAGCAACGCTTATATGTTCAACAGGTTTTCCTCTTAATATAATTTGGAAGTTCTCATACTTCTTAAGGTAAAGGATGGAAGTATATGCCTGCATTTGACAAAAGAAATTGCTGCTCAGATATGTAAGCCAGATAGGAAAAATCTAGATCACAAAGAAATTAAACCCACACGCAATGAGAATCTGAGTCTGTGGGATATATGTTGCTGAATAACTTCTTTTTGGATCTTTGTCAAACCCCCACTGGCTTTAGCTTGATCTCTCAGTAATATGTCCTGAAATTGAGCAACAAAGCTTAAGCAATGCAATCAGTACGATAATGGAAGAGTGGTATGTAGCTATGTTCTGCCAGAACTAAAAGTAAGAACAATAGTATCATCTAACATGTGTAGATTATGAACAAGTTCAAAGATTTCTAGATCTGCAGGAAGAGTATAACAGAAGGCTATATGCGAAATGTAGTCATGTTTTGCAAGTAAAGAACAGCATAAAATCATGTTCAGTTGTCTATTTTGTATAAATTCTGAACACATGCACAAGTAATCTTCTCTGCAACAAGAATACAGAAACAGCACATGTGCATATGTACGCACATCTAATTTCCTCGAATGAGCATCAGTTCCACAGAGAGCATGAAGCTCACCCAGCAAACTAAGAACAACTACCTTTCCTAAATAGTGGATATCTTCCGCACATGGGAGGGAAACAGTGCGCCGTAGATGGGATAATGATGGTGTCTTCAAATTATGCAGAATCAAAGGACTTCATGTGCAACAAATCACATCCTCTTGCTAGTGTGCTTCGTGTTGCATAAGTGTTATCTGCCTGGGTTTGTGATGCATGTACTGGGTCTAAACTCTTGTAATTGTGTTTGATTCTCTTGTTGATAAAAGATGTTCAAATGCTTAAATGATGTTCTCTACAAAATTATGTTAAGGTAATGCATAGTACTTGCAACAAAAACTGTATGAAATTGTACCTCATCGTCATCGTCGAAGTCAAGTTCTAAAAGGCCATCATCATTCATCCATAGATTGTATATCACCACCTTAGTTCCATGGCTATCAATATCCTCAAACTGAGTAAACAAGGGAACTGTCAAAATGGCATGTATACAAAAGATTCAGTTGCCTATCAAAAAAGAAGACATCACTGTGAAGCTGGTTATGGTCATATGGTATAGGTACAGAAAATGTGATAATCAATTAACCAAGCTTGGGTTACATAGCATTTGAAAACAACTTCAATTACCATACCGACTGCGAAAACTGACTACTTGATCTTAAAGTATGACTGGGGAAGTGGGGAATAGACTAAATACTGTTAGGATGAATACAACCTGCTGTAGCAAGTCTTCCTTTGAAGAAAAAGGGGACCAGTCAAGTATTATCTTCAAGCTACTATCCCAGTCACCTTGTGAACCATACACCAAAGGCACAATGTGGCCATCTTGGTTTTGAAAATCAAGCTGTAATAGTGACAGAACATGTCATCTCCTGAGAGAAAGTTGCAACACTGGTACACTACTAGTCCAATGACATTACCATGGGGACAACTATGTCATCCTTCACTGTTTTCCTCAAGAAAGTGTAAGAGAGCAAACCAACACTCAAGGTGACATTACTGCAAATTGTGATAATTATTAAAATGCAGAAAATCCAACAAATGCCAATCATTCAAAATAAATCAATAATGGCCAAAACGAAGGTTATCTACCTTCCACGAATTGCACGAGTAAAAACAATTGCATCAGCACCAATTCTCATTGTGCTGGTCTTAAAGCCATTTCCATCTGTGAATTGGCAAAACTTTAGGGACTTAATAATAAACAATAGACTTGGACATGATAAATGTTTTAGGAAGGACAAAGAAGAATTAGGCAGGTATAGATAATAGATGAAGATAAAACTTTGCCAATTTTGTTGAACTAAAAACTATCAATAATTATACTCCCTCTGTCTCAAATTAGATGTCGAAGATTTGTCTAGATTCACATGTATCTATACACTAAAACATGTCTAGATAGATGCAAATCTAGACAAATCTCTGACATCTAATTTGGGACGGAGAGAGTATTTAAATTTGCAGAAATATTTCATAACAACAGCGAAACGGTTATTGAAGTATAGGTCATTCTGATTCTGTGACATATAGAGCCAGGAACTACAGCCCAATATATTTAGGTCTAAAGAATTATAATGATTAATCTAAGATGGTATGCTGGAAGTATTAAGAACATCATTATCACGTGTTCTTTCTATTCCGGTTTCCTCATTTACTAGCTCCAGAATGAGATTGCACATTCTCAAAGACCAAAACAAACTACTCCCTCCGGTCCATATTAATGGCCTCAACTTTATCTAAATTCGTATGTATCTAGTTAAGTATTTAGACTAGATGCATTCATATCTAGACAAAGTTGAGGCCATTAATATGGACCGGAGGGAGTAGTCAAAGTAATGAAATATCTCAATGCAAACAGAATGATGCATACACTGGCCAATGGTTGTCTTTGATTTCTTGGTTGAGAATCCTAGACTCATGCATTTCCGCACGCCTTCAGGATCCATTCCTCCTCCATCGTCTGTAACATTGGCTTCAAGTTAGCAGGAACTCGTGTAGGGAATGACAAGGTCAACCTATCCCACTATTGTATTCGAGTTTCATGTTTTGTATTGAATCTGGGTACCTTGGAAGACCAGCATTGGGCTATTGTCTTTCAAATTGATGTTTTTATCAACTTTGACGTATGTGGCACCATTCGATATCTGACATTACCACATTAGAAGATGATTGTTTCTGTTCTTGACATTCTACCAATAACACGCTACAGCAATTCTAAGGCACCAGAAATGCTCGAGTTTAATGAATGAAGTTTCTAACAGATATTACAAACCTCATCAACCGCATTGTCTAGAAGTTCAGCTATAGCTGCCATAGAAAAAAACAAGAAACAACATGTCAGCAAAATATTGACCAGGGTAGCAAAAGTAACACTTACAAGTTAACATAAAGAACAAATGTTAGAAAAGTTAACATACCATCTACTTGTTCTGCTTATTATGTTCAAACAAACATTTCAACAACAAGCATCTCATTTACAGTTTGACACCAAACTACACTCTTCCTTAAAAAGTTAGAGCAAACGAGCAACTATATATAATGTGTGACTCAGGCTATAGGAGTAAGCACCAAAATATGATTGTTGAACATGGCAACCCGGTTATTTTAGATCTTTGTAGATACCACCATCTTTATCCAGCTAGCATCACAAACCCGCTGGGACTAGAGCAGAACTACTATCTCATCTTTCAGTGCCCTTAGTCCAGATTATATAAATTTATTTTATATACTTTCGAAATGATAAAGGAAAGCTATATTAGCCTGTGAGGTTAAAGAGCAAAAGTGGTACTGCTATCACATCTGGCGGTACCATCATTCTAAAGATCAAAGCTACTGACCATTATTGGTACTAAGAGCAAGCACAGCAAACCAACACATCAGACGAAACTATGAATGTGTATCATCCATCTAGATTTGAATAAAACTCTCTTCCACAGAGAATCACTTGATCCAATAAAAAATTAACATTGACATCACTTGCCGTGTAGTATGCAGAAAACCATTCAGAGAAACTGATGGAACATGCTTCCAGTTACCTGATACTCCCCTTTTCCTCAAACAAACCTAGCTCCCTAAATTTCACTGGGTAAATTTCACTATTAACACGTAAAACCCTAACAAACACCGGCCCCAACTTGACCACCACAAAAGCGAGCCAAGCGACAGAAAAGAGGAGGATAGGGTGCAGAGGGGCACCAACCTCCGAACGCCCACTTGTGGGAGGTCGCGTTGGTGTGGAGGAACTTGGGGTGCACCCGCGCGCGGTCGAAATCCCCCGTCTCCAAAGCATCTGCGACATCGAAACAACAGAATCAGCAACGCGATTCACATCCATGTTCCGCAGAACGAAATTATAGCAAGAGGACGAACCGTGGAACTCGCGGGCGGGGGCGGACGGGGCAGAGGACGCGCCGGCCTTCCAGAAGCTGCGGCAATCGAGGGATCGAGGGCCGCTGCCGATGCCGCCGGTCATCGCCGCTGGCATTGGAGGGTTAGGGTTTAGGTCGGTTCGCCGGGGAGGTTTTGCCGAAGAGTCCGCCGACGGCAGCAATTCCCTAACGAACGGTTTTTCCCCCTTCAAACGGCGTAAAACAAGGGCACGATTAGGCGTTCCGGTTTTATTTTCTTTGGCAAGTGCGTTCCGATTGGTATCTTTTACTTCTTCTTTTTTTTTCAATATATATATTTTTACTACTAAAAGACTTATGGTCTTGATGGTGAAGGTCTGGTACTTCTTTTTGTTGGACTCTTTTATCCTATGAGTTTGGTCATATTACAGGGACTACCATCGCTGAATAAAAAATAAATATATCGTACGCGGGCTGATCGATCAGTTTGTATGAACTAGCACAAATATCCGTCCCTTACACCAGAAATAACACCTAGGTTTTCGGTTTAGACGTACTGGAGTTTGACTCCAACTTTTCATCACGAATGAACGGCTCTTTCAATGTCGTTATCATCGCACACTATCTTGTTTCCTTCACCATGTCTATGTGTGGTCTTGGCAGAGCCCTTCTCTCGAACGATGATTAGCACTTAGTACTCCTTGATGCCCTTAATTAGATTGTCCTTGAATATTTGAGTCGGCGTCTTTAGGACATACATGGAAATGATTGCACTTTGTTTCCTTCACCATGTCTATGTGTTGGAAATGTTTTGTCTGTTCGTGGCTTTTAGCCAGGGAAAACGTGTGTCAACGTCGTTACAGTCACTTGTTGCCACCGCGAGCCCACCCCATAGCCGAGTAGCAGAAGTAGAAAAAAGTTTTATTTTCTGTTTTATATTTGGTCTCTCCTTTTATTATATTATTATTACTCTAAAAATGGTTTTACTTCGAAAAGGAGTGGCATTTATTATTGAAAAACTTGTGACATCTATTTTGTACACATATATCTTCAATTATTCCAGGGATTCCGTTTAATCAGTCCACGGCCCCTCTCGAATCTTCGATTAAAGCCCACAACAGATCCCGTTAGTTAGCCTGCACAATCCATCACTCATTCAACTAGGCAACCACATCTTCAGTTGTCCCACAGATTGATCACAACTCATTGATATCCGGTTAAGCTCGGAGAAACTACATGCAACCGATCCTATTTAAACTGGTGAGACTGGTTGTAACACAGCAGGGTGGGACTAAACCCATGAGTTGCATCAGATTTATTCCATGTTTTTGGAACTTCAAAGCAACCAGGTCGCGTTTGCTGCCAAGTCCGAAGGGCACATGTGGCCCAACGCCCCGGCCCATGGCAGGATGTCTGTGCGTGACAGCACGAGGCAGGCCAAAATCCATAATATCTCCCATGTTGAGTCGGACGGACAGCTAAAAAAAATACACGAGTGTATATTATGTGATTTGGTGGGAGGGCAAAATGGTCCTAAATGTGTTGGACCGGAAGAAACACTTCGTCCTTTATATATAATACTCGTGCGTTGCTACAGGACCAACGTTATCGATGTTTTTGGAGTACGAGGATGACTTCAATGTTGTGGTCAACGTCGATCTAGTGCGCAACATCCATGGTCAGGATGACCACATGCGGTATGCCCATGGTGACCCCATGCACGCTAATAGATGTTATACCACTAACATATAGAGAGAACAACATTAACGAAAAAGTCGTTCCATGTCGACCTCATGCGCTTTGTTTGCCTATGAAACCTCATGCACATCGGGGCATCTGTAATAGTGTCCATCTTTTTTTTTGCAATTGCGGATGGTAGTTGCGGGTAAATGATATTCATTGTCTTGGTCTTCCTCACATGATGAGATGGGATTGTGGAAGACGACCATATATTGTTCCTCCTTCTTTGGCTTGGTGGTAGCAACCTCGTTGCCCTATCTTGACTATTTTGTGTGTTTTTATAGATATCAAAATATCATGTACAATGCCAATTCAGCTAAGCTAATAATCAAAGCTAATAATCAAAGGAAAATAAATGATCATGTGCATTCTCAAATACTCTCTCCGTTTTAAAATATAAGACGCCTTAGCCTTTTTCTAAAATAATGTATCTAGACATCTTTTGGTATGTAGATTCACACTAAAAAGCGTCTAGATACACACATTTTAAAAAATGGCTAAAATATTATTTTGAAACTGAGGGAGTATCTCACAATGTGTTGCAAACTTGCAAGTAATACAACTAAACAACTACTTTTTAGGATTAGTTATTACACGCAGATCGCTTGAGGCTGCAATTTCCTTCCACCACAGCGGTTGGTTCCTTCTCAAACTGCTCCTCCTCAGGCGTCTCCGCTTCTGAACTCTCGTGCACTTAGGTATGAAAAGCACGAAGAGAGAGACTCTTCCTTGTCCACGGAAGACGTTCAGCAAGATCATTGAGGATTTCGTGGCTGCCAGCTAGTCAACCTCATTACCCACCATGACACCACCTGCAGCGATTTCCTTTGCCCTGAGCTTCATGTGGTAGATCATGTTGAGAAGCATCTTGTTCCAGGCTCTGCCTAATCCCGACCATCTCGTTTAATTCCAATAGCCACCTTCCTAGCCGGCCGCCGACGCGCGCCGGAGAGCCGGAGCAGTCTCAGAGTTAGCCTAGAACTTGGGGCAGTCTGGCGCCTCCACCTCCGACACGACATAGACCCGTACCTAGAAGAACACCGGACACGGCGCCTCGGTCCATGGTCGACCGCCGGGTGGCGTAGGCCAGGAGGTGTTGGCTTCTACTCGAGCTCGTAGTTGCACATGGGGAGACGGCCAGCCGAACACGGGGATTCTTCGCAGATGGGGGATACGACCAACAGAACACAGGGCTTCTTCTCCCTCTTCAGCAGATATTGGATGTAAGCATGCCGCTCGCTACCTCGATCGATTTCGTGGTGGATGTAAGCGTGTCGCTCGCTGCTCGCGACCTCGATCGATTTGGCGGCGGCGGTCGGGACTCGGGACTCTACTTGCTCGCGGAGGACGTCGTAGGCCTAGATTTCGAGCTTCATCGAGCTTCAGTCGCAAGCAATCGATTTGACGGAATCACGCGTGGAGGAAACAGTCTATATATGGGTGGATTTTCGTGAGGTATGAGGTGACAAATAAACGGAGCAATCTAGGATTCAATTCGGGAAAAACTGAGTTAGCTACGAACTTGTTCTGCAGCGGTGTCCCCTTGCCGAACTGATCGAACATGACTTGGCTCAAGTATATCGATCGCGACCCTTTTTTTTAATTTAGCGGAGGCACTCCCCGCAATATGAACAAACTCGCAGGGGTAAAAGTGTCCAACAAAACGACTTGACCATAAGCCTTTTAATACTAAAGATTTCAATTACCGGTGGCGTTGGAGGTAATATGTGGTTTGGTGGGAGGCTAAAAGGGTCCAAAAAAAGTGTTGGACCGGAAGAAACAATCCGTCATTTATTATTAGGTATAAATTAGGTATAGATATTGGTACAATGTCTTTTATTACTTCAGCCATGACCCACGAGCCCATGCCCCCACCAGATGCAAAAGAGGTCCAAAACAATATTCGAAATTCGCCCGCATAGTTCATTTTACTATGTTGAGGCCCACGCGCAATATTTTTTTGGTTGCCGAAACAAAAACCTTAATTTTTCGTGGGATTTTTACTATTAAAAGCAAAGATACGGTGGTGTGTGGTGTCAGACTTCACCATAATTACCTGGAAAATGCCACCACTCCTAACAACCACCTTGCAAGGCCATCACTAATAACAACCGACATGCATAATTTTAGTCGGCCCGAACGGTCTGCTTGTTTGTGCATGTCAAGCATTTTTTTTCTAAACTAACATGCTAACTACGCAACGTAATTCACTCCAACAACCGAATAGAAAGATGGCTTAATCACTAACTAATGTGATTCACTCCAACAACCGAATAGAAAGATGCCTTAATCACTAACTAACGTGATCCATTCGTGCGATCTTTCCATCCATTCAAGATGGTACGACTGCTGGCAGTTTTTCCTCTTCCGCGAGACAAGATAAAACGAAAACAATTTTATATTTGAATTTTCTCCGTGTACATCCTCACATCTCTCGATTGTATCCACATAAAAAAGAGTGTAGAGAAAGCAGAAGCGCCGCCAACATGATCTCCAACTCTTACTGGGCGTCGGCCCCTGATACGTCATAAACGTATATATAATTTTTGATGTATCATGCTTGTTTTATATCTACTTTCTTATGTTTTGTTCATACTTTGAGGTATTTTTATACATTTTCTGGAACTAACCTATTAAGAAGATGCCACAGTGCCAGTTGTCTGTTTTCTGTTGTTTTTGGTTTTAGAAAAGCTAGTAAAGAAATATTCTCGTAATTGAACGGGAAAAAAGCAAAAGTCAATATTTTACCCGAAGCAACACGGAGTCCGGAGGGGAGACGAAGTGACGCACCAGGGCAGCCACACCTGGTGGCGGCGCGGCCTAGGGGCGCACCACCAGGGGGTGTGGGCCCCTGGTGCTCCACCGATCTTGCCCCTTCGCCTATAAAAGCCTCTCGAGACGCTAAGTACCCGATCAAAGACCCAATTAGAAATCCACGAAAGAGTCTGTAGCCGTCGCCATCTCCATCCCTAGATCGGGGGATCCGAAGCTCTTTCCGGCACCCTGCCAGAGGGGAGAGATCACCCTGGAGGCCTTCTTCATACCATGACTGCCTCCGGTGTGATGCGTGAGTAGTTCATCCTTGGACTATGGGTCCATGTAGTATCTAGATGGTTGGTTCTCCTCCTTTGTGCTATCATGTTTAGATCTTGTGAGCTTCGTTCATGATCAAGATCATCTATTTGTAATCCTATATGTTGTGTTTGCGGGGATCCGATGGATATTGAGATGCTATTTCAGATTGATTATTGATTCTATCATGTCTATGTTATTTGTAATCTTGTATGCTTTTCGTTGTTAATAACTATCTTGGCCAAGTAGATGCTTACAACTCCAAGAGGGAGTATTTATGCTCGATAGTGGGTTCATGCCTCTAGTAATCTGGGGAAGTGACAGGAATCTCTAAGGTTGTAGATGTGATGTTGCTACTAGGAAGAAGACAACAATACTTTGTCCATGGGACAATTGTATTGTATACTTTATACACTTTGCTTAATGCAATTATCTGTTGCTTGCAACTTAATACTCGAGGGGGGTCGAATGATAACCTGAAGGTGAATTATTAGTCATAGATGTAGTTGGATTACGGTCTATGTATAATGTTGTAATGGCCAATCAAATCTCATAGGAGTCAAGATGTTTAGTATATGCATTGTATGCTTTCTCAAATCTGTCAATTGCCCTGCTGTAATTTGTTCACCCGACATGCTATTTATCTTAAGAAGAATCACCCATAGTGAACTATGGACCCCGGTCCATTCTTTTACCATTGATATACCATCTACTGTTTATCGTTTACTATTTACTTTCTACAAGCAATTACTATCCTCCACACAATACGTTTAATCCTTTGTTTTCAGCAAAACCGGTGAGATTGACAACCTCATTGTAAGTTGGAGCAAAGTTATGTGGTTGTGTTGTGTAGGATTCCAAGTTGGTAGCAACACCTTGGGGTTGTTTCCTTGCTCCTACTGGTTCGATAACCTTGGTTTCATAACTGAGGGAAACTTTATGATGTGCTCATCATACCTTCCTCTTGGGGTTCCCAATGAGCTCGACGTATCTTGAGTCATCAAGTCTTTTTTCTGGCGCCGTTGTCGGGGAGTTAAGGACAGCTTCACGAGGAGAGTCCCTCATAACCAATCTCCTTACTTTGTTTTTTGTTTTGCTTAGTTTATTTATTGCTTTGTTTGCTTGTTTCTTTTTATCAAAAACACAAAAAATTAGTTCCTGTTTTAGCTTCTATTTCTGTTGGCTTGCTTTAATCTTACAAAAATGAATACTCCTGAAAACACTAAGTTGTGTGACTTTACTAGCACAAACAACAATGATTTCATGTGCACACCTATTGCTCCACCTGTTCCTGAAGCTACTTTCTTTGAAATTAAACCTACTTTGCTCAATCTTGTTATGAAAGAACAATTCTCTGGTGCTAGCACTAATGATGCTGCTGCTCACCTTAATAACTTTGTTGAACTTTGTGAGATGCAAAAACATAGACATATAGATGGAGATATTATTAAGCTTAAATTGTTTCATTTCTCTTTGAGAGGAGAAGCTAAAGAATGGTTGTTATCCCTAACTAGAAAAAATATTGATTCTTGGACTAAATGCAAAGATGCTTTCATTGGAAAATACTATCCTCCTGCTAAGATTATATCTATAAGAAGTGAAATAATGAAATTTAAACAATTTGATAATGAACATGTTGCTCAAGCTTGGGAAAGAATGAAATCTTTGGTAAAGAGTTGTCCCACTCATGGACTGACTGCTTGGATGATTATCCAAACTTTTTATACAGGACTGAATTATTCTTCAAGAAATCTACTGGATTCTGCTGCTGGAGGCACCTTGACCATTACTTTGGGTGCTGCAACAAAACTCCTTGATAATATGATGGTTAACTATTCTGAATGGCACACTGAGAGAGCTCCACAAGGTAAGAAGGTAAATTATGTTGAAGAAACCTCCTCCTTGAGTGATAAAATTAATGTTATTATGTCTATGCTTGTTAATGGAAAAGCTCATATTGATCCAAATCATGTTTCCTTGGCCTCTTTAGTTGCTCAAGAAGAGCAAGTTGATGTGAACTTCATTAGAAACAATAATTTTAACAATAATACCTATAGGAATAATTTTGGTAATAATAATTATAGGTCATATCCTCTCAATAATGGTAATGCTTGTGCAAATTCCTACAACAACAATAGAAGTGCACCCCTCTGAACTTGAAGTCATGCTTAAGGATTTTATTAGTAACAAAGTGCTTTCAATAAAATTGTTGAGGAAAAACTTTCTAATGCTGAAAAAAATATATCATCTTTGTCTGAAGCACAATCCTCTTTGATTAATAAAATGGCTGCTAAACCTGAAACTATGAAAAACCCATATGTTGCTACTAATGCCATACAAGTTAGAACTGATGAAAATGTTAGACTAATAGCTGAATTGCATGCTAAGTGGGAAATAGAAGATGAAATTGCTAGAAATAATAGTATTTGTACTATTACCACCAATGTTGATGCTAGCAAACCACATGAAGTCCCCATTCCTTTTGCAACAATGCCTAAAACCAATGGAACCTTTTCCAATAAAAATGTTGAAATTCTTCGAAATATGGGAAACAATAGCTCTACTACCTTAGATGGTAATTATGATTTTGATCTTGATGGTTGCAATATCTCTGAAGTAATTATGTTCCTACAAAAGCTTGCTAAAAGTTCTAATGCTAGTGCTATGAATATGGCCTTTACAAAACACATTACTGATGCTCTCATAAAAATTAAAGAAGAAAAATTGAAGCATAAAGCTTCTATTCCTAGGAAATTAGAAGATGGTTGGAAACCCATCATTAATATGAAAGTGAATAATTTTTAGCTCAAAGCTTTATGTGATCTTGGTACTAGTGTCTCTATTATGCCTAGAAAGATTTATGAAATGCTTGATTTACCACCATTGGAAGATTGTTATTTAGATGTCCAACTTGATGATAATGCTAAAAAGAAACTCATGGGAAGTATTAATGATGTTCTTATTATTGGTTAACAGTACCTATGTCCCCGTTGATTTCTATGTTTCGGATGTTGAATCCAATGCTTCTTGTCCTATTATTCTGGGAAGACCTTTTCTTAGAACTGTTGGTGCCATTATTAATATGAAAGAAGGAACCACTAAATATCAATTCCCACTCAAAAAGGTATAGAACACTTCCCTAAGAAGAGAGAGAAGGTACATTTTGCCTCTCCTATTAAACAAAGTTTGCTCTTAATGCTTCTTCATTCAAAAATACTTGAATCTTGCTTCCTATGCCTAGCTCAAAGGCGTTAAAGAAAAGCACTATTTTTTTGACGAGGAACTGTGAGGTAACACCCCACAGTATTTTATTAAAATACCAGACAATTTTTTACATATTTACAATATATATACAAAAAGATAAAACTAAGAGGGATTATGCTAAGTTGTCAATCCATTGTAACAGTTCTATAGTGTGCTTGTATTTCACCCTATGCACATGCATGGTGATCTCATGGAGAAAGGCTCCCTTCCAAGCCCTGAAGGTTGGCATAATATGTTCAAAAAAAGCCCCGTTACGTTGTTCCCATATATGCCAAGCAGCCAACAGCACCACTTCTGTGAAGAACGGTTTTGCAAATGTTCGACGAGCATGCATAAATTTCTCCTCCATGGTCTGTCCATTTGACCAATCAATCTGCAGATAATTCCAGATTCTTGTACTGAAGTTACAGCCGAAGAAAAGATGTAGCCAGTCCTCATGTATATGATATGAACATAGGACACAATGATATACTTGTGTGACATTCCAGTTTCTTCTCTGGATCATATCTCGAGTGTTTAGGCGGTCACTAATCAGCGGCCACGCAAACACTTTAATCTTCAAAATACATTTGCTTGCCCAGATGTGAGCATAAATACTACTGCATGCGATCCCTTTAAAACCATGTTTATAAAAACGACTAGCAGTATATTGACCATCTTCCCAAATCGTGGACCATGTGTCCTTTACCTGCTCATCCAAAATAATACCAGAGAGAAAGCCTTGGAGTTGCATGAATTCATGATAAGCTTCCGGAGACATTGGAAGATGGAACAGGGATGTCTTATCTTCAACCTGTAGGAACTCCTGGACTGAAATATTTGTCTCCTTTGTAAAAGAAAACAATCTAGGGAATTCAGTTTGAGGACAGTGTCCATTCCAGCGGTCAGACCAAAACATAGCAGTATCACCTGCCCCCACTGCAATCTAGGTCACTAATCTATAATCATAAGACAATTTCATGATGTCCCGCCACCAAAATGACCCACAAAGCTTATTAGCATGAGGGACTCCATTTGGATAATGATTCCATACCAAATTCACCCAGGGCACGTCATCCTTATTAAAGAATTTGTGCAAGTGCTTAAGAAGAAGTGCTTTGTTTTGCCTTTTAAAGTCTAGGATGCCTAATCCGCCATTTTCTTTTGGTTTGCATATCATTTCCCATGACGCAAGAGATTGTCTTGTATGACTTTCACCCTATTTTTCCGCCATAAACACTGCCTGATGATCCTATTTAGCTGTTTGATGATGCCTTCGGGTATGCTTAGGGAGCATAAAAAGAAGATGGGCATAGAACTCAAGCATGATCGAATTAGTTGCAGCCTACCCCCATAGGCAAGAAAGGTTGAGCTGGCAGAGAGCCTTCTCTCGACTCTGTCCACTAATGGCAAAAGATCATGAATAGTAGGTCGTGTAGTGCCTAGAGGCAAGCCAAGATATGTGAATGGCATGGACCCCACAACACAGCCAAAATCAGAAGCAAGTACTGAAACCTGATCATCCAAGATATTAATAGGTAGCATGCATGATTTGTGGAAGTTGATAGCTAGTCCAGTAGAAGAACTGAAATCTTGCAGAGCATTTTTAGTACAGCTAATTGCTCAACATCAGCAGGCATGATTAACAAAGTATCATCGACATACTGAATTATTGGAAAATCTGGGTCTCAAGTGATAATGGGCAGAGAGATTAGTCCTCTTCTCAATAATTCATTTACCACCGACTGTAAAAGATCAGCCCCTAGAACAAAGAGAAGGGGCGACAATGGGTCCCCTTGTCTAACTCCTCGCCTACATTTAAACGGTTTTCCTGGTACTCCGTTGACAAGGACAGAGGAAATCCCAGACTCCAATAGCATTCTGACCCAACCAATCCATTCCTTGGAGAATCCCTTATGTTCGAGAATTTGATATATTGCTTCGTGTTCAATGGTGTCAAAGGCTTTTTCGATATCAAGCTTCAGAATCACCATGGGTTTTCTAGATGCCTTACATTGATAAATGTATTCAAAGGTCCATGCTAGGCAATCATGTATGGTTCTATTTTTGATGAAAACGTACTGATTCTTGTGTATGCAATCCATAATCCTTGTCTGCAATCTATCAGCTGCAATCTTTGTAAGAAATTTCAAACAACAACTAGTGAGTGAAATTGGCCGGTAGTCATTTATTTGATCGGGGGACTGCTTCTTTGGGATGAGGGTAATATGTGAGGTGTTAATATGTTCTAATTTGGCAACACCTTTGCAGAAATCTTCAGCTAAGTTATAGAAATCTTGCTTAATAATACCCCAACATCTCTTCAAAAAGAGGCCATTAAAACCATCCGGGCCAGGTGCCTTATCAATGAGCATTAACTTAACAACTTTATCCATTTCATCCATAGTAAAGGGTGTAGCAAGATCAGCTAGATTATCTAACCGCTTAAGCAACACAGGTAAGTGAAACCTCATATTTATCCCTTGTGACATGCCCATGCAGTCTCTGTAACAGCTCCATGCAATCCCAGCAATTTCAGTATGATTACTAACTAGCCTGCCATCCGGAGCCACTAATGAAGTAATAGTGTTTCTCCTATATCGCTCAGTAGCCATTGAATGGAAAAATTTCGTGTTTTCCTCTCCCATTTTGATCCAGCGAATGGTACACCTTTTCCTCCAGTATATATGCTGAGCCTGTAAGAGATGCTCTTGATGTTTTTTGACAAGTGTTCTAAAATTCTTTTCCTACACTGACAGCACTCTGGCCTTCTCTAAAGTGTCAAAAAATACAATCACGTAGTTGCATCTGATAATAATCTCTTTAAGTTTGCCCAAACTTGTTTTCCACTTCTTGAGAGCGTATCTGAGCCCCTTTAGCTTCTTCACAAGCAAGGATGCAGAGTTAGGTGCCGAGTAATTTTGCTGCCAAGCATTTGAAACACATTCCATAAACCCCGGTTGATCAACCCAAAAGTTTTCAAAGCAGAATATATGTGTACTAGGAATCATTGTTTTAATGGCGACACTACAAGGTACATGGTCAGAGGTCGTTTTAGCTAAAGCGTGTACGACTGTATTCGGGTAATTTGAAGTCCAATTGACTGCCTAAAAAACCAATCAAGTTGCTCGAGTAAAGGTTCAGTTTGCATATTGGACCATGTAAATGACCGACCTTTCAGAGGCAATTCTATCAGGCCCAAGTGACTTATAATTTCATTAAACAGAAAAATTGCATTTGCATTCCCTCCTGGCAAATTCCGGTTGTCAGTTGATCAAATAAAATTGAAATCGCCCATAAATAGCCAATCCTCATCATCTGGCACATTTAAATTATAAAGCCACTGTACAAAATTATCCCGTTCTTCCCCTTGACATGGACCATATACTGTGACCAACGTCCATTGCTGATTAGAGTCAGTTGAGGTAAACTTTATAATAATACCAAATCTTTGCACTTCAATAAGCTGGCCCGAAAAAATGCTTGAATTCCATACTACCAAAATTCCCCTAGATGCCCCTACTGACGAGAATATCATTTTGCGGCCCGAAAGTTGGGGTAGCCAGGCAATGTAACACCCTCGAATCGGCACTATGCAAGTTTTAGCCCTTTCCGCCAAACCCGCATAGAAACGATTCAAGGACGCCCACCAGGCACTTTCGTGCGGGTGGAAAACGAAGTACTACCATTACACAACAGTCCTCGATGGGACCCACAGAACATATATACATACAACACGACTCCACGAGTCAAGAATACAGATATACCATACAAAGATCCAAATCACCTTGAAAACGATAGAGCGTCCGACTACGGACAATATGCAAATGGGGCTAAGAGCCCTGACGAATAACCAATGGCGTCCATAACCCTGATCAGGCCAAGCCGGAAGGGTAACCCTGCTAACGACGTCGATCTCGAACCTGCTAAAAGAAAAGGGGTGCCGACAAAGGGCAAAGTAAAAAAGAGGAGTGTCAGTACTGAGGCCAGTACACGGCGAGGCTAGAATTCGGCGGCTCTCGCCTACATAGGTATGGTGGGATGAAGCGGCAGCGCAGCGGCACTAAACAACCTATAGAGACTCGATACAACTGGCGGTTATCAGAGAGGGATAAGAAAGACCTATTCGGATCCAATTTGAAGCTAACACCAAACAAACCCATCCTAGTATTTCCCTCTCGAGACCAAACAAGGAAGCCGGACCAAGGAACTCACACAGTTGGCAATTTTACTCATTCCATTATAGTTGCAGCAATTACTAATCAGATATAGATAGCATGAGTCATCCTGATAGCATAAGTAGTGGGCAGTTTTAGTTAACATTCCGTTGTAGTTGGAACATTTACTAGTCAGATATAATTGTCCTGAGGAATCCCAAACCCAACGGTTGTTGACACTTTTATCACATTCCATTGGAGTTGCAATACTTACTAGGCAGATATAGTATGTCACAAAACAACCCAGATCCACCAGCTGTTGGCATTTTTAATATCCATTCCGTTATAGTTGAATCTGATTACTAGTCATATATTAAGTCAAGTTTATAGCACTACTTTAGTTATGCTTATCTATGATCGAGATACTGTGCTCCAAGTCGTCCATAACCGCGGCCACGGCTTTCAGAAAGTTTTACCTTGCAGGGGTGCACAAATAGCAACACACACTCGATCAACCTCGGAAAAACCAACTCAAAACCCAACGAGGCATTCACGACAAAGCGATCACAGGATTCAAAAATATTTCAGGGGGCCACCCCACTAAGCTACCCGCAACGAAGTTGGCCGGCTCAGGAACGGACCCAGGGTGTGCGTCAATGGCTGTAAACGACTGGGAACCCGAAAGTGTGACTGGGCTTGTCGATACCGCGAAAACACTCCGCAATCCTAAACAGTACAGGTGCTCCACGCACAATCGTAAATAAAGCAGTAAAGCATGGCATAAGTACAGGATAGTAATAAAACCCCAAACTAGTTTGTGGCCCCAAGAAATAGAAATGAATCAAGCTCTGGCTCAGGGGGGTCCACGGCCTCCCGGATGTGGATAGTGCGAAAATCAAGGAACAGGTATCAAGTACTCGGGGTCCTAGGGGACACAAGTGAGCGTGGAAGAACCAAATAACATCTATTGCCTACCGATGCCTCTACATTAGTTATATCTAGCATTTTAATAGTTGTATTTAAAGTCATGATCAACTCCACCAGTAAGCATCTCCACCATAAACATATGTCAGCATTCCAACAACTGTGGTACTTGACAACACGAGATCACACCTGAGCAAGCGACTATGACTCACAATGCCAGCTATCTACCAAACACAGGTAATAGGAGGTTTCTAAGGCAATATAGAGGCTGCACGGGGTGTAACTGGTGTACGGAAACTAAAGCATCGTGACACGGATAGCAATAGATCAACAGGAGGAAATAAAGACTATAAATGCAAAATTGGCAGAAAGGGAAGAGATGCTCGCCTGGGAAACACTGCCGAAGGATCATATTCGGAGAACTTGTCGATACTCGCATCAACTCATCAGCCTAATCCGCGACGAAGCAAACACTAGAAGAAACACCGGATGCAATATTTAATACTACGGCAGAAGATCCGGCATGCTTATGATATGATGCATGGCATGGCACAGATGCGGTGCAATTAGGCAATATTAAGCGGAACCGGGGTCCCGACAATTAATTAAACGGTTCAAGTTATTTAGAACCCCCGCAATTTAAATGTTGTAATAACAGGGCAAAACATGGCATCGGTTCGCTACACCAATTTAAATGGAGTCCGGAATAAGACAAAGATATCCCGCATATAGACTCCATATTTAATTATGAGGTGAATCGGCATAATGCCCCCAAACCACAGACAGCTATGCATGCATGAACAATTTAATATGCAACAAGATATATGGCAATTTATAAAATAGGGGCTCGGGAAAAGGTTCACACATTGGCGTTTGGCGATCATGGGTTCCGGGGGTTCGGGGTTCGACAAGGATCGGTCTCGATGGGAACGTTCTCGGACAATGGAGTAGATCTTGTCGCATCCGGGAAGAAGGACTTGGTTTGGCGTCAGGGGGCGCATCGAATTCGCCCTGGTCGCTGTCGCTCTTGTCGTCACGAAGATCTTATCGGGTCCTCATATCGGGTCGGTCTTGGCGTTCGGGGTGAAGAACTTGGCATCCTCGAGGAAGTACTTGGCGTATCCGTGTCGACGACCTTGGCATCCGGATTCTCGGGCATCGGATCCGGGAAGAAGTACTTGTCACATATGTGGATCGGTCCTCGGGGTCGAAGAACTTGGCGCGCAAGGGTCTCGGCGTTCTCAGATTCGCGTCGGTGTGCTCGGCGTCGTCGGGTCCTAGGAAGAAGGCCTTGAGGGTCCATGAGGTAGATCTTATCGTCGAATCCTTGTCAGTGGTCTTGACGACGGTTTGCCGAATGCCATCGGGGTCGGTACGGTCTTCATGTCCAAGTGAAAGATCTTCAGAGTCCTATTGGTCAGATCCTTGTGGCGCCCCGCCAAAACCACTACTAGAAAATCGCGTTGTTTTTGTGCATTGCATCATCATGACCGCATGCTCATGTCATCATGCCACCTTGCATTTGAGCATCGTCATGTCATCTTGCATTTGTTACATAAAACTATTTTCAAAAAGTCTGTTTTTGTTTTCTAAACGCCCCGTTATTATTTCAAATCAAAACCCAGGCCTCCGGAATATTTTGTTTTGTCTACCAACGGTTTTCAAAAGCCCCGTTTTAAATATTAAAATATTTTCTTTTATTTTTTAGGAGGCAGCCCGCCAGACCCGAAAGTCTGACCGGCCACCTCCAAAATTGCTAAAACTACCCAAACCTAATCTACCCAGCCCCCGCCATAGCACTCCGGCCAATCCCTGTTTGACACCTCACCCAAAACACGCCACACAACACACACCACACACACCTGAACAACCGCCTGGCCCCACACCTTTTTTTCCCGCCCACGCCCGCGCGCGCGAGCCGCCTTTCCGCCTCGGGCTCTCTGCCCCGCACCGGCCCCGCCACCTGCCTCTCCATCCTGGCCCCACCCCGACAACCTCAAAATCCGCGCTGCCTGGCCCACCACTTCCCCCACCTACGCCTCCTTCCTCCCTCCTGGCTCGATCCCCGCCGCCTCTCCCGTCGCCAGCCTCCCGCTCGTCCACCCCACGGCCGCCGGCGACCTAGCCCCGCTCCTCCCCTCACCAGCGCCGTCCTCCGCCGCCGTCACCTCCCAGTCAGGCTCGTCTGAGCTCCTCTGCTGGCCTCCGTTCGCCTTCCTCGACCGCGCCTCCCTCGACCGCGCCTGCCCGGCGCCTCGTCGCCGCCCCGCCTACCGGCCCTGCGCCTCGTCGCCACCGACCTGGGCGACCCTGCCGCCCCGTCTACTGGCCCTGCGCCGAGCCCCACCGCCAGGGCCGAAGCCACCGTCGGCCGGCGCCCTCTTCCCCGTGCTCGACCCGGCCGCCGGCCTCCGCCTCCACCTCGACGCCGCCGCCAGCCAAGCTTGCCGGCTCTCCTCCTGACGGCGCCCAGTACTGCGCCCTCACCTGCCTACTCGTGGTCAAGCATGTGCTTGTGTGCTGACCGTGTTTTTTTATAAAAAACCTAACAGTCACCCTGATGCTTTCATCTCGTGTTGTGTGGGGTCAGTACGATGCCCTTTTGCTGATGATAATAGTTGCCACGACAACATCTCGACAAGTGTCCAGCGCCACTCAAGACCGACCCCGTGACGAGTGCATCGACCCCCACCACGACCTTCGCCGCGGAAACCCAAGACCGTCGACATGGAACCGAAGGACGTCAAGCTCTTCATCCCGGCACGCCAAGTTCTCCCTCTCAGATCCGAGGACCCCGAAGACCCCGGATGCGACAAGACCTTTTTCCCAGATGCGATGCCGAGAACCCGAACGCCAAGATCTACCGGCGACCCGACCAAGATCCGAAGACCGATCCCGGAGTTTGAAGACCGATCCCGCCGAAGACCGAACCCTGGCGCGCCAAGTTCTTCGACCTCGAGGACCGATCCATCGGAATGCCAAGACCTTCTTCCGAACCCGAGTTCTTCGTCACAGGCGTCCAGATCTCCTGCACGGACCCGAAGACCCCCGGTACCCGATCCACTCAAGCTCGCCATCGACGACGAGATCGACACCGACCAGGGCGAATCCGATGCGCCCCCGACGCCAAACCAAGTCCTTTCTCCCGGATGCGACAAGATCTACTTCCGTTGTCCGTTTCCGCCCCGTCGAACCCTGTCGAACCCCGAACCCCTTGGAGCCCAAGTTCGCCGAACCCTAAATGTGATTCCCTATCCGAGACCCCCATTATTTTTATAATATAACATTACCGAATGTCGCATATTAAATTGTTCATCTCGCATGCATATCATAAGCATGCCGGATCTTTTGCGTAGTATTAAATATTGCATCCGGTGTTTCTGCTAGTGTTTGCTTCTTCGCGGATTAGACCGACGAGTTGATGCGAGTATCGACAAGTTCTCCGGATATGATCCTTCGGCAGTGTTTCCTAGGCGAGCATCTCTCCCTCTTCTACCTATTTTGCATTTATAGTCTTTATTTCCTCCTGTTGATCTATTGCTATCCGTGTCACGATGCTTTAGTTTTCCGTGCACCCGTTACATCCCGTGCAGCCTCTATATTGCCTTGGACACCTCCTAATACCGGTGTTTGGTAGATATCTGGCCTTGCGAGTCGTAGTTGCTTGCTCAGGTGCGATCTCGTGTTGTCAAGTACCACAGATGTTGAAATGCTGACAGATGCTTATTGGTGGAGATGCTTGATGGTGGAGTTGATCATGACTTTAAATACAACTATTAAAATGCTAGCTATAATTAATGCAGAGGCATCGGTGGGAAATAGATGTTATTTGGTTCTTCCACGCTCACTTGTGTCCCGTAGGACCCCGAGTACTTGATACCTGTTCCTTGATTTTTCACACTATCCACATCCGGGAGGCCTTATGGACCCCGTGAGCCAGAGCTTGATTCATTTCTATTTCTTGGGGCCACAAAGTAGTTTGGGGCTTTATTACTATCCTGTACTTATGCCATGTTACTGCTTTATTTACGATTGTGCGCGGAGCACCTGTACTGTTTAGGATCGTGACACGTTTTCGCTGTATCGACAAGCCCAGTCACATTTTCGGGTTCCCAGTCGTTTATAGCCGTCCACACAAACCCTGGGTCCGTTCCGGAGCAGGCCAACTTCGTTGCGGGTAGCTTAGTGGGATGGCCCCCTGAAATATTTCTAAATCCTGTGATCGCTTTGTCGTGAATGCCTCGTTGGGTTTTGAGTTGGTTTTTCCGAGGTTGATCGAGTGTGTGTTGCTATTTGTGCACCCCTGCAGGGTAAAACTTTCTGAAAGCCGTGTCCGCGGTTATGGACGACTTGGAGCACAGTATCTTGATCATAGACAAGCATAACTAAAGTAGTGCTATAAATTGACTTAATATGTGACTAGTAATCAGCTCAAGTATAACGGAATGGATATTAAAAATGCCAACAACTGGTGGATCTGGATTGTTGTGTGACATACTATACCTGCCTAGTAAGTATTGCAACTCCAATGGAATGTGATAAAAGTGCCAACAATTGCTGGGTTTTGGGATTCCTCAGGACAATTATATCTGACTAGTAATGTTCCTAATACAACGGAATGGTTAATTAAAACTGCCCACTATTTATGCTTCCGGATGACTCATGCTATACATCTGACTAGTAAATGCTGCAACTATAACGGAAAGAGTAAAGCTGCCAACTGTGTGAGTTCCTTGGTCCGACTTCCTCGTTTGGTCTCGAGGGGGAAAAATACCAGGATGGGTTTGTTTGGTGTTAGCTCCAGGTTGGATCCGAATAGGTCTTTCTTATCCCTCTCTGATAACCGCCAGTTGTACCGAGTCTCTATAGGTTGTTTAGTGCCGCTGCGCTGCCGCTTCAGCCCACCATACCTATGTAGGCGAGAGCTGCCGAATTCTAGCCTCGCCGTGTACTGGCCTTAGTACTGACGCTCCTCTTTTTCCTTGGCCCTTTGTCGGCACCCCTTTTGTTTTAGCAGGTTTGAGATCGACGTCGTTAGCAGGGTTACCCTTCCGGCTTGGCCTGGGCAGGGTTATGGACGCCATTGGTTATACTTCAGGGCTCTTAGCCCCATTTGCATCTTGTTCGTAGTCGGACGCTCTATCGTTTTCAAGGTGATTTGGATCTTTGTATTTCATATCTGTATTCTGGACTCATGGAGTCGTTGTTGTATATATATATTTGATCTGTGGGTCCCATCGAGGACTGTTGTGTAATGGTATTACTTCATTTTCCACCCGCACGAAAGTGCCTGGTGGGCGTCCTTGAATCGTTTCTATGCGGGTTTGGCGAAAAGGGCTAAAACTTGCATAGGTCCGATTTGAGGGTGTTACAATCCTCCCGGAATCGGTCCAACTAAATGCTACAGGAGGCGGGTGCACACACACGGGCTGCAGCTTGCTGCAGCTAGCAGACACAAGCAGAGAGGCCAGCGCTGGTGCTCACGCAAGACGAAGGAGGCGAGACGCCGGTCGGCACCAGGTGAGCGGCGGAGGCGGTGACGGCTCCACGAGGCGGCCTCGCGCGGGGTGTTGGCGAGCACAGGAGAAGGCCGCTGGAGCAGGGCGAGGCTGACGGTGCTCACAGGGGACGGCGGGATGGAGGACCACGGCGGAGTGGCGCCGGCGAGGAGGAGGGAAACGGGGATGAGCTGGGTGCGGCGCGACGGCGGGGCTCCGGCGGCGCGGGGCGACAGCATCACGCAGACGATGGAGCTCGGCGAGCTCGAGCGGGAAGGGGAGGACATGCGCGGCGCCGGCGCTGCTGGAGATCCGAGGCGAGGAGGGTCGCTGTTGGCGAGGAGCCCTCGGGCGGCGGCTCGCGCGGAGAGGAGGGGAAGAGACGGCAGGCTCGGGCCGCGGGAGGAGGACGCGAGGCGGTGCACTCGGGAGAGGAGCGGCCGAGGCGGGGGCCGTGCCGATGCGGAGGCGGCAGTGCAGAGGGAAACCGAGCCTGGCGGCGCTCGGCGAGGAGGAGGCGGAAGGCGGCGGGGTCTGCACGCGAGGCGAGGCAAGGGTGGCGCCGTGGGGGTAGCACAGCGATGACGGCGGCTCGGCGTGAAGGGCGACTGGCTGCGACCGAAGAAGGAGCGAGGCCGGCCGGCGGGGCGGTCCGGCGCTGCAGGCGGTGGTCGGCGCTGGTGAGGGGAGAGAGAGGCGGGAGCGGCACGCGGGATTGGCGACAAGGGGGAGAAGAGGCGGGGTAGGTGCGGTTGGTGGGCGACGCGGGGTCGCGTGGAGATCGGGGCAGGCGGTGGGTCCAGGGGAGAGAGAGAGGGGGAGGTGGCGACCAGGTAGCGCGGGGCGCGTGCAGCGCGGAGTGGGTTGGCGTGCGTGTGTGCGTGTCGGGCGGTGGCGTGTACCGCACGCGGGGCTGGGCGGGTCTGGCGGCAGGTGGCGGGGTGGAGCGGGTCCAGGGGAAGGTGGCGATGGGATTTGGGCGGGAGGATGGGAGTTGGCGGCTGGGGAGGGAAGAAGAGGGAGGAGGGGAAGGTGGATTAGGGTTTGGGTGGGGGAAAGGTTTAGTTCTAGGGTTTCTTTTGGGCCGGGTAGTAGACTGCTGGCTTGCCGGGCTTTTGGCCTGGCAGGCTGGCGGTCTCCTCGGTAAAAACGTTTGTATTTTATTAGACTGTTATTTTATTTTAACAGACTTTTTGCAAATTATTTTTAGACAACACAAAATACTCCGGAAGGCCAGGGTTTTACTTTGAATATAGACGGGGCATATTTAGAGAATAAAACTAGGCTTTTAGAAAATATTTTTAGGCAAAACATGCACGATGACATAACGATGCTCAAATGCAATGTGGCATGGTGACATGAGCATGCGTTCATGATGATGCAATGCACAAAAACACAATGATTTTCTAGTAGTGGTTTTAGCGGGATGCCACAATTCGACACCACTAACAATGGATCTCGCCCTCGAGATCCGCCTCATGGTACCGGGAAGAAGGTTGGCGAACTGAATCTTCTCGCTTCGTTTAGATCCTCGCGACACCACTAACAAGAGGTCGTTGTCCGCGATCGTCGAGAGAACACTCCGGGAGCAAAGGGCGAAGGTAGAGGTATCAATAAATAAAGCCACCTCTAGCTTCCGTGGACGGAGTAACATTGCTGTATCCACCGATTCAATATACAAAAGCGAATGATAGGAGTAGTCGGATGGTGATCAGTCCATCGCGCACCCAAACCATTACTCTGCACACGAATAGGTGAATTATGCAACCAACTCTCGGAATTAGACTAAAGATCTCGACAAGTGAGGTTCAGAAACAAAGGAGTGATGCAAACTCTGTATCGGATCTGGCGTAGATGATGTCGTCGCGTCGGAAAATACCGGAAGGCACAAACAAGGAACAAAGAATGGTACCACAGATAAAGGATCACTCCGATAGCATGAAGACTGGATGTAGAAACACCGTTACCAAAAGAGGAAGAGAAACCCTGAAGGTACGACGGAAACCCAACCACGAGAGTTCCTGGACTCGAAGAAAAGATAAGAGAGCAGATTCAAAACACGCAGAGGTGAGAGGAGAGCAGTAGAGGGGTAAGGAGTAAAACAGACCTAAACAGATCTATCCAACCAATTTTTCAAAATAGTTTTGACACTCTAGATCGTCCATTAGCTAGGTTATCCTACAGGCTGGACTTGTGGGGTATCGCAACTTCTAAGCTCTGATACCACTCTGTAACACCCTCGAATCGGCCCTATGCAAGTTTTAGCCCTTTCCGCCAAACCCGCATAAAAACGATTCAAGGACGCCCACAAGGCACTTTCGTGCGGGTGGAAAATGAAGTAATACCATTACACAACAGTCCTTGATGGGACCCACAGAACAGATATACATACAACACGACTCCACGAGTCAAGAAACAGATATACCATACAAAGATCCAAATCACCTTGAAAACGATAGAGCGTTCGACTACGGACAAGATGCAAATGGGGCTAAGAGCCCTCACGAATAACCAATGGCGTCCATAACCCTGCCCAGGCCAAGCCGGAAGGGTAACCCTGCTAACGACGTCGATCTCAAACCTCCTAAAACAAAAGGGGTGCCGACAAAGGGCAAAGGAAAAAGAGGAGCGTCAGTACTGAGGCCAGTAAACGGCGAGGCTAGAATTTGGCGGCTCTCGCCTACATAGGTATGGTGGGCTGAAGCGGCAGCGCAGCGGCACTAAACAACCTATAGAGACTCGATACAACTGGCGGTTATCAAAGAGGGATATGAAAGACCTATTCGGATCCAACCTGAAGCTAACACCAAACAAACCCATCCTGGTATTTCCCCCTCGAGACCAAACAAGGAAGTCGGACCAAGGAACTCACACAGTTGGCAATTTTACTCATTCCATTATAGTTGCAGCAATTACTAATCAGATATAGATAGCATGAGTCATCCCGATAGCATAGGTAGTGGGCAGTTTTAGTTAACATCCCGTTGTAGTTGGAACATTTACTAGTCAGATATAATTGTCCTGAGGAATCCCAAACCCAACGGTTGTTGACACTTTTATCACATTCCATTGGAGTTGCAATACTTACTAGACAGATATAGTATGTCACAAAACAACCCAGATCCACCAGCTGTTGGCATTTTTAATATCCATTCCGTTATAGTTGAATCTGATTACTAGTCATATATTAAGTCAAGTTTATAGCACTACTTTAGTTATGCTTGTCTATGATCGAGATACTGTGCTCCAAGTCGTCCATAACCGTGGACACGGCTTTCAGAAAGTTTTACCCTGTAGGGGTGCACAAATAGAAACACACACTCGATCAACCTCGGAAAAACCAACTCAAAATCCAACGAGGCATTCACGACAAAGCGATCACAGGATTCAAAAATATTTCAGGGGGCCACCCCACTAAGCTACCCGCAACGAAGTTGACCGGCTCCGGAATGGACCCAGGGTTTGCGTCAATGGCTGTAAACGACTGGGAACCCGAAAGTGTGACTGGGCTTGTCGATACCGCGAAAACACTCCGCAATCCTAAACAGTACAGGTGCTCCACGCACAATCGTAAATAAAGCAGTAAAGCATGGCATAAGTACAGGATAGTAATAAAACCCCAAACTAGTTTGTGGCCCCAAGAAATAGAAATGAATCAAGCTCTGGCTCAGGGGGGTCCACGGCCTCCCGGATGTGGATAGTGCGAAAATCAAGGAACAGGTATCAAGTACTCGGGGTCCTAGGGGACACAAGTGAGCGTGGAAGAACCAAATAACATCTATTGCCTACCGATGCCTCTACATTAGTTATATCTAGCATTTTAATAGTTGTATTTAAAGTCATGATCAACTCCACCAGTAAGCATCTCCACCATAAACATATGTCAGCATTCCAACAACTGTGGTACTTGACAACACGAGATCACACCTGAGCAAGCGACTATGACTCGCAATGCCAGCTATCTACCAAACACAGGTAATAGGAGGTTTCTAAGGCAATATAGAGGCTGCACGGGGTGTAACTGGTGTACGGAAACTAAAGCATCGTGACACGGATAGCAATAGATCAACAGGAGGAAATAAAGACTATAAATGCAAAATAGGCAGAAGGGGGAGAGATGCTCGCCTGGGAAACACTGCCGAAGGATCATATCCGGAGAACTTGTCGATACTCGCATCAACTCATCGGCCTAATCCGCGAAGAAGCAAACACTAGAAGAAACACCGGATGCAATATTTAATACTATGGCAGAAGATCCGGCATGCTTATGATATGATGCATGGCATGGCACAGATGCGGTGCAATTAGGCAATATTAAGCGGAACCGGGGGTCCCGACAATTAATTAAACGGTTCAAGTTATTTAGAACCCCCGCAATTTAAATGTTGTAATAACAGGGCGAAACATGGCATCGGTTCGCTACACCAATTTAAATGGAGTCCGGAATAAGACAAAGATATCCCGCATATAGACTCCATATTTAATTATGAGGTGAATCGGCATAATGCCCCAAAACCACAGACAGGTATGCATGCATGAACAATTTAATATGCAACAAGATATATGGCAATTTATAAAATAGGGGCTCGGGAAAAGGTTCACACATTGGCGTTTGGCGATCATGGTTTCTGGGGGTTCGGGGTTCGACAACGGAGTAGATCTTGTCGCATCCGGGAAGAAGGACTTGGTTTGGCGTCAGGGGGCGCATCGAATTCGCCCTGGTCGGTGTCACTCTTGTCGTCACGAAGATCTTGTTGGGTCCTCGTATCGGGTCGGTCTTGGCGTTCGGGGTGAAGAACTTGGCGTCCTCGAGGAAGTACTTGGCGTATCCGTCTCGACGACCTTGGCGTCCGGATTCTCGGGCATCGGATCCGAGAAGAAGTACTTGTCGCATCTGCGGATCGGTCCTCGGGGTCGAAGAACTTGGCGCGTCAGGGTCTCGGCGTTCTCAGATTTGCGTCGGCGTGCTCGGCATCGTCGGGTCCTAGGAAGAAGGCCTTGAGGGTCCATGAGGTAGATCTTGTCGTCGATTCCTTGTCGGTGGTCTTGACGATGGTTTGCCGAATGCCATCGGGGTCGGTACGGTCTTCATGTCCAAGTGAAAGATCTTCAGAGTCCTATTGGTCAGATCCTCCCGGAATCGGTCCAACTAAATGCTACAGGAGGCGGGTGCACACACACGGGCTCCAGCTTGCTGCAGCTAGCAGACACAAGTAGAGAGGCCAGCGTCGGTGCTCACGCGGGACGAAGGAGGCGAGACGCCGGTCGGCACCAGTGAGCGGCGGAGGCGGTGACGGCTCCACGAGGCGGCTTCGCGCGGGGTGTTGGTGAGCACAGGAGAAGGCTGCTGGAGCAGGGCGAGGCTGACGGTGCTCACAGGGGACGGCAGGGTGGAGGACTACGGCGGAGCAGCGCCAGCCAGGAGGAGGGAGACGGGGACAAGCTGGGTGCGGCACGGCGGCGGGGCTCCAGCGGCCGGTAGAGGAGGACGCGGGAGGGCCTGAGCCCGAGGCGGCGGAGGCGGCGCGAGGCGACAGCATCGCGCAGACGGCGGAGCTCGGCGAGCTCGAGCGGGGAGGGGAGGACAGGCGCGGCGCCGGCGCTTCTGGAGATCCGGGGCGAGGAGGGTCGCTGCTGGCGAGGAGCCCGCGACGGCGGCGAGCCCGAGGGCGGCGGCTCGCGCGGAGAGGAGGGGAAGAGACGGCGGGCTCGGGCCGCGGGAGGAGGACGCGAGGCGGTGCACTCGGGAGAGGAGCGGCCGAGGCGGGGCCGTGCCGACGCGGAGGCGGCGGTGCAGAGGGAGACCGAGCCTGGCGGCGCTCGGAGAGGAGGAGGCGGAAGGCGGCGGGGTCTGCACGCGAGGCGAGGCAAGGGTGGCGCCGCGGGGGTAGTGCAGCGACGACGGCGGCTCGGCGCGAAGGGCGGCCGGCTACGACCGGAGGAGGAGCAAGGCCGGCCGGCGGGACGGTCCGGCGCTGTAGGCGGAGGGCGGCGATGGTGAGGGGAGAGAGAGGCGGGAGCGGCACGCGGGATTGGCGACAGGGAGAGGAAGACGCGGGGTAGGTGCGGTTGGTGGGGGACACGAGGTCGCGTGGAGATCGGGGCAGGTGGTGGGTCCAGGGGAAAGAGAGAGGGGGAGGTGGCGACCAGGTAGCATGGGGCGCGTGCAGTGCGGGGTGGGTTGGCGTGCATGTGTGCGTGTCGGGCGGTGGCGGGTACCGCACGCGGGGCTGGGCGGGTCTGGCGGCGGTGGCGGGGTGGAGCGGGTCCAGGGGAAGGTGGCGATGGGATTTGGGCGGGAGGATGGGAGTTGGCGGTTGGGGAGGGAAGAAGAGGGAGGAGGGGAAGGTGGATTAGGGTTTGGGTGGGGGAAAGGTTTAGTTCTAGGGTTTCTTTTGGGCCGGGTAGTAGACTGCTGGCTTGCCGGGCTTTTGGCCTGGCAGGCTGGCGGTCTCCCTGGTAAAAACGTTTGTATTTTATTAGACTGTTATTTTATTTTAACAGACTTTTTGCAAATTATTTTTAGACAACACAAAATACTCCGGAGGGCCAGGGTTTTACTTTGAATAGAGACGGGGCATATTTAGAGAATAAAACTAGGCTTTTAGAAAATAGTTTTAGGCAAAACTTGCACGATGACATGATGATGCTCAAATGCAATGTGGCATGGTGACATGAGCATGCGTTCATGATGATGCAATGCACAAAAACACAACGATTTTCTAGTAGTGGTTTTAGCGGGATGCCACAGGCAACGTGGTACCCAAGTTGATTTTTATCACCGCGATTCGAAAATTTGGGGCGCCAATTGCTGAGAGGGGTCTTTCGAGTGAATGATGGCCAAACCTAATATTTTCAAATCGCACCCGTTAAGTCAGGATATTCCGTTACACTAGTTCCTGCTGTGCCCCTCCTTCGCCGGTCACTCTTCTTAGCCACCTTGCACGTGTCGTAGGGGCAAATCAATTATTGTACTTTCCTAACTCTCAACACTGAATCTTGCTGCGACGGCGGCGACGGCACCTTTTCTTCCCTTCCCCGACCCTAAATCTGCCGGTAGCGGAGGACCTTTTTTCTCCCTCCCCCGACACTGAATCCGACAGCGGTGGCCCAGCATGTCTAGCAAGGCGAAGGTTGTAGCTACGTCGCCGACTGAAAAGGGTCCGTCCGGGCCCAAGTCTAGGCTCAACGCGTAGCAGCGACGAGGTCTTCAGCCCCGGTTAACGAGGAGGTCAGCAAGGATTCTGCTCCCGAGCTACCTACGAGCAGCTGGTTGAAGAGAAAAGCAAGGCCGGCAGCGGATTGTTCGGCTCCGGTGGGCGGATGCAACACTCAGATCTCGAAGAAAAAAACCCGGGAGAAGAGCGAGAGGTGAATTTTTCTTATTTGTGCCTTATCTTGCAAGTAGATTAGTTACGGCATAATAGAATCGAATGAACTGAAATGTTCCCCTTTTTAATCAAATTAGGCACAGTTTTGATACAAGTGACCTATATGAGTTCACAGTTCATGTTCGGCAGTACACTGCAAAGCTTGATTTTGGTTGCGAGAGGGTTGTGTTCGGGCAAGATGTGCATCTGCTTGTGAATTGCAAAGAGGTTGTGTCTGTTTCGCAGCTGGTAGATATGCTTGCCGCTAGAATTCCTTGGGGTTCTAGACAGAGGACAAAATTGGTGTGGCGCAACATGAATGATACCTATCAGCAAATTGAGCACTCCCATGAGCTTCAGATGGTTTGGGAGTGTTGTGTAGCTGATCGTAAGGTGAAAGTTGAAGCGATGATTGATGATATGTATGCAGATGCTAGAGATCTTGCTGCCAGAGCTTCTGCTCCTAGAGAATACGGTCCAATATATGTTGATCTAGATAAGTTCAGTATACGCATAGAGGTGGATTCATACATGGCAAAACTTGATGAGGGAGTTAATAAGCCAGTTTCGTCATGTACTGTGGAGATCACTGTCGATTCCAAAAACATAACTCTTGATGAAATGAGAGAGATGATCGGTAAGGAAATCAGTATTGGCCCTAAGCAGATAGCAAAAATCTGGTGGTGGCATCATAAGAAGCAGCAATTCATAGATGTTTTGGATACTGAAGATCTTATGCAGATTATGCGGCGAAAGAAGCGAACCAGGAAGGTGTTCTTCCTTGGTACCATTTCTGATGTTGTTGAACAAGTTATAGTGGATGTAGATGCCCCTGTAGTGGCTGAACAGAATGAGGTGGTCGACGTTGATGAGATCTGATGAGAGCTGCTACCCTGGGCTTGTCATATGGACCACGGGGTTCCCGTGCCTGTATTTGTAATATTGACTGCTGTTGCATTTAGAGCGTGCTTCTGTGATTATGTTTGTTCAGAGATTGCGATATAATGTTGTGCGAGCTGTTGAGATTTTCGGACATGTCACTCACTGAAACCATCGTTATTGTAATAAGACATAAGTACATTGTAGTTGACATGATTATGTTTCTTAAGATGACGTACCGTACTTGTTTCAGTTATTATGTTTGTTGGGACATTGTAATGTAATGTTTTGTGAAACCATGACTGGACTAGTGATGCATGAATACATTGTAGTTGACATGATTATGTTTCTTGAGATGATGTACTGTACTTGTTTCTGTTATTTTGTTTGTTGAGAGACTGTAATGTAATGTTTTGTGAAACCATGACAGGACAAGTGATGTGTAAGTACCTTGTAGTCAACATGATTTTGTTTCTTGAGTTGATGTAATATACTTGTTTCTGTGATTACGTTTGTTGAGAGATTGTAATGTGATGTTTTGTGAAACCATGTTGTGGTTATGTTTATTGGTAGATTATAATGTAATGTTTTGTGAAACCATGACTGAAGAAGTGATGCATACGTACCTTGTAGTTGACATGATTTTGTTTCTTTGGATGATGTAATATACTGGTATGTTTTCGTTAGGCAATGAAATTGGGATGGAGGGAGTGCAGGTTTAATATTTGAAATGAGAATGTGTGAAGAGAATCCATATCAGGCAGGAGACAGTAATCCAGGGAAAGGGTATGGTATCCATTAAACTATTGTAACATGCCAATTTAGTCATCATTGCAGCGGTAGAAGGGCTGCTCTCTCTCTCTCTCTCTCTCTCTCTCTCTCTCGCCGACGCCGTCGCCGTCGCATTCGCCATGCTGTCCTTGAACGGCGAGGACAACCAGTCGAGCAACGACAGCCTTCTCTCTGACATCGAGTATTCCTTCCACGATGTGAGTTCCTCTGTTTTCTCGGGCTAGGGTTAGGCAATGGTAAATCACTCGATTTGAGCCCGACCAGATGTGCATGCAATCGTCTTCAATTTCAGCTTTGCGTTTACCTATAGGTACCAAGGATGATCTACGACTCTGAATGGGAGGGCCTAGATCTCGATGGAGAAGTGTCATGTGACCATGGGCTAAAACTGAAGAGATATGTTGCATTCGAAGGCAGTAACACTGGTAAAAGGTTTTTGGGCTGTATAAATCAGGTTTGTTTACATTATGTGCAACTGTGACATGAATTAAAATGTATCGTGCATGTTCATAACACTATAGTGTGTGTGTTTTTAGGTTGGTCCGGTGTGTAAAGCAGTAGAGTGGGTGGATCTTGAGTGGCCAGATGCACTTAAGAAATGTCTGGCACGGTTATGGGAGATGTATGAGTTGGAAAGGTCGGGGAGATTTACTGATGTAAGTGATGCAGCTGAAAAAAATTATAAGCTGTCGGTATTTAAATAAGGAGCTGGAACAAGAAATCGAGAATTTGCAGTCAAAGCTAACTGACGGAATCGATGGGAGCTTGGTTGTTGGAACTGCAAAGAAGCTTCAGGATAGTCACATGTTGCTGATTCATAATGCAGAAAAGGAGAGGGATCAGCTCAGGGAACACAAGGTGAAGCTAGAGTGCTGCATTGCGGATCTGTTGAAGGAACTAAAGAAGGCGCACGAGGGTGAACAAGGACAGACTATAGAGGATAAAGGAAATCCGAGATGAATAATTTATGTTGTACCACTGCCTAAAACTAGTTAATTGTAAGACTTGCAGTTGCGCTTTCCGAACTAAGCCAAACTCAATCCTCAAGCAAACTAATTTTAGACAAACACACATATCATGCATAGAGTTAAGTTCACGCTTACAAAATCACCACTGCAAAGGATAAACCAAGCAGTTCAGTACTAAATAGACATATGTTGTGTTCAAGCAAGCCTGGCCCGGAGCTGCATGTTCTCCTCCCTAAGATTGGCTAGCTCCTTCAGTACTATGTCGTGCTTCAACTGTAGGTTCCAGCGCTCCGTCACGGATTGGAGAATTTTGTCCGTAGCCATACGATTTTCCTTCAAGATCCCTTTCATGATCTCCATCTACTTCCTAGCCGAGGCGCGACCTTCATTGTGTAGCTTCGCCCAGTCGGCGTTTAACTCCTTCAGTTTCTAGCACTTGTCAGAAAGGACCACGAATTTAGCGCGCAGTTGGTCAAAGGCCAGTTTCCGGGAATTCCGCTTCTCCCTTTGGATTGCTATCTTGTCATTTAGCCAAGTCGCCAGGTCCTGGTCGATCTTTCGCCTCTTTCCCTGCAACAAAAATACATGGTATGGTTTGTTCAGTTCACCAGGACAAGCTAGTTAGTTTCCATAATTAACTGAATCGACTAGTGGCACTGTCATAATTTCAAGGAAGAAGCAATCTAGGACTAATCAGCATTTTATGAATCGACTAGTGGCACTGTCATAATTTCAATTTCGAAGACAAATAAGATTTATGTGCTATGGGTTTTTCCCAATATCACCAAATAGTAGTGGGAGACTGGCAAACTCATAATGCAGAAACCCATGTCCAGATACATATGGAAAGAGAACATGGTGTCCATTCATGAACATGAACACCAACACATGTCCAGATAGATAAGGAGTTGCCCTTGGATTCTTATTGCACCCTATAATAGGAAGAAGACATGGGCATTGCTCCCTGAACCCTAAACATTACAAAAGGAGAGGAGGATAAACTGGTATTCGTGTCCCCGCTAACGGGAATCAGACTTGGGCATTGCTCCGGTACGCCTCCAGACATGCCCTTAGCTCCTCGTTCTCTTTCCGAACACCCTCGAGTACGGTGATCCATCTGCTCATGTCCGCCTTCATCTCCTTGACTGCATCCAGGCAACGGTTCCTGTCATGGTAGGCTCGGATGGTAGCCTCGGTTTCCTCGACGCGTCCTCTGAGTGCCTCGCTGACTTCGTCCTGCAGGAGAATGCACCTTTCCACGAGATTCTTCTTCTCCTCCGTGAGCTCATTGATTATCTTGATGGCCTGTTCTTGCCTGATCAAGTTACGGTCGAGCACTTTCTGCAGCCTAACGACGTCATGTGCAAAATCTAGCGAGATCTCCTTCTGCATAGATAATTGCTTGCGTAGGCTCTCATTAGCTTGGGTGAGGGAGCGTGCAAGCTCATGTTGGTTGGCAATCTTGGAACTGATCGCGGCCACCTTCTCACGGTACTCGGCCTTCGATCGCTGCATCGTTCATGTGAATTGAAATAGGAATTCTACAATTACACTCTAGGTCCCAGGTGAATACTAATACAGATCAAAAAAATCCCCGTTGAATCTATTGGCCGCAGTGTTAAAAAATGGACCTGGAGATCTATTCATGACCACGATAAACTAATCCGAATCACAAAAAAATCCATAGTGAATCTATGAACAGCGGTATTAAGGAAAGACCAAGAGATCCAGTCATATTCATGAAAACAAATACAACTCGCAAAAGAAGAAGAAAAACCAATGCGGGGTGGGCAGCATCTAAGAAATCCACATCATAACTCGGAGAAATAACAGCGTGGAGATTTGCTACCTCGCTGAGACATGGAACGGGTCCGAACGGGTCCTACAACGCCCCCGTCATGGTGGATTTGGGCTCCACGGCCAACCTGTAATACGTAGAAGAGGAAGAGCCAGAAGAAGAAGAAAAACAAGAAGAAGCTGATTAAGATCATGATGGAGAGGGAGATGGAGAAGAAGTAGAATAAGGAGACCGTACCGGGAGGAGCCCTCGCCTGCTAGAACATTTGGCGCCATTGTCGAGGGAGATTGGGCCTCGATGAGAGGGTGGGCTTGAGCGGCTGGTAGAGCAAGAAGTGCCTCGCGGCGATTTCTCTCCCTTTTCTCCGCGAGGATCGTCGACCGGCCTCTCCCCCTCCTCAGTGGAGCCATGGCTTGTAGGGTGAGTGTGGCGGAGGCAGTAGAAAGGAGATAGTGATTATTAGTGTGGGAGAAGAGTAAAGAGTACATGCCATGGTCCAGTAGTACTAGTACTAATATACAAGACCACCGCGTACGGTCTACCTTCTCAAAGAAGCCAGGGAGGCAGGGGTAGGGAATCGATGGGACTTGTCTTTATTGCGATGGACACTTCAATGGTCTTCGGCGCCGCCCAAAATCCAGTATATAATAAGGGGAGTGCGAGCCGGGTGGTCGTCACGGGAATCGGCACGCACATCCTGCGTGCGTGTGTCACGTGTTGATGGGGGCAATGACGCACGTAACTACTGCACGATCACGTCGGCACGTCCAACTCCGTCGAACTCCACGTGACAGGCACGCACGGGATATTTACGAGTCTAGAATACGCTGTGCCACTTTAGTTGTGATCAAATTATGTTCAGTACGTGAGATATTACTTCTTTCTTCTTTTTTTTGATAATCGACAAATGCATGCATGGACATGAGGCACGAAACCGCTGCTCGTCCTTGATCAGATCGGCACCCCCACTCGGTGTACCCGCCATCGACCATTCAGAGCAACTACCTCGAGCACGATTCCCCCTTGCCGTGGCAATGGCAGGTCCAAGCCATCCACTGACCGTCCTGCGTCCCTAGCTCTTCGCTGCATCGTCCGTGCTCGCGAGTCGCCTGCAGAGGCAGCACGTCGTGTCCGACCGCGCCAGGATCCATCGACATCGGCACTCGAGGACACCGCAATGTCGAAGCTCGTACCGGCCACGCAGGAGGAGCATGGGGTACCTACAGCGCCGGACGAGCGCAAAGTAGCAGCCAGGACGGGGGCGCGTGTTGCACCGGCGAGTACGGACAAGAAGAGGAACAAGAAGAAGACTAGGAAGAAGAGAGGAGATAGCTATTTGGACGAGTCCGACTCGGCCAGCGAGGAGGCGTTCATCGATCAGTTGGAGGCAGAAGCGGAGGAGAGTGACGTGGACCCGTGGGACTACGAAGAGGAGGAGGAGGACGACTCCGACGAGGAGATAGCGTGCTTATTCGAGGAAGGGGCGGTGTCGAGTCGTTAGAGGAGGGCACTGACGGCGGCGACGGCGGGGACCATGGCGTTGACGAAGACGAGGAAGAACCGGAAGACGAAGACGATGGCTTCTTCGAAATATGATCATTTATTTTATTTATTTAAGTTAGATAGATGGATTTTCACTTGTTTATGGGGGTTTAGTATCGGTGGCACGGATAGAGAGGTGGCACGGATTGACCATGCATAAAAAAAGTGGAGAAGGGATGGGTTATCCTGCCCGTTGGATCACATGGGATCAACGGTTGGTGGAGACGATCCGCGTGACATCTGTGTCAGTCAATCAGGGCATAGCACCCAGAGTGAGCACATGTTTGGGATCTCCACACGTTTGGGCTTTTTTGAGATTTGTGACACAGAGAGAGAGAGGGAAAATCTCTTTCACAATCCACCTATGGATCCACCGTACCATTCAAATGTCATTGCATTTGTGCTCTTTTCACAATCCACCTATGGATCCACCAGTGTCATTGCATGTGTGTTCTTTTTACTAACAACAACCAGAGTCCATTCCATGTGTGTTCTTTTCACATACCACATATGGATCCACCAGTGTCATTGCATGTGTGCTCTTTTCACAATCCACCTATGGATCCACCAGTGTCATTGTAGGTGTGTTCTTTTCACTAACAACAATTGGAGTCATTGCATGTGTGCTCTTTTCACAATCCACCTATGGACCA